>OU862909.1:52727568-55227568 GCA_917880885.1 Limnephilus marmoratus | reverse complement strand
CAAAAAGCGTTTCTGCGCATCAACCTTGCTCAAGAGCTAGCTAGGTATTAATAGCTTTTGAACAAGGTTGATGCGCATTCCGGTTGTTCCCGTTTATTACCAAAAAGCGTTTCTGCGCATCAACCTTGCTCAAGAGCTAGCTAGGTATTATTCTTTATATGTTTTCTATCTATTTTAATGAATCATATATTTTGAAATCGTTGCTTTTTACTGCTTGTTTTTTTTTTCAATATTGGGGTACCCCAAAATATAATTATAATCAGATTAATTAGTGTTTCTCTCCAGTCACTCGCTGATGCAAGCAATACCTATTTGCCAATAGCAGATTGAGATAATGGTATCAGGAGATCATACAATGGTAGAGAATGCACAAGGCATTGCGTGTCAAGGGTCACGCTCCACTTTGGTTCAGCCGCTGTGCTTTCCAAATGACACCGCGGCGACAAGTGACTACGATTATGTGATAAATAATTGCTGTGAATTGTATGCTAACTTGGTATTAAGTATTACATTTGTCATTATTGGTTTCTGTATTAGATAAAAGTCTGTACCAACACATTCTACCATAGTAAGAAAAGAAGGATAACTCAGTCATTGGTCATTTCTTAAAACAGTTCTTGCAAATAGATCAGCGCTGGAATCGGACATGCAACCTCTGGACTCAATAAAAATGCATGAACCAGTAAGTAAGCTACGACTGCCTGTAATTCTAGGAGGTACGTCGCATTTCTGCTGATAAATTATAAGCTTTTGAACGATTCATTTTCTGGCTACAATAGGATTCTATGTCCCTGATACTTACGCGTGAGGCCGCCAAAACAGGCTTCTAATTCTTTTCAAGTGAAGAACTAACTTACCGATGCCCCTTGGACTACTTACTAGGTTAGTTAACTGCCTCACAGGAAACGTGAATATTTATCATTCAATGATATTAAGCACGAAGTATTATTTAACCTTGTAGGTACTATGTGTACCATTTTGTAATTTTTTTTATTCCCACATGTAACAAACTATTATTTTTCTTATTTATTTTTGCAATGCCTTGGTTTTTATACCGTTTTTGCAAAATAAATTAATTTAATAATCATGGAATAAGAAGATATCACCAAAAATATAAACATACAAATAAATTCTCGCAGAACTTTGTAATTGTACTGAAAGAGAGCAGTCAAAAATGTGGGAAAATCAGTTGAGGATAATATTGTTCATTCCAAAATTGAAATGTGAGATCGACAAAAATTAGGCTAAAAAATCAGATCACAACAACCGAGTAGTTAGAGGCAATGTCCCGGTAGGACAGAAATTCTGGGTTAGGTACATTTTTTATTTTCTGTGTATTGTTCTGTTTTACGTTTCGTTTATATTTATTAGTATTATTTTCTGTTTCAATGATGAATATAACATTGACGGGTGTAACCTACAAAACTTATTCCAATATAATAAAATATTTTATATTAATTTATATTTTGCTTTGCATAGTGCAAGTATTTCTTAAATGTGGACATTTTTTTGCTTATTTTGAAAAAAATATCGTTACCTAAAGGGGTGCACATAGAATAAAAGTCCGGCGATGAAAGCCTTCTTGCTTTTATCAAGCCAACCTCATGGAGGAGAGAAGATTAGTTAGACTCTTTGCCCCCATATTCTCTCTCTATTTCTTTCATTCATCTTTCCAGGTAATCCCAACACCACCCAAAAAGGTAACGTTAATTGTCGTTTTACACCATCGTTTTACACCGTGGAGGGAAATGGCCGTTTTACACCATCTCTTTTTTCAGCCCGATTCCAGTTAGAGACCAAAGTCAACATTTTTCGTTTTACGCGATCGCTATTTTCATCTTTATTTTCATATCTACAATTTCAGTTGGCATCACAGCAAACAGCATGGTTCGTGTGTTGTTTGCAGTGATAACAATTGAAATCGTAGATATGAAAATAGAGATGAAAGTAGCCATCGCGTAAAGCGAAAAATGTTGACTTTTGTCTCTAATTGGAATCGGGCTGAAAAAAGATGTCGTATATAACGTTCATTAGAGTCTTTGCCATCATCCTCACTCACCTATTTCTTTCTTTCATCTTTTCAGGCTATCCCAACATCACCCACAGCGGAGTGTTATAGATCCATCGGCCATATGCAAGGATACTCTTAAGTGTAATCTGTATTTCTTTTAACCTTTCTACTTAAATAATATTAGAATTTGAAATTAAAACACTTTTGTACTTTCTTCCACTAATTTATATTTCACCAGGACCGGTTTTATCCTATTACGGACATTTTCAGACTGGTAGTTGAATTTTTATGCTACGGTATTTATACACTCTTAGGCAGGGGTACACAACATTGTCTCTATATAATGAATATTTCTATTTGGTTTATTTTAAGGTATTATAAGTTATTTTGTTAATTTTAGGTACATACAGGCAATTATAAAGTTTATTATTAAAATTATGAATGATGTTACATATTAAATAGATATTTTTACTTCAAATGAATATACATGAATTTATATAATTTAAAAGGTTTGTGATTACCAGAGGCGGCTGCTTGCTTAGTGCATTCGTGCACTGCGCTGCCGAAAACCAATATACGTCAGAAGTGTAAATTAGTACATCCTCTCCCGAAGTATTCCCGCCAATTCGTTACGAAATCTTTACCAATTGACTAAACTCCCGAGCATGAGAGAAAGGTATTCGTGCACATTTTGTTATGCCCAGGCGTGACGTCACATGAAGTTATATTTCTACTGGGATCATCTCCAGATGCTGGAGTGCCAGTGCCCGTGAAATGAGCAAGGCAGGTATAGACCCATAAGGACGATTGACGTGTGAAAGCAGAGAAGACATATGGTGCCTGGGTGCACTAGCGGAGCAAATGACATAACATTAAACTTGCGTAAAGTGGTCCCGAACCTTTGAAATGAAATAGTTATGTTCAACAAATTTAAGACTAGTAACAATGTTATGTTGTAACGCCATCGGTCGCCGGCGCGGCGCATCGACCTCAGTATCGTTTCGGTTTTTAAAGCATTTTAACGGTTTTCGCAAGTTTTATTCTGTAAAAAAAATATTTAAAAATGAGTGCTACTGAAAACATTGCGATTAACGTATATTTTATCAAATGTAACTTAGTGGAGTATTTTAGTGAAACGGTTAAACTTTTCAAAATAAGTTGTACTATTCCAATGACAACTGTTGAGTGCAAACGGTGTTTTTCTACATTAAAACGTGTAAAAACATTTCTGAGTACACCATGATCGGCTTAATGCTTTGTCAATGATGACCATCGAAAAAGGTTTTATAGCTTCTATACCAGACTTTAACAATCGTGTCATTGAAGTATTTTCACAAATGAAACAGCGACGAATAGATTTTCTCTACAAGTGAACGTTTGTACTAGGTATGTCACTCCCTTTAAATCACTTTATTTTCCCATGTTAATGTTATGGAAATGCACTGCCCGCAAATTTTGTCACGGGCCGCCTCTGGTGATTACTGATATTTTATTTTGGAAATGTTGGGTTATTCCCTCCTTGTTGCTTAGGGCTTAATTGACAAATATTGATGCACTATGGTATTTATTATTATTAGGGTATATAAATTAGTGGAAGAAAGTACAAAAGTATTTTTATTTCAAATTCTAATACAATGGAATTCCACCACGAATTATCAGTGCAAAAACTAGACTTTCTACATTCTTTATATATTTGATATGTCATTTAAATTATTGCTCATACTTTCGTAAGTAGGTTCCCACTTATCAGAGAGTAATATCATATTATAAGAATTATGTATACAATACATGACGAAAGAGCCATGACGTATTGCATCAATAAAATGAAATTTATTGTATCTCTGATACGTGTATGATCTATTCAGCATTCAGTAGTCACAAACTGACTGAGGTCATAAAGTCAAAAACAATACCGACGCGGAGTAAGATTTCTCCGGCACTAAAGTAGTTTATATATTCCTTCTACCTTCTACCTACCACATACTGAGTTCTGAGTTCTGAAGTCAAGCCGTACGAAGTCTACGAAGTGCTGCAGATGACAGTTGTAAATCTAATTTATTGGGCAAGCGGCAGCGGCGGTTAGGGAACAAGTTTCGTATTACAGTTGTTCGTTTTTTTGCCTTAACTGATTGTTGTTTTCTAATTAGAATGTTTCACCAGTGATATTAGCGCACAAAGATCACGACTTGCTTGTCTAGAAAGAATGCCCACAAATGACTGATATATTGGGTTCTGCCTTGTGTGCTAAAGAAAGACTACGCAATAATCTAATTAATGAATTTTAGAATGAATTATTAATAAAAAATATAGGTACACAGTAAATTAATAACAGATAAATTAAAACGGATTTTGAGACTTCTTGAGAAATATTTTTCTTATTTTCTGATTTTCTCTTATTTAATAAATAGATCGAAAAAAGATTTTTAAGCGGATTCTTATACGGTTGCATGCCAACTCAGAATGAAACCAACTCAAAAACACCTAAGAAAGATCATTAAAAGCTATTATAAAATAATTTTAAAATAGCCGGTACCCCTAACCTAACTTAACCTATTTAACCAATTTCTTAAAATATTTTTTTATCATCACTCTTAATGATCTTTCTGAAGTACTTCTGAGTTGGTTTCATTCTGAGTTGTCCGGTCACCTTTAAATACATACCTACTAAATTATCAACCGTAATATATTAAGCGCAATACTTCTCCAATCTTAACAGACAGATTGCAATCTTTAGAGCACAGGTGTTGGATAGGAAGGCTATCCTTATTCTACCGGTATTACAATGGAAGATGCTCCGAAGAACTAGCGTCATTGATCCCTTTGGCACCGGTTCGTAGTCGGGAAACACGCCAAACGCGTGCCCAATATATGTACCGACCTCCGTAGTCCAGTGGGTAAGACTCTTGACTCACAATCCGGAGGTCGCGGGTTCGAACCCGGCATGCGCAAATAAATTTTATTTGATTAATTTGTGTTTTCACAATTAATTCATTTAAAATAATATATAGTATATTTGCGGCATGTTCCAGAGTGGAAGATACTATCAGTATCGCCCTGGTGTAAGACCACCATTCAGAATTGAAACGTTGCTTGAAAATGGCTTTATCCGTGTTTAGTGACCAGATCTGAATAGCCAGGTACTTCCCAACCTTCCTCTTCCCCACCTCCTTCCCCTCCCCACTACCTTCAGCCTCACAACATACCCCGATTGGGGATGCCATAGTCTCACTGGCTCCAGACGGGAGCAGTTGAGATTCTTGTGCGGTATTCACTGTAAAAAAAAAAAAAAAAAATGTACACGGTTGACATTTGTCACATGAGAACGGGTCGCTTCTTCGACTCGATCTAGTTTTCAAGAGCTCGGCTTAGTTTTCGATCGATTGGCCGGCCTCTGTGTTTCCTCCTTCCTACAACACGGGTCTCTTCAAGGCCAATGTTCATTCCTTCCTCTCCTCAAAAAACCTTCCACACAGCATCTCAGTTGACATCCTGAGTTGGTCCTGAGGAAAATAATTTCCCTCCTGTGTAGAACTAATGTGAAAAAAACTTTTTTATTTCAAATAAGAAGTTGTACAATTTTGAAGTGATTTATTATTGGGTTATTGTGCCGTGTTATACTGCCACCTTCTTTAACCAACGTTTCGGACAGCATTATAGTGCATGGCAGGCCAGATCGGGAGAAAGTGGTTGAGGTAGTCCTTTTGACTTCTCCAGCAGTACTCTCTCGGAACATCGCCTTGCACCGCAGCGAGAGGGATGGTTTCATACATCCGTCACTCCTGAACACAATGACCCCCAGATTTCGCTTCCCAGAACTTCCTCTCCTTCTTTTCCTACAAAGACCCTCCAATCACCATTCCCAAAGATGACATAGGCCCTGAGGGGCCTACTGTGTGGAGCTACCGTAAAAAAATGTGACTACACATCTGCACTGATGTTGGACACTGTAATGCTGTCAGAAACTTTGGCTAAAGAAGGAGTCAACGCAACACGGAATAAAGCCCCAAAAATCAATCACTCAAAATCTCAAAACGATTATAAAATTTGTCCAAAGAAACGTTACTATCTCAATGACAATTCTTTTTTCAAACTTTCTTTAGACAGGTAAGCCAACTTAGGGGCCATTCAAGTATTACGTAACGCACTTGGGGGGGGGGTGGTCTTGTGAAACGTTACTGAGCGTTACGAGACGGGGGGGGGGGGGGGTTCGAACAACGTGTTACGTAACATGTTTTTCTTTATTTAGATAAAAAAAAACTAGGGAATTAAAATTTTCCAAGTTGGCAATCCTTTTCGTTCTCGAAATCTCTTGTTTTATTTATTACCGCAAACGCGATTAAAACAAGAAAAAAAGTATTTAAGCGACTTTCCAGTACTTTGCGCAACTTAATTGTGACTTTCAGGTAAAAATTGTCACTTGGGCGTTACGTAACGTTTAGGGGGGGGGGAGGGTACGGAAAAACGGTGCGTTACATGGGGGGGAGGGGGGGTCAAAAATCTTCCTAAAAATAAATACTGATTATTTCGATTTGACGGCTTGCAGAATGATCCACGTCCATGCAAACTATGATAAGTCAGACGAAATTGTCAGTTGATTATTGTTCCTTGAAAACGACCTGCAGAGGTGTAGAATGATTTTCATGTTGTAGCGCTGGCATCATTTTCCATCCCATCACGATTTGTTATAAAATATTTTCCATTATTATGAGACAGTTTACTTTCCGCTTGGAAACGTAATGGAACAAAATGTCGTTCATTTCACGACTTGTTTGTAGAACCTCGCCAATGTTGTACGCTAACGGAAACTGAATAAATAATATAAAATCATGCGTTTCCGAGATCGTGATATGCAAGTAACCAGAACTACTAGCGATAGCTCTGGCACTACCAGCCAACTAGTCGTGTACTGGACTGGTACTGTACTGGATCATGCCATCATGCGCTCATCGCACTTGTTTCCAGTTCCCATAGTTAGGATAATGGATATAGCTGTTCCGCTTGGAATCTATTGTACTGTTTGTTCATGTGCCTCAAATTAGACAACGGGGAGTCGTGAACCATCCGAAACTTGTTCATAGTTGTTGTCTAACATGATTATCTCGTAGGTATTATCGTAGATCCACTCAAATTCAAACTTTTCTGATAAGAGAGTATTCTAAAAAAGTTACGGAAGCTGTACAAAGGGATACTACGAAGAAATTTATTTTGTTTTCTGATGACGTTATAATTAAATTGAATGGTCTCTTATCAAGAAAAGTACGTAAATGCGAGCCCAAGCGACAGCCGAACCACGAATCAAGGGAAAAGAAAGTTCGTTAATATTCGTTGTACCTGCTCGCGCTTCGGCTCGAAATTGCAACGCGGTATTTATTTATACACACACTTTACCACAAACTGAATCTCACCTCTGATGATGGACACTGTAATGCTGTCCGAAACGTTGGCTGAAGAAGTAAGAGCAAAACAATGCGGTATAATACCCCAAAAATATATCACTTTACTGTTATTACGACCGATTTGTCTTCTTCACGAGGAACTTCACGAGGAATAGACTCCAAATTGGGGAATACTATGTGGCATAAGTCAAATGGAAGGCGGTGAAACTTTGTTGGACAGTGTCAGGTAATTTAATTTCAATAACTAAATAATTAAAAATACTAATATTGGTCGTGATTCTCTACGTAACTCCGGTTCAACGAACTTCATCGTTTTCAGTGTTGGAAGCGTTTGTTTAATAATTCAGAAAAGAGATAAATTACCTACCTACAATATAACATAATATTTTTAACAGAAATTATTTTAATTGTCATTTTCAAAATTGGAACTGATTTCCAACTGAGATTTCATAGAATTCAGTGATTTTTCACGGATTTCAGTGGGTTTTCACGATAATATCCATGATTTTTGACGGGTATGCGCTAGTTATGTAACAGAAGCACAAACAAAAAAATACAAACACATACACATTCCATTTGTTGTATGTAGATCCGTAACAGGAATATTGTGTGACTCTAAAATACCTATAAAACTGAAAGGAAAAATATACCAGACCATTGTAAGACCCGCAATAATGTATGGCTCCGAATGCTGGACTATGTACAACTCCTACACTAGGCAACTTGAAACAGCAGAAATGCGAATGCTTAGATGGTCGGCAGGAGTATCATTAAAAGATAAGATCAAAAGTTCACGCATTCGGGGTAGCCTGGGTGTCACAAACATAAATAGCAAGCTGGAAGAACGACAGTTGAGATGGTATGGACATATAAGACGGAGACCATCAGACCACACTGTGAGGCAGGCAATGTCTATGGAGCTTCATCGACAGTCATCCAAAGGAAGACCGAAGAACTCCTGGACGACTCAATGTTCCAAAATTCTTCGAAGAAACGGCCTGGATGAAGGCGATACCCAGAACAGAAGATATTACAACCTGAGAACGAGAAGAGCCGGCCCCAACAGCCTACCTAGGCAATGAGTTGGGACAGCGCAAAGGAAGAAGACACATTCCATTTGTTAGATTCTCATCGGGATCAAAAAAACGAATGTATTTTCCACTTTGACACGAAATGCAAAATCGTGTATCAAATGCACATTTAAAAAGCACAAATTTGTATTTCGCAGATTTTGTTTCCGGGATGTCGAAAACCCTAAATATGTATAAATTACTAGCTGACCCGTCAAACGTTGTTGTGCCATATAAATTATTTCTAGTGAATATTTTGGTTGTTAAATAAAAAAATAACGAATGTATTGTAAGTGTGTGGGGATGGGATCTATGACAGAAAGAGGAATGGAGCGCTGTAGACGATGACCGCCGATTAAAGCAAAAAAAACACCAACTAAAGTAGGAAAATTAAATAAAGAAAATCAATATGAATTTCGAAGAGCAATTGAGTGTACAATATGTTTCGTCAGTCCGTCTTTAGCCAACAC
Source organism: Limnephilus marmoratus (assembly GCA_917880885.1). Lineage (NCBI taxonomy): Eukaryota > Metazoa > Arthropoda > Insecta > Trichoptera > Limnephilidae > Limnephilus > Limnephilus marmoratus. The sequence continues at coordinate 55,218,621 of OU862909.1, read as the reverse complement.
TCGTAATCGTAAATGTCCTGCGCATGTGTGGATGAAAGTTCGAAGACGCGGAATATCTGTCATTCAACAACACAACGCGTTCGATCTGTCATTCAACAACATAAATAATTTCGTTCTGTTTGAAATACGAAATACGGTTAAACTTGTTCATACAAAAATACTAAAATCGCGATAAAAAAATGGGAGGGTGGGGGTAGGAGGGTTAAAATTTGGGGTTATAGGTATTTTTTGATGCCAAATAAAAAAATACAAAAAACATATATGCATTCTAGGTAGGGACACCTTAATCACCTAGCGGTATGAAATATACTTTAAAACCTATTCTCATGACTACCAAATATAGATAAAAAAATTCATAAAAATCGGTCTAGCGGTTTCGGAGGAGTGCGACCACAAACACCGTGACGCGAGATTTTTATGTATAAGATATATGTAGGTATACCACCTGTTTGAATCTTGTTAGATTTTAACCAAACGAATATCGTAATTATAAAAGTTTCTCAAGCCCTGAATATTGAATGAACTTGTTTTCGAGCTTTTGATCGATACGATGCGTGGCTCATGGATTAGCCAATATGAGTTGAGTACCTACGTATCTGCCGGTTTACCAGCCGCCTGGCCTGCTTTGTATGTGGGAAAATTCTTTCTACTCTAAACGATAGGCTTGTCTTTCCACTTTTTTCCGTATAAAATCTCTGATCGTGCAATAAGACTAATCGATTCTTTAATTCAGATTTCGAACAGATTGAATAATGTCTTATTTATTCCTTTTTTGATTGTACAAATCTTTTACAAATCTGACATTACCTACTTTACGCCTGTCTCGATACAAGTATATCCCAATAAGACAAGCATCTATAAGACAAGCTTTATTTTAGTGTTGGGTAGGACACGATATCAGGATGAGTTTGTATAAGGTACTCAAATATTGAAATGAGGTGTTGAGGTGACCTACCTCATTTGAGGTGAGGTGTTACAAAATATTTTCGCTTACGGGGGGGGGGGGGGGGGGGGTGGCTGGTTTTTTTTCCTTCAACTTGATTTTCTTGGTTCAGAGGTGTTGATTTTCTAATAAATACCATACCGGGTGGCGGTACCCATACCCGCCTCCCGTGTCTGTTTATTTTTGTAATACGAAAAATGGAACTGCCTCATCCTCCCTCCCTTGGGAGCTGTTGGGACTCTTGTGCGGTATTTACATAACATAGAAAAATAATTTAAAATAAAAATATATTAAAAAAAAAAAAAAAAAAATTGACACAGTTGGTATTGTTGTGCGGTATTCACTTATCAATACATAATTTACAATAAAAAATATTTAGAATAAAAAAAAAATTAAGTAGTTGGGACTCTTGTGCTCATAAATTATTGTTAGGTGTATTCACATAACAATAATTTACAATAAAAAAAAATTTCAAAAAAAAAATTCAAAAAAAATATTTTTTGGAGCAGTTGGGACTTTTGTGCTCAATAATTATTGGTTTGTGTATTCACTTAACAATAATTTTTTTTTTGGAGCAGTTGGGACTCTTGTGATCATAAATTATTGTTTTGTGTATTCAGATAACAATAATTTACAACAAAAAAATATTTTAAAAAAAAAAATTATTTGGAGCAGTTGGTATTCACTTAACAATAATTTAGAATAAAAAAATAAAAAATAAAAATTTCGGAGCAGTTGGGACGCTTCTGCGGTATTCACAATATATGAATTGGCTTACCCCATCACCACCTCACGGTTCTAATACAAAAATGTCATAGAATATACAAACACTTCACGCCTCACCACCTCATACATTTGTCCCAAACTATGAGTGACATGACATGTAGTTTAATACATTAACCACCTCACACCTCACCTCAGATTTGTCCCATACGTGACAACGTGACATGACATGTAGTCCAATACACCAACCACCTCACACCTCACCTCATATTTGTCCCGTACATGACATGAATATAGTCCAACAAAACAAACACCTCACGCCTCATGTTTGTCCCTCCTTCATATTTGTTCCCCCTTCATATTTGTAGTAATACAAAGAAAAAGAGTTGGTACAAATACATATTGTGAGGTGGGGGGACATTTTACATGTTTGTATGGGACATTTGAGGTGCCTCTTGTATGAGGTACTCAACACTACTTTATATCCCAATAAGACAAACTTTATATAGATAAATAAGTAAATAATTTTTTTTTTTAAATTTTAAACGCTTTACTGGATTTGGATTTGGCGAACAGGGGCAAACGAGTAAAAAAAAGAAGTCTTTTCTTGCATTCTATTCACCGTGTTGCACTTCTTATAAATGAACAGATATACTATTTTCGTTACTTGTTTTTGGGGTGTTAAGCCCTGTTGCGCTACCTCCTTCTTAGACAACGTTTCGGATAGCGTTACAGTGTCCATCATCAGGGCAGTTGCTGATTGAACACCCCAAAAACAAAATAAGGGGAGGATAGTGCAATCCCACATGTCCCATAAAGTTGTACATATTTAGACAACAGATAAAGTAAAAAAAGTAAATAGAAAAGAAAATAAATAAAAAACATAAGCGATAATAGAAATAAAATAAATAATCAATTATAATGTAAATGATAGAAGGAGTGTGAGACAACGTAGATTAGATTTGCGAAGCTTTCTATCATATTTGCCTACCCCTGTAAATAAACATTCTGCATTATATGTTTTCTAGCTCAATTATGATAACAATGTTTAGTAGATTTTTCTTTTTTCAGCCCAATTCCACTTAGGTGACCAAAGTCATCATTTTCATCTCCATTTTCATATCTACGATATCAATTGTCATCACTGCAAACAACACATGAATCATGCTGTTTGCTGTGATGCCAACTGAAATCGTAGATATGAAAGTAGAGATGAAAATAGCGATAGCGTAAAGCCAAAAATGTTGATTATGGTCTCTAATTGGAATCGGGCTGAATAAAGTTGTCCTACATTGTATGCATAAGGGTATTACCAAATCTTTTGCAAACCAATTACGCTTTAAAACAACAACGTATTCGTATTAATTCCCTCCGGAAATGGAAACTGTATTGCATGAAAGCTTTTGATTAAGATCCACCGCTTTGTTCTAGTAAATCAGTAGTAATAAATGCTACCTAAATAATAATTCCGTGTTTTCTCAATTTGGTTAAACATTACACAAATATGGTGTGGCTAAGTAGGAGCCCAAGTGGTCCAAGTGACCAAGAAAGTTGTTTTCCTCCCATTGTAATGTTTTTATGTATACAAGGTGGTCCTAATAAAGCCAAGGTTTTATTGGATACTGATCGGCTCAGGTGTAATAGTCAATGTACAGTGCACGCCGTTTACTGACTGGTGTTTACATGTCCTAATAGTTATTATTCGCAGGTAATAATTATTAGAACTTTCACAACAATTTATTTACGCTGTTCATTATATTATGATATAAATGTACCACCTACTTAAATTAAATAGCTTCAACGAATAATAATACTTAGAAATATATATTACATTATGCTTAAAAGCAATATCGAACAGAAGTAACGCGAATGATCAGATAATATGCGGAATGTATCGGGAGCATCTCTTATCCTTATCCTATACAATACTTTAATATGCTGTTTACCTTATACCTTATAATTGACCTTATATAATACTTTAAGAATGAAATTGTTTTTAATACAGATATACATAATTATGACACCAAAAATAATAGAAAATCAGAGTTACAGAACTGCCTAATGTATAGAGGACTAAAGACGGATGATGAAATGGCTTAAGTAAAGCATTAATAATGAAGGAAGAATGAATGTACTTAAAAGAAATATAATCTTACTAACTGGTTCCCGGCATGCGTTGCAATGTCGTCTTCAAAGAAATAAATTGTTTCTTCCTGCATGTCCTTTCCCGTGCGTCCCCATTCCCCTCCCGCTTTCCCCTTCCATCTTCCCCGCCCACCCTCACCCCTCTCCCGCTCCACCATCCCGCGACCCTCCCTCCCGCGTTTCATATATTCAGTCCCAGTTTTAATTTCAATTCAGTACATTCAGTTTTCAAACAGCTTGCTTGCCACCTATTACAATTTTTTAATTAAAATTTTCATTTTTCGTATATTAAAAATATTCGTTTTGTAAATTATAAGAACAATCAATCAAATTTAGTACCTAACTTGGGTAGGTACCTATTTAAAATATCTATAATTTTGAAAATCCATATAGACCATTATTTTAATAAAAAATAAATAAAAACAGCTACCTGCTAAAATCAATTTCATCAAACGCCCCGAACTATCAAAAGTTTTCTGAAATTATTCAATTTTCTTAATTTTTCTTTCAGTCAAAACCTTCCACAAAGTATTAGAAAACATACAAAAATTCAATAAATAAAAATAAAATACTAAAAATATTCCTCTTCCTCTCCCCTTTACCTTTTTTGGCTTAACATTAATTAAGTTGACACTAATAGATCTCTGTATTATTATGTAAAATTATTCGTCGGTGAAGATGATTTTATTTATTCAGCATGAACCTCGTGTGCTAAGTTACACAAACAAAACAAATTAAGTCAATTTAAAGATGATTATTATTAAACCAATTAATTAAAAAGTCACAATTTTTTCGATGACCTGCGTGGTCGAGAGGTAAAACTCTAGACTCACAATCTGAAGGTCGCCGGATCGAATCCCGGCGTGGGCAAATAAATTTTATTTGATTCATTTGTGTTATTTTACAATTAATTCATTAAAAATAATAAATGTAGTATATTTGCGGTAGGAAATTACTCTCAGTCTCACTTATGTGATGTTGATATATTTAATATCAACTTGGCGAGTTTTTTGGATCTAGTAAAAAATATATTCTACTATTCCCAAACACATTATTTGTATTTTTTTTCTATTTTTATGACTTGTGTTCATTTTTTATCTAATTTTATTTTTATGATTTCTTTATTTGTTTAAAAATTATCTGTCATGAATTAATTGTACCACCAAACATGTAAAAGCCCTCTGTGCGTTAAAAATTTTTTTATAAATAATACACGTGCATTTTATGAAGTTAGGCACATAACAAACACTGCTTGAGTCTTGAATAATATTAACAACCCCACCCTCCTCCCATCCAACTCTCAAAGGGTTGATAGATCCTATTAATTGGTAGTAAATAATATTATCTGTGAAATTAATAAAAGTAAATGACTGTTTGTTAGCTTTAAAGATCACGGCCAACGAAAGCGTTATGTTAAACTGTTCGCTATTAGTGTTTGTATGGTGCAGTTGATTGTATTCAAATTTATTCAGTCTGATAAGGAACAAGTCATTGGTTAATTACACCCAGATCTTATCTCCTATTAACAATAATCAATTATTAAACTTTATCTCACGCATAAATAAATAATAATAGATACTCATAGCAAATATCATAACGATTGTTATTTATGGACAATAGCATAGAAATAAAATAAAACAATGCGTGCTGTTAAAATTTTGAATTTATTGCTTCTTAATTGTATTGTTATTGCAATCGGGATACTTAGAGTTAGAGATACGTTTTATATAATTTTATATTTTTTTGTTCTTTTAGCGGCCGTTGTATCACAGGTAAACGGTAAGCAACCAGCCTACCGACCTACCAATCGATGACCTGACAAGTAATTACTCCAATCCTCAATTACGACTCATTTCTGGTACAACCAAATTTTAGAGTAATAATTTGCTTCCGTAAATCGTAGGTTTTCTGCACAGGCTGTGTCCTACAGTCGAAATATATTCGCAGGACAAAAATGTATTATTATTTATTAGAGAGGATTGATTTTTGTTTTAACAGGCGCAGACTCGTAAAAAATCGCGGGATATTATAAGTGTAGGTTGTGAAGTTGAATGTATTTACAAAATATTTATAATAACTCAGTGTCTGAGGTACAAAAATTCCATTAGAGGTGCACGTGAAAAATATTCTCCAATCTCCAAAATATAAAGCGCAATTCAAGACCGACCCTTAAAAATCGTTTGGCGAAATCAAGATAAGAGAAGAAAAAAGCTCTAAAGCGAGTGACAATCTTAGACAGAAACCTTCACATCTCTATAGAGGACGCAAATCAACTAAAAAGGAAAATTATTAAATCTGTCAAAAATATCAATAAAAGAAATACATAATTCAAGCATAGATAGAATTATTATAATATATAAATATTATTATTATCTATAAATTCTACCAACAGAGGTAAAGAGAGGCTTATACTTTAGCTTAATACAGTCCCACCTAAATTATTTAATAGAAATATGGGGAAACACATACATTACGTACGTAAACGAATTACAAATAATACAAAACAAAGTTATTAAAAAACTCTTCAACTATAACCCGGACACTCCCTTTAAAAAACTATACAAGGAAATGAATCTTTTGAAAATAAGAACATTGTATGAATATAACGTATATATGTCTTTTAATCTACAAAATACAAAATGGACTTATACACACAAACACAACATTAATAAAAACATCACAAGTACACGAACATTATACTAGACAACACAATAAATTGTATACAAATACTGTCAAGACTGAAGGTGGCAAGAAAAGTATTGGCCACGAGGGAGTTCACATATATAATCTCCTTCCAGATAACCTTACCGCAGAAAAGAATATAAAAACCTTTAAAAAAAACTATTTAAACTTAAGATGTTAGAACAAAATTAAAAATATTGCTACTACACCTGTACTATATATGCTCTGTACTTAAGTTAAGAAAGCGAAATATTATATTTCTTGTAACTTAACAAAAAAAAAATAATAATAATAAAAATAAACTAATTTTCTGAGCTCAGCACTTTATCGCTTGCCTGAAAAATTAGTTACAATTTTGAAATGACACTAAAATTTAAAGCAAATTCGAGTTCTAGAATTCATTGAACCAGAGTTACAGACAGACGCTCAACCGAAATTAGTATTTTTGATTATTTTCTTCTCTCACTTTAGTAATTTCTTTACAATTTTAATCACCTTGTTGTAATAAAGGTGAACTTTAAATAATATGGTTACCGGCCAACTCAGAATAAAACCAACTCAGAACCACCTCAGAAAGGTCATTAGGAGTGATGATAAAAAAATACAAAAAAATTGTTAAATAGGTTATGTTAGTTTAGGGTTAACGGCTATTATAAAAAAAATCATAGCTTTTAAAGACTTTTCAAAGAGTTGTTGAGTCGACTTGAATCTGAGTTGGCATGGAACCAAATAATATATCGGTGGTAATTTCTTGACAGTTAAGATTATCAGCGGAAATAAAAAGTGATTCCGGAGATTGCTGACTTTTTCGCTTTAAAATAAATATGCAAAAATAAAATAAATAAATTTGCATAGAGTTGTGGTAACACGTACACAAGGAGCGATGAAATAATTGTTTGTAATGTTTAATTTGTATAGCGCAATCCTCAAGTGCACTTATACAAAATTCAATTGATTGGTAAACTTTTTGTATAAAATTATGATGATTATGCACGTGAAATTTATTTTGCAATATCTAGGAGAAAACTCCCTTCACCACTGTAATTGCGTACAGTTTCAATTATTATGTAAATGGAGTGATGGCTCTGGCTGTCAAAATAAAAGTTTTAATGTCAAAAATTGTTACGTGACCAAAATGATACCATGAATGCATTTGACCAACAAGTATAAATAGTTTCCTGGCGCCGCCGGGTCCGAGTGCATATGTCGTCATGACATGTCGTCACAAGACTTAACCTTTCCGCCGAGTGGAAGGTAGTGGAAAGATAAGATTGGGTTAACACGTGAAAACTTTAACTTGAAAACTTTCAAAGTATTTTAGTTATTTGTACCTTTCTCTAACTAATATTGTTGTTATAATATTTTTACCAAGAAAATATGAAGTGAAAACTGTCTAATAATGAATTTTAAAGGCGCGAAAAATCATCATTAGATCATCTTAATGAAACAACTTTTTTTCTACGGCCGCCCCGGAAACATTGATTGGACAACCAACACCTCTGCCGTAGGTTACCCCAAGTGGTTCGGACAGTTTGGTGTCACATTTCATCACGTGAGGTGTATTCAGGTCTTGGTGGTGGGTGTACCTTCCCACGAGCTGCGTGGCAGGCCAGATCGGGAGAGGCCGGCTTAGAGCGACCCTTTGACCTCTCTACCTGGTCTCTCTTGAACCATCGTCTTGCAGAGTAGCGGGACGGATAGATTCATGGTCCGTCACACCTGGACACACTGACTCGTAAATTCCTACCCAACCCTCATACCTCTTTCCTTCCAAGAACTTCCTCTCCTTCATTTCCTTAAAAAGACCCTCCAAAAAGCTTGCCAAAGATGACATCGACCACAGGGTCTCCGTGTCGGGTTAAGGTACCTACTTATTTTATTCATAAACTTGTTTTATATTTTTTTTAATTTTTGTGAGTAAAACCTCAAATTGTAATATTTAATCCCATTAAGTCCCAGAGGTGCCAATATCTTTTTTCTGATTTGTCTGTATCCAGATTTTTTATTGGAATCTCGCTAATATTGTCTTCATTTAATTGTTTTATACAGTTGGTATTTTTAACAGACCTCATGCCAATAAGCTACTTAGGTACTTAATAATTCTCATAGTATATTACACGATAAAAATCTTTTTAAAAAAGTGAATGTTTTACAGTGGACATACATATTTTCCAGTCAGCAATCCTATGGTCGTAGTCATAACATTCCATACATCATGAAAAAGTTTCAAGAGAAAATATAAAATCTTTTTGAATAATAAGCAACAGTCTCATGATTTTTTCTAGGTAACTACATTATCTTGAACAATCATGTTTATCAGTATCCAAAATTTAATATACATATTTGTACATTTTACTGAGTCTTCAAAAGCAATGCTTGGGCTTAGAAGAAGCCTGGTAAAGTGATCTTTATTTTTTTTAAATGCTCGGAAGTTTTCAGAAAAATATCTTTACAATATTCGGAAATCAATAGAAGATTTTTTTTTCAAATTTGTCTTCGATGGAGCAGAACACCGCCAACATTATTCTTACGTAAATTCATTGGAGAATTTCCACCTTAGGGTTTTTGCTTTCTTCGGCAGTTGAGTCATCCACGAAGACAGGATCGTGACTCCGGGGGACTTGCACGAGAGCCAATTTGTCCGCGGCACGACTCGCGACTGACGGGTTGTCCCCATCGTCTTCTCAGGCACTTGACACGGTCTCTGCAATCCATCCTCCCTTTTCTCCCTCCAGTTTCTTTTCTTTCTTCTCGTAGTCGTTCTGTAACGGTCCTATTGTTGTTCCCTCCTCTCCTCCGTTGCCTCACCGGCTGAGTTCTTCGTCTAGAAATGATGGATTTGCGACCATTTGTTTCCTCACGACATGATTATTTCTTAAACTGTGTTAGGAAATGTTCAAAACGAATAATTATTGTCTAAGTATTTCTAATGAATTGCAGCCACAAATCAGTCATGTCCAAAGAACAATGATGTCCTCAGGAACCGCATTTATAGTGAGCACACCTACAAATAGTAATGCTAACAATCCAACAAAAGACGCAGTTATTTATCTTCTTCTAAAAGTTTCTCCAGCTTCGTGTTCTTATACATTATTACTTTACACGATATATAATAACATTTATTAGCTTATTTGTCTTACACTTGTTTATTATTTGTACTCTTTCTTAATTTTTTTTTTCATAAGTTTTTATTCCAGTAAAAAAGAAAATAACATTTTCACTTACTTAACTAGAATATCGAATTATGTACTTTTTACATTATATTACATAGTTTTTACATTACATGGTTTTTGCATTTCATAACCTTAGAATACATTGGATTGCAATACTAACATTTACATGATATTATATTACCATACGATATTATTCACTATCACTACTTTTTTTTTTGTGAATATACATGAACAATTTTTTTTTGAATTTGCACACACTTTTTTCGTTTTTGATATCATTTGGAAGGCAATTATATAAATTGCCCCCCTCGTAACTAATTGATTGCTTACCGTAGTTAGTATGAATGGTGTTTAAACGTATGTTATCGTGTTGTCGTGTAAAATGTTTGTGTACTTGGGACGTTTTAATGAATTCTGTGTTTGTATGTATGAGTTTATTATTTATTTTGTATATAAGGACACATATATTGTACTCGTATAGTTTTCTTAATGTTAGCAGTTTTGTTTCCAAATATAATTTTTTTGTGGATGTTTTGGATTCGTAGTGTAATAGTTTTTTGATTATCTTATTTAATTTTATTATTTTAATTTTATCCTGACGGAGAAATCGTTGGTTTTGAAACATGTTGATAATTTTGATTAAATAAGTGTTGTAAACAAAGTAATGTGTCTTCATATAATCTATATTTAAAAATTTGTGGTCGCACGCTAGGTAATTAGGGTGTCCGTATCCAGATTTTTTTCCTATTTATTTGACCAATTTTTTTAAAAATATTTTTTTTATTTTGCATAAAAAAAATTCCTCTACTCCAAATTTTTACCCTCCTACCCCTACCCACCCATTTTTTAATCGGACCTTCCCATTTTTTAATCATGAGAATTTTTGTACGAACAAATTTAATTGTCGTTCACATTTCAAACAGAAAGAAATTATTTATGTTGTTGAATGACAGATGGCGCTACGTCCGTCTCATCGAACTTTCATCCACACATGTACAAGTCATTCACGAAAAGTGTCGCGTCATTTTGACATAACATTCTGCTTTAGTTTTGTACGAGTATCACAACGCAGTGCGCGCAAAATTTTGAATGATTTATTTTAATTTATCTGTTGTGTGCGTGAGCAAAATATTCACTACAAATAATTTATATGGTAGAACAACGTTTGCCGGGTCAGCTAGTTAATATATAATAACAATAATCTAAAGTATTTTCTTTAGACAAAACTCTTCGTTTGGTTTAGATAAATTTAAGAAAAAAACTGATTTTATCATTTTATGATATTTTTGTTTTAGAAACTGTTGATTTGGATAAAAAAGTAAAATACACTTACAAAAGAAGTGAATATCTAGGGAAAAATAAATTATTTGCTCGTGTTTTACGCGTTGTGCACGGAAAATATCAAATCACGAGCGGTGTAAAAATGTTTTCCTACTTGTTTCCTTTCCCATAACTAATCCCTTTTGTTTTGACATCCGTTGTTATGTCACAGAATTCAGCAAAATTCACGACATAGGCAATATTTTTGCTTTTTTGATGTATAGTACTTTTCATAAAATTGGATAAGTAAATATAAATCTAATATAAAAAGAAATATGAAAAATATTTTTTCAAATAGTTTTCCTACATTATGTGAGTTAAATCCGAAAGCAAGATAATCTGAAAGACAAAGTGCTTGGAAAATCATTTTTAAAAGCAATGCATATAGTCGGATACAACTTGCTTTGACTACAGGAACTTCAATCAATTCCCTTCAATTTTCAGAAAATCCTTGAACATCTTTATAAGTGGTCTATCGTATACCACTTATAAAAGTGTTTAAATACACTAAAAGGACTTAAGTATGGACACTTTTTATAAATTTCTTGTATTTGATGTTCATTCGCTCTTTTTTAAGTCACGTTGGTGTTTAACTGTAATTTTGTTAGCTAATCAATTCAACAATATATAATACTGTTATATTATGAATAGATTTAAATATTTTTTTAGAAAAATAACAAAAATGCTAAATAAAACAACGACACGGCAAAACACAAATTATTTATTATTTACGAAAATTTTGCATAATATTTCAAATTAACATTTAACTTTAGTATTTCATTGGAAATCCTTTAAGTTTAATAACTTCCTCAATTCTTCTAGGCATGGAGTCCACCAAACATCACTAATTTTCAGGTTTTATGATATGGAACCATGCTTGAATAATCGCTTCAATTATTTCTCTTTTATTGCTGGGTTTGCGACGAGAAACCAGGATTTTCAATCTAGACCAAAATTAATAGGAATCAAGTCAAGATGGTTCCCTGACCAAGGTAGAACAACAATATGGTGGTTCTGTAACCAATTCATGCTCGTTTTGCTATGTGGCACGGGGGTTCATGCTGCTGGAAATTGCATTTACCACGGTTACCCTCGAACAAATCATTGTGCTGGGCAATAATTTTGGCTCCAGAATCACATATTGATGCCTGTTAGCCTTAATTGTGCTTTCTACCACTCCCAGACGTCCAAAACTATCACTTATCATGCAAGCCCACACCATTACACTCCGAGGAAGATTCATTGACGCAGTAGTGCATTCTGGTATCACATCTTCAACTTGATGGCAACGAACAAATCTGATTCCATCACTCTCAAAAGTGAAAATTTTGGTCTCATCAGTTCATATCACCTTTGCCCAGTCTTCTGAGGTCCATTTCTTGTGTGTTACAGCCCATTACAACCATTTATGCGTCTGTTTCATTTTATGGTTAGACTTTTATATTTCTTGCCTAATTTCTTCCTAAATTTTATATCCGTAATATTGTGTCGAGCAGCTTTAAAGACCTTGTCAATATCTTTGGATGTTTGAGGATGGTTCTGCAGGATAAGGCAACACATGTTCCTTTCAATTCGGACTATTTTTGTAGTTTTAGTCTACTTGCAGCGTTGGCAAATCTTTCTTTACTCCAGACTTGGTAGCTCCTCCACCCAATATTTTTGCAATTTCTTCGTATGTGTAGCCTTCTTCACGAAGTGCAATAGCTCTGCTTCTCTTTGGGCACGTTTTGGCACCTTAGAAGCCATTTTAATAATATTTATTAAAAAAATAACAAATTCACTTTTCTTTGATGGATGACTGACTAACACGGGTGTAAAACTTAATCGTGTTGCATCCTAAAGTGTCCTGATTGGAGCAAACAACGATTCTCTGCACTTCGTGGTTGGTTAAAACAGAATACGAGACATTGTAGGGTTGCCAAAACCCAAAAACATTATTCTCAAAAATTGGTTGTTTTAAAGGCGTTTGCTCCCATTTCGCATAAAGAGTGATAAGAATTTTGAATCACCATATGGCATATCGAATGGTATGTTTATTAATCAACTACAGCACATGGAACACGACAAAAAAAACTTAGAATGGTTTCGTAACAAAATAAGTTGTTTTTTTATAAGGCCAACGACAAGATACAAGAAATTTCGAAAAGTGTCCATACTTAAGTCCACTAGTGTATATCCGTATCACCGTATCAGTATATTATAAATATGTAAATGAAAAATCTTAAACTCGACGGTATCTATATAAAATCATGATATGACGATACTTATCAACTTTAAATTAACTGTTTGCTCATAATCCACCCCTCACATCCTAAAATGTATTAATACCATAGTTTTAGTTATGTGTGAAGATATTTGTCTGAATATGACCATAACAGGTTGAAACCGGTTCGCTCTACCTTTATTTAATCCCAAAAATATTTATATTTTTACTTGCTTCTCTAGAATGGTTACTTAAATATAAATGCTTTGCAATATTATGCACTTCAATTGAATATAACGTCAATGATTTAATTTTTTTCTTTTAATTTCGGAAGGAACATTTTTTTAATAAGCTCAGTCTTTTTCGTTTTTAATGTCGTCTGCCAAACAATTATATACATTGAACCACTCATAGCTCGGATAAGTTTTAAGATTTTCACGGCCAAAAGCATTTTCGTTATTTGTTTTTGGGGTGTTATGCCGTGTTGCGCTACCTCCTTCTTTAGCCAATGTTTCGGACATCGTTGCAGTGTCCATCATCAGGGCAGATTCGGCAGTTTCGGTAGATGTGTGACTCGTACCGGTACTCATAGCTCGTAGATAATGGATTTCTTGCCATATCGTATAGGTAAGAGGTTTATATGTCCGTTTTCATCAACGACTAAATAAAAATCTCTCTATTCAATGGTTGTCATACATCTAGTTAAAATTGTTTTAAATTAAATGAACTTAAAATTTTATTCAAAAAGAACGCCACATAGTGAATTGCAATTTATTGAAGAAAAAATTTTTTTTGTTCTAATTATGTAAATTCACAAAGAATTAACAGTTTCAAAAATGGTGAAGAAAGGTATTTAAAAAAAAAAATATTCTTAATAAGCGTCTGTTACGTTTTGGTCGGATGTTATGAATACTTACAGCAAACTTTCGTACAATTATACCCGAAAAAGAGCTGCAGGTGAGCTTGTCTCATATTTTCTTTAACAATGCTTATTTCCACTTACTTTTCATAACTATAATAATAAATAGAAGAGAAAGCAGTCGCACTGAGATAAAGCCACGCATTACTTAACAAATGTTTACGTATGATTAATATTACAGCAATACTTCGGTTAACTAAGCGCTGAGCTTTTACACGAGATATAAAAATAAAGTAATATATCAGAGAGACTCGAGCATGTTGTGCTTACGTAGAGAGCTAAATAATCTCGTAGAACTGACATAAAGACGATGTTCCATGGAGGTAGAAGTAATTTTATTTTGTAATGCCAACTTTAATTAGTGTACTGCCAAAATCTATACCTGAAATATCTATTGGTTTAGTTTTTGTAGGAGTTTGAATGGGGTATTGTTTTGGTTTTTCATGAAAACTTGAACACCTGGTGCGATCCTGATGCTTTGGACCATTTGCTTACAAACCTGTTTGTCAAACTTATTGTTTTTAAGAGTTCCGAGACTTTTCATCCCGCGACAAAATATCTCCGACAAAATATCCCCGGCAAAATATCCTACGGACAAAATATCCTCCGATAAAATATCTACTAAAACTTAACCTAACCTAACCAAACCTAACCTAACCTAACCCAACCTAACCTAAAAAAATTCGACAAAAATAATACTGACATTAAAAATACAAAAATATTAAAATGGGACAAAAAATACAGACATCTTGTAAAGTTAGGTTAGGTTAGGTTTTATTAGATATTTTGTTATTTTGTTGATGGAAACGCGCATTACCGTTTTTAATCAATCAAGATTGTCGTTTTAAATATCTACTAAAACTTAACCTAACCTAACCAAACCTAACCTGACCTAACCCAACCTAACCTAAAAAAATGGGACAAAAATAATACTGACATCCTGTAAGTACAATAAATTATTGTACAAAAATAGTAAAATGGGACAAAAAATACAGACATCTTGTAAAGTTAGGTTAGGTTAGGTTTTATTAGATATTTTGTTATTTTGTTGATGAAAACGCGCATTACCGTTTTTAATCAATCAAGATTGTCGTTTTAAATCAACACATTCCTTTAGGTTTTCAGTCTTTTATGTTTTCTTACCCTAAGCAACGTAAATGAAAAATAAACTAATGATTATGATTACTGATAACTTGAGTCGTTAACCGAGGTGATAATGTAAAGGGTAAGTATTCCGGTCTTATCACTGGTTCTTTGCAGATCTGCAGGCGTTTCGGAGAATTCGTTGCAATACAAGTAATACCAACGTTTCCTGAATCCACTGGGCTCAGTGGCGTATACAGAGTTTTTATTCGAAAAACAACGAATTAAATGACATTAAAAAAACAGACTACATAAGTATACGCTCGGAGCGGCTAACCTCCTGGTTTTAACCGATATTTGATTGGGTTTACAGTTTACTGGGCAACATCAAATTTCCAAATAACCGCTTTATTTTTCGTATTACAAGATAATTACTGGATAGCTGACATTTGAATAGTTTTTCAGTAATCGAAAATGCACTTTGTGGTGTCATTGTAATTAAATTAAAACAAATCACTTTTTTTAATTACAATTAATTTCATTTTATCCTGACCAAGAAACCATCAGTTTCGAAACATGTTGATTATTTTGTTTAAATAAGGGAACGTACCCATACTACGTGACACGTTTAGGGGAGGGGGGGTCTTCAAAATGTCACGCTTGATACAAATGAGCGGCGTCGGGCTTAGGTTTTTGGTCAACGGGGGGGGGGGGGGGGGGGGGGTTAAAAATTGCAAAAAGTTGGTCACGTAGTATGGGTACGTTCCCTAAGTGGTGTATAAAAGTGGTTTGTTTTCATTTAAATTAATTTTGAATAGTTCATTGAAAGACAACATAATATGATAATCATTTCGTTTTTCAAATTGTAATATTTAATAGAGGTAACAACAGATAGCATTCGTAGCTAGATTTGTGATTTGTACCGAATGGCACTGCCTTTTTCGACACACACGAACAAGTCTCCCCTTGCGCGCACATGCAAATTTTTAGAATATGTATATTAATATTAGGTCCTTACATATGAAATTGGCATTTTGCCGTACTGGCAACTTTGATCTCAAATATCTTCTCTTTGGTTAGGAATTCCAAATTCAAATTTATACAGCTATTTACTCATGCATTTGTGTATCGAAAATTATAATTCATTTGTTTTTTCCTTAATTGTTTTTTTTTTCTTTGCGTCACTTAGTTTACAAAATGGAACACTTGAAATATCGCGTTATTTACGAGTACGAGCTCCACCGTGGCACCAGTGCTGCAGAAACGGCTCGAAGGATTAATGACGTGTATAGCGACGGTGCCGCAAAAGAAAACACAGTGCGTTTTTGGTGCCAACGTTTACGTTCTGGAAATTTCGACCTGCAGAACAAGCCCCGTGGACGGCCGGAGACCAAAGTTGATAATGAAAAATTGAAGGCTATTGTGGAAGCGGATCCATCGCAAACCACGTCCGAGTTAGCTGCAGGCTGCGGTGTTAGTGATAAAACTGTTTTAATCCACTTGAAGCAAATTGGGAAGGTGAAAAAGCTCGAAAGGTGGGTACCTCACGAATTGAGTGAAGCAAATCAACAAACGCGCGTTAGAACGCTAGACCACACACTGCACAACAGACGGCTACAAAATGAGAGGAGCTTCAATTGGAATGTCTAAGACATCCACCGTACTCTCCGGACCTTGCGCCAACAGATTACCATTTTTTTCAAAATTTGGATAACTTCTTGCAAGGGAAAAAATTCAACTCCGATGGGGCAGTCCAAACCGCCCTAAGATTTTATTGATTCCCGTCCGAATGGTTTTTTTAGTAAAGGGATCGATCAACTACCTATGAGATGGCAAAAGTGCATAGATAGCAATGGTACATACTTTGATTAAATAGATATATTATATTTAAAAAAAATTCGACTTTATGTTCCTACCATACAAAACGCCAATTTCATATGTAGGGACCTAATATTAAATTGTAGAATATGTATTTCGTTTGCATCCTTAGTTCCTGCTTTTGATACATTATGGAAGAGCGGTCGGTGGGGAGCTTCGTAGCTGGAACGTTGCGCATACTTTTGAAAGTGTACATTTATTTCATGTAGTAATTTTATGTAGTTAATATTATTAATATTTAGTAATGTAGGGTAGGGTAGGCAGTGTTCACGTGCCTATATGGATTACACGCCTCTGACTGCACTACGCCTCTACACTGTACATTCGACACCACTCTACGGTGCATTTATGAAGGCTGTGCACAGTTCTGTTTACCTGTTCTTACAACTAATCAACAGCCGTTCTTATTAGTATAATTTATCATTGTGTGACCGACGGCGATGGATTGAGTCTGAAGGCAATGAAAGTTGGCGCTAGACCAGCAAAGGTAATTACCTTCTGTGCATTGTTTCAAATTCACGAAGGTTAGACTTTTAGCTTATAATACGTGCAGTTTTCATCGAAGATGTGAAATACATTTTGTGTATACACTTTACATTAGTAACCTTTAAAAAAATTACATTCACGTTGAAAGCGAGTAGAAAGACAGTTACATCATCTACCTTCTACATCCTATCATTTGCATTTTATCCTTAAACCCTCATATTTCTACCGATTTAAAACATATTTCAATTGAATACTTTGAGTTTTTAAGCCCTTTAAAGGTTATTTTTGAAAATAGGTAATATCTATACGTTTGCCGATTGGTAATTATATTAAATTTCATCCGTGGAAAAAACAGTACCAGGGTCAGTCAAAAACTAATGCCTCCTATTTTTTTCTTCTTAAATAAAGTTAATAAATGAAAAAATTTAATTTGGCTCTATTCTTCAAACCTTCTATAATCTACTATAGTAGTAACTTTCTGCATCAACAGATGACAGCACTGCAGTTGCTTGCCAAATGGCCGGCATCGACGTTCGTAGTAGACCGCGTTCTGTAATTAAATTGTTGAATGCAGCAGGTGAAACGCCATTCGCATTCATGAAAAGCTGAAAAATGTGTACGGTATTAGGTATTACTATATAAATAATTTTAGTTTTTTTAATGTTAGCACGCTCCCTCCAACTTTCGTATTTACATGTATCCCTTTAACACCATCTTCTTCTTCTTTTTAAATTCTTACTACGGAGCTTTAAGAGATGTATAAAAATAACATGTTCTACGGTTCAGATTACCGAAAATAAATGCCATTAACATAATATGATGGACGCGAATGTAGACAACCAAGAAGAAGTGGCCTAAACACATTCCCAGAATAACGATAGATCGGCTGCAGCACAAAATTCTTTCGGCAATTTAAAAGGGAAGGGTCAATTCTCATGCAATCTATTTTCAGATGTTAGTCGAAAATAAGTCGTTAAAAGTGATGAGAAAAAATATAAAACATTGGTTAAATAGATTACGTTAGGGTTATGGGCTATTTTTTTTTTAGCGCTTAACAACTTTTAAAAGAGGTGTTGAGTCGACTCGTTTCTCAGTCGGCATGGAACCAATTACTTTAGCTGAGACTGAGAGACAGCATAGATAGAATGAAACTAAAAAAGAAGCGCAAGACAAAAGGCATATGGAGATACCCACCGTAGCTACCAAGAAATGGAACATGAAATTTGTGTCGATGATGAATAATGAAAGACGGTCCATTTTCCCGTCAAACCCATTTTATCAAATTCAATTCAAACAAAGTAACGGTTCGCGTCCCCGCTAAAGCACCACATTCGCAATAATGTAAAAAGCGCTTTGGTGGCCGGCGCCCGAAGCTGCAGTAAAAATAGCCCGCAAACCTACCATAATCACATGATCAGTGAGCAGTGATCACAGCTCTCAGCCAAACATTACGCAAGCACATTTCTTGCCCACTAATGATAAAACGTCAGGCCCCCAGCTGAATTACTGTCTCGCCAACGGATCGCAGCACTTTAACGATCCTGATACGTGAATGATTATTGTTCTTACGATTGAGTCTCAATGTGACGTATTATTCAGAACCTTCTCTGTAATACACTCTTTACACCGCACGTCAAGACTCTGCGGGTATGTGCCTCTGTAATGACCATGACGAGTGCTTACGCTATTGGTCATTAGTCATTAGATACAATGGAAAGTGTTTGCAAAACTATTGAAAATTTTCATTGAAACCTTCACATTTTGCCGTTTACTTCACGCCGTAAACTATTTTTCCCGTATTCGTGGACAAAGGACTGACACGACGATAATGAAATTAATTCTTATATCTAATAAATTCATTTACCACTAAAAAAAGTTTATCTACCTAACACAATTAGCGGGTATTTCACCATCCTCCTGATAGCTTATCCATACGATAACGAATATTAATAAATAAACAAATAAATACGTGCAACGGGTAAAAAAAACTCGGCTAACTTATCCTATATATAGCCACTATTCATAGGTCCACGTGCCGAATAGTAAACGCAGACTTTTTAAATAAATACATCGTGTTTAATTAATCGAAAATGTACTTTGTCTTATGGATAATTTATGATGAGGATGGTGAAATACCCCCTAAAATAAACCGTAAAATGAAGTGATAAACATGAATAATAAAATGTGAATACTACTTCAGATAAAAAAAAATTACTCAAATGGAACTGCCGCGATGGGGAAAGAGGAAATTCAGGAAGCAGTCGGCAATTCAGTTCTAGTTGAAAGTAAATCATTGGCAAAAGCTCTCAAAGGATATTTCTCAGTCAGCAACTTTCACAATTTTAGAACGCTCTTCATTGAACACCCTTTTAAATTCGTATTCTTGTGTAAAAATAATTTTCTTTTAATTGAGTTATGTAGTCTTTCCCAAAATGAGTTTTATTTGATCGGGAATAATGTATTAATTTTTTTTTCAATGACTTTATGTCGGGTTAAATCTTCCCTACAGGAAAAACTAAACCCTTTCACACACTTTTCCACAAATGATCATCTAGTCAATTCACGCTATGCAATTGCACCATATAAGTATAATATATACAAAACAATACAAAAACAACATGTCAACCTACCAGAGACCAAATGGGAAAATAATTCTCCGACTCCAGATATTTTCATATCACAGGGTTCGGCTCGGTAGAACAATTAGCTGGACCAATAAATCCTACTGATCCCTCAATATAAATATTTGAAAAATCTTTCGTAATCCTACATGTATTTAAAATGTTTAATTTTTGCATTTTTATATATAAATTCTTTGACAAATCTAATAAGCCTAGATTTTGAATGAGAGAGCTAGGTATACGCCAGTAGCCGAAATAACAAATGGTTATATTTTTATAGTCTGAAAATGCCAAATTCTTTTAATCGCATTTCCTAAATCTGTATTCATATTTTTTTCAGAAACAGATTTTTGAATATTATCGGAATTTGGAATAGTTACATCAATGATATAAGTTATTTTTTTTATAAAATTCATTTTCAAAAAATGAATTTGGTTCATATTCATAATAAGGTACTATATTACGGCAGTCAATCAAGTTATGTTTAATTACCAAACTTTGGTGAATTATTTTTAAAACCTGATTGTGCCTAAATGTATAAGTACTCGGACGGCGCTAATACAAAAGTTCCCGATAAAATAATGGGCTCAGCAGCATCTAATCACTTAAAACAACTTAAGATAACTCAGAATTGCATCATAAAGACCATTCTAAAGGTCCCCATAAAGACGTCAACAACAGAAATTTTTAAACAGTTTGATGTTCCAAGCATACTGAAAATCTATGCCAAAAATATTCTAGTACATCACCACAAAAACGACCCAGAGAAAGACACCTCACATGCTCATAAAACCAGAGCCAAACAAACAGACACACTTAATATACCAAAGTGTAACTCTTCATTTGGTCAAAGAAGTTCTGAATTTTAAGCAGTAAAGTTATATAACAAACTCCCACTTAGTATCAAACAAATTAAAACAAAAAATAGCTACATTAAGGACATTCAATGTTGGCTGAAGGAACTACCGGAAAATGACCTTACTAGTATACTTAAAACATCATAGAAGTTTCTGGAAAACCTTATCCAAACAAGTTAAACCATAGAAGTCGCTGAAAAACTTATCCAAAGCATCAGCACAGGATCTCCTAGTGAGGAGGACTTCGAATATATTTTCTATTTTATATATACATCTAACTAACATGTTTCATATAAAAATGTAAAAAATATTATATAGTTACTAAATAAAAAAATAAAAAAAATAAAAATATTTTCTAGAGTTTCCGGAAAAGCCAAACATTTTCTACATAAATCATCAATTTGATTTGATTAGATGCTTCCAATAATTTTTCATATTTTGACTCTATTATTGTTATGATTTTGTAATATATTACCATTAAATATAAAAAATATATACATATGTTTACAACATTCCAAGCAACGCAATGTTTCAACTCATAATAGTGGGGTCTCACAAAAATAGCAGAGAAGCCCTGTTCAGCCACTGAAATTGACATGTGAAGAAGAGAATGTTTGAGACATTGAAAAAAATTATGATCTTATTTTCATTTAAATGTTTGATGTTATTCAGAGCCGGAATGTATCTTTAATTTGATGGAGTGTGGAAGATCATGTCGATAATTGAAAGGTCTGGATACAGTACTACGCTATTACATATCGGCCCCGTAATCAATCATTGTTCTAATAATTACCAACTGCAACTGTGTAATAGAACTGTTACAATCTAACTGTTTCCTCCTTCCTACCACACGGGTCTCTTCAACATCCAGATTCACTAATTCCTTTCCTCAAAAAGACACTCCACACAAAAATGGCATAGGGGGGAAATTGCCCTACGAGATTTTTTTTTTTTGTAGAGTTAATGTAAAAAAAAAAAATCGGATTTTTTTATACTGCCGTTCAGCTGATCCCAAGTGCACATTTATGGAGACTCAAAATTTCGCAACATAAATCTAGACAACAGGTTCTTTTTCATGGTGCAAATATTTTTTTTAAATTATCTCTGTCATAAAAATGCGGCTGAGGTTTTATGAAATCGTTTTTTTAAAGGTTCTCAAATTAGGTTTATTTTTACATGAGCTCCACACAGGAGGCCCTGAGGAAAATAATTTCGCTCAGGGCCTATGTAATCTTTGGGGATGCGGTGTGGAGGGTTTTTTAAAGGAAAGGAAGGAGAGGAGAGATCTGGGAAGGAATCCGGTTTAAAGGGTGGGTAGGAATATGGGGTTCAGTGTGTCCTGGTCATCCGCCTCCAAGACCTAGAAAAACCTCGGCGTAGTCCAGCGGTAAGGCTCTCGACTCGCACACAGAAGGTCGCGGGATCGAATCCCGGCGTGGCAAATAAATTTTATTTGATTAATTTGCTTTATTTTACAATTTATTCATTTAAAATATTATTTAGTATATTTGCGGCACGTTCCAGAGTGGAAGATACCCTCAGTATCGCCCTGGTGAATAAGACCACCGTTCAGAATTGAAACGTTGCTTGAAATGGCATTCGCCATGTTTGGTGACCAGATCTGAATAGCCAGGTACTTCTACTTCCCCACCTTCTTCTTCCATATCTCTTTCTCCTCCCCACTACCTTCAGCCTCACAACATACTCCAATTGGGGATGCCATGGTCTCACTGACTTCAGACGGGAGCAGTTGGGACTCTTTTGCGGTATTTTTGTATTAAAAAAAACCTCGCCACATGAACCCGGGCACCCTGCTAAATCATCAAACGTAACGAACCATTTGGTATATTTATTGAAATTTTTAATCCAACCGAGTGACTTGTGTTGCCCATATATCTGAGAAATTCTTTTTATCATTTTTAAAGTACATCCCTAACGACTGCTTTGTTGGTACTTTTTGTACAACAGTACTAACTATCAACATCCACAACTTCTTGACCTCAAACCTCAAAGTTTTAGTCAAAGTGTAGAAAACAACAGTTTTACTGTGAAGATCGTCAATCACATGACCAATCTTTGGAATGCTTTTAATGGTAAAGGTATTAATGATACCCGTGTTAAGAAATTAACGCGCATGGCAGACGGTATAAATACATAGGTGAAATAGATTATGGAGTTTTGCTCCCATTTACCGGTCATTAGCAAAATATTCCCATTAGACTCATTAGGCTACATCATCAAGTCCTCATCAATCAACCTCTCGTGGTTCCTAAAACAAAGTGAAGACATGCTCTTAATAATGTTATGGACTCGCTTAAGAGGCCTGTCTTCGCGTTGAAATTTGAATACGGTATCCAATTTGATTCATAATCATTTGGTCAAAAATTAAGATCAACAATCATGATTCATCAAGATTTGTTCATAAATAAAAAGTTTTCAGAATTTTTGCGCGTGTTTTTTTTAACGAGAGGTCTGTATTTTGGATTCCAACTTACAACGTGAACGATAGCTTGTTTGGAAAGGAATACCGAAGTCTGCCAGTTGGTACATATTACCTGCCTTTTGAAGTGTTGTCCTAATATACATATATATGTACATATGTATTAAGGTGGTCCAGGCCTGTATAGTAAATTTTGTTTTTTCAAATATAGATGTAGCCACCCATTTTATTTGTTACACCTATCATTCCTATTATGTGTAAAAAATTTCAGCCCCCTATCTTATGTACAAGGGGGTGCTCATCGAATTAGAAGTTTCTGACAAAAGTTCTGGATTTTAAGTAAAACACGTAATTTAAGGTTTATTAAAATTACAAGTATTTTAGTCAAATAAGTTTAAAACGTATTTAAATTTGAAAAAATTTTGGTAACAAAGCAATAATTAACATAATATTAGTCGCAATCTTTCAAAAGTATGTTTGTTAACTCCATTTTGAATGCTTCAGTAGAAACGATTTTTCTGTTTTGTTCAACGATGTGAAGTAAAAATTGTTTTCTTCCTCATTCTTAGTGACTATAGTGTTGTAATCTTCAAATAGTTTAACACCTCTCTCCGCTGTATCATTAACAACACGCAAATTTTTGACTCAGCTTTTAACTTGAAGGAAATCAATACTGTTATTCCAAGTCTTAGGAGGTAATTACAAGAAAGAGTCCGTGATATCAAGAACTAACAGCGTTTTCAACGTTCTTTGTGTTGCAAAAGCTTCTAATTTAACCTCTGAGGCAAGCTTAGTAGAATCACCTCGTACTGAAGGATTACCGCCATCAGAATTTATTTTTTTGAACAATGGCCTGTTTCTCAGCATCCGACAGCTTCTCAGAAAACAAGGTAAATGAGACTAGTTCATCTGACAAATACCATAAGTGACGCTCTAAGACACCCCTAGCTGCTTTACTGATTTCGAAATCAATGGCTTTGTACAATTTTAAGCTATTCCAAAGTATTAAATGATTTACTAGCGCATCTGACGCCAAAGACGCTTCGATTCAAACTTTGGTGTAGATGATAACTAACAAATCCAACAATTTGTTTTTCTTCTCTCTTGATTAGTTTAAATCTTATAAAGATCAAGCGCACTGGTAACGTATTGTGTAAATATGTCACTTGTAGACAGCTCGACGCACTACAAACTCATCTTTGGACTTATCCTCTAATATGCTAGCATTACTAGAAGTGCTACTGAAGCTGCACTCAAGTTCTAACTCTTGTCTCGACACCACCGAAGATGAAGCATTACTTTCAGCAGCCATTTCTTTCAATTCTTCAGATCCTTGTTTCCGTTTTAGAGAACTTTCTTTGACCTTTTCTAGTTTCTTGTCGATTGAGGTCATAATCATCTTATGTTCTCATCTTTGATCGATGAGAAACGCTCTGTCTTCCGCAATTTTTATCAAATTCAAAGCGCTTGCATGGGCAATATCAAAAAGTTTGTCTAGTTCTTTTTTAAACAAATACACTCCTTTTTTTGTGCTTCAGAATTTCTTCCTCTATTTTTATTCAATAGCAGCCAGTTCTTAAGAAACTTAATCAGTTTTTCAATGCAGTGATTTTGTTGTCCGGTCAGAATACTAGATTTACTCCATTCTTTTATAAGATCTTGAATAAGTACATGCGCGGAATCTTTCAAATTTTTGGAATCATTTAATATGTAGTAATAACGGAGTAAAACTTGCCGAAGAGTAGGATGTTGGTTAAGCTTCATCAATGGCTCAATATCTCGAACCCCAAGTAGAAAAATTTCGTATTTTTTTCGAGTAGATAAACACATTTTACTACACTGATTCATTTCACAGTCTACTAAATAAGTATCTAATACTGTTCAAATTTGTCCATAAAACTCTTCAGTAGTTTATTTTAATATTTATTTAATAATTTAACACACGAAATTGGCCTGTAGCAAAAAGTAAAAATTAAGCATTTTACACAAAAAAGTCAAAAACAGCACTCGGTTGAGCACCCCTTTCTACTTGAGCTATTTCGCTGAAATTTTACTATGTTATTTCTATGAATACATGTAACAAATTCACGGGGTGGCCAAATGAAAAATAATAAAAAAAATTTTTTGGACCACCTTAAGTATATATGTATTTATAACATGTTTGTAATATGTACGTCAATCTATTTACATAATTAAATCGCTGTATAGAAACTCAGAAATCCCATATTATAATAAGTTTGTAAGTAAAACACACAATGACGTGTTCTAAGACGAAGAAATAATTAAGAAATATTCTAAAATTTGATTATGTGATGGTCTGTCGAACTGTTTAGGTACCTCAAAGGCGCTCATACTTGTTCAATTTCCAGAAATGATTGGACACTGAGCAGTCATCATTTTAAGCCTACGGTCATAATATATTTAGCGGCGTGCTATAATCGATTTTCTAGCCAATAATAAGGCTGTTTGAACTACATCAATGGAATATAGGTTTGGCAGCATTGTGTGAAATTATTACATTCAAACTAGAAAACAGCAGCCAAGCCCTTTCCACCCCCAGAATCTGAATATCACGAAATACTGCGATTTCTATTATTGGCACCAATAGATTTCCATTCGGGATACGATTGTGGGATTGTGGGTACCGCCGCCCCGGGTACCATTATTGGATAACCAGCACCTCCGCCACCGCAAATAATTCGCTATATTTGGTAACAGGGGTGCCCAGAATCATCAGGTGACATCTCAATGTAAGGTTTGTTCAGATCTTAGAGGCGGATGCGTCTGCCCACCAACTGCATGGGGGTCGGATTGATTGATGATCGGAGATTTATTGATTTGTTCTCAACCCATCGCCTTGCGCAACAGTGGAGGGATAGATGTATGTAGGTACCAGTCATTCCTGGTTACCAACAGATTTCTACCCGCCCCTCGTGTCTTTGCCAAAATTAAAAAAAATAAATCATAGTAATTTCCCTTAAACTGGTATTTTAAGAGCAAAACTACAATCTACAAGGTACTATAATATGTGTACCTACCGATCAAATTACCTATTCAAAGGATATTTGGAATCTGCATTCTTCGTTGTCAGTTAACATTCATTGTAGTTTAATGTTGATTTTAGGTTAATTCGAGTTTCATTTTGTGAACAAGGACTTGTGTTTCTTCATAGCATTCTAATCAGGGCCGCCGAGAGGGCACGTTAGCCAAGTCCGAAACTTGGGGCCCGGGCCTAAGGGGGGCCCGGGACGGGGCCCGGATATTTTACTAAAAAATGCCAATGACCCTAGGAACGGACGTGGGCCGGGCGCCCGGGCCCGCACGCTCCGTATTTTAAAAAGGCGGGCTATTTTAAAAAGGATTCTGCATGTAATTTTATTTCTGGGCGAAAGAGGGCTGCCTTTAAGAGGAGACTCAAATTTGGTTGGTGACCCTAGAAATGGAAACTTTCTAGGAATATTAGAGCTTATCGCCCACTACGATTCTATTTTGCACGATCATTTGACAAAAGTACAACAATCGCAGGCAGAAAAAAAACGACTCCAAGTTCATTACCTTTCAATGGAAATTCAAAATGAGTTTATTTTGAGCTGTGCAAACAAAGTTGTCCAGACAATTGTAAAGGAAATCAATGAGGCAAAATACTTCTCTGTCATAGTTGACTCAACTCCTGACTCGGCACATATTGAACAAACCGTGTTTATTTTCCGATATGTTACTCGTTACCTTGAAGAAGAAGAAAACGTTCACAAAATTAACGAGAGGTTTTTCAAGTTTGTCGACTGCAGTAAGAAGACAGGAGAAGCAATCTCAGATTTAATACAGTCTACACTTAAAGAGCACGATATTCTACTTGAGAACTGCAGGGGACAAGGATACGACAATTCGTCTAATATGAGTGGGATATACAAAGGTGTGCAGAGCAGAATCTTAGCTGATAACCCACTAGCATTATATTCGCCATGTGCTGCGCATAGTCTCAACTTATGCGGAGAAGAGGCGGCTCAATCTTGTGTAGAGGCTATTACGTTCTTCGGAATCGTCCAAAAGTGCTACAATGTATTCAGTTCAAGTCCACAAAGGTGGGAAATTCTCCAAGAAAACATTGGGTGTTCGCTTCATTCTCATTCTAAAACAAGATGGTCTGCAAGAGTTGATAGCGTGCGGCCTTTTGCTGCTCATATTCCTGGACTGAAAGTTGCTCTTAGTAAGATTAAAGAGCTTTATCTCACTCCTCAAACTTTGGCCGAAATTAAGGGCATTGAACAGTATATGAATACATTTGAATGTCTACTTATGTCTACGACATGGTTTAAAGTGTTGTCTGAAATAAACTCCTGGAGTGTAGTTTTGCAAGCGAGACAAGCAACTCTGGACGTGGAAGTTGTCAATTTGCAACACTTGGTTGAAAACCTATCTACCCTTCGTTCTAAGTGGACTAGAATATTAGAAGAGTGTAAACTTGTAGCTGAAAATATTGGAATTTCACAAGAACTCCCAAAAAAAAGAAAAAGACAAAAGTTTTGGCTGATAAAAGTCATGAAAAACAGATTGATTGCCCAGAAGAGAACTTTAAAATTAATGTTTTTTATGTGTTGTTTGACAGTGTCATTGGAAACTTGACCCGAAGATACAAAAGCTGTCAACAATATTAATGAATTGTTTAAGTTTCTTTGGCAATACCCAAGTATGACTCAAGAAGAACTAAAAGAAAGGGTGAAAACTGGTGTGATCTCTATAAAACTGATGTATCTGAAGAAGAAACGCTTTTGGAAATTGAACACTTAAAAACTATTTAACCAGGAAACTTTTCAGAACATTTAAATCCACTGCAGTTACTAAATACTCTTTCAAACCAAAAACTGTCAAATCTCTTCCCTAATGTAGTAATTGCCATTCGAATTTTCTATACTCTGCCTGTAACAGTTGCGGAAGCAGAAAGATCTTTTAGTTTGTTGTCTAGAGTGAAAAACTTTTTGCGTTCCACAATGGGTCAAGAACGTTTAACAAGTTTGGGAATGTTATCTTTAGAAAATGGTCTGGCCAGAAACTTGGATTTTGATGATGTTATAACTAGCTTTGCAAACAAGAAAAGTAGAAAAGCAAAATTTTAGATGACAATTTTTATTTGCCTATATTATTTTTTTATAGTTTGTGGAGTTTTTACTATAATTTTAAAAATATTCCAATTTAGTATTCCATTACTAACGTATCTGTGTTGTTATAATATATTTTTTTATTTGAATTTTATTTTAGTAATTTGTACATTTAAGGTTACCAATTTCTAATTAATTTTAATATTTCATATTGCAGTTAATTAATTATAATATTTCAAATTCACTATATTTTTTCTTGTTTTATGTAGCTCCTACAATACATCTTGAACTTTTCAATTGGTGAGGACTTTAGAGTTTCTTAATTCCTTTGTACAGCAAACGGTTTTGCGTATTCGTTTTGTCCTTTTTGTTTAATCTTATTTCCTTGCTAGTCCTTGTGTAATGTCTGTGAATGTCCTTAATGTATACGATTTTATTTGAGAAGTATTTTGGTAACATGTTGTTTAATATTTTGTGAATAAATATCAACGTGTTCAGGTCAGTATTTGTTTCACGGTTAACCAATTAAGTTCCTTTAACATTTTAATTATTTTAAAAAATCTATTTCTTCGGAGTTTTATTCTCATTACTCTGTTTTGGAGAATTTAAAACTTTTTCTGTTCTCTTTCATTACAGAGGAAAAGGATACTTGATCACTATTGATCAGTAGTTGAAGTGTGGAGCAATCATTGAATTGTAAATGGTGATGGTGATTTTTCTGGAAATTTTAGGCCGGATTCTTCCCAAAAAAGATATCTTTTTGCCAATTTTCTTTTGGGTATATTCGGCATGTCTATTGAAGTTTAGTTTGGAATCTAATATAACTCCTAAGTATTTGATTTCAGTAACATTTTCAATAATTTCACCATCAATTTTAATTTTGATTTCACTGGATGTCTTCTTATTTCCAATCACCATACATTTTGTTTTTAATTTAAGCTTATTTATTTTTAGCCATCTTGATACATCATCTAGTTCATTATTTAAAACATTTATTAGTTCTTTATAGTTATCTCCAATTAAGTATATAAGTGTATCATCGGCAAATAGTCGTACTTTGCATTTTGAAAATATTTTCACCACGTCATTAATATAGACTTGAGTATGAACAATAGGGGTCCAAGGATCGATCCCTGCGGTACTCCTAATTTATTTTCCATTGGTTTTGAAAATTGATTATTTATTTTTGTTACCTGTTTTCTGTCTTTCAAATATAATAATTTAATTTAGCCTCAAGATATCTTGATTAACGAAGAATATGTAAATACACACAAACAAGAAACACAAGTATTTTATTTTGAGTATTCACCATAACTTTTTAAACATTTCCACTGAATTTTGTTGTTGACTTTGCGAAACGTTGGTAGCGGACTTCTTCCAAGGTTTCCTTATCCATATCACCCCTGTACAAAGCAACAAGAAAGCGTGTTCCTGCATCTGCCATGTCTTCTGGTTTTGCATCATGTTGTTTGAAGATTTCTATCACGGCATTGAGTCTTGTGTCGTTCTGTACAAGTGAACAAAATGTTGTTTTTCCTTGGTTGAAGAAGGACGATGTTGTATCGCAGCCACTAAAGGCATGGAGAAACAGAATATTCTCAGCCGCTTCTTTGTATTTCACACTATTCGCGGAATACAGTCTTTCAAAAGTTTTGCCTCTCCCGGGTTTGCGAAGATAAATACTACTTTCGGGTGGTGCCAATGCTGTTAGCAGAACTAGGAGATCAACGTCTTCGCCAATAACGAATACAGCGTCAAATGATGAACACAAGGAAATCGCAGTATTGACAATCAACTCATCAGCATCTTCTTCAGCCTGCTTAACTGCCTGTATAAATTGCTTTGTAAGCATCGAAATCAGACGGACTTTGTTATTTTCATTGGCTAAAAAACGTTCTTGTGAAACTTGAACTGGCATTGTTTTATCGAAAAGAACATCTGCAGACATATGCTTCTTCGATCGGCGAAGTCATTTCCACTGAATTATGCTAAATTCGAATGATTGGTATAATGGTATAAGAAAAGGTAATGAAGTAGTATTCCTAGCAGTAGCAGGTAAGCATGAACTTATTAATTGTTATCCCCCCCCCCCCCAGTAAGTTGTGGGGAGGGGGCCCGGTATAGTCTACTAGACTTGGGGCCCAGATTAGCTGTCGGCGGCCCTGATTCTAATGCAAATTCCAAGGCTGGATTTTAATACGTCAGTGATGGAATCGCTTTCTAATCTTAAAGATGAATAATTACTGTTCTTCTTCGTTAAGTTAATGTATAATATAAAGCTAAGTTATGATAATATGAACATTCATAAAGAAACTATCAACCAAAAAACAAATTATTTTAAGAATTGTTTTTAGTAAAAAATAAAATTAAATTAAACAAACCCAACAAAGTGAAATGTTAACACCCCTTTTAATGTCATTAAAAGTGATGAAAAAATATAATAAACCTTGCCAAACGTAACCAATTTAAACTTTTTTTTTTATCACTTTTAATGATTTTTCAAGGGAGTGATAAAGTTATATATTGTTGCATTGTTCGGTAACCAGTTAAAGTAGATTTCTAATTGTCTCTTATTTAATAAATCAAAATCAAAATTTTCTCCTAAGTCATAAGATTTGTAATCGGCTACTCAAATGCCCACCTACTTAATTATAAACAATGCATTTAATAGGAGGCGTCTACTAATATCTACAGGAATTCCAAAAACTGAAAAAATCGAACTAATATCTATGGGAATCAAAGTGTTGACGAATATCTACAGCTCAAACTGTTGATTAATATCTATGAGAACCAAAGTGTTGACGAATATCTACAGTACTGTCAGAGGTTGGATTTGCAATTATGTATAGCATATTGGAATAACGTAATATTGCGTATGCACTTTAAAAAACTTAATTTATGTAAGTATGTATGTAAAAATCCCTAATATCGGACTATTGGACACATTTAGCTGATTAGTCCAACCTATGCTCTGTAGATATTAGTTCAACCTACGCTCTGTAGATATTAGTCAACACTCTGAAGTTCGTAGATATTAGTTCAACATATAACTACTTATAACTCAGTTTCCAAGTGATACTCCATTCTTCAAATAAGTTAAATTTTGTATTGTTTTTAGCAACTAATTACAATAATTCTGGACACATTATCCAAACAGTAAAATTGTTTTGATAGTAGATAAATACTTATAATCACATATCACCGAACTTACAACTTATTGTTTTTTACATTCACATTGTAATTTAAGAACTTAAATATTGCATTAAAAATGTACACTACTCTTCCAGACACAAGCTAACGCTTCCATGGAAGAGTGGTATTAACATATTTGAATATGAACATGTAAGCAAATTAATACATCATCTAAATGTACATTATATTTTATATGCTAAAAAATAATAAATAAAAAAAAAAAATAAATAAAAAATATGAGCTGTAGATATTCGTCAAACATACAGGCTGTAGATATTAGTATCTGGAGTCATTTAATATACCTTTAAAAAAAAAAAAAAGGAATAATTATTATACAAAAAAAAAGAAATAATTCAACCTTGTATGAACCACTCACATAATGCGTAAATCCGACCGGTATTATACAATTTGTCCAAAAACACGTCACTACCTCAATGACGATTCTTTTTACAAACTTTCTGCAGGAAGGTAGGCAGAGTATTGAAACAATGCGATTAAAAGGTCGTAATAAACCTTACGACTTCACATTAATTTAATGTTTTTATTGTACTGGGTTTTTACTGATCCAAATATAAAAACTCAGTTTTTATTTTATTTTAATTTTTATATATATTTTTTTTATTTATTTATATTTTTACATGAATACCGCACAAGAGTTCCAACTTCTCCCATCTGGAGGGAGTGGGACTATGGCATCCCCAATCGGGGTATATTGTGAGGCTGAAGGTAGTGGGGAGAGGAAGGAGATAGGGAAGAGGAAGGTGGGGAAGTACCTGGCGGTTCAGATCTGGTCATCAAACACGGCTAAAGCCATTTCAAGCCGTTTCAATTCTGAATGGTGGTCTTACACAAGGCCGATACTGAGAGTATCTTCCACTCTGGCACGTGCCGCAAATATAGATACTATATATTATTTTAAATGAATAAATTGTGAAATAACACAAATTAATCGAAAAAAAAATATTTGACTCGCCGGGATTCGATCCCGCGACCTTCGGAGTGCGAGTCAAGAGCCTTGCCGCTGGTCTACGCCGATCGTCAGTTACTTATACAAATAAGGCAAACAGGTTAAAAATTACATAAATCAAACAGTCAGATTACACATTGGTAAATTTTGAAATTGTTTAAATAAAAAAACAATTAGAAATGGAAAATTATAAAAATACAAAGTAAACTCATAAAAAATTTTACTCAAACGACAAAACATTTGAAAAAAAATCTTCACTGAAGCGTTAAAACGATCACCTTCTGGAAAAAAATTGCGGACAGACGAAATGCAAAACGTTGAGTGAAAACATGACTTCACTACGTTCAGTCAATTATTAGAAGAATTCAACATACTGTCTGCTCCTAAAAGTAATCCATTGAAATCTGACATTTTTTCTTTGCTCAACTCAATTTTCTTATTTACCTAAAGCTAAATGTCGGCATCATGATTATGGTTATTGAAATTTGATATGGTACGTTTTAAAAAATATTATCAAACCATTTAAAATTAATAATGTGACCATGTCACATGTAATGTTGTAACATTACCACAATTTCAAAGATAGAATTTAAGGCAAAACAAATCACACCAATTGAAGGACCTATTGTAAAAACTGGCAATTCACAAAAAACTGTTTTTTTTCCCTTTATGTCTAGATTGGTGAACACTGGACAACTTACCAACGTATCAATATTTCGAGATCTGCAAATTACAGACCAACTATCAACGGTAATGCTGAGAGACGATTTTGGTTAATTTGAGAGAAGATACGATACGACAGCCTGTAGAAACGTGTTGTGGTCAGAGAGGTTAAGAAACGCAGAAGACGAAGGTATGAGATCAGGTCAAGTTCCCAACATGCACCTCGGTGGTGTCAGCACCTGGAACCGCAGGGTGCCGGGCTGCCGGGGAAAAGAAGAAGCCTCGGCAAGAGAGTGTACGCATAATGAAAACATTCCTCAGGGGTAAGGCCATGGCATGAAATACTTGGAAGTGTTGGAAGATACATTCATATTTAAATATTTAAAATTTGCATTTGGATAACCAAGATAAATTCAAGTTCACATGATATAGGTCAGAAAACCTTCGGCATTAAACATGACGCATTCTCTCACATATCTACATTAATTTTCTCTGCAATTGAAATGATTCCAATCATTGCATAGATTGATTTTGTTCGCATTGTTACTTTCAACATAATGGTGGTAATAACTTTAACCTGGTAGGTAATCTAACCTAACCTCATGATTCATGAACTTTGTGAGTGGTATTTCTTATATTATATTACGTTGGAGACATTTACATAGCAAAAATAACATAGTAATAATATTGCATAATTATCTACTGAAAATATTTAAAATGTGAAGAAGTGTACAAAGGTCCATTTTAGTTCCTAGCTAGGCAGGTTGCCCGTTCTTAGGAACCAAATGCTAGTGAAGATGCCAAGTGAATTATGTTGTAAAAATTTTGTTTTTTTTTTAAACTAATTAAGTACTAAGTTATCATTAAATGTGTCATTAAAAGTGTGTATAATTTTGAATGACATTATTTAATAGTTTCTACCCAAGCTAATCAGCCATTTTGTTATTGGACCGATCTAGGACCTTTTGCAAGTTACAATGTTTAGTGGGTGTATTGTATTATGTAATTTCGGTCCCAGATACTTCGCCGCATCGCTCCCTGGGAATACGAGATCGTATATAATGTGACTTCTTATAATATTTTAATTTAGGATCAATTTTATTAATTTTTTCTAGATTTTTTGTAGGTACGTAGATAATAAATAACCCCCTTTAAGTAGTTTTGACGAACACCAAATAACTTTATTTCTCGCTTTTTAAATTTATTTATTATGTACGCTTCAGATTTTATATCCGGGTTAAATCGTTCCCGTAGGAAAAACTTAACCCTTTCACGCACATTTCCACAAATGATCACCTAGTCAATCCATGTTATGCACTTGCACTATATAAGTATAATAAATACAAAATAATACAAGAACAACATGTCAAAGAGACCAAATGGGAAAATAATTCACCGACTCGAGATATTTTCATATCAGAGGGTTCGGCTCGGTGAAACTCTTAATTTGACCTATAAATCGTACTGATCCTTCAATATAAATATGTTAAAAATCTTTTGTAATCCTACATGTATTTAAAATGATTGATTTTTGCATTTTTATATATAAATTCTTTGACAAATCTAATATGCCTAAATTTTGAATGAGAGAGCTAGGTATAATGCCAATACCCGAAATAACAAATGGTAATATTTTTATAGTCTGAGAATGCCAAATTCTTTTATTATTATTATTATTCTTTTAATTATTTTAATACGCGGTTTTTTAGTATATTCACAGTCCTCCTCATTAAGAATTCCTGTTCCGAGGCAAGTTGTAGGTTGTTGTGTTGGTGTTACTTCATGATTTCGTCATCGTCATGTATGATGACATTTTAAGTGAGTTTTTATGAATTATAGGTAAATGTAGGTGTCGTAAATGATATTTAGGTAATTTCGTAAGCGTCACATAACCAACAATAGAAAGGAAACACCTTCCCATTTTATACAAGGAAAACTCGTTTCTCAACTTTCTTGAAAAGAGAGATGTAATTGGAAAATCGCAATTGTATTTCTTGTAGCCGAGACCTGTTATTTTTTAATTATTTTTTCATTGTTCAAATATATCTAAAACATATTTGTGTTTTGCGAATTTTGACAAGAAACCCTTCAATTCGACCCATGTTAAACTTGTCTAATGCCAATAAATAATCACATCTTGAAAAAATAAATTCATTTATGAAAGTACCGAAAATATATCATCCATTACTTAGATAAATATCATGTGAGACCATTTAATTTGATTCACGGCTTCCGTGAAGTTGACAAGATAATGACGGGATTCAATAGCGACTTAACAACTCAATCAGCCGCAAACACATACGAGATTGTTTGATAACAAAACTAATTGCAGGCTCTCTCGTGACCACTAGAGTTATCGACCCGATACAAACTCAATAAGTATCGACAATTTAATTACAGGTTCCTTTATTGTAAAATATCAGGTGCCGAATAAAAGCTGTAAAAAACCGAGTGATAACAACGGTTTAAAAATTAACAAGGCATTACGGTACTTTATAAATCATGTCATTTATTTCTTGGACGTTCACGGGCATCGACATAGAATTCTATAGAGATTCATAATACGCAGGGGCTCTTTCGTGTTCTTTTTCGGGTGTCCTGTCCTGTCAAAAATTGAATATCAGGTGTTGTGTAGTTTGGGTCGTATGGGGGTTGGTAAATCAGCTTTTTTTACACCAGCTCCACACAGGAAAAATCCCTCAGGGCCTATATCACCTTTGGGGATTCTGTGAGGGGGGTCTTTTTAGGGAAAGGAAGAAGAGGACGTTTTGAGAAGGAAAAAGGGTGGGTAGAAATCTGGGGGTCAATGTGTTCAGGAGTGACCAACGTATCAATCCATCCCTTCTACTGCGGTGCAAAGTGACATGTCGATACTGTCGAGAGAGTCCTGCTGGAGAGATAAAAAAGTCTTTTAATCAGTCTTTCCAAATCCGACCCGCCATACAGTAGGGTCTAGACAAATCTCAACCCGGTTATCCCTGCTAAGTCACCAAACGTATCGAACCACTTGGGTTGACCTATAGCAGAGATGTCGGTTATCCAATGAATGGTTCATAGGGCGGCGGTACCCACATCCGCCTCCCAAATCAGTGATGACATGGGGACTCCGGTGATATTTGAAACAATGTCACCAGATACGAAAATTTCGTTCTTCATCGTTTTCTACAAAAATCGCAGGATTCGGGTAAAGTCTGTATATGAATGCGTAATGTAGGTTACAGGCCTATAAATATATTTCTACTGCTAAAAACCTGCAAGCGAACTAAATTGTACACAATTCAGTGATGGGAAGAAAGAGGGTTAATAGATATATTTTGTGGTATTTATCTCACATCGCGCTAACCTTTATGATTTTTGAAGATGGAGTCATTCTTATGAATTGTATTCCAATGTTTTGGTACAGGTTGGTCAGGTAGGTTATGCAATGATCAATGTGCAATACGCGCGTGTAACAAAATACACAATTACTGATCATTATTCAAACACTTTACCAAGAACAATTAAATTTTAGAGGCAGTGGATAACGAGAGGATATCCGCCAAATTAGTACTAAAAATGATATACACAACGGTATCCGATTAAGCAATCATTTTGTGGTGAATAAAACTGATTTAATGCGAACCCGGCACGTGGACTATGCGTAGGTCAATGAAACATCAAACAAGAATCTAAACAGAATCATAATATCGATGGAGTTTTTTTTGGCACGTTCTTTGTAATAAACTAGTAGTCACGGGTTTTACGTAACAATTTTCCCCGTCAAAATATTCCCGATAAAAATGTCCCCACTTAAGGGTTTTTTTTTACATCAGCTCCACTAGGAGGCCCTGAGGAAAATAATTTCCGTCAAGGTCTATGTCATCTTTGGGGATGCTGTGTGGAGAGTTTTTTAAGGAAAGGAAGGAGAGGAGAGTTCTGGGAAGGAAAAGGGTTTAAGGGGTGGGTAGGAATCTGGGGTTCAGTGTGTCCTGGTCATCCGCCTCCAAGACCTAGACAAACCTCACCCCATGCTACGGGCACCCCTGCTAAATCACCAAACGTAGCGAACCATTTGGGGTGACCTATGGCAGGGTTATACGGGTCCGAAAATTTACAAAAAATTCTTTTTCTTTTTTCTCTTTATCTAGTAGTACAACATATCTAGAATAGTCTTTATTATATGATGCTGGAATCGACAATCCTATGAAAGTTATAAAAAAAATCTCCGTTTTATTCCTCCTTGAAACTTCAATCGCGTTTATCTTGAAACACCATTTTTGAAGTCGGTAGGCACGATTTCTCAGAAACCAATGCAACAATCTTATTGAAATTTGGCACACTTCTTCAAAATAGCATTGACCCGGACGGAGGATTTTTTTCGTCAACAAATAATTTTAAAAGGCTATACGTAGTGTAAATTTTACCAAAAATTGAATTGAACTCTGTCAAAAATTCAAATTTCAATTTTTTGAGAAATCATTCGTTCAAGTTCAGCTTATCTACTGACAGAAAAAAATTGTTTTTTTTTTTTAATTTTTCATTTATTTTTTTATTTTATTTATTTATTAACGCCATTTTTCGGGGCTTTTACATTACATATGAATAATAATAAAAACAAAGCATTCATTGTACATAACTGAACTGTCTCCGTAACAATATTTTACATCTGTTTAAACATAAATTGAAGATGTCCACTGACTTGGTATAATTGTTTCCCTCCATATTCTGGGCAAAGAAGAATACATTTGGTAGTTAGTCCCAGAATGTCTGCACTGAAATAAATCCTGACTTCTAGTATTACGTAGTGGAATCCGGAAACTTATCAATTCTAGCAATACCGGACTATCAACTAAATCATTTAGAATTTTATATAGAAATACTAAGTCAGAGAAAATTCTTCTGTCGGATAATTTGAGCATATTCAAATCATTTAAAATAATGTTGTAGTTCAACATAATTGCTGGAATACCCATTTTAAAATTTAGAAAACGTAAGAATTTGTTTTGTATTCTTTCAATAGCTTGAACAATATAATGTGGATTACAGACGGGATAATTGTACTCAAGTTGACTTCTAACATAGGCAAACAGTTTAATACACTTTCTAGTAAGCCTAGTTATAAATCCCAACATTTTTAAGCCCTTATTAGAGATTTCTGTTATGTGGTTAACAAATGAAAGATTTGATTGAAAAGTGATGCCTAAGTCTTTAATTTGTGTTAATGTCTGAAGGGCATTGTTATCAATGTTGTAATAAAATATCACTGGATTTTTTATTCGAAAAAATTTAACTATTTGACATTTTGAGATATTTAGGTAAAGTCTATTTTAATTACCAAATTAATAATTTAGAGATATTATCTTGAAGAATGTTGCAATGGTGAATACTTTGAATAATTCTAAAAATTTTGAGGTCAAAAGTAAAATGGTTACATCATAAAATATTTTTGTAAGACCATTTATAAACAAGATAAATAAGATTGGACCAAGGTGTGAACCCTGTGGAACTCCACTTGTTGCATAAATTTTTTCCTACAGGAAGGATTTTATTCTAACAATTTGTTGCCTTCCAGTAAGATAGCTTTCAAATCAAACTAATATATTGCCACGTATACCAGGTTTTTCTAATTTCCAAATGAGAATTTTATAAGAAACTGTATCAAAGGCTTTACTAAGAACACTATAAAACTATTCTACTTGTTTTTTTCTTTGAAAATATTGGTTATAAAATTTTCATAAATAATTAAGTTGAAAAGAGTTTCAGATGAAGCTATCATGAGTTATCCTGCCTACCGCGTGAACACATTTTTTTAGGATTTCCGGAAACCAGGCCCAACTTTTTTTTATGACATTTTTTTCAATATTGTTGAGAAGTTGTTATTTTATATTTTCAACACTTCATGTTTGATGTATTACCTACATTTTTGAAAAATCGAGAAAATATGCTTTTTTCCATAGCTACGAGACCTATGTAACCCCTTAAATACCTACCGGTCAAAATGTTCATTTTGGAGTATGTCGTTATATTGGTACAGGAAGTCAGTAGATTCAGCATTTCCTAAGTTAACCTAACCTTCCATAATCTAATCTAACTAACCAATTATCTAATCAACGACATTTTGGCAGATAACGTTTTGACTGGGGACATTTTTGTGGGGAACTTTTTGCCTTAGAACATTTTTAGTGGGAACATTATTACCAGGAACGTTATTACAGGCCACAATATTTGGGCGATCTCTTTTTAAGATCGCCTCCCCACCAATAAATATTTTCTTGTGAATGTCACACAACGGTCTCAAGTCTCCGCTTATCGGAGCCAGTGAGACTATGGCATCCCTAATACTTATTAGGTTACGTTGTGGGGCTGAAGAGTATGGGGAGGGGAAGGAGGCGTGCACTTAAGAATTAATTAACAAACAAGTTTTATTTTGGGCAAGAAATTTTAGACGATTTTTAATAATTTATGACATAAAGGTCTACTAGGCTACTATTTTTGCGAATGTGGCCGTTACATTTGCGAATGTTAAAAACAAAGCATTTAACATTTCGTTTTAGGACGATATAAAATTATATTACATAATTTGATTTATCTGAGGTTTGACAAATTAAGCATTAAAATATAATTGGACGAAAAAATTTGTGTGGGCAGATAGATATAAGGTATTTAATTCATTGAACGATATTAATTTATGTTATTTTTTATTAATCACATAATTGGCGCCACTACAATCCTGGTACCTCGATAAATAAACAAACAAGTTTAAATAATAAAACTAATGCACATTTCAAGCACGAAAAGCTAATGGTGCCGGTTCTAATATTTGACCGGTGTTCACAGCTATTAAAAAACGAGAAAAAAATGTCACATAAAATCGTGCTAGTGCAACTGGATCCTGCATAAGTAACATAATTTATATTGTGCAAGTATGAAGTAATAATAATAAAATCAGGCAATGATTTGGCGCCCGTCTGGTGGTTATTATTCAAGGCTTCAAGGTAACCCCCTGGCTCCGTGACGCTGGACAAATGGGCAGGTTCCTGCCTACGCACGCAGCGCAATGGGCTCGAGCTCGGCTGCAGCAAGCAAAGGAAATAAACATTATTATTATAGGAAATAAATATACGATTATTGTAAAGCCTTTGTAATGTGGCGGCGAGAGACCTGATTCTGAACCAGGCTATAATGTAAACATCCTTGCTAATGAATGAGACTGGAGAAGATCTGAGAACTTTATGTATTTAGGTAGGTATGGATAAGTCATATTTTTCCGACCTTAGTGAGATGTGTTGGTCGTAGGGGCGATATTTTTTCTTTCTTAATTAGGTGTGTTATATTAGCGCAGACCCATGCGAAATATCTATCAACATATTTTTATCAACATTAAAACTTTAAAAAAAAAATTAAATAAACGAAATACTTTTTTAAAATATTTTTTATTATTTTTTATTAGTGACTATTTAATTACAGGTATGATGAGAATTGCAAGGTATATGTGTATAAATATTTCATCTGTTTGTTCTTAGTCCTCCTCACTAGGTGGTCCTGTGCTGAGGCAGACTGGCAGATTTCTTTTATTTTCCGTTATTTAGTTTCTATGGTGTTTTTAATACATTCTCTAGTATGTCTGCATTAATTTCTTTCACCCATGTTTTGATTTTTTCCTTAAACTTAGGTACACATTTCAAACATAGAATTCAAAAATGTTTTTTTTTGGAAAATAACTTTACAATTATAGGTAGGTTAATGATAATGTAATTGAAAATACAAAAGAAAAAAAATAAAATGGAGCTCTACAAAATAAACTAAATAAAACCGAGTTCTTTGAATCAGAGTTACTGCACTCACAGATAGACCCACAACCAAAATGAATATGTTTGAAGACCTTTTGTCTACAAAAAATCATGTAAATTAGAATATTTTATAAACGCCACACAAAATTTCTTCTGCTCGGGAATCATGGAACTATGATATGGTTAGGGTTCAAGGGGTGAGGTCTGCCCCTCAACTGCGTGACAGGCCGGATCGGGAGAGACTGGTTGAGGAAGACTTTTCGGAAAATAACCTTACCCTCAGTGGGGGATTGATTTATACGTCCGTCCTGGACACACCGATCCCCAGATTCCTACTTACCCCTCAAAAGTCCCTCCACACAGCCTCCCCATGGATGATGTACACCCTCAGTGAAATTATTCTCCTCAGGGCCTCCTGCGTGTAGCTAATATAAAAAAATAATGAATTTAAAAAATAAATAAAAAATAAAATAACGTAGAAGTCGTAAAACCCAAACTTGCAGCACCTATATTGCGATATTTTTTATAGGTGCTGCAAGTTAAAAAAACATTATCTTAACAAACGCATTGCAATCTTTAAAGCTCAGGCGTCGGGTGGGAATGCCGTCCTTGTTCTACCGGTATTTCAATGGAAGATACTCCGAGAAACTATAGCGTCACTCGTCATTCGGCACCGGTGCGCAGTCGGGAAACATGCCAAACGCGCGCCCAAAATTTGTACACAGTTGACATTTGTCACATGAGAGATTGACAAATGTCAACTTTCGGTCGTTTCGACTCGTTCTTGAGGTCAACAGCTCGGTTGTAGAACGATTTGCCTGCCTCAACTCCTCCCTCCTACAACATGGATCTCTTCAAGATATAGGTTTACCCATTCCTTTCCACAAACAGACCCTCCACACACCATCCTCAGAGATGACATTGGCCCTTAATGAAGTGAAGAATGAAAAAAAAAATTCCCTAAAGATCTCACATTTTTAAAATATGTATTTTAACTAAAGAATTTTAACAACAAGAATAACATTATTGTATATTACCGCCCACCCGTGGTGATATTAGATAAGTACCTTTCGATAGTAGATCGTTGTCATAGACTAAACTGCTGCAAGTAATAAAGTATCTTAGCTGCAAG
Source organism: Limnephilus marmoratus (assembly GCA_917880885.1). Lineage (NCBI taxonomy): Eukaryota > Metazoa > Arthropoda > Insecta > Trichoptera > Limnephilidae > Limnephilus > Limnephilus marmoratus. Next base: position 55,176,329 of record OU862909.1, on the reverse strand, counting down.
TAATCTTATGTGTATAATTGAATTTTTTGTACTGAACGAAGAGATTTCTGTCATTCGACGTCTTTCTTCCTGCGCCTAAGTTCACCACTGGACTTGACTGGACTTAAGGAATGATCGAACTCGCCTGCGAGCTTCCTACACGGAATGCGAAAATAATAAATTATTTGTAACAATAGTATTGTGGCTAGGTTGGTTGGGTTCAGTGGCGCCATCCTGCACCAGTCAGCGGTCACTGTGACTGGTCAGGACCAACAGAACTGTGATAACATCGGGATAGGCGTGTCACACCTACAACACACGATTGTTCAGCGCGCTTTCTTTACTGCACGTGGTGGAGAAAGTATTGCCGTTTTAAGATTAAATTCTGTGGACTCCATGGTAAGGGAACGTACCCATACTACGTGACCTGTTCAGGGGGGGAGTACAAATGAGCGGCGGAGGGCTTAGATTTTTTGGTCACCGGGGGGCGGGGGGTTAAAAATTGCAAAAAGTTGGTCACGTAACATGGGTACGTTCCCTAACTAGATCTAATGGGAAATAGATTTTATGTTAACTTGAACAAATTTCAAGCAAAATTGAGTCAAGCGATCAAAATTTTCCCTTAGTGAAAGAATTGGCAAAGTATTACTCAACACCATCATTTTTGAAGTAAAACTTCTTTACGCACGCTTGACTTAGGGAGTAAGCTGGTAAATGCGTGACGAGAGCGTTACAAAAAACGTTGAGAGGAAGATATAAGTTAGTGAAGATAGAAAGAGAGAGAGGTGCGAGCATACATTTTCTTTCTCTCTTTCTCTCATGGCCAGTTACGTTTCGTATATCTAAGACCCAGTGCAGGCCTATTGTCTGTATCACACTGTAGGAGCGAGAGAGAGAGCAGTGCGCGCGCACATTTTCTTTCTCTTTTCCCATCATATAGGTGGAGCTAAAGAAGTTTTAATTCAGTCGTCTGGTCTAAAGCACACTCGTTTTTTTTTAGGTTTGCTCAATGAAATTTGCAATTCGGCAGGCGGGTATGGGTACCGTCGCCCCGGGAATCATTTATTATCCAACACTCCTTTTACAAGTCACCCTTAGTGGTTCTCTACGTTTGGTGACTTAGCAGGGCTGCCTGGGTTCACAGGATGAGGTTTGTCTAGGTCTTGGAGGCGGATGTTCATGCCCAAAGCGAAACGTTAAAGACTGTTTGAGGGAGACACTTTGACCTCTCCTGATTATTGTATGAAGAAGAGCCAGAAGTAACAAAATACAAGTACAAAAATGGGGAATTAAACGATTTAAAAAAAAAAGTTTTCCATCTAAAATGTGATAAATTTTATCTTCTTCTAGTGTGTCTTCAACAATTTTATCATTACCTAAATCAATCGACGGAGAATTATTTTAAAAAAAATATAGCATCCTCTCAGAGCTCACCCCGGGTGGAAAACGTGAATTATTTTTCAGGATACCAACCTTTACAGTATAAAATCAAAAAATCTTTTAGACTACTAGCATGGCGAAAATCTCTATTATTATTATTAAAATACCCAGATAAATCAGCATTAATCGATGCTGAGGGCCTTACTAATAAATGTGTTTTAAATTTTTCATTTTTGATAGATAACCAATCGTTTACCGTACATACATGATTTATCAGTTGTGTAAAATTTAAAACATAACTGTGCAACGGCACGTAGATACCTATTACATACCCAATTAACGCTAACTAGGTAGTTTCAGTTGTTTATTTATAATCTGGTATTCGTGAACGAAATGTGTTCCGTTTAATTCAGTCGCGGCAGAAATCAGAATCCCATCCATCATTAGGTGTTTCCACGTGTGAGCACTTAATTATGATGAGATCAAGATGGAAGCTGAAAGATCAGCTAGCAGCATTACCATCATCAGCCGACATCTACTCGAGGGCTATTTACTGGTATAGACTAATCTGCTGGTTCTGATTATCTACCATCTGAATAAGTGCTAAATAATGACAAAAAATGTAATATATGCAGCTTTTGTCATTGTATTCTTTTTATATTAGCAACACAGAGGAGGCCCTGATGAAAATAATTCCCCTCGTGTCGTCTTTGGGGATCCTGTGTCTTCTTCGGTCTTTTTAGTAAAGGAAGGAGAGGAAGTTCTTCTGGTAAGGAAAGGGGTATATGGGAATGTAGTGGTCAGTACGAGTATGTCCAGGAGTGACAGACGTATAAATCTTTCCCTCCCATTGCGGAGCAGGGCGATGTACCAAGAGAGTCCTGCTGGAGAAGTCAAAAGGTCTTCATCAACAAGTCTCTCCCGATCCGGCCGGCTACTCCGCTGCGAATATCCGTACAAATCTCACCCCATAAACCCGGGCACCCCTGCTAGCAAACGTAGCGCACCGAATACGGTATTATAGATTATAGGTCAAGGGTAAAATCAAATGATGTATGTAATCTATGTCCAATGTCCATCTTCTAAATCAATATCAAGATTCAAAACATTAATGACTGAGCGCAGCGAAGTCTTGTTTAAACTCGGACTACTAGGCTTGTTGAAAAAGTATCGATATATCGATATTTTTAATTCAATATATCGATATTTTTAGCCGATATATTTTGATCCGATATATCGATATATCGATACAAAATATCCAATATCGAAAATTATATAAAAAACGACATTTTTTTTAATTTATGTATTTAAAGTCACTAATATCCAAAACCGTATCGGAACGAACGGAAAAAAAGTAACTGTATTGAAATTTTAACTATTAATAGCTTACAAATCTATTGTCTTTGCATTAGTATTTGTGATCACCAATACTATCTCATATGTGTAGGTACATACATAGAAATGTTTGCAATTTTTCGCCATTTTTTTCTAAGCCCCTCCTATGTGTTGGTTCCCAATTGTCTATGATTATTGACTATACCTTGTTCCAAACACGAAGTCCTTTTTGACAGATTAATACGCCAATAGAATGTTACTGAAACGCATACAAACTTTGTATGCGTCTCAGTTTACATATAAGTTAGAATACAGCTTTTTAGTTTTTGATATTTTAGGTATGTAATAAAAATGAATAGTGATAAAAATACCTTAATTTTTGTTGAGATTTTTGTACATTAAAAAAAGCAAATTGTGTTCAAAAATTACTATTATTAATATTGAGCTGAATACACTATTATTTAAAAAACGCAAAATCTCTTGAAAATTTGACCGATATATCGATATTTTTTCCTCGATATATCGACGTCGATATTGATATTTTAATAAATATCGATATTATTTTTCACTTTCGCATCCCTACGGACTACTCGAAAGTCTTTTTGTAAATTTGTTTGTTACATTCCGGTTCCGGTTAAAGATAGTGGCCGTTTTAATGGTTCACTAAATATTATTTTTTCAGATGTGATCGATCGTAGAATCGTCGTGTTTATTAATTAATTATGAAGATATTTAAGTACCTACTTGAATAACTCATGATTTCAGTGAAAAATTGGTTCTGATTTATTAATTACTAGCAGACCAGGCGACACGTTGCTGTGGCTAACGAAACCTTTATCTTTATAACCAACGCCATCTGTTAAATCAAATCCACACCGCCCGTTTGTGAGCCCGCTGCCCGCTGCCGCTTGGCCAGATATATATTATGTATTTACATAAAACCTTGACAAATTATATACCTAAAACCCTTCCTCATGAATCACTCTATCTATTGGTGAAAATCGCACGAAAATCCGTTGCGCAGGTTAAAAGATCTAAGCGCACAAACATCGGAAGTAGGGTCCCAGATCGAAAAATCATAATCCCGGAGAAAATTCCTGACATTTGATAAAAATTCCGGACTCTCTTGTAAATTTAATATTGTCGTTATGCATCGTGGCATGTCAAAACCCGCGTCCGGGGGGGGGGGTCTTTGAAATAAAGATTTGGAAAGTTGTGGTTTTGAAAGTGGTAGGTATTCCTTTTATATATCTATAATAAACTTTTTTGTATTTTTTGGGCAATAAGTGTAAAAGTAAAAATTTGTAGGCATTTTGTTTAAAATCAATTAAATATCTTAAGTGATGTTTGTACTTTGATTTGTAATAACAATAAATAATAATTTGGTTAATTCCATTTTTATATCAATCTCCACTTAATTGTAGAAATTCCGGACTGTTTAGAATTCCCCCCGCATTCCGGACAAAGACCTATATTTCCGGACTTGTCCGGAAATTTCAGACGTATGGCAACCCTAATCGGGAGCGACTTCATTTTATACTATGTACAAGAAACCTTGACATATTAAATTCCTTAAAACCTTCCTCATAAATCACTCTATCTATTGGTGAAAATCGCATGAAAATCCGTTACATACTTAAAAAGATTTAAGCGCACATACGGCGTAAGCGACTTCATTTTATACTAAGTAACTAGCAGACCCGATCACACGTTGCTGTGGCTAACGAAACACAACGCCATTACCCAACCTTTATAAAATCCACACCACCCGCTTGCCAGCTGCGCGCTGCCTGAATTGAATATTTGAATTTCTCGGCTTTTCTCTACTATAATAAGCATGTATTATAGATATAAACCTTCCTCTTAAATCAACTATATTATTATTATTTTTTATTTATATAATAATATAGTTAGCGATTGCCACTAATTATACCATGCTTGCAATGCAACACTGGATATTTGAAAAGGGAAAATCAAATACCTACTTACTCTAGGAGATCTATTTTCCAATTTCTTCCGTAGAACGAATTTCAAGAGTGACTATAGTACGCCCCGCCAGCCGTTTTAAATCGCACAAAAATATGTTTTCTTTGAATTTCTCGGCTTTTCTCTAATATAATTTACATTTATTATACATATAAACATTCCTATTCAATCACTCTATCTACTGGTGAAAACCGTATGAAAATCCGTTGGGTAGTTTAAAAGATTAACGCGCACATACATTTTGAGCGACTTCATTTTATACTATGTAATGATGATGATGATGATGATGATGAAGATGTAAAGAAGAGAAATTACAAACATATTCGTACTCTTTTGGGCGCGAAGTCCACTGCATATTCACAGAAATATTAGTACTGCCTCATTAAAATTTCTCTAAAAAACACCCTTTTTTCAAATTAGGGTTAAAAAATTAGCTAACATGCGAAGATCCTAACATTGTATGTTTCCGCTTTTTGTGGGATTTAACAACATCAGCAGAAATATGATTTAAATAAACTAGTAGAAAAGGTCCACGTAGTTCAATAGCAAGAGCTAGTAAGTTGTAATAATCGCTTTTCTCGATATATATATTACAAGGTATTATCGATTGATTTCATAGAGTGTTTACGATATTATTCTCTTAAGCCATGGGATATTTAAGTCTTTATTGAAATCGTGTGTGATGCATTAAGCACTAGATTGTGTTTATTCATAATAAGATTGCTTTATTAATATCTAAGTAGATACTTAATAAATTGATTGCAGGTCAAGATGAACGTTAAAAACATAAGGTTATGAAAGGAATGCTCTCGTGCATGATAATTATTTTCGAAACCTTGGTCGCGATTTGCTTGGAGTAATAGTTCAGGTCCTTGAAATCTGACGAATGCGAGTCATATCGGATTGACGTATGACGAGTATAATACACTAATGTACCTACCTATATTTTCCAGTTTAAACAAAAATGTGAGTATTTATTCCATCCTTTGTTAATTTTTTTTTACATGAATACCGTACAAGAGTCCCAACTGCTCCCGTCTGGAGCCAGTGGGACTATGGCATCCCCAATTGGGGTGCCTATGTTATGAGGCTGAAGATGGAGGGGAGGGGAAGGAGATAGGGAAGAGAATGAGGGAAGAAAAGGGGGAAGAAAAATGAAATTTTTAAACAAAACTTAAAAAACATTTTACTTTTAACTAGATTTAGGTGTGTGTTACGATGTGTCAATTTATATTTCCATTAAGAACAAAAAAAATCCAACTTATATTTTCTCTATGTATGAAAATTCACATTACGTTTCATTGTGTACAAAAAAAATGCCAACTTATATTTTCGTTATGTATAAAATTTTTCCATTATGTGCAAAAAAAAAGTCAACTTATTATTCATTATGTATAAAAAAAGTGGTCCTACATACATCCAAATTGTAACAACTGTTAAGTATGTATAGTACTATCAATCTAACCACGAGAATTTCTCAATTAGGGAGGTATTTTTATCACTAATATTATATGTTATATATATTGGTTAATTATATATTATATGTATTGGTTAAAAAATAAAAATAAAAGAAAGGTGGGGAAGTACCTGGCTATTAAGATCTGGTCACCAAAGACGGCTAAAGCCATTTCAAGCAACGTTTCAATACTGAATGGTGGCCTTACACCAGGGCGATACTGAGAGCATCTTCCACTCTTCCATTATTCATCTTAAATTAAATTACGAGAGATGGGAGGGCTGACAGAGATATTGAAAGAAGAGTAAATGCTGGCAACTCTGTTAATGGAGGACTAAACGCCGTTGGCGCCAACAAAAAACTGTCCAAAGAAGCGAAGTTAGCCGTCCATAATGGAGTGCTGGTATCTACCCTGATGCATGGCAGTGAGGCATGGAACTGGCAGAGGAAGGATGAAAGTAGACTGAATGCTGTAGAAATGAGATCCCTGAGGCGTATGTGTGTAAAACCATGTACGATCGTGTGAGAAATGTGGAGATCCGCGAAGAATGCAAGGCAGATGTAAGCGTAATGAGTAAGATAAAGAAAGGGACGCTCAGGTGGTTCGGGCATGTAGAGCGAATGAACGAAGAAAGGAGTGTAAGGAGAACATATGACGCAAATGTGAATGGTAGAAGAAGTCGGGGACGCCCGAGGAAGACATGGCATGACCAAGTGATTCAGATACTTGAGTCGGGCCATGTGTCGGAATGATAGAAGAGCATGTATGAGATGATGTGTGAATGTGAACGAGGCAAGGAGTGTGTGCCAAGATCGAGTTGTTAGGCGGTCCGTCCTCTCTGCCTACCCCTGCGAGGAAACGGCGTGATGGTTAGTTAGTTAGTTAGTTTATCTTAAATTAAATTATAAAAAAGTACCCATTTACCGATTGGTCAAAACTATTTTCTTCATCTTATGGGCGAGAAAATAATATAATGCCATCCAGACTCCACCCCTCTTCATTTAATAATGGTTTTCCTTAATAATGATGCTACGATTGCCAAAAAAATCTCTATTTTGAAGAGAAACTTCTTTAGTACCGTTGTGATTTGAACTCGATGAAACGAAAACGAGTGACACTAAAAAGAGACAAACACATACATCTATAGGAATTAGCCTACGAGAGAATGAGATAGAATGAAACCTTACCTACGAACATTGGCCGCTTTGATTACGAGCTCACTTTTCAAGGCTCGGGATTATATTGATGAAGGTTTCACTTCTACCACGTGTGAATTGTACTCGATTTTATGAATAGGTTCCTAATGTGTAACTACGATTGGTCGGAATAAAGGGTGCGTCAATTCCTGATAAACTTCCTAAATCTAAATCCCGTTTTTTAATGCCAAGCATTTTTGTAATGTGATTATTGCACAATAATCACAACTGCCTCCTGCTAACCGGAGCCAGTGAGACTATGTCATCCCCAAATTTGCGAGACTGAAGGGAATGGAGAGGGGAAGGAGATGGAGATGGAGGGGAAGAAGCAGGTGAGGTTTGGTGACTTAGCAGGGGTACCCGGGTTCATGGGGTGAGGTTTGTCTGGATTTTGGCGGTAGATGCGTCTGCCCACCGGTTGCCTGGCACTCAGGATCGTGAGAGAATGGTTGGGGGAGTCCCTTTGACATTTTCAGCCGTACTCTCTCAGAACATCGCCTTGCACCGCAATAGGAGGGATGGATTCATACGTCCGTCACTCCTGGACACACTGGCCCTCAGACTCCTACCCACTCCTCATACCCTTTTCCTTCCCAGAACTTCTTCTCCTTCTTTCCCTAAAAAGACCCACCACACAGCATCCCCAAGGATGACATAGGTCCTGAGGGGAATTATTTTTCTCAGGGCCTGCTGCGTGGAGCTAATGTAAAAAAAATGTGGGAAAGTACCTGCTTATTCTGATCTTTCCGCCAAACACGGCTAAAGCCATTCCAAGCAACGGCGTTTCTACTCTGAATTTTATTCTTTTATCAGAGCGATATTGAGAGATTCTAAAACCCTGGAACCTGAACCGTACAAATATTAACTTATGAAATTTACTTGCGAATGCCGGGATTCAAATACACAAACAACGAATTCCAACGCCAACTTTCTCAATAATCCAAATATTTATGTTGCATTAAAGATTATTTTAAGAGGTGAACAATTCAAAAGCGCTTAATATGGATATTGTCAAAGATTCCAGTTTGAAATATTCCATTTGTAATATTATGAAAGGGAACCATATCTGAAGCATACGGGAATATGTTTATTTTAACGAAGGTCGCACTGATTTACTCATATTGTATTCGTACAAGCAGTTCTAGATCCGGAACATACTCGCTTCTATTAACTACACGAGTTAGCTGTATTTTTCTATTAACATATTTACAGAAAGGTACCTTTATTATCTATAGTTATAAATTAATCAATATTACTACTTGTATCTATCTTTAATATATAAAATAAAGTCGGGTTAGATACACCATTTATAACTCAAGAACGGCTTGACCGATTTTTATGATCTTTGATTTGTTGGATTTGTATCCGCCCTGAATAGCTGAGTAGCTATTAAAACATCGTAAAATTTCACCAAAAAAATATATCAATTTTTTTTATGGAACGAATTCTCATATTTTTAAAGAGCTGCAGCAATATTGTGATAAGCATAAAATTGAATGGTGAGTGATTTCCAAAAATTCAAAAACGTCAAATGTCAATGCGCTGATTGTTTTGCTTTTGTTCTTAAACGTATCATGCTGCCTCTCTTTCTTTCACACTAAATATCAAGTTAACAGTTATCAAGTTAACAGTTTTATCACACGAGCGCACGCAAAAAAAACGCTCCACAAAGTTCATCTGAATTTATAGCATAAAATACATTAAAAGAAGAAAATTATCGTTAAACGTTTTCGTGAAGAACAGTTCCGTGAAATACCCTACTTGAAAGTACTCTGACCGGTTTTATTAAGTGATTAAAGGAATTAATAATCTTTTGCAAAGTGACAATTAGTTTTGCCGTTGAAATACCTATCAGCTTATTTTTAAACGTACTTCTGCAAAGATTATTAATACTGCACGTATTCCACGCTACGTCATAGACAGTCAACAGCTAAGGGGACAGAGCGGTAACTGAAATAGCTCCATATCTGAAGGCGAAGTCAGTTCGAATCCTGCACATTCTAGTTTTTTTTTTTTTTTTTTTTTGGAGATATCTGAAGCAAGTCAGTTCGAATCCTACACTTTCTTAAAGTTTTTTTACACATCTTTCAGAAGCTTTTACTTTAGTTTTTTTTAACCATAAATTAAATATTATTACACAAAATGGATTCTCAAGCGTATATAAAAGTGGCCAAAGATGCCGTAAATATACTTACTAACATGGTAATGGACCCCAACAGTAAATTTACTAAAGAACACATAGCAAAAATAATCCCAAAGACTAATGAAATACTGGGAACGATTGCCGGTATGGCTGCCAGAATGGCAACTCTCGAAGGTGAGCTGAACGCTTACAAAAGCCAACCACCGCATCCTCAGCTTCCTTCAATTACCAGTGCAGACGTTTCTGGAATATCAGAAACAATAGCTGAAATGGAGGAGAGAAAAATACGTGCCAATAATATAATAATGTTCAACGTTCCTGAGAGCACGGCTACATTACAATCGGACTGCATAAATGAAGATCGGAGTCAAGTTTCCAATATACTCCAAAAAGTGGACAATATTGACACCACCCACCTACAAATATATAGGTTGGGACGAAAAAATGCTGATAAAACTCGCCCTATCAAGATTGTACTTTCAGATTCGAACCAAGCCAAACTTGTGCTATTGAAAAAAACAATACCTCTGGATAAAAATACTATTAAAATAAAACATGACCTAACCGTACTGCAACGTCAACAAATTACAAGTTTGTGGAAGGAGCTGGAAAATAGGCAAAACAATGGAGAAACCAATTTAACTATAAAGTACATAAATTCAACACCCAAAATAGTTTATTCACTTCCAAAAAACTCGTCAAGCCGTCATCGAGAAGACTCTACTACCAGAACGTCAGAGGTTTAAGGACAAAGCTGAATGAATTTAGGATAAATGCCCCAATTATTTCACACGATGTCATCGCTCTTACGGAAACCTGGCTAGAACCGTCGATCCACTCAGCGGAGCTCGGTCTACCCTTTCATCAGGTCTACCGGCTCGACAGAAGTATCAACACTAGTTCCAGATCCAGAGGTGGAGGGGTTCTTATAGCAGTCTGCAAAAAAATGTCCTCAAAAGTGTTAAAAACTAAAAATCGTGATGTTGAACAAATTTTCATTGTGGTAAATGATAAAAATCAAAATTACGTCATTGGTTGTGTGTATATTCCTCCCTCAGCTAATATATCTATGTATAAAAAACATTCGGAAGATGTTGAACTTTTAAAATCAAAATATAAAAAACATAAATTCATCATTTTTGGTGATTACAATCTTCCAAATTGTGATTTCAACTGTATTGATTCCCAATCAATAACATTATGCGAAAGGGAAATCCTAGACATGTCAATATTTCTGAATCTCACCCAATTTAATAATGTGCATAATTTGAGTAATCGCCTACTAGATCTTGTTTTTTCAAATGAAGAGGACATAGTAGTTAGTAAAGCATCAGAATCCATCCTTCCCATAGACAATCATCATCCTCCACTGTCAGTAATAATTCCTAACAATGTAAAAAGAAGTATTATACTAACAAGTTCTAGTTATAACTTTAAAAATGCCAATTACGATGAAATTAATGAACATCTCAGCAAAGTGGATTGGTCGTTTCTCGAGGAAAGCGATGTGAGCTCTAACATAGATTCATTTTATTCCAAAATAAATGCCATTATCGTAGATTGTATACCATTAATTGAATATAAAGAATCAAAGCATCCAAAATGGTTCAGTAAGGAATTAATCCAACTAATAGCTAAAAAAAAAAATTTACATAAAAAATATAAAGAAGAGGGATTATACAGAGTTCAGTAAAATAAGAAAAGAATGCAAAAAATTGTCAAAAATCTGCTACAATAATTATATAAATAAAGTAGAAAATTCAATAAATTGTGACATAAAACATTTTTGGAATTTCACAAAGTCTTTGAAAAATGACGACGTTAGTGTACCCTCTAACATGTGTTACGAAAGAAAAAGAGCCAACGACACTCAAAACGTAGCTCACCTATTTGCAGACTTTTTTAAAAGTGTTTATATCCATGACCCAACAACATTCAAAGATTGCTCGCCAACTTTTTCCTCGGATCATTATTTAAATTTATCTAATGTAATAATTGAATATAACGATGTACTGACTCAGCTAAAACAACTGGATCAAAGTAAGAGCGGTGGTCCTGATAATATCCCACCTGTTTTCCTAAAGAATTGCGCCACCACTCTTGCATATCCACTACATTTTCTTTTCAACCAGTCGTTACAAACTGGAAATTTTCCTGAAAAATGGAAATACAGTTTCCTCACCCCGATATTTAAAAAAGGAGACAAAAACGAGGTGAGCAATTATAGACCGATCTGCCTTTTATCAACCATCCCAAAATTATTTGAGAAACTTATTTTAAACAAAATCATCCACTGTATCAAGCCACTAATTTTACCTAACCAACATGGTTTCACTTCAGGAAAATCTACCTTGTCTAATCTTTTAATTTACCAAAACTATATATCCGAATCCATGTCTAAGAAGTTACAAGTTGATTCAGTCTATACCGATTTCAGCAAAGCATTTGACAGGGTTAATCATGATCTCTTGTTAAAAAAACTTCACAAATTAGGAATAGTAGGGTATTTATACGAGTGGTTTAAAAGTTATTTAAGTAACAGGCAATTAGCCGTTAAAATTGAAGGCTTTACTTCATATAAATTTATCGCTACCAGCGGCGTTCCACAAGGGTCACATTTGGGACCAATTTTATTTTTGATATTTGTGAATGATGTTCTTACTATTTTCAACGATGTCCAAGTTTTAATGTTTGCGGACGATATGAAAATATATAAAGCTATAAGAAATATTAATGACTGTCAAACATTGTCTAATAATTTGTTTAAACTTTTTGTTTGGTGCCAAGAGAACTATCTACAACTAAATTTAAGTAAATGTCTTATTATGAGATTTCATAGAATAAAAAATCCAATAATTTATGAGTACTCCATTAATGATGTAGTGCTAACAGCTGTAACCGAGGTGAATGATTTAGGTGTAAACTTTGATCAAAAACTGAAATTTATAAATCATATTGAAATTACATCAAATAAAGCTTTGAAAATGTTGGGTTTCGTAATAAGAATTTGCAGTCAATTTAAAAATATTCAAACCATTAAAAATTTGTACATGTCTTTGGTAAGGAGTCAAATCGAGTACAACTCGACAGTATGGGCACCTAGTTATGCTAAGCATTCACTCACGATAGAAAGAATTCAAAATAAATTCTTAAGATATATTAATTTCAGAATGGGTATCACAAGTGAATGTATCAACTATGATTATCTACTATGTCAACTTAATTTATTAAAATTGTCCGAACGCAGAATAGTATATGACCTAACATGTTTAAATAAAATCATAAATTCAGTAATTGACAGCCCTGAACTATTAAACTTGATTTCCTTCCATATACCTCGCAATTCAACATCGAGGCAGTATCTACCATTCTATTGTGACAACTCCAACACAGAATCACAATTGTATACCCCCATTCGCCGTATACAAAATTTCGGTAATGACTATAAAGATGTTGTTGATATATTTAACACATCATTCACTAAATACAAACAAGTCTTAGTAGAATTTATATCTAAAAGAAGAACAACAAATTTAATTAATCCAACTGAATAGCTCTGCTTCGAATCATTTCACGTGTACTTTACTTTTCTCAGTCTACATCTTTTTCCATCTTGCATGGTGGAGTATTTTGTTTTTATTTCAATTTGTTTTTTATTGTATTTTTGTTTTAGATTTGGTTATGATTTTGATTTTGTTTTTGTTTTGTTTATGTATTTGTTTTTTTGTTTTTTAAAATTTTGTTATGCTTATTTAAATTTAGATGTTCTTTGTAAAAAAAAAATGCATGTAAAAGCCCAGCCGGGCGTGAAATTCAATAAATAAATAAATAAATAAATGTCAACAGTTGAAAATGAGACAAACAATGAACGTATGGCTGCACCCCTCCAACGGAAGAATATAATAATTTTAATAAATCTCACACGTATAAAGAAAATGCAACGCAATTCCCATAAGGAATCCATCAATCCAATTCCCATCTCTATTTTAACAGCGGAAAGTGTACAATTATGTGCTATTAATTAAGGGCTAGGAGTACTCTATATTATAACTACAAAATGTCTGGTACCTCGTTAAAACATATTTCACAAATGAGGGATTTAGGAATCACTTTTGACACACGCCTGACATTCCGTTCTCATATCGATTCGGTGTGCAACTCTGCGATGCGAATGCTAGGCTTTGTAATCTGCAACGCAAAATCTTTTTCCAACACAGCAGTCATAAAAATGCTCTACTTCTCTCTGGTTCGCAGCATTCTCGAAAGTGGATCAGTAATATGGGGACCCGAAGATGCCCTATACGCAAATGATGTTGAAAAGGTGCAAAAAAAGTTCATGCGGTACCTGTACATGCGAGAGTTTGGGTACTACCCTTTGTTGTATCCCTCTGATTTTCTTGCGGGAATGCTGGGACTAAATCGTCTCGACGTTAGGAGAAAAATTGCAATGGTACTAGTAGCACACAAGCTGCTAAACGGGCACATTTGTAATCCTGATGTCCTGGAAAGGATTTCACTTTATGTCCCCGATAACTTCACCAGAGCAAGGCAACACAGACTTTTTACTTTTCCTAGAGGCAGGACCAACCTACCAATGGTTATGCCTCTGGGGAGAATGACCTCACTATTAAACCTTTCTTCTGAAATTGACATTTTTCTATCGAACTTCAATCATTTCAAGAGCGAAATAAAGGTATTCTTTAGTTTACACTATTAACTAAAAATTGTGAAATGTAATTGGATATACATGTTAACTGTTTTTCACAATAAATAAATAAATAAATAAGTAAAAAATGTAAATCCGTACACAACGCCATCTCTGATATTGACAAAAACAAAACGCGGACAGTTGCGCGTCGATAATTGCTTCATTGCGTAATTTTTAACTTAATAAAAAAACTGAATTTAATTCAGCTAATAAGTTAAACAACTAACGCAACAGTTATTCATTCTGAGGCGGTACGAAGTTCGCCGGGTCAGCTAGTAGTAATATAGATTATTGTCAATATATCAGTGGTTGGGGTCTTCTTAAAAGCCGTAAATGTTAAAGCAAGTTCAGGAATTGCTATCATTAGTCAAAGAAATATGGCTCAGAATCTATAACGATTCAATTTATTAGTGTAATAGGGTGTCCCTACTCATATTTTAAAACATTTAAGCCCCCAGCATCGTAAACCGTGATATCTTGTCAATAAATCAAATATATTACTGCAATCGGCTGTGTTCTTCAATATCCACTTATATTTATGGCAGGATTCCGGTTTTGTGACAAATGACGCGAAGCTTAAAATTGCTTCATTTAAGCTGGAAACAGGGATTTCTGGCCTTAGGATAAACGAAAACTCGATCATTTGGGAAATTAAATATATTTGCAAGTATATCTAACCTACATAAATGTAAAATTGTCAGTATCGTAATGACAATTAAGATAGTAACAGTGACAAATCTTTCTTTAACTTTCTTTGGGCAAGTAGGTACTATAATATTGAAAATATTCTAACAAGAATATTCAAATAAACCCGACGATTTTACATTTGAAAAATATCATTGCTGAACCATTAAATGCTTTTACGAGGGTTGTCCAAAAATCTAAGATCTTTCCTCATATTCGGGGACGAGGACATTATTTTTTAAAATATTGCGTAGCTCAGTCTTTCTCCTAAAAAACGAGCGGTGATCCAGCTTGGTAGCTGCTTCAGTGCGATCTTTGCCTCCGTTAAAAATTGCTTCATTTAAGCTGGAAACAGGGATTTCTGGCCTTAGGATAAACGAAAACTCGATCATCTGGGAAATTAAATATGTTTGCAGGTATTCTAACCTACATAAATGTAAAATTGTCAGTATCGTAATGACAATTAAGATAGTAATAGTGACAAATCTTTCTTAAACTTTCTTTGGGCAAGTAGGTACTATAATATTGAAAAAATTCTAACAAGAATATTCAAATAAACCCGACGATTTTACATTTGAAAAATATCATTGCTGAACCATTAAATGCTTTTACGAGGGTTGTCCAAAAATCTAAGACCTTTCCTCATATTCGGGGACGAGGACATTATTTTTTAAAATATTGCGTAGCTCAGTCTTTCTCCTAAAAAACGAGCGGTGATCCGGCTTGGTAGCTGCTTCAGTGCGATCTTTGCGTCCGTTTGAGATGGACGCTCCGCTGCCGAATCCCGCCGCCTGCGAGGTGCGCTGAATTATTCACTTTCTCAACTAATTTCGATTAAACCCTCAATGCAATTTAGATCTCCTACATCAGTAATTCTACCACACAAACTATTTTGAGGAAAAAATGGCGTATACAAATTGCTCCCAAAATTCTGAAGAGCAAATCTTGTGGAAAGCACTCGGGTACTCGGGTTCCTTCGAACCGATTTTCAAACCAAGGCGAGGCTTTTTTGGGTGGAAACATGGATTTATCATCTAAACCCGGAAACAAAAAGGAAAGCAATGACATGATTTGCTTCTTTTTTAACCTGAAGCAATATGTAGCCGAAAACCTTTGAAGACCGACCAGGACTAGTCTCTTTCAACGGAAGCAATCTTCCGAACAGGCCCTCCATTGATATGCTTGGTGTAACCCTAAGCGACCAGCTCAGGTATGGGGTCTCCATCGAAGCCAGAGTAAATTTAGCCTCCCAAAAACTGCGCGTACTGTACAGGGCCCGCAGATACTTTAATAGTACACAACTGCAAACCTTGTACAAATTACAAGTACGCCCCACGGTTGAATTTGGCAGCCATCTCTGGTCTGGATCTCCAAAATACCTGAAAAACACCCTCGACTCTGTGCAGAAACGGGCGGTCCGTTTGATAGATTCTCCCATATTAACAGACGGATTGCAATCTTTAGAGCACAGGCGTCGGGTGGGAATGCTATCCTTGTTCTACCGGTTTTACAATGGAAGATGTTCCGAGGAACTAGCATCATTGATCCCTTCGGCACCGGTGCATAGTCGGGAAACACGCCAAACGCGTGCCCAACATTTGTACACGGTTGACATTTGTCACATGAGAACGGGTCGTTTCATCGACTATTTTTGTGTTCAACAGCTCGGCTGTGGAATGATTTGCCGGCCTCTGTGTTTCCTCCTTCCTACAACATGGGTCTCTTCAAGACCAATGTTCATTCCTTCCTCTCCTCAAAAAGACCCTCCACACAGCATCCCAGATGACATATATTTTCCTCAGGGCCTCCTGTGTGGAGTTAATGTAAAAAAAAAGGACGCGGAGGGAGAGATAGATGATAGGATTTTTAGCAAGTTCTGCGATATGGGAATCAAGGATCTAGTGCCACGGCTCACCTAGTGCACGGATCGTAATGGGGACTATGTCGAAAAATAGTGGTGATATTAAATTTCGAAAGATTTTTTGTTTATATAATTTTTTTCATATTTTTCAAATTAGAACGTTCTTTATTTCTTGGAAATACCACGTATTGGTCTATTTTATTTTTTGTCTCTTCGTAACATGGAACGCATTGCATTGTACTACTGTACTGAATAAACTGTTTACTAGAAATGGAAACGCAACGTACACACACATTTACAGACAGGCAAAATGCAGAACCGATGAGTTAAATCAGGACTTTGCTTCAGTTCAATCTACTTCTCTTTCAAATGAAAAATACATAAAGACGCACATGAAATGTGAAAAAAACAGGCAAATACTCTCAAAAAATCAACACGGCTTTAGAAAAAACAGGAACACAGAAAACGCAATTGCCACTGTAACCGAGTTTATTACACATAACCTAGATGCTAAAAAAAAAGTTTTATCAATTTATTTAGACTTTTGTAAACTTTTGACACCATTTCTCACGAAAAACTCTTCAAAAAACTAAAAAACGTCGGTGTTAGTGGCACAGAACTAGAATTACTGAAAAGCTTCATATCGGGTAGAATGCAACAGGTTAAAATTAACAGCATGTCAAACAAGCCTCTTATATCTAGATACGGAGTACCACAGGGAAGCGTTCTTGGTCCCCTAATGTTCCTTATTTACATAAACGACCTGTGTGATATTGATATCGACGGTCAAATCGTAACGTTTGCTGACGATACTGTACTTCTCTGCCAGGCAGAAACATGGAATGAGGTATATTCAAAGGCCGAAAAAAGTTTATCGGTGGTCAAAAATTGGCTAAATAACAACATTCTTACCCTAAACACAACAAAAACCAATTATATTGCACACAGTATCACACAAAGAGGCCAACCTCCACCGAACACAGACCTTATCTTACACAACTGCGGACAGACTTCGTACACATGTCAATGCGAGCGTATTAAAAGGGTTAAGCACACAAAATACCTAGGAGTTATAATAGATGCCAACTTACGCTGGACTGACCACATAACTTATATCACAAACAAACTGCAAAGAGTCACGCATCTCATAAAGTCAATAAAAAACATATTTCCAAGACCAATCCTCAGAACCATATTCTTTGCACTTTGCCAATCCATTATCACATATGGCATACTGGCTTGGGGAAGTGCAACGAATATAGCAATAGATCCTTTAGAAAAAAATCAAAAGGCAACAATTAAATTAATCCTCCAAGTTCCTCGCTACACAAGCTCGAATGTAATTTACGAAACACTAGACATCATGACAATAAGACAACTCTACGCCAAATCTGTACTAGTATACTTCTTCCAGCATAAACTTCACATTCCGATGCAACCTCAATTAGCAATTAAAACCAGAGCCTCTACAAAAAAAAAATACTAAACATACCGATAACTCATTCTTCACACGGGCAAAGAAACTTTAAATACTACGCAACCAAACTATATAACTACATGCCCACCTCACTGAAGCAACTACTAAGTACAAATATATTTACAATTCTTCACAAAAATCACATCAAAGACTGGATCAAACAACAAGGTATTCGATTTATTCAAAACATTATAACACCTAACCAAACATAACCAAACACAAATATTAAAAATAAATTATTATAAAAACTTTGTTTTGAGACAAAAAATAATACCACAGTATTATTTATACCAGTGGCGGGTGGTCCATAGAAAAAAATTCCTAACTACTTACCACAACTACTATTTATCCTAAACATAAACTAGATGCTATGAATAACTGTATATTTATGTAGATCCTAACTGCAACTAATCTTTAATTTATGTATTCGATACTGCCGCCATGGGTCGACCCACAGTGTCCTTCTTGACAATATCAAGAAGGATACGGTGTTTCTACTTATGTTGACAGCATAGCATTTACTCCCAAACATGGGAACACCTCAGCACAGGTTCGCCTAGTGAGGTGTTCACAAAATACTACTAGGTACTTACATACATACAGTTACGGATGATTAACTTTTTTGTTTTCTTAATACTAAACTTAATATCTATGTAAACTGATGTAATAATCTGTATTGTGTATGTTCAAGAATAGAAATAAAAAAAATAAAAATAATAATTACCGCCAAATGATTCCGTGAGTATTTTTTAAAAATTTCTGTAATCCTTAGTAGAAAACTACCCAATCTACCCTTGTCTATTTGTGTACTGGTATAATTTTTTTCTCCAGAAATCGTGCAGATATTTTTTTTAAATCGAAGTATTTAAAATGCTTGCATAATTTAGTTGGACCTGTAATACCGTCAGTCGGGACCAGGGAGCAGACACAACAGTGAGTGAGAGCACATAGTAGTTAGAGTGGTTGTAGCACCTGCGGGAGGCTGTTGCTTCGGATGCTCTAGAATTGCCATTGCCTGGTGCCATTATCACACGCGCAGTGCCAATAAATAAACCCGGCTGCATAAATACACAGGAGGCCATATTGGCGTATTGAGGCGCAACTGACACCCGGTTAATAGAACATCGCGCATAAATCTCTCGGCAAATGGGGAAACTGGGAAATCTCGCGCTGTTCGCGTATCATTATTTTAACTGCATCATTATTTAGTCCGCAAATGTTCACAGCCTCCGAGCTCATTCTAAGAACAGATTACTGTTCTGTAAAATTCATATTCAAATTAACTTATTGACTAAGCGTAGCGAAGTCCTCTGTTTAAACCACTCTACCATTTAGCATTTCGTCTGCTTGTAAATTTGTTTTAACTTTCCGGTTAAAGATAGTGGCCGCTTTAACCTTTTGTGTGCCGCAGTAGTCGATATGCTCGATTAAAAAAATATTTATCTGCGTATTTCTCTTTCTATTCTTCTCTCGGAAAATATTCATGGTAAATTATAATGAACTGGCGCAACGAATGGATCATTTAATTATTTCAGAAACCAACCGTTTTAAAGATCCAAGGTCACACCAAAAAGCAAGCAATACCCCGTCCCAAGTTGTTTCTCTACTCTCAGTGCCTCTGATTTCCATCAGAGTATGACATATATTTGTTTTTTTTTTTACTATAGCTACGAAAATAGAATAAGTTGACGCATAGCGAAAATTTTGCGTCAGCAGTCAACGAATTAATGATTCAGTAAATATTACTTTTTCAACTGTGAAATCGTCGGCGTCATACCAAGAAGAGTGTGTCCTTGCAAACAGGGCGCTGTTCGGCCTACCCTGGCGGTGCAGCGCCTCGCAGATATTCGCAGAAGGAAGGGTACATGGATTCGCTGCTTTGATGCGCCACAGAATAGCCGGAAGAGTGCTCCACAGAATTACTCTCGTTCAGGCCGTCGCCCAGTTCATGTACCTGAGGCATTCGTAGTAGGTACTTGTGCTAAATATTTTTACCATTCTATTTAATTTTAACTTGTATTCAATTTTATATCATGTAATTTTATATGGCAGACAGAGCTTTGAACTCACCGCTCTGTTCAGCTGAAATAAACAAACTTTATTATCATTATTATTAATTATCTAGATTAGTAGATATTTAAATACATACTTGCAAATCTTACGATGTCACAGGAAATTTTGGTTTTCATTTAAAATAAGAGAAAATTAGTAACACACTTCTGGAGGCGAGGTTCTTACAATCAAACTGATTGATCAGTTTTGTAAGATTTGTAAGATGGAATTTTGTTAAAAACTGAATAAACGTATAAAAAAACGTCTGCTGTATGTCGAAATACTAATTATAAAATTTATCCGGCCGGCATAGTCCAGCGGTAAGGCTCTTGACTAGCAATCCGAAGGTCGCAGGATTGAATCCCGGCGTGGCAAATGAGTTTTATTTGATTAATTTGTGTTATTTCACAATTTATTCATTTTAAATAATATATAGTGTGTTTGAGATTGGAAGTGGAGTGGAAGATACTCTCAGTATCGCCCTGGTGTGAGACCACCATTCAGAATTGAAACGTTGCTTGAAATGGCTTTAGCCGTGTTTGGTGACCAGATCTGAATAGCCAGGTCCTTCCCCACCTTCCTCTTCCCTACCTCCTTCCTCTCCCCACTACCCTCAGCCTCACAACACACCCCAATTGGAGATGCCATAGTCCTACTGGCTCCAGACGGGAGCAGTTGGGACTCTTGTATTCATGTAAAAAAAGTCCTTGTATCATGAGCCCTACTGAAAACTAAAGACTTTAAATACAACATAAAAATGAAGATGAATGCTAGGTATCAATCAAATCATCACAGCAATCATTCGGCAGCCTCCAAAGGAACCAGGATTACTCAAGGACATCTTAAAACCGGTTTGATCGATGAGGTGATTAAATTTGGTGGAAACAGGCCGTATCGCAAAGCATATAAAAGAGATGTGACTTGAGGAGACATTTATCCATCAATGGATATATTTATGATCACGATGATATTATTATTACTGAAGGTTAACACTGCACAAAGTTTAATAACTTCTAGAAATGACTGAAATGAGCATTCCAAAGATTAAAAAAGACGGAATATTAGCTTTTTCTACGTGATTCTGGTTAAAAAAAACATTTCTTCTAAAAAAATGCATTTAGAAAGATTTTCTTAGCCTAATCCAAACATTGACACTATGAACACAATGCCAAGTAGGTTAAGATTCCGTTTATTCACACCACAAATATTCCTTCAACGAGATAAGGTCTCCCCCGCCTGATAAAACTTTCAATTTGACATTGAAATTCTATCTGATATATTTATTGATATGAATTTTTTAGAAAAAGACATTTGTTTAGTCAGACTATAAATCATCTTGATGCATCTTGTTGCAGGCAATAGGACATGCATCTATATGCTCGACTCGATACTTTTGTATATTTGATTCCTGGTTTGGCTTTCATCTCGAAAAAACGAACGGAGATATATTTGTCACAAATTCGTTCATCTACATATAATACCGATCCTAGAAATAAGAAATCCTGTAAAGAACAATAAACCCAAAAAGTATTTAAATTTGTAATTTTTCTCATTTTTTTCTCTTTATATCTGCGTCGTGTAAATGTTTCTAGGAAAATAAATGCGTCATTTTAATATTATTTTTATTCTCAAAAATTAAAGATAAATTTAATGCTGTTATTAAAAGAAATTTATAAAAAAATTAAGTATTACAAAAGATCAATTTAATGTTATTTTATAATAATAAAAAACATTATTATAGGCCTCCAAGAGATGTGATTTTTTGAAAAAATAAAAAAACTTTCTTTTCGTTTTCCTGATCAATTAACCTTTTTTTCTTTGCAGCATTTTAAATCTCCGTAATCTATACGATATAATACAATCTAATATTTTTTGTATAATGAAAATTGTAAAATTGTATAATATGTGTTTTTATGCATTTTTATAAAAAAAATATGAATAAAATGAAGCAATAACTTTGTTTACAACCACGAAATTATTTTTATTTTTTTAAGACCCACCGGTTTCGCTTAACACATCAGCGTAATCAGGTTACAAATGAAACCAATCAAAAAATTCATTACGTGTGGCGTAGCATTATTTAAATCCAAGGGAAATAAACCTGATACTAAGCTATTATTGGACACATTTAAATGAATATTAAGAAAATAACTTTCGGTTTGAACGGCTTCCTTTTTTCCGATGGCCGTGAAAATTTAATATGTTACCATGGCTAACCAAAAAAAATAAAATCTACGTATCTAAAAAAAATATTGTAAAATTAGAAATTCAAACTACCTACCATCACACGCGAAAATAGACACCTGGAATAGTCATATCGACGTTGCCTTGGATTTTCTGAACCCCGACGAGTATGAGTTTTAAACGTCTAAGAACAAATACAATTTATCGAACAGATCTCGAAGTTTAGGAGAGTTTCATTTCATATGCGATTTACTCTAATGCTCTTCACAGTTATATCATTCGAATGTTAATATTGATTTGATGCAAATATTGTTCACCTTATCATAGAAGATGTGTTCCAGGCAGACAGTGGAACAGTCGCATTATCTCTCTCAGTCGTCAACTCTCTGGGGGGGGGGGGGGGGGGGCTGATCACACAGGGGGTGTATTATTAACAAACATTTGTTGAGACCGCAAAGCACACAAAACTATCACTTGCGACTAGATTGTTGTATCTCAAAACACGGTAAGGGGTCAGTGGGACCAAGGGCAAATCGATCCGCTCTCAATTGAACTAGGTATCCAAAATTTAGCTAAATGCTTAGGACACAGGTTTTTTAATGCTTTATTTTCTACCACATCAAACAACAATATTGATGGTGCTCGTATAGCACAACGTAATGGGAGCTGGAATCATTCAACGCAAATAAGCGATTTATTTTATGTTAAAAATCTAAAGGACAGGAACTTCGTGAAATATCTAAATGGTTATGCATAAATAAAGAAGTGAACTTCGTGAAATATCTAAATGGTTATGCATAAATAAACTCAAATTAAATGTAACTAAAAGTAAATTCATGGTATTAGGGAAAAAACAAAATGGACTTATCACCCTAAATATAGACAATCAAACTATTGAAGAGGTAGAAGAAATTAAATATTTGGGAATCATAATCGATAATAAGTTAAAACTTAACTCTAACTTTGAAATGCTAACTAAAAAAATTGCCAAAAAGATTAATTTCTTAAGTAGGATAAAGGGAAAATTAGACTAAAATTAGACTAATTTGATTAAAACTAGGAAATTGGTCTATAACACAACTGTAGCATCCCATCTGAATTATTGCTCAAGTGTAATCTTTCTGAGCAATAAAACACAAATTAAAAGAATGGAAATAATTCAGAACAGAGGCATGAGATCTATATTGTGCTGTAGCAGGTATACCAGGATAAAAACCATGCAACGCCAACTCAATATTTTAAGTGTGTGGCAAAGATTAGTTTTCAATACCCTAGTTTTTATTTATAAGTTAAAAAATAAAATGTTACCTGATTGTATGTTGAATAATGTTATAATCAACAGTACAGTTCATTGTTGTCCTACGAGAAACTGCAACGATTTTAGGCTTCCTAAAACAAATTTATCGGGAACACAAAATAATATTTATTATAAAGGTTTTAAAATGTTCAATGAACTCCCTGTAAATGTTAAGGAGGCTAAAAGTCTTACAGTTTTTCGTGGATTATGTCTTAATGTTGTAAAGTCCAAATTTTAGTCAGAAGTAGTAAGTAAATAATATTGTAGTAGTCATAGAAAAGAAAACATTAGATATAAGATGTCAAATTTTATATCTAAATAAAATACACAATAAAAAAAGGAAGATTCGCGTGGTAAATCTAATGGCACTACTCTTTTACTTATTTATTTATTTAATGCCCAAAGGGCTTTCACATGTTTGGTAGTACAGTTAATTTATGACAGATGATTTTTAAACAGATACAGAAATAATAAAAATAAAATTTGATAAAAAAGCACACAAGTCATTAAAATACAAAAACACAGCGATTTCATAGGTTTACAGAAAAACAGATATGCTTAGGAATAAAACAGATAAAGATATAATAAAAATAAAATGATATAAAAGCATGCAAGTCATACAAATACAGCAATTTCATAGGTTTACAAAAATACAGATATGTTTAGGAATAGTTTTGGAATAAGTTTTTTACAAGATCAACAAAATTCGCCAAGTTTATGTTAAATATGTCAATATTACCTATAGTGTGAAAACGTTGTATTGGAGAGTGGACAATGTAGTTCCGCTTATGAATGCTACAGTAAAATAGTGTATTTTATCGTGTAGTTACTGTCAGTATTCGTAAGTTTATTAGTTGCAAGAGTTCGCAACAGTCAAATTTAGAGTTAAGTATTTTGAATAAAAATGTTAAGTCGTTTATTTTAAGTCTGTCTTCTAGTGTGTGTATTTTTAGAATATTTAATAATAAATTATATTTTAAGTCTTCTAGTGGGATATTTAAATTAAAATTTATAAAACGCAGTATTTTTTTTTGTATTCGCTCAATGTTATTAATGTGAATTTTGTAAGATGGAGACCAAACTACCGAGTTATATTCCATTAGGCTTCTAACTAGAGATACATATAATAATTTAATGGCTTGTATGGAATTAAAATTTTTGGTTGTTCTTAATACGAAGCCTAGTGTTTTCATACCTTCGTTTATAATTTGGTGGATATAATTGGCGAAACTTAGTTTTTCATCCAAAATATTTCCAAGATCTCTCATTTTCGTGACTCTTTCTAAAGCTGTGTTATTGATGGAATATTCAAATAAAACAGGATTTTTATTTCTGAAGAAAGTCAAGGTTTTGCACTTTTCTACATTTAAGAATAAATTGTTTAGAATGCACCAATCTTTAAACTTACTAATATTTGTATGAAGTATGTTTACGTTTATGTTAATACCCTAACTAAAAATAGCATAATTCAATTAGCATTCAATTATTGCGAGCGAATTCTATAAAGATCCCTACATATTGTAATAAAGTATACAATAATATTTTTAAAAATTAAATTTTATAATGTTATTATCAAGTTGTGCAAGTATTTTAATATGTATTTTTGAAACAGCTGTTTCAGTTTACGGGACCATTTTCAAACTGTGTTTTATTTGTCTTGTAAACCGAGACAGCTGTAACAAAAATACATGCTACAATACTTGCAGAACTTAATAATAACATTGTCAAATTTAATTTTTATTAACTTTAAAAAAGTAAATGGAGTTCTACGAATTAAACACAAAAACAATTAATATACAATAATAAAATCGTGAAGAATTTTATTCATAATCGAATAGCTTAGGAATATTTTTTTTCGTTATATGTTTTTGGGGTGTTGTGCCGTGTTGCGCTACCTCCTTCTTTAGCCAACGTTTCGGACATCGTTGCAGTGTTCATCATCAGGGCAGATCCGGCAGATCCGGTAGATGTGTAATTTTTAGTCGTGAAGTGTGTGCTTATTTACTTCGAAGCGATACCGTGTCGCCAGCAGCAATAACTTTCACCAGTACAAAATACTCGTGACAAGCAGTGGCGTCATCGCCGCGGAACGGAATAGAAAGTTCATTAAAACGTGGTATTTATGCTAGCCAGGGGCAAGTCCGTTTGCGAGATGCCGACGGAAGTGGCTCCATCTCTTAATGAAATCTAAAATTAGAAATCACAGTGGTAAGAATTTAGGAAAAAATAAAATAAAATAAAAAAATTACAATTGTTAACTTTCACCAGTACAAAATAATCGTGACAAGCAGTGGCGTCGTCGCCGCGGAACGGAATAGAAAGTTCATTAAAACGTGGTATTTATGCTAGTCAGGGGCAAGTCCGTTTGCGAGATGCCGACCGAAGTGGCTCCATCTCTTAATGAATTCTAAAATTAGAAATCACGATGGTAAGAATTTAAGAAATAGAATTACAATGGTTAAAGCGAATTTAGTCAATATAAATCAAAATGGTTTACCACGAGCTCGCATTACTATATACTTAGACATGGTTTTTTAGCTCTATTAATAATAAATGAATTTTACTAGAATTAGAATTACACTGGTTAAAGCGAATTTAGTCAATATAAAGTTATAACACAAAAAAAAAATGGTTTACCACGAGCTGGCCTTACTGTATACTTAGACATGTTTTTTGCGTTTAGCTTTGGTGTAGCCGTCAATCACCGGATACCAAGAGCTATTGAGCTTAGCTCCGTCGTCTCTATTAATATTAAAAGGATTTTTGTAGATTTCAATTGCCTCCGTAATTAGGCGTGCTCTATAAGTTTTAGGTCTTCCCAAGACCTCAGGAACAAATCCAAAGTAATGGCCGGTTTCGATTAAGTGCTCAGCGATTGCCGATTTATCAGGGTGGCCGAGTTTGCAAGCACGAAAGTGTTCTGCTATCCTTTTGGAGATCGTCCTCTCTGTTTGGCCTACATAAACCTTGTCACATCCGGAACAGCTGAGTTTATACACTCCATCTGCTTCCAGAGGAAACTTAGTCTTTGCAGACCTCAGTAGGTCTTGAATTTTAGTTGTGGCACCGAAGACAGTCTTGATGCTATCTTTTCTCAACAGCCTGGCGATTCTGTCTGTCACATTGTGAACGTAAGGCAGGAAAGCGCAGCCTTTTAGGACGACCTTTGAGGACGACATTTGCAAACTTTTTGAACACTGTCTCAAAACGGGATATTTTGCATTCCAGGGTGAACTTTTTGAGCAAGTGGAAGGAGTTGCGATGGGCAGTCCATTGTCGCCAGTACTTGCCAACTTTTTTATGGAGAAGTTTGAAGAAGTGGCACTCGACACAGCTTCAGCTGTTCCCAAGGTATGGTGGCGTTATGTTGACGATGTCTTCGCCATCTGGCCTCATGGAACAGAGAAACTGAATGAATTTCTGAATCATCTTAATTCACTCCACAGTAAAATCAAGTTCACAATGGAAGTAGAAAACGATGCGAAAATCCTGCCTTTTCTAGATGTGGAGGTGATGCGAAAAGAAGATGGTAATCTAGGACACACTGTATATAGAAAACCAACGCACACAAATCGGTATCTACATGCCGATTCGCATCACCACCCAGCGCAGAAGAGAGGACTTATCCATACGTTGGTGACGCGAGCGACCAGAATATGTGAAGAAACTAAAATTGGAGCAGAACTTACAAAGCTGACCGATGCACTGGAACGCAACGGTTACCCAGCTAGTCAGACAAGGCAAATCATAAGAGCCAAATCTACACCAAATGAAGACAGAGCTAAACAAGAGTTAAAAGGCTGCGCTTTCCTGCCTTACGTTCACAATGTGACAGACAGAATCGCCAGGCTGTTGAGAAAAGATAGCATCAAGACTGTCTTCGGTGCCACAACTAAAATTCAAGACCTACTGAGGTCTGCAAAGACTAAGTTTCCTCTGGAAGCAGATGGAGTGTATAAACTCAGCTGTTCCGGATGTGACAAGGTTTATGTAGGCCAAACAGAGAGGACGATCTCCAAAAGGATAGCAGAACACTTTCGTGCTTGCAAACTCGGCCACCCTGATAAATCGGCAATCGCTGAGCACTTAATCGAAACCGGCCATTACTTTGGATTTGTTCCTGAGGTCTTGGGAAGACCTAAAACTTATAGAGCACGCCTAATTACGGAGGCAATTGAAATCTACAAAAATCCTTTTAATATTAATAGAGACGACGGAGC
Organism: Limnephilus marmoratus; assembly: GCA_917880885.1. NCBI lineage: Eukaryota > Metazoa > Arthropoda > Insecta > Trichoptera > Limnephilidae > Limnephilus > Limnephilus marmoratus. Next base: position 55,148,370 of record OU862909.1, on the reverse strand, counting down.
TAAGCTCAATAGCTCTTGGTATCCGGTGATTGACGGCTACACCAAAGCTAAACGCAAAAAACATGTCTAAGTATACAGTAAGGCCAGCTCGTGGTAAACCATTTTTTTTTGTGTTATAACTTTATATTGACTAAATTCGCTTTAACCAGTGTAATTCTAATTCTAGTAAAATTCATTTATTATTAATAGAGCTAAAAAACCATGTCTTAGTATATAGTAATGCGAGCTCGTGGTAAACCATTTTGATTTATATTGACTAAATTCGCTTTAACCATTGTAATTCTATTTCTTAAATTCTTACCATCGTGATTTCTAATTTTAGAATTCATTAAGAGATGGAGCCACTTCGGTCGGCATCTCGCAAACGGACTTGCCCCTGACTAGCATAAATACCACGTTTTAATGAACTTTCTATTCCGTTCCGCGGCGACGACGCCACTGCTTGTCACGATTATTTTGTACTGGTGAAAGTTAACAATTGTAATTTTTTTATTTTATTTTATTTTTTCCTAAATTCTTACCACTGTGATTTCTAATTTTAGATTTCATTAAGAGATGGAGCCACTTCCGTCGGCATCTCGCAAACGGACTTGCCCATGGCTAGCATAAATACCACGTTTTAATGAACTTTCTATTCCGTTCCGCGGCGATGACGCCACTGCTTGTCACGAGTATTTTGTACTGGTGAAAGTTATTGCTGCTGGCGACACGGTATCGCTTCGAAGTAAATAAGCACATACTTCACGACTAAAAATTACACATCTACCGGATCTGCCGGATCTGCCCTGATGATGAACACTGCAACGATGTCCGAAACGTTGGCTAAAGAAGGAGGTAGCGCAACACGGCACAACACCCCAAAAACATATAACGAAAATGCTTCTGGCCGTGAAAATCTTAAAACTTATTTAGCTTAGGAATACTTTTAGTGAAAAATAAAAACGTTTCGTTTGACAATTCCTAGAATTTGACAGTAAATCGTTTGTGATTGAACAATAAAAAAAATGCTTTGTATTCTATGTAGGTACAACAATTTAATATTTACTCAATAAACGAATAATAACAAACCACTAGAATATAACTCGTATTTTCAAATCCTCTTTTAGTTGTAAATTTACATATTTTTGTTTTATGTGTTTGTCTAACGCACAAGAGTCTTAACTGCTTCCAACGGTTTGGAGCCAGTCAGACTATGACATCCCCAATTAAGCTATGTAGTGATTCTGAAGGTAGAAGAGACGGGGGAGGAGAGGATGGTGTGGAAGTAACTGGCTAACATCTGTCACCAAACACGGCTTAAGCCATTTCAAGCCGCTTTTCAATTCTGAATGGTAGTTTTACAACAGGGAGATTCTGAGAATATCTTCCACTCTGAAAAATGCCGCAAATATTCTATATATTACTACAAATTAATAAATTACGTATTAACACAAATTAATCAAATAAAATTTACTTGTGAACTACTCGATTAGAACCCGCGACCTAATATCGCGAGTCGAGTGCCTTACCGCTCGATAAGTAGGTACTAAAACAATTATGTCGTTATGACAACTCGTTTATCTAAGATCACTGCTGATATATTCAACATGCAAGGTGTTCTGGATTAGAGACGTCATTGATCTAACGAGTACATGGTTTGATACTGGTTAGCGGTTTCTAAATCGACATATATTTGAAGCGACATCCTAAATCTCCACCCTCTCCCAAGGCGTGATGCGACACACTTTCACTCCCACGCACATTCCTCGACATGCAACTTGCGCGTTACATTTCGTTATCTGTCCGAGGAACCCATTGCACTTCCCGGCGGATATTGCGGAGGACCTCGGGCATGGGGCACCGGGCACCGGGCGTCATTACACCGTGCCCGTGATTGCACTAAACATTAATACATGCCCACGGTCCTTGGGCATTTATATTAATTGATACATTTGGTTCCGCGAAGTTCAGCTCTGTGCCCCTTTCTTGTGGGATCGGAGCCCCGCGGAGCCGCGTCGGTGGGCCCCTTTGTTGCCCTGCCACTTTAAATAAATATACATTAATAATGACGACATTTAAATGCGAGCAAAATGCAGCGAATCCACGATGGCGGACCGCGGCGTGAGGCGTTTGCTGCCGTGTGGGCACTGGGTTCACTGGGCAATGGTTCGTTGCTTAGTTGTTTTTTGCAAATAATTTATTTGAGAATGCAAAGCCTAATCTGTTTGCAAGTACTTTTTATCCATAATTAAAGGAATTAAATATGAGTGACGTTGCAGAGCAGGCTTTTGCTAAGCATTTTTTTTAATGACTTTGTGGCGTCATTTGAAATTAAAATAAAATGGCTAACTTTGGTACACCACAATTGTACGAATATTAAATTTTTTTTAAAAATTTTATATTAGCTTCACAGAAAATAATTCCCCTTAGGTCTTAGTCATCTTTGGGGATGCTGTTTGGAGGGTCATTTTAAGAAAGGACGGAGAGGATGTTCTGGGAAGGAAAAGTGTATATAAGTAGTGGGTAGTAATTTCGGACTAGGTGTGTCCATTCCAGTTAATCATTGTAATATTCTTCATGATAATTTCAATAAATTGTTAATTTCTTTCTCATTTTTATCAATGAAAAAGGACTCAATACGTCAGTCAGATTTTTTTAATAAAAAAATTCAGTTATTTTTAAATACTGCATTGATAAAAAATTTCTTGAAAAATTAACACAATTTAAAGACACATTTCATTTTCAATCAAATCATTTAACTACATGTCGGAAATATCTACCAAGAAATTAATAAAAAAATCACATTTCAACCACTAATTAAGTGACTCGATGGAAGAAGTGATGGGCGGCATTGAAGCCGCAAGTTATGCAATTATATAGTATTATGGACCCAAACGTCATAGTAAGAAAATATCTTCAATTTTTTGTTGACTCAGATAATAGCCAGTAATATACCATACTGCAAAGTCCCATCATTACCTCAACTGATTTATTGGTAGATTTTATGATGTAAATTTCATTATCCAACAGAATTCTTGGTTTAATGCATGAAAGCTCTCGTGTTTTTCAAGAGAAACCGACCTTTAACGGCTATTCCTTTTCATTAAAGATGAACCCTGTATACTTGGTACCGCAAGTTGGGTGGGGTACAATGCACTAAGTACTACAAGTAGATACCTTCGCAGTGTACCACGGAATCGTTAACTTTTTTTTAACAAACCATTTAAATGTAATCAGTTGCCACGCCATGAAACCTTTTATGGGTTGAGCAGTCTTCAATGATTAATTTATTACGCGAAATTCTTTTTACTTACCTACCTAATTTAATGTGAGATAATATTAACCAAATGCAGCATTTATGCACCGTTTTTCAGCCATTGAAATATTATAAACATTTTTGACCTCCAGGTTCAAACGTGACCATATCCAAAATTCCAATCGTTTCGGTAAAAAAACGTAATAAGTTGAGTCCTACAAAATCAAATAATATTATTTAATTGTCGTCATGCATTCTTTAGTTATTAAACGTATTCAGAGATACATCAACAGTATAATTAGATGCAATAACTGCAATATTGGTAGTCTCCTGCAACTGGAAGGACTCTCAATCGTCAGCTCCTTGTAGTGGCTCTAATTGGGATTTCTTTTAAAATATTGACATATAAACAACATTTTCCAAACACATGCACGATATAACGAAACAACGAGCGAGGCTGGATTATTTCTAAGTGTATCGATGAGATAATAATTTTTGGATGACATCTATAGCGTCTTTTTCAATAAAATCACCTCAAGAGCGCTTTACAAAATAATTTATACATTTGACCTATATGCATATATTACAAGAAGCTTATATCTAAAATTGATAACTAATGACTTACAACTAAGACTTATTATACTTATTTTATAACCATGTAAGTATTTATACAATACTGATTTACTCATATTATGACTTACAACTGTTTCAAAATTAGTTATTTACCACCAACATACTTATTTACATTTAAAACACATATATTGTTATGATTACTGCCCGTGCTAAGTCAGTGGTAAATTATTAAAAATATTACGAAAAAAAAGTTTACGAATAATTATAAGTTGTTAAATATTAAAGATTGCGCGTAATAGTGTAAAACGGGTAGTTAAGGAGAAAGATAAACAAATCAAAACTAACCTACCAACCAAAGGTTACTTACTTGTTTGTATATGATAATGTTGTTTCAATAAACGCCCGGGTTGCCGGCAATTAAAAAAATATCTAAGTAAATCCTATGAACTAAGTAAAGAAATGCGGTTATTATTCTGGATATAGTTATTCCATTTGATTGGTTGAATGAATTCATAATTCGACTTAAGAAATCAATATTGTTCTTGTCAAGGAATCAGTGGATCTAATTTTATTAGATTTCTTGTCCCTGAAGGGATCAGCCAATGTGTTCTATATCAGAGTCTCCCATAGTTTAATATTTACATCCGCGCTGCGGCGAGTTCTAAAGACACAGTCAATCTTCACTGACAGCTTTGCTGGTTCCTCGGTCCCCTTCATATCACGGCTTAAGTTCGTTAAATGTTAATGCGATATGTCGCAAATATCGGATCAATACATCGTCACTCGTCGCAGCAGTATGTTCTGGGTTCTGCGTTCCGAGTCAGCTTCACGATTGAGCAGTTTATCATAACTATTTCAAATATTTGAAATGTCAGTGCAAGGAAAGTGGCATGCTGCTTAGAAATATCGTGATGTCTGGTTTCATATTGGGATACTTGGTACCTAATTTTTCAATAAAATAATTGTCCAAATAAGCAATTTTATAATACTGAAAGTCGTGCAATATAAAAACGAACATTTTAACTAAAAAATGAATCGCTATTTTGAAAGGCAACAATAAGACACTTCTTGTAAAATCATTTTACTTTTTATTTAGTTCGAACAACCGTAGGTACTTATCAGCATTAATCATTGCTTGTATAAATACAGTAGCTGAGTAGGTGAGTACCTCTTCGAGTCGACACACAGCGATGTCGCCATGCTAATATTTATAACAGACCATAGAACCATCAAGACGATAACTGTTCCCATGATTTATGGGTTAGCCCAACGGACAGAGGAACCTGCGAACTGCTATGGCGAAGAATGCTTGTCAAATTGTTTTTATGGATAATTTATCATCCCCGCCTAGCGGCGCGTGGCAGCTCTCTGAATCGCTTCCGGCGAACTTTATTCAATTTAGCCATTTTGATAAAAGCCGTAAATAAAACAAAAACAATACCCGCGCTTACCATACGCCACCACACGCATTACGACATCTTAATATAAGAGGAGTTGTCCGCAAAGATACGTTTAATTATAGAGGAGAACGATACCAAATGACAAAGAGAAAACGTGATCATTAATCAATATGAATAAGGAGTATGATATTATTCCGCGAGCATAATGACAGCCTCTTGAACAGGTTGTTTCACTAATAACATGTTTCTTTTTTTAGATACGTTGTAAAAAGCAGTATGGTCCAACAGATGATAATTCTGATGCAGATTTATGCAAGTCTGACTCCAGTACAGAGATCATGCCAGACACAGACGCCCAAACCGGAATCATAAAACACACGTGGCCATGGCCAGTGCGTATTATTGATATAACACCGAGATATTAATTGACACATAAAGATAGATGACTAAATCCATTATGTCTCCGGGACCTCCTAGGTGCCTGCGTCGGGATATCGGTGGACTTATAATGTCGCCTAGATCGAAAGTCAGATACGATTCAATTTATGTATTATCCGTATGTAAATAAGTTAGAAATATCGGTTACCCATAAATGAATCACTGTGTGAAGTTTTTATTGTCCATGTGCAGGTACATGGTGCACGCTTGGTACCTATTTCTTCTTGTGAGTGCTGGTTCAGCTAGTTGACAAATCCGGCGAACGACCTGCCTTCATATGTGGTCCACCGATAGCGATTCTGACGTGACAACCGTTATTAATGACTTCAGAGTGGACAAATGGAAATATATTTCGACCTTTTATTTATGCGCGGTAGATTCCGGTGCTGGATAAACATGAGAATTCATGCGGTCAATACAACCAATAAGTCCGGATTGTTATTGATAAATCATTTGATATCAAATTACGGTTTCAATGATTCGCACATGTTCAATTTTAGAATGGGCACATTCCTCTGCCCACAAGTGTGTAAGAATTTCACAACTAGAAAAGTAATCCGTAGGTAGAGATGTCATTCTAAAAAATTTTTTTGGTCTATTTTTTTATTTATCAGTTTACAAAGTATAATAATTTTGACTACAAAATAAATTACATAATAAATTTTCACAGATTTTTTTTCATTTTATGATGTTCCTCTTCTTTAGAAGCAGATGCGTGTGATTCGAAGAGGGACGAGTATCGGGATGAAAAATATATTTTGTATCTTATAATTAACTAGCTGAACCGGCGAACTTTGTACCGCCTCAGAATCAATAACTGTTATGTTAACTTATTAACTAAATTAAATTCAGTTTTTTAATAAGTTAAAAATTACACAATGAAGCAATTCAATGCGCGACTGTCCGTATTTTTTTTTTGTCAGTATCAGAGATGGCGTTGTATACGGATTCATATTTTTGGTGATTTTCTTAATTTTTCACTTACCTACGGGAATTGCGTTTCATTTTCATTATATTTTTAACGGAGATTTATTATAATTATATTGTATTTTTTCTTTGGAGGGTTGCAGACATACGTTCACCGTTTGTCCCATTTTCGACTATTGACATTTAGTGTGTAAGAAAGAGGGGCAGCATTACATGTTTAAGAACAAAAGCAAAACAATCAACGCATTGACATTTGACGTTTTTGAATTTTCGGAATTCACTCACCACTCAATTTTATACTTATCACAATATTGCTGCAGCTCTTTCAAAGGATGAGAATTCGTTCCATATAAAATATATGAGGATAAGAATTTTCTTCGTAATAATTTTTTTCGTACATTTTTGCGATGTTTTAATAGCCATTCTGCTATTCGAGGGGGAGACAAATCCAGCAAATCAAATATCATAAAAATCCTCCCAGCCGTTATCGAGTCATAAACGGTGTAACTAACCCGATATTGTTTTATATATTACTAGCAAACCAGGCCACACGTTGCTGTGGCTAACGAAACACAACGCCATTAACCAACCTTTAGAAAATCCACACCACCCGATTCCCAGCTGCCCGAAGCCCGCGGCCTTAATTGAATATTTGAATTTCTCGGCTTTTCTCTACCGTGATAAGCATGTATTATACATATAAACCTTCCTCTTGAATCACTCTATCTATTGGTGAAAACCGCATGAAAATCTGTTGTGCAGTTTAAAAGATCTATGCGCACATACATTTTGAGTGACTTCATTTTATACTATGTAATAATGATTATGGGGAAAAAAATAGACAAATTTAAAAGTTATATAAGGTATGAAAATAATTTCATAATTTTATTATTTTTACATTGAATTGCTTTTAGTGGCATTTATCGCCTTCGATGATCTTTTCGGGTAGGCTAGTGAAGTATTTTTTCCCTAGATGTGTGTAATGATGTTGTGCAAATGAGGTGTTACATTTTTGTGTTGGAAATATATGTTTTTGACGAGTACGACTTTCAGTTAAAAAGCTATGTTTTGTTTTTCTTTTTTTGTTAGAATTATTATATTTTTTCGGACTACATCATTAAATTTTAGTACTTTAAAATCTTCAAAAATAAGGTCTGTTGGATAGTTTCTCGGTTTTTTCAATATAATTTTTATAATTAGACTTTTTATTACTTTAACTCCACACAGGAGGCCCTGAGGAAAATTATTTCACTCAGGGCCTATGTCATCTGGGATGCTGTGTGGAGGGTCTTTTTGATGAGAGGAAGGAATGAACATTGGTCTTGAAGAGACCCATGTTGTAGGAAGGAGGAAACACAGAGGCCGGCAAATCATTCCACAGCCGAGCTGTTGAACACAAGAAGTCGAAGAAACGACCCGTTCTCATGTGACAAATGTCAACCGTGTACAAATGTTGGGCAGTCATTTGGCGTGTTTCCCGGCTACACATCTCTTGTGCCCAAGAGATCAAAGACGCTAGTTCCTCGGAGCATCTTCCATTGTAATACGGGTAGAACAAGGATAGCATTCCGTCTGTTAAGATGGGAGAATCTATTAAGCGGACCGCCCGTTTTTGCACAGAGTCGAGGGTATTTTTCAGATATTTTGGAGCTCCAGACCAGAGGTGGCTGCCAAATTCAACCGCGGGGCGCACTTGTGATTTGTACAGGGTTAGCAGTTGTGTACTATTAAAGTATCTGCGGGCCCTGTACAGTACGCCCAGTTTTTGGGAGGCAATAATAACTTTACTCTGGCTTCGATGGAGCCCCCATACCTGAGCTGGTCACTTAGGGTTACACCAAGCATATCAATGGAGGGCCTGTTCAGACGTGGCACAATTTCAACAGGTAGTATTGTTTTGTAGCAGCTCCCCAGCTTACTGCAGCGCATTGGAGATTTGATTGTACAATAGCATGGTAGACTGATTTTCTAATGTGAGAAAGTTTCGGATTTCGAAAAATATGTAAATTAATTTCTTTATTTTTTTAACGGTAAGGTTAATTTGATCTTTCCAGTTTAGGTTTGTATCTATTGTTATTCGTAAGCATTTAATTTTATTCGAAATTTTTAATGTGGAACAGTTTATTTTACAGTTATTTTTTCAGAACATTTTTTTAACATTGGTTATAGACACGGAAGTCGGCAACTTGTTGGTAAACCTTAACGAGAAGAATAATATATTTCCTGACTGCTACCGACAAACAAGAAAGAACATTATTAAATCAACCCCTTCATTAGAGATAGGCAGACGCAATGAGGATTGGATACGCTAATGTTGGGGTGATATTATACATATAAATATATTTATTGTTTACGGATGTCTAATGGAACCGGAAAACGCTCATATTTTATATAACAGTAAGAACCCTTTCCAGATGTTCTGTGATTAAGTTTTTAGGTGGTGGGATAACAAGGGTCGCGATGGATCTAACTAGAATGTTGTTAATGATGGTTATTTTCGGTTTCTAGCGAGTATGCTGGTTGTTATAATACGGGTGATTTACCGCACCTACCAGACACCAGATGATCATTATCATTTTGTGGATGTTCTAAATAAATTTTCTAAAGTTAGAGTTTTTTTTAATAAAAAGAAAACATTGACATACACAAAATTTACTTAAATACTGTGCTGCAATTATGACCCAATTCTAAAGAATAGAATACAAACTTGGGAAATTATTTATGCCCAAGAAAACTAGTTGCTTATGTAGCTTTATAAGTAGATTATTAGTTTATATTATAGTTTTTATTGTGTTTTTATGTCTCCTTTTTTTACAATTTTCAAGGTTATATTTTTGTTAACTTCTTGCAGGTACAGGACCCTTAATTTTTTATTATAATTTTAATTATGTGAAAATCTGTTATTGGATATTATGTTTATTATGTTATTATTATAAACTAGCAGACCCGGCCACACGTTGCTGTGGCTAACGAAATACAACGCCATTACCCAACCTTTATAAAATCCACACCACCCGCTTGCCGGCTGCCCGCTGCCTGAATCGAATATTTGAATTTCTCGGCTTTTCTCTACTATAATAAGCATGTATTATAGATATAAACCTTCCTCTTGAATCAATTATATTATTTTTTTTTTGTATAATAATATAGTTAGCGATCGCCACTAATTATACAATGCTTGCAATTTGAAAAGGTAAAATCAAATACCTATTTACTCTAGGACATCTATTTTCCAATTTCTTTCGTAGAACGAATTTCAAACGGTCCGTACGGCCCGTCAGCCGTTTTAAATCGCACAAAAATATGTTTTCTTTGAATTTCTCGGCTTTTCTCTAATATAATTTACATGTATTATACATATAAACATTCCTCTTCAATCACTCTAGCTATTGGTGAAAACCGTATGAAAATCCGTTGCGTAGTTTAAAAGATTAACGCGCACATACATTTTGAGCGACTTCATTTTATACTATGTAATGATGTAATGATGTATTCGACGCGAATGTGAATGGTAGAAGTCGGGGACGCCCGAGGAAGACATGGCACGATCAAGCGAATCAGATACTTGAGTCGGGCCATGTCGAAAGTCAGAATAATAGAAGAGAATGTATGAGACGATGTATGAATGTGAGTGAGACAAAGAGTGTGTGCCAAGACCGAGTTGTTTGGCCGTCCGTCCTCTCTGCCTACCCCTGCGGGGAAATGGCGTGCTGGTTAGTTAGTTTGTTATAAATGTAAAACATCTGTTGATTTTTGTTAATAAATAAAATATGCTTTCTGTAATTTGCCAAGAAAATTAATTCAACTGTCGTAATGAGAAAACCTCAACATTTTGTTAATTTTTTTTATTTAACTACAATATAAGGAAAAGCAAAAATACAATAATCGACCATTACAAGTTTTTTTCTGCAAAAATTTTGGTGTTGGGTAGTAAATAGTAAAACGGAAGGTAGTAAAGTAAAATCAGAATTTTATGTTACGTAGGTAACAAGGATTCATATATAAATTTGGAATTTAATAAACTCAGCCTAAAATTAGATCAACTAGTAAAACAAGTAGGTTACTCCAATCGCTGCCATGTGAATGAATGAGAAAAAGTTTGAATGGGGCGACACGTGCACAATCTGAGTGACAGGAAAGCCGGGGACGGAGCCACATCTGGCGGAAGGGCTGACTCGGCTCCGGCGGGGTTTTTATAATTCGATTAAAAGCACAAAAACAGGTGACTAGTCAGGAAACCTTTTAGGCTCATTCGGTTAACGAACTCACTGATTCAATTCGACACCGCACGGCTGCTTACAAAGAAACCGGGCGGCGTTTTATTCCATAAAAACGTATTCCCCAATTTTCTCTCTGGATTTTGATACTATTGCAAATATTTTTCAATATAATATAGATATCGACCACCAGCGTATTGGTACGTTTTATTTTTTGAAGTTAAACTTCTTTACGCACGCTTGACATGAGAGCGTTACGAAAAGTGTGATCGGGCGAGGCGAACGGAAGTTGAGAGGGAGATATAAGTTAGTGAAGATAGAAAGAGAGAGAGTTACGTTTTGTATATTACTGTAGGGGCAAGAGAGAGAGGTGCGAGCACACATTTTCTTTCTCTCTTTCTCTCATAGCCAGTTACGTTTCGTATATCTAAGACACAGTGCAGGCATATTGTCTGTATCACACTGTAGGAGCAAGAGAGAGCACTGCGCGCGCACATTTTCTTTCTCTCTTCTTTTATAAGAGTTTTACTTCAGTCGTGTGGTCTAAAGCACACACGTTTTTTTCGATAAGTTACTTCTTAGGACTCTCCAAAATTCGTTAAAATTGACTGGTATGAACGTCATCAACAGTGTTCAGTATTCTAACTATTAGGCAATGTATTTTTTTTAAATAGCAAAACGTACGTAGTTAATATGTACACTTCTCATAGGTGTTATGACCCTCCGAAAATCGTTAAAATTACCGGCTTTAAACGCCATCGACAGCGTTCAGTATGCAAACTAGGCAATGTTTTTATTTTTTTTTTAAATCATAAAACGTAATAGCAAGACATATGTTATTTTGTTTAATTTTAATATTTAATACAGTAAGTAAAAAAAATCTTAAAAATCCGTGCAGTTTTGGATGAGAAAGATGGGGAGTACAAAACTTCGATTTAGATGATTTTTTTAGGTATTATCGGTGTGAGGTGCAGTTGTCCCTTTCGCTCAGTATTTGGGGGAATAAGAACGACAGTGAACAATAATTTGGTAAAATACGTATTGATCAAATTTCTCGGCGACCGGGGTCCTCTTAAGGTGCTGTTTAAACAAGCAAGATAAATCGCTTATTATTACCTGTTCCCGATCAATTGTCTTGCCCGTCGATAGTCTTGCCGGGTAACTTGTCGACCATCGATATTGCCGTATACTGTCAAGATTGCCGTTATAAAACCAATTCATAACAAAAAAACAATCTCGTGCAGCAACTCCGTAAAACTTGCATTATTTTTTTATTTTTTTTATAAATCTTGGTTACTCTTTGATTATTTTGTGTTAATTTATAAAATTTTTAAATATAATATACATAGATAAAAGCAATAATTTCGCAATAATTTATAATAATTTTATATTTTTGAATGTAGCTATTACTTTGTGGTTATCCATGAAATAATTTAAGAAAAATGAAATAATTTAACTTTGTATAAACCACTTATTTGATGTAATAAGTGGTTTATACAAAGTTTATACAATCTCAATACAATAATGTCATATACCAACAAAAAGAAGGCCTTCCAATGGGAGCCCCCACCAGTCCTCTTATTGCTGATATATTTATGAATGATTTGGAAACAACTGTTTTTAATTCAAAATCACCTCTTTTAAACAATGTTTTACTATGGAAGAGATATGTGGATGATATCTTCGTCATTTGGACAGGATCTGAACGTCAACTCAACAACTTTCTTAACCTTTTAAATTCCTTTCATAACCAAATAAAATTTACGATAGAAATAGGCAATGAAAAATTAAACTTTTTGGATTTAACTTTATCTATTATAAATAATAAAATTGATTTTAGTATATATCGCAAGCCAACATACACTGACATAGTAATTCATAGGACCTCCAACCACCCTGTCTCACAAAAACACTCCACCTTCCATTCCATGATACACCGCTTAGTAAATGTCCCAATGTCTAATAATAATTTCCTTTCTGAACTTTCAATAATAAAACAAATTGCTATAAATAACGGATATGAACCAAAATTAATTGATAACATCCTAAATAAAAAAACTTATCAAAATTTCAAAAAATAAATATCTATACAATTCTAATAATATTAATGATAAAGAATGGCGTAAAATTTTGTATATATTAATAATTTTTCAGTTCAATGTTGCAAAAATCTTCCTTCTAATATTAAACCAGCGTTTTATACAAGAAATAATATCGGTAATTTTTTGAGAAATACTAAAGATAAAGACCATAAATTGACTAATTCCGGAATATATAAACTCAAATGCAATTATTGTCCCTCATTTTATATTGGAAAAACCACTCGTAATTTTGAAATCAGAATCAAAGAACATTTAAGGTGTCTTAATAATAATCATTTTTCTGAGTTTGCTAACCATATCATTGAAAATAACCATAGTTTTGAAAAAAATACAGGGATAAATATTCTTCATATTAATCATAAAGGAAAACGTTTAGATAACTTAGAAGCCTTGGAAATTAAAAAAAATCCCTTAAAAATAATGAATCTATTATCAACAAACAAAAAATATTGTCATATAGCCCAATCATGGATTTGTTCCCCTACCCACCCACTCTACACTAATACCTACCTACCCAATCTACATTATTATCTAGCAACAGCTCCACCCCTACCATAATAAAACATTATTCGAAACTGTCAAATTAGTATAAGCTTTCCCTGACGAAGGAACGTTTGTTCCGAAACCGGTCGGATTTGCGCATCAAATAAGTGGTTTATACAAAGTTAAATTATTTCATTTTTCTGTAATAATTATTATTTATTTTACATAATTGTTTTATATGACACCTAACAAATAATTAATCACCCCTAAGTGTAATGTTTTTTGTTGACAGCTATTTTTTTGTCTATTCTTGTTTTTGTTATTTTTCATTATACCTACTTTATCCTGACGAAGAAACCATTAGTTTTGAAACTTGTCGATTCCTTTATAGTGGAGGATACAAATAATGCACTCTTTTTAGGGTGAATTGCCTAATTTAAAAAAGTTATTTATTTTCATTAAATTGTGTTAATTCTTTAAACGTATGTGCAGAGAGGAACAACCTACGAACTTACGAACACTCAGACGTTTGCCCTCACACACACGTTGTTTCATTCGGATTCAATTAAAGAAACGACATGAATATCTACCGGATCTGCCGGATCTGCCCTGATGATGGACACTGCAACGATGTCCGAAACGTTGGCTAAGAAGGAGGTAACGCAACACGGCATAACACCCCAAAAACAAATACTTAACGAAAAAAGACAACAAAAAATATGCATTAAATACACCTATAGTGTCTTGTCTTTACCCTGATCCTTCCTATCCGGAAATGATGAAATTGTGCTGTAAAGTAAAGTCGTTTTGCAAAGATCAATAACATAGTTCTACCGGTATTACAATGGAAGATGCTCCGAGGAACTAGCGTCATTGATCCCTTCGGCACCGGTGCACAGTCGGGAAACACGCCAAACGCGTGCCCAACATTTGTACACGGTTGACATTTGTCACAACAGCTCGGCTGTGGAATGATTTGCCGGCCTCTGTGTTTCCTCCTTCCTACAACATGGGTCTCTTCAAGACCAATGTTCATTCCTTCTCCTAAAAAAGACCCTCCACACAGCATCCAGAGGACATAGGCCCTGAGAGAAATTATTTTCCTCGGGGCCTCCTGCGTGGAGTTAATTTAAAAAAAAAAACCTTTGAACAAATGCTACTCATAATCCCATGAGATTAACCAATGCCCTCTTTGGTCAGTTTATGTGAGCAGTATCTCCATATCGATGGGTAACAAATCCATTAAATTTTATACTAATGTCATGAATCTGTCATTCCTCCGTACCACTAAACTATGCTAATTACCAATAAGAACTTCTGTTTTATTACTAAATCCCAATTAAAAATAAGAAATGAGTAAACCCAATTCTAAGTATCTTTCTGCCAATTGAATTGCACCTGGATAACAGTCTTCCTTATTTTATCTGGCACTAAACTAGCAATGCCCATTATCTCCTGCCTGTAACTGGCTGTTTGCTGTTGGACTGCGACGACTTGACCGTCGAGGTTTAACGCTTCCACATTCCTAAAAGGAATACTGCGTAAGTGTTTCTCTACCGATTAATATGCCATATAAATTGTTATTGTTTACAAGATCAAAAAGTGTTTGTCTCAAAATGCATAATGCGTTCGGTGCATTCAGAATAAACATGATGTTAACGTAAGTTAGGCTGGCCGGACAACTACAACAAACATACAACTTCATTACCTCTTTTAAAAAGTCATTAAAAGCGATATTTTTGAAGCGAAACTTCTTTCGTCCCGTTATTGATTTGAAATTCGGTAGAAACGGAAATGCGTCACTGAAATTTATTATTTGGCGGGTCCTCGGTTCTAATATAATGCGGTAAATTAGCGCTTCGGTGCGAGAAACCAATAGCGCAGCGGGCAAAGCAAGTCTCAGCGGTCAGATAGACAGACATCTTGCGAACGGATGTTTGAATCCTACGAAATCCAAAATAAATAATAATTTTAATTTTTGTTTATTCAATATGTATTTAAACACATGGTCTTAATTTAATAAAATGGCAAACACGGATATCAATGCACTAAAATTATGGTTTGATGAAAACCTGTTGACTTTAAATTCTAAAAAACCTATTATTTACCATTTTCCATTTAAAAACAAGAAACACCTAAAGAATTAAACATAATAATCCACTCTGTGACAAATACAGAAAACCACAAATGCAATATAAATATTATGTACAAACATAGAAAGCAAGACCGATATTAAGTACCTGGGCATAATAATAGACCAGCGTTTAAAAGGGTCCCCACACATAAGTATTCTGAACAACAGAATAAGGAAACTAACATATATATTTAGATGCATAAGAGATATTTTAAACGAAAAATTACTTAGAACCACATACTTCGCTTTCTGTCAATCAATTATACAATACGGCATTATAGGATGGGGCGGTACATATACAAATCAAACACAAACAATTTACATATCACAAAAACTAATAATAAAAACAATTTTTAAAAAAACCCTACACATATTCATCCGAACTGTTATTTATTTAAACAATTTAAGGTCAGAAAATTAAGTGCGTTATACTTTTATCACGCAACATTACAAATTTATAAAGATAATATTCAAAATAAAGTTGCACCCTTCAAAAATAACAGAAATCTTAGACAAACATCAATACACCTACTCCAAAATGTAAAAAAACAATAGGACAGTTAAATCATAAATATCTCGGAGTTAAATTTTTTAATTCACTACCTGAAAAAATCAGAAACATGAACAGAAACATAAAAAAATTTAAAACTCTGCTAAAAAATTACACTGAAAATTTGAGCTGAATAAAAAATAATAAATTTAACCAATATTATAACACCCCCCATACACACAAGCCCTGCTTATTTATGGGGATACATCATATATATGTATTATGTAATTAATTATTGTAAAAAATATATTATAAATTATGTATCCTTTTGTAAATAAAAAAAAAATATATACATATATCCAATTAAAAATTAGCAGGCAAAAGAAAATAAAGCGACATCTAGCGACTTTCTAGTTTCACTTCTATCGCGTGTGAATTGCAACCGTTGATTAATGCGTGCATTGATTATTATGCGTGACGGGCTATTTTTGAAAAAAAAAATCGTAACTTTTAATGAATTTTCAAAGGGGTATCGTAGTTGGATGATTCTAGTTGCCATGGAACCGTAAGTTAGATAGAAAATTTCACGATAATTCCATTTCGTTTTACCTGATGGTTTAATCATATTTTCTTTGTGACATCGGCTTTCTTTTGTAAAAAACTTTTAAAAATCATGGAATATTTTAATTGCAGAATTGAATGCCAGCTAAAAAGTTTAGACCCTTAACAACACGAAATATGATTTATTTGTCAAGATTTACCATAAGAAATTTAAACAAAAGAAATAGGTAGGTAGATACACATTTCAAATGTTGAATTGAAAAAAAATCTGGTTAAAAACCATTATTTTATAGGTAAGTAGCCTGAATTCTTGATGCATCAGTTCCAATTTTGAATATAACAATTAAAATAATTTTCTGTTAAAATATTATAATATAGGCAGGTCCAAAAACGGGCGGTCCGTTTGATAGATTCTCTCATCTTACATACGGATCGCACTCTTTAGAGCACAGGCGTCGGATGGCAATGCTATCCTTGTTCTATGGGTATTACAATGGAAGATGTTGCGAGTAACTAGCGTCTTTGATCTCTTGGGAACAAGAGATGTGTAGCCGGGAAACACGCCAAATGACTGCCCAACATATGTACACGGTTGACATTTGTTACATGAGAACGGGTCGCCTCGTTCTTGTGTTCAACAGCTCGACTGTGGAACGATTTGCCGGCCTCTGTATTTCCTTTTTCTTACAAAATGTGTATCTTCAAGACCAATGTTCATTCCTTCCTCTCCTCAAAAAGACCCTCCACACAGAATATCATATGACATAGGCCCTGAGGAAAATTATTTTCCTCAGTATTGTAAAAAAAAGTCCTTCATAGCTTCTCTGAATTTTTGACACAATCAGATACAATTTTGAAAATGATCCTGATTCAAAACAAATCAAAGTTTTTTGAAGCGATTTACAATCATAGACAGACCTACAACTGAAATCAGTATTATAAAGTAGGCATTTTATTCAAATTGGACATCTTGCCGGAAGCAATTGGCAACCATTTTTGGAAATGTTGGCAAGCAAAAGTAAATTAAAGATAGATGTCCATCACGTGCTTGGCAGCAGTTAGTGGTGCCACCCACCTCCTCCTCCCGCTGCCTGCTCCAGTAACAGCCGCAAGGAAATAAGGATATAAATAGGTCTTCGATCCTCTCAATGATACTCCCAGATGTGCTTATTAATTATTTCCCGGGAACAGTGGGGTGCGAAGCAGGTAGCTATTTAGCTGGTCTTGCATGGGCGATGATTGAACTACATAAATTCATTTATTTAAATGCTTTGCCGACGGTGGCGCGGTGGTTAGCATTGTAGCAACATTTGTAAAACCATTAACGAAGGTTTAAAAATTAAGGAAATCGACGCATAATATTAACGTAATATTCTTGGTGATGATTTGTGTTCTCTTTTTTCTTGTGCCATCTTTGTGATACGTACTTAACTATCTCTTCAAGCTTCGAAGCGTCCGTCATCTTAATTATAATATTTGAAATTACTTGTTAAGTCTAAAGTCATGGTGTTTGAAAGAAAGAGTACGAAAACAGTGTGCAATATTATTGTGAATGATGAATACTGGAAGTTGGTGGACGAGTTTGTGTATCTGGATAGTATATTACGAGAGATGGGAAAGCTGATAGAGATGTTGAAGTAAGGGTAAATGCATGTAACGTTAATCCAACGCAATAAGCGATAGTTTGTAAAAAACTGTCCAAAGAAGCGATGCTATCAGTTCACAATGGAGTGCTGGTGCCTACCCTGATGTATGGCAGTGGAATGGAACATGGATGAAAGTAGACTGAATGCTGTTGAAATGAGATCCCTGAGACGTATGTGTGGTAAAACCATGTATGATCATCTGAGAAGTGAGATCCGCAAAGAATTCAAGGCTGATGTAAGTGTAATGAGTAAGATTAAGAAAGGGACCCTCAGATGGTTTGGGCATGTAGAGCGAATGAACGAAGAAAGTAGTTTAAGAAGAATAATTGACGCAAATGGGAATGGTAGAAGAAGTCAGGGACGCCCGAGGAAGACGTGATCAAATGAATCAGATAATTAAAAAAAAAAAAAAATCCTTTATTTTTCACAATTTTACATTTTATATATACATATTATGAAAATCATAAAAGTAATGGGACCCACTAACGCGCAGCCTGTACGTGGGTAATATATTTAAATATATTTTGTTGTACCTAGGAAAAACAAATTAGTGGGCAAGTAAAAACATGATTAAAATTTGTCTAAATAGTTTGTACAAAAAGTGTATACAATAGTGTATTGTGTAATAATAAGTCACTAAAAAGTGTATACAATAGTGTACAGTGTAATAATTGAGTCGGGCCATGTCAAGAGTCAGAATAATAGACGAGTACCTGTGTAAGAGACATGGTATCAATGAGGCAAGAGTGTGTGCCAGTGTGTGGCGGTTCGTCCTCTCTGTCTACCTCTGCGGGAAACGGCCAGTGTTTAGTTAATTAATATTCTAACTTCCTCCAAAAAATATTAAACCCGCTATGAATATTGCAATCTCAAAGGCTTTGAATTCCGAAAGCATAAATTTTACGCGGACACTTGTCGCAATCTCCTTCATTTCATTAACAAGCCGCAATTACCGTTGTTGGCATTAAAATTAGGTACCTGTTCGCGACGCATTTCCCTTTGCGGCGGATTTTTGTCCAGTGGCCACACCAAAGGGTCCCCGCCGCGCCGCGCCGCTATCGGCCGCCAAGGAATGAAATCTTCGCATGCAACTGCTAGTGCTCAGCTACTGATAGCAACAACATGCTGCTGAACAAACGAGCTAGGCCATATTTCTTGCCTAGGGAGCTGAACGTGCGATGAAAGCTTCTGTATAATGGTGCAAAGCGTAAGGAAAAGGGCTTGGAGGTACTGGGGAAGGATAAGCGACTTCTTTAGAAGGTAAAAATAACTTCTCCGAAACCACGGAAGAAGTTTTCTTTCAGTAAGTATATAAAATCTATTGTTTATTAGTCTCTAAATAATCCTCAAGGGCCTTCGAATAAAAATTTAAAAAAAAATGTTTTTTACATTAAGGCTCTGCAACCGGGCCCGAAAAGAAGAAGATGGAGAGATACAAAATTACGAATGTTAGAGGAGAGTGCTAACATTTACAGCGACAAAATCGATGCGAAAATTTCGAAAATGTTTTATAAAACACGACTCGTTTAAAATATCGCGGGCATTATCTTAAACAGCATTTAAAGAAACACTGTGAATTTTTTCATACATATAACTTGTAAAATAACTGAAACAAACGTGTTAATAATAATTTTTGGAGCATACTTTGCAATTTTCTTCTATCGAGTTAATTTTATATAATTTACGTTTCGGCGCGGGCAAAGTCTAGATATTATCTTCAAGAATATCATACATTTTTTTAAGAGCTTTAAAACTAAGTAATAAATCGGTACAAATCCGGGTTGCGGGCCCTTAACTCCACATGGGAGGGCCTGAGGGATATCGATTTCATCTTTAAGGATGCTGTGTGTAGGGTCTATTTAGGGAAAGGAATGAGAGGAAGTTCTTGGAAGGAAAAATGTTTGAGGGGTGGGTAGAAATATGGAGATCAATGTGTCCAGGATAGACAGACGTATGAATCCATCCCTCCCAATGCGGGTCGAAAGAGTCTAGCTGAAGAGTGTCTCCCAATCCAGCCCGCCACGCAGTAGGTGGGCAAAAGCATTCAACCATTTATTAGACAAACCTCACCCTATGAAATCGGTCGCCCCTGCTAAGTCACTAAACGTAGTAAACCACTTGGGGTGACCTATGGCAGGGGTGTTGGTTATCCAATAAATGGTTCCCGGGGCTGCGATACCCACACCCCAATTACTCCCAAATTAGGAATATTTGGGAGTAATTGGGTAATTCAAATTTGCAAACAATCTGAATAGTAATGAATCTGGTATTCCGTCTATCGTATACTACAATGGGAAAATTGCTGATACACCTCAAGGAATTACTGACTTATTTGCCGAATGCTTTGGCGAAGTATATGATGTAAACTCATCTAATAACCAAATACCTCAATTCAACTCAAATATTTCTATTGATTTCAACGACCTTGTTATTGATGAAATCGATGTTCAGCGTAAAATTACACTATTAGATAGTCAGAAATCCGCTGGCCCAGACACCACACCAGCAATTTATTTAAAAAACTGTGTAACTAGCTTAAAAGGTCATTTAACCAATATATTCAATATATCATTAGCATCAGGCCTTTTCCCTCAAAAATGGAAGATCAGTTTCCTTAGTCCCATCTATAAAAAGGGTGATAAAACGGATGCTTCTAACTACAGACCTATTTGCATACAATCAGCGATACCTAAATTGTTTGAATCCGTAGTTCTATCAAAATTTATATTACAGGCTTGTAAAATTATTTCCCCCCACCAACATGGATTTATATCCGGAAGATCTACACTTACAAACTTAATTATATACGAAAAATATATTTCAGACAATCTAAATTCAAAATTGCAAACGGATGCAGTTTACACAGATTTCAGCAAAGCATTCGACAAAGTTTCCCAAAAAATCTTATTAAACAAACTAAAAGTATATGGGATAAAAGGAAATCTACTAAAATGGTTTGAGACCTATTTAACATCTAGAAAACTATACGTTAAACTATCTAACCATATGTCAAACGAAATTGAAGCTTCAAGTGGGGTGCCCCAAGGTTCTCATCTAGGTCCTATTCTTTTTTTGCTATTTATCAATGACATTGTTTCAATATTTGAAGGTATCCATTTCCTATTGTTTGCTGATGACTTGAAAATATACACTATTATAAGAAATTTTATGGACTGCAAAACAACTTGGATCGATTATATAATTGGTGTAACATAAATGATTTATTTTTAAACATTAACAAATGTCAATCTATAAGTTTTTCTCGAAATAAAAATCCAATACTCTTTCAATATCACATTAACAATGTGAATCTTTCTACAGTAACATTAATAAAGGATCTGGGTGTCGTTTTTGATAACAAGATGACATTTGTCCCCCACATTGATGCAATCACGAATAAAGCACTTAAATGTCTCGGTTTTGTGTTAAGATCGTCCAAAGATCTAATGCATACTAATACACTCAAAACGCTATACATAATGCTAGTCAGAAGTATTCTTGAGTATAATTCCTCTCTCTGGTCGCCATTATACAATGTGCATTCACACAAAATTGAAACAGTACAACATAAATTTTTAAGGCATATAAATTACAAATTAAAAATTCCAATACAAAATTTAAATTATAATTATTTAATGCAATTGCTTAAATTACCCGAATTGTCACAGCGAAGAAAAATCTGTGATGTTTTATTATTATTTAAAATTATCAACGGATATTTGGAAAGCCCTGAACTTGTGCACATGATAAATTATCAAGTACCTAACAATTACAACACCAGACTCCATGCTCCATTTAACGCAGTTGCTTCTCGCACTAATTTTATGTTTAACTCCTGTCTTCAGAGATTGCATCGTGTGGGGAATGAAACTTGCTCTGTCGATATATTTTTTTATAAAAACATCGCTTCCTTCATAAAACGTATATGTATGCAGATGCAAAAAATCCTTAAATGTTCCAGATTGGTAAAAGTAACAAATTTAATACCCATTGTTCTGTAACTACTTTCATAGCATCTACTTACTTCTTTATACATATATGTAATTGCTGTGTACCTTTTATTTTATTTTTTTCCTGATAATAACAAACTAATGTAAAAATCCTTAAATGTTTCACATTGTTAACAGTAACAAACTTAATACCCACTGCTCTGTAACTACATTCATGATAACTACATTCATAGTACCTACTTACTTATTTACATATGTAATTACTGTGTACCTTTTCTTTTTTTCTTCTTTTTCATAATAACAAACATACGTACATTTATGATAGCAAAAAAAATTATATTTAAAAAATAATTAATTACAAGAAAATTACCTACTTTTATATTAATCGTTAAAAATGTTTTATACCACTGAAATACCGGTATGCTTCGAGTATATTTGGAATCACATTTTGTGTGATATTGTGACAATATTTATTGAATATAATGTAGCGTGAGCCCAAATACGAATCCGCTGGTTGAACTAATTTGTAAACAATTACTCGAATGTTGATACCTACTTATGTAAAGCCTACTTATATCTTTCTAGCTCTGTTTATCATTTAATGTACTATATACTTATGATACTGCATACTTGTTATAATGCTCCTGTACAATTTATTTTATATGTAAAAGCCATCAAGGCGTAAACAAACAAATAAATAAATAATGAAATAATTTTACTTTGTATAAACCACTTATTTGATGTGCAAATCCGACCGGTTTCGGAACAAACGTTCCTTCGTCAGGGAAAGCTTATACTAATTTGACAGAAACTGTCAAATTAGTATAAGCTTTCCCTGACGAAGGAACGTTTGTTCCGAAACCGGTCGGATTTGCACATCAAATAAGTGGTTTATACAAAGTAAAATTATTTCATTATTCTATAATGGATAACCACAAAGTAATAGCTACATTCAAAAATAAAAAAAATAAATAAATATTACCAAAATGCTTTTGTTATGAGGCGTATGTGTGGTAAAACCATGTAGAACGTGTGAGAAACGTGGAGATCCGCAAAGAATGCAAGGCTGATGTAAGCGTAATGAGTAAGATCAAGAAAATAACGCTCCGATGGTTTGGGCATGTAAAGCGAATGAACGAGAAAAGGAGTGTAAGGAGAATCTATTACGCAAATGTGAATTGTAGAAGAAATTGAGGACGCCCGAGAATGACATGGCACGACCAAGTGAATCAGATACTTGAGTCGGGCCATGTCAAGAGTCAGAATAAGAGAAGAGCATGTATGAGACGATGTATGAATGTGAACGAGGCAAGGAGTGTGTACCAAGAGCGAGTTGTTTGGCGGTCCTTCCACTCTGCCTACCGCTGCGGGGAAACGGCGTGATGGTTAGTTAGTTTTTGTTGTCGTTTATATTAAAATGAAGGCATATTTTCAAACCAGCGTTTAGTGGGGTGCAGCTCACAAAGGTTGAAAATCGGTACCTACCTTATGAAAAATTAACCACATTAAGCATGTGAACAGAAAAATGTAAATAGGCGACATATTTCTGAACAAAATTATTTTCCGCAAGATGGATGAGGAGCTTAAACTTGTAAGATAAAAAATTGCCATTTTCAATACAGCGTTCACAATTTATTCACACCCAAAATAAAAAAAAAAAACATTAACATATATACATTTGGCGGTGGCGGGCCAAATCAGGAGAGCTCGCTTTGGGGAGACCCTATTATCTCTCCAGATTGTCTCTCTCGACCCGTTCGAATGGATTCTTACGTCCGTCACCCCTGGACGCTCTGACCCCTAGATGAATACCGCCTACCCACCCCCCAAACCATTTTCTTTCCCAGAACTTCCTTTCCTTTCTCTTAAAAAGACCCTCCACACAACACCTCCAAAGATGGCCCTGAGGGAAATTATTTTCCTCAGGACCTCCTAATGTTACGGGGTTAATGTTAAAAAATCAAATTAATTGAATGAAATATAAAACCTGTTATTAAAATTAATTAAAGTAAACTTCAAATCGTTTAACCCTATATGGGTTAATTAAACTATGGTTCTATTGTCTGCCGCTATTTTCTAACCAGTTAGAAGGTACCTTCATCTACTTACCACCTGTACCTTGTATAACATAATGTTCTAAGTTCCTGCAGTTATAAGTAGAGTAGTGCGGATGGCGGCAACTAAAATGGGATTTAGTTGGTTGGTTGCTTTGTTTCAATTAGGATCGCGCTTATCCCGGGAATCTGTTGCCAGCTAGAAGCAACTATCTTACCTTTGTTTTCACGGCACCGCCACCGCTACACTGAGAAGGACACTGCTCTGAAGTCTCCTCGGGTAATTCCGCTATTGCCCAGTGAACATTTTCAAACATGCATTCTTATTATTTTAGATAGAACCTAAAAAAATTGAGACATTTTAAAAATTATATTTTAGTAACTGGTTCCCGGCACGCATTGCTCCCCTCTCCCCTCTCCCCTCTCCCCTCTCCCCTCTCCCCTCTCCCCTCTCCCCTCTCCCCTCTCCCATATATTCAGTCCCAGTACATTCAGTTTTCAAACAGCTCGCGTGCCACCTATTAGAATTTTTTGATTCAAATTTTCGTTTTTCATATATTACAAATATTCATTATGTGTACTGTAAGAACAATCAATCAAATCTGATACTTAACATAGGTACCTATTTAAAATATCTATAATCAAAAAAATCCAGAGATTATTTTGATTATTATTATTATGATTATTATCCAGATTATTTTGTTACAAAAAAAAACAACTGCCTGCTAAATTCAATTTCATCAAACGCGCGAACTGTTAAACGTGCGAAGTTAAAATAGTCACTAAGTTTTCTGAAATTAGCCAATTTTTCTTTTTGTAAGAACCTTCTACAAAGTGTTAGAAAACTTTAAATAAAAAATGAATTAAATAGGTAAAGTCGTTCTGAGGTTATGGCGTGGGCAAGCGAAACAGGGATTCATTTTTAAATAAACTGTACCAGACGTATCAAGCCTGTACAAGACTGTAAAAAAAGGGTACCGGTTTCAGTACACGACCAGGATGAAATGATAAAATAATAAAATACTGACCTCCCGTGCACCCAGTGCCTGATGAGTTGAGGACACTGGATGTGCCTAATCCTCTGCCCAGTCCTGGTGCGTGGCGGTTGCCTGAAGTAGGGCCGGCTTTCTGGAGGAGACTGATGGCACCAGGAGCAAAGCCTAGGCAGAGGTCGGCGGGAGGCAGCAGATGGTAATAACTTTTCCCAGAAGGAAATAATAACACGAGTTGACGTTGATGGAAGAACTGATTTATTATTCAAAAAATCACGCCTTTTATACCCGTTTTCGGGTGAAAAAACGGTCACGTGGTACAATTTTAGAGTGGGGGATTTTACCTATCCTGTTTTGCATATAAGGGGCGGTTTTCTGTTGCCGCTGGTTTTGCCGACCATTTCCTTGAAAGTGGTCGATTAAAATTAGGTTTTTACAATAATTATACAGGTCAGGTTAATGTATTTACAATGTTTTCCTTAAAACTACAGTGTTTCTACGGATGTTCTACATTCGTAGATTTTTTGTTTGATGAGTTTGGGTTGATTTTAAGGAAGTTTGACTTTTTGTCGGTAGGTATTTGTTATTTAACAAAGTGTTTGAATAGTTACAAAGAAGTTATTTTAAGTTTATTTTTCCCAGGTCCCCCGTAAGCCTGGCTATCGAAACTTTTTGGTTTCGTCGCCTTACGAGGTCCTGGGATTTTTAAAATGGAGAAAACGTGAATTGATGCTAAAGTCTCGAAAATCTGCGCAAATGCTGATAGCGCTGGCAGTTTAAGAGTTACAATGTTTATTTATGGCTCTATGGATGCCCCGTGTCTGAAATGTCTTAGTTTCAGCGTCCTACGGGGTGTTTAAATGAAGTTATATTATAAAATGATGTGTTTTTAACCAATATGAAGGCCCTGAATGGGGCCACCAAACTGGTTTTTTGGCTTTGTAGCCGGAAAAATAGCCCTGAGGGCGATAAAATAATAACTCTAGTATGTCTCCCGGTGGCAACCTGGTATGCAAGTTTTACTTGTCGCACCGGGGCATTTGTGTGTAAAGAAAAAGAACATTTTAGAAATGGTAAAATGTGTTTGGCAAAAGATCGTTGCTGGCGGCACGGTATTCATGAACCTAGCGGCCAGGACGAAAAAGAGGCCCTGAAAGGGGCCGCCATAAAAAATTAAAGGCAATCTGCTTGGTGAAGCCGACTGCGAGCCAGTATAATAATGGCCCTTTTCAGGGCCATAACTAAAAAGGAGGCTAGTCAGCCTGGTTGCCTTTGGAGGCGTAAATAAGCATAAATAAAGTATTAAAATTATTAAATTATAAGAGTCTAGAATGTCTCCCGGTGCAACTTGGCACGCAAGCTTTATTGGTTGCACCGGGGCATTGTACATAATAAAAAGACATATAAATTAAAAAGGTTAAAAATATGAGGGAGAGCAACACGTCGGTTACATAAACATATAGATTAAGCCTTTTCAATATTCCTGATGAATGGCAGTGAGGCATGGAATGATGAAAATAGACTGCTTTTTTAATATTTTTTTTTAACTGCATTCATTTTTACCGCCGCGCCTCTGTAACCATTTATTGGATAACCAACATCAATGCCATAGGTCACCCCAAATAGTTTGCTACGTTTGGTGACTTAGCAGAGGTGCTCGGGTTCCTGGGGTGAGGTTTGAAAACAATTTCCAGGTTTTGGCGGCCGATACGTCTGCCCATCTGGTGACGGACCGGATCGAGAGAGACTGGTTGGGGGAGGTCTTTGGCCTCTCCAGCCAGAATCCCTCGACCCATCGCCTTGCACCGCAGTTGGAGCGATGGATTCATACGTCCGTCACTCGCGGACATACCGCACCCCAGATTCCTTCCCCTTCCCTCATACTATTTCCTTCCCAGAACTTCCTCTCCTTCCTCTCCTTAAAAAACCTCCACACAGCTTCCCCTAAGACGACATGGGTCCTGAGAAAAATATTTTCCTCAGGGCCTCCTATGTGGAACTTTAACCGGTCAGTGGTTGAGTGGGCATCGCGCTTGGGTCCCACCCGGGCGTCCCGTGTTCGATTCCTGGGCTGGCTAAGTCCTCTATCACGACACAAGCAACATTTTCGTCTTTCTGTGGTAGTAGTAGGAGATTTTCAAACAGAGTTGGGTTATTCGTAACCCGGGAATGTTTGTCTTTCTTTAAAAAAAAAAAAGAAAAAATGTAAAAAAAATGGCGTGGAATGAGATCCCTGAGGCATATATGTGGTAAAACCGTGTACGATCCTGTAAGAGATGTCTAGATTCGAAAGGAATAAAAGGCTGATGTGAGCTTGATGGTAAGCGGAGAGAATTCAATTTTTGCCCAAACGAAAAATTAAAAAATTTATTACTTTTTTTTTCTTTATAAAAGATAGGCCAACATTCCCGGGTTACGAATAACCCAACAATGTTTGAAAATCTCCTACTACCACCACAGAAAGCCGAAAATGTTGCTTGTGTTGTGATGGAGGATTTAGCCAGCCGAGGAATCGAACACGCGGCGCTCGGGTGGGACCCAAGCGCTATGCCCACTCAACCACTGACCAGTCAAAATAAATTATATTTTAACGTTTTGTCATAATAACATATTAAATCATTTGATTGTGCCGTGTAATCATAGAACTTTTCCAACGCCTATTGTGTTCCGCTGCTACATAAAAATAATAATAGGTAAATAAAATTTGGCTAATTTATATAAGGGCACATAATGTGTGTAAACCATCAAAGAGAATTTGGCCTAATCGTAGAATTATGTCGCTCATATCGTACATAAATAATCATCTCGATATTATTTCGGCCACGCACATTGATATATAATAACTAAACACAAATATTTATTTGGTAGACGGTCTTACATGATTTTGTCATTATATTCTTCTTAAGAATTGTTACGATACACAAATACGCCCCTGCAAATTACTCGGCCCCCTCCTCCCAAGTTGTAGAGCACGCCACTGCGCAAACTACAGTTTCACTCCCTCGCCGCTAGCTTACCGGCGCGCTACGGGCGGCGGAACCCAAGCAAGCCACCGTCGACAGCGAGCCAGTGATGCCAACTTAGCAACTTTATAGCTAGATCTAGCTATTATTTGATGTCAGACAGTTACATTTTAATGAAACTTGTAGCTAAACTTTTTAGCTACTTTTTATAGCAACTTTTGACATTTCGATTTCGTCATGAGATGTGAGGCTATCGAGCAAAGAGAATATAAAACGCTACGTCGTACAGTAAAAAGTAAAAACCAAACGCGACTCTATGGTCATAGGCGCTATAGTATAAGTGGCGTTGGCCGGAAAATCCCCGTTTCCTGCTGCACTAGCTCTCCCTTTTTGGAGTACAGTGCCACAAACTTTGATATTTCTAAGACATATTTGTTCACAACTAGCGACACCACCACCGGAACAGATAACTTTGTGGCACTGTAATATTGTTCTGTGCGCTAGCTAGCTACGACAGACAGAATACAACCAAAATAGTACGCACTACTCTTATTCTACCTTGTGTTGTTTGGTTTTATCCATATAAAACCTGGAAATAAAAACGATTGTCAGAATTTGTCATTTTATTGTAACTTATCTACCTACTGTAACGTTTAGCTACTTCTAGCAACTTTTTGGGGTAAAAAAAACTAGCAATCTAGCAACATTTGTAAGATGTCTAGCAATTTGGCATAGCTAACTGTTGGCAACACTGCAGCGAACCGCCAACCGCATTCTTCTCCAGCGCCTGGCTTAAGCGCCCGTGTTGTCGTAAACCATTCCGCACAGTTCCGGAACATTCTGCAAGCCACGATGCAGCGTGTTTTGCATAGTGACTTGCGGGAACTCCAAGAATGGCTATATTCTTTCCCGTCACTGAATCTACAAGAGTTCAGCCCCCAGCTGTAAGTACCCAAGCTGTTTTCCCCCCTTATTTGCGTGTGTTCGCAGTAAATTCACCGCGGAGATAAATAGCCCTTCCAGAGAGATTATAGAGACAGATTCCTACATTTTAGATATAACTGTTGTTGCTACCCTGAATTACTATGTATGCATTATTGTGATATTGTGTTTACGCAGGTGTTTTACCCAATATAACTGATGTTTACCCTGATTACTGGTTTCACTGCCTTCTCCCAGCCCGTAGAAATTTGAGCTTTATTTCAGGAAAGACCCACACACGCCTCACAGATCCTACCACCCTGGTGGTGAGGGCCTCTCCCGCTCTGCTGACTAAAACCTGAGCTAGTCTGTCGGCAGAATGTAGGGACCCCCATTTAGGTCCGCTAACAGAATCCTTTTGTTTTTCATTGTATTCAGTCTATTTTCACCCTTTTCTCTGAAAATTCCGTACCTGTCTACTTTTTCCAGAGTTAACCAACACTATTTATATCTGTACAACTTTTCTGCCGATTGTGTACCAAATAACTTTTGTTAGAGAACAAATCAATACCAGCTCAATTCACTAAGAGTAGCAGATGATAATATTGTTGGTATTATCATTTACATTGGCTGGTTAGTTAGATACCTGTTCAAGGTCCATCATCTCGCATTCACATGATCTAAATTCATCGGTACTTGATGACTATCAAAATCGCCTGACAAATGGATTCCGCTGCAAGGCAGAAGGCAGTGTCATTGGAATACTTTCTGTGCTGATATCCTATGCATGTCCGTCGCGTCGTATCGATAGTATCGAGATTACTACCAAATATTTTGACTGCTTTACGTGATATGCAAAGATAATAGAAAACATGTGATGCGCATTGATGCGTAATAATACACGAAAGGAAAAATATAGTGGTAACTTTTGATTCTTTATGATAATGCGAGGTTCAGTAAGTGTTTTGTTCTAGTTCCTTTATTTCGACAGTTGATTTTTTTGATCTTTGATTTTTTGTTGATTTATTTTCATCTGACTATGCATATTGAAGTTTAAATTGTTCCATTCGAAACCTTCGGTAAGCTTAGGACATAAAAATAACCACGAAAGAAGAAATCGTCTGCGTATAAAATTCTTGTGGTATTAGGCTGATGACTTGGTAGCTTGTTGAATTCCCAAAAATCTATAATTTCTTTCAACTCTATCGTAAGTTATGGCCAATACAATGCTTTTTTTTATTTATTTAAAACGCCCTAAAAGACGAGACCCTGGACTCCATTCATTGACCACGTGTTCTACCGCATATCGTAGACTTATTACCCATACAATAACTAACAATTTTTTTCTAAATATCAAGAAAATGTAAATCGATCATTTTCTGGAGAAGAAAATCTCCAATACTATGAAATAATGCGAAAGATAACATAAAACTGGAGTTTTTAACTACAATGACCTCGTAGATTCACGAAGAACTAGAATGTGTACATAACATAAATCCCTTTGCAAACCTTCGCATGAAAACATGATAATTTTTGCTTAAAACCGTTACAAACTTTGATTCACTTCCTGTTATGGCAATTTTATGTTTTTCTCTCGTTAGTTCGAAGCAAATTATAATATGATTCCGGTGTATGGTCACCACAACATAAATTTCACATTACAAATGATGAAAAAAATCAGAATAAGTTTTTACGATTCATTACCGCTTAAAGACTACCCCCGAGTACACTCGGGCGGCTATTTTGTGCGAAAATTCCCATATTACTAAGATAATTCGGGTAAACTTGGTACTAACGTAGTAAAATTGTATTTTTTTCCATGTTTTTATAATTTTTTAATGATTACTGAAGGGGTTAATTTTGAGGTGAACATTCTCTTAGAACAAATAAGCTACACTTTTTATTGAATACTTTGAATATACATACACTCAATCGACAAAGGAAGAGGGACTCGGTTCTTTTTTCAAAATTCAGTGTTCGACTGTAGTACCTAATCATTACATTAGTCATAAGGACCTATTTCATTGTCAATGTTGACTAAAAAAATATGTAGGAAACTCGACAATTCCTTGCCTACATATTTAGCAAACCAATATACAAACAATAATGAAACGAATCAACGTTTGCGACAATATTGCTTTGGGTCCCTGGTAATATAGGAATTGAGAATCTGAATTCTCTCGCTAAACTTGCAACAACCTCTGGTTCCATTCTTTTAGATTTTAAAATTGCTATGTCTGACGTCTTCTCTGTTCTTAAATCCAATATGTCTCGTTCCTGGGAAGAAAAATGGATAAACACGAAAACACGAATTTGATCTTTCTATGCTGGAAATCAAAATTATATTCCAAGTAAACCTTGGTTGAACGATAAAAAAAAATCGAAAAGATTTATTTCCTGCATTTCCAAACCACTGCTCTATTGCAGCGCATTTGTTTAAAATTCGAGTCCTCGATAGTCCACTCTGCCACGAGACTCTTGGCCATGTCTTCTTCAATTGTAAAAATCATTCTTCCTTCAAAATCATATGTCGTTTGCTTATTAAAATTACCATCCATTCTCCCCTCCGTATTCTGTATTTGCTGTCTCTCAACAATTCTCGCGTTTTTTCAGTTCTATATAAGATCATATACTTGAAAGACTTCAATATTTGATTTGTCATATCTCCTTTTTAAATTTTATGCAATTGTTTACCATTTGAAATCATTGTTTATTGTACAAAAAATTGTAATCATAAAAATGTTACATATTTAAACGCACTAAGAGCGTATAAAAGAGCGATAAATAAAATAAATAAACAGCCCCACTCACTGAGCACTAAGCACCTTAGAGTAATGAATTATACCTAATAAGCTCCCAAATACTTATGAGTGGTTGTGTTACAACGTTTTGACAGTTCAGTATCCTATATGGTTCGCGTCTCTGGGCAGGCCACGATTTCCACCTGCCGGCTGACGGGTGAATCACACCACTTCTACTGGGCCTGTATCTATTGAGTACTGAGGCCTTTACTGCGGCGATCTCGGATCGTGACATTTCAATCAATAATCGGCTAACAATAGATCCTCGAGGAATAACGTTCTCAAATCAACAAGTGTCAGACTCCATCTGAGCCGACATTCCGCAGAGGTCACCCGGGGATTTCCATAGCATAAGCCATAAGCAATCAAACCTCTGCAAACTGTTTGTGTTGCTTGGCTAGCCGCTTTGATAAAAGTGTGAAGAGCTTTTTAATGTATCCTTAGTTAGATTTTATTTAAAAAAACTCCTTTCCCCAACCAACGTGACATTGGAAGACATGTTTTTAGTTTCACTTTTGCAACCGATTCCTTTGCGTTGTAAAGATAATAACTTTATACCTACAATATGTACCTACTTAGATACTCAGGAAATAGGTGGATTAACTGATTGGATTAATTACTACTACCTAATCGTTCCAAAAAAGTAGAATTCTGGACAGCCCATATCTTTTTAGTCCATCGTTACAATGTTAGTCGTCAACGATAATACTATTTCTGCTTTTAAATAAACTCCAAGAGCTACTACTGTATTCACGCTCATCACCGTTTGCTTTTAATTGAAATGCATCATTGCGCGAAAATCATTGAGGAAGTCGTAAGACAAAGTATAATTTTCTCTTTCATTTATTTTTTTTATAAACTGAGTTTTTTTACAATTAAAAGAAAAATTAAATACGTATACCTTCACATTTCACACGTAAAAGAACGCATTGAAAGATGTCTCTATTTTTTACAAAATTTATTTTTCAAAAAATTATTATTAAAATTAGACGGATAGAGAGACCTATTGCCGGTACGACGACTTTAAAGAGGGCACGCTTGAATGTATACACCTATATAACACACTAAGGGTACCGCTGCCCCGGGAACCATTATTTTGGAAAACCAACACCTCTGCATTTGGTAAATTAGCAGGGGTGTTCAGATTCATGGAGTGAGGTTTGTCTAATTCTGTGCGAGGAAGCATCTGACCATCTTCTGCGTGGCGTAACGGATCGAGAGAGATTAGTTGAGGGAGGCCTTTTAACCTCTCCAGCCGGACTCTCTCAACACATCCCCTTGCACCGCACCTGGGGGGATGGATTTGACCCTCTTCCTCTCCTTCCTCCCTCAAAAAAGACCCTCCACACAGCATCCCCTAAGATACTGACCTTGAGGGAAATTATTTCCCTTACAGCCTGCTGTGTGGAATAATGTAAACAAATATATATACGTATATATCGAAAGTTACAAAACAAAATTCTAAATAGTTTGGAACAACTGCCTGCTTAGTCTGCACCTCTTAACTTAGTTGTAGCTACGATAATAATCCATTTCGTTTCATTCTATATTCGGAAAAGTTCCTTTTATGTTTTTTTTTTTATTCTTCAACTTCCCACATAAACAAAATTATTATTGAATTTTTTTTTATTCATCCAATAAACCACAGCACAAGCAACGGTCACTTTAAAATGATTTACCAGTACCTGCAAGTACTTGAATGAATTCCTATATTTAAATTTAGACACAGCCGTTTCCAGCTGAACACGTTGAGCACAATATCGTTCCGCTAATGGAGTGACCTCTGACATTCGCGTGCACTTGCCACTCCGCCACTAGTTATTATCACATCCTGTAGTGCTGGAATGTGAAATGTGAAACCTACTGCCACTGACACTGCCTACCACTGCCTGATATCTGCGCTGGTCATTACGTTATGAATGGCTTGCCCCTGGACGTGCTCAGGAACTGTCCTTGAATTAGTGAAACAAAGGTGCTTTTAGTAATATTGTTTCGTTGATTTAAGATTGGTCGCGGTATACACTTGTATGCTTATCTTGCTTAGCATAATTTAAAATGAAGTAGTCCATATTGACCAGTCGATTGTGTATTGTGAAATTACCTTAGAAAATTATGGTGAAAAATGTTATAGTCTCGACTGGGTTTTGGAGTCTTGATTCGCCGAGATTATAATTGTGGATGGACAACACATAATTTATTTGTTTTATTTCCAACTATAAACTGATGTTTTTCTAAGGGGGTATTTCACCACCCTCCTCATAGATTATTATCTGTATGGTAATATACATTTTCAATAAATTTAATACGATTTATTTATTTTTGAATCTTAGTTTACTATTAAGTACTTGAACGCATGAATAGTGGCTATAAACCAACAGGATAAGTTGGCTGGTTTTTGAAGTGAAAACTTCTTTAGCACCGTTGTGATATGGAACTTGATGAAACGGAAACGAGCGACACTAAAAAAAGACAAACACATACATCTATAGGATTTAGTCCGCGAGAGAATGAGATGGCAATAAAATATTTATTTAATTCACGGGTTCCAATATAATATGATAATTCCACAGTGCCACGCAAGTCTCCTTTGCAGACATTTAGCAGACCAAGGATTGAATTGTACGGAATAAAAAAAAAATATTTGTATTTTTTAAAATTGATATCCAATCTTTAAACCAATCCAAAAAGGACAGGCTAAAGAAAGCGACATCTCACAAGAAGAATACACAAATACTAATAAGAAGAATTATGGGAAAAAGTGCACTGAAATTAGAGAGCGGTGTTTCGTAGCCTATCGGTCTCCTCTTTGTGCAGTGCTTCGTCCCTTCTTTCCCCACTCTTGTCTACTTTAATTTTCTGAAGGTTTCACTTCTACCGCGTGTGAATTGCACACTCTGATGTTTTTTTACCTGTTGCTAGTATTCATCCTATTTACCCTCGACTCTCGACTCTCGATCCTCCCATCTTTACAGACGGATTGCAATCTTTAGAGCAAAGGCGTCGGGTGGGAATGCTATCCTTGTTCTACCGGTATTACAATAGAAGATGCTCCGAGGAACTAGCGTCATTGATCCAGTGGGTACCGGTGCATAGTCGGAAAACACGACATAATATGTACACGGTTAAAATTTGTCACATGAGAATGGTTCGCTTCTTCGACTCGTTCTTGTGTTCAACAGCTCGGCTGTGGAACGATTTGCCGGCCTCTGTGTTTCCTCCTTCCTACAACATGGGTCTTTTCGAGACCAATGTTCATTCCTTCCTCTCCTCAAAAAAGACCCTCCACACAGCATCTCAGATGACATAGGCCCTGAGGGAAATTATTTTCCTCAGGGCCTCCTGTGTGAAGTTATTGTAAAAAAAAATTTATTTGTTCCTTTATTAAATTTCCATAATCACATGGATAAGCTATCACGAGGATGGTGAAATATCCCCTAAATCATATATAAACATGAGAAGAAATTTTCCTCTTATTTTGAATATCATGTGTGCAAGATTTCATCAAGATGTATCGACATTATAAGAAGTTGGAAAGGGGAATGGGGTTAATTATTTAAACGACTTCGAAAAGGAGGAGGTTCTCAATTCGACTGTATTTTTTTTTTTTTTTTTTTTTTTTTTTTTTTTTTTTTGTTTGTTACCTCAGAACTATCGACTGGGTGAACCGATTTTGATGATTCTTTTTTTATTTGAAAGCTGGTGCTTCCCATGTGGTCCCATTTTAATTTGGTTTAGTTTTGACAATGGCATCCATGAGAAAACTATATAAGTCTTAAATTTGCATAAAGTATGTGCGCGACAAATGGACGAATAACTCAATATCACGCCAACCAATTTCAATGATTATTTTTTTATTGAAAAGGATATACTTCAAGGATAAATTGATGAGAGTTTGGTTAGGTTCTGATTATCGGATCCATGACAAAGTAACGGAACTCTTCAATTCTTAGGAGCAAATTAACGAAACTCGGTCGAATCTCTTAATTTGACCCTAATGTCGTTATGGTCAAATTATGTCTGTCTCATATGAGCAGCACGTTTAGTAGATCTACCCATATTCAAACAAATTAGTGTACTTCGGATTCACTAAAAATCAAAAAATAAACAAAAATTTTAACAAAACAAAAAAACGACTTCAAAAAATGCACTAAAAAGTAAAAAAATAATTTCGTATTCTTCTACAACTTTATAATCAACTTACCTTTTCTACTCATCAATATGTAGGTACGATTGTTATTTTTGGAGTCGGTGTCAACCAACGTGTTCACTTGACAGCTCCTCTCCCGCCGACACCGACTCCAAAAATTACAATCGTACGTACATATTGATGAGTAGAAAAGGTAAGTTGATTATAAAGTTGTAGAAGAATACGAAATTATTTTTTTACTTTTTAGTGCATTTTTTGAAGTCGTTTTTTTGTTTTGTTAAAATTTTTGTTTATTTAAATCGCATATTAACAGTAACCTTCTGTTATTTTAGGGTAAAGCTTTCAAATTCGAATAAATCTAAGAACAAACTATAGATTTTTGTACAAAATAAAACCACGCCGCCCGCCGCCACGAACACTCTTTGAATACCTGGGTAGATATTTTTATTTTTATTCAATATTTTACATTAATTTCATAGTACAATCCAATAATGTTTGCCTCTCTAGGCGGCTTACCCGAGCTGGGGCCCATATAATGAGTGTGATTTTTTTTTTACTTCGGTTTTAGAATCGTGTCATCGATGAGAAAGAACATGTCATCCTCCTAAACTAATCTAAAAAGAAATATCTATTTTCTATCGGTTATGTCTAGGTAATTAACTTTAAAATAACAATTATCACCCGGAGGGAGAGATCTCTGAAATACAGCATCGGAAAGACACTTAGTTAGAAGCTGATGGATGTCGTCAAATAGTACCTTAAACTACAGTTTTAACATGGAGCCGCTGCGCTGCGAAATGAATTTAACAATACTCTAATCTCTAATCATTGTGTGGTCTTCAAGTGAGCGAAAACACAGAAGAGTTTCTTATAGACATCATAACATTGTAACATGATAACATAACCAGCTTGATGAAATTGAAAATGGGAATCTGCACGAAAACGATATATTCGCTAAGCAGAATCATGTCGTTATAGCTGAAATAACTTATCCTGGCCCTGACATATAAATTAGGCATAAGGTGCATCTCAGATTAACATATTTGCATAATGTTTGTAATCCCTTCAGTCTGATTGCACGGAGCAGTGCACTCAATGCAGTGTTGTGTGTTGAAACGCAAACAGAACCAATATCGAGTCTCACGATCCGAGAGATAAAATACCAACAATTTGATAGAGATCACAAAAAGACTTTGGTCTAGGACAAGATCGAAGCTACTCAATGGAAAGTGAAAGTTGGACTAGGACCAACACGATATAGGAACAAAGAAGTGTTTCCATACAATACCCGAGATGAATAAGCAACGTGATTCCAAATGTATCGGACATGAACATAAACTCAACAAGAATTCTCTTTGCGATGGGTACAAAGTAAGCCTGAGTCTGATAAGTATGCAGACAAGACTTTGGAAGGTTAATATTCGATAGTACCCACAATCATTTTCATCATACTGCGTGGCGGGCCTGGTCGGGAGAGACTGGTTGAGACTGGCTAACCTAGACCACTCCTGCCGGACTCTCTCGATCGCTTGCACCCCTGCGGGAGATATTGATTAATAAGTCCGTCACTCCTGGACACATTGACCTCAGATTCATATCTATTCTTCAAAGCATTTCCCTTCCCAGAACTTCTTCTCGTTCCTTTTCATAGGCGTGACATAGGCCCTGAGGTAATTTTTTTCAAGGCCTCCTGTGTGTGGAGCTAATGGGAAAAAAATAGTATCTTGGGGTAAGAAACTAAATTTACAAGCCAATCATCAGCATTACATAGTATAAAATGAAGTCGCTCATAATGTATGTGCGCATTGATCTTTTAAACTATGCAACAGATTTTCATGCGGTTTTCACCAATAGATAGAATGATTCAAGAGGAAGGTTTATATGTATAATAAACGGTTATTATAGTAAAGAAAAGCCGAGAAATTCAAATATTCATTTCAGGCAGCGGGCTGCGAGCAGCGAGCAGCAGGCAAGCGGGTGGCTTGGATTTTATAAAGGTTGGGTAATGGCGTTGTGTTTCGTTAGCCACAGCAACATGTCGCCGGGTCTGCTAGTTATACTATAAGGTTTATTTCAAACCAAGAAAAATCAAACTTCATTGAATACCTACCCACCTAATTGTGAGATTAGATTAGGTTAGGTTACCTACCCACCGAATTGTTGGGTTTATATTTTTTATAAGAATACGGCGTTCCTACATAATACGAAATTTTGAGGTAGAAGAAAACTACATAAGAAAAACATTTAGGATATTCAGATCATTTAACAAATCATTGAGATTAGATACGATAAAGACATTGTGAACCCATATTTGGTATTTAATTGTTGTCTCATTAAATAATATTGCCCATGTTTTTCTCTTACTAGGGTGACATAAAATGATATCCTCATATATATATTTTTTTATTTTCAGGTCGAAAGGTCGTCGACTTACCCAAAAGATAGATCTGCTAGATCCGTTGCACTACAACTGTTTTCGATGTAGTGTGAAAGCATCTAGTCATCTAGTATCATATTTGTCACTGGTACCGGCTTATCTATGGTTTGTCTAACACTATTTGAATAATATAATAATTCTAACTTCCTAAAGCACGCAGACAAAAGATCTCATTTCAGCGCAAGTGATGCTTGGATAACTTTCTAGGTTTTATGGTTGTTCTGATCAAATGAATTGATTTTATTTTGATAAAACTCTATTCAGTGTGATATAATATTGTCCAACCTTACTTCCTGAATTGTAAGAAATTCTGCAAACTGATTTTATAACCGCGTGTAAAAAATATATAACGAAAGAGATGATCTCAATTATTGGCAGACATCGTGATGTCATAGTGGTAGTACGGAAACTTTCAAAGATGTTTACGAATTCTACGTGCGTATTTGGAATCAGACCATGAGAAAACATTTCAGATATCCCCTTCCTGGAATTGTAAAATAATAATTTACATAACAATAATCGTTTTATTATGATGTCATGTGAAGTGTCTATACGCTTTCCACCGTTGGGTTGAACATACAGTAGGTCTCCAAAAATGTTACATTTTATAATTTTATGGGCTTGACATCCACAAGTGTTTTTGACGGCGTCATGTATTTTTAGATATCCGTTGATATAACTAACTAACCATCAGGGTAATGCGACCGCTAAATATGTCGATTTTGGCACACACTCCTTTCCTCGTTCATATTCATACATCGCATCGCCTCGTACTCACTCTTCTATCATTCTGACTCCTGACATGGGCCCGACTCAAGTCTCAAGTATCTGCTTCACTCGATCGTGCCATGCTTTCCTCGGGCATCCCCAACTTCTCTACCACTTACAATCGCGTCATGTTCTCCTTACACTCCTCTCTTTGTTCTTTTCGCAGTATATTACCAAAACATTTAACTGACCCTATATTTTTTTACATAGCTCCACACAGTAGGTCCTGAGAAAAACTGAAAAATTCTGGATGCTGTATGGAGTCTTTTTAGGGAAAGGAAGGAGAGGAATTTCAGGGAACCAAAAAGGTATGAGGGGTGGGTACGAATCTGTGGGTTAGCGTGGCCAGGA
Source organism: Limnephilus marmoratus (assembly GCA_917880885.1). Lineage (NCBI taxonomy): Eukaryota > Metazoa > Arthropoda > Insecta > Trichoptera > Limnephilidae > Limnephilus > Limnephilus marmoratus. Next base: position 55,108,780 of record OU862909.1, on the reverse strand, counting down.
GTGATGGACGTATGAATCCATTACTCCTACTGAGGTGCAAGACGATAGGTCGAGGGAATCCGGCTGGAGAAATCATAAGAACTCCCTCAACTAGTCTCAGATTCGGAGCGCTACGCAGTAGGTGGGCAAATGCTTCCACTGCCAAGACTTAGATAAACCTCACCCAACCCAGATAAGCCCAGATTAAAACGTAAAAAAGGTGTACACTTCTTGTTCTGGTGTACACTTCACAATCTTAAATTTAATTTTGAATTTGTAATATTTCCTCTACACAACTGTTATGGTATATGCGCCCCGTCTGAGATATTAATTTGCACTGAGCTCCGATAAGCACACTGTCACATCTCCAAAGTTGGGTACTTTTCTTGCAACAATTGCCTTTTTTCACGGTGACATTTAGGATGGGAAGATCAGGCAGGTGGGATAATTTCAGGATTTTGACATTTGCTACCCACCAAGTCTGCAACTGCCTACCTAACCAGCTCCATACAAAATGCGCTAACACATACCTTACAGATAATAATGTACCTACGAGGATTTCTTGACAACGGGAAATTTCCAGAGAAAAAAAGATCATCGAAACGTGAGCAAGATAAAATACCATAAAAGTTTTATCTTCTCCGCGAATACTCTTTTCACCTGTACCAGGGTACTCTCACAGGCCCGCTGACCCTGTGCTCTTGCTCTGCGGCTGCTACAGATCATTTTATTGTTTTCGTGTTTTCTCTTCACCGAATGACAGACGGAAAGTCGTTAAACCGTCCAAAAGAATGCACATTGTTCCACATGCACCGGCCGTGTTCCCCGCACTTCTTGAGTAGTAAAATTGAAAAGGAACAGGCCACGTTTGCAGGGCTCCGCGACTTTTCATCCTGCGACAAAATATACCCGACAAAATATCCTCCGACAAAATATCCTACGGACAAAACATCCTAACAAAATATATTTTTTTATACGCATACCGGGCGGGGTATGATACCGCACAAGAGTCACTAACTGCTCCCGTCTGGAGCCAGTGAGACTATGGCATCCCCAATCGGAGTATGTTGTGAGGCTGAAGGTAGTGGGGATGGGAAGGAGATGGGGAAGAGGAAGGTGAAGCACGGCTAACGCCATTTCAAGCAACGTTTCATTTCTGAATGGTGGTCTTACATATGTGCGATACTGAGAGTATCTTCCACTCTGGAACGTGCCGCAAATATACTATATATTATTTTTAATGAATTAATTGTGAAATAACACAAATTAATCAAATTTGCGCACGCCGGGTTTGAACCCCCGACCTTCGGAGTGTGAGTCGAGAGTGTTACCTAGGGATCACGGAGGCCGTTCTAACCTAACCTAACAAAAAATGGCGTAAAAATAATACACACTGTAAATAATAATCCTGTAAAGACAATAAATTATCTGTATTATTTTTGTCCCATTGTACCATTTTTGAACAATAATTTATTGGCTTTACTTTTTTCCCATTTTTTGATCCAACAAAAAACCTGGGGCAAAAATAATACAGACATCCTGTAAAGACAATAAATTATTGTTATTTGTATTATTTTGAACAATAATTTATTGGCTTTACAGGATGTCTGTATTCATTTTGTCCCATTTTTTTATTAGGTTAGGTTATGTAAAGTTTTAGTACACATTTTGTTGGGAGATGTTTTGTCCGTAGGATATTTTGTCGAAGGATATTTTGTCCGGGATGTTTTGTCGCGGAATGAAAACGCGCATTACCCGTTTGCAGTGTTGCTCCGCTCTGTGTTCTCTGATCTCCGCTCTGTCATTACGGAACCCGGAGCCTGTAAACTCCACTCGTGTGATGCACTTCTCGGTAGAGGAACTTCAATCAATATTACAGCCTTAAAGAGAAACCTTGACAGATTTTTTTACCATTTCATTTATACGTTAAAGTTTTACTGCGCCCTTGCGGTTAATTGCGTTCCCATTACCTTCATTGTTTCTGTCTTCCATTTTATTTCTTTAAAACACGTTCGTAATATCCTTTAAAATTAGCCCACGAAAATCGGAATTTAACATTTTTACGGTCTGTTAAACATTCGGTTAATGTTACACGAATTAAAATCGTTCTTATACTACATTATATTCTTAAGACGGTTCTTCATTTCTGAGGATCATGACCCTCACTCCAATTTCCATTGCGGACTCTTCTTCAACGGTTCTGCACTGTGTGGAGCACCAAAAACACAGAAGTACCGGACGGTAGTGATACTTGGGCACTCTAGCGATTTTTTTGATATTATTTTTTTTATATGAATACCGCACAAGAGTCACAACTGCTCCCAATCGTCTGAAGCCAGTGAGGCTATGGCATCCCCGATTGGGGTATGTTGTGAGGCTGAAGGTGGTGGGGATAGAAAGGAGATGGAAAAGAGTTAAGTGCTGAAGTATCTGACTTTTCAGATTCTGGTCACCAAGCACGGCTAAAGCTATTTCAAGCAACGTTTCAATTCTGAACGGAGGTCTTACACCAGGGTGCTGCTAGATGTATTTTTCTCTCTGAAAAGTGCCGCAAAAATAACACAAATCATATTCAAATAAAATTTACTTGCGCACGCTAGGATTTGAACCCGAGACTCTTGGATCTCTAGTTGATAGCCTTATCCTCGACCACGGAGTCGGTCTCGATGACCTTCCTGTACTTCTCCTGCCCTCCACTTTGCCAGCGAGTTTCTCCAGGTTGGAGTCGTGAGAATTTTTCTCCAGCTCCACATTTCAAGTGCGTCTCTTCGCTTCATATTTATGTAGAAATATGGGGGAAATCAAAGCTGTCACTTCAAAACTTTTGCGTTTTGCTTTTTTAGTGTCTTTTGTCAAGCAAATCCTTTTTCGCCATTGCCACCCACTGCCAAACCGTCATATTTTCAACAAGTTTTTTTTTCATATTATAGGTAACCACCCTTTTTATTGGAAACAATTATTCTAAGAATTGGTTTGTATCCTAGATAGCGTCACGGATAAATAATGTCTGATTTTATTTGTATGGAACTATTGACATAAAAGTCTAAATGAATACTCAATTTTTATAAGAAAACTCTCTTTTTATAATTTTTGAAGGTTGTTCCCTTAATTGTAATATATCATTGAAGAAGAAGGTAACAATAATAATCTAAACGAAAGTATGAAAGAGAACAAGACACAGAAAAAGATAATGGTCGCAACTGGGACCATTATCTTTTTGTTTTAATTATGTACCGTTTTCACGAAAGTGCAATCCAACGGTTACTGATAATCGTATTAAGGATACAATTATTATAAAATGATTATTTCTCCACGCAGCTTGTTTAAATGAGGCTAGATGTTTTGTCCGTGGGATATTTTGTCGCGGGATGAAAAGTAGCGGAACCCTATTATCGTGTCGTAATAATTCAACTTTTTTTTTCTATAAATCTGTGTTCGCAGATGTTATAGCTGAGAATAAAGGTTAAATCCGGCGTCGTATTCTTTTAATGCACGGTAACATAACTGGTTCAGCATTAATCGTTTGCAGAAAAGTGCACAAAGTTCGTGGTAACATCGATTAGCACTTCGAGTCACAGAAGCCATATCAGCTCGAAGCACGTTTTTATCCATTACCTTACTATCCCAAAGTAATAAACACCCAATCTGACTTCAAGTTTACTCCAAATATGGTAACTGATAATACAACATCGTTTCGGAATGTTCTCTGATATTCCCATGAGCTGTATTTAAATATGAACTGCGATCTTTGGTAAATGCAGTAAGTGTTTGATATTAACATGATTTGCAAAATATTCCATGCATTCTTGCCTTAGCCAGAAGGAACAACGAGATAATGGAACGGATAACTGCATGCATTTGAACACGTTACATCTCACCATAGCACTGTGAACTATTAGAATTTAAAACAAGAACAACATGCATTAGATGACCTATTCAGTTTTTTCAACACCATTGTTAGGAATTGAATAATACGTGGCTACTCCCATTTTCCACTAACAAACTCTCAATAAATGTTGGTTTTTTTTTTACTTATTTCTCATGCTTAAATTTATAATTTCTCAAAAAGACGTATTATTATGTATTAATAAATAAATAATATAAAACATTCACGTATAAAAATGAGGAATTCATTTTTTTCGTTTCCCTTCAGAACGACTTTACCTATTCTATTCATCTTATTTTTTAAACCTTTCTAATACTTTGTAGAAGGTTCTTACGGAAAGAAAAATTAAGAAAATTGCTCAGAAATCTGTATATATAAATGTTGGAGGATGTTTTGTCCGTAGGATATTTTGTTGGTTGTGGGATGAAAACGCATGGAACCGATTTATTTACCTGCTCTACAAAAAACTAGCCATCAATGATAAAGTACATACAATAAAGAGTATTCTTAGAACTTATATCATTGAGGACTTGATGTTGACATTTTTATAGAAAAAATGTCTTACAAAAGGACTCCATCATTTTTTAAATGCGGTACGCCCAATATTTTTGAGAAGAGAAAGAGGTGAATCCATCATCCAGGAAGGAAGAAACACAACTGGTGGCTGATAAATCAGAGACAAGAAGCACGCATCTGTCTGATAAAGTGATAACATACCAGTAAAAATGACAAAATTCCCACAGGACAAGTTGTGTCCCGACGATTGTCACAGGAGAATAAGACGGTCCGCCAACTTACTCGCTGAGATCGTATTATCATAGTTGTGGAAATATCTCTGACATCGATGAAAATTTGTTAATTTCTCTGTGGAAAATGGTCTGGAGATATCGTGAAGTCGAGCTATGAGTGAAGTTGATTCCGCACGATTTGATAATGCGCTTGTAAGTCACCATTCGTGGGTAACGCGCTAGATAATGCCCCGTATCTCCGGAGTCATTGAAGACAATTACAGTGGGTACAGTAGGTTCAGATAGGTACAGAAGGTACAGTAGGTTCATGGCGCGGCCGGGGTCTTCGCGGAGTCATCGCGCCGAGTCGTGTCGAGTGCTGAAATGGCTCACCAAATAAAGGCACCGCCAGATCCGAGGAACAAATGAAAAACTGACCCGAGAACAGAAGTGCTGCGTGAGAATAAACGTGCTCTGTCCGAGTTCAATCAAATATATAAATAATCTACAAATTGACGTTGATTATTTCAGTGCGGTTTGACTTAAAACAAGTCTGTAAAATGTCGCCGTGTTTATTATCTGTACGTGAACAATAGGCCAGTTGCATACTATTTTTTTTTTTTTTCCGGTTTAGGCAAATATTCTAAGACATTCTCTATTTTTTTTAATCGCATTTTTGAAACCATGGCGATTTTTTTAATATTTCAATCCGAAAAATCAGACCATTTTTTACAAACCGGAAAGACGGGACATAATTTTATGGGGGCGAAAAAACGTTAATAACATAGCCAAAAATCATTTTTTTTAAAATAACGTTTTCCACAAGAAAGGACACAGGAGAATAACGAGGCATACCAAAAATATTACATCTCATAAATATTTTCTTCCTCGATCCATCTTATTGATCATAAATAGATATCGGATTATATGCATTTGCATATTTGCATATGCAAATGCATATAACTCTCTAGTTACGACGTTAATGCATATTTCAGCCTTTTTTCCCAAATCGTGCATATTTCGTTTAATAGCGGAAAGTATCATCTACGTATAGGGAGCTAGGTGACGATGACGCGTAGGGCACCAGCGCGGTGGCTGACGTGAAAGCTGGCCAAGCCTTGCAAACTTTTTATCCAAATTTACTACACATTACCTGCTTAGCTCACGGGTTTCATCGCCTTGCAGAAGAGATACGGCAAGAGTATGGGAATGTTAATAAATTGATTTCCTCTACAAAACAAGTGTTTTTAAAAGCACCGTCGCGTGTGCAGTCTTATAAAGAGCAATTGCCAAATCTAGCATTGCCGCTAGAACCCATAATTACTCGATGGGGTACTTGGCTAAAGGCAGTATTATTCTATGCTGAAAATTTTGAGGCCGTAAAACAAGTAGTTGGGCAATTTGACAGTTCTGAGGCCATTGCAATTCATTCAAGCAAGCCATTTGAAGACGCATCCATTAAACAGAATATCGCCCTCATCTCAACACATTTCCACAAGTTACCAGATGCCATAAAAAAATTGGAAACAAAAAACCTTCCTCTATTTAAAGCAATAGAAATACTGGAAACAATGATCGAACTCGCCAACGCCCTTCCTAATTCAATATCAGAAAAGATTCGTAAAAAGTTAGACTCTATTTTGCTTAAAACCCCGAGTCTTGAAGACATGAAGAGACGGCACAGGTCATACATTCCCTGCCTAAACAGGTATCTCCAGAAATGGCGCCAAATTTTAAATTTTGTCCAATGACGTCAGTTGACGTAGAGAGGTCGTTTTCGGCGTACAAATTAATACTGGGTGACAAACGTCACAAATTTGAGCTCGAAAATTTGGAAAAATACTTAGTTGTATTTTATCACAAAAACTGTGCATAATTTTAAGAATATTTCGCTGTTTTTGTATGGTCTTTAATTAAGATATATAAAAATATAAATGGTTTTTTGATTTTGCATTGTGCATATTTTGGGCAAATCAAGAGTTTTTAGTGCATATTTCGGTCTTTTTTAGTGCATATTTGCATGCATATTTTGGCACTTTGTTAGTGCATATAATCCGATGTCTAATCATAAATCATTATAATGTTCAACGTCCATATTACTAAACCCAATGTAATATACTTGTACTTGTAAATTAAAATAATAATAAGAATATTCTAAAATTTGATTTTGTTAAAATCAGCACCACTACCATTATACCTCTAAAACACCTACAGACAGCGTACAATGTACGGGGTTCTCTTCATAACATCTGTAAAAAAGTCAAACCAAATGATAAGTTCGCAGAGAACAAACAATAAATCTAGTGAACGTTAAATGTCACATTCAAAAATTCGCCTGAGATCAAAGTGTTGCCATATAAAAAAAAAAAAAAATCAGTGTGGAATTTTACAAAATCAATAGGAACATTTTGGGAGACAGGACATTTTCATGTAGTGACGTCACGGACTCAAATAATAGATTTATTTATTAAAAAATAAAAATAAATTGTACATTTCTAAAAATTTTTACTAACATTTTCGTAATCTTAGTAAAAAAATCTATCCACACGATTTTTTCCAAGTCGTTATGAAATCAAATGCAAGTGGCCTATTGTTGGAAAGTAAAGAAACGGTATGCTGATGATCCAGAGTGTTTTTTTTATTATTTTTGCAGAAGATTAATTATCCGTTTACAATACAAGATTTCTTATTTCAACATACAATATTAAAATCAGAAATCTATTAAACAAGTTATACAGAACAGAGCTATAAGATGTACATATATTGGGGAAAAGCAATACGCAAGTGTTAATCAAATGAGGGAGGAGCTGAATTGGATTCCAATAAAAAAGAGACTGCTGTTTAATGTGTTAATTTTTGTGCATAAAGTTATGAAAATCCAAGTGCCAAAATAATTTACGGGTGAAATTGTTTTTAATAGAGATTTAGGTACATAATTACGAAACCAGATATACAAACAAAATTAGATTAAAATCACCGAACTGCCGAATGTATAGAGGACGTATGTATGATGAAATGCCTGAAAGTGTGAAGAATGAATGTATTTAAAAAGAAAGGTTATGCTTACTGTAAAACTACACATATTTTAAATTTATTCTTCATTCACTGCTTTCAGGTTACATAATTTGTCGATCTTTCGACCACTGTGCTAGGCACTTTGATGCCCGTGTTATGGTGGTGATTTAAATTTATAAAATAAAATGTTACCTTTTGCACATTAGTTTATATTCTGACGTAGTATAAAATAACTCAATAAATAATAAAAAATAAATAAAAATCAATTCTTAACTTTTTTTGAAAGATTCTTATGCAAAAAAGTTTTGAGGGTTTTAAAGAAAAATTTTTTTTTTTTTTTTTAATTTTTTTTTTTAAAAAAGAAAGACAAACATTCCCGGGTTACGAATAACCCAACAATGTTTGAAAATCTCCTACTGCCATCACAGAAAGCCGAAAATGTTGCTTGTGTTGTGATGGAGGACTTAGCCAGCCGAGGAATCGAACACGCGACGCCCGGGTGGGACCCAAGCGCTATGCCCACTCAACCACTGACCAGTCATACAAATACTGTTTAAGAATTTTTTTTTATAGCACCATTCCTCTTAATATATTATGTTGTGATAAAAACATCGGTTCTGCCCTGTGTTATCTTGAAAACGCTGAAGTTTTCAGCCACAGAAAAGCTAAAGCATTCCAAGAGGAACGGGATATTTGGAATTTGTACCAGTATTAGATTAGATTTATTAAATAACAGATTTTCGGTTTCTAGTTTATTGGTGTGGAGAACGAATTTACATACCTGCTTTTTAATTATGAGTGACAGTTAGTCCGAATACATCGTACTTGAAAGAAAAGTTTTTTTAAATATTGTACTTTTTTTAAAAAAATTTCTTTATTCATTACATAAATATTATGGTTACGTTAATTAATGGATTATTCGACCACCATGCTAGACTGATGCCCGTGTTATAGTGGTCGATTTTACATATAGTGCTAAAACAATCACACGTTCGTGTAATATTTTTAAAGAAAAACACTGTAAAACAAATTCACACCAAAATGCTTGCCTTGTCTTCAACATAAATATGATGACATTCTGTCTGATATAGGCCGGATCAGGAGAGGCTGGTTAAGGGAGACATTTTACCATCTCTTTAGCAGGACTTTCCTCAGGGCCTTTCGAAAAAACCTAGGCGTGGTTCGATCTTCTGTCCTAATAATAAGCCAAACGTATTACTCAACAGCAAAAATTTGTATTCAAAAACAATATAAGCTTCCCCTCACCACCTGTTTTATTTGCCATTTGAACCGGCATGCAAATTGGTGACCTGATCACGTAGGAACCCACTCAACGTAATGGCCGCGACCGACGTTACCTGCTGTGCTACTGCGCACCGTCACTGCGCACTGCCAAACCAACACGGGAAGGTAGGCCAATCATCCTGCATGATTAATAACACATCTCATGCATGACTGCAGACGGTATCCGTATTATTGTGATGATCTTCTTATTAATAAATCGTACGTATTAAAAGCTTCTGTTTAGCTCAGACTCATGGAACTTCTCTATTAAAAGCTGCTTTTTAGCTCCGATTCCTGTGAACTGTGAACTGTGAACTCTGTGAACTCTCTGAACTGTTCTTGGGTGGTGATTCTAGGCTATAGGTTATAGGTTTAGTTTCTTCTACAGTTCTGGCATGTATTATCGACAAGTGTTCAATTTATAACTGCTAGCACAATCATCTGCGAATAGTTTTATAATAAAACAATCACTAACTCCTCCACAATGTAACAACTTTGATTTATTATTAATTTTTTAAATTTTATGAGTAAAATCTCAAATTATAATATTTAATTAAATGAAGACAATATTAGCGAACTCAATCGAAATCTGGAGACAGAAAAATCAGAAAAGATAATAATAATAATAAATATTCATAATTAAAAAATTAATAATAAATATTCATCCTAGACTTGCAGAAAAAGTCAATAGATGTCGCGTATTACAAATAAAATGGATAAAAAAATTATCCAGACACTATCTAGATTGCATTTAGTTCGAGTTGAATCTTGTAATCATATATAAAGATAGCAGCCAATAATATGTGCGTTAAGTAAATGAAGATAATGTTGGTAGTTCTTAGTCGAAGTATGATACAGTTAAAAAGTGACCGAATTAATATGGGTTCCGTAGCTTAATCGGTAGAGCTGTTTCCATGTAAGAAAAGGGTTCTGGGTTCGAGTCCCAGCGGAGCCAATATCTTTTCTGATTTTTCTGTTTCCAGATTTCGATTGAGTTTCGCTAATATTGTCTTCATTTAATTAAAAACTTTGATTTATGTAAAATCTACCATGCTCCCACAATATTTTCTTCCAGAAGGAACCCATTCAAAAGGAACTGATGAATCTTTATCACATTTGGAATCAATTTTGTGGTAGATAAAACTTTTTGAAGTGAAAACTTCTTTAGCACCGTTGTGATTTGAAACTAGATGAAACGGAAGCGATCAACACTATAAACAGATAAACACATACATCAATAGGGATTAGCTTGTGAGATAATGAGATAGCCATAAAATATTTATTTATTTCAAGTGTACTCAGTTCCAATATAATACGATAAATCCACGGTCCCACGCAAGTCTCCCTTAGTCTAGTAGTACAAAGCATCTGAAGAACTTATTTTTGTAAAATCAATATCCAATCTTCAAACCCCTCCAAAATGAAACAGAAAAGAAACGCAAAAGAGAGCGACTTCTAGTGACTCCGAAGAAGAAAACGTAAATAATAATGAGATGATTAAATGTATGGAAAAAGATGCACTGGAATTCGACGACAAAAATATGAAAAAAATCATCCTTTGCATTGATAAAAAAAGTGCTTCTTAGTCTCCCCACTTGTTTACTTTAGTTTTCTGAAGATTTCACTTCTACCTCGTGTGAATTGCACCCTCCAATTTTTTTTTAAATTTAAGCTTTCGTTTTGGAGAAAGTAAGAGGGTCCAAAGGTCGAATTTTTTTAGGTTAAATTTGAAATAATCGGTCGCTTGAGGCTTAATCTGCAGCTGTACCGCTTTCAAAATGCGTCTAGTAAACTAGTACTAGCAGACCCGACTTCAAAAGTTTTTTAGTTCTATAGATACTCTCAATACCTCCCCGGTATAAGACCACCATTCAGAATTGAAACGCTGCTTAAAATGACTTTAGTCGTGTTTGGTGACCAGATTTGAATAACCAAGTTCTTCCCCGACGTCCTCCACCCCCTTCCTCTCTCCACTATCTTGAGCCTTACAACATAACCTAATTAGGGATGATGTAGTCTCACCGGCTCCAGCCGAGAGCAGTTGGGACTCTTGTAAATATATTCACATAAAAAAGTGAATACTATTTTGAAATTATTTCCATCACAATATACAAGTAGTTAATTCCACCATAATTAACACTTGCAAAAATAGACAGGATAAAAAATATTCATACGAAACCTGTCACAGCCCGAAATTTTTTTTAAGAGAGATCGACAATACTTGAAAAATTTTACAAACTCGACCAAACACGAAAATCTTTCGGACCGTGGTTGGTAAATTTTTACTTGAATTGGTTATTTAAAAATATACTGTATGTGAGGCTACTTATGTAAACAACAATCTAGCTTATTTTAACCTTCCGAATCCTCCCCTGTAAGTACCGTAAAATGATAAATTTTGTTTGAACCATTTCTCTCACAACTGCATATTTCGCGATTGATTTTCCAATAAAATGAGGTACACGGGTAATAAAGTTCCTCTTGGTACGTGCCCAGGAATGCCCGCAGCACAGAAGCGCAGGAAATGCCTCAGTTAGAAGTCGCTTTGCTTGTCAGGCACTACGTGACGCCACCTACACTCCAAAGTTTATAACCGGTGCATTCTCTGTTGATAATGCTTTGAGGGTTTCCTGCAGTATCTGCAAATAAGCTACCATAGATGAAACTTGGTTCCCGGGGCGGCGGTACCCATACCCGCCTCCCAAATTTAGTGTGTTTTTTGGTGGTTTTAACACATAAAAAGCTGGGAGATGAACTCGTGAACAACATTTATTCTTTTGACAACCTATGTGGCGGAACGGTACGCTGCTTTACTCTGCAGTCAGGGGTCACGGGTTTAGATTTTAGGGTAGGATATAGATTTATTCGCACACAGAATTAAATTATTGCTCATCATAATCTTGTTCCTTGCTGGAAGATCTATCAACATCGCCTTCATCTGAATCATGGAGAGGTTATTGCTCTAAATTACTACTGGAATAATTAGTCATCAAATAAATACACAAAATCCAATTTGCAATTGTTCAATCTATATTACAATACGGCATTATAGACTGGGGAGGAATATTTAATGTTATTTTAAATCCACTCAAAATAGATCAATGATTTTATTTTATTTATTAGCGTTTTAAACATTATTTATAAATTCATGTATGACAGTGATAGGAATATTTATCTCATTGACCAATATAATGATATTATGGTTAACTTAAAAAAACCATCTACATTTTTTACTGAAATAAAATCGTTTCAATATTCAATGCACCTACAATAGACAAAATATATTTAATAGTTTTCAATAATACCAACTTTCAAAGAGATACAGCTAAATAATTTAATATTCAATATATCAGTAAAATATCAGAATAATATTAAAATCTAGTTTTTGCACTGATGTGGAAAACACGTGGTGGAATTCCATAGTATTAGAATTTGAAATTAAAACACTTTTGTACTTTCTTCCACTAATTTATATTTCACCAGGACCGGTTTCATCCTATTACGGACATTTTCAGACTGGTCAAGAAAATGTCCGTAATAGGATGAAACCGGTCCTGGTGAAATATAAATTAGTGGAAGAAAATACAAAAGTGTTTTAATTTCAAATTCTAATATTAAAATCCCAAAATTTAATACGAAATTATTGAAAATACCTACTTCTATCTAGGTATAACTTATTTTAACAACCTTCCGTTAAATCTAAAAATAATCGAAAATAATTATGAATTTCATCTTAAATTGAAAAATTACCTGAAACGATTGTCAGAGTTCATGTCTATAATTATTATTTGTTTTAATCGAAATCTATTGTTAATAAATCTGAAGTTCTTCTTACTTATCTTTTTGTTCTTACTTATCTTTTTGTTCATACTTATCTTTTTGTTCTTACTTATCTTTTTGTTCTTACTTATCTTTTTGTTCTTAAATGCAATATTTAGTGTTTACTTGCTTGCATTTCATATAATTGAGCTTGAATTCCCTCACTAAACAACTTTATGATGAGGAAAGACTATTTTTATATTCCTTTATAACACTGTATAACATTTAAAAAAAATGTAAACTTATTGGAAAAAAACATACAAATAAAAAAAAATAGTTACTGAGATCTAGCCTATCCCCTTTTCTTTCAAATTTCTTTATTCATCCATTCACCAAGACATCGATGCGATAGTTTCACTAAACTTGCTCCGAGCTCCGAGCTGTGCTAGGCCCGATTTTATTCTTAATTTATATTAATGATTTTATGTAATTTTGTAATCCCTGGTAAAATTGTTTCTTACGCAGACGACACGGCAATAATAGTGGATGGTAATCATTGGGAAGAAACTTTTTCGAAAGCAACTGATTGTATTTCAACTGGTTTCAACATGGCTAAAATACAACAAACTCGTTTTAAACTATAGCAAAACATTTTATTTACCTTTTTATAAAACCAATAAAAATAAACCTACAGACAACCTTAAAATTAGAATCCATAATACTAGTTGCAATCAAGAAATGTGCTTCATGTGCAACGAACTCACTAATGTCGAAAATATAAAATATTTAGGAGTATCAATAGATATAAATCTTAATTGGAAATCACATATTAATCGAATCACTTCTAAATTAAGATATCTGACCTACATATTTTATAGACTTAAGGAAGTACTAAACATTGAAAAATTGACAATGATCTACTTTTCCCTGGTGCAATCATCAATCACTTATGGCATTATAGGATGGGGTGGTGCACTTGATACATTTATTAAGCCTCTACAAATAATTCAAAAACACATAATTAAAGTCATATATAACAAAAATAAAACATTCTCGACTAACTTATTATACAAAGAAACTAAAATATTTAATATACGTAAATTATTTATTTTACAAACTTTGAAATATGTATTTAAAAACAAAAATAATTTCGAAATAAATGAAAACAGAATGTGCAAAAGAATAAATAATATATTTTACACCCCACAAACCAATACTAAATTAATGCAGACGCATAGCAGTTTCATTGGTCCTCGTTCATTTAACCTTCTACCACTACAAACTCAAATGATAAATAAAATGATAAAATATATAAAAGAGGTAAAATTATGGTTGAATAATGTAGATATTGATACGCTATTCCTATAAATTTATCCTTCCTTCTACAACACACTTTCTGTAACTTTCTAAACTGTAGTACAATATGTTTTCAGTTTATTTTTTTATAATAACTAAAAAAAAAAAAAAAAAAATCAGTATGTTTTTTCCATATTTTTATTTTTATTTTATAATAGCTGAAAAAAAAACCTATTTCACTTATTCTACCTATGAAATACTAAAATTATATATTATATGTTTTTTAAGTCTATTTTATATTTTGGGTACTTAGAAATATAGTATTTTGTTTTAATATTACCCACACTCAGGCAGTGCCTTAGTGGGTTTTCATTTCTTGTTCATACTATTTTTTATTATATATTATGTTATTATATGGATACTACTTGTTATTATACATTATATGTACAAAGAAATGAGAATAAATAAAGTTTAAAAAAAAAAAGAAAAAAAAAAGCTGTTCGAACTAATAACTTGAAAGTTGGAACTATTGTGCGGTATTAAGATGACTGCTGTGGGTTTTATGGGCGGATGTGGATGTCGAAGGACTTTGTATGTGTTTTGAAATATGTTTTGATCACTTCACAAGTAAAAATAATGCACATAAGGAAAGGAAAAAAAGGACTCACTGCGGAACCTTGTGGGACTCTGCTATCTTGGCTGGGTTTATTCTGCACTTATGATCATATTAGTCGCGGTATGCGGGATTAATTGCGGACACGGTAAGCGGTATATTAGAGATGTTCATGTGGCGATGGTCGATTAAAGACTGGGTATGATAAAATGACAGGTATACAAGGATGCGTAGGTAGGAAAGGAACATGTGACAATACAAGCTACAAATACAGGGTCAATGATATATGTAGGTAAGTAGTACGTAGGTAAAGTAGGTAAGTAGCTATGTATCTTTGTATGTAGGTAAGTGTAGTATGTATTGTGTAAATGTCCAACCAATGACTAACTAAAAAAATAGCTCTAAGTCAAATGTGAGTTACCTGAACAAGTATTTCATTTATAAATCAAATAAATGCATAAAGGTTTTTTTTTAGCCGTGACCGCTGCAGAATTTCCACATTGAAATTTTAACACGAGCTTTTCAAAGGCATAGACATTCCGTATGCATCATCGTAGAGATTCCATTTCTCTTTGCGCATGATCTTGAGAATCGTCCGAATGCCTGAGCGGCTCTCGAGGTTGGTTGGTTGGTTGACAGGTGAGTGCCCCGGGACCCCTGACCCCCGCCACACGCCGCAGTCCCGGGGCCGGGTGGCGGGGGGGCGCAGCCCGAAGCCGACATGGCTCAGCCGTTCAGCCTCCGCCGCTACCTCCTACTGAGATGTGCCCGCAATATTCGATCACGATCCCGGCTTTATTGCTTGAACCTGCCCGCTGCAACCAACCTGCAGCCGTATATCCGACATATCCATCCAATATATCCATACATCCATACATCAGGAAACACCGCTCATTGCAGAAGAATGAGCTACATAAATCAAGAACAGTTCTGGCCAATGATCTCGTCCGATGCTCGATATTCATCTGTTTCAGATGTGACAATAACTCACTGTGATTTCACCAAAAAAGTTTCAATTTCTTATTGATATTAAAATCAAACACGTAATTCTAAATAATACGTGAATTTTTATATGGGCTACAGCTGTTTTGCCTTCAACATCGTTGTCAAATTGTAAACAAGTGATATTAATTCGTTAACCGACAACAAATGTGTGTCTTTTTATTTGTTGGAATGGAATACTTATTTAAATTTTGTTTACCTTTAAATGTAACATAAAGCTTTTATTTAATAATTAAAATGCAAAAGCGAATTTTTAAACTTATATTTTCCTGTTATTTCTCAGAACGTCTGTTTTTTAAAAATTATTTTAAGCAAAACAGTACATAATTCTTTGAAAGCAGAAACAATACGATTCTGCCAAAAACGAGAAAAAACTAAAAAATTACGAACATATTTAGTCTTCACTAATATACACTTTAACACACTCAAACCAATAACTTTTCGTTTATACTTTTAAATAGCTTTGTTTCCTTCCTTTCACGGTCTTCAGTCAAAATTCAAATGCATTTTTTTTACATTTATTAGCTCCACACATGAAAATAAGGTCATCTTAGGGAATGCCGTGTGAAGTCTTTTTTTAGGGAAAGGAAGAAGAAAAAGTTCTGGGAAGAAAAAAGGTATGGGGGTGGGTAGGAATCTGGGGGTTATTGTGTCCACGAGTAACGGATGTATGAATCCATCCCTTCAACTGCAGTGCAAGGCGACGGGTCGAGGGATTCTGGCTGGAGAGCTCAAAAGGCCTCCTCAGCCTGTCTCTGTCGCTCACGCAGTAGGTGACCAGACACATCGGCTGCCAAGAACTTGACAAACCTCACCCCATGAACCCGGACACCCATGCTCAAGTCACCAAACGTGGCGAACCACTTGGGTAGACCTATGACAGAGGTGTTGGTTATCCAATAAATGGTTCCCGGGTCGGCGGTACCCATACCCGCTTCCCAAAAGGCAAATGCGATATAATGCGATTACCTTACACTCGGTTTATTGAGATAATTCAATAAACCATTCAAATGAGCTCTTTAGAGATCTTAATAAATTCGTGCCACAAAAATAGGTGAACATTTTTCAAAAAGAGCTCTACTATCTAAACAATCCGAACACCGCACCAACAACCTTCGCCTTTCATAAAGTAGAGCTTAAAAAAAACTGTACTGAAATATTTATTTTTGATGTTTCCAAAAACATAACTTTACCAGAGACATCATTAAAAATCTACAATTCACCATAAGGCAATCTTAAAAGCAAAAAATAACTGATACTGTCCTTTTGCAAATACCTACTTGGTATTTATAGTCAGTTCTAAAAGACGCCCTGTCTTTAAACAGCGGTATTCCAAAGAACAAAAGAAATACCTGAAGCGTGATTTAATAAGGCAGTCTCATCATACAGTCTTCTCTCGGTCAGAACTTTTTATGTACCTACTTAACCTTATAACAGTTGAACTCAACTCACGGATTCTGGTGCTTTATATTTGGACAGCGCACAACCGATCCTCTCAGCAGGTCATCTTAAATGTTTACTGCGAATTTTGTATCTGAATTTCAAAAATACATTTACGGTGAAACAAGAGTAGAGCGGCGAAACGGAATGTTCGGGGAGCTCACGCCTGCGTATAGGCAAAATACCTAACACCAGCTCTAATATGTTGTGAGAATTTTTCTTTTAAACTGAAAACTTCTTTAGCACCGTTGTGATTTGAAACTCGATGAAATGAAAAATAGCGACACTAAAATGAGACTTGTGCAGTGCTTCGTAGCCTATCGGTGTCCTCTTTGTGCGGTACTTCTTAGCCTCCCCACTCTTGTATTATTTAGTTTTCTGAAGGTTCCACTTCTACCACGTGTGAATTGCACACACTGATTTTTTTGGAATAATTTAATGAGTGAAACCTCATATTGTAACCTTCAATCATTAAAGACAATATTAGCAACCCCCAAATGAAAATTTGAGAACAGAGCAATACCCCGGCATTCAAGGCTGAAGTCTTGGGTTCATTACCTGTATGGAACCGAATCTTTTTTGACTATTTGTTTAAAATTTTAAATAAACAGGATGTGCAATTCGCACGTGGTAGAAGTGAAACCTGCAGAAAACTAAAGTAGACAAGAATGGGGAGGCTACAAAGCACCGCACAAAGAGGAGACCAATAGGCTACGAAGCACGGACAAAGAGGAGACCGATTATACTATCTCGCAGGCTAAATCCTATAGAATAGATGTATGGGTTTATCTCTTTTTAGTGTCCCTATTTTTCGCTTCATCACCGATAATATTGCATTATGTAAAACTTAGTATATACGAGTACATTATCACCTAGTGAAGTCTATACCTATAACAAAAAATATGCCTTTTGTTAAAAGTAAGTGTTTAATAATAAAAAAAAATAACGCAAAAATATGTTGCTGGGTATCTTTTTCAAAAATGAACCAAATTTAAAGCGAGTTACGATAAATACAAATTAATAAAATACTTAGTTTTTACCACATTTATTGTTTATAAAAACCAACATGTTTCGTGAGCAACGCTCACTTCTTCAGGGTTTAATTAAAACTAATTATAAATAATAGACCTAGACAATGGTGTCAATGGAAAGATGAGAATGACTAGAGGAGAGAAGGGCAATAGGGAACAAGTTACAAAGGGAACATATTTAATTTTGTTTCATTTAAAAACAATTTTTGATTATTGAGAATATTCAAATTCGCTTTCACACTCTTTCTGATTTCTAAAATTTCTAGTTTATCCAAATGCATGCCATTGACAATGTATTAATTCTATTCCACTATTGAAATTAATAGTGTGTCTAGTATCCACCAAATGGTTGGCAAACTCCGAAAAACTGTTATTGTTTAAAGATTTCATACGTTCTTTAGTCCTTATTTCGAGGTTTCTCGAAGTTTTACCTATATAAAATAAACCACAATCATTACACTTCAATTTATAGATTCCAAATTTTTTAATCTATATCTTTATTATTTACAATGTAATTTTTAAGTTTGTTATTTGCAAAAATATTTATAATTCGTATTAATTAAACCCTGAAGAAGTTAGCATTGCTCACGAAACATTTTGGTTTTTATAAAAAATAAAAGTGGTAAAAACTAAATATTTTATTAATTTGAATTAAAATGGTGCCACTAAATAAGTTTGCTGTGTTAGAAAAAATGATATTAATAATTTAATACTCCTGCCCAAATTTATCAAATTGAATTGCCACTAAATTGCTCTTGAACCGGATAGAGTAGAAGTTGTTAATTCGTGTTTCGAAGGAATTTAACACTTCACCCCAATTCAATTGCTACCGTTTCCTTTTAAAATTGTCTACAAAGAAAATGAATTAGTTTAGACAGAATGACAGACAAACTGCATTTACTTACAATATTGTTAGTATGAATTCACAATGTAACCACCATATTATTAATTTATTATAAATATTGTCTGGGTTACCTTATAATGACTGCCATTACACAATGTACTTAATTGCAGCTTAAATTTGTGTCAAATAAATAATACTGTCATATAATGTATAATATATCATGCTATATTATTTCTAGCGACTTCAGAGGCTTTTTTAAACTTAAAAGGAGAGTTAATTAATAAATTAATTTACAAAAAAGGTATACCAAATTTATTCAGATCGACTCTTGCAGCATTTATAATTCATCCCAGAAACTTGACTTTTTGACCAAAGCGCATAATAATCGGGAACTGATGTAATCGGGAACTGATGTAATCGGGAACTGACGTAATCAGGAGCTGATGTAATCGGGAACTGATGTAATCGGGAACTGATGTAATTAGGCACCACTGTTAAGGGATTATTCCCTTCACTGCGTACCGAAAGACATGTTGGGGTTGCTGAAGGACATTGAAGAGTTAACCGCCGAGGACGAAATCGATGCTTGAGCCGTCTTCCGCAGTCTGTAGAGGTGGTCCATGGCGTGCGGAAGCAGGGGTTTGGCCGAGTTGATCTCCATGAGCGTGAGGTGGTCCAGGCGACCGTAGCTGCCGCCCACTTTCATGAGGGCATCCATGGAGGTGCGCAGCTTGGCCATGCGGATGTCCCAGATGTCCTTGACGGCAGTGCGGATCTCCTCGGAGCGAGGAATGTCCTCTGCCGCCACGCACAGCAGCAGCTTGGCCTCCACCATGTAGTGTTCGTTCGGCATCTTGGTGAAGAACCTGGATCTCTTTTCCTCTTCCTTTATCTCGTTCAAGGTCTCCAGGTCCATCCATTCAGGGACAACCAGTCTGCATTTCTGTTTATTCTTGAATATCACAGCCAGCCATATTGGAACCGCGACCGGCAAACCAGCAACAAACGGACCGAGTTCTCCAGAAATAAGGAATATCTTGTCATAACTGAAGTTCGGGATGATTTTCACGTGCTTGTTCTCGGCTAAGAACTCAACTTCATCTGGATCCATGATTGGGAAAACAAATTTCAATAACGTGTTTCTCAATTAACCCGTGAATATATCAATCGCCGGCAACCGCGGCCAACCGGCGAAAAAAAAATCACAATATTAGAGTATCACACTTAGCGACCAAAAAGGTGAAAATGAATATAACATTATGTTCATTGACTGCGTTTGCTTTTTTTCTATTGTCTGTAATTATATCACAAATAAAATATTCAATTTCGAATACATCTTGTTTTGATTTCAAACGTACGTATACCTGGTTAACGCTTAAATTAGAGTTAGGCTAAATCAGTGCCAGGTTTTCGAAATCCATTCTTATTATCCTTCACTCAAAATTAACCCTTGTTCTTATAACGCGGAAGTTAATGGTAGAACAAGCTGTGGATGCCCGAGTAGGGTTGCCATACATCCGGAATTTTCCATAAGTCCGGAAATATAGGTCCTTGTCCGGGGAGAATCTTGTGCGGGGAGAATCCTTAAGGCCAAGTGTAATCATTTATTAATTTTAAATAATGATAATATTATTACGCAAATCGATAAACATAAAGTTTTTAATATGAAAAATATTTTTTATAAATTTTTAAAATTTACATAAGCTTAGCATTTATCAAAACCAAATCAGAAATATGACCTTATTCGGACCGGTTTTTCGTAAATTTTACAAAATATTTTTAACTGCTGAATATCCTCAAAGTATACCTTTAGGGGTTTTCTTTAAAACCACGAAAAGAAATTTAAAATAAATAGATAAATAAGTTTTTAGTTAAATTTTTTCATAAACACCAATTTTCGTGTTTTTTTAAACGCTGAATACAAAACTTTGGATTCGTTTATTTACCAAAACGTTACGAGAAATTGTTGGTATTATATTTCTCCGTTTTTTGAAGACAATTTTATAATTTTAATCTTCAAATTAAGAATGAAATACTGGATTTTTAATTACTAGCAAAAGGCCTCTGTCGTGTGGCGCCCATTTATCTTTCTCCATACGGTACAATTTTGAACTAAAACCTTTTTTCTAAATATTTCAAAAGATGGCAGTAATCAATCACGCTGAGAATCTAAGATATTATTATATTTATTTTTGGAAACGATGATATATCATCTATCTACCTATACATGTAGGTACCTATACGTTTTAATATAATAACCTGCCTACTGTTTTATATCGACGTCAAGCTAGTAGAGTGCAGTCGTGTCAAATTTTAAATGATTATTATATGATTAAAATAATCCCTACGTAAATACAATAAAATAACACGGAAGTGAGTGGTAGAAGAACTCAGTGATGCCCGGTGGGTAAGTACTTGGCTATTCAGATCCGGTCACCCAACACGGCTGAAGCTATTTCAGGCAACGTTAGGATTCTTTTTTTAAATATATTTCTTTGAAAAATAGTTATTTTCAATTTTTTACAAGAACAACATTCTTTTTATAACTTTTGAAGGTTGTTCCCACCAATGTAATATATCATTGAAAAAGAAGATAGCACTAAAATCTAAACGAAATTATTTAAAAATAATATAATTGTGGGATAACACAAATTAATCGCATAAAATGTTGATAGGTACTTGCGCACGCCGGCATTTTAAGTCGCGACCTCCGGATTCGTCTCCTTCCCCTCTCCACTACCTTCAGCCTCACAACATACCCCGCATTGGGGTATGCCCGGTATGCCGTAGTCTCACTGGCTCCAAACGGGAGCAGCTAGAACTCTTGTAACGTATTCAACACATAATAAAAATATAAATCTCTCAGTAGGTATTTATACCTTTTTTTGAAGTCTACATACATCGACATATTATTATACCTCTATGTCTACATATTACAATCTGAATTCTGAAATGTGGTCTTTCAATGTCTTTCAGTAGAGTCATTTGCAATACCAAGCACAATACAAAACATGCGACTGCCATGTGTCATGTTTTGTGCATGGCGAGCCAGTGTCATCACGAAACGGCCATATGGATAGGTAGGTAGGTATTATGCATGCGTTTGTGGGTCAAAGACTGCGTTTGTCAAAAAATAAAAGGAAGGAGATGGGGAAGAGGAAGGTGGGTAAGTGCCTGGCTATTCAGATCCGGTCACCCATTACGGCTAAAGCCATTTCGCGCAACGTTCCGATTTTTTTTAAATATATTTTTAATAACTTATGAAATCTTTAAACAATAACAGTTTCTCGGAGTTTGCCAACCATTTGGTGGAAAACAGTCACCACACCTTTGACTTCAATAGTGGAATAGAATTACTGCATTGTAATGTCAATGGCATAAATGAACTAATACCGTCAATGGCATTCAGTTGGATAAACTAGAAATTTTAGAAATCCGAAAGAGTGTTAATGCGAATTTGAATATTATTAATAATCAAAATCTGTTCTTAAATGACCTAATATCCCTTTGTGGGTACTTGCGCACGCCGTAATTCGAACTCGCGATCTCCGGATTCGTAGTCAAGGATCGTAACCGTTCAACCACCGAGGTCTGGAATATCGATACGCTTTCAAATGTTCTAGTATTATTATTATTGGTGAAGTTGCAGTTGAAGCTGCCACGTGTAGACATGTATACAATGCACGTCTCAATGGAAACATCAAATGTTTTTATGGTCCTTTTTTATTTTAGTTATCTGTTAGTAGAAGTGTCGACTGCCGTTCAAATCCCAGACCATCCAATTTCTTTTCCAAGTTTTTAAACGTTTTTTTAAAGTAGATGGTAAAAACCTTTTTTGAGGGTTTTTTGGAGGTTTTAAGATTATAGAAGAAAAAAAAATTGTGGACTTATTTTATAAAGTTTCTTGAAATGTTATTTATTTATTTACGCTTTGAAGGCTTTTACATGTAACATCGGTAAGTTGTACAGAAGCATCATAACAATAACAATAACAAGTATATTATAAAATAAAGTCCTCCGCCGCGTCTGTCCGTCTGTATGTTCGCGATAAACTCAAAAACTACTGAACGCATTTTCATGCGGTTTCCATCAATAAGATATAGTGATTCACGAGGAAGGTTTAGGTATATAATTTGAAGGTTTTGTGTAAAGTTTTAAACATATAATATATTAAGGAGAAAGTCTGTACACGAGCGGGCTGGCAAGCGGGTGGCGTGGATTTGATTTGTATGCAAAACTACAGTTTTATGCCGAGGTTGATAAAATTTTGCACATGTGACCTATAAAACAAGAGGAAAGTCACTGTCTACATTTTACTTCGAAAACTCTTTGTAAAGCCCGGGCATTGCCGGGGATTACGGCTAGTAAATAATAAAGACCATGAAAGACATTAGGTGCAGTGTAATGATTAATTAATAAGAAATAACGATAATATTATTTCGCAATACGATAAAAATAATATTTTTAACGGGAAAAAAAATATTTTAAAGTTACAAGGGCTTAGCTTTTATCAAAAACAAATCAGATTTTTTTTTTCAAATAAATGATGAAAATCCTTGTAAATTTATGTAGGTTTTTTTCTAAAACGATATTCGTAAAAATTTTTTGAAAAATAATTTTTTTTTATTATAATAATTCTGATAATAATAATTTGTTATAATGATATTTTATTTTATTACAATATAATATTAGTACGCGAACCTTAAATACGTGTGAATATTTTCGTGACTTAAATTAAACAGTTTTTTTAATGTTTTCTTCTACTTTTATTTCAATAAATAAAAATATATACAATTAAAACAGTATCTACACACCACACGCACTATATATATATAATGACAACGGTGAAATAATTCATTTAATATACTTGTTTTTTAGCGACATCTTTCGAAAACAAACCAAACTTTTTGAAACCAAAAATATTCCAAATTTCTCAAAAGGACCATCATGTCCGCTAGAGGCCCTCGATGAAGTTTTGTGTGAAAAATAGTACCTATTACAATCCTTCTTAACAGTCCGGAATTTCTACAAGTGGAGATTGGTATAAAAAATTAAATAAACCAAATTATTTTTATTACAAATCAAAGTAAAAACATCACTTCTGTTATTTGATGCTCCCAGAAATATTGTTCAACACTTCCGAATCTATAATAATAGTTTTGTAGAACATGTTTTTTAAATTAAACTGTGTTAAGATAATCGACTTGACAGACTCTACAGAAAGCCTGTTCCTTTCTTTTGACCATTGGGTTCCCATTAAGGAAAATACCCTTTCAACTTGGCATTTTATGCCTGCATCGGAAATATATAAGAGCATATCTTTGTCAATTCCGTAACTTTCGAAAGTCCGGAATTTTAATCAAATGTCAGCAATTTTCTCCGGGATTTTGATTTTTTGATCTGGGAACCCTACCCCCCAGAGGTACACATGACAAAATCAAGTGCATCAAATACTTTATTCGGGCCATGTCAAGAGTCAGGATGACGGAAGATTACCTGTGTATGTGACGATATATGAATGTAAATGAAGCAAGGAGTGTGTGCCGAGACAGAGTTGTGTGGCGGTCTCTCCTCTATGTTACCACTGCCTGATAACGGCATTACTATTAGTTAGTCTTATGCAGGGTGTTAATAGAAGTACGTGACTTACTTAACCAGTTTTTCCAACATTATTTGCACGTAGTAAAAATGTAAATGAATTTTTTGTCTCCGGTGATTTTTTAATGTTTTTTTTTTCATTTAAAACATTAAAATCAGTAGGTTTTGGACAATTGGGGTTGGGGTGAGGGTTTGTTTGGTTATTCGGCTGAGTGCCCGTTGATGACAACTGGAAGAAATTTTTTTTGTCAGGTTTTGAAGAAATTTTTTTTTAACCAAAGCATGTTATTGTATTTTAGTTACTTGAAATGTTTTTCTTCAATATCCATACCTTTAGTGTTACATTAATGTTATTACATTGAAGTGCTTTGGCAGTTTAGCGGGTATTTATTATGAAGAATAAAAAAAAATAAATAAATAAAAAAAATAAAAGCCCACTGCTCAGAATAGTTGGTACCACTGGTAAAGTTACTTGCGTATATAGGAAGGTATATATTTTTAGTTTCAATTTTACTTTCGAAATCTAAAATCCGGGAAATAAATTTCTGTCACATGAATTTATTTATGATTCAGTAAGGCAGTAATCATTTTTAATCAAAACGAGTTATCTGAAACTGCGTTTTAGATTTAAAGTAAATGCAATTGGAACATTAAAACAATGCGTATTTAAATATCTGCAAATCGCATTAAAGGCAACAAATGAAATTATATAATAATATTGTAATTCAATTATGCATTTCCTAGATTGTGCATTCGTGCACATTGATATCGAGCAGATTTACCGGCTTCATAGAAGTATCACGGACGTTGGAATAAAGTGGATGCATTCTAATTCGGATAAGAAAGCGATATGAAAGCTAAACAGAAATCACAAATAAGAAAGCTAAACATGAAATCACAAGCACCATCCTACAAATTACCCAACAATCAACTCACCCTAACATCAAGCCACTTTACAATCAAGACATCCACACTCACAACACTCGAAATAGCAATAAAATCCGCATACCTCAAATACACTCTACAAAATATGGGATAAAATCTCTGAACTATGTTGCCTATACACTATATAATTCGCTACCAGATATGTACAAGGGAATCCAGCAAAATAAAAAAAAATCAGAGTAATGCTTTAAAAGAATATTTTTTAAGTATGTATAAGGATGAAACTTTGTAATTTTCTTGTCATGTTCAATTATCTTGTTTCTTTTCTCTTCTTTTCTTTTCCATTTAGTTGTAATCATTAATATCTGTATAACCTTGTTCCCTTTTTCTTTGATTGTTTTCCATTGCTGTTTATTCTACTTAACCTGTCTTTTATTTTTCTTCTATATTGTATGTGAATATTATATTTTAATATCCAAATTCCTATGTAAAATTTTAACTATTTCCTCCCACCCATGATGTGTATGTTCCTCCTGTCCAGAATGAGTTCTGTAACTCATCGGGATTGCTCTAGCAAGAAATAAAAACATTAAAAAAAACAAAAAAAAAAAAAATATGTAGGTACCATTTTTTATTTTTTGAATTTATGAATTTTAAATCTATGAATAACCAACTAAAACGTCACGCAATATTCGAAAAAACGGACACTTTAGATCAAAAGTCATGTTGCATTTATGTTAATGATAAAATACTTCTTTTCTCCACAGAACATCTGTGCATATTATGTAATTTTCAACTTATGACTGTCTTCGGCTGTGAAAACTGAGGTAAAATGGTACTCGGTGTCGTATACGTAACTGAATGCAATTTTGCTGAAGGATATGCACAAAGCTTACACAAATTGTTATTTGAACTATTAATAGAGCGTCCACGTAAAATGTTGCTGGCGGAAATCAGCTATTTAACTAACCCATTTTCGACATGTAATATTAAATCCGTTCATTTGGATTAGCAACAAGTAAAGCAAATTTATTTAATATTAATTGACTAACTAAGCGATGACTCAATGTTTTACTTCTTTTAATTTATTGATTTATTTTCAAATTGTTTTGAGATTATTAAATTGATAAGCCCCGCATTCCGAATTTCTAATGATTTATAACATATTTCTCTTCAAATTTTTAAGTAAATTCCTAAAAAAAATTGTGTTATTTTTAAAGATAATCTCTGTATATTTCTATATCCGAAACGGTAATTATATAAAATTCCCTCGACATTCCTGCAATTAAGGTATTTGTCGAGAGATTTTTGCTCTATTTTAAACGTATCGTGTTTTTAACCTCCGACGCAAGTAGCGGTGTTATAAGTTTGAATTTCTGTGTATCTGTCTGTCTTTCTATGTGTCTGTCTGTAGCGTCGTAGCTCCTAAACCAATGGACCGATTATGATGCAGTTTTTTGTATGAGAGCTGAAGTGATCGAGATGGTTCTTAGTTACAACTCATGAAAATCTGTTCAGGCGTTTCAAGGTCATCAGCTCATTTTGAGTCAGGGGTTGCTTAAAAGTTTGAAAATTTTATATTAAATATTTTCACAATTTTCGCTAATTATTATCGTTCTTTTATATTGGCCCGCTCCCTCTAACATTCGTATTTAGATATCTCTTTTCAAACTATATTTCTTCCTTATTTTTGAATGCTTACTACGAACCCTTAAGGGTGGTTCGTGGCTTAGCGATCACTCAATTGTGATAATGTGTTAATAATTGATTCATTTTTCCTAAGCAATTTCTTCTCGTTGCAAGGACCATGAAAACACACTGTCTCCATGGTATCAATTCTCCGTTGATCGCATGTAACGTTAGAGATTTAACAGCAATGTTAAGAACCAATTCGTATACATTTAAATATTACGGAGTCGGAAAGAAAATGCGATTCAAACACGCTGATACATATAACGGCTGCACAGTGCACAGTGCACAGCGCACAGCGCACAGTGTACTAGAGATGCAGTTAGAGCACTTGCAACTTGCAATGGACCGGGAATTCACATTTCTACAGAGAGGGAGATACTTACTGAGATTAAACGATCAACTATTACATTCTCAATAATCATAATCGAATCAGAAGGATTCTGATTGCGTAATTAATTCGTTTAATAAACAAGAAACGTGTATAGTAGAACATACTCGTATATGTATACGAGTATTAGAACAGGAATATGAAGATCAAATAAAAGCAATGTATGATAATTATTAGCAAAACTAGCAGGTTCCCGACGTGTATTGCTATGCCGTTTAACAAAGAAACTGTTTCTCCCTGCATGTCCTTTCCCATTCGTTCCGTTCCCCTTTCGCCTCCCCTTCCTCTCCCGCGGCCCATATTTCCCTCTCGGGTTCCCATTCCCCCCTTCTCCCGCCCCGCTATCCTCCCTCCCGACTTCCCCTCCCCCGTCCCAGGTTCCCTTTACCCCTCCCGACTGGCCCTGGCCACCCCTCCCGCAAACTCCCTACCCGAGTTCCCCTACCCCTCCCGCATTTCATACATTCAGTCCTTGTGCCGCGTGCCGCCTAGTGCAATTTTTTTATACAAATTTCAAAATTCCAGAGCTTACCGGTAGTTTTATACAACTTGCACTGACAATAACGAACACAGAAAAAAATAATTATCAAATTTGGTGCAGTCGTTCGGAAGTTATGCGCTTACATAAATTTCAGCGATTCATTTTAATTTATATAGAAGATAGATAGATTGCCCCTAGCCAATGAGAATTGTGACTACCCAAATGTGTACTTTTGTGATGAGGAAGGAAATTGGTGAAGTAAATTGATTTGAATGTTTGGTAACCGGCCTAATCACGCCCGATTACTGTAGCCAAGGTAACTTGGCTGATTTTTAATTAATTCTCTCTGCTCTGCTTATTTCTTCATTCTTATTCGCATTGCAAAATTATATTTTTCCCTTATATCTCACCTATTTATAATTTTAATGCCTTAACTTCATGAACTTTACTAATTGCGGATTTGTTATAGTATAGAAACTGTAAAGCACATATTCCTTACACTTCTACTCCACCACAAAACTACCACTAACCACTAACCACAATTTGAATTTGGGAGGCGGGTATTGGTACCGCCGCCCCGGGCACCATGTATTGGATAACCAACACCTCTGCCATAGGTGCACCGAAATTGGAGGGATGGATTCAGACGTCTTTCACTCTTGGACACTGACCTTTATATTCCTACCCTTTTTTCTTACCAGAACTTTCTCTCCTTCCTTTCCTTAAAAATACCTTCCACACAGCATCCCCAAAGATGACATAGGGCCCGAGGGAAATTATTTTCCTCAGGGCCTCCTGTGTGGAGCTATTGTAAAAAAAAGTGCCACTCCCTTTTATCAATGCATCTCTCGTTAGATTAAAACTCCGTATTGATGAGGTTGTCTATAATTTTTTTTTGAAAATGTATTATAAATAAAATGGAATTTATGAGTTAATAACGAAACTAAAATTAGTTTGCGGATATCTCCAAAAATGAAGAAGTTAAGAGCAAAGTGAGCTTAAAAATGTTAAATTATAATGTATCTACCAATTCAGCTCGCTAGATCAGTATATTACGAACTCATCGTAAATTAAAGATCGCATCTCATACAAAGATTTTTCTAACATTTTACCTACTCCAGTGACCCACTTCTCTTACCTCGTAATGAAATATTGTTTTAGAGTTAACCTGCCTCATCCGCCAGGTGTATTTTTTGTCGACCGACTTTCAGCAGAACATCGATTGTGTTAGTAAGTTCTCACTCAAAATTGGAAAGGTGCCAGATCGCAGACGCAAAGAATTCTGGTTCTACAGGTATTTCAACGGAGCCTGCTCTAGCAGCATTGATCCCGTTTGCACCAGTGCACGCGAAACTTGACGAACACGAGCTGATCCGTTCATGTTTCTCTGGGGCGCGGAGGCTTAGTGAGGTTCACGACTAGACCGAACGTCATGCGCATTCTTGCTGGGACTCCCAATCGATTGGAGAGGACTCCCAACCATTTGCCATGCCCTTATTACTTATCTACTGTGTCTTCCTCCCAAACAGGTGCTTGTAGGATACGCTGGATACAATCACCCAGCGCTTGCCACCTCGTGGACTTTCACCAACCAGTCCCATTGTCTTGTCTATTTTTGTTAAACTAACACATATTGTATCTGTATTTCCCGCTAAGCACTTGCATACTGCTTGCTAACAACGTATGCAGGGACATTGGAGGTCTAGTTTCGTTATCAAATGTAGAGTCGTTTTTACCAAAAAAAATTAGAGTCCTTGCAAGAGCCTTGAAGGGGTAACCATCTGTTACCTATACCAGGGAGGGTATGTGGTGGGTCCTCCAATGGATCGTTTCTCTGACTCGTTTTTGTGTCATTTTAAAATTCTTATTAACAAATAATTCATGTATCCTCTGCCTCAATGTGGCAACGTGATTCTCCTGTCTTTACATTGCATAGATAGGAATGCTCTTATGAAAACTGTGTAACTGTAAAAAATAGAAGGAGCGTCCGTACAAATGAACTCGCAACCGCGAACCATCATCACTGATAAGCTTCCCGTCTGTCCGATGAACGAATCTCATGATAGCTATCACTTTTAATTAACACAGTTCAGCTACCGAGTGGCTGGTGCCGGCGAGGTGGCTCGGTACAGAATAGAGCCTCCACGCAGGTAGATACAGCCTACAAAACCAGTGCCTACCGGAGCACAGGTGCCTGGTGAAGTCACGAATTACATTAAACACTCGGACATATTATAATTATTAACAACGCGAGTAATTCCATTTGATTAGGTTTCTTTTCGTTGTCTATATATCATAATGTTGCTACACAAGGTGCTCGTTAGAATCTCAAGGAGGCTAGGCAACTAATTTATATGCTTTAACAGTTACAGATATCGCTCGGGTTTATTTGTGACGTCTTTATACGGTTTTATTACTGTCTTCTGATTCTTGATATAAGGTATTTAAATTCAAAATGTATTAGTAATCTTATACAAGAATTTTATATATATCCAACTTTTCCTCACTTAGTACAAAAAACTTGCCTGCCCACATTAAACCCGCGTTCTATACTGATAACAATTTAGGTAAATTACTAAAAAATACTAAAGATAGAGATAATAAATTAAGCCACTCAGGCATTTACCAACTATGTTGCAATGATTGTCCTTCGTTCTACATAGGTAAAACAACTAGAAATGTAAACATTAGAATCACAGAACATTTAAGATGCTTAAATAATAATAATTTTTCAGAGTTTGCTAATCACCTAATTTCCACAGATCACACTTTTAATAAGGACACAGGGGTTAACATTCTTCACCGTAACAATAAAAGCAAAAAAATAGACAATTTAAAAGCACTAGAAATCAAAAAATCCCTAAATAATAATGCTAGTATTTTGAATAACCAAATTAATTTATCTTTCAGTCCCATTCTAAATACTTTCCAATTAACCGCTCTGTTCTTTCCGGAAATCCCGCAATTACCCCCACCCCTTTGCTCACCTCCCACTCAAACATCTAACATTCTGTATCATAGTTTAGTTATAATATTCACCTGACGAAGGAAGGATGCTTCTGAAACCGGTAGAGTGTTTTAAAATAAAAGTGGTCTTAAACAAATTTATGTGTTTTTTTTATTGTATATTAGTAATCTATTCAACTAATTTTCAAACATACAACAACATCAAACACACAAATATCAATTCAGTACTCTGTATAAATAATTACAATAATGGATAGTATATAGGAGGTATCTAACGAGATAAAACGATTGCTGATGTTATAATTTTGTATTCCATTTCCGCCACAAACAAATGTGTTGATTTATTTCAGATTCTCTTGGTCATTTTGTTACGCTAAATGGCACGTAATCCAGATTTTATCTAAGGATGAAACTACAATCATTACGGGTAAAAACACTTAACAGAATCTATTTTATATGACAAAAAATCTGCGGCAAGTGCTTCTTACTTCTAGCTTACTTAGTTTACCTAAGTGCCTCAGGCAAGTGACTTTAATAGAATCACGAACTAGGAAATCCTGAAAGAATGCGAGGTCGACGGAAGCGTTATAAAAATAACATTTTGAAAAATACATTTAAATGATTTTGTCGATGTTTGTATCAGAATCAGTGCCAGTGTCAGTATCGTATAGTATCAGTGCTAGGTAAAGGAAAGAGAAGTGTAAAGAATTATCGAAGTGCACGTGAATGGAAAACGATGGAAACTTTCTTAACTGAACCGTAAGGTCGCATCGTAAGGAGAATCAGTCAAGTGTTAGAACACGACGAGTTCTTTTGAGAACATATGGAATATATGAAAATATGTACTAATACATAACAATAACACACTAATTCGTGTGTGAAATTATTCACTATAAATGAACTCAAATTTGCATAGAATTAAAATATCATTTTCAAAATTGAGACTGCTTGTGTGTAAGTGTAGACTGACTGCAATTTTCAAATTCAGACAAGCGATAGGTAATATAATATTTAAACATTAAAATCATTAAAAATTGGAATTGGAATATATGATTTTTCAAGGGTTTTCTACCCGCGCTAGTGTTTATAAGAGGTAATATATAAAAAAAAAACTAAAGCTCATTAAATAGAAATTTAAATACATGTACAAATTCATTTGAATCCATTACTTCAGAGGCAAATAATCCCATCGGTGAAAAAAAAATATTTTCGAAATTAATAGAATCCGTAGTTTTTACTTAAAACTCCGGTTTTAGGTAAACCCTGAAGAAGTGAGCATTGCTCTTGAAACATATTAGTTTTTTTATAAACAATAAACATGGTAAAAACTAAGTATTCAATTAATTTTGAATTAAATGGTGCCACAAAATAAGTTTGCTGTTCTGGAAGAAAAAAAAATTTTCATCAGGGTGGAATAAAAAATATTTCTCCGTCAACTCAAATAATGTAAAATAGATAATTTTGCACAAAGATAATATTAAAAAATCGTAAAACGACTTTTCTAAACTATTACCTCCTCATAGGAGGCCCTGACTGAAGCTTTACGCTTTTAAATGCTGGGTGGAGGACCGCTGTATTTACGACTGTGGACCATATGACCCGTTCGGTGTGTGGGCCACTGAAGCGGCTTTCTAAGAAACGCACCAGAGAAGAAAACCAACTGATGACCTCTGCAATCTCTGCATCCCTAGCTGCCCCCGCTGCCAACCGCCCGCGCCTGCCCCCCGCCCCTAAGCACATGGACTAGGAAGTCATGGGACTGAGCCCGCGCCCTTCGGTTTCTACCTGTGCCGTACGTATGGAGTGATAAATGAAAAATTAAAAAACTTTATTAATTAACAGTTCACAGTGACAATTTATTATCACAGTGTATTACGAGTATATATACATTTTCGTTAGCGTTGATTACGTGTTATTTTTATGGTTTCTTTGCAATTGTTTTTATGAACTGCGATTTATTAAATACATATATGTTTTGAGTATGTGTGAGTAAGATTAAGTTAGGTTAAGTTAGATTAAGTAGATTAAGTTAGATTAAGTTAGACTAAGGATGTTAAGTAGATTATTAAATACAGAAGGTAAATGTATTATTGGGGGGCAAGAATTCCAATAATCCATGCGCTTGATAGCTGCAAGATGAGTTGATACCTAGCCTCCTACATAGTTAAGTAAATTAGAATACGTACGTATAAAAAGATATTTTATTTAATTTATTGGGGGGCTAGAATTCCAACAGTCCATGCGCTTGATAGCTGCAAGACGAGTGGGTATCTAGCCCCCTACATAGTTAAGTAAATTGAAATACGTACGTATAAAAAGATATTTTATTTAATTTATCGGGGGGCTAGAATTTCAATAATCCATGCGCTTGATAGCTGCAAGACGAGTTGTTATCTAGCCTCCTAAGTTAAGTAAATTCTAATGTAAAATCCTTGTTAATTTGTACAGCGCTCTTGAGGCGATTTTTCGCAAAAACAGCGCTATATAAGTTGTCCAAATTTATTATTATTATTAATAAGCCAACTTTCCATAAGTCACCTAAATAACAACTGGCACCTCACTTTATTGCATATAAGTTTAGTAAACGCGTTCAAAGCACGTAGTTTACAAGGGTATAAGAAGTAAATCCATAGGAACTACACCTGGTAATAATATCTCGTTATCACAACATTGCGAAAGGTGGGCACTTTGTTATCAGTTATCAGTAGCCCTGGCTAATATGGGTAGTGAGTTGCCTCGATGTGTAACAAACAATGGTAACTAATAATAGTAATGAACGCCGGCGTCGCTTTTAAGGTAACTGTCCGCCAATAAATTAGGTGCACTTTCCCTTTAAATTCAATACGTCACAGGAGACGGGCCAAGTAATAAGCAGCTAGCAGCTATGAGAATCGAGTACCGGGGACCCATAAATCGTTGCACTTTATTATTATAAATACCTGTAGAGCGTTTGGAGTAAAGCGGCAACTCAAAAGATTTGCCTAAAACCGCATGGATTCGCAATATTTCAAAAGCCTTTTCCTGACTGAAAAATAAATTGAATATTCTTTTTGAAGTGAAAACTTCTTTAACACCGTTGTGATTTAAAACTCGATGAATCGTAAAATAGCGACACTAAAAGAGACAAACACATACATCTATCTAGGATTTAGTCTGCAAGAGAAGGAGATCGTATAATCGGTATTTTCTCTGAGCGTCGCAGCCTCCCCACTCTTGTCTAATTTAGTTATCTGAAGGTTTCACTTCTACCGCGTGTGAATTGCACATTCTGATTTTTTTAATTTCTTTAATATCTGTTTTCGTACTTACATTTTATATATAATTACAGCTTACATAGATAATAAGTTTGGTGAATTGATTATTCATATTATAGTTTCAGCTTGCTTCAGTAGATGTCGGTAGCTTAGTTAGCAATACGAAGTTTTACTATATCCCAAAAGAGGGCACTTGAGTATGATATCAGAAGAGTACCATCTACCGTCATTCTAATCTTAGGCACGAACGGTTAGGGGAATGGAGTTAGTTTTTTTTTTTTTTTTTTTTTTTTTTTTCAGTGAATACCGCACAAGAATCTCAACTGCTCCCGTCTGGAGCCAGTGAGACTATGGCATCCCCAATTGGGGTATGTTAGTATATTAGTTTAGCTTGGGGTAACACTTATTCTAATGCCCTCGACCCCATCATTAAAGCACAAAAACTAATAATAAAAATAATTCTTAAACTTCCTCTCACTACCAGCACCGATACGATCTTCAATACTTTCAACGTTATGGACATTAAACAGCTCTACGCAAAATCCATCTTACTTTATTTACATAAAAACAACAAAATCGTATACAAACCAACACAAATGATACACAATACCCGAGCCAAAAATAAAGAACTTCTCCAAACTCCCTTTTCTAAAACCACCTTTGGACAAAAACACTGTAAATACATAGCTTGCAAACTACACAATACACTTCCAGCCACGATTAGACAAACTGAATCAATGACCAAATACAAACAGGATATAAAGAAATGGATTATAAGTATTGGACGTCACACTACTGCTAACATCTGTAAAATAGATTACAAATAGACAGAATTACCATCTCACGTATGTCCTTACCCTTATTAAAGAACTTAAAATAGTAAAATTCCTATATGTATAATATAACTCCCTATATAGATTCTTCTCTTCCTTCACCTATATAATGCTCTCTTTATGACATTAACCCTCAATTTTAATCATCTTTCTGTTTGAATTGTATAAATCAGTATGTATCTTACCTTAAATATTCTTATGTTATAATTAAATATTCTTATGTATGATACTCATTTATGTACCTCTACGCCTGTCTCAACACAGGTATACCCTAGTAAGACAGGCATCGAAGAATGTAATGTAAACATACCTTATATAGATAAATAAATATTAAATAAATAAATAGTTAGGCATATGATTCACATTTGAAAGTTAATAATAATCTTAGGATTTTATGTGTGAAAATTCAAAATAATTATAATATTGTATAATAAAATTCATAATATTTAAACTGAAACATTTAATAATTTTTTGTACGATAAACACATTTAGCTGACAGCTGAGTTAGTCTCGTATTCAGTGCTTAGATTAACACGCCCCGTCATTTGGTGAATTGCCACAATACAAATTGATTTCCGATGAATTTGAATTTCATTTAACGGTCTCTCTCGTTTCTGAGAACCCAGAGATCTCGGCAGTAAATCATGCGCACCTTATTACAGCCCTGGGTGACTGAGCAACAGGTAAGCCGGTAGACTTTGCGGCTTGTTATTTTTATCAATTTGTTGCGCCCGCGGGAAATGGGTGTGCAACCGGGTGACCAGGCAACCATGCAACCAGGCGACCAGGTGACCAGGCGACCAGGCGACCAGGTGACCAGGCGACCAGGTGACCAGGCGTCCAGGCAATCAGACGACCAGGCGATCGAGCGACTAGGTGACCAGGTGACCAGTTGGCCAGGCGACCAGGCGACCAAGCGACTAGGCGTCCAGCCGACCAGGCGTCCAGGCGACCAGGCGACCAGGCGACCAGGCGACATGTCGACCAGGTGACCAGGCAAATAGGCAATCTGGTGACCAGATGACCGCGCTTTCTCCAACTCCACTCCGGAGCTTCTAGGCCCGCCAAGGCAAAAAATGTGAACCCTAAACAACCATTTACAGCGTGCATCTGTCCATCATGTAAATCAGAAATTGGGTTTTACGTGGTTTAAAAATGCATACATTATGATTTATGACTCATGAGCGTGTATGTTAATCGGTTAACAACGTCGTTTAATATTATATTATTTGCGTGTATTGTTTTAATACATTAATTTACAGTCAAATTCCGGTGAATTGAAAGTATTTAAGAATTAATATTGTAATAGTAATAATGATGTTAATAATCTTGGTGTAATTTCGCATGGAAATTATATAAAACTAGCTTAGACCGGTGAAAAATCACGGGATATTACGGGATTTGGGAAGCTGGAAGTATTTTGCTCCAGATCAGATTGACTTTCGAAAACAAATATTTCCAATTTTCTGTGTAATGTTATTTTTTGTTGTCAAATTACAGAGACGACAGGAATTTACCTTTGAATAAACACTGTTAGTAAACATGAAAAATATTTGATAAAAATTTAAATCAAAAGGAATAAATATTTCAAATATAGTTAATTAAATTAATAATAAACTAATTTTCTGAATATAGTTCTTATTGTCCTCTTATTTTAATTCGTGTAAATCATAAATTTCAATTTTTTTAAAGCAAATTTGAATTGTGTTGTTTGAATGTTCACATCACGCAACCACATCACAGACAACCTGAGTGCTTTCCTTGAGTGAAACCAAAGATATTCAAATACAAGAGATAAATATGTTATGATGACCGCCCGACTGTCGGCAGATTATTTCTTAATGGGAATAGTTTGAATACGGAAAGTAGTTGATTTTTTTAAGGTGTACAGTAGTATTGGCTAACAATATCAGCGACACCAGGAAACACAGTCTCATCCAGTAAAAAATGCAGATGGCACATCTCTTATATTTCGATATCTTTTAGTGAAACGTATATTGTATTGTACTTACGGGACTCCACTATTCAGCAAAACTGCTAGAAACAGCTGTATGGTTAGTTCCCCAGACAACCTTTTTCCCTTTATATTTCCCATTCTTCTAATATAACATTCCCTACTAACTTATCTCTAAAAATAGCTCAGGTCATTGCTGTAGTTGTAATTAAAATATACTGCCTTATGATGTGGTCCAATTTCAAACGATTTTTTTCACCGCGCAGCGCGCTCCCGGAGTGTTTTTTCGATGGATCCGTGCTCCCATAAATCTTCATTGGCCAATAGCGAGCCTTGGACTTTATTGTGCATTGATTACTGTTAATTAAACACATTTGTAGCGTTCGACTGATGTATTACAATTGAGAAATCGGTGTAACTCTTACGAAGGACGTGTTTTTCTGTGGACTATTTAACCTCCCATACTTCCGAATCGTGACGAGGTGTCTCTTGATAATATTAATAGCACCTTATGCATAATCTTTACGCAAAAGTTATGTGAAGTTGATTATATGACTTGATATGTAAACACTTAACCACCTCGAATAGTAAATGTATCCTATCTACCTAAGATTTTTATTTTATTTTTGTGTGATGTCCCTTCCGTTATCTCTACCCCGATTTGGCGATTGTTGTAAGGCTGAGAAAAGAAATTCGGACTGCAAGAAACTAGGGAAGATGAAGATTGGATATTCAGATCTAATAACGATATTGATGTCACGATGTTTTACGTTACTTTTAGTATCTGACAACAGCATATCGCTCCGGACCGACCTATCGGGCATTTGAAGATATTTAAGTCCACATTAAAATAACCACCAATTTGGGAGGCGGATATGGGTACCGCCGTCCCAAGAACCATTTATTGGATAACCAACACCCCTACCACAGGGCAAACCATGTTAGCTGCCTTTGGTGAATGCTGCCCGGTTTCATAGGGTGAAGTTTGTCTATTTTCTGCGTGGCGGGCCCGATCGAGAAAGACTGATTGAGGGAGACCTTTTGACCTCTCCAGCCGGACTCTCTTGATTCCTTACGCCGCAGTGGGAGGGATGGATTCATACGTCCGTCACCCTGGACATACTGACCCCCAGATACTTACCCATCCCTCAAACCTTTTCCCCTTACTAGAACTTCCTCTCATTCCTTTCCTAAAATACCAAGGTTGAACCCAAGGGAAATTCTTTTCCTCCGGGAAATTTTTTTTACATTAGCTCCACACAGGAAACTCAGAGGAAAATAATTCCATTCACGGCCTATGTCATCTTTGGGGATGCTGTGTGGAGGATCTTTTTAGGAAAGGAAGGAGAGGAAGTTCTGGGAAGGATAAGGGTATGAGAGGTGGGTAGGAATCTGGGACTCAGTGTGTCCAGGAGTCACGGGCGTATGAATCCATCCCTCCGGGACATTGGAGGGGACCCCACCAATTTCCCAACGACGTTATAAGGAAACGTATGGTTTCCTCCTTCACCACACACATCAAGACTTCTTTTTTTTGAGGAAGCTACATTTATTTAAACGACTCTAGACCCTCCAATGCCCATGCATACGGGGTTAATAAGCAGTATGCAAGTACTTACATTAAAATTATACAAAATATAAATATAAGTAGCAGCCCGTTGAATAATTCTTCTGAAATAGGTAACATCAAAAAGAGATAATAGTGTTAGTAAAAGAAAAAGAAAAATAACGGCTATAACCAGTCGAAGAAACCTTCTGAAAATTAAATAATTAAAAAGGAAAAAACAGTTATATGATTATGTTATAATGTAAGTAATTACTATAATAGCAGAAGAAAATAAAATATATATAAAAAGAAAAGCCAGAGAAAGTATTCCATGGACCACCGGGCAGTCCCAATGAGAATGCGTATAGCTATCGGCCTAACCGCAGACGATGCTCGAAGTCCACGCCCTTTAGCCGGCTCCCCGATTTTGCCTCGAAGAAATGTACTTGGGAGAGAAGGGGAAGTTTTTGAAGACCTTGAGGAAAAGATGAGCGTCGGGTTACCGGAGGGGGGACGGACACGAGACCGCGTGGTTACGCCTCAGGCCTTCGCATGTCGTTGGAAGACCGCTTCGGTGTGTGTTCGCTTGGCAATGTGCATGGACAGGGTCTATCCTACCCCCTGTTTTATGGGGGAACGACGATACATAATATGTACAGTTCAGTTGCGCCACCAAATAATGGAAACCAAAACTAATACCGAAAAATAGAAAACAATAAGAGCATTTATACATGTGAAACACAATTACAGAATCAGTTCAGAAGTGATAATGTATCGAGCCATAGTGTCATCACTACCATCGCTCACCAAGATAGAACATGACCTGTCGAGGTAAAAACATAAATCATTGTTAGCAAAGACCAGAGAAAAAAAACTGTCAAAACGTAATCAGTAAGTTATAGGTCACATAAGTTATATTATAGATAGTTCAAAGCGTATTCACTAAATAAAAGAGTAATAGAGGAGGACAGAAGGAGACGGGAGCAATATGTGTAGCACCTGAAATAAAGATGAATTTAGTCTAGGTCGGCATAAGTACAGGCCATCTCTCTACCCAGGACTTGACAAACTTTTTCAAGCATTCGAAATTCTCTTTGTTCGACACATGTTCAGCATTCCACGCTGGTCTTGTTATTCCGCGCAAGCCATCCAACATTTTCTCTCGTGCTTCCTTCATTAACTCGCAGTGCCACAGAATGTGCCTGGCGTCCTGGTTAGTATCACCACATGCGCAGTTTGGGTGAGGAGATAGAGTCAAGCTATGAAGCCGATCCCTGAATTCCCTATGCCCAGAAAGCATTTGCGTCACATAGTGATCTAGTTTAATGTATGCCCCTTCTATTCTGAATTTAACAGAAGGGAGGAAGGAGAAAGGCCATCTGCCCTTCGTCGACCTATCCCATCGCTCTTGCCATTCACTCAGCGTCCTCTCGCGCATCGCTTTGAGCAAGGCAGGGAGGGCCACGACTCCTCCCGG
Organism: Limnephilus marmoratus; assembly: GCA_917880885.1. NCBI lineage: Eukaryota > Metazoa > Arthropoda > Insecta > Trichoptera > Limnephilidae > Limnephilus > Limnephilus marmoratus. Next base: position 55,068,828 of record OU862909.1, on the reverse strand, counting down.
TGTCAGCTATCCCTCCGGGACAAACATCACCATAAACCCGGATACCCCTGCTAAGTTGCCAAAAGTAGCGAACCACCAGAGTGACCTATGGCAGAGGTGTTGGTTAGCCAATAAATGCTTCCCGGGGCGGCGATACCCATACCGCCGCCCCGCAAATTGAAACTAATGTAATGGTGTGGTATAAATGTGAAAAAAAACGTGATGGATTTATTTGCTATTTGCAGGGTTATATAAACTCTTGACATCTGTTTACATAACCAAGAAGCTTAGCGCTATGCGATGAGGGGATTATCTTTTACCAGCGTTTCATTATAATGTTCTGCCTATTATGAGCTATTAAAGCCAGCTTTACGATGAAACCCAAACTTTCCAAATAAACAAGTGATTTGCACTGTTGTCTGTGCTTAAAAGCTGGTCACTACAATGCTGCATTTTCTTTCCAGGTCTCGTATTATTTCACTGGTAAGATCTCGAACCGGCTTCGGCGGTGTGAGGTACCGTTTATCGATTTGCAGGATTTATGTTAACCCTGTGCTAAAGTGTTAAAACACTATCCGCGTGTTGTTCCGACTCTACAAGAGAATGCGTTTCCTTCGATCGTTTAGCATTCACATGGTTCGGGAATAATTTATTTAAGACATTAATAAACGAATATTTAAAAATCGGTACAGTTAAAGAGCTTTACGACAATTAGTGTTTTATTTTTTACCCACGTGTTAAACGACGCTTACACATGATTTGCATTTATTAATTTATTTAATGCCAGAAAAAAACTTTTACATTACAATGATAAGATTATAAATTACAGTGGCACAAAGGGGGATATCAGTAGTATTAAGGACAAAATAAGAATGAATGAGATAAAAATAATATATGAGAACTACAAATGCTTTGTTTTGTTTTTAAACTCAACAGTTAGTTTTTTACAAAAATAGAAATGAGAAGAAATACAAAAAAAAAATAATCGTGTAATAGTTATTATAATAACAGAGAATATTCTATGTAAACAGAATGATAATGCGTTAAGAAAGGTAACTCGATAGCAAGTATAATCTTACATTTAAGTATAAGATTATCAAGTGCTATCTATATCTGTTAAATTGTTTATTTAAATATGCCCTAGGACTTTACCTAAAACACGGTGTTCATTTTTTTTTTCTTAAAAAGAAAAACAAATATTCCCGGGAAAGGAATAACCTGACAATATTTGAAAATTTCCTACTACCACCACAGTAAGTGGAAAATGTTGCTGGTGTTGTAATTGAGGACTTCGCCGGGAGAGGAATCGAACAAGCGACGTCTAGGTGGGACTCAAACGCGACGCCAACTCAATCACTGGTGTATTAAAATTTACATAAGAATAATTGTTATGTTTCCAGCTACATGCTTGGATTTTAAAATGCAATGTCATCAGTACTGTTAACTTCTAAATTCCAATATTTTTAAAATGTCTAAATAATGTTTTTATTAAGTAAAAAAGCAAGTAAAAAATTAAAATTAAAATACTTAGAAATAAGAAATCAGAACTTAATAAATACCAAGTTTTACAGGTGATTTAATTTCGATTAAAATATATATGATTTAAAAAATTAATGACAATTTTGGCACTTACCGAAATAACCTATGTACCTTCATTAAGAATAGTGTGTTTGTATGTGTTTATTTTTTAAACACATCTAAAGTTATATTCCGAGATTGATGAAATTTTGCACATTTGACCTTCAAAACATAATAACTCTTTGCATAATATTTTGAAAAACCACCTGTTGATTTCCCACAAAAACAGTTATGATACTATTTGATAAAATTAAAATAAAATTACTGTCTACATCTGATTTCAAAAACTCCTGTGTAAAGTCCGGGCAACGCCGGGGACTTCAGCGAGTAGATTTTTTTTTAAATGAAAGAAACATAATATATATCTTATTAATTGAAGTCAACTTCACCGTACTTTTAAAATTAATTATTTGTAAGAGCCACTTTAAAATTAATTCTTGACATGCGTAATAAATAATGTACCTCGTCGAAACAGTAAATAGATTTCGTGGTTTTCTTTAACTACCAAAATTATCGTAAAAACACCTCAGCTTTATAGTTATTGGTGAAAGTTCTCCTTTTCAACGACTGTTGCTCTCGAAAACATCATCCTGGTACGCACGTAATTTGACATGGATTTCTTTGGTTGCCGTCCAATTTTACTGCCAAAAATATACGATGTATGTATTTCATCGGTTCATGTGCAAAGGTGTTTTTCCATTTTTAAATGGCTTTGCAGATGTACACAATACGTTGCTGTCATTAGTTATAAGTTGTTGCATCGAAACTTACGAATTACTGCTTCAGATGCACTTGTAATGATCAGTAAATACTAAAAATGAAACGAGACGAAATGGTGTTTGCTGAAATTGGGTGATAATATGTGTAGGAAAAACAAGCTATGCAAGGAAAAGGAATGACCAATCACTTACCACTGACTCTCTGCAGAAGAGCACACGAAACAACGACAATATAGTTGCATAGTCGCCACAAGAAACGAATGAGTACAAAACGCTATATTATGTACTTCCGAGATGGTCAAATTCCTTATTTTTGGATCGAAATTGTGTCCTTGAAAATCACCAACAATTTGCTTAGGCTGTTCCAAATCTTCACGAATTTGCACTACTTTTCGTGCCATTGTTCCAAATTTGAAATACTTTTCAGCAAGGTTATGGAGAAATGGGACATGGGAACTGGATAATTTACATCCCGGTAGGAACTAAGCATATTCTCATTTCAAAACCAAACATAAGTAGTTATAAGATGACTTTTGTATGCATTAAAATACCTTTCATGAAGTAATGTTTATATGTGTGAAACCTGATAGATTCTTCAACATTACATACATATGATTTTGAGTGGGCAGGTCAGTAAGTACCAGACGCTAAGTCGAAGTATGTAAAATTAATTTTCTCCAAACAATGTTATCTTAATCAAATTCGAAGGATGAATGTTGCTTTTTATTTATTGTATTACCATTAATGTAAAAATGTTTTAACTCGATCGTTGAGAAATAATTACACTTAAGTACAAAAGTCGCAATGAAAAGTTTATCGCCCGATCACACGTTCAGGGTTCCAATGTAATAAAATGAATAAAAATATAATGGAGAATCTTCCTCCCATAACTGGCCATGGCTCTGGGCTATTGACTCGTATGCCTTTGAATAGAAAAGATGTACTACTAACCTTTGCGCGAAAAAAAAAATGATTGCCTATTATATTTGTTGATTAAACCATCATATTGTGAATGGTGCATTGTTGCGCACTGCAACGCGTTATGCAAGTGGCGCAGGCCGGTCACCAATTAGACACCTCTGTCTCTCTAACAATGCCCCGCTACCGCCCGCGCGATGTATGCACTTTAGTCTGCAGTCTGAAGCTATGAATACTGGGTGGGTACTGGAATCCTTTCTATTCAATTTGTATTATATGCATGAATAAACATGTCGCACATATTAATAACTTAAGTAACTTGACAAAGCTTTACAAAAGGTGAAATGTGTAATCTATTGATGTTTTTATATCTATTCTGGACACTGGTTAATATTCTGATTAAAAATTTTAAAACTTTTCAATCTGAACAAGCCTACAGAAAAAAAAATTTAAAGAATATTCGTAAAACTCCACTCTGAGAGAACCCAAATGATTCGCTCGTGAAGAATTTTCTTTTGAAGAATTAAATAAACAAGTTTTTTAAAAATAATGAAACAAACAAAAATAGTCCTACGGACGTTAAAAAAATAGCTTAAAAAACAAAGTTATATAATCCATAAGCCGCCACACGCCGCGCCGCTACACTTTTATTTAGCATAAATTTTGAAAAGTAAACTACTTTTAAACTTAATTGCCAAAAGAAACGCCGGTATCAGTCGGGATGGACGGAAAAATATGCATTAAAATTCGGTTTTCATTCAAAGTTCAAAATTTCAAATACAAAAATTTCATTGCCGCCATTGTCATTGTTTCAAACTAAATACGCATGGATTACTTAGTTTATCTAAATTAAGAACTTAACAACCTATTTTGTGTACGTAAATTGTTTTTTCTTGTAGTAATTGGGTAAAGATGTATAATTAATTAATTAATTAATTGTTTTTGTGTTTAATTCGTAGAACTCCATTTTAATTTTTAGAAATTTAATTAAAATTAAATTCGATAATGTTATTATCGAGTTCTGCAAGTTTTTTGGTTAGTGTTTTAGTTACAGCTGTTTCGACTTGTAAGGTCATTTTCAAACTGTGGTGAAGCCACGTACGGACGACTTATTTATAAGATTTTAAATGTCAATTTTTAAAGGTGTCTAAGTTGATTTATTACCGGTTAAACCAATTTGTAGAGACACTAATTGAGAGAGTGCTAATGTGGGATTCGGAGTATTTCCCTTTGGTTTGCCTTGCACTAAGTGTAAGGGTTGCAGAAGTGAAGGGTTGCAAAAAACTTGCAGAACTCGATAATAACATTATCGAATTTAATTTTAATTAAATTTCTAAAAAAAAAAAAAAAAAAAAAAAAGATGTATAAGCCCACTTCACGGGTAATACGAAACTTTCGTGTTGTCGAGGTTCGATACACGTTTTACACATATTCATTTTTTAAACTAATAGACAATCAAATATGACATTTGTCGGAAGAACCAATCTATAAAATAAATTCTCGTCAAAAGAAGAACAAAAAAGTACCTACTTCGAATTATTCCTAGTATTGATGGGTTGAGGTTCAAGCTGCGTGTCATCGTCATTTAGATATACATCCCAGATTTTAATGGTTTGTTTGGCAAGCAGGGTTTGTCTAAAGGGGTATGTGTAATTACTCTAATGCCTTTGTTTCCATGTTCTTCTTTTATAAATACGGGTACAAACTTGTCAATAATGCATGAATAAATTATTGTTTTATACGGCAATAATATTTTTTCTATGATTGGCAGCATTGGTTGATTGTCTATGAAATGTAACATAAAAATGATAAATACAAAAATGGCGTATACCGCGTAAGTGAATTAATTTCAAAAAAATTAAAATGTACACAACATACATATTTTTTACACATTTTTTCGTCTCCTTCGATATAAATACGCTCTTTTCGTGGCGGCCGGCGTAGTCCAGCGGTAAGGCTCTTGACTAGCCCTCCGAAGGGATCTAATCCGTGGCAAAATAAATTTTATTTGAATAATTTGTGTTATTTGACTATTAATTCATTAAAAATAATATACAGTATATTTGCGGCACGTTCCAGAGTGGAAGATACTCTCAGTATCGCCCTGGTGTAAGACCACCACTCAGAATTTAAACGTTGCTTGAAATGGCTTTAGCCGTGTTTGGTGACCAGATCTGAATAGCCAGGTACTTCCCAACCTTCCTCTTCCCCACCTCCTTCCCCTCCCCACTACCTTCAGCCTCACAACATACCCCACTGGGGATGCCATAGTCCCACTGGCTCCAGACGGGAGCAGTTGGGACTCTTGTGCGGTATTAGTGTAAAAAAAATATATATATAAATTTACGTAATCATAATCATAAATTATACCAATTACCCGATCCAAACTTTCGTTTCACAATAAAGAAATACATAATTTGCTTTTCCAAGGAACTGCCAGAATTATTATCCCCGCTTGTCACCTGCAACAATGGCCGACTGAAAACTGTAAACAGTGTACGGCTAAATAAATAATTAGAGTTGTTAACACAATAGCAACCACCTCGACCAACGGGGGCATGCAGCTATATTTTATCAACCCGGTCGTGATGTTATCCGTGAATAATCAATTTCCAATCATTCGTTGCGCCCGTTCTCGATGAAAGTGGAATTCAACGCACCACCACCTAAACTACTTCACCTACTGTCACCGCGACAGTAGGAATAATGGAACTGAAAATTTAATTATTCTTATCTTTTTGAATAGTAGATGAATAATTTGAAACAACTATCTCCAACATTATATAGTATTTGAAACAACACAATGAATGAGAATAGTTTGGCATGGGCATATATTTAGTACAAGATCACATTTAAATGATTAGGTCTTCGAGTAGGTAGAGTTTGACAAACAAGAGAATGTGCCTCATAGTAGAGGCGGGGCCAACCGGAAAAAAAATTACCAATCACTTTTCTGAAATCCTTAAGAATTCTGAATAACTTCGGCAAAGCTGCGGAGTACACAAAGGACTTTATTTTGCCTAGCACTATCTTACATCAGATTTTTTAACCACTGGAGCGATTATGGTCGAAAAATGGACCACTTTTATTTTTCTGTGATTGGTAGCGGTCCAAAATTGGACCACATTTTCACAACATTCGTAAAACATTTGTTGTGATTATTTAAAACATTTCCTTGGCCAGTCATTTATTTTTAAACGAAGCTTTGGAAATAGTTTATCTATTATGACCATAGATGTCGCAAATCCGAACTTCGTAAACTTTTTTAGAAATTTTTAAAATATTCTTTCACGCCGAATTTTTGATCAGCTGTTTAGAGTTAAAATTAAGCACTTTTTTCATAGATATACACCTTTCATTACACAGAAATCGAAAATTTTCTATGTGGACTCGAATAAGTAGGTAGGTACCCCTCACGGCATTTTCAAAGTAAAAAACATGCAGAATTTTTTAATATTTTTTTTATAAATCCTACAAATATAAGAAGAATGGTAAAATACAGATTAATTCATTGAAATATATAGCACTCTAATAATTTTTTTATGTCTCCATGTTAAAATTCGAAGGTATACTTTTTTTAATGTTAGCGAAAAATTTAACAAATGATCTTCTGGGAAATCTTCACCCGAGGCAAGTTTATTTATTTCACGTTATCGCTCCAGTGGTAGAGGGATAAACATTCCCTAGTTACGAATAACTTGACAATATTTGAAAATCTCCTACTACCATCACAATGAGTGGAAATTATTGCTATTGTCGTGATGGAGAACTTATCGACAGTGGTTAGATTAACTGATTTAATAATAAAACATTTATTTGACAACAGATTTTTACATATTTTTACAAATTTGTCAAGTTGTAAAAAAAATTGTTACAAATTTGTCAAGTTGTAAAAAAATTTTGAAAATTGATTTATATATTTTTAAGAATCAGAATTTTTTATCTGTAAAAAACTTATATCTAATATATTACGCTTTGGTTCAATCAACTTTACAATATGCTATCATTAGCTGGGGATCCGCATATAAAACTAATCTTTCCCCAATTGAAGTTGTGCAGAGGCTAATAATTAAAATTATATTAAAAAAACCTTCTGACTACCCAACGAATCAATTATTTAAGGAATTCCAAGTACCTTCTTTCAAAGATCTGTACAAAAGAAATGCATTGATTCAAATTATAAAAGAAAAAGAAAAGTATCAATTTATAACTGAAAACCGAACAAGACATAAATATATTTTTTCATGCCCAAAATTAAACACTTCCTTCGCACAAAATTTTTATACTTATCAAGGAAGACTTATTTTCAACCGACTACCGGATGAAATTAGAAAAATTAATGATAACATCCAATTAATAAACACTGTTAAAAAATATTTTAAAGATAATCTCAAAAAAAAAAAAAAGTTTCCGACTAATCTAATCTCAAGAATAACTTATAACTCAGTTTCCTAGTGATACTCCATTCTTCAAATAAGTTAAATTTTGTTTTGTTTTTAACAACTAATTACAATAATTCTAGATACATTATCCAAATAATAAAATTGTTTGATAGTTGATAAATACTTATAATTACATAACACCGAACTTACAACTTATTGTTTTTTTACATTCACATTGTAATTTAAGAACTTATGATATAATATAGCATTAAAATGTACACTACTCTTCCAGACACAAGCTAATGCTTCCATGGAAGAGTGGTATTAATTAAGATATTTGAACATGAACATGTACGCAAATTATTACATCATCTAAATGTACATTATATTTTATATGCTAAAATAAAAAAATAAAAAAATAAAAATTGTTACATATTTATACATCTTATTTTCTATAATTATATTGATTCCATTTACAAAAGGGTCCCTGCTGGTTTTAACAGTTCCCCTTCATAATATGATATAGTAAATAAATAAAATGAAATCAAATAACAAAAAAATCAAAGTAAATAAATAAAATTTAAATTCATATTACAAAATATAATCACAAACATAAGCAGGTATCCCTTTTATTATATATTCTGTCAATCATGATGCTGTGCGGTTGACTGTGCAGTCAGCAACCAATTGCTGCGGAGCTTCTTGAAGCACTGCAACGATGTGAAAATTGAATAGACAGTGGTATATCATTCCAAAGTTTTGATGGTTAATTGCTTTAACTACCTTCAAATATTCAAATACAGTACTTTTATGTCTGGGGAGAACAATTAAAGTTTCATAAAATGATATAACTGACTGGGAAATCTGAACATGTTTTCAATACGATCTCCGACATCATATTACCTGTGAGTATTGAAAACAGATTTTTGCTGTGGTCAAGTATGTACTCTAAAAGATATTATCGGAAAATATTGGTCGCCGGTTTGTTGTCAAACAGTAAGCCAATGTGTCTCCTCGTGATAAATACAAGAAGTTAATTAATAATAATAATGAGTGTGAGTCACGTCGCTTGCAGCGTTTGTCACAAGTCACAAGTGTCGCGAACAACACCTCTTAATCCAAGGAATATATTATAAAGGCAGTTGAATTAATTTAACATGAATAAATCTGCATATTTCATGGCAGCGGGTTGAGAAATGGTCTCGCTATCTTGCTAAAACAAACATGATCGAAATATGTAAAGCAATAAACATGGAATTATCTAGATCTAAATAGTTAACCATGTTACATCTTTTAAATTGAAAACGGTTTGCAGCCAAGTCTGGTTTCGCTGCCTACCCTTAAAGTACGACTTAATTAGAGTTAATAAGTTACTCTAGAACTTAAACATGTAATCGACTCCACAAGTGCCAGCAGACAAAAGGTTAAAAAATCAGAGTGTGTAATTCACACGCGGTAGAAGTGAAATGTCGATGCTAGATGTCGCTTTCTTTTCTTTTGCCTGTTTATTTTAAAGTGGTTTGAAGATTGGATATTAATTTACAAAAATTAAAATGTTCTTTTTTGGATTTCGTAGGATTCGAACATTTCCGTTTCATCCGAATTTCAAATCACTAACGGTGCTAAAGAAGTTTCACTTCAAAAAATGTTCGGTTCCAAATGAACAATATTTTTGTAGCGGTGGTCGTTGTTGTTGTGAGAAAATTGTATTTTTTGCTTTTTTCCTCCAAGTTTATTCTTTGCGGATATATGGTTTCTACACAAGTGTGGGTTTATCTGCACCACAGTAAAAATATTTTTTCATAATTTTATAAAACATAAAATCATGCTTCGAACATCGAACACAGGTTTGCCTCCATCACTACATTATGGGTAAGGGTACACCGCATGTGAACCATTTATTGATAACCAACTCTTCTGTAACAGGTTACCCAAGTGATTGGCTACGTTTGGTGAATTAGCAGGATTCTTGGTATAAGGTTTGTTGTGTCTTGGCGGCATACAGAGAGAGACCGGTTGTGGGAGACACTTTGATCTCTCTAGCTGGACTCTCTCATCCCATCGCTCTGCACGGCAATGGAGGGGACGGATACATTCATCCGTCACTCCTGGACACACTGATCACCCAGATTAATAACCACCCTCATACCCTTTCCCTTTACACTTCCTCTCCTTCTTTTCCTTAAAAAGTCCCTCCGTACAGCCCAACAGCCTCCTGTGGTATTTGGTACATTACCACATTCCACAGGACCTAAAAGATGTTATTTTCCTGTTGAGATAAAAATTATGTAAGTTTGGGGTGTTAAAAGACCTACTTGACACACACCTAACCTAACCAATGATTCCTGACAGTATTTGGAGTAAAAATGAAAATGTAAATGTGGTCTCCGATGAATTTTTTTTGAAGTGTAAGTTCCTTAGCCCCGTTAGAGTCATTCGGATGAAACGGAAATGACGCACTACGGCACCTGCAAAGCATAAAACTGCGCTCAAGGCTCCTATTGGTTCATTGGCCGCATTATTTTTTTACGGGTCGTCGGAATATAATGCGTAAATTCGGGCCTCTCCGAGCGCGTCCCATAGCGCAGCGGTACAGTGCATCGCAAATCTCAGCGGCAGAGAATTCCAGCGGACGAAAGTTCGAATCCTACGAAATCTAAAAAAAAAACATGTTTGTTTTTTTTAAATCAATATCAAATCTTCAAACCACTTTAAAATAAACAGGCAAAAGAAACGACATCTAGCGACTTTCCAGGTTCACTTCTATCGCGTGTGAAGTGTGAATTACACTAATTTTTTTGTTGTTAATAAGCTTATACAACTGTAGAAATAATGTAAAATAAACATTGAAACAAGTTCCTCCAAACATTGCCATTTATTCCCAACCCAAACGCTGCTCATCGGGGCATAACGACCCAAAATATGTGACTTGGGATCGTGAAAATTTTCAAAGCCATTATTGTCGTACATAAATCTACTCTTTGATCGGCGCTCTACCCGAGCAATACAGACTATGCGGGGGACGGCGCTCGTCAAAGTGCGCGGCACTGTGACGGCGCGGGTCGACGCCGGCCGACGCCACTGCCCGTCGCGTGGCGCCCGCACCGCTCCGCACGCGACCAGCGACTGGTGCATTAATAGGCTTGCACTGGAACTAGGGGCTTTGATAATTGCATTAAGTTATCTTAATGGTATAAATCCAGCGAATATTGTTGGTCTTCGAACAATTACAAATAAAAAAAAATTTCAAATAAATATCTTAACTTCTTGATCGCCGACACAAACTTTTCGCCGTACGCCAGCTGATTTTATTTTCGTAGTGAAGTTTTTGATGTGAAAACTTCTTTGACGAAATGAAAAATAGCGAGACTAAAAAGAGAGATTACATCTAGGATTTAACCTGCGAGAGAACGAGTTAGAATAATCAGTCTCCTATTTGTGTGGTGCTTCAGTCTCTCCAATCTTATCTGCTTTAGTTTTCTGAGGGTAGCACTTCTACCGCGTGTGAATTACACACTCTTTTTTTTTTGCAAAATGATGTTTGCATAAATTGTACCATCTTACCAGACAATATGTTTATATAAAGATACCGTACGTATAAATACGTATACCTACCTAAGTTGTTGCCCCAGAAAAGCTAGTTATTTTCAGAGAAATGGTTTTTTGATAATAACTATTTAAAGCTCCTTTTTTGAAAGATGTACCTTCGTAAACTTTTTAAGACATCCTAAAGACGCATTTATTTATTTTGACATTCACAGTACCTACTTTATTTTACAAGTGATAAGGTATATTAAATTATACATGGTTAAAATATCTATTACGTATTTCCACGCAATATCTTAGTAAGTAATTTCGCCTGGGATGAGAATGATTCCTATTCTTTACTATTGAATATGAGTCATGAAAAATAATAAAAATGAAGAAGGTATGTAGAGATAAATTAATTATTTTCTTTTTTTCGAAAAACTTCACTTTGTGGCGTCATTTTAATTAAACGAAAAGAAATAACTTTCTATAAATTACTCATTTAATCAACATTATTAAGAGCGTTTAACCAGCCAGCGGACGAAAATCCACATTTCGTCGAAAGTTGTTCTTCCGATCGTGCAGGGCGGTTACAATGAGAAAGATTGATTATTCTCCGTACCAGCTTTTTTAAATTATAACTCAATATCGAATTTATTTCAATCCAAATAAGCTTTAATTTATACCTTCATCCAAAAATGCTGAAAGGCGTGATGATAAAACTATTAAAATAGTGTACTTTTGTAGTTATTTTTTGATTATAAGTATTTATCATTTTTCAATAATGTCTAAATTTAATATGAATGTTAAAAAAATCTGAAATATATTAGTTTGTAAGTGCGCAAATAAATACACAAATGGACCAATTTTCGTCAAGAAACACATGTACGTACATATTTTTTAATGATTTTATTGAAACTAAAATTAAAATTCTAATACATAACTTTGCTAGATAATGTATTGCTTTATTTTACTGCATGATTACATTATTTGAAATGGGTGTGGTATAATACAAAAACTTTTTTGAAAATTTAACAAATCTGCCAACGACCTATGGAATAACCTTATTATACTAAAAATTAAAAAAAATTCTAAACATTTATTACATAACTATGCTAGATAAAAGAACAATCTTTCGAAATCCATTTATAATTTTTTGTGGAAAAGAGTCAATACGTCTAAAAACTTTTTTGAAAATGACGTATTTCCGGCTTTCTCTGGTAATGCCCTCTTAACATATTTCGAAACCAATGGTTCCTTCGTCAGGATAAAATTAAATTTGTCGAAATTTTTAAATGAAAAATTATTTGCTCACAAATTGTAATCGACTGTTAATAAAATTTGAATGAAAAATGAAGTCTAAGTTCTTTTCAAATAGTTTATGTCATGGTAAAAAATTAGTTTCGCATGTTTGCAAAGAATCAAAAAAAATGTCTGAGTGTAGCAACTTTTCGCGTATCTATATTAATATTATTTATTATATATATTTTTCGAATTAGTAATTTTTCGTTTGATTGTATGAGTAACCGGTGAGTTATTTGCTGCGTTCGTTTTGTTGTCTTCCACGTGAGGAAGTGTAGTGTGCCTGGTACACCTCGTTCGAACATTTATGCCAATGACGGGTAGCAATTCGGGACTATCTCTTTTTATAATTTAGCAGATTATGTAAAAATAATAGATCTGAAAGAGTAGGTATTTCTTTTGTGTGAAGTTTACATAATATTTGTAGTTTTGTTGTATTTCTTACGGAAATGTTTAGAAAAGGTATTCAGTATAGGGAACGTACCCATACTACGTGACACGTTTAGGGGGGGGGGGGGTCTTCAAAATGTCACGCTCCATACAAATGAGCGGCGGGTTGCTTAGGATTTTGGTCACCGGGGGGGGGGGGGGGTTAAAAATTGCAAAAAGTTGGTCACGTAGTATGGGTACGTTCCCATAGGTACTTTTTACTAAATCTATGTACTTGTACCTTATATTGAGGATACCACATTATGGAAGCATATTCGCACTCCAGTAGACTACCGAAAATGAACAAAACAACATTTCCAGAGTCTTGGGGCACTTTTGAAAACTTTACATGTGAAATCTAGCATCTTGTAGGATTTTGATGTAATTTATTCGATGTGCTTATCAAAAATGAATTATTTCCTTCCCGGTTAGTGGAGAATTATTCTTGAGTCTAACTGGGTAGTTAGTCTATTTATTTTATTAATTTTTTTTCAATATTATTATTTTTTTAATGTTATCCCATAATAAGCAAATTCTTGTGTGTATGGGAGGAGGTATTATTTATTTTTACGAAGAAAACTTCTTCATAAAGGTTTTCACTTTGTGATGACATTATTTATTTTAATGAAAAGACAAGTAACTTTATTTACATCACTTTCATTTATATACAATCAACTCGTTTCATGAACGATGTTCATATCATCAAATGGATGAATGATGTGAACATCGTTCATGAAACATGTTGATTGTATATAAATAAAAGTGATGTAAACAAAGTTATTTATCTTTTCATTAAAGGGTATTATTTGTTTAGTTATTTATATATATGTAATTTTTAATGGAACCACAACGAAATCAAAAATATATCTACTAAAATATTGTTTTCTTTATTCCACTAATAACACATCATTATACCAAAAAAATGACCAGGAGAGCATTAGGCTAACGCAACGCTCGGAGTGAAATGATTGAAGTCACGTGCGCCCGCTTGCCCCGCTAAGTGCCGGGAGCCCCGCACTGGTGCCGGTGCGTGGTGCATCGCGCATGATGGGTCTGCCACGTGCCGGATGACACGCAACGTACGTCTTTCAGATGACGACGTCGAATATGTTATGTGTACTCACTATTCGTTGTATTTCCTTTTTTTCGCCCTATTGTCCAAATTTTGAATTTATTGAGTCTATTATGCACAAGGCATATGTTTAATGTGTATAAAATGTATATGTACGTAGTTGTAGTTACGTTCTTTTTTTCTTTTGAATATAATTAAAAATATTATTATAAACCAGTTTATTTGTAAATAAACTGGTAGGTAATAATTTTATTTATTTTTAATATTTAATTTAGAATTTGGCATTCTCAGACTATAAAAATATTCATCATCATCATCTGTGGCTCTACAACCCAGGGGGCCAAGTCTCTATCTTTTATTGTTTACTAACAGCCTGTTACTTAACATTAATTACGTCACAAAATTCCGCATTACGAAATTAATAGAGACTACAAAAAATAGCGTTAAGGTCAAAATACGTGTTTGTGACGTAATTAATGTTAAGTAACAGGCTGTTAGTAAACAATAAAAGATAGAGACTTGGCCCCCTGGTCGGGTCTTGGCCTCCAGCAGAGCCTGCCTCCATGACTGTCGGTGTTGTGCTGCGTTGCGCCAGTTTCGGATGCCGATGGTGCTTGCATCCTTCACCACTCCATCCAGCCATCGACTTTGGTCTTCCAACTCTTCTCCGACCCCCAGGTGCACCATCCATAATTCGCTTTGGGATATCTCCTTCGCTCATTCTCTGGATATGTCCAGCCCACCTGAGTTACCATTTGTTATTTCGGCTACTGGCATTATACCTAGCTCTCTCATTCAAAATTTAGGCATATTAGATTTGTCAAAGAATTTATATGTAAAAATGCAAAAATCAGTCATTTTAAATACACGCATCGATTACAAAAGATTTTTTTAAATATTTATGTTGAGGGATCAGTAGGATTTATAGGCCCAATTGGGAGTTCCACCGAGCCGAACCCTCTGGTATGAAAATATCTGGAGTCGGTGAATTATTTTCCCATTTGGTCTCTTTGACATGTTGTTCTTGAATTATTTTGTATTTATTATACTTATATAGTGCAAGTGCATAAGGGAACGTACCCATACTACGTGACCAACTTTTTGCAATTTTTAACCCCCCCCCGGTGACCAAAATCCTAAGCAACCCACTGCTCATTTGTATGGAGCGTGACATTTTGAAGACCCCCCCCCCCCTAAACGTGTCACGTAGTATGGGTACGTTCCCTAACGTAGATTGACTAGGTGATCATTTGTGGAAAAGTGCGTGAAAGGGTTAAGTTTTTCCTGCGAGAACGATTTGAACCGGACAAAAAATCTGAATACTTTAAAAATAAATCTACAAAAGAAATAAAAATAAAAATGGAGTTCTACAAATTAAACCTGATATCAGTGATAACACTTAATAAATATATGTTTATTCGTGTAAAACGAGTATTATGCAGGTTCAGGTTCAACATTTGAGACGATGAGACGATGAGACTATGTATGAATGAGAGTGAGGCAAAGAGTGTATGCCAAGACCGAGTTGTTTGGCGGTCCGTCCTCTCTGCCTACCCCTGCGGGGAAACGGCGTGATGGTTAGTTAGTTAGTTAGGTTCAACGTCTGCGTAAACTATTTTCATGTACAAATACATAGAATGCATGGAGGATGCTTTCAAATCGGTATTCAAATATCAGTGGGTTCTTGGGTACATTGAATATATCGAGTTTTTGAAGTGAAAACTTCTTTAGCAGAGATTTGAAACTCGATGAAACGAAAAATAGCGAAACTAAAAGAGAGAAACACAAACATCTAGAGGATTTAGTCTGCTAGAGAATAAGAAAGCATAATCGTAATTTCACCGCGCCGCGCGTCGGTAAAATAGTAAAAACACGTTCTTCCATCGGACATAATAAATTGCAAGTAGGTAATAAATATGTTTGTTTTCCATAATATGGAATAATATATTTGACCTTACAATTACATTTTTTTGGTCGGTCAGTGGCTGAGTTGACATCGCGACTGAGTCCCATCCAGGCGTCGCGAATTCAATTCCTCGCTTTGCTAAACCTCCTCGCAAGCAACATTTTTCACTTACTGTGGTGGCAGTAGAAAATGTTTAAATTATTGTGAGGTTATTCGTAACCCGGGAAAGTTTGCTTTAAAAAAAAAACAAAGTTAGTCGAAATACAGAAATTCCGCTCTCAACCTTTTAAGGCTAATTTTCAAGACTGTTTTATCATGAAAAGATTCTTCAAATGAAGTTTGAATAATAAAAAAAACTATCGCACAGCCGTGAAAAATCACGGGATATTATATTTCCAAATTTCAAAACACCATTTAAAATAACGTTCTGTTAAAAACATAACATTTTTGGTAAGTGTCTAAATTCTTCACAAAATCAGTTCGAATTTTGAAAATGACACTTAAATTCAAAGAAATTTGACTTCATTGAACCAGATTTAACGCAGAACTAACGCACACACTACCGAAATTATGGCGTTTGAATGTTTTTTTTTGTTTTGTTTTGTGAGTAGCGTCTAAAATTCTATAGGGTCTAGGTAAATTGACCGCATTTCAATTTTTCGAATTTAATTGTTCGAAATGCTATTTTTCGAACTTCAATTTTTCGAATTTAATTGTTCGAAATGCTATTTTTCGAACTTTAATTTTTCGGAAACATATTTTTTTTTTATTGGTGCCCTTTTTTACTCATTTAAAGTACGCTCTAGCGTGTTTAAATCGCACTTTATGGAACGCGCGTTTTTTAAAGTTACCATGGCAACATCAACAAAGCACAACTCGTTCATCTACATCTACTACGTTTTGCTCCTCCATCCATATTATGAACCTTTCATATTCTTTTTTATAAACGTCTTTGGATTTTTCAGGTATTAACCGCGATTCTGCTTTGGTATTTAAATTATCAATGTTAGAACTCATTTTACAACACACAATAACTAGTAAAAACTGTGATGTCAACTATTAATCTTATGTGACAGATTGCAAATTAATGTTTGTGTTTTTCATTTCCATGACAACAAGATATTGTGAGTTCTTATTTCCAAATTTTTAATAATAATATCAATATTTATGTTTTCAAAGTGTACCAATAAAAAAAATAGCGTAAAGTATTCGTGGATAACTGGTCTTTAAAACACTTGCTTTATTTCGAGCGCTCGGCTACGCCGTCGTGCTCGAAAAATCGCGCGTGTTTTAGAGACCTGTTTATCCACTTATATTTTAATATACTATTTCGAGCATCAATTGACCGAAAAACTAGTTTTGCCAATTGATATAAGTATTATACAGTACGTGCAAGAGTATTTTATTGTAGGATGGACAATATCAAATAACCTAACCTATCTTAACCTAATCCAACCTAACCTAACCAAACCTAACAGTATCTCCTTAGTCATAAGCAAGTGATATATATATATATACGTTTTAAAATTTGATTAACAAAATCGAAAAATATGTCTTTAAGCCAATTGCTTTTCGAAAAATAATTAGTCTTTCGAAAAACTGAAATTCGATCAATTAATTTTAAAAAATTGAATTCGAAAAACATGTCTGCTCCCAATTCTATATCGTCAATAATGTAATTGTAATCAAGAGTGCCTGACATGCACACTGCGCACGTAGGCCTGATGCCAGCCCAAAATACAATTAAAAAGCATTTCAAATGACTGTGGAATTGATTCAATTCCTTGATTGAAACACTCAGTCGAACCTAATTACTCGTGGAGCCTTCCGGTGGTCATCCCTCGGATGGTGGGTAGCAGAGGATACGGGGGATGCAATATGGTGTTTTGGATGACGTGCAGGTTATGACTAATTCCAAATAAGTGGGGAATCCTGCTACCCTTATGAGTTATATTCCACCCGCTGTACAATGATTAAATAGCTCTGTTGTGAGTAATTAATTTGTTTTTCAATAGGAAACGTTACCAACCGTTGGTATCCATTAGGCTTTATACTTGTGTAAATTAAAATATTGTACATAATAATATGTACGTCCGTCGCATATATAATCATCAAATTGGCTTTCTAATTTGCATGAGATCCTACGAAAATTCTTGGTTTATTTTTTTTTTAAATTTATTCTTATTTATAAAAATGTTTTAGTTAAATTATAAAAAAGAATCAATAAATAATAATCATTGTGTTCTCGGAGGTTTTGATTATATAATGTCAATTAAGATTAGAAAATATTAAAAACTAGCTGGTTCCCGGCATGCGTTGCTATGCCATTTAATAAATAAATTGTTCCGTCCTGCGTGTCCTTTCCCATTCGTCCCGTTTCCCTTCCACCTTCACTTCCTCTCCCGCGTTCCCACTCCGCCTCCTCCACCTTCCCTCTCCCCACACCACTCCTTCCCTTACCCCGTCCGACGAACTCCCCTCCCGAGTTCCCCTCCCCCTCCCAGGTTACCTTCCCCCTACCACAAACCCCCTACCCAAGTTACCCCCTCCCCCCTCCCGTATTCCATACATTCAGTTTTCAAACAGCTTGCGTGCCACCTATTGCAATTTTTTTATATAAATTTCTTAGTGGCAGAACCCACCAGTAGTCTTTTACAAACCTTGTCCTGACAATAACGAACACACAAAAAAAGAATTATCCAATTTGGTCCAATCGTTCGGAAGTTATGCGCGTACATACATTTCGGCGATTCATTTTTATTTATATAGATAGATAGAAGAAGAAGAAGAAGATAGAAGAAGAAGAAGAAGATAGATGGAACCACAAAATTTGTAGGCTGGCAACAACAATTTAACTGTCAAATATTATTTTAAAGCGCAATTAAACTGAATTTATCGAAGACTGCAATCACATTTTAAAAAACATATTTTGTTCTTAAAGAAAAAAAAATAAAATCAAAGGACCACTAATAACATAAATTTGATTAATGTTGTTTTACAAAGTGATTTGCTTTCATTTAATTTATCATAAATTTGAAATTATCTGTAGGTAGAAAGGAAAAATCACTAATGGTGAGTTTAGTTACACTACTTTCAGATCCGATTGAGTTAAATATTATATTCAGATCTAAAATTAGAGACATGATCCAAAACCCCGGCCAACGCTAGGTACTCAAGCTAGTATTAAATAAATGTGAGCAATTTTTAAACCGTGCTTTATATTTTATTACCATATTGATATTCTTCATTATGTTAACACAAAATTGCAAAGTTGTTATTTACCTAAGTACAAGCAATTCTAATTTTGAGATTAGCAGGTATATTGTAATGAAAAAATAATTTTTTCACTTTATGCTTTTTTAAACACAACTTTACATTTTCACCATAAGTTATATTTTTAGTATTGCCATTTGAACAACAATGGCGCCCTCCTATGTTTTCTACTCTTATTTGATAAACGCTGTTACTCGGTAGTTAAAGAATTTTCCAGATATACGAATAAGTGATATTCTATGATCAACCGCGGTAAAGCCTTTGACCAAATGCTTTACCCTTTTTGAGACAATAAAACCTGTTCCAAATGCATGATCCTTCTCGTGACAGCTGTAGAAGATGGTACAGTCACGCTTTTCGATTGTTCCCTTTCCTATCCATCTAATCTCCTGGATTGCTCTTATGTCAGTTTTATATTTAGCAAGTTCGTCTAAGAGGATTCTTAAACTTCCTGCGCGATACAGAGATAGTACATTCCAAGTAGCAAGTTTAAAATCGTTATCCTTTATCCGTTTGCCGGGTCTTTTCCGAAGTCCAGTAGTTGTTGTCCGAGGCTCTGTGTTTGGCTTCGTAATATAGGTTTTTTTTTACGAGAAGAGGTTATTGGCCTCTTGCTCAACCCCCTACCAGGAGGACGAATTATAGTATTATTAATGTCCACCCACCCACAGAAGACAAAAGTGATACAGAAAAAGACACCTTCTATGCAAAGCTCTCGAAAACCTATCAGGACTGCCCAAACCATGATGTCAAGATAGTGATAGGGGATTTTAATGCAAAGATAGGAAGGGAATCAGAGTATAGACCTACAGTTGGAGCACATAGCCTGCACGCAGAATCTAATGATAATGGTACAAAATTAATTGATTTTGCAACGTCCCACAATATGATTGTGAGTAGCACATGTTTCCCAAGAAAGGATATATATAAAGGAACATGGAGAACACCAGATGGTAGAAATGTTAACCAGATAGACCACCTACTTGTTGAGGCAAGGCATAAATCTGATTTAATGAGCATACGAACATACTGTGGAGCAAATGTTGACTCGGATCATTACCTTGTTATCTCCAAAATACGGAGTAGAATATCAAACGTGAAGAAACAGAGGGGATCACGCACAAATAAATTTGATATTGAAAGCCTAAAAGTACCAGAAACAGCAGAAAAGTTCATTACAACCATAAATCATAAGTTGGATGACATCAGCGACCATGTGGAACAACATGATATTAACTCATACTGGGATGGTGTTAAGTCTGTGATTACCAATGCAGCTGACGAAGTTCTGGGAAGCAGGCAAACACAACCAAGAGAATTATGGTTCGATGCAGAATGCCAACAAGCAACCAATGTGAAGAATGACGCATATCTAAGAATGCAACAGCGACATCGTACACGGCAAGCAGAGATGGAATACAGATAACTAAGAAAGCATGAGAAAAAACTGCACAGAAGGAAGAAACGAGTATTTCTCGAGAACCAAATCAAGGAAGTGGAACTAGCCAAGGCCCAAAACAGAAGTCGACTTTTCTATCAGAAGGTAAACCATCAAAGAAAAGAATACAAGCCCAGAATTACAATGTGCTACGACAGCGAGGGAAATATTTTGAATGAAAAGTCAAGAATTCTGAATAGATGGGTGGAATATTTTGATGCTCTGCTAAACGGAAGTGTAGATGAGAGTGTGGATGAAAATTTGACAAGGGATGGAAACATCACTGATGGTGGTACTAATGATGATGACAATGTCGAGCCACCACCAACATTAGAAGAAGTAGTGGGTGCCATTAAAAGTCTACATAACAATAAATCACCTGGAACTGACAACATCTCTGCAGAGTTATTCAAATATGGCGGAGAGAACCTTCAAGTCCATATATATAATATCATTAAATCCATCTGGTGCTCTGAGACTCTGCCAAGTGAATGGAACTGTGGAATAATTTGCCCTCTTCACAAGAAAGGAGACCCTATGAACTGCTCTAACTATAGGGGCATAACGCTGCTGAATATCTCATACAAGATCCTATCAAATGTACTGTGTGGTAGGCTTATGAAATATTCGGATGGCATAATTGGCCAATATCAAACTGGGTTCCGTAAGGGGAAATCTACAACTGATCAAATCTTTTAACTGAGACAGATACTGGAAAAAACAATAGAATTTAATGTTGATACATACCATCTCTTCATAGATTTTAAGGCTGCCTATGACACGGTAAATAGAGAAAGACTGTACAGAGCCTTGGATGAATTTAATATCCCAAGAAAACTGGTAAACTTAGTAAGGCTCACAATGTCTAATGTTGAGTGCCGAGTCAGAATACAACAGGATCTGTCAGACACCCTAAAGACCTTCAATGGACTAAGACAAGGAGATGCACTTGCCTGCATTTTATTCAATTTAGCGCTGGAAAAGGCCATCCGAAATGCAGGTATACAAACCACAGGCCATATTTTTAACAAGTCTGTTCAGCTCCTTGCTTATGCTGACGATATAGATATCATCGCACGCTCAGAATATGAACTAAAATCGGCGTTTAAAAGCTTAGCTACGTCGGCAAGGAACATGGGATTGGTCATCAACGAGGGGAAGACAAAATATATGCCCGTACATGGACGCCAGAAACCACCAAGTATACAGATAGATAATTATACATTTGAAACTGTCAACGAGTTTGTATATCTCGGTACTATGGTGACAAATGACAACAATGTATCCAGCGAAATCAAAAGAAGAATAGTAGCTGCAAATCGATACTACTGTGGGCTACAGAAGCATATGAAATCTCGCCACCTTACCAGAAGAACTAAAGTCCTGCTTTACAAGACCCTTATACGACCTGTTCTTATGTATGGTTCGGAATGCTGGACAATCAGTAAGGGTGATGAAGGAGCCCTAGAAAGTTTTGAAAGGAAGGTGCTGCGAAGGATTTACGGCCCAGTCTGTGATAATGGAGAATGGCGTATCAGATACAACCAGGAGCTATACGATCTTTACGAGGACCCTAATATCTCCAAGGAAATCAAAACTGGAAGACTCAGGTGGGCTGGACATATCCAGAGAATGAGCGAAGGAGATATCCCAAAGCGAATTATGGATGGTGCACCTGGGGGTCGGAGAAGAGTTGGAAGACCAAAGCTTCGATGGCTGGATGGAGTGGTGAAGGATGCAAGCACCATCGGCATCCGAAACTGGCGCAACGCAGCACAACACCGACAGTCATGGAGGCAGGCTCTGCTGGAGGCCAAGACCCGACCTGGGTTGTAGAGCCACAGATGATGATGATGGTTACTCGGTAGTTACCTAGAAAAGTGAACTGTTAATAAATTTCTTACAGTTACCTTGGAATATAAAATTTTAACATTTTCTCAACTTTTTCAACTATTTCCTAGAAACTACTTCTTGAAGTTAATACTTCTTAGGCGCCGTTGTAATGTGAAATCCGATAAAACGAAAAAAAAAATAAACGCATACATCTATAGGATTTAGCCTGCGAGATAATGAGATAGAATAATATCCTCTTTGTGCGGTGCTTCGTAGCCTCCCCTCTCTTGTCTACTTTAGTTATCTGAAGGTTTCACTTCTACCGCGTGTGAACTGCACACTTGTTTTTTTTTTCATGTTCCCAATTGACTTTGAAATATGAAGCAAACAAAATGCACGATGAAACGGATAGCGCAATGAAAATGGTTGCGCCGTTCAAGAGTTTTTATTGATATAATCAAGCAGGTTTTCTGATATGATTTTAGATTTTCACATTCGAAAGTATTATCGTGATTTATTTTTGGTGTATCATGCCGTGTTGCGCTACCTCCTTCTTTAGACAACCTTACGGAGAGCGCGTAATAGTATCCATCATCAGGATCTACATATCTGTCACGATGATGGACACTGTAACACTGTCCGAAGCATCGGCTAAAGAAGGAGATAGCACAACATGTCATAATACCTCATGACATTATATATAAAATATACACGCAATATAGCTTCAAGTTTAAACGACTTTGAATATCACTTAATTTCACGACCATTTTTTTACTATTACCGTGATATTCACCATTACCGTGATATTTACATTAATTTATTTATTGCTGGGTAAAAACATCAAAAAAAAATACTGATATATAAAAATGCAAGGTGTTAAGTGTACCGACAAGTGTTTTTTCACGAGTTTTTTTAGTTTCTTAAAACGTTTCCTTGATCGATATAAATATACCGTTCTTAAAATCGTGCATTTTTTTTATCCCAGTTTGCAGAAAATAACCAGACGATTAATGATTGTGATTACCTACGAAAAATTCGCTTTTTATGCTCTAGTTTGATTTAGGGGTTTCCTTTCTAATATTGTTTTTTATATTTGTGTTAGCAGAAGTGTTTATGATGGTGTCGGAAAGGATCTCGCGATTCGATATGATTTCTAATAAACAATCCGTGTAACAATTAATCCAACACTATTCATAAGTACTTTTCTAGCAAGTAAAAGCATCGATGGAATAAATCGTCCGAAGATGCACTCAATTGCGTATTCAGAAATGTAGAACCACATCCAGCTTCCATGTCCAATCAGGCAGCACTCGCCTTAGTTGGCAGATCTTTTCTCATATTTCACGCGAGAAGATTACAAACCGGTCTTAACGATGGCACTTATTTATTAGGTTGTAGCACTTATTTGCAGAACCTTACCAAAAAGAACAAAGTGCTCACTGGTGGAAGAAGAAAAATCTTGTAAAATGATACGCAATTTCGATGCCGCACTGTTTTGCTAATTATCTTGCTAGGGGCAAGAAAAACACTTTATCCGCGAATGGAAACATCGTAAAGGGGGGTTTGTAGGCGTTTCGTTAACAGGTCAAATCATTCACCACTAAACCGTAATATGATATCTACTTTTAGCAATTATTTTTTTGCACTTAACCTTTGTTTTATGCGTAAATTAAAGAGTTTAAAACACGGTGAGGCCGGAGCTGAAGGGTCCAAGCAGAGCCAAGTGTATAGTCTACCTGTGCAGTATATCAGGCACATAGACAACTGATGACAGATTCATGCAGGTAGCCTCCGCAATTATCTATGCACCATGGCGTGCGATGCACTCTTATGCACTTTATCATTGCCCATATTGCATACTGGATGCTGCGTGGAAACAAACAATGTGCATATAAGTACCATTTATCAACGATCTCCGTGTAGCTATGCTATTAACGCTTGCATCTGAAACGGGAGGAAATGCGAATAATATTTCATTATAATTATAATTTATTACTTCTTTTATAGATACTTGATAATTGCTATTATTTACAGAATAACATAATCATTTTAAGATATCTCCGAACGCACATGCTTTTATACGGTATAACATAGGAATTTATCATTGGACATCAGGTTATAATGGTTTCTAAGATAATTTTTAACTTTGACATAGTTTTGTAAACAAACAAAAATAATGTGTATTTGAGCCATGGCTGATATCTTATCTTGCAGCGATGAAAATTTTAAAGTCAATGAAAAAAATTAGAGTGTGTAATTCACACTCGATAGTGGTGAAACTAGAAAGTCGCTAGACGTTGCTTTTTTGCCCGTTTTTTTAAAGTGGTTTGAAGATTGGATATTGGTTTACAAAAAAAAAAATTTTTTTTTTGGATTTCATGATTCGAACCTCAGTCCGCTGGATTTCTCTGGCCGCTGAAATTTGCGACGCACTATACCGCTGCGCTATGGGACGCACTCGGCGAGGCGCGAATTTACGTATTATATTCCGACGACCAATGAGCGCAGACCTATCGTCGTTTCCGTTTTATATCTCAACCGATAGCCTTGAACGCAGTTTGATGCTTCGCAGATGCCGTAGTGCGTCATTTCCGTTTCATCCGAATTTCAAATCACTCTAACGGAGCTAAGGAAGTTTCACTCGAAAAATAATAATAATAATATTTAATACTGTATATTTAATAGTCTGTACGTGAAGACCTTTTGAGTTCGATTCTTGATTCCCTTTGCCAAATGAAGTTGCTGTAAAATAGGCAGTAAGTAGGTTTCAACCGCAGCACATTTTATATTACATTGTTACTGAATTTAAAGAGAAGGATCTTTGTATCGTATAAATTTGTCTGTACCCTTAAATTTCCGGTTAACGGTGGGTGTTTACAGTGTACACCGGTGTTTTATAGAACGAGAAATCAATATCGTAAAGTGGCAAAGCGTTGGCGCTCAACCGCCGGCCCGCGAGCGTTTCGCGATCAATAAATTAATAGCATTATTGTTATGGGTTGCGTTTTGCCTGCGTGCTTCATAGAAGCTAATATTGTAGTGATATTGTTAACATACTGGCGTAGGAGTAGAAACATCGTTAAAGGCATTAATTATTTAGTAAACAACAACTTTTATCAGATAGACTATAGAAGCAACACAGTTCATATGATATTTCCATGAATTTGATATTTCCTCTTTAAAATGAAATTTTCACAATACACTTGACGATTTCCGTAGCAGGAAGGTAAATTTCCAGTCGAGTGTTCATAAAAAAATCAATGAGTTTATTCATAAACCGAATTCCAAATATTTATTGTTTACGTTTACATAGAAGATGTTCAATATTGAGCTTAAACTTGAGCTTAAACTATTAAAATACTGTGGACAGTCCCCTCACTAAGGATTCCTGTTCCGAAGAAGACTGTAGGTGGTTATGTTGATTAACTCATTTTTAGTTTGTCAACCTCATCTTTGTGTTTATTGATTTCGTCATCTTCATGTTTGTTTACCATGTATGTTTGTTGATTCGTCTCTTTATTTTCGTTGATTTCCTTGTCTTCATGTTTGTTGACTAGGTATGTTTGTTTATTTCTCCTTCATTTCTGTTGATTTACTTATCTTCATGTTTGTTGACGGTACGTTGTGTTGGCGCTACTTTATAATTTTTTTTTATGATATCCTCATCTTCTTGTTTATTTATCCATGATTATTTGGATATTGTTTTTAAACTTGTTTATCTACAATGTATTTTTAATTTTATTTGAGAGGACATTGAATAATCTGGTAGCACGGACTATTTTCTGCCCAAAATATTTATTTCAATTTGGGATGTTAAGTACTGGTCAGTAAGGTAATAATTTTTTATCATACTAAAGTATTAAAAAAATACTTTTAAAGACAACATTTTCAGGAATCAGAGTCCTTTACATGACGACATATTTATTATTATATCCTTTACAAGTTTTTGCAGGCTGTGCCAGTGCGGCAATATCCGCCTTATCTCCTGTGCGCGCGCAGAACATGCGGTCGGCGACAAAGCTCAGACCCACGCGCAGTGTAGCCGTGCACCAACCACCTAGCGTGGTACGTGCGCGTGCAAAGTGCGACGTGCGATATGGAACTCCTGAAAACAACGATTCTTTGGTGTATCCAAATGAATGCTTACTATTATTTCAGTTTTGAAGAGTGACATTGTATAAATAAAATGAAATGGTTATCAATTTTTAAGGTCCAGATAAGTTGGGTTAACCGACTTAATAATTAACAAACGAGCTAAACACAAAAGGATCATCACCTTAAAGGACATCATCAATTATTATTTTAACATTAGCTCCACACAAGAGGCCCTGAGGTAAATTATTTTCCTCGGGGCCCACGTAATCGTTGGGGTGCCCATATAATAATAATAATAATAAAACGTTTATTTGTTATAGAGAATACATCTGGAGTGTATTTTTATGTAAAGGAAGAGAGGGAGTTCTGGGAAGAAAAAAGTATGAGGTATGAGGAAGGAATCTGGGAGTCAGTCAGTATCCAGAAGTAACACATGTATGAATCCATTCCTCCCACCGCGGTACAAGGCGATGGGCGATGGAGTCCGGCTGGGGAGGACAAAAGGACTCTCTCGATCAGTCTCACCCGAACCGACCGACACGTACGTAAGTTGGTCGGCAAACGCATCCGCCGCCAACACCTAGACATACCTCACCTCGGCTAAGTCACCAAACGTAGCGAATCACTTGAGGTGACCTACGACAGGGGTGCTGGTTATCCAATAAGTTGTATTAGGGAACATACCCATACTACGTGACCAACTTTTTCCAATTTTTAACCCCCCCCCCCCCCCCCCGGTGACCAAAATCCTAAGCAACCCGCCGCTCATTTGTATGGAGCGTGACATTTTGAAGACCCCCCCCCCCCCTAAACGTGTCACGTACTATGGGTACGTTCCCTTACTAGCGCATCACAGAAAAAATGAAAAATCACAGGCTATACTTTTATGAATGTATAAAACTATGTTCTTTTGGAGAACAAAAATTTAAAAATATATTTCTATTACAAATGTAGGATTTGTGAACATGGAAGTATGTATAAAAATTGCCCGATGATCGCCTTTCTAAAACAAACATTTTCAATTTTGGAGACATCAAAATTTAATTTTTTAAATTAATACCGTTAGTGAAGTTGAAAAGTTATGCCATCTCTCAAAAAATAAAGCAAATATGGCATTATTCATAATAAAATATTTTTGGACCTAATTTATCGCTTGCCTGAATTGTTTTCTCAATCAGTTCTAATTTTAAAAATCAAAGAAAATCCTAGTTTAGAGGTTCTGATCCGGAGTCTCACAAAGTCACAGAGACACATAATCGAAATAATAATTTTTAATTAACACCGAAATTATAATTTTTAATTTCATCCAAATGGAATTTCAATTTTTCTAAATCTTTGTTGTAGAAATGCACAGGATATGTGTAGCTTGTGGGTACATCCTATTTCTTATAGTTAATGAAATAAAAATAAAAAGTTTTTAAAAAGTAAATATTATAACCGGTCACTTAGAACTTAATTTGAATGTACTTCAAAAATAATGGCAATTTCATAAAAATACTTGCAGTAAGAATTATAATCAAAACGAGAAATTTCAGTTGTGAGCCTACCCTGCGTTACTCTGATAATGAACTCTAGAACTTGGATTTTTGAGTGTCGTTTTCAAAATTGGAACTGTTTGTTTGAAGGATTAAGAGAAATGATAAATATGTTAGAACTATTTTTATTAATTAAAATTCTAATTATGGGTCAAGAACTCAGACAGACCATAAAGTACCTAACTATAAATTATTACATTTTCGAGAATGTTTTTTCTTGATCAATCTGCAGCAATTGTCCTTACTCTGATGTGTTCTTTACTTACTTTCAGATTCACTAGTGTTTAATAAAAGTCTAATTCATATACCATTATCTATAGAGGAACTGTTATAGAATTTGTTATAATTGATGAATTTTCAGAAATTGGCATTGTCAGCGATTGTTAAGACACAACTGTAAAAATCATTGAGCTTTTTTAGCACTCTGTCAGCTGAAAAAAAGGTGTTAATGTACCCTGTACCAACACGATGAAGGTCTTAAATTGACGATTTGCCCTGTTAATCCAGACGTGTGAATGTTCTTTCAATTTATTTTTATAGGTTCAAGATACAGTAAAGATTGCATTCCAATAAAACATCGCACTGTGCAAGTGTATTTTAGGAGGTCCAAATAATGCATTCCTTGCTGTAAACTGTGCTCTGTTCAGTGTCATAATAATCGCACATGGACCATCAGATTGTATTATGACTGCATAATGTAGGTGCGCTTCGCGCTCTCTGTGATTTGGGACGATAAAGGCGTGAAAAACTTCAAGCTTTTATTCGTATAAGCAAGTGTAATCTGTCACGCAGTGTGTGCACATTCAGCAAAATCTCATGTAGGTAATCAACTGCCTCGTGTTCTTAACGTGTTTTTTAAACATCTCTTCAGCCTACATTTTTTCCCATTTTGCTAAGTAGTTTTGAATCATGTTAATGGATATTTCGATAAGGTAAGTTTGCCAAAAAATATTAGATTCCTTTCGCAAAAGAAAAACACCAGTTATATTATCATTGGTAGTTAAGTAGGTACTTTCAAATTACTCAAAAGCTCAATGAATAATCATAAGCTTCAATTTATAAATACACCCCCATAGAACTCACCCCATAGAGTCATAGAGAATAATGGAGCAAACACCAGCAATATGCTCGTACTCTCCCACGGCTCCTGTGGGAACCTGCCCGCAGCGGGGATGGGTGCTAATAAAACCTCCCTCTCTAGTTAGTGGATGGAAAAGTTGGGAGTGAGGGGGTGACGCGCGCTGTGCAATATGCACCCTGTCGACGCGTGCAGGGGTGTCACATATAGGGGACATCTATATTATATCCTATATACTTATGACTTCAAACGACAATTTCTGAAACATCGAAATCAGAATTTTTTGTTGGTTATTTTGTATTGAAGTATTACTAAAGTTAAGTACCTAGTTATGTATTTAGATCAGTAGCCAGTAACATTGTTCTTCGCCATGAATGTGAAGTAGTTTATGTAACGTCTATCAAACTTTACTATTAACATCACAACACCCAGATTGTTCCTTTACCACAACGCCCACATGAAAGTAAAGAATTATTTTTTTTTTACACAAGATTAAATTATACATTTTA
The DNA here is from genome assembly GCA_917880885.1 of Limnephilus marmoratus. Taxonomy (NCBI): domain Eukaryota; kingdom Metazoa; phylum Arthropoda; class Insecta; order Trichoptera; family Limnephilidae; genus Limnephilus; species Limnephilus marmoratus. Next base: position 55,039,254 of record OU862909.1, on the reverse strand, counting down.
AATGAGTATGTCGAAATAGAGAATCTCATGCTTAACGCTTTCATAACTGAATTAAAACTGGCAGTCGTAGAACATATTCGATACTAGATGATAACAAGAGGTAGAGATAATCGATAAATTTTGGTGGTTTTTATCAATAGTTTAGAAGATTTCATTTTAAAGAAAATGAAATCTCAGAGGGCGTGATTCAAATAAAATGACAAATCGTACAATGTATGTCAAAAGTATAGCAATCAATTAATCGTTTTTAAATTGCATAAAAATTAAACATTGAAAAATACCTTCAAACTTTCATAAAAAAAATTAAGTTTAAGTTTCAACACTTCGGTCAAGATTAATCACAAAATCTAATAAATACAGCGTACAAAGCCAGCAATTATAATGTATGAACAATATGTACATAAATAGTGAAGAAGAAACACAGTCTGAAAGGGTTTATATAGAAAAACGAAGTGATTACTTTAAAGCCAGATGTTGGAAATTTTATTAAAGAAAAAAATAGATTTTAACTTAATTAATACTTATGTGGATCTCTGCATCAGTTAAATGTAATATTACCATGAACCGACAAGAAACATTCAAAAACATCGAAACGTTTCGATGACATTTTATTATTTTCACAACCCTTCCCAGAGATGCACCCCGTGCCTATGGGGGACGGGCGCACGCTCTCGGGGAATATTATTTATTTGAGTTGTTGCATTCATTACCGCAGATCATCTGCGCCCAACTCTCCGGATCTGATTCCCGACGTATTGTTGCAGTGTTTATTTGTGTTTCGTATGTTAGGAGGGTGGGGACTTAATGTCCGATGTTGGGTGGTTGATCGTGTGAACTGCGTTTTGGCTGAATTGACACTTGCGGGGTGAATCCTAACGCAATTAAAATGTTAATGTATTACTTTCCTTTCAAACTATTTAGTACATACTGCCTTCAATGACTACAAGTAAATACTGCCTAACACTCTTTCCAATTTCTTTCATAGAACGAATATCAAAAATGACTACAAACATGTACTCTCGTGCAGAAGATTACTTACCAAATTTTATTTCTATTTTTATTTCAAGAAGAATAATGCTCACCAATGTTTATTTCATCTTCTTTAAATTTTCTTTATTTCTTAGATAACTTGCAATTCTTATATTTTTATCTGTTTTTAGTTTTATTTATCCCTAAATATGTTATTGTTTTCTTTTCTCTTCTTATATTTTATTATCTGTTTATATAAAATTATATTACATGTATGACTACCACAACACGGGCAATAGCCTGCCTAGTATGGTAGTAAAAAATGGACAAAAATGTAACATTAAATCATTTATGAAATAATAAAAAAAAAAAAAAAAAAAAAAATGTTTTAAAAAAGAACAAACCTCCGCATTAAAAAAATGTGAGTTGATTCTGCAAAGCGAAGTCCAGTTTTATCGATAATTTTGTGTCTGTATGTAAATTTGTTTATACGTTCCAAACGTACCCGTTTCAAGATGCAGGCCATTTTAATGTTTCAGCGAAGATTATTTTTCACAAAGCACAAAGGGTGAATTACCTACTTTAAAAAAAAAAGATTTAGTACATTTTCAAATGTGATATCGTCTTGTTTATTTGGTTTTATTTTTTTCGATAGTACCTACCGGCATGAGAAAGTTTGAAAAAAAAAATGTCACGGAGATAGTGACATTCCTTTGAACAAATTGTACAATTAAATTAAATAAATATATGATTTACATTTAAGTAGGTAGGTATTTAAGTACCCCCTTTCAAATCACATGATATCACACAAAATTTTGTTGTTGATTAATTAAATAAGCGAATATTAGAAACATACTTTTTTGAACGCGTTCTACCGTTTACTTAACTATGTAGTAAATGTTCTACAACTATGAATATATAATTTATTTCTAGCTGGTCCCCGGCATGCGTTGCAATGCCATTCAAAGAAATAAATTGAATCTCCCTGCACGTCCCTTCCCTTTCTCCGCCTTCCCCTCCCTCGTCTCTTCCCTCTCCGCGAATCCCACCTCCCCCGTGCCCCTTCCCCCGGCCTTTCATCCCTGCCGCTAAAATACATGAAATACACACATTTACATTATACAAATTTCATAACGCCAGAGCTTATCATTATAATATATAGCTTATATGTTTTTATGGTGTATGAGCTATATTATTGTAAAGTTTCATTAAAATCCATTCAGTAGTTTTGCGTGAAAGAGTAATAAACACACATACATCCATACAAACATTGACGTTTATGATATTAGTAAGATTAATAATAATAATAATCTTTATTCCAGGATGAGGGGAGGATAGTGCAATCCCACACGCCCCATATAGTTATACATATTTATATATTTACATAGTAAAGAAATAAGAAAATAAATTTGGGAGGCGGGAATGGGTACCGCCGCCCCGGGAACCTTTATTGGATAACCAACACCTCTGTCATAGGTCACCCCAAGTGGTTCGCTATGTTTGGTGATTTAGCAGGGGTGCCCGGGTTCATGGGGTGCATCGGAAGAATCTTCGGGCAATCATATTTGACAAAACACTGATTCTTCTCCTCTGTCAGATAAGTTTTAAAACAAATAACGATAATTATCGTCTGTCGCTCAATATCACCATCATCCCAGAGATTAAAAGTTTTCATAATGCGGATTGATATGGATACCTGTTATCAAACTAAGAGATGTGCAAATTCTCTACATCTTGAAGGCTAACAACGATGTCATCTATATTGCTCTACTATAATAACAGGTACCTTGAAAAATCACCGAAATAGAATTATTTTTAAAATTCACATTTGTTTTTCTTTACATGGTAAGTATCACTGTTTACAATTCAATTTTTAAGCTCAATAGGACAAGTCTGTTAACTTGGACGTTAAAACTATCACACATAGCATACTTACTTATATTATGTTAACATAATGTTATGCTTTGTCTGGGAGCTCCGACGTAACGTGTATTGTGTTTAAAACAACACTAGACTATAATAATTTCACAAATGCCAACTTATAATTAGAATGCATTCATAAATTAAATCATAGGTATAATTTAATAGTAAACACTATTATGCATTCTAGTATCGTTGATATGAGGAAAATTATGCAGGTGGCTAGAAATGTCTTGTTACAAAATACATAAGTAGATGGCATAATAAATGAGGGAGTAGAACAACAATTAATTAAGAAATATTCTTCATCCTTTAATCAGAAAAATCACAATTTGCGAGGCGGATATGGGTACCGCCGACCCGGGAACCATTTATTGGATAACCAACACTCATGCCATAGGTCTCCCCTAGTGGTTCACTAAGTTTGGTGATTTAGCAGGGATGTCCGGGTTCGCGGGGTGAGGTTTGTCTAGGTCTTGGCGGTGGATGCATTTACCCACCTATTGCGTGACGGGTCGGACCGGAAAAGACTGGTTGAGGGAGAACTTTTTACCTGTCCACCTGGACTCTGGACCCATCGCCTTGCACCGCAGTGGGAGAAATGGATCCATACGTCCGTCAATCCTAGACACACTGACCCCCAGATTCCTACACACTACACACCCCCCATACCTTTTTTCTTCCCAGAACTTCCTCTCTTTCCTTTACCTAAAAAGACTTTCCACGCGGCATCTCCGAACATGACATATAATGAAAAAAAAAACTCTTGTGCCCTAAAAGCCATCAAATTCAAAATCACCGCGAGTAAGGGCCAATTGCATCGAAAAAAGTTAAAGTAAGGTTTAAAGTTAAATACTTAAACTGAGTTTAAGCCCTAACTAAAGTTAAGCTGCATTGCAACACAATTGAGTTGCATCAACATTTAAATAGTTAGTTTAAAGTTACCAGTGTTGCCATTGAAATGGCTTCGAATTTTCCTTGGATTTGATATATTTCTGTACAAATAAACCCACAATAATTTTTACAGGTGTCAACACCGATTTTTAGATTGTATTTCTTCGACATTTATGAAGTTTTTGAGGGTTATGTTATTTGGGAATTGGTTTATTTATGGTTATTTGTTATGTCACAGTTGCAGTTTAAAAAAGTGAACAACATTTGATGATATTATTATATTGTGGCCGAAGGCGGGCTATTATTGCTCTGCTAACTCTGTCTATTGTACACGAGACAATACTTTTATGTACCCCAGAGATGTCTCCTGTATATCTTTGCATCGTTCCCGTTGCATAAAAATGCAATGTTATTAGAACCTAGTTCACAGTTCCACAGCACAAGCAGCATGATTTCCGATATGACAAAAAAAATTGTTTCAGTTGCTTTAATTGAAATATAACAATGTTAGTATAAATTATCAAGAGAAGTGTAGGTAGGTATATAAGTTTGAATAAACACTTGCTTGTAAATAATGTAGTTTATCATTGGCAACGAGAAAAGTTAGTTGCCTGACCATTCTTTTGGACATCCGAAATCTGACAATAGAATCCATCTCTTCCTTCGGAAAATGATTGATTCATGATTTAATTCCTTATTTTACCTATTTCCTATATATTCTAATCAATCGATATCTATATATTCTATCAAAACCCGGGTTATCGAGACATTTTTATTATTATTCTCCATTCAAACAGTATTTCGTTCCTTGGTGACGGATGACAGCTAGCATCTTTACCAAAATGTAACTTTAAACTCTCCACATTGCTGGGTTAAATAAAAGTAACTATTTTGTAACTATTTAGTTAACTTTTATTTAAACGAAGTTGAAACAACTCATTTTTGTAAGAAATGATAAAAAAGTTACTTTTATTTAACTTTAACTAAAAAGTAACTTTAACTATTTTCGATGCAACTGGCCCTAAGTAACATAGAAAAGATCTAACAGTTGGTAAATCCGACACTAGACGATGGTCAGCCGATTATTGCTACAATAGTATTTCCCAATGATAAAAAATACACGTTCAACTCTTCAGGATAGGCACTTAATCTTATTATTGAGCGATATAACAAACGTGCGTTGCTTATCGATCCAAACATTCCACAGATCGTTCAGTAATCAGTGAATTATAGTTTTCTTCTAATTAATGTGTGAAATAAGACACAAATATACGCTACACCTTAAAAACAGGCCAATTATAATATTTAGTACCCATAAGAAAAATGTTTTCTGTTTTGATTAATTCGGCGAGGAAATAAATGTATCTTCGCGTTTGGCTTCAGGCGTCTGTGAAGTGTCATAATTGAATGTTTTTTAAAAAAGTAATAAATACGCTACGAGAACAGTTTCAGAAATAAGAAAGTGCAAAGATTTATGACTTTATATTTAAGGCCTTCTCGTTGCGCAATGGTATTATATGCTAATTTATTCTGGTCACGAATTTTGTATCAAACAATCATATTATTATTGCCGCTTGTTATTAACTCTTGTCTTATTTCCCTAGCCTCGCTTGCACTTGACTCTGCGCACTGGTCACTACTCAATTCTTGGCGTGTGCGGGAATGCATTGCTATAGTTTTACATCAATCGAAAGCTCATCCAAGACGTTTAACCGAAAATATAAAGATCGAGCTATTGTAGATTGATTTTATTCATATAGGTTCAGCTTCCATAGTACCACCTATCACCGCTCGTGCATTAGTTACTGTTATTAACTCTTTAGTCTTATTTCCCTAGTCACTACTCACTTCTCGGCGAGTGCGAGAATGAATTGCTTTGGTTTTACATCAATTGAAAGCTCTCCCAAGACGCTTTACTAAAAATGTAATGATCGGGCTATTTTCTTGTAGATTGATTTATCCGTGCAGTTTTAGCTTTTTTGCAATTATATTGTAGATTTATTACCCATGTAGTTTTAGCGATCTTCAATATATGTCGGTAGGTTAGTTTGTGATACGAATTTCTGCTATATTCCAATAGATGGCAGCTGAGTTAGTTAGCAGAAGAGTACCATGTATCGTCGATCGTGCCTTAGATGTTATTATGCCTCTGTTATTAACTCTTAGTCTTAATTATCCAGCCCCGCTTGCACTCTGCGCTGCGCACTGGTCACTACTCACTTCGCAGCTAGTGCGGAATGCGTTGCTTTGGTTTAACATCAATCGAAAGCTCATCCAAGACGTTTAACCGAAAACATAAAGATCGGGATCTTGTTGATTTGTTACCCATGTAGTTTTAGCTTTCTTCAATAGATGTTGATAGGATAGTTTGTGATAAGAAGTTCTGCTACATCCCAACAGATGGCAGCTGAGTTAGTTTTCAGAGTACCACCAATCGCCGTTTGTGCCTTAGGTACAATCGGTTGAGGTTGGGCGGACTTCCGGCCTCCGTGGTCTCCGGGGTCGACTACGAATTCAGAGGTCGCGGGATCTAATCCGAATTCAAATCAAATTTAAATCCGCTTCGCATCCAGACGCATGAGAGCAGTTGGAATGTTTTTGTGGTATTCACGTTTTAAAAAACTTCCACTCGCAACTCTGCCACAAAAAAAACGAGTGTGCTTCAGACCACACGACTGAAGTAAAACTTCACTAACTTATATCTCCCTCTCAACTTCCGTTCGCCTCGCCCGACCGTTCGCCTCGCCCAATCACCTTTTCATAACGCTCTCGTCATGCATTCACCAGCTTACTCCCCAAGTCAAGCCTGCATAAAGGCCCGACCATTCATCGCCCGATGACACTTTTCGTAACGCTCTCGTCACGCATTCACCAGCTTACTCCCCAAGTCAAGCGAGCGTAAAGAACTTTTACTTCAAAAACATTCCTAGTTAAAAAGTACTATAAGGGAAGCAATTCCTGTCACATTTAACGACCGTCCTTGTTAATAACTGACTAGGAAAAGTTATAAGGGAAATCGTTTAAAAATGAATTCTCATACTACTGCCACTATTATTTATTTGTTTCACGAATCAATTTATTTACACGAGCAAAAGCACTTGCATGGAAGAAAAGGAATTGTTAAAGTGAAACTGGAAAAGTTATAAGGGAAATTGTTTAAAAATGAATTCCACTATTGCCATTATTAATTATTTATTTCACGAATCAATTTACTTTGCGAACAAAAGCACTTGCAAAGAGGGAATAAGATGACCTGCCACCCTTATGTTCCCACACAATAATCACCCCTAGCAATAGCACGCCCCTCCCCCACCCATCCCTTGTTAGTTGTTAGGTGGGTAATCTGAACTCTGGACCACTGACGTCTGACGACTGATGAAGGGGCACGTGGCTATACTAACTGTACTTGCTCTTGCTAAGCCAACATCAATGATTCTGAATGAGTTCTGTGGGAAATAAAACCGTGATTGAATAGAGAAGTGGTTAGATTAGAGACCACCATTTACCCCTATACGTATTATTTGATACTTTAGTTCGTAGGTGCATGAATAACATACGTTTTACGCGAATGGGAGGTCTGAAGGGAATTGAACAAATGGATATAATATTACGGAAAGTGTGTGACAAAAGCAACAACAAAATTATGTATATTAATTATCTCACTTCAAGCACATTTGAGGTGAACTTTCACAACACTGTTCTAAATAAATTGACCATCATTAGTCATCAGGTATTTTATATTCAGATGTTATAGAACTCTTGCCGAGGGACGAATCACATTTAGGACGATAAACATTCTTATCCAATCCTTGTACTATTGTAACGCTCATCATAAAATTTTGCTTTTGCTTTCCCAATCACATTCATTAAAGAACATGTTATAATAATAATAATAAATTTGGACAACTTTTATAGCGCTGTTTTTGCGAAAAATCTCCTTTAGAGCGCTGTATATACATGGTGTCCGGAAACTCGTAGTACAAGCGGGAAACTGGTAAATCTACATCACATTCGGAGTCGATTTGTGATATAATTTTTTTGATTTGAGCTTTCGTTTTCGAGTAAATCAGGTCCAAAGTTGGAATTTTTTTGGTTAAATTTGAAAAAAAATTTCACTAGGGGGTTGATTTCAGCTGTGTAATGTCTTATAAAATGCATCGAAGGGTAAACCGGGCTCAAAAATTTTTTTAACCCTTTAGTTGCCGAAAAAATGGAAAAATATAAAAAAAATAATATTAAAATCGAAATTCTCAGATCGAAAAGAATAAGTTTTTTGGGTTCTCTACGTGATGTAGATTCGCCAGTTTCCCGCTTGTACTACGAGTTTCCGGACACGTTGTATATTAGTATTATAATATATACCTAACTTAAATAATAGCCGTTCCAAATTATGTCCTCAGCGTGCAAACTATATCTAGATTTCTCTAGTAAATAATAAACAGTGTTAATCTCAAGTGACTTCTCAGGTAAGTGTGGTCCTGCATATTTTCTGCCCGTATAGAATATGAATAAAATATTATACCTACATTATAACGCGGCATCACGTTCATTGGTGAAATGCATTTAACACATTGTTTTGTATGACTCCAGATACTAATATCTACAGCCTGTATGTCGGACGAATATCTACAGCTCATATGTTGAACTAATATCTACGAACTTCAGAGTGTTGATTAATATTTACAGAGCTAAGGTCGGACGAATATCTATGACGGTCCAAGTGTTGACTAATATCTACAGAGCGTAGGTTGAACTAATCAGCTAAATGTGTCCAATAGTCCGATATTAGGGATTTTTACATACATACGTACATTAAATCAGTTTTTTAAACTGCATACGCAATATTACGTTATTCCAATATGATATACATAATTGAAAATCCAACCTCTGCCAGTGCTGTAGATATTCGTCAACACTTTGGTTCTCATAGATATTAGTCAACAGTTTGAGCTGTAGATATTCGTCAACACTTTGGTTCTCATAGATATTAGTTCGATTTTTTCAGTTTTTGGAATTCCTGTAGATATTAGTAGACGCCTCCGTTTTGTATAAGTGATGGACTAACCGGGGTATGCAACCTGTTAGCCACAAGTTGTTATAATAGTTTGTCTAGGCTGTAGTAATAAGATAGATAGATGGTAAAAATATATTATAAATTTGTGCAGCACCTTTCAGGTGATTTTTCACAAAAACGGCGGTACACAAATAATCCAAATTTAATTTATTTACATGTTTGTTATGTACTACAAAAAAAATCGTGAATGAATTGAAAAGTATTCATTGACAGATTACTGTATTCAATTTACTTAATTATTTATTCACATTATTTAAATATTTTTCGTCGGGTAACAACTGCGATTCAATGGGATGAGTAATAAATAATTCACAGTAAAACATTACATTTTTCATAACCATCAACGCCTCCCCGAGCATATTGCTCAACATGGAACAAAAGACCCTCCGTGAATGGCAAAACACAACTAAGCAAATTTCCCATCCCACGAGATCGTATTATTTTTCCCTCAACAACATCCTATGGGAAAACGCAAGTGTTGCGCCATAAGTGCATTTAGTTCTGGGTGCAAGTTCATTTAAATAGATTTGTTATTAATTTGTAATTCCACACGGCTATTTGTGTTGCTGCATCTGGAGGGGTGCTAAAATGAAAGTGCCAGGTGAGGGTTGAAATTAATACAATGATGCTGCATCTCACTGCGGGTGCAAACCACCCCTATTCTATTTAGAACGGTCGATGGTTTTTAGTTAAATTATTTATGACGGTTTTTTGTGAGAGCATGTGCTGGGATATTTAAAATATACATTAAGTTTACTGCTTAACACCACAATTTTTAGGTATTTATTTGTTTATTTTTTAAAACTTTGAAAACTAGAGTATCGAATCACTTTATAATCTAATCGGTAGGCACCTATTATCTAAATCTTTGGTTTTAGCAATCGCTTTTTTTCAATATTCACTAGATAACTAATTAACTGTATGTACAGTGTTTTAACAAGCTGATCCAAATTTATTTTGTGAATAACGAGTAGATAACAATTTTATTTTTTCGTTTGTCATTTTATTGGATATTATTTTTAAATCTATCATCACATAAACAATAAATAATTTTTAAGCTTAAGGGGAACGTATGCGCGGCCCATTTCTGCCCGTTTCATACAAATCTTAGATTTGGATTTGAGATCAAAATACCCAACCAAAATGTAAAATTATTTTTATAATCAAAAGGTATATCAAATATCTAGTTAGGATGTGAGCTACTTTATTTATTTTTGCTTTAAATTATAAGATATAGGCCATTCAAGATTTTAATGTTTCTGAATTTTAGAGGCGATAAAAAATAGTCGTTTATGTATTAAAATTACTACCCAAAAAATGCGATTCAACAACTTAAAATTTTAAAAATTTATTTTTCATTGTATTTTTAAAACATATATAGTAAAAATAAGTTTGTTATATTTTTCATTTACTCACAAATAATTGCCTAATTTGCCTCCAAAATCATGAAACACTAAAATCTTGAATAGCCTATATCTTATAATTTAAAGCAAAAATAAATAAAATGGCTCATATCCTAACTAGATATTTGATATATATTTTGATTACAAAAATAAATTTTCAGTTTTGTTGGTTATTTTGATCTTAAATCCAAATCTAAGATTTGTACGAAACGGGCAGAAATGGGCCGCGCATGCGTTCCCCTTAACATCCCCTTAGAGCACATAAATTAACCGTCGTCGATGAATATTTTAAATATACCAACTTTAAAAAATAAGCGACCTAACCTTTTAATTAAAATTATTAAACTCTAAATTCGATTGTTGTGAACTCCTGCAATTAATAAATCTACATGTACATGGACAAACAACTAGACGAGCATTAACATTTTATATACATTCTCGTACATCTCGTTCCACCTATAGTTTGCATTCCCCAATACAACGCTTATATAGCTTGGTAACAAATACTTAAAAAATATAGATGTATTTACAACAATCTGTCAAACTACGAATATTTTTGTTGATTTGGAGGTTATTTGGCAGATTATCTATTTTTACTTACATTATTTGTTTCCTACTTTATGTCAACTCTTATATTTTATATAACCTTTATTTTATGTTTATTACCTGTATTTTGTCAACCCTATATTTTTATAGTAATTTAAAAATTAAAATGTTTTGCATTATATATGTAAAATCCCTATGGTCGTTTAAATAAATAGATCTATTCTAGATAAAATCCTCCGTGTAACCATTCTGTGATTTTTCACTCAGATTGATAACCTCGGGTATGCATAATTTACACTGTACATATTTCCTAAAGTGGGTACCTACCCATCTTCTACACTTGCCCTTTAATATGATTTAAAAGCTATATATTAATATTGGCATGGTGTGTCCATGAGACCATTCGTATTGAATTGCAAAATTAGTTTTAGATTAATGCTCCACATTGTATCTATAAATTCTCCCATTATTTCAATGATATAGAATGATAATAATAATAAAATAAAATCACGGTAATAAAGTCATAATTTCTCACGAATCCATGTGTATTAGTTCAACTCAGATCCTTCTTGTCAAAGAGTAGAGCACTTTTTACGATTAATTATAACATTTGTGTGTTAATTTATTGCGCACTCTCTGGTTTTTTAACAGCACATAAATGAATTATAGATCAAATTGAATGCGCGTGATTTATCTCTATGAATAAAACCTCGACATTTACTTCTTTATTCATGTAAAACTTACAAATTACAAGTAATAAATGCTGGCCATTGACGTATCATTGACCATTTAATATATTGCACGTCATTATCGCGACTCACAATTGCGAGCACGTTATAAACCGATAGTTCAGCTTGATAAAACCCATTAAGCAAATTATCAATGCTTATTCATAGAGGTTTACAACAATGTTAAAAATCTTTTCTACCAACATCGTGATTGATAGAGATATAAACATATTTTATGAAATATTTTAATTTGAAAGTCTTCCTTGTAATATTTTATCCTTCGGTACGTAATTGTGCCATGTTTTAAACGACATCTTTGAAGCATTAAACCAAGAAGGAATTATTCCATCGAAGTTACGTGAAGGGTATTCGGTGAAAATTTTACTCAAAATTTTTTTAATTAGCTCCACACAAGATACGCTGAGGAAAATAATTTTCCTCACGGCCTATGTCGTTTTTGGGATGCTGTGTGGTGGGTCCTTTTTAGAAAGGAAGGAGAAGAGATAAAAAGAAAAATGTATGAGGGGTATGTAGGAATCTGGAGGTCAGTGTGTTCATTCATATAAATTTATCCCTCCCACTGCAGTGCAAGGCGTCGTTCCGAAAAAGTCCGCCTGAGAGGTCAAAGATAACCTTCAATCGGTCTCTCTCGATCCGGTCTACCACGCAGTTGGTGGACAGAGGCATCCGCCGTCAAGATCCGAACAAATCTCACCCCACGACCATAGCAGATTTTTTGAAAAACCGAGTCGAAGCATTTTTTAAAGAATAAAAAACTAATATCACACTGTGTTGATTACCTACATACCTATGTATTATTTAGATCGGAATGTATGAAACAAAAATAATTCTTCGAACGATTTTTATTACAGAATTCGAAAATTCATCAAATTTCGAAGTCGAAATTCTAGTTCTGTTATCATTTCAGTAATGTGAATCGAGTGAAGGGCAAAAATGATTTCAGCCATCATTGCAATTTTTTGTGCTCCTAACAAATAGTTCTATGGCATTTTTTGTAGTAGGTTGTGGACTATTTTCGTTTTGCGTTAGTATTTAAAGTTGTTTAGAGTATTTATTATATTAGTAGCCTTTATTCAAAGAAATAAGTTGATTTTACTCACTGATACCCTTCTAGGGTTTAATTAAAACTAGAAATTATTAACATTATTATGAAGCATTATGATTTATTTAAAGTAACGATCTAACTAAACGAACACAATATTTCAAAATATCTGCATTATAGTTCAACATGAATTAAAACAAAATAATCTACCTATCTATCTATCTATCTACCTATCTTCTTCTATCTTCTATCTTCTATCTTCTATCTTCTATCTTCTATCTTCTATCTTCTATCTTTTATCTTCTATCTTCTATCTTCTATCTTCTATCTTCTATCTTCTATCTTCTATCTTCTATCTTCTATCTTCTATCTTCTATCTTCTATCTTCTATCTTCTATCTTCTATCTTCTATCTTCTATCTTCTATCTTCTATCTTCTATCTTCTATCTTCTATCTTCTATCTTCTATCTTCTATCTTCTATCTTCTATCTTCTATCTTCTATCTTCTATCTTCTATCTTCTATCTTCTATCTTCTATCTTCTATCTTCTATCTTCTATCTTCTATCTTCTATCTTCTATCTTCTATCTTCTATCTTCTATCTTCTATCTTCTATCTTCTATCTTCTATCTTCTATCTTCTTTCTTCTATCTTCTATCTTCTATCTTCTATCTTATATCTTCTATCTTCTATCTTCTATCTTCTATCTTCTATCTTCTATCTTCTATCTTCTATCTTCTATCTTATATCTTCTATCTTCTATCTTCTATCTTATATCTTCTATCTTCTGTCTTCTGTCTTCTGTCTTCTGTCTTCTATCTTCTATCTTCTATCTTCTATCTTCTATCTTCTATCTTCTATCTTCTATCTTCTATCTTCTATCTTCTATCTTCTATCTTCTATCTTCTATCTTCTATCTTATATCTTCTATCTTCTATCTTCTATCTTCTATCTTCTATCTTCTATCTTCTATCTTCTATCTTCTATCTTCTATCTTCTATCTTCTATCTTCTATCGTCTATCTTCTATCTTCTATCTTCTATCTTCTATCTTATCTTCTATCTTCTATATATATACATACATTTTGGCGGTTCATTTTATTTATATATATATATATATATATATATATATATATATATATATATATATATAAATAAAATGAACCGCCAAAATGTATGTACGCGCATAACTTCCGAACGACTGCACCAAATAGGATAATTCTTTTTTTGTTATGTTCGTTTTTGTCAAGACAAGGTTTGTAAAGTTTTGCTGAGCTCCGGCATTGTGAAATCTGTGTAAAAATGAATCGCCGAAATTTATGTACGAGCATAACTTCCGAACGACTGCACCAAACGCGATACTTCTTTTTTGTTGTGTTCGTTATTGTCTGGTGAGCAATGGCGTTATGAAATTTGTATAAAAAATTGCAATAGGTGGTACGCGAGCTGTTTGAAAACTAAATGTACCGGGAATTAATTTATGGAACGCGGGCGGGGGGAGGGGAACTCGGGAGGGGGGGTTGCGGGACGGGGTAAGGGGGGAGTGGAGTGGAGAGTGGGAAGTAAGTGAAAACGCGAGGGGAAGAGGACGCGGGAGAGGAATAGGGGGGGGGGGGCGGAAGGGGAATGGGATGAATGGGAAAATACACGCAGGGAGAAACAATTTCTTTATTAAATGGTATAGCAACGCATGCCGGGTACCAGCTAGTAAACTATAAATAACGAAAATTCAATATGAACGTTCGTTTTAAAAAAAAAATCACAAACTTCTGTCTTCCCCATATCTTTCATCAACCCTTGATAGATAGCAATACAAAGGACCAGTTGCAAAATAATAAGACTATTCGTATTCAGCTATGTGGGAATGTCGGAAGCTGTTAGATAATACTCAAGGAGAGGCCAACGCCTATAATAATATCTCGCAGCCAGCTTCCTATTCAAGATGCCATTATCAGATTGGTATAACACGGGTCATGTGTCATGTCGCATGACGTCATTCAGGAGCATGTAGCTGGCAATGGTGGAATAAATCAACCTCCCGCCCGAGCCGGAAATGGAGGCGATTCGTAGCCTTATAATGGCAGCCTGTCATGTTTAGTTTCACATCGATTCCAATAATCCTACAACCATTTTATCAAGCGATGTGGCTAAACAACCATATTCAAACCATAACGCTGAAATTCAGAAATAGTTAAATATGCATGTAGTCCACCTCACGGATAATACGTTACGTTCGTATTGTCGAAGTTCGACGCAAGGATTATACGGAATATTCCCTTTTTAACTTATCATTATCATTTATCATCATCGTTGCATAGTATAAAATGAAGTCGCTCAAAATGTATGTGCGCATAGATCTTTTAAACTACGCAACGGATTTTCATGCGCTTTTCACCAATACATAGAGTGATTCAGTAGGAAGTTTTATATGTATAATACATGCTCATTATAGCAGAAAAAAGCCGAGAAATTCAAATATTCAATTCAGGCAGCGGGCAGCTGGCAAGCGGGTGGTGTGGATTTTATAAAGGTTGGGTAATGGCGCTGTGTTTCGTTAGCCACAGCAACGTGTGGCCAGGTCTGCTAGTTACATAGTATAAAATGAAGTCGCTCAAAATGTATGTGCGCGTAGATCTTTTAAACTACGCAACGGATTTTCATGCGCTTTTCACCAATAGATAGAGTGATTCAAGAGGAAGGTTTATATGTATAAAACATGCTTATTATAGTAGAGAAAAGCCGAGAAATTCAAATATTCAATTCACGCAGCGGGCAGCGGGCAGCGGGCAGCTGGCAAGCGGATGGTGTGGATTTTATAAAGGTTGGGTAATGGCGTTGTGTTTTGTTAGCCACAGCAACGTGTGGCCGGGTTTGCTAGTAGACAATAATCAAATATGACATTTGTCGGAAGTACCAATATTATAAAATAAATTCTCGTCAAAATAAAAACAAAAAAGTTTCTACTTCGAATTATTGTGTTGAGATGTAAACTACGAAAACTGCATGTCATCATAATTTAGATATACATCCCAGGTTTTGAATGATGTGTTTGGCAAAGCAGGGTTTGTCCAGCGGATATGTATGGTTATTCTAATACATTTCTTTCCATGTTCAGCTGTTAAAAATACTGGGTCAAACTTGTCAATAATGACGGCCGGCGTAGTCCAGCGGTAAGGCTCCTGACTAGCACTCCGCAGGTCGCGGGATCGCATCCCGGCGTGGCAAATAAATTTTATTTGATTAATTTGTGTTATTTCACAATTTATTCATTGAAAATAATATATAGTATATTTGCGGCACGTTCCAGAGTAGAAGACACTCTCAGTATCCCCCTGGTGTAAGACCACCATTCAGAATTGAAACGTTGCTTGAAATGGCTTTAGCCGTGTTTGGTGACCAGATCTGAATAGCCAGGTACTTCCCCACCTTCCTCTTCCCTATCTCCTTCCCCTCCCCACTACATTCAGCCTCACAACATACCCCAATTGGGGATGCTATAGTCCCACTGGCTCCAGACGGGAGTAGTTGGGACTCTTGTGCGGTATTCATGTAAAAAAAATAATAATAATGTATTTACTTAATAACGTGCATAAATTATTGTTTTATATAGCAACAATATTTTTTCTATCATTGGCAGCATTGATTGATTGTCTATGAAATGTTAAATAAAAACGATAAATATGAAAATGGCGTACACTGTGTAAGTGAATTAATTTAAACAAAATCACAATGGCTAAAGAAGGAGGTAGCGCAACACGGCATAATACCCCAAAAACTAATAACAAAAATACTTTTGGCCGTGAAAATCTAAAATCGTATCCAAAATCACAATGTTTAATGCATAATATGATTAATGGAATTGCAATACGAAGAACATATGAAGCACTTGTCCGCAGCATCCTGGAATACAGCTCCATTATTTGGGCACCCTCTGAACAAAACCATATCCTAGAAATAGAAAAAGTACAAAAAAGGTTTATGCGTTACCTGTATATGAGGGAATATACATACTACCCATTCCTGTATCCATCGTTGTTCTTAACAGGAATGTTCGATCTTAATACCTTAGAAGCCCGCCGAAAAATATTTTTGGGGAAACATTTTTTTAAGCTGATCTCCGGTACTGTACTGAATCCACCTATGTTGAAGGAGATTAACCTATATGTCCCTAACGCGTATACTCGTGGGAGATCCCACAAACTTTTTTATGCTCCGTAAGCGAGAACTTCTTCCTTTCAACGATTCTGCATTGAGCATTGACATCTTCAATGTTACCTATAGAGAGTTCAGTAACTATCTTTTGACATATGTCTCAACATAGTGAAACTGCCCCTTGGCCTTTTTTTTCTCTTATATTTTGTAATCTTCTCCGTAATAATTTGGTGTATAACTGTTTTATGGAGAACCTGAAAAAATATATATATATATTTTTTGCATGTTTTTTTGTCTTCCCCGACATAAATACTCACTTTTCGTAATAATAGAGCTAATTCTATCAATTTGAATAAAATATATTCCGTATTAACGAGTAAGCGGTTCAAGACATAAATATTCAAAAGTATTGTCCGTCATTGTTTTCTTGTTGTTATGTCACATATTATTACTTTTGATCATGTCTAGTTTAAAACGCTCGTTATAATCAGAACAATACATTTCTAACTTCATAAATAAACAGTAATGCAACTGCTTTCGAGTATTTATAACATAATGACAAACACCGACGACTTTGATCTAGATTTCCACAATATTTATCGGTTATTGTAATCATAATTAGAGCACGCGTTTACAACAGAAAGAACAACGGTTAATTTCACCAGCGCGCGGATTGCGCAACATTTATACAAATGTGGAGCCATTAAACAAATTCTGTTACTGTTTAAACGAGGTCTAAACCTGTTAATTAGCGCCTAAATTCAAATATGTTTTGTCACGAAAATGTGTTGCGTTTAAAAAACAATGACCGGCCTCTCCATTGTGGGGCAGGCGGCCTGTCCGGAGGCGCCCAGCGCTGACTGGGCGATGGTAAACTAGTCCCAGTGAGAGCTCGTAAGAACGTCATCGACGTTTGTTCTCTTCATTCTCACGCATCTTGTTTGAAAACGAAAAAATACTGAAGATGCTAGAATGACGATGTCACGTACGATTTCTTGCTGAGACTATTATATGGAGGTATGCCCACGGAAAATCCCGAGATTTCAAATAACTTTTCCTAGATTTTGGGGTACCACAGCTTAACACTTTTATGACTTAGCAATTTTTGCACAAGTATAAAATATTATTTTTATATGTCATCATCATCATCACTTTTGGCTCTACAACCCCTGGTGGGTCTTGGCCTCCTCAAGAATCCTCCTCCACTCATCATCGGTTTTATTTATTGATTTATTTAATTTCAACGGTATACATATACCATAAGAACTGATTACATGTCACAAAATGAAAAATAATAATACAGAAATAATAAAAAAAAATGTTTAACAGATGATTGTGGCATTTGAATTAGAAATGACACCGGATAGATAGCTTATGCCAGCTCTCTCCAGTTTAGAAGCTCCAAGATAGATATGTCTTTGAGGACGTTGTCGCCCCATCTTAGTCTTGGTCTTCCCAGGCTCCTTCGCCTATTGGTCTTGAGTTCAGCAGGGACTTTGGTGCTTGATGCTCGGTCATTCTCTCCACATGACCCAGCCACCGAAGTCTTCCCAGTTTTATAAATTTCGCGACGTTTAGCTCCTTAAACAAAGTATAGAACTCATTGTTATAACGTCTGCGCCAAAATCCATTTTCTAGAACCGGCCCAAAGATGCGTCCCAAAATTTTTCTTTCAAAAACGTCCAGTGCTCGCTCATTCCTCTTAGTTAGTACCCAAGTCTCAGCTGCGTACGTAAGTACTGGTCTGATAAGTGTTTTGTACACTGATATGTTCGTGTTTCTGGACAGCAGTCTGGACTTTAATTGGTTTTGTAGGCGGAAATAACAGCGATTTGCGTTCACTATGCGCTTATGGATCTCCTCTGTGGTTTTATTGTCGTTTATTATCAGGGAGCCTAGGTATGTGAATCTTGGTACCGTTTCGAAATTTTGGTTTCCACTTGAGAGAGTTGGGATTTGTTGGGTGCATCCTACGGCTATGTATTTGGTCTTTTGCTAATTTTTATATGTACTATCTATATATTTCGTAAACGATGTCCAGGTTCTTCGGGAGTAAATGTATACGAAACGTATAGACTGTGTTAATAAAAAATAAAGTGACTTAAAGAAAGTTTATTTTTTAATGAACATGTTATCACAGATTGATAACCATAATAAAAAAAAATTGTATTGTCAGAGTGAAAAAAACCATTGTTCGCTTTTTTTAAACAGTATTATTTTAGGAGCCTGGGAAGACGAAGATTAAGGTGGAGCGACAACGTCCTCAAAGTTATATCTCCCTTGGATCTTCTAAACTGGAGAGTGCTGGCACAAAACCGAGATGAATGGAGGAAGACTCTTGAGGAGGCCAAGATCCACCAGGGGTTGTAGAGCCAAGAGTGATGATGATGATGATTGTAGTTTACCGGCAATTCCGAAAGAACACTTATAAGTTATTTATGAAAAGTAACAATAATGCTTGTTGGAAGTACCTAAGTAGGTACATAATATTTTACTGAACTGATTAATATTATTATTGTATCTTTTATGTTGCCAGTGTTAAAATGCATAATAATATTATGCCAAAAATAGTTTCATAGGTAAGTTAAAATAGTATCGGTTAAAAACGCTATTATTCAAATATTTCTACATTTTGTGGTGCTATCAAAGTGATACACCCAGATTTACCCAGAAATTTTTTTCCTAAGATCTAGGGAAATTTTCCTGCATCATTTCACTGCATCGAAGGGCACTGACGGGACGCGACGCGGCATTGAAGGGACGATGACGGGGCGCTGGCGCTGGACTACCGCCGGACTACTGCTGGACTAGCGCCGGACTACCGCTGGACTACTAACTGCATCAGGCGCAATCTGGTGTGACTATTCACCATAAACTCACTTCCCGGCAACCGGCTACGTCAGCGATCAAGCCATATTAAAAGTGTTAATATAATCTAATAAACCTAAATTTAATGTCTGAATTTCACAAGCGCGACGTTGCTTTCGCTACGGCTATAAATCCGCCATAAAACCAGGCGGATTAGCGAACAAATTAAATTAATCCTTTGAAAATTAGTAACTTTGTGATGGAACATTGTTAAACGAAACCGCTATAACTTTGTATAAGTGAGCAACACGCCAACCGGTTTCAGGGCTGCCATAAGCCGCATATATAAAACTGACATTTGTTTACATTAACTTTTTATTTACATTAACTCAACACAGGAGGCCCTGAGGAAAATAATTTCCCTCAAGGCCTATGTCGTCTGGGATGCTGGGTAAAGGGTCTTTTTGAGGAGAAGAAGGAATGAACATTGGTCTTGAAGAGACCCATGTTGTAGAAAGGAGGAAAGGATTCCACAGCCGAGCTGTTGAACACAAAACTAGTCGAGAAGAAACGTCCCGTTTTCATGTGACAAATGTCAACCGAGTACAAACGTTGGGCACGCGTTTGGCGTATTTCCCGACTATACACCGGTGCCGAAGGGATCAATGATGCTAGTTCCTCGGAGCATCTTCCATTGTAATACCGGTAGAACAAGAATAGCTTTCCCACCGGACGCCTGTGCTCTAAAGATTGCAATCAGTCTGTTAAGATGGGAGAATCTATCAAACGGACCGCCCATTTCTGCACAGAGTCGAGGGTATTTTTCAGGTATCTTGAAGCTCCAGACCAGAGGTGGCTGCCAAATTCAACCGTGGGGCGCACTTGTGATTTGTACAGGGTTAGCAGTTGTGTACTATTAAAGAATCTGCGGGCCCTGTACAGTACGCAACGCCACATAGGAGCCTATTTTATTTTTAGGGATGCTATTGATGAGAGAAAGGAGTGAACCAGTGTTTAGAAGAGACCTATGTTGTAGGAGGGAGGAAATTATTCCAGAGTCAAGATAGTTAATTCAGGTACGAGTAGAATATAGAAACGACACCTTCACTTTACCGACTGCGCGCAAGTGCCGATCAACAGAGATCAATGATGCTAGTTCCTCGTAGCATCTTTCACTGAAAAATCGGTAGAACAAGGACAGGACTCCCACACGACCGACGCGACGCCTGTGCTCTAAATTTTTTCAATCCGTTAGTTTAGATAGGAGAATATGTTAAAGAACGTTAATCAATTAAAGAAAAATTGCACAGATTGTGGTCCAGAATTTTCAGGAATGGAAAACTATCTCACTTAACCTTTATGAAATGGAAATATATGTAGAATCAGAGATGAGATGACTGAGAAACTATACAATTAGATGAGGATGGATACTCCGTACGTCCTTTGTGCCCAGCAAAATGAATGTCTCCGCGAGCGAAATCAGAAAATGTGCAAGGAAAATCTTTTCTATTTAATAGAATTTTTTTTCAAATATTCCTCTCATGTTTCGTAACAATTAAAATACAATTCCTTAAAAATGTATTGCTACTGACCACTGACCAAGTTCACATTTGCCATTGGTCCGAATTCAGCGCTAAGAGTGTTGGTGTCTTTGTTGGTTGAGTACAAGGAGCTATTAGCAAACTCGTATTTATAGATATATACTAGCTGATCCGGCGAACTTCGTACCGCCTCAGAATCAAAAACTGTTCCCCGATATTTAATGTTTCCCCTTGGCCGGGAGACCTTTCGGTCTTCGGCCCCTTACGTGGCGGCATAATTATTCGTAGTCGGAGGCCCTCTTAATATTTGGTTGCCGCCTCACTCACAGCACTCACTACCTTACACGCGCGGTAACAATATTCGAGCCGGTAACATCGCGAATAGCGCGGCGGACACTACCTTTGCGTGCGGCGGTTGGCACACTAAATTAAATATCGGGGAACAATTGAAAATATTGTCCCTGAATATTGAGGGAATATCTCTCTCAAAGGTGGACTATCAAAAACTGTTGTCAACTTATTAGCTGAATTGATCTAAATTGTTTCTCCCTGCGTATCCTTTCCCCTCTCGCGTTCCCTCTCCCTCTCCCCACTCCTCTTCTCCCCTTCCCCCGTCCCGCTAACCCCCCTTCCTGAGTTCCTTTCCCCCTCCCCCCTCCCCCTCCCCCCCCTTCCCTTCCCCTCTGCCCCCCTCCCCCCTCCCCCTACCCCCTCCCCTCTCCCCCCACCCCCCTCCCCCAGTTCACAGTTCAATATTATACCTTATACCCCTTACAATATTGCTGCAGTTCTTTCAAAATAGGAGAATTCGTTCCATACAAAATGTATGGGGAAAATAATTTTCTTCGGAGTGTAACACCCTTTACTTTTAGGGGTATGAAAAATAGATGTTGGTCGATTCTCAGACCTACCAAACAAGCACACAAAATTTCATCAAAATTGGTCCAGCCGTTTCGGAGGAGTATGGTAACAAACACCGTGACACGAGAATTTTATATATTAGATTAGATAACAAACCAGTAAGTTTTCGCTCGATAAAGAATAACAAAGTACAGCAGTATCATCAAAAATACATATTTCGGTTATGGGAATGTCTACCAGTGAATGTAACTATTATTCGATGAACTCGCATTTGTTTTGAATTTTCGAAATTGTTATTTTCGAAATTGGAACTGACGTGACAAAAATTCAGATTATCCCATGATGTTACACGCGGGCCTGCTCCAATTATCACAATTTTTGTTGTATTGAAACTGGAGTTCTAAATAATGAAAATTCTAATCCCTCTGAGAGCGGCTTTATTCGATCTAATATTCGTTTCCCAGGAAATAGGCAGAAATGATTAAATGCGACGGAACATACACTCCTAACTCCATTCACATACATATAGAGGTATATCGTCTCATGCATATTTATTTTTAACATGACCCAAATCAAGAATGTGATGCACTTGATCGCGCCTTGTCTTCCTGGGGCGTCTCCGACTTTTTGACTTACTTGCGCGTCATCCTGACAATTCCTTCTCCGCCCATTCGTTCAGTATATCCAAATCAAGTGAGGATCATTTTCGAAATGTATTTTTCATTATATTTGGACCCCTTCCATCGTAATATGGCCGAGTTTCATACACGGTTTTACAACCGAACGCCTCACAGTTACGTCCTGGAGTACATTACCAGTTTATTTCTCTAAATATGAACAGAAAATATTTTTATTTTTGATACTGACAATTCTTTGGGGAATTCTATTACAACAATTCTAACTGTTTTCCTTCACCTTCAAACCTTCAGACTTCAGATCAGTTTGAAGGTGATATTAATAGGCTGAAATCGGTTACGGTCCGAAATAAATTAAATGAAAAAAGTTTTAAATTGTTTTAATATATTATGAACGGAAAAGATGAATTACTTCACTGTAAAATGTAATTTCTCACATTCCGCGTCAATAAATGCGTATTTTAAATGCTTATTTTTGCAAAACTTTCACGATACTCTGGCACAATTGCGTTAAATGAACTTAGAGAGGAAATCAATTTCATAGGACTTATACCTCAGTCTGAAAACTTTCGGGCGCCAGTGAACAAAATACGGCGGATCAGATAGGCCAATCTCTCCGCAGTCACACATTCGTCACACCACCGCCACCGCCTGGCTTTTTATTGTTTCAGTTTTACAACTGCATTATTAATCAAATTCATCGTCACCGTTGTGAAACACGTTTACGTAAGTGTGTCACTGCACGCCGCTAAATAAGTATCTACCTACACATTATGCACACTTCACCCTGTGGCACGTGGCTGCCTACAACACGCTAATCTAATGCTAATCTCATTATAAAAGTTGTAAACCATAAACAATGAAAGCATTTGGTAATAGATAGATGGGTAAAAAATGGACAAAAAAATCCAGAGAACATAGTATCAGCATCATCATCATTACATAGTATAGAATGAAGTAGCTCAAAATGTATCAATGTGTGCGCGTTAATCTTTTAAACTAAGCAACGGATTTTCATACGGTTTTCACCAATAGATAGAGTGATTGAAGAAGAATGTTTATATGTATAATACATGTAAATTATATTAGAGAAAAGCCGAGAAATTCAAAGAAAACATATTTTTGTGTGATTTAAAACGGCTGGCGGGCCGTACTATAATCACTTTTGATATTCGTTCTACGGAAGAAATTGGAAAATAGATGTCCTAGAGTAAGTAGGTATTTGATTTTCCCTTTTCAAATATCCAGTGTTGCATTGCAAGCATTGTATACTTAGTGGCGAGTTAATTAGTTTACATGTATAATACATGCTTATTATAGTAGAGAAAAGCCGATAAATTCAAATATTCAATTCAGGCAGCGGGCAGCGGGCAGCTGGCAAGCGGGTGGTGTGGATTTTATAAAGATTGGGTAATGGCGTTGTGTTTCGTTAGCCACAGCAACGTGTGGCCGGGTCTGCTAGTAGTAGATAAGTATACGTAAGGATGATATGTTTGTTTACCACTTCTACGATATGTGAGATAAAAGAATTTACTACTTTAAAACCGGCCTAAATAAAAATCGTTACTTTATCCAGTCAGTGGCTGAGTTGGCATCGCGTCTACTTCGCACCCATTCGTGCATTCGAGTTCAATAGCTCAGCTGGAACTCCCCCTTAATGATACAAGCAACATTTTTCCGTTACTGTGATGGTATTAAGAGATTTGCAAATATGTCAGATTGTTCGTGACCCTAGAATGTTTATCATTCTTTAAAGAATCTGATATTTTTTTCACAAATAGAATTAAGACGATTTAGTTATTCTGTATTTCCACCTGGTCACAGAGGGAAAATACTAGTGAGAGACCACATTACGAATTGTTAACTGAACACCATGCTTGAAATGACTTTAGCTTTAGCCTGGTACTTTTAATATTCCTCTTCCCATTGTCCAAAAAGTGTTACCTTACATACCTTATATATTTCCTGTATATGAGTAGTTTTGAACGTTTGCGGTATCATGCTATTTGTGATAGTTCGAGCTAAGGAGCATAGATGGCTCTAATGCTAGTAGCTCGTCGAGTTTATAGAGTTGTCCAATAGATGTCTTTAGTGTACAGGTTTGCCCCTCCATATTCGGAACCGAGGTGAACTACGAGTAGCAGTTAGGTTTCTAGCGAGATAGACATTTCGAGAGGATAATAGAACAATTTTTAAAATCTCTGGGCCATTTGCGCGCATTTTTCGGGCTCATAAACTTTCTTAAGGGGTTTTGTTCTTTACACACAAAAAACGAATTACTCGTACATAGCGTCGTAATTCACACCTGGCGGGTGCGACGGGTGGAAATCGCGAACGGCTGCCACGCCGAGACTGCTCGCAGAGAATGCAGTGTGATGGGGATTTGGCGTGGGTGAACCACGCTACACGCCAGTGATGCCGGATTGCGCGTAAAATCGTTCCTCGCGGCCGCAGTACCTTGGAGAACTTATTTTACGAATAGCCCTCGTATATACATATATTCTAGGGGAAAGAATCTGAGTACGAATCAGACGACCATGAACTGGGACTTTCAAAGATGCGTCTACATACCTCTAAAACTTATTATAGCTGAATAATAATATTATGAACTGGTTTTGGTAGTACGTAATAATTACTCATCCATAATTTACAAGAACTAAAAAAAGTTGTAACCCTCTTTCTTTGAAAAAAATAACACAATACAATACAATACAATTAGTGTTTAAAATGAACCTAATCAACATATTGTTTTGCAAAATTAATCAATTTTTTACGAGTCTTATTTGATTGATTGTAATTAATTCAAATGGAAAAATATCAAACACTGACTCTCACTTCAAATTTGAAATATCGTTGACGTTTTAATTGCTCAGCAAAAACACAAACAGGATTGTACTGTTGATATCTGTATGAATTTCAATCAAAATTAATCAAATTCACACCTTTTTTTCATCAGCTTCAAGATGTAGAGATTCTTGTACTTTTCCGGGTGTAAAATCGTTCACAACTTTTGACCTTGCTTATCTAAAACAGTTCAAACAATCAAATTAATCTATATAAATATTATTAATAAATACCTACCTTTTCTCGGACAAACATTTAATCCGTCTATTATAATACATACTACTCTTACATGTCAGTCATGCCCATTTATATATTAACTATAAAAAATATGAATAATTACCTATGTATAAACTATAAAACTTTTTTTTAATACTATTTACGTATCTTAGAATATTCTCTACGCTCGTCATCGCTTAAGGTCAGCAATAGTTTTTCATCGTTGTCATTCACACAATATTTTTGTATGTACACGGATATTTTTTTTAAATATTAATAAATATCCTGTTTTATGGCCGCTTCTGTCTATCAAACTGAGCAATCCGCCAAGTAAAAATGTAGCCCACACGGACCATCTCAGTATCATCAAAGCGTAATTTTCATTCAAGCAGTGTTTACTGAAAGTGTTGATAGCTGTCTCACAGAAAACCAAATGTGGTATTATCATCAAATGGCCATTCAACGCAATTTTGTTGACATTTGAAAGGTCCCGTGAAGGGACACAATTTTGCAAATTCCAAGAAGTCCATGTCAGCTTTTGAACAAATTGAGATCAGAAATAGGGTACCAACAACCATACTATTGTTAACTTGTCAGCTTATTAATGGTAATAATAGAGCGCACCTCGCAGTCAGTCGGCGGGATTCGACAGCGGAGCGTCGATCGTAAACGGACGCAAAGATCGCACGGAAGCAGCTACCAAGCCGGATCACAGCTCGTATTTTAGGGGTACAATATGGTAGAAAGCTGAAACGTATCTAGAATCGGCATTTAACGGGGACCTTTCAAATGTAAATGGCGCTGAATGGCCGCTTGATCATAATGTTGCAGTTGAATTTCTGTGAAAAAAATAGACCGTTAGATTTTTTTAAATTTTGAATCGAACTTAAATTAAATAATTTACTGGCCATTTTTGGAAAAACATTGACGCCATTGGTAAAACAACGTGCCATATCCCTGTTAACCGCTTGGACATAGATTATGGACAATTAGGTTCCTAATCAAGTGGTGAAAATATGAATAAATCCGTCGACCATTATGTTCCGCGTTATTAGGCATGCCTTCCAAATGACAATAATCATAATTTCCTATTTTAACTCGGGGTCATTAAAACGTCAAAATAAACGTATTCATTCTTACCGCTTGTTACCGCGACTGACTATTAAACTCGTAAAACAATCATATTATTTGTAGACTGGTCTCGTTTTAGCCCACTTTGGCCTTATTCTAATAACCATGCTTTATTTTACAATACATTTATAATTAACTGATGTCTGCTCACAAGGCGCTGTGAATGTGTTGTAACTTAGATACTAGTGCGATTGGTTAGACGAATTATTTGGAGGAAAATAAAATCTATGTGACACCACACTGACCAAACTTGAGCCAACTCGGCTACTTTAGAGCTAGATTTTTTTACGTTAGCTCCACGCAGAATGCCCCGGAGGTCCTAGGAAAATAATTTCCCTCAGGGCCTATGTCATCATCGGGGATGCTGTGTGGGGGGTCAAGAAAATGTACGAGGGGTTGGTAGGAATTTGGGGGTTAATGTGTCTAGGAGTGACGGAAGTATGAATCCATCCATTCAACTGCGGTGCAAGGCGATTGGACGAGAGAGACTGGCTGGACAGGTCTGGGTTAAGTCTCTCAATCGCATTGACCGCCAAGACCTAGACAAACCTCACCCCATGAACCCGGGCACCCCTGTTAAGTCACAAAACGTAGCGACCTACTTGGGGTGACCTATGGCAGGAGTGTTGGTTATTCAATAAATGGTGTCGAGAGCCTTACCTTACCTTACGAAAATTATCGTGCAGATGTATTCATATTTTTTACAATATTTCAACACTGCTTAAGGGGGTGTCGCTGTCGCTAATAGTCATGTCAGAGTGTTGTCGGTGAATTCTACGTACGTACTTTTGAATATTTAAAATGAGAGATTAAATGAGAGGATAAGATTGTAGTTAAGAGTTAAGAGAGCTATGAGCGGTCACTCCGCTAGAAGTTGGTCCGTACATTCCTACTGCGTACGTATTATGAACTCAGATTATTTATCGACGACAGCCGGGGTAAGGTGGGGTAAGTAGGTGAAGTCGTGACTGAATCCAAATATAATTGCCCCCAACAGGTTACATGTGCGGAGCAATAAAATGCTCACGTAAGTGTTAGAACACTCCACGCTAATGTGTTAATCATGATTTGCGCTGGGCAGCTTTTAGCCAACCAACTTATAGCTTTCCTTCCTACCAACTGCTGCTGATTTATTCAGGCTTAAATGGTACAATCGAGGAATCTGGCGATGCCAAAACTACTCACGGCCAATCTCGTTATTGATGGATGACATTAAATTGTCTTAACGCTGCAATTAAACAAATAGATAAATAATAAATCTCCGATTAAAAATATGTTATAAAATTATCCAATTGGATTAATTTTGTTTTGGGTTGTTATGGAATTTCTATTTCTCTGGCCGATAGAATGTAGGTAACGATTAATTAACATTTTAACAAATTATCAAGTTAAAATAAAAATATAATCATACTGTTCTTTTTGATCTGTTCAGAATTTGACCAGTTGGCAGTTGGCTGGAATAAAAAAGTGTTTGGAAGCAATCGCTCAGATTATGGTTCGAATCATACTCATTTTTTACTTTTTAAAGAAAGACAAATATTTCCTGGTTACGAATAACATGACAATATTTGAAAATCTCCTACTATCATCAAAATAAGCGAAAACGTTGCTTGTGTCGTGATGGAGGACTTAGCCTGTAGAGGAATTGAACTCACGACGCCAGACATCGCCGGTTCAATCAGAGCAAGCTAAATCCTGCAGGGAAGCAGACACGTGTTTCGAATTCAATTTTTCGAATTTCACTTTTTCGAAACAGCAATTGGCCGAAAGACATATTTTTCGAATTAGTTAATCAACTTTTAAAATATATATTTCACTTGCTTATGACTAACTAGACTCTGTTAGGATAGGTTAGTTGATATTGTCCATCCTATAATAAAATACGCTTGTACTTACTGTGTACATACTTATATCGATTCGAAAAACTAGTGTTTCGGTCAATTGATGTTCGAAAAATATGTTTTCGAAAAATTGAAGTTCGAAAAATTGCATTCCGAACAATTGAATTCGAAAAATTGATTTCGAAAATTGCAATTCGGTCAATTTACCTAGACCCACCCTGCAGTATAGCACAATCCACAAGGATTTCGAAGGAAAGAACAAGAGATGTCTAAAAACACT
Source organism: Limnephilus marmoratus (assembly GCA_917880885.1). Taxonomy (NCBI): domain Eukaryota; kingdom Metazoa; phylum Arthropoda; class Insecta; order Trichoptera; family Limnephilidae; genus Limnephilus; species Limnephilus marmoratus. The sequence goes on along the minus strand of OU862909.1, from coordinate 55,010,350 downwards.
AATCACTCATATGTTTATATATTTGGTTACGCCTTTGATTAATCCCCAGATGAGAGTCATTTCTCCCAGCCTTACACGAACTCATGAAAGTCAAGCTATCTCATTTTGTATTACGGAGAGATATATGGGAAAGAGAGAATGCCACGGTTTAGATTTGCATTTAAAAGATTACCGTGGATGTTCCCGAAAATTTTTAAATAGTTCTGTGAATCAACATTTAGCATTTGAAAATTATCTGTCAAGGTTTGCAAATTTTATAATGAATATCTTATTAATACAAAAATGATCGGACAATGTCTTTGTGTAATTAATATATAAACAACTTTGAAAAAGTTTATATACCTTTGCGTTTTTTAAATTGCATTTATGACATTTTATCCTTTTTAAAAAACATCCTTTCACAAAATAATTTTAAATAATACCAGCTGGTTCCCGGCATGTGTTGCAACCCCCTGTTCAAAGAAATAAATTGTTTCTCCCCTCCCGCGTATCCTTTCCACCTTGCCCGCCCACCCTCCCCCTTCTCTCGCTCCCCCGTCCCGCAAACCCCCCTCCCACGTTCTATATATTCAGTCCCAGTACATTCAGTTTTCAAACAGCTCGCGTTCCACCTATTACAATTTTTTTATTGAAATTTTAATTTTTTTGTATATTAAAAGAACAATCAATCAAATTTGGTACCTAACACCTATTTAAAATACCTATAATTTTAAAAATCTATAGACAATTTTTTAATACAGAAAAAAAAGATCCCTGCTAAATTCAATTTCATCAAACGCGCGAACTGTCAAACATGCGAAGTTAAAATATTCGTTAGATTTTCTGAAATTATCCAATTTTCTGCGCAATTTTCTTATTTTTTCTTTCCGTAAGAACCTTCTACAAAGTATTAGAAAACTTGAATGAAAAAAAAATTGAAACTTGAAAATAAAGATGAATGATTGAGGTAAAGTCGTTCTGAAGTTATGGCATTACCAAGGAAAACAGGGATTCATTTTTGTATATGTAGATTATATCATTAACCATAAATTTCATCCTTTTTCAAAAACAGCATTTTATTTTGAAATACGTTCAAAAACAACTAATCTTTATAAAATTGAATATCAAGCGGGAATATTTGATTACATGACATTATTTTGTCGAGGCCCGTGGGGTTAAAATTAAAGAAAACTATTAAAAACTATATTTCCAAGAGTCCTGCAAATTCACGGAGAGAAAAGCAAATGCCACTGCTAGAATTACGTAAGCGATGAATTCGGAAACATAAGTTTAATATCACAAAAGATTTATTAAAGACAGGCACAATATAAGACATCTCAGCCCTACTTTTACTTTTCTAGACCATATTTCATATCGCGGTGAGCAATATTCATTAGACATCTTAAGTAATCGCCTTTGCCCCAAAGGTTTATCAGATAAACTATAATAAATTCACCGATACGCGCTAGTATTATTTAACGTTTCATTTATTATATTTTAATTACACTTTTAATTACATATCAGATGATAAAATAATAACGTTTCACCTTTAGTAAACGGTATAAAAAGCAATGCTGTCAAAACAAATATACAAGATTTAATTTTTGACGCGACCTTGTCTGTCTCATCAATGGCTAACCTCGAACCAAAAAGCTTTCCGACGCTCGTGAAGACTTGCATTCAATTCCATTAAAGGCGGTTTTCAACAACAAAATACACTAATATTTGAAGAACACATAGAAAATAGTTGGGATGCTATTTTGTATATATCTCTTAAGAGAAACGGCTTCGCGGCCGTATTCGTACAAAATTTATAGCAAATATTTAGTTCGGATAAGCGCGACTTCTTTTTTAAATTTTTTATTTATTTTTTTTAGTTCCAGACTATTCTCGAACATTCCACAACATTCTTGAATGTTCTGGGAATGGAATGTTGTGGAATGCTCTCGAACACTCTCGAATGTTCTGAAGTGTTCTAGAAATTTCTAGAGGGCGACACTTCCTGCCCTTATATCTTGAAAAGCACGCCCTTCAGGTAAAAACGGGAACCTTCTTCGAGGATGGACGGTAGAAGTTGTTTACCTTAATAGTACCGGGACTCGTTTCTGAGTTTTAAAGGATTCTATTTTTCATAATTTTGTAAGCAACTTTTTTTTTTTTTTATTTATTGAGTTAGTTTATACTACATGAATATAAACTAATAAGCACAATGTAACATTTCATTTGATAAATTTAAATATTTTTACAGTAAGCATAACATTTCTTTTTAAATACATTCATTCTTTCTTCATTCTTCATACTTTCAGGCATTTCATCATACATCTTTAGTCCTCTGTACATTAGGCAGTTCTGTGATTTTGATTTCTTCATTTGTGGCAATCGAACTCTGTTTATATTTCTTGTTTCGTAATTATGAATGTCTCTATTAAAAACCATTTCATCCTTAAAGTATTTTGGCATTTGGTTTTTCATAATTTTATGCACAAAAATTAACACATTAAATAGTAGTCTCTTTTTTATTGGAATCCAATTTAGCTCCTCTCTCATTTGATTAATTCTTGCGTATTTGTTATTTGTGAGTTGATAATTATTTAAAAAACATACCTACTACGTAAATATAATGAAATACAAATTAAAATATAGAAATTGTTAGATAAAGCATTTTGATGGGATTTATTTTAATTTAAAAACTTTCATTGTTACAAATTTATCGCACACAAATTTAGAAATTTCGGCCAGAAAACGCTTAAATGTACCTTTTATTTTTTAAATTTTATGTTTACATAGTATTTTGGACAATATTATTTTTTTTTTAATTACCATAAAAACAATTTTCAAAGTTGGCTCTTAAATCACGAAAAATTTAATCGTTCAATGGCCTATATATTATAATTTAAAATACAAATAAATAAATTTCCACGTACGAGTATCTGCACTACATATTTACTTTACCTTTTGATTAAAAAAAAGAATTTTTCAACTTGTTTAAGCATTTTGGCTTCAAATCAAAATTTAAGTTTTGTGTGAAAAAGGCTGCACGGCCGTTCCTCTTAACAAGAATCGTTGTATCACAATATTGAAGCAAGCAATATAAAAAACCTTCTACTTACGATCATAATATATTTGAAATTAACAAAGATACAATGGTTAACCAATAATTATATGAATTAAGTTATGTGTTATTCAATACTTGTAATTAAACAGTCAAATTTAAATGGTCGTTGATATGGCTGTGATCACCATGTACGATTTTGAATACCTTTATAATTATTACTTACATTATCGATGGAGAAACTTGCCTGTTTATTCATCCTACGATCATTTACTATTTAGTCGGTGTGTTAACATTTCAATTAAAATAGTAACACTGGATATTTACATCATAATATTATTGCAGATTCAACTTCAATGTGAAGGCTGATTGAATTAACGTTTTCAGATCTGTTTTTTGTTTTTAATTCTTATCTGTCTAAGGTGTTTTGGGTTAAGTGTGAGTGTGGTGAAAAAATGAGAGAGTTAGAGTGTGATGAAAAAATAACACCGGCGAGAGTGTGATGAAAAAATGTAACAATAAGTATGAGGGAGGGTATGACATACCCATTTACAAATTTGACTGTTAAACTTGATTCTTAAGAAAAAGCATTGTATTAATTATTTTTTTTATTTTAGCTAACTAACTAACTAACTAACTAACCATCACGCCGTTTCCCCGTAGGGGTAGGCAGAGAGGACGGGCCGCCAAACCACTCGATCTTGGCACATACTCCTTGCCTCGTTCACATTCATACATCGTCTCACACATGCTCTTCTATTATTCCGACTCTTCACATAGCCCGACTCAAGTATCTGATTCACTTGGTCGTGCCATGTCTTCCTCGGGCGTCCCCGACTTCTTCTACCATTCACATTTGCGTCATATATTCTCCTTAAATTCCTTTCCTCGTTCATTCGTTCTACATGCCCAAACCATCTGAGCGTCCCTTTCTTAATCTTACTCATTACGCTTACATCAGCCTTGCATTCTTCGCGGATCTCCACATTTCTCACACGATCGTATATGGTTTTACCACACATACGCCTCAGGGATCTCATTTCATTTCTCAGCAATTACAGCAACACTACATTATAACGTATTGGAAATGAAATAAAACATTTGCACAATTTTAACAATTTTTATACTTTACTTAAATGGAAACAAGTCACCATGAATTTTCAACCAAAATTTTCACTCTAAAAAATACTACAAAGGAACTAAAGAAAACAGAAATAAGTAAATATGTAGACTAAAAAAAATAACAATAAATATTAGAAACATCTTAGGAACTGGAGTTCAAATCAGTGCAGTTTTTACTTAGAAAATACTTCCGATGAGGCGAGTTCATCGGAAGTACTTTCTAATACTTCTTCCAGCATTGACCAAATTCGGGTTTCTACACTGTCATCGCCCACTTTCTATTAAAATCTACAATGCTACAGAAAGTAAGTTAAAATAGCAGAAAAAGTAATGTTAGTCTTGTCACGAAATATATACACCAGCTATGTGACAGGGTATCACATACCCGAACGCAGCTTGCAAGGGTACAACTCGAGCGCAGGCCGCCAATATGCCCTCATATGCCCTCCCTCATCCCTTTAACTCCAGATACTCAAAGCAACGACAGGTTTGAAGGTCACAAACCATAAATACACGCAAAAAATAACATGGTGGGTATGACATACCCTACCACACTCTCGCCGGGTTAACGTCTTAATTGTGTGTCAAAGTTTGCAAAGACGATGTTTCATAATCCATTTACCAATTTTCGATTTTGGGGTTAAATCTTGTGTAAAGTATTTTAATTGAACAGATTTTATAGGAAAATATTTAAATAAGACGTAAAATTTGCACGAACATACCCAAATAGAAACATATTCAACCAGCTAGGGCATAATAATTCATTACACAAGGTTCTAAATACATTTCCCTAATGCAATTGCAAGCTGGGGCCACGCCCTATTTAAATATTTTCCATTAAAATATGATAAACTAAAATACTTTATCATTGAAGAAGATAACAATAATAATCTAAACGAAAATATGAAAGAGAAAAATATAAAAAAGACAATTTTCTCAAATGACGGCTTGACAGAAGGTGGCAATAGCGAAATTGGTTAACGCGCACGTCCCGGTTAGACGATTGTCTTTTTCTATTTTTCTGTGTCTTGTTCTCTTGCATATTTGCGTTTAAATTATTATTATTATCTTCTCCAATGATATATTACGTTGATGGGAATAACCTTCAAAAGTTAAAAAAGAAAGTTTTTCTTATAAAAAATTAATAACTAAAATTGTTAAAAATAGATTACGAAAATTTGTCGATGAAAACATTGAAACCTTAAAATATGGTAAGTTAAAACCCTAAAAGAAGTTAGAAGCCTATCCAACCGAAGTGTGGTCCAATCTTGGACCGCTGTCAATCGTAGAAAAATAAAAGCGCTCCATATGTTGACCTTGGCTCCAGTGGATAAACGCTGTGGTCACCTCACGTTTTTGTCCTTTCGTGTAAAAATAATTAATAAAAATTCACAATTACATTTTTTTTTAAATTGCCTTAGGAATCTTTGATTTCATAAATGTGTACATTTTAATTATTATTCCATGATTAATTTTCAGATTTAAATACAAAGCGTGTTGTTTTCTCCTTCTAATCCCGTTTAGAACATATTTCTCACCATGACAGTACGATTTCTACGAGACCTATACATATAAGCGGTTTCCAAAAGTGAACAAATTAAAGGGCGTTTTACATAAATTTTCTCTTTTTTTCAGAAAATGCAAAAATCCAGACCTAACATTACATGGTTTCCAGCAATTGAACAGTACGAACCACAAAGAATTTCCTATAAACCAGCGTCCCGCGTCCGAAAGAATGAAGAATATCTCCTAGATGTATGCAATATCTCCTGAATGGTAGGCACTGGGCAACTGCGCAGTGAGCACTGACCCTGAGCAGGTCTACGTAGTTTATAGGTCCATGGTTGGTTTAAAGCGACAGAGTTATGGAACAGGAGCACCGGGGACCCCCGGGGTGCTCAATAACGCCACCGCTGAAGGGAAAAAAAACCAGCGAGTATCTCCTGCCTAGGGCATTACGGCCAATGGCGAATACCGGTACGATAACTGCACATTTATGAATAACGACAATATCGGTTAACGAAAACACAATGGTGTTATCTGATAGCGACTCCGTGGTGCATTGGATTATTAAATTGTTAGCTGTGGAAAGCATGGGTTCGTTTTACAAAGAAATAAAACCCTTTTTAAAAGATTTTTAAGGCGATACACGTATATAACCCTAATATTTTTTGTTTGCTCAAAACTCACATTTTAATCATTTCCGGCGAATTCGTAACTATAATAACTTTTTTATTTCCCTGCCGCACAAGGAATGCAAGTTATTTATATTTTAGATTAATAAAAACAGTACCTTACCATTAATATATTTAACATACAACGATTTTAAAACTTTATAACCCGTTTTTCAACTATAAAGTTAGCGATAAGCACCAGATTTTATTTTTCTAGACGATGAATTAATAACTTCAGGCGGACAACATGGAGACAGTTTAAATATTTGTAACACGTTCTTCAGAATTAATTAAAATGAACGCGGCAGAAAGGTTGAAACAACAGGCCTGCTGGGGTAAATTCGACCGTGCGTTCGTACGATACGCCGTGCCGCAGCGTATATTTGTTTACACGCTTTCTTCACTTACGTCGTTAAGATTCCCACATTATTTTTCTGCTTCTTCTTTTCTTTGATAGGGCAAATTTGACAGTAGGTCCCTCCAATTCACGGGTCGCGAGTCGCAATTTGTATACACGGCTTCTTAACTTACGTCGTTAAGATTCTGAATATATTTTAGGGTATATTGCCGTCTCAAGACAAATCTTCCCAGGTTACGAATAACCTGACAGTATTTGAAAATCTCCTACTGCTACCACAGTAAACGGAAGACGTTGTTTGTGTTGTGAGAGGGTCTTAGTCAGCCGAGGAATCGAATATACGACGTCTGGGTGGGACCCAAACGCGTTGCCAACTCAACCAAATAAATTAGTAAGCAGTATCTGTAAGTAATTATCAAATCATATATGTATATGTACTATGCGTTAGAAAAGCGTAATACGAGAAATGTTATCACCCAGTTAACTGGGAGATACTCCGCTACCCAAGAGACTGATTGAGCTATTGAAAATAACTTTAGACCCGCTGAGTCCTTCAAAATATTTGTTATTGGTAATATAATTACAAATGTTAACATGGTTGTTTTTGTTTATTCCAGACAAGCAGATTATTTGAATCAAATCATTATAAATGACTTTGTTTAAACCAGTAATAAATAATAAATGTCGACATATTGCGAATCCAATGGTATTTCATCAGGATACAAAGTAGAATCTGAAAAATTAGAATGAGACAATGCACAGACAAAATTATAACAATTTAAAAAAAACTAATTGAGAATTACATAAAAATAATCAATAATTTTATTAAATGAAGACAATATTAGCGAAACTCAATCGAAAATCTGACAACAGAAAAATCAGAAAAAGATAGGTAGACGAACCCAGGACCTTCCACTTTGCCAGTAACTGTGAGTTTCTGCAAGTTGGATTCCTCAGTTTGGCGAGCAATGCGTCCAAAGTATCTTAAGATACGTTTTATGTAGATAGTTGAAAGCATACTGTGGATGCCTATCTCTTTCAAGATTGACACATTTTTGCGTCTGGCTGACCATGGAATCCTGTGTAATTTTCTCCAGCACTCCAGCACGTTGTCTTTCGCTGGCTCTACTCGTAAGTATCCACGTTTCCACAACGTAGAGAAATATGGGAAAAATCAATGTCTGGACCACCATCTTCGTGGTCTTCGTTATCTTCGTTTTGCCTCTACCACTCCACATCTTTTGCATTTAATTCAAAAGTCTTTTGTCATGCAAATTCTCCTTTTCACAACCTCTTTCATCACTTATAGTCGAGCCTAGGTTCGTTCACCGTTTCTAAGTCTGTAAGAGCATTATTTGTTGTTACAAAGCTGTTCGTCCTGTCGATCACCATCAGTTTTGTTTTGGCCTTGTTCATCAGTAGACCTAGATTACGGCTTTCTTCCTCTATTTTAGCAAGGAAGTTGTCCAGTTGTCTTCAGAAGAGTAGTGTCATCTGCATATCGGATGTTTGAGGTATTTTGGCCACCAATGTTAAGTTATAATAATAATTAGCTATCAATAAAAAAAATGTTAAACATATTTGTGTTTTCTGTGCACTTACTCCAATGATGCTGTTACGAAAGATTTCTTGGCTGTTTATAATATTTTTGTTCACGAAAAAACAAATACAATGTATGTTGTACATATTACCATATCTTTCATTTCCTTCAATGCTTGTTTTTGTTTCTTTATGTTTTGTTTTATGTTTTGTTCGAATGTACTTTCCAACCTTGATATTACGTATCTACATAAACGATACTTAGATTGCTTATTGTCTTAAATCATTGCATTATATTGGCACTAGAAAGGCGAGCAGTATATTAAGTTACAAATTAGTGAGTGAACAAATGCCAAGTTTAATTATGATAGGTGTAGTGCAAGAACCATAATTGCACCGTAATGAATTAATATCACTTTAGTATTATTACGAACCAGCAATATGAATTATCTGACTCCCTATGCAATTAAATAGGCAACAAATGAAACTTTTAACAATTTGTTTATCATGATTCTTTACTACATAATATACCAAAAAAATATATACATTTTTTGCGTGATATAAAATTGTATAATTACTACCTAAAACTTCACCAACTGCTCTTTTATTAACTTTTTATGCATAGGAATGAACGATTCGTTAGTAATTTTCAATTTCGGGGCGTATATGCGCACAGCCGTTCCCGGAACGATTTATTGGATAACTAACACGTTTTTGTTATATATTTTAAAATTTATTAAAAGAAAATAACTTAGTTTACATCACTTTATTTTTTATATTTTATACTATCAACATGTTTCGTGAACCATGTTCACTTCTTCAGGAATAAAAGTATACTAAAGTTAAAAAATTAATTATAGATTACATATGGAGAGAAGAAATTGAAGGAGGGGGAAGGGTTGACAATGGTGGGAGTTTCGAAAAATTGGGGATTACCAAGCTATTAGAAAGGCCGGTTAAGTGGGAAGATATTTAAAACAGGGTTAACAAAAGTCCAAGTATTCCAAGTCTTCAAGTCCAAGTCCAAGTCCTAGTATTCCAATAGAAGAGAGTAAAACCATTATTAATAATTTGTTAAATTCTTCAACTTTGCCGAAAGACCTAATTCATGATTTTACTTTATTATTTGATGTTATTTTTAAACAGAATTACTTTCAATTTAATAATACAATATTTAAACAAAAGGATGGCTTAGCTATGGGAAGTAGTACGAGTCCTTTGATTGCAGATATTTTTGTTAATAATTTAGAAAATAAGATTTTTAATAGCGGTGCGTTATTACTTAAAAATGTGTATTGTTGGAAAAGATATGTTGACGATATATTTTGCATTTGGTTAGGATCAGAAAGACAATTGAACATGTTCTTAAATTTTTTAAATAAATTACATAAAAACATTAAATTTACACTGGAAATTGGTAAAGATAAGAGTTTAAATTTCTTAGATTTAAATTTAACATTAACAGGTACAAAAATAGATTTCAATATTTTCCGTAAAGATACGTATACTGATATTGTTATACATAATTCTTCAAATCATCCCTTTTCTCAAAAACTAGCGGCTTTCCACTCTATGATTAATAGACTAATTACAATTCCTTTGTCAGCTCTTAACTATAATTTTGAATTAAATCTCATAAAGCAAATAGCAATTAATAATGGCTCTTCTTCTAATTTGATAGATGAAATACTAAATAAAAAAATTAAACAGAATTTTTTCAAATTATATATTTACCCTATTTCTAAAGATAACAATAAACATTGGCGTAGAATTTTATTTGTCGACAACGATACGTCAAAAATTATTAGTAAAAATATTCCCGGTACTATTCAACCAGCGTTTTACACAAATAACAAATTGAAGAAATATATACTCAACAATAAAGATAGCGAAATTAAAACCAAAAAATCAGGGGTTTACAAACTCAATTGAAATGATTGTAGTTCGTTTTATATAGGTAGAACTTATAGAAACTTTGAGATTAGGGTTAAAGAGCACCTCAGAGCACTAAATGGCAATAGCGATTCTGAGTTCGCAGACCATTTATTAAAATATGATCATAGCTTTGACATAAATTCAGGTCTTCAAATATTACATACAGGATATAAAACATCGCAAATCAATAATTTAGAAATTTTAGAAATAAGAAAAAATGTAAATTCCAAAGCTGACATAATCAATAAGCAAAAAATTTTTGTTAACCCTGTTTTAAATATCTTCCCACTTAACCGGCCTTTCTAATAGCTTGGTAATCCCCAATTTTTCGAAACTCCCACCATTGTCAACCCTTCCCCCTCCTTCAATTTCTTCTCTCCATATGTAATCTATAATTAATTTTTTAACTTTAGTATACTTTTATTCCTGAAGAAGTGAACATGGTTCACGAAACATGTTGATAGTATAAAATATAAAAAATAAAGTGATGTAAACTAAGTTATTTTCTTTTAATAAATTTTAAAATATATAACAAAAACGTGTTAGTTATCCAATAAATCGTTCCGGGAACGGCTGTGCGCATATACGCCCCGAAATTGAAAATTACTAACGAATCGTTCATTCCTATGCATAAAAAGTTAATAAAAGAGCAGTTGGTGAAGTTTTAGGTAGTAATTATACAATTTTATATCACGCAAAAAATGTATATATTTTTTTGGTATATTATGTAGTAAAGAATCATGATAAACAAATTGTTAAAAGTTTCATTTGTTGCCTATTTAATTGCATAGGGAGTCAGATAATTCATATTGCTGGTTCGTAATAATACTAAAGTGATATTAATTCATTACGGTGCAATTATGGTTCTTGCACTACACCTATCATAATTAAACTTGGCATTTGTTCACTCACTAATTTGTAACTTAATATACTGCTCGCCTTTCTAGTGCCAATATAATGCAATGATTTAAGACAATAAGCAATCTAAGTATCGTTTATGTAGATACGTAATATCAAGGTTGGAAAGTACATTCGAACAAAACATAAAACAAAACATAAAGAAACAAAAACAAGCATTGAAGGAAATGAAAGATATGGTAATATGTACAACATACATTGTATTTGTTTTTTCGTGAACAAAAATATTATAAACAGCCAAGAAATCTTTCGTAACAGCATCATTGGAGTAAGTGCACAGAAAACACAAATATGTTTAACATTTTTTTTATTGATAGCTAATTATTATTATAACTTAACATTGGTGGCCAAAATACCTCAAACATCCGATATGCAGATGACACTACTCTTCTGAAGACAACTGGACAACTTCATTGCTAAAATAGAGGAAGAAAGCCGTAATCTAGGTCTACTGATGAACAAGGCCAAAACAAAACTGATGGTGATCGACAGGACGAACAGCTTTGTAACAACAAATAATGCTCTTACAGACTTAGAAACGGTGAACGAACCTAGGCTCGACTATAAGTGATGAAAGAGGTTGTGAAAAGGAGAATTTGCATGACAAAAGACTTTTGAATTAAATGCAAAAGATGTGGAGTGGTAGAGGCAAAACGAAGATAACGAAGACCACGAAGATGGTGGTCCAGACATTGATTTTTCCCATATTTCTCTACGTTGTGGAAACGTGGATACTTACGAGTAGAGCCAGCGAAAGACAACGTGCTGGAGTGCTGGAGAAAATTACACAGGATTCCATGGTCAGCCAGACGCAAAAATGTGTCAATCTTGAAAGAGATAGGCATCCACAGTATGCTTTCAACTATCTACATAAAACGTATCTTAAGATACTTTGGACGCATTGCTCGCCAAACTGAGGAATCCAACTTGCAGAAACTCACAGTTAATGGCAAAGTGGAAGGCAGAACTCGGAATTGCTTTGAATTTAAGAGTCTCTCTCAAAATTTTGATTGAAGATTTTTGATTGAACAGATTCAGAAAAGCGATAAAGTTCTTACCATCACTTTCTTTTTATTTTCTTCTTAAAGATTGGAATTATAGTATCCTATAATTATAGTGATTTTAACGAGTTTCATACTGAATAAAATAAATAAAAATAGGGCTATGATCTTCGTATAAGAGTCTCCAGATTAAGATTAAGAGCATTACAATAATATTCTAACTGGACAGGATCGATATAAACGTTAACTCGCTAAGTGGGGTTAACTAGGCCTGACATGCTTTCCAATCATCCGGCACTTACAATACTAATAATTTAATGCTGTTTCTTCTATCTCTTCCCACACGCACCTGCACTGGCTCTTTGAACTGAGCACTGAGTACTAGGAAGAGGTAAAGACTACAGACTGCTGACTACAGATTACAGAGTGCGTGTGCAGCGCAGGTCCTGCAGAATAACAGCGGAGAGTTTACAATGTGCCGCCAGTAAACCATTTAACTCACTGTTATATTATTACAAAGTGTTTGCCTTCTCTATTACAATAATTCATATCTGTTTTGCTACGGTTTCGTTTCAGTTATACAGTTCTTACGTGACTAGTATTTGCTTGATTGTTTTATTATTTCTATGAGATTTAGACAAGTTTTCTAAATCAAACGACATTTATTTCCGAGGAAATGTTTTTTGTCTAATGAAATGAAATAGGATTGCCTTAACTGAATTGAAATTGGTTTGTTTAGAGTTTAGAGTAACAACATTGTCTGAAAATGACAGCGAAATTAAAAGTCATGTATCTTTCATGGGATTAAATAATTACATCTTTAAATTAATCAATATGAATGTATAACATAGGAAGGATGAAAGTAGACTGAACGCTGTAGAAATGAGATCCCTGAGGCATACGTATGATAAAACTATATAATATGATCGTGTGAGAAATTTGGAGATCCGCAAAGAATGCAAGGCCGATGTAAGCATAATGAGTAAGATTAAGAAAGGAACCCTCAGATGGTTTGGGCATATAGAGCTAATGAACAAAGATAGGAGTTTAAGGAGAATATAAGACGCAAATGTGAATGGTGGAAGTCGGGGACGCCCGAGGAAGACATGGCACAATCAAGTGAATCAGATATTTGAGACGGGCCATGTCATTAGTCAGAATAATAGAAAAGTATGTATGAGACGATGTTTAAAAGTGAATGAGGTGTGTTCCAAGATCTAGTTGCTTGGTGGTTTTTTGAAGTGGGGGTGAGGCGTGACTAGGGATTAGTGAAGAGTGAATGGAGGAGATGGAACGGTTGGTTAACAAAAATAACTTGTCACTGGTTATGCCAGTCAGGAGAGCTATCTTGTTGTTAAATAGAATCACTTCGGATTTGTTTAACATTAAACATTTTTCTTCGAATATGTTTAACATCAATGAAGCAAAATTCAAACAGCAAGCTTTGTTGCTGTTAGTGTAAATCTGTTCATCTCATCTAAGATATTTTTCTCTTTTGAAAACGCATTGAAATTATAATTTTGTAATATTTTTAAAGTGAATAAATTAAATTGAATAGAATAGTTAATAAAAGAGTCATTATTATTACGGGATTTCTTAATTTCTAACTAAGACTTCTAAGTCATCTAAGTGTTTTCTCAAAAAAAACTCTCCATAAAGATAAATTATTGAAAAACACAGTTATCGAAGTGGCGTGGTGGATCAAATCGCGCAAAATATTACTCTTCAGTCTTCAGGTGAAAGTTTAAAGATATTTCTGCCACGAAATGGAATCAAGAATATTCTGCACGTGCCAACAAACATTTTCACCATTCGATGAATACTAATGCATAAGAACCTTGACCAAAGAAATTATTGGTTTTCAGTCATTAGAGCATGGAAAATAAAACTATTTTCTCGCCTTCGGTCGTTATCAGTCCTGTCAAAATAGGATCAATGAATAAATAGTTCGTGTTTATGTTAATATGAATAAATATTTCAAAATTCCCACTCCAATCTTTCAGATATTGTGATCTCATTTACAAACGATGAAAAAGCCTTTTAGTAGACATCCATTCACAAATCATGCTGGATAATTACGGTTAAGTTGAGAGTTGAGTGTGATGATCTCAGATATGATTAGTGCCATTCAGCGTGTGTTCCAATACATCACTCCGCTCGATACGGACGGATCTCCCATCAATGAGTGCTGTAATTTAATTTCAATAGCCCACCTTGTCAGACAGGTGATGAAGATTTACTCTTTTCTCTCCAGCCCACCACGTTCGTGACGTAACATTCGAAAGCAACCTTAGTTTTTGCTCTGGCGAAGGTTTCAACACTCTCGCCCGAAACGATATCAGATATTGTCGGAATCAAATAATCGTGAAAAAGTTATAAACAATACTTTATTGCACATTAAGATAACATCTCTTTTAGCATTTGTGTTCCATGTAAACCCATTGTTAGATGTTAGTTTGTACAAGTGTGTGCGCAGATAATGCACGATTTATACCCGCTAATGCGCAACGTCTTTATCGGAAGTTCTGTGGTAGTTTTATTGACTGATCGTGTCTGGTTACTACCTACGATTAGACTTTTATATCGGTGGAGGTGTTTGATTGAATATTTGTACTAGCACATTTTCGAAAGTTAATGTGAACTGTTTTGATGTCGGAGATGGTACTATATTAATCTATGTTGACGGTCAAAGTTGATACAACCAAAAATGTGAAACAGCAAAGTCAGAAAAAGATTTTTCCGTTCCAATTTTTTTTCGTTTGAGAGTAGTTATGTTGTCTTCAATTATTAAGTACTAGCGAGTACCCGGCATGTGTTGCAATGCTATTCAAAGGAAGAAAGCACTTGGGTTTTAATTATGTTTACTGCAGTGCTTTTGGATATACAATATTTTTTTGTTTTTCCGTCTGCTGCGTACACAAAAAAATTACAAGATTTTATAACGCGTGAATAGGCCACACACAGCTGTCCATGTGAGAAACATGGATTTTCCAAATTTACCCCCTGCTATCCCCTACTGCTACTATGTCTCCTTTGCAATCCATTTCTCCGCACCTCCCACGTGCCCTAAAATAAATTTCATAACTTCAGAACTCACCAATATAAATTGAAATCTTCGTGGGCGTGGGCACGACATCTCACCAAAGCTTCATCGCAATCGAATTAATGGTATAAGAAATAATTTTATAAGTCAGAGCTCATAACCATTATATATAGAAACCTTTAAAGGGCATGCGCAAGACAAATCAACAAAGTTTTATCGCAATCGGATGAATGGTTTAGGAACCCCATAAGAGACAAACAAAGAAACTTTCATTTTTATATATTAACCACTCGAGCGACAGACTTTTGAAAAAAAATAACGTATCAAGGGAAAATTTGCCTAAAACTGGCAGCAAAGCTATCCGAGGTATTCTAAATGGTGCCATATTGTGGCAAAAAGCGCTCCAGTGGTTAAGAAGATTTATTTTATTTATATCTATATATTACATTACCTTATTATTAACATTTTTACATAATACATTTTTACACATTAATATTACATTTCATTATGTTGGGTATGAGGCAGGTTTGGAAGGTGAAACTGTTGGTTGGTAATATTGCATGTTTCGTGAACACCTCACTAGGAGAAGCTGTGCTGAGGTGTTTACATGTTTATGATTTAATCTACGGAAGGTAATTCTGCTATATAATTTATATAGCAGAATAACAATATTTAATAATAATATTTATGTGGCGGAATAACTTTGAAAGTAAATTAAACAGGATTTTTTCCTAATAAAACTATGTTTTATTGATTGCAGATTACTCACTTGTATGATATGTAAATGTAAAATATATTTCAAACAAAATATGACATGCAGAATTAGCATTCGATGGGAAACAGAAAATCAGAAAAAGATTTTGTCGCATTTTGAAAATGAACCAGGACGTCAACCTTGCCGCGGCTTTGCTCCAACCACTGAGCTAATTCGATCCTATCAACTTCTGTCACATTCGAATTTTTCTGTTTCACATTTTTAGATTGTTTGAGAGTTGATAATATTGTCTTCAATGATACAACATTACATATTTAAGAGTATACTCAAAAAGTTATTTCAACATATAAATAAAATAGAACAGTTTCTTCGCCTTGTTGTTAAAATGCATATTAATAATCATATTATTCATATCTCAGACATTCAGTTTTAGAGATGACTATCTTCAAATGTCTTAGATTTTGCCGATTTGACGGCCAATCCAAAGTCGGAAATTCTTTTTAACAGGGGCAACATCTGTTTCTCTCTCACAAAGCGGATGCCATCTGATTTCTTATCGTCAACCGGGGATGTGCGTGGAAAACCATTATGAGATATGTATGTATGTTTATGATGGACTAGTTACATGTTAATTCAAAAGCAAAATTAAAAAGGATAAAAAAGGCTCCTGCTTACTATCAGATATGTGTATTGTGTATTCCAGAAAATTCCACTTCTCAACGGTCAACTCACAGGTCAGCAGCATCATCAGCTATCGGAAGGTTGAAGGAACCAAAGCGCACACCAGATACTAAGTTCGGTGAGCGTGCTTTTGGAGTGTCAGGACCTAAAGCCTGGAATGACTGCCACATGATTTTAGAATGATTACAGACTCGGCGGAATTTGAAGCTAAACTTAAAACACACCTTTTCAGATAATCGTATTCTTAAAGTTTCACCTTCACAGCCCGCGACATTGTACGTAACTAATTGTGTAAAAATGTTATCAAATTCTTATTTGTAAGCTTTTGTAAAAGTCTTTCCGTAAAAATTCTCCAGTCCTAAAGAGTCCTTCTCCAGTCGCTCAAAATAAATATAAACTCACTTTTAGCACTAATCTTTTTATTAATGTAACATTAACAGTGATGGGGGTAGCAAATATAAAGTCATGCAATGTCCAGTGTTTTAAATATAATGTCTTCCGCGTGCAAAGTCGTATCTTTTCCAAGCATAAACTTGTTTATTGTAAGGGACCTGCCACGTAACAACGTTTTCGGTATCTATTTGTAAATAATTGAATTAGAAAGAGCCTAAGAATTCATAATAAATAGTACAGCGCCTTTGAAATCAATAGATTTTCACAATTTTATACAATTTTTTTAATTACATACATACTATTGACAAAAGGGTCATTCGGCTCGGCTATATATTCAGGATTTTTCCTGGAATGTAGCTGGTTTTTAACAGTGCCTGTAATCATCCAAATCATTCGATTATTATTATTATTATTGTTCAAGTAATTTTTTATAATATAGGATATAGTATTTTTGCGAATATGTTACATTATAACAGCGTGGTTCTGATTTATTTGCGCAATATATTTCCACTGAAATCAGAGTAGAAACACCGAGCAAGTTGTTCAAAAATCAAACACGCAATCGGTGTGAACATTAATCGACATGATAAGACTAGTTTTTCCTTCCCAGTTGCAACAAAACTAACACTATCTTATTAATTAAAGTGCAGTTAGAATTTCGTGCATTTAGCGTGCAGTTTACTAGCGGACTTGTGTCCACATTTAACAAACGGCGACTGAAGGTCTACTTCCTGAAGTGCAGAACAAAGCACTATCCTTTTATTATCTCCTTATCTGCAATTTGCTGTCGTTCATTAATTTTACACTTTGATTTTATTCGCGATACTTAAAATGCAGCAGAGCTTTGAACTATTAGTACCAGGATGTATTTTAGGATAGAAATTTTTAAATTCTCATCTAAATAATTCTGTCTACTTATTAATATTAGATAACAATGCAACAGGTACCCAATAAATAATATAAAATTACACTAATAATATTTAATAATAAGCCAACCCCGTTACACACATGCAAGCTCAATCTTTTAGAGCAGTTGGAAATTAACAAAAATTTTAATAATCCGAAAGCTATTTTGGTAAATGAACAAAAAATATATAATTCTCTCGCCACTCTTAGATATGTTAAGCCAATTTCCAATAAAACATACCTAATTGTGCTGGAAAAGTCATCATTTATAATCATAATATTTTAATCATAATAATTTATAATAATGAAAAGTCATCATAAGAGTCATCATTTGGGAATAACTCACAATAATTCTTGTCTGAACACACTCTGCAATAGTTACAATAGCGTATTATCCAAGGTGGACATTTTCAATTCCGAACTTACCAAATATAATGGGTACATTAAATGTTATGTGTCTATGTTTCTAATGTTTCTATCGTTTATTTATACTTATAATTCTGTTATGATTCGATTTATAAGTACAACCAGGCTTCTTACGGTTACCAATGTATTGATATTTTTATGTTTTATGTAAATTTTAGTTTTATATACTTAATCTTTTTTTATAAAATGTTTGGTCCTTCATTATAAGTTTTATTATTTCTTATTTTTTATAATGCTGTTTAATCACAGATAATGTCACAAGGAGGAAATCCATAATTGGTTTTATTTTGGCTATACAGACATGTACAAACTGGAAAAATGTAAACCATCGATTTACCGAAAATAAATACATAAATAAATAATGACTAGACTAACGATCTTCAGTCAAATTTAAACAATACAGTAATTGAGGAAACTTTAGAAGGGTAATAACTAAATAACCATCAATATTTTACGTCATTTTACTCGGAAATCAATAAGGGTATAGGTAATAAAAATAAAAGAAATAATTTAAATGTATCGACTGTAAGTGGTATAACCACAGTTTGATAATACCTTCAGAAGGTGAAACAACTGTCGCGAGTAATAATAATTATATGGCAGAACTCAATTATAAATAACTGTTTTAAAAAAATAATATTGAATATATAAAATAAATTTAAAAAATATATAGTACAAAATAATACTACACGAGGCAATTATAGAATAATAAAAAATTAGGTTTTATTTAGGGACGTTAAAAATAAGTATCCATTTGAGCAAAATATTATTATTGCTAAATTCAATACACAAGTGAATAATTTAATTGCGTGTATTAAAATTGGAACAGTGTGGTCAATAGTCGTGTGATGAAGAACCGCCCTATTGATGTTCTTCCTATGATTTATAGGAGCATGTTTATTCATTAACCGGTAAACCTTTTTGCAATCATCCTGGTGTATGAAATGGGTTCACAGTTAATTCGTCTGCACATTTCTCGTGATTCATTACAGTAGAAAATAATAAACTTCATAGCTGAATTTAATAATTGTTTGACTTCATGGATATCACCAGTCCACTTGTATCATAGAATAGTTGTAGATAGTGATATTAGGTCCTTACATATGAAATTGACGTTTTGTATGGGAGGAACATGAAGTCGATTTTTTTAATATAATATATTTATTTAATCAAAGTATGTACCATTGCTATCTATGCACTTTTGCCATCTCATAGTTAGTTCATCGATCCCTTTACTAAAAAAACCATTCCGACGGGAATCAACAAAATCTTTGAAGGCGGTTTGGACTGAGCCATCGGAGTTGAATTTTTTCCCTTGCAAGAAGTTATCTAAATTTTGAAAAAAATGGTAATTTGTTGGGGCAAGGTCCGGAGAGTACGGTGGATGTCTTAGACATTCCAATTGAAGCTCCTCTAATTTGGTAGCCGTCTGTTGTGCAGTATGTGGTCTAGCATTTGTTGATTTGCTTCACTCAATTCGTGAGGTATCCACCTTTCAAGCTTTTTCACCTTCCCAATTTGCTTCAAGTGGATTAAAACAGTTTTATCACTAACACCGCAGCCTGCAGCTAACTCGGACGTGGTTTGCAATGGATCCGCTTCCACAATCGCCTTCAATTCTTCATTATCAACTTTGGTCTCCGGCCGCCCACGGGGCTTGTTCTGCAGGTCGAAATTTCCAGAACGAAAACGTTGGAACCAAAAACGCACTGTGTTTTCTTTTGCGGCACGTCGCCATACACATCATTAATCCTTCGAGCCGTTTCTGCAGCACTGGTGCCACGGCGGAACTCGTACTCGTAAATAACGCGATATTTCAAGTTTTCCATTTAGTAAACTAAGTGACGCAAAGAAAAAAAAATTCCGCAAAGAATTCCTAACCAAAGAGAAGATATTTGAGATCAAAGTTGCCAGTACGGCAAAACGCCAATTTCATATGTAAGGACCTAATATAAAGTTCCATGCTCAACTGGTGTAAGAACATATTTAGTAAAGTTCTAAATGTTGTATTATAATTTATGTAGATTTCGATCACATGTTAATTATTCACATCTTTGTCCAGCATCGTAATGTTCCACCAGCGTCTGAAGGCTGTGAAACTCGCAAGGAACCACAACTTGCATAAATAAAAGGCTTTATCGAAACTCATAAATCCTATCGTATCTCATAATGAGATTAAATGCAATCACAACACTCATTATGAGCCATGGTTTATTTCGAAACGATATTGATCTCTAGATAACCCTCTTCCAATTGTAGCCGCGTTGTATAAATACTAAAAGCCAAATAGTCAGATATCGATTTGAAGATCTTTTGAACCTTTTTTAATCGTACAAAGATGGATATGTTTTTACATTTAAATCGTAATACAAGTTAATTAGGGTCAGAAGTTACTAGGTTGATCATTATCTATATCATTCTTGTTTTCTTTCCTAGAGAATCATTACTCATTGTGAAACACGATTTGACTGGAAGATGAAATTGTTACAGATATTTTAGTAGTTCGTTATGGTTCACCGTCATTAGGCAATGGTACTCGTATATCAGGTGAGATTTGAAAAGTTTTTTACTGTTTTTTTCTACCGTTTCAACTTGTCTTAAAAAGACTAATAATTTTAAAGTGTTAAAAAATCCATCGTTTACAATCAACAACCTGTCAAATGCCATGCTCGATTGAAATTAAAACATCATAAGTGCATTTTGCTGTCAATGTAATCCGCCATTAATTATTTCAGGTTTTTCCTGCCGGAGGCTTTTGGTTCGGCTTCGCCCAAATAGTGTTGGTAACCATTTTATAAACCCAATAGGACCTGGTTCCAAAAATAGCCCGTTCCTGGATCCAGTGTCATCCAGTGTATCTAGTCACTGGGATAAAGTAACCGAGACAGACAATAACCGAGACAGACAATAACCGAGACGTAAAATGTAATATATAGCCGCTTTATACAATATGAATTACCGTCAATCTTTCCATATCCGGAGAGATACTACGTGTTCACAAATTCGTAGCAGTAATACCTAGGGAGATGTCCCCTTTCGACCTACTGATTCGTCGCAAGAAGTAGCGACATCTTGTGACGAATTCTTGAATTCGAAACGGAATTATAACGGTAGCTTTATATGAAATTCCAGGTACACAGATGTTATTTGTGGCGCGTCGCGTATGGTGTGGTTGCAGACATGCACTCGAAAGTGGGTTCTGAAATTCAATCACACGGACGTTACCGTTTTAATACTGTTCGATGTTTATGTGTCACTTTCGTTCCACTGTTGGATGTTTTTTCTCTCATCACTATCAGCGAACAATTTTCAGTTAGACAATTACGACATTTTGAAAAGTAGTACTTATCTTGGGAAAACATTTCAAAATAAAACACATTTTTTTTTTGTAGAAACATCACTTTCTTTTTGTACTAATTATTAAATGAGCCAACTAGTCTCAACATACACGTCTTCCTTGGAAAAAAAACCTAAATAAAAATGGAAAAGTAGGTACATTATAATGACAACTTTTTAAGATATCTATTAATTAAATTAGTATTTAAAAAATAGCAAGCACTAGAAATACGAAATTCGCAGCTTTTAAAAGATTTGCGAGGCTGGTATGGGTACCGCCGCCCCGGGAACCATTTATTGTATAACCAACACTTCTGCCGTAGATCACCCCGAGTGGTTCGCTACGTCTGGTGACTTAGCAGGGATGCCCGGGTTCATGGGGTGGCGTATATCCGGGTTTTGGCGGCGGATGCATCTGCCAACCACCTGCATGGCAGGCCTGATCGGGAGAGAATAGTTGACTTTTTGCAAGTCCCTTCTAACCAGGACGCCAGGCACCTTCTGTGGCACTGCGAGTTGATGAAGGAAGCACGAGAGGAAATGTTGGATGGCTTGCGCAGAATAACAAAACCAGCATGGAATGCTGACCTTCTGTCGAACAAAGAGAATTTCGAATTCTTGAAAAAGTTTGTCAAGTCCTGGGTAGAAAGATGGCCTGTACTTAGAGTCGCCGACCTAGACTAAATTCATCTTTGTTTCAGGTGCTACACGTATTACTCGCGTCTCCTTCGGTCCTCCTCTATTACTCTTTATTTAGTGAATATGCTTTGAACTATCTATAATATAACTTATGTGACCTATAAATTACTGATTACTGTTAAAATATACAATGTAATACATTATTTTAACAATAATAATGTTGGTTTAAGGGTTGGCAACATTTTGTATGTGGCAACCCATTTTAGTTCTTTTGTTTTTTCTCTGTGCTCCAAGCGTTCTTCTCTTGTTTTCATGTAATACGTACATCTTAAAATAAAACCAGTTATTAAAGTGTTATATTTCTTTTTATTAACTCAGTAGATTACAACAGGTTAATAATATAATACATGCTGAGTTGTGGATAACTGCTGCAAATTGATTGACCGGCGAACTGAGGTTAAGTTGACACCACGCCGCGTGCATCACTTCATTTTTTGCAGGAGGAAGGCAAAAAGAAATAAAAAAAAAATCTTGTTAAGTGTAGTGATCAAGATGGAAGGAAACCAAAACGTGTTAAAACTGGAAGGTTCGAGAAACTGGAATGTTTGGAAGTTCCAGACTACAGTGCTTTTGCGTGGACAAGGATGGCTCGATGTAGTTGAAGGCCGAAGTATAAAACCTGAAGAACAGGCACAGAAAATTCTTTGGGAAAACAATGATGCGAAGGCTCAGACCTTAATAGTCACAAGGATGACAGAAAATGTTATGTTGCACATTATATCCTGTTCTACTTCAGCGGAAATGTGGAAAAAGTTGCAGAGTGTTTATGAACAAAAGACGGAGACTAGCATTCACATTGTTCAACAGCGATTTTTCCAGTACAAATACGAAAAAGGTACAGAAATGTCTGTGTTTTTGTCAAAAATCCAAGAAATGCAGAACCATTTAAAGCAAATGGGGGAAGAGATTTCCGAGAAATTTGTTATAACTAAAGTACTTATGTCGCTGCCAGAAGAATATAAACATTTTGTTTCGGCTTGGGAATCTGCCCCTGATGATAAGCAAACCTTGGAAAACTTAGTGGCCAGATTATTGATGGAGGAAGAAAGTCTTATGGATAAAAATAATGAACATCAGCAAACTTCATCATCGTCAGCTTTTTTAATCAAAAATAAAAAGACTGGGAAGTGTTTCAAATGTGGGAAAACATGACATTTCCAGAGCGAATGTAAGAATAATAAAAATAATAGTGAAAAGAACGTAATTAAAAAATGTTTTTATTGCAATAAAGTTGGGCACAACAAGAGTGAGTGCTGGTATAAGAAAGGAAAAGAGAAAAATGCATTTTTAGTACAACAAATACCTAAAGAACTTTATCAACAGTCAAAATGGTTGGTGGACACAGGTGCTAGTCAACATATGTGTCAAGATAAAAATCTTTTTTCGACATTTTCACCAGAAGTGTCACAAAAGTCTGTGATAATAGGTGATGGTACTGAAATAAATGTTATTGGCTGCGGGCAAGTGGAGCTAGAGGTATTCAATGGACACCAGTGGGTCGAGACAACCATAGATAATGTACTGTGTGTGCCAGACTTACAAATAAACTTGTTATCTGTGAATTGTACGGCAGACAAAGGTTATGTCATGTTGACAGATCAAAACATTTGCAAGTTTTTCAAGAATAATAAAGTATGTGCGGTAGCAAATCGTGTTGGAAATATGTATATTATGGATGTTCGTTATAAATATAAAAATTGCTTTGCAAATGTAACTACAGTTAAATAGGGCTTGAGTGAGTGGCATGAGAAACTTGTACACCAGAATATACAGCAGGTGAAAAACATGTTAGAGAGCAATAATATTAAAGTCTCAAGTAATTCTCTTCAGAATTGTCAAGGCTGCTTACAGGGTAAATCACACCGGCTGCCCTTTATGAACAGTGAGACAAAAACTGTTAAAACATGTGAACTGATATATGCCGATGTTTGTGGGCCGATGGAGGCAGTATCTGTAGGCGGGGCGAGGCATTTCTTGATTTTAAAAGATGATTACTCTTGCTATAGAACTGTATACATTATTAAAAAGAAGGATGAAGTGATTAATTGTATTAAAGATTTTGTAAACAAAGCTGAAAATGTCACGGGTAACAAAATAATCACATTTAGAAGTGACAACGGATTAGAATTCATTAATAAGGCTGTGTAAACTTTGTTCTCAGACCGGGGTATAGTACACCAAACTTCTGTACCATACACGCCACAACAGAATGGCAAGGCGGAACGGGAGATAAGAACCCTGACAGAAGCGGCAAGGTCAATGCTATGTGCCAAGAATCTACCAAAAAAATTATGGGCAGAAGCAGTCAACACTGCAGCCTATGTTCTCAACAGAACCAGTAGAAGTAATGAACCAGGAAAAACACCCTATGAATTATGGACAGACAAACAATTTGATCTGAGTAATCTACATATCTTTCGTACGCCCGTATCTGTCCATATTCCAAAGGAAAAACGTAGAAAATGGGATTCCAAAGGAGAAAATGGAATCATGGTAGGGTACGGAGAAAATGTGAAAGGGTTTAGAATTTTTTATCCTGATAAAAATGAAGTTCATATAAAGAGGGATGACATTTTTCTGGAACCTGTCTTTGAGGAATGCGATAGCTTAAACCTAGAGTCTGTAACAGAAACACTCAACAATGAAACTGACAATAACCAGCAAGAGTTAGTAGAAGATGTTGTGAATGATCCAAACATTACAAATCAGATGTCAGATGATGAGCAGCACAGCTTATATGAACCTGAAGAAACAAGTGATGAAGACAGTGAACGCGATAGTACATTAAAGCCAGCTTCTCCTCGTCGAACCAAACGTGTCAGAAAGGCACCACAATTCTATACTTGCCAAAATGTGTACACTGCAGAGACAGAACCAGGCACCTATAAGGAAGCTATGCAGAGGAGTGATGCCTGTCAGTGGGAAGAAGCTGTCAAACAAGAACTGGATACCCTCAAAGCAAATAATACTTGGACAGTGTGCGCTGTACCTCAAAAACAAAACATTATTAGTAGTAAGTGGGTATTCAAAATAAAGAAAGTTGATAATACTATCCAATATAAAGCAAGATTGGTTGCCAGAGGTTTTGAACAGAATGATGCATTAGATTTATATGAAATCTACTCACCTGTTGCCAAATTGTCAACATTTAGATTATTTGTTTCAGTTGCTACAAAATTAAAACTATCAATACATCAGATGGATGTTATTGGGGCCTTTTTATATGGGGATATAAAGGAAATTGTGTTTATTAAATTACCGGAAGGGGCGTATGATGGTTGTGATAATATTGTTAAACTAAATAAATCATTGTATGGGCTGAAAAAATCCCCTAAATATTGGAATGAAAAATTTAACCATGTAATAAGTAAAGCAGGCTATGTAAAGTCAAAGAATGATCCTTGTTTGTTTACTAAGTGTAATGGAGAAAACCAAATTTATGTTTTGTTGTATGTTGATGACCTCTTGATGTTTAGTAATAATGAACAGGAATTAAGTGATCTTAAATTAAAATTACACAATGCATTTAAGATGGTATCAGTGTTAAACAGAATTTGAAAGACGGTGTAACTGAATTATGTCAAAAATCTTATTTAGAAAATGTATTAAAAAGATTTAACATGGAAAATTGCAAACCAATATCTACCCCTATTGATCAAAATTTTTATAATATAAATGTTTGTCCCGTACCTATGTACTGTGATAACCAGTCTGCCATAATGGTTGCAAATACTGATAATATTAAAAGACTAAAACATATCTATATACGTTATCATTTTGTCAAAGATTTAATTAAGGAATCTAAGATATGTTTAATGTATGTTAAGACTGAGGATCAAATAGCTGATATGTTTACTAAGTCATTGAACAAAAATCTATTGTTTAAATTTATTACTCAATGTGGACTATACTAGATAATGTAAGAATGTATTGAGCGGGGGTGTTAAAATATACAATGTAATACATTATTTTAACAATAATAATGTTGGTTTAAGGGTTGGCAACATTTTGTATTTGGCAACCCATTTTAGTTCTTTTGTTTTTTCTCTGTGCTCCAAGCGTTCTTCTCTTGTTTTCATGTAATACGTACATCTTAAAATAAAACCAGTTATTAAAGTGTTATATTTCTTTTTATTAACTCAGTAGATTACAACAACATTATTACAACTATTTTTTCTATGGTCTCTGCTAACAATGATTTATGTTTTTACCTCGACAGGTCATGTTCTATCTTGGTAAGCGATGGTAGTGATGACACTATCGTTCGATACATTATCACTCTGAACTGATTCTGTAATTATGTTTCACATGTATAAATGCTCTTATTATTTTCTGTTTTTCTTTATTAGTTTTGGTTTCCATTCTTTGGTGGCGCAACTGAACTGTACATGTTATGTATCGTCGTTCCCCCATAGAAAGGGTGTAGGATAGACCCTGTCCATGTACATTGCCAGGCGAACACACACCGGAGCAGTCTTCCCGCGATCTGCCCGCGCCTCCCCCATCGACATGCGTTGGCCTGAGGCGTAACCACGCGGTCTCGATGTCCTTCCGTCGGTAACCCGACGCTCATCTTTTCCTCAAGGTCTTCAAAGCTTCCCCTTCTCTCCCAAGTACATTTCTTCGAGGCAAAATCGGGGAACCGGCTAAAGGGCGCGGACTTCGAGCATCGTCTGCGGTTGAGCCGATAGCTAAACGCATTCTCATTGGGACTGCCCGGTGGTCTATGGAATACTTTCTCTTGCTTTTATTTTTATATATTTTATTTTCTTTCCGCTATTATAGTACCTAATTACTTACATTATAACATAATCATATAACTGTTTTTTCCTCATTTCTTATTTTATTTTCAGAAGGTTTCTTCGACTGGTCAAAGCCGTTATTTTTTTTATTATCTCTTTTTGATGTTACGTATTTCAGGAGAATTATTCCACGGGCTGCTATTTCTATTTATCTTTTGTATAATGTTAATGTAAGTACTTGCATACACTTACTAACCCCGTATGTAAGTACATTGGAGGGTCTAGAGTCGTTCAAATAAATGTAGCTTCGTTCAAAAAAAAAGTAAAGTCTTAACGTGTGCGGTGAAGCAAGAAACCATATGTTCCTTATAACGCCATTGGAAAAGTGGTGGGGTCCCTTCTGTAGTCGTAATCTCTCGGAATATCATCTTACACCGCAGTGGGAGGGTGGATTCATACGTCCGTCACTCCTGGACACACTAACCCCCAGATTCTTACCCTTATACCCTTTTCCTTCCCAGAACTTCCTTTCCTTCCTTTCCTAAAAAGACTCTCCACGCAGCATCCCTAAATATGACATAGGCCATGAGGAGAATTTTTTTTCTCAGGGCCTTCTGTGTGGAGCTAATATTAAAAAAAAAAAAAAAAAAATCATTTTAAAAATTGTGAAAATGTTTTTTTTTTGTTTGTCTTCCAAATTCTTTCTGAACAGATTTTTATTATTTGTAAGAACACCACTCTTATGTGTTAAAAATCTACCACGTTATGGTATCGTAAAATCCATACGTGATGACCTATGACCTAATATATATTTAACACAATGGTGGTATCCAAATGTGAAGGATGGCGAATAACACTACGCCACTAATCGCATTGCACTTTAATTTGATGTCTGCATGGTATTTCGGGCTTTATTGTGCTATTTTATAATAAATCCATTCATTAAAAAAAACGGTGAAAAACAAATATGTGGTTTGTAATATACTGTCAGCAGACCAACATTAGAATTAATTTTATTTTTTTATTTAAAAAAAAATACTTTTACAAGCTTTGCAGAAAACTTGTTTTATTGGTAAAAGATTATGAAAAAGTGTTTCATTTTGAGTTGAGCTCTACTTTCTTTTTTTAGTTAATAAAATATATTGTACGGCTACAGTAAAAACAATTTAAACAAGCATGAAGTTAAGGAAATCACGTTGTAACACTAAAACAGCGTAGCCTTAAAGCAGGAATCTCTGGTGAGGACTGTGCATATACTATTTATGTTTAATGTTTTTAAAAAAAAATGATAAGTCAAATATAAAGTGTCTAATTAAAGTGTCAAAATGTAACCTATTGATATTAATATTTGGAAAAATGATACCGAAACTCTTACGAATGGGAAAACATTAATTTGGAAGAGAAATGTAATGAAAAATGCGTTCATTATTAAATCCATATCATTTAGACAAAAAAAATACATTAGATCCACACGGGAGATCCTGAGGAAAATATTTCTCTGGTTCCATGTCTTCTACGGGGATGCTGTGTGGAGGGTACTTTTAAAAGGAATCTGTAGATAATGGGGTTCATGAATAACGGCGTATGAATCATCCCTCCCACTGCTGCGCAAGGCGATGGGTGTGAGGTCAAATGGTCTCCCTCAATTAGTCCATCCCGATCCGACTACGCAGTAAATGAGCACACGCTTCCGCTGCCAAGACCTAGACAAACTTCACCTCATAAATACGGGAACCCCTACTAAGCCACCAAATGTAGCGAATCACTTGAGGTAGACTGGGCAGGGGTGTTTGTTATCCAGTAAATGGTTTCTAGCTGGCAATACCTATAACCGGCTCCCAAATTGAAGTAAGTAGTATTACAGGAAGTTCTTAAATTACAAGTGCTAGTCATTACTGGTATGACGCTTTAATCTACGCGTCAAGAATGCTTTAAAGTTAGCACTTCATTAGCACGCTCTTCCAAGTTAGCACAGGAAAGCGCACCTAGGTGCTAAGGTCCCCCTGTCTTATTATGATATCCTGACAAGTGTTTATATCAGTGTGAATCGATTATGCCGTAGTGTAACACAAGTGAATGCCTATCTAATTCAGCATCGTATCATCTGTTTTCACACCTCAGATATCTTCTACCTGCGTCCCCAGAGGACCTAGATTCAGATTAGTGGCGTTCGACGCTTTTTATTATTTCGTTAGATGAATCCTATTTAAGTATGGAGATGCATTGTTGCCTTTCTCTAATCATCAATCATTATTATGCAAATTTATATGATCTTTAATATCGATCGTGATGAAAATTGTAAAGACAAGGACGCTTAGGTAGTTTAAGCATGTAGAGCGGATAGATTGATGTAGAAGTGTTAGGAGAATATACGACGCACAAGTGGATGGAAGAAAACGTCGGGGACATCCAATGAAACTATGTCAAGATCAAAAAAGTGAACTTCTTACGCCAGTAGGAGCCATTTGATGTACCATCGTCTCCACCTACTCCAGAATAATGTTACGAAGAAGGTTCCCATTGTTACCGGAACGGCGTGCTTTTGAAAACATAAGGGCTGGAAGTTTGGCCCTCTAAAAATTTAGGAACAGTCCAGAGCATTCTTCAACATTCCAGAACGTCCCTAAACATTCTGGAATATTTTGGAATGTTTAGGAAAAGTGTGGAACGTTTGGGAACATCTAGGAACATCTCAGATCATCGTGGACCATTCTAGAACACTCACGAATGTTGTGGAATGTTCTGGAACATTTTGGACCATTCGAAGCATTTTTTGTATGGGTGGGGCTACCCATTGGTAGGGGTGTATAAAGCATGATCCGTTATGGGTTTGACCGTCCGTTCAATCTCATATCTACTCCCTGAGCGAAGCCGGGTACCCAGCTAATTGTAAATATATAAACCAGGCATGCTCAACCTGCAGCCCAATTGAAGAGTTTTTGCGGCCCAACATGAAGTATTCATCTTTCTATGTTTTGGATTTTGGTATTCATAAAAATAAGTAAATATCGTTCTCGTAAATTTATCACATTTATGTTACATTTTGTGAAATTAGAGCTTTCTTGTTATTAGACCTCAGACTCTCGACGGGGGTTTTGATTGATTCCTTGAAAAGTGCCAGGCGCACGGCCACATTAGGAATTTATTTTCGAAATCAATTATAACCATTATATTTTTTCTGCACATTTCTTGGAAGACCGAATGCAACTGGCCTGATTTTAATAAGTGGAGGGTGAGTGGAAGATCGCAGTTTCACAATAATAGCATAATAACTCAGCATTTCGTGTATGTATTATGTAAAAAAATATCGTTTTGGATGTTGGTGCATGAATTAGTTGGTAAATAATATTCCTGGACTATTTGTCCGTAAATAAATAAATAAATAAATAATAATAATAATAATAATTTTTATTCCAGGATGTGGGGAGGATAGTGCAATCCCACACGTCCCATAAAGTTGTACATATTTACAGATAAAGTAAAAAAAGTAAATAGAAAAGAAAAGAATAAATAAATAAATAAATAAAAAACATAAGCGATAATAGAAATAAAATAAATAATCAATTATAATGTAGGACGTGGTCTGGAGTGAGCTCGGGCCCAGAGCTCGCTCAGGAGTGGCGCTTGGTGCTGGAAGGCTGCGATCACCACTGTGTTATCGGAAGCCATTAGCCGCATCCTGGCTCCAGTGACCCGGTGTCTCATCAGACCGGCGAATCCGTGTAGTCCTAGCTCCGTAAACATTGAAGATGCGCTGCTGTATCTTCTGTATCCAAATACAATTCCGCAAGCATCATTATATTGGATCCGGAGTCGTTCTATTGAGCCGATTCGGTAATGACACCATGTTTCACATGTACATATATAGGCTAGTGCAAAATGCATTGAACAATGTTTTTTTTACATTTTTACTGCATTTGAAGAATCTTCGGGCAATCATATTAGACAATATACTGATACTTCTCCGCTGTCGTTCAATATCACCGTCATCCGAGAGGTCTTCAGTAATAATGTGTCCCAAGTATTTTACATTCTTAGATGCGTTTATGTTTTCCCCATTAAGTTTTACAGGGAGCATTTTCTCAGGATTTTTTCCATGGTGGAATGCAATTAGTTCCGTCTTCTTGGGGTTGTAGATCATGTTGTGGTCATTTTCATATTCTTCACAGATTTTTAATAATGTTCTCAACCCCTAATGTGTAATATTATTGAAGTTTAATTCAAAATTAGAACTACTTATCACATTACTGAACTGTAGTTTCTCTGAAGTCCGGTTTGGTGGACATAATTTAGCAGACTGTTCTTTAAATAGCTATAGTTTTCAAAAAGTGCTACCTTTTTTCCGATTAAAAATGTCTTACGTTTTTAAAACATCATTTGATAGATGACATAGTTTTCAAGTTTACTAAAATTTAATAGGTAAATTTCTGAGTCTAGTTTTTGCACTGATAATTCGTGGTGGAATTCCATTGTATTAGAATTTGAAATTAAAACACTTTTGTACTTTCTTCCACTAATTTATATTTCACCAGGCCCGGTTTCATCCTATTACGGACATTTTCAGACTGGTAGTTGAAATTCTTATGCTACGGTATTTATACACACTTAGGCAGGGGTACACAACATTGTCTCTATATAATGACTGTTTCTATTTTGTTAATTTTAAGGTATTATAAGTTATTTTGTTAAATTTAGGTACATACAGGTAATTATAAAGTTTATTATTAAAATTAAGAATTTTTAACCCATTGGCCACAAACCCCGACAGCCTGCCGGGTGTGCGACTCGGGTACTTAACCACAAACCCCGGCACGCTGACGGGCTAGAGTAGGTACGTCAAAAAACGGAAAACGAGCACAATACTGATATTTTTCAATAAAATTTTAAATGCCGAACACTCTGTAGATAATTAATCATTAATTTCATACAATTGGCAATAATATGTTTCTTATGTTTTTTCCCTCATATTTGTGTTCCAAATTTTGTATGCAGCCAGCCGCCATTTAATTTCTTCGAAACTGCGAGTGGTTCTAGGCTTTTGGTTGTGACCCTGAACGTCCCTGATTGCTTTGAGGACTATCATAGACAATTATTTTAGTAGTTATTTAGTAGTTATACATGTATATAAAAATCAAAAATTATTATTGTTCGATTTAAGAATCCTATGTGTTTTTGTAACTTTTTGAAAAAAATGTGGAAAAAAACTGACGAAAAAAGGGAAGGTTATATTTGTAACCTTATTTACACATATTTTAATATTTAAAAAAAATATATTTTTATGTTTTTCTTTACCTTAATCCAATATGTAAACAAATTTAAAGAAATTATTTCATTTGAATATACGGTTCAAAAGTAACAATAGATTTAGTACACCAATGTAGGTTTTCAATTTTTGGTACAAAATAATTCAGTGGTGAAGACCAACTTTTTAGCTCATTAATTCTGTGGCCAATGGGTTAATAAACTTTGTAATTACCTGTATGTACCTAAAATTAACAAAATAACTTTAATACCTTAAAATTAACAAAATAAAAACAGTCATTATATAGACACAATGTTGTGTACCCCTGCCTAAGTGTGTATAAATACCGTAGCATAAGAATTTCAACTACCAGTCTGAAAATGTCCGTATTAGGATGAAACCGGTCCTAGTGAAATATAAATTAGTGGAAGAAAGTACAAAAGTGTTTTAATTTCAAATTCTAGGTAAATTTCTTCTTTTAAAAGGCAGATCCTGAATATATTTTTTTATAAATTCTTTTAGCTTCACCAAGCCTACAATTTTAATATCCAGCAATTTTGCAAGGGTCTGTGGCAGTATATTATTGATTTTCATAAAACATTTTTTAAAGCGGTATCCTCGAAAGAAATCAAAGGGTTTGCCTATCTACGAACATCCGAACTACCAAACCAGGTAACTACTAGCTTGTTAGTGAAATAAAAATCATTTAATGTTATCTTCGAAACGCTCCGATACCGTTACACACTATTTGTCAATAAAATTTACCGCATCGCAGTGTTACGAAAGCGGCCACGCTAATAAAATCAATTTATTACTAATTTAGTATTTACAAGCGATGTGTTCACAATAGAGTCCACCTCTCCGATACGGCATCGAGCGCAGATCTCTGCTCCATACTTGTCCAACACGATTAATAAGTAATTACTCATTAGGCAGTGGGTGGTCCGGGTGGCACAACCTGCGAGGTCTGCGGGGCCGACCCTGCCTGCGCACTGTGCACTGCGCACCGCTCGGGTTATCTCTGCCGTTCTAATAGGGTTAGGGTTGCCCGCTTGTCCGAGCGTTGGTGTCACTTACCGTTGATTCGTGAAAAGGAAAGCTGAACATAGAATTTTCTCCAAGATGCTAAATTTCCGATGTGTGAAAATGTTAATAATTATTGAGATTATCGGGGAATTGAAGAACACCATCTGCACTCCGAAATGAATTTTTGAAAGGAAAACTTTTTAGCACCGCTGTGATTTGAAACTCGATGAAACGAAAAAGCGACACTAAAAAGAGATAAACACATACATCTCTAGGATGTAGCCTGCGAGAGAATGAGGTAAAATAATCGGTCTTTTCGTTGTGGGTATTTCGTAGCCTCCCCACTCTTGTCTACTTTAGTTTTGTGAATTTTTCACTTCTAAAGAGTGTGAACATCAAACGTTTTTTTAGCTTAGGGAACAAATATAAACAATTTGGCTTCATAAAACTTATTTTTAAATAATATTAATAAAATTCATTTACCTTTCCACGAAAAATTTATAAAAAAATATTCCCTATAAATTTTTAATATTTTCCATGTGTATTTTCTAGCATGGTGCATAAAACATATTTTAGGGATTTTTAAACCATATGAATGAAGTAATGACTAGAAATATTCGCGTTAGAGATAACGCCAATTCTGACGCGAAATACGTAATTTTTACGCTAAATTTTCTAATTTTGTCTTTTTAACCAGAAGAAATATAAATTTTACGGCATAGACATCAATTTTCGTGTTTTTCACGCAATTGTCTGAAATTTTTAAATAAAAAAGTAATTTTACTTATTGACCGGTCAGTGAATTAGTTGGTTTTACGTTTTGATCCCACCCAGGCATCGTGTGTTCAATTCCTCGGCTGGCTAAGTCCTTCATCATAATATGTTCCGCTTACTAAGGTGGCAGCAGGATATTTCCAAATTTTGTCAGGTTATTCGTTACCCAGAAATGCATGTCTTTATTTTTGAAAATAAATAAGTAAGTAATATTGAACAAACT
The DNA here is from genome assembly GCA_917880885.1 of Limnephilus marmoratus. NCBI lineage: Eukaryota > Metazoa > Arthropoda > Insecta > Trichoptera > Limnephilidae > Limnephilus > Limnephilus marmoratus. The sequence goes on along the minus strand of OU862909.1, from coordinate 54,976,066 downwards.
AAATATGTCTTTGCCTATGATTTAAACAAGCTTGCATAGCCATTAAAAATATTTTTACTAAGAAAGAAGAAGCTGAAGTTCGGCACTATAATAGAATCATTTTTAATAAACTCTTCAAAATTTTTGAGAATATTGCAGACGAGAAATAAACATACTAACATTGATTCGGATGTGGGTAATTACCTGGTTTATCAGATGCAGTATATTTACATGACATAATTCCATAATATTATGTCAAACCGCCAACCCTTTATATTATGCATGCTCTGTATCATCGGCCACGCTTCAACGACCTCTCTTGCGCAGTCACAATGCATCTCGTGTTTTTCATGCATGTGTTGACCAAACAAACACACTACTACCTGGGCATAACTTTCGACTCTAAATTAAACTTTATATCCCATATAAACTCAGTCTATAATAGAGGAATCAAAATGCTTGGCTTCATCTTTAGAAATTCCGGAGGTTTCAGGAATATTTCAAATTTAAAAAATTTATATACATCCTTAGTACGTAGTCAAGTCGAATATAACTCCTCTATCTGGTCCCCCCATTTTAAAATACATTCAGATTCAAAATTGTCCGACTAAATATTTATGTTCAAAATTGTAAATGGTAGAATAGACCGTCCTGATTTAACTAAGCTCTTTGAATTTCATATTCCCACGAGAACCATTCGTTCTAAAATCTTTTTTAAATGCAACAATAATCGGACTGAGTACACGAAACACTCGCATGTACCTCGGTTGCATGAAGTTACTAATAGATATGCAGATGTGATAGATCTATTTAACTAGGTATCACTTCCCAACGTAACGCCACAATTAACTGTTATACATACACTATTTGTATTATTACTAATATTTTTCATTTGAATTTGTGACATGAACTTAGTGTTTATGGCAAACTTATGCCCTTATTAAATAAATAAATATCCTTACTCTTTTGACGGCCTCTGTGGTCGATGGGTAAGCTTCTCAACTAGCAATTCGAAGTTCGCGGATTCAAATCTTGGCATGCCCAAATAAATTTTTGAATAATTAATTTGTATTAGTTCACAATTAATTCATTAAAAATAATATAATGAATATTTGCGGCACGTTCTAGAGTGGAAGATACTCTAAGTATCGCCCTAGTATAAGATTACCATTTGCTTGAAATGGCTTTAGCCATGTTTGATGATCAGATCTGAATACTTTCCCGCCTTTCTCTTCGCCATCTTCCCCTCTCCACTACCTTTAACCTCACATTACACCCTAATTTAGGATGCCATAGTCTTACTAACTTCATACGGGAGAACTCTTGCGTGGTTATCACATAAAAAAAATATGTATGATACGATATGTTTCATAAACTAACTTAAAATAAATCAGAATGTAGATCAAGGACCGTTTACCGTTTCAAGAAAAAGAAGACACGGGCTTCAAAAGGTAAAACACAATAATATTTTCACAATTCCAAAAATATGTTAGTTTTCGTTTATACAGTTCGTATAATATTTTTCAAAGCAGGTTTTATTTGTCAACAAAAATCTTAGATATCGTTTAAATTAAACGACTTATTTATTCGATGTTTTTTAAATTTTGGAATTATGGCTACAAAACATTTTTATTAGAATATTTTATGAATATCAATTTGGGAGGCGGGAATGGGTACCGCCGCCCCGGGAGCCTTTATTGGATAACCAAAATTTCTGCCATAAGTCACCCCAAGTGGTTCGCTACGTTTGGTGATTTAGCAGGGATGCCTGGGTTCATGGGGGTGAGGTCTGTCTAGGTTTTGAAGGCGGATGACCAGGACACACTGAACCCCAGATTCCTACCCACCCCTTAAACCCTTTTCCTTCCTAGAACTCTCCTCTCACTCCTTTTCTTTAAAAAACTCTCCACACAGCATCCTCAAAGATGACATAGGCCCTGAGGGAAATTATTTACCTCAGGGCCTCCTGTGTGGAGCTCAAGTAAAAAAAGTATATAGATCGACGTGATTTTTGGCACAGGAATTGTTGCACATCTATGAACTTCTTTGCTTTCCGGAAAAACGGGAATATTCCTTAAACAGTTATCTCCCTAATACCACGCGAGTAAAACCGCACGTAAAAGCTGAAATTCAGATATATCTACCCAATTCAATAAATATCTACACAATTCATAAATGTATTAGGTCCTTTGAAATGGAATACTTCGATTCTAAAAATAATAATCAATCATTTCAAAATGGAATTCTCGATTAATCCCATCGGTATCTCCATCTAAAATCAAATTTCAACTGAATAAACAATAAAATATTCAATAAACACATCGCCGAGCAACCGTCTATTATTTATGCCAATCTCATAAAAAGCAATATTTGTTATTTATCTCCTGACTGCAATCATCGCGGGTATCTGTTATTAAATCAAGAGAGCTTGCAGAAATCGTTCCCAACACACGAATTTCACAAAGCGTGTTAAGCATAACTCTCCCGAGCCATCGACTTATTCAATCAACAGAATCAGATAGCGATTTGGTTATGGAGGCATCGGGTAGACTAGATTCAAGGGGCGGATCTGTATTTACATAAGATTTTTAATTATCCGTTTCTCCAGTAGGGACTGTGTGGTGTGCACTGGCAGCTGGCTCTCATTTCAGCTATAAATCGATAAAATCTGGGACCTCCTATTTATTTGTTATTTTGTTTTTATATTTGTTCTAATGTCTTGTTACGCGGTACCCTATCATCGCTTCTCGATCGAAGTTTTTATTTTCAATTTCCTCTTCTGTAATGAAATATGGCTCCTACCTGATGTGTGTCTGAGGTGTGTGGAGAAAGTGTTGTGAGTTGAGTGGGTCAGCAGGTAATAATGGCAGGAGAAGGGTGTCCTGTGAGAAGGGTTATACCTTTAATCTGATGTTGTGTTCCGCTGATTAGCCCCCGCCCCGCGGTAATGTTCGAAACTAATCAAACTCATTTGCTACCTTTTAATTTGCATTCCAAATGTGTCTTGGTTCACGAAAATGGATTTTATTGAGATAATTCTCATTAAACCGATTATTTTATGTTACATTTTTTATTCTCGATTTATACATGCCTCGTATTTATATCGTTTCCCTATATGTAACAATATTTTATTTAATTTTCTAATAAATTGTTAAACTATTAGGGTGGGTCACGACTGTATGGCGAAAAAAATCTTGTTTCGATTTTTCTAATAATTGTAGTGTTCTGTTATTTTAGTGGACACACTAACAGACTCTCCAAATACTTGGATAGAGATTACTTTATAGGAATGAATAGATTCTTGTTGTTATCTGTATTTATTTATACTTCGCGTATACAATTGGGACTGCGGTAGTCTACCTAACTAGAAGCTAGCTATAATGGTTCTGGCGAGTGATAAGTGAAACACAGCCTCTGAGCCCCCTGATCCCCTGCCGGAGAACTTAAGCACTACGGCTGCCATCTAGCGGAATCTACCGATAGCTGATATCACCGCCATCTGTCTCTACAAGGCGGAAGCTTTTACGATACACCACATAATGATAAAAGGGTGTTAAATGGAGAAAAAAAAATCACAGTAATTTTTTTATAATATTTGGATATTATCTTCTTCCTCCGGATTGACTTTGAAATTTCACACAACAGAGAAAAACCCACCTTTGTTAAATCTTAAAAAAATATTAGATAAACTATTAATAATGAAGTATTTTTCAATAAAACACGAATGGAGGGAATATTTTGATTTATTTATTTAAAAAATATATGAATATAATTCAAATTATCTCAAGGCAGTGTATTCAAATACGAGCAAAATTCTTCATACTTATTGCCCCATTATTTTGCGAAACTTAATCTTATAGTAGTACATTTGCTATGGAAGATTACAAAAATACGTTGGGTTTCATAGTAACTTTTATATACACTTGAAAAATCCCTTAAAATGAAAATTTTCAAAACTTTGAAGTGATTCCGGAGGAAGAAGATCGTATTAGAAATTTGAAGAATTTTAAACACGTCGCGTTATTTTGAGCCCATTTGGCACTCTTTTATCGCTCTTAGAATTTAAAATATATATATTTTTTAAATGAACCAACTTACTTATAATAAAAGTCCAGATTTGTGAAAGTCGCGATTGAAAATCATTTTCAAAAAATCCTATTTTTTTTATTTTGATTTTTTTTTGTTTTGTCATTTTTATTTTGATATTCATCATTTCGGTTTTGATAACATCTGAGGGTGAGCTACTTCCAGTTTTTTTTTTAATTCTCAACTTTATAAATTAATTAGCTAAAAAATCGGGTGTTGAGTTATACCTCTGTCAACCGAATGCGACTCCAATTGAACATTCCGCTTCTAGGATGTTATTTTCTGCATGACGTGATAATTGTAATTGATGATATTTTATTTGGGTCGCTCTTCCTCATTTTTTGTTTAAATCATTATCGTTTCTAAGAAATTAAAATAATTATAAAAACAAAACAAAACTATATTCAAAGCTCAATAATAATATTACTTGTTATATACTTAGGTATCTACACAATGACTAAGAACGAAATAAATGCCAATTAAATAAATACGTCTCAGCATTTCATTTCATTTCAATTTTATAGGACTTTTTACAGAGCAAAATGCGAAACCGTTCTATGTGCATGTTTTTTAATGTTTTTTTAGAACAAAAATGCGGAGGGTAGTATATCTACACTATCGTCGTTCGATCGTCACTGGGCATAATTAATATTTTTCTACTTTGTATTGTATTATATATACTTTGTATAGCTTACTTTTCAGAGCACCTCAAGAAGTACACGATGATGCACTAATAACTAAAGCAAACTTTGCCGTTGCGGATTTATTACCGATTCTGTGGACGCGCAATCTGAATTACCGTGACGTAAATGCACTAACAAGCAATGAACCATGATCTGTTATATATTCACACCACTTGGCGTCACAACTCTTGGGCCACGAGATATATTCAATCATTTGGCGATAACAAAAGCGTTTCATCGCCAAATCGGAAGTAAAATGAGTATAGGAGCCTCTTTAAAAAGGTTTCACATTAAAATGTTAACTATTGTCCACTCGAGCGATTGAAAACTTTTTCCTCCGATGGCTGGTGGTTTTTTGGAGATCATTTTGGATATTTTCCGCCCACATTAAAAAAATCATACCTCCGAATTTTAATATGGAGACATACAAACTGATAATAGTTATATATAGCCAATGAATTCATCTATCTTTTGTCGATTATCACATATTCGTAGGATTTATAAAAAAAATATAAAAAAATCGGAAACTTTGGTCAAAAAAATGTAGTCCAGTTTTGAACCGCTGTCAATCGGAGAAAAATGAAAGCGGTTAATATTTTTACCTTAGTCGCGCCAGCGGATAAATATTAAAAATACCATCACACGGCTGAAAACAAAAGTTTTACAAAGCCTCGCGGTTTTGTAACACGTGTCTATCATAAAATTTGTAAAAGGGTGTAATTTATTGAAGGCCGGTAAATAACAAAGTTCGTTCCGCCCTCCGCCCCCGGCCCTCGGCGCGGGTTAAATATTTGATCGCAAAAAACTCCGAGGGTCTCCTAACTGCCGCCCGCGCACACCGCGCACGCTTACGGAATAAAACGTAGGATTGATTAAGGTACAATAAAAACAAAAACGCGTCATTGAAATTGATTAAAAAGACTTTTTGTAACACCGAGGGCGCCGCTGTTATGCTGATTATTACCCACAAAGGGTATGTTACTATTTATCGGTTTTAAATCGAAAAGATTCTTTGTAACACATGTTCCTTTCGTTTTGTTTTTGGCGCATCCCTTTATGCATTTTGAGGAAAGTCAGGCTACAGGCATGTACTGTTGATTTTTACGAGATTTCCTGTACTACATACATTTCATAAGATTTTGTAAAATATTCACCAGATATTTTGTTTTTATCTCTACTTGAGGTTAGATAACATGTTTGTTTTTATGAAGCAGATACTTTGTGATGTGACATTATAATTTACAATAACGTGGTAAACACCATGTTTATTTTTTTTATATATACTTACAATATAAATGGAATTAAAATACAATATAAGTTAAAGTAAAAATACAAAGTGAATTAGTTTGTTCTCAGTCCTCCTTACTAGTCTAGTTTGTTTGTTTCCACAAAATAAAATAAATAAATAAAGTTAAAACTATTTATGTTTGTTGTCTGTAAGTTGCGTTGGTGTTACTTCATGATTTTAATGATTTCCTCATCATCATCAGCCATAATTTGATGTCTTTTTTAAACTTTTATCTCCATGGTATTTTTTATTTCAATTGGAAGGGCATTATATAATTTTGTAGCGTGGAAATTATGGTTTTTCTGGCCAAAAGATGTTTTAATTTTAGAAGGTTTGGTAGATTTAGAGGATTTTGTCCTTGTAGTGTAAGTGTGTTGGTCATCAAGGTACCCATATTTTTCTTTAAATTTGAGTAGTGCATTTTTTTAATACAGTTTTATAATGCTGAACACATTATTTTTTTTTTAATTTCTTTAGATGAGTATCATCCCAGATCATTGTTTCCGTGGGTAATTTCAGGATTATTTTTATTATTGCTTTTTGTGTTTTAACGAGCTACTTAATGTGTTTGTTTGATTACATGATGGTTGATCCCCCGACAGTTAAACCCTCGACAATTGGCCCCCCGACTTACTTATATTCAATAATCAGTCGGTTTAGAGAAAATACGGTAAACCTACTAACACAAAATATAATTAAGCGTCTCACAAGGGGTGTGCAAAGAGAATACACCGCCGAATAACAAAAGTATAAAACTGATTTTCATTAAAATGCATCAAGAATAAAACTTCTTGTCTACATATTGTATGTGTCAGCGTACAAGTACAAAAAAATCGACTGTAAATAAATTCATTATATTCATATCAGCTTATTATTAAAGGTATTCTTGAAGTTAATCTCAGTTATAAAATTAGTGAATAATGAACAAAAAAATATAATTTAATAATGATTATAATTTCGGGGGCCAACTGTCGGGGAATCTAAATTTCATAGTTTCACTTTCATTTTCCGTTTAAAATTCCTGAAGGTGATTAAAAGCTCAACGACTATTAATGAGAACGACTTCACCATTCTTTAAAATAGGGTACGTTAAATAGGGTAATCAAATCTTTCATTTGTTAACCATATAACAGAAATCTCTAATAAGGGTTTAAAAATGTTGGGATTTATAACTAGGCTAACTAGAAATTTTAACAATATAAAGTGTATTAAACTGTTATATTTGCCTATGTTAGAAGTCAACTTGAGTACAATTCTCCCGTCCGGAATCCACATTGTAGTATACATGTACAAGCTGTTGAAAGAATACAAAACAAATTCTTACGTTTTCTAAATTTTAAAATGGGTATTCCAGCAATTATGTTGAACTACAACACTATTTTAAATGATATGAATATGCTCAAATTGTCCGACAGAAGAATTTTCACTGACTTGGTATTTCTATATAAAATTCTAAATGATTTTATTGATAGTCCGGTATTGCTAGAATTGATAAGATTCCGGATTCCACTACGTAATACTAGAAGTCAGGATTTATTTCAGTGCAGAAATTCTGGGTCTAACTACCATATGTATTCCTCTTTGCCAAGAATACTAATGGAGCGAAACAATTATACCAAGTCAGTGGACATCTTCATGTTTAAATAAATATAAAATATTGTTACTGAGACAGAGTTATGTACAATGAATGCTGTATATTTCTTATTAGTCATATGTAATGTTTGTAAAAGCCCCGAAAAAGGACGTAAATAAATAAATAAAGTTTCTTTATTTCTCATTTTTAGTTTAGTTTTGAAGGGTTATGAATAACAACAGTTCTTTAAAGCAATGAATTTATTTATACTAATCAAATATATCGGGAGACAATCTTATTGCTCAGAGTTCGAGCCGCGACACACAATTGACAGTTATAAGTACTCACAATTTGATATAGATGGAGCTCACGTCGCTTCGTATTATCTTAACACCTCCCCTCGAAGTCGTGAGCGAGTATTCCTATTCCTATTCTTACATACTCTCATCCATCATACCTAGGTTACGCAGACAATCATGATGTTTTGATCCACTCAAACCTTTCGTCAAAACATCAGCAGGCATCTCATCAGTACATAAGTATTTTAAATCAATTACACCTTGTTCGCATATATCTCGAATAAAGTGGTGTCTCACTGCTATATGTTTTGTGCGAGGATGAAAGTTTCTACTCTGAGCATGTTTTATGGCACCCTGATTATCGTTGAATAACGTCACACACTCACTTTCAATACCAACGTTACCCAAAACATCACGTAAATACATGGCTTCCTTTGAAGCTTCGGATAGTGCCATGTATTCGGCTTCCGTACTCGATAGCGCAACACTCCGTTGCTTACGTGCCTCCCAACTGATCGGGGCACCGGCTAAAATAAATGCAAATCCAGAATATGATCTACGATCTATGGCATTTGCTCCCCAGTCTGCATCGACCACACCGAACAAAGGCAGCCCAGTTCTTTCATAAACTAAACCGTAGTCAGATGTACCTTTTAAATATCTCATGATACGTTTAGCCGCCTTCCAGTGCTCAACACTATAATTACTATTAAATTGGCTTAAATAATTTACGGCAAACGCTGGTCTAGTCGATACAGCCAGATAAAGTAACGCTCCTATCAAGCTTTGGTATGGGTACTGTTTCATTATGTCCTCATTCACACTTACTGTTTTTTCTAATTTCACATTAACATCTAGAGGCGTCACTGCAGGTTTACACTCACTCATATGGAATCGTTCTAACATGTTCTCTATATAAACCCTTTGATTAAGAAACACTCTGTTTTCATCATCACGACTAAATTCAATACCCAAACAATTACTTATCATTCCTAAATCTTTCATTTCAAACTCACTTGATAACTGTTTCTTTATATTTTTCATCCATACATCATCATTTCCTGCCAAAATAATGTCATCAACATAAATAGCAATCAACATCAGTCGCTCACCTTTCTGTGCTATGAATACACACGGATCTTGTGCTAACGCTTCAAAACCTATTTTCATCAGCGTTCTCACTAATTCTTTATACCACTGTAACCCTGACTGACGCAAACCATACAGAGATTTCTTTAAAACACACACACTATCACTACATTCACTCAATGCTTTGTCCCAGCGTTTAGCTGTTTCAATTAGATTCTTATCTTTAATAACTTTTCTTTGGGAACCAATCTTTTGGTTTGCGAGTAATCTATTCAAAACATCGCTTAGGTGATCCGGCACTTCCATGTAAACCTCTTCATCAAGTGTACCATTCAGGTATGCAGTTACTACATCCATTTGATGGATATTTAATCCTAACTCGGCTGATACAGCAGCTATCAGTCTTATTGATGAAGATCTCACGACCGGAGACAATGTCTCATGGAAATCCTCCCCTGGCCGTTGCAAACAACCTTTTGCGACGAGACGTACTTTCTTCCCAGTAGTTTTAGTGCTAAATACAAATCGATTTCCGATCACTTTTCGTTGTTTTGGCCTTGTAACTATTTCCCATGTCTTATTCTTTATTTGTGCTAAATACTCGTCATCCATGGCTCCTTTCCATGCATCAACATCATTACTCTTTTCTATTTCGTGCCATGTAATCGGTTCTACAATAGTTATCCCAGCTATCATGTGCACATTAGTCTCTTCAATATCTGATTCATTTTCACTTTCAGTATTATCTCTTACTAAATTGTGCTCCTTTCGCGGTCTTCCCACTGAACCGGAACGTATTGTACGTGGTCTTCCTCGTCCTCTTTTTAATGGTCCTATTAATCGTTCCAATGAGACTGTTGATTTTCTTTTTCTTTGTAATAGACCAGTTTCTCTACCTTCACCTGCTTCTATTACAGGCGTTCTACTGTTTTCTCTCATTTCATCATTTGTGGTTGGATCATTTAATTCTATATTGATTTGTTCATGGTCAGTATCTTCTTCTTCATCAAGTATTTCTTTGTACTCATCCTTGAATGCCGTTTCATTTATGAATTTTACATCTCGAGTTACAACGATTTTTCTCGTCTTAGGGTCATGTATTCTATAAGATTTAGATTGAGTATCATAGCCCACAAAAACTCCTAATTGTGACCTTGAATCAAACTTGCCTTTTTGAGGTCCTTTATCTTTATAATATGCTTTAGATCCAAACACGTGCATGTAGATTACTGTAGGCTTCTTCCCATTCCATAGTTTATATGGTATATTGCCACTTAAAGCTGTAGTTGGGCACCTATTTCTCACATAATTAGCAGTATTCACTGCTTCCGCCCAAAAAGAAGGAGGGCTTCCTGCTTGTCGCATCATACAGTGCGCCATCTCGACCAGAGTACGGTTTTTCCTCTCTGCAATCCCATTTTGTTGAGGCGTATAAGGTGCTGTTAATCTTCTTCTAATTCCTTCTTTTTTTAAGTACTCGTCGAATGTATTGTTGATGTATTCTCGCCCATTATCTGACTGAAGATATTTTATTTTCTTCCCTGTCAAATTCTCTGCAAAAGCCTTGTACGATTTGAACACGCTTAACACGTCGCTTTTGTTAGTTATAAAGTAGACTTCGCACCATCTAGACTTGTCATCGATAAAAGTAACGAAGTACTTCTTACCGGCATAAGACTCATGTCTCATCGGACCACACACGTCCGAATGCACTATTTCTAGTAACTCGCTTGTGCGATCTTCACATCCTTTAGAAAAAGGCGTGCATGTCTGCTTCTCTCTTATACAAATCTCACACTGAGACAATTTTTCACTGTCTTTGATGTTTAGCCCATGTACTAAGCCACTCTTTGCCATGGCTTTCAAATCACGCTCATTAAGGTGTCCGAGACGCTGGTGCCACATATCTATAAGTGTCTCTGGGGTCGCAGCTATATTGACAGCATTTTCGCTCATCCGAACATTATACAAATTACCAACACGGTCAGCACGCATGTGAATTTTGTCATTTTTATCAATCACGATTGCGTCATTTTTTCTGAATCGAACTTCAAACCCATAATCCGTCATTTTTGACACTGATAATAGATTAGTACGTAGATCCGATACATAGAACACTTTTTCTATATCTATTTGGCGTTCTTCACTGCCCGTGTCCACTGAGATACTGACTTTACCCGTACCCGTAATTTGTGTTTTTTCACTATTAGTTGCTAAATTAAGCTCAGAGTTTATCTGTGTGAAATTCTTAATCACTTGCTTTTGGTTGCTCATAATGCTCATATGACTAGTGCACCCGCTGTCAATACACCAAATAGGATTAATTTGCTCACCCAACATCACCTCTTCGGTGGTGCTTAATAACATTGTTGAGCAGTAAGAAGAATATACGATGCGAATGTGAATGGTAGAAGAAGTCGGGGACGCCCGAGGAAGACGTGGCACGATCAAGTGAATCAAATACTTGAGTCGGGCCATGTCAAAAGTCAGAACAATAGAAGAGAATGTATGAGACGATGTATGAATGTGAGTGAGGCAAAGAGTGTGTGCCAAGACCGAGTTGTTTGGCGGTCCGTCCTCTCTGCCTACCCCTGCGGGGAAACGGCGTGATGGTTAGTTAGTTAGTTAGTTAGTCTTCTGCTCATTATTGCTATTGCGTTCTAACTATTGTGCACTCTGTTTATACTTATTGCCACTGATATTTTTGACCTTACACTCTTTTGCTAAATGCCCACGACGACCACACCGGTAACACTCAATGTAATTCTTATTATCGCGGTGGTCATGATTCTTCTTCTGAAAGGCATTTTTATTGAAACGTTTGACAAACATAGCCCCTTGGTCAACAATTTTAGATTGATGACCCTCAAAATCTTCGATAATTTTGATCTTCAGCGTTTCCGTTGATGGCAAATCATCACGAGATTCGGTTGCCGTTCTGAACATGTGGAAAGAATCCGGCAAACTATACAGCAATAATATGGCTAAAAGTTCATCAATAACGATCAATCCGATTTCTTTGAGTTTTTTGACAACATCAAAGAAATCCGCTATGTGTTTACGTAGGTCACTTTCTTCCTGCATACGAGTCAAAACCAATTTTTTCAACAAAGAGGCCTTCCTTGCGGGTCCACTCGACTGATACATATACTTTAGCTTGTCCCATATAGCTTTAGAAGTTTCTAAGCCATCCAATGCAGCTAACTCACTCGGACTGACCGCCAATAATATATCCGATTCGGCCTTTCCGTCCATTTTAATCCATTCTGCATACTTAGGGTCCATTGATGACGGTTTAGGTAATGATCCCGATACGTACTCCCACAAATCATTTTTCTTTAGAATAGCACGCATATGTATCTTCCAGGTGTCATAGTTATTTGCAGTTAATTGATCAATTTTAATAGAAGCAGCCATTTCGAAGTTTCTTCAACAACAAAACAATTGAACGTATTTGCATTCCAACGATGTAAACAATACGGAACGTAACTTCTAAGTCCGCGTCACCTTAGCGATGCTCACTACCAAGATGGCGCCGTTTTATAATTTTGTTTACGCAAAAACTGTTCTCGCTTATAACACTGCAAATCCCACTAATTGTTCACGAAATTGTTTATATTTCACTTACTGGGCCCATAACCTGAAGGGTTATGAATAACAACAGTTCTTTAAAGCAATGAATTTATTTATATTAATCAAATATATCGGGAGACAATCTTATCGCTCAGAGTTCGAGCCGCGACACACAATTGACAGTTATAAGTACTCACAATTTGATATAGATGGAGCTCACGTCGCTTCGTATTATCTTAACAAGTTTAATAAAATATTTGCAGTTGTAATCCAAGAAAACGACTACTCTAAGGTCATGACATGATTCTCTGTCATTATTAGTATCAATTCACGTGAATTGTTTCGTCTTTGTTTGACTAACAAAATTTTTCACATATTTTTCGTTTGCAACATGTTCGATCTTCAAATTAATAAATTCGTTTATTTGTAACCATAAAATCATCCATAGAGTAACTGTTACCGACTAAATCACCGCTAAACTTGAAATAGAATTCTTAAATAGTAATGTAGCTGCTTAAAAACATTTTTATGATCACCAATTAATGTATTTATTATACCTTTTATGTGATATTATACAAGTGCCGTAAAAATTTTATTGGCGTCTACAGCATAAAGCAATTTCAATCAATAAATGAGGCTATCATATTTTTATTGTAACACGTAAAACCACTATGCATAAATATAAATGCTCAAAAAATTATCTCGCGAAGCAAATTAATGGTTGGAATATTTTCCTCAGTTATAAGAGAAGTCGGCAACACAACCTGCCGGCAGAGTTGTTCAAATATGGAAATGAGCACCTGAGAAATCTGCTACATAAGTTAATAACAAAAATATGGACCTTGGAAAAAATCCCAGAGGAATGGCAAATAAGCATAATATGTCCAATTCATAAAAAAGGTGACAAGCTAAAATGCGAAAATCATAGAGGCATATCACTTCTATGCACAGCATATAAGATCTACACCATGATACTGAAACAAAGAATTGATAAGTACGCAGAAAACCTACTGGGAGAGTATCAGGCAGGCTTCCGCACCGGTAGATCCACAACAGACCAACTGTTCACCGTCAGGCAGATCTTGGTAAAGTGCTGGGAGTTTGATATAGACATACACCAACTATTCATAGATTTCAAGCAAGCATATGATAGCATAAATCGGGAGTGTCTATATGACATACTACTTCAATTCCAGATTCCACCTAAATTGGTTAGGCTCATCAAAGCCACAATGTCAGACTCAAGATGTCAGGTCAAAATAGATGGGGAACTGTCGGAAGAATTCACAGTATCGCAGGGACTAAAACAGGGGCATGGTCTGGCTCCCACTCTCTTCAACATTGTGCTCGAACATGTAATAAGAAAAACGCTAATAGACACTGGCTCCAATATTTGTTTCAAGAGCAGTCAAGTTGTCGGATATGCGGATGACATTAACATTGTCGGAAGATCAATTTCAGCCATTAAGGAGGTCTTCGATCCTTTAGAAACAGCGGCACGGGAAGTAGGACTGCAGGTTAATGTCAACAAAACGAAAATGATGATACAGAGCAGGAACCCTTCACACAGAAGAAGAAGTAGTGCACAATTCAAAGACAACTACTTATACGAAGTGGTCGACCAATTTGCCTACCTGGGCTCCAGTCTGACAGAGAATAATGAGGATCCAGCAGAAATCAGAAGGAGAATCACAGCAGCCAACAAAACATACTTCTCTTTGCTGCCAGTGTTTAAGTCACGTAGTGTCCACAGAAAAACCAAAATAACCATCTATAAGACCATTGTTAGAACTGTATTGGCATATGGATGTGAGGCGCTGACACTGGCGGTAAAGATGGCTGAAATGCTGGATACTTTTGAAAGAAAAGTGCTGAGAAGAATATATGGACCCGTGAAAGAGGGTGAACAGTGGCGCATCCGGCACAATACAGAATTGTATGATATATATAAGGCACCTAACATCTCAACACATATGAGACTCCTCAGGCTGAGATGGGCTGGGCATGTACAGAGAATGCCGGATACACGAGTCCCAAAAAGAATTTTGACTGGACACCCAGGTGGAAAGAGAAAAGTGGGAAGACCCAGACTGAGGTGGGAAGACGAAGTAAGAGGGGATGCAGCACAGCTTCTCCAGGTACCAAATTGGAAGTCAGCCGCTGAGGACAGGAGGAGTTGGAGGCGACTGTTGCAGGAGGCCAAAGCTCGATATGGGCTGTAGCGCCATCGAAGAAGAAGAATAAGAGAAGTCTGCTTTGGTTTAGGTACATTAGTAAATACTATTGTTTTTTTTCTACTGAAGAGAACAACACAAACTGCTGGGAATCAGTGAGGTTATGGTATCACCAATACAACAAATTTCTATCAGATAACATTACTCATTATACTCGAATAATGTGTGTTGAATTGTCGACTCCAGATACTAATATCTACAGCCTGTATGTCGGACGAATATCTACAGCTCATATGTTGGACTAATATCTATGAACTTCTTCTACATAGAGCTAAGGTCGGACGAATATCTATGACGGTCCCAGTGGTGACTAATATCTATGGAGCGTAGGTTGGAGACTAATATCTGCAGAGGGCAGCTGAGCAATAGGTTGTACGGAAAAGAATAAATTACTTCAGTTACATAATTACTAATTACTTAAAGGCTTAAACGTTTAAAGTACGCACATGAAGTTTTTGCATAATATTACGTATCTTGCTGTTTACGAGAACAATAATTTATTGAACAAACATGGAGGTTATAATAGAAAGACATTTATTTATTTCGAAACACATGGCACCACAACCTAACCTAAACTAGACATAGAAATGGTCATGGTAACAGACTAAATAATTTAGAAGCACTCGAAACAAAGAAAACTGTTAAAACAAAACCCAAATCCTTAATAATCAGCTAAATGTGTCCAATAGTCCGATATTAGGGATTTTTACATACATACATAAATTAAGTTTTTTAAACTGCAAACGCAATATTACGTCATTCCAATATGATATACATAATTGCAAATCCAACTTCTGCCAATGCTGTAGATATTCGTCCACACTTTGGTTCTCATAGATATTAGTCAGCAGTTTGAGCTGTAGATATTCGTCCTCACTTTAGTTCTCATAGGCATTAGTCCGATTTGTTCAGTTTTTGGAATTCCTGTAGATATTAGTAGACGCCTCCGAATTGTCGACCAATTATAGGTATGTATTAATATCAAAATCCATGTTTTTCATATTTTATTAATCTAGAATTTTGTATGAGAGCTTTACAGAATTTTGTTGAAATGGCATGCTACGAGCGCGGCTGTAAAAAAGTTTATTTATTATATGATGCCCAGGGTTCCACATTTCTACCGATTTATAACATTTTTTTAACACTTTTCAGATACCAGATATTTCAGACATCGGGATACCAGATATTTCAACTGACGTTGTAAATCTCGATGAATCCATCAGCTGTCACTATTAAGAACAAAAAATGTGCGTGTTCCATCAAAATATGAACGGTATATATTCCCAAGTCTACTAAAATATCAATTCCGGCTGAACTGGTAGATAATTAAATTTTGAGTTCATCTTGATATTGAATTAGGTGTTCTTACTTCTTAAATCCCATTTAGCTCTCCGTTCACCAACCCTGCTGAGATTCCATCGAGTAATTTCAGAAAGAACGCTGTCGGAATATCTAAACTTGGCACATGATCGTTTGTATTTCTGCCATGAAGATTTATTGTACCCCAGATTATGAAATTGATTTTTTCATTGGTTTTCAAGAGCTCTTGATTGCATCAGATAATGTCCCATCAGGTGTACCAATTGTTAAAACACCTACCTTCAATACCATTAAGTCGTGCTCGGAGCTTCCAGCTCCATTTGCTATTCTCTTCATCGGCTCCCGAATCTCGAATCGTGATGACTGGTAATTCCGGCCACACCGAACTGAAATCAATTCAAGCTGACATGGTCATCTGATATCTTATTCCGTAATTACCGTTGTAGCAGAACTCTATGTCGGTATTTCATATTTAAAGATTAAACCGTTCGTAATTGAACGTGAAATCCTTCTTTTACACTTGTTCAAAGTATTGCATTGCACGAAGTGTGATTATCTTTGACAGTTTCAATTCTTCAAAATTCCGATCTCCCGACGGCCATTCCTGGGTACTTACGAGTTCTTCGCGTGCGCCCAGCGCGCTAAGAGAATGCCTCTCAACGTCATTGTTATTCGCGATTCCTTTTTTCCAATAGCGCACAATAAGATTGCCATCATTACCTGGCTACAAAATCCACTAATTATCGCATTATTCTGCCGAGAGACAAGTGTTATCTGTTGTGACCATAACTTTGAAACAAAAGAAACAAAATTAAACCACAACAACAACAAAAAACTCATTCTCAGGTACCAGTTGTACTCTATCCAATTATTGGTTAATTAGGAACTTAGGTACCGTCCATATACTACATTTCTATAGCTTGGCACGTCAAATTAACATTCTTAAGTGCGGATATTACAGTCTCAAGGTATGCGCCGCTTCGACGACATAAGTAGTTACGTTTACGTATAAGTGCTTTTAAAATGATGATGTAAAAGCTAATCTTTTCAAATCTTGACTGACATTGTTATTGAACCCATGACCTGTGAATTGAAAGGCGAAAAGGAAACATCCACATCACACAGTAAGCAGCGCGCCTTTATCTGTAACGTTTTGATTTCTCAATTTATTTTCATATCTCTGATAGCAATACTTTGTGTGTAGTCAATTAAAGATATGCTCAATTACTGTTTGAATGCGCAATGTGCATTGTCACAAACCGGGTTCAATATTGGCGCTGCAAGCACAGCCCAGTGAGTCATGGCGCTTGCGGATAAACCGGAACACATTTCGGATGTTGGTTACCCTGAAACCATTACAAATTGCACAATGCGAAGTGAACCGGGTCAATAATTCCGCAGCACTGACGGCGCACTAGAACCTACCTATTACTGGTACCCCGGTGTGTCGGTACTCCGGACTGCTGGAACAGCGTGTAGAAATAGACTAATGGTATTTTTGTAAATACGGAATAACCGTGAGGTGCAATGTGCATGCTGTAATCAGAGACCCGCCTCAACAGTCCACAGCCGACAGGGGAATGAACGCCGATAATCCTCGATGTTCAAATTGGCTGCTCGTGATGCATTAGTATTCATGCTCCAGATTTTTTAACTGCCATCAAAAAGGGTCTATTTATCCGGAGGAATTTGCAGCGCTATTGTTAATTCGCCGTATTTCTACTAACAAGATACTTCAAGGATCTTGCATAATTCTTGGATTTTTTTCTATTCGGAGACACGGTCTACGGATTATTTCTAGATGTTTAGAACTTGCTACTTAACGGTAAGAATCGAGACTATAAGTTCCCTTAGATCCTCATTGTTTGTATGTCATATTATTATGCCTTCGATAATGAATTACCAAATTACCTCTCTATTTACACGATGCCAAGTGCACAAATACGAGTATATTTATAGCTGAAAACTACTCATGTAACCGTAATATGTTCTTTTATACTAACAACCCAGGCAGATTGTTATGGAGACATTTTTTCTAACAAATAAATAGTCAAATCTTGCTCCCATACTAACATTACTTATAATGATAGTGAAACTACATACCTACTTGTATTGAACGTTCTGTAATTGTGTTTTCTTCAATCCTAGTTGTCGTGTATCATCGAAATTTCTGTAACCGTTCATGCGTTATACAAAGACGACGATAATCAACACTCTTCTAAAGTACTATTTAACTGACATCTGTTGAGACACTTCAAAACCACATATAACTCTCTATACTAACGAAATTTATTAAAGGATGTTGAAACTACATGTATAATCCTATACTCTACATATGTACACATGTAAAAGCCTTCGAGGCGTTAATAAATAAATAAATAAAATAAAACTTAAATTACACAACATATCTTAAAATGGTAAAAGGAAGTTATATTTTAAACCTTCAAAAGAAACCTTCTAGAAAAGTCTGACTTAAATTCCGGTTTCTCTTCAATTCATTGTTGTCTCATTATTTCAAAGATTATATCAATATGTTAGACACCAAGGTGTTCTGCAGTCATACGAGTATGTGTCCTTAATAGATTTTTTGCGACTGGCAACGAAATTACTTTTGATGATTTCATTATAAATAATGGGGATAATACTTTAGATTATTTTGTTACAGAAAATCCACCTAGATTTGGCAACATTACGATTATGATTTTGGTCGAAAATTGCAGTGCAAAAACACTATAATACTCGTAATTAGTGACAGTGCATAAATGAGATTCTTTTAATGGGGCAGACTTTCCATTTTCCATTATTCTGAAACTTCTTGGAAATCCACCAGCCGCACAAAAATACCACCAGAATATAATACGTACCACGTATAATACGTACCACGTATTATATTGATTATTTGTAATCACGTTATTATAATATAGACTATTCAGCATCCTTCATAAAATAGATTATATATTTCTCTCCCATAGCAAGGGATCAAATTAGTCCCTACGTTCCTGGCTAATATGATGTTTAATTTCTCCACAATTTGGGAGGCGGGTATGAGTACCGCCGACCCGTGAACCATTTATTGAATAACCAACACCTCTGCATTAAGTCACCCCAAATGGTTCACTACGTTTGGTGACTTAGTCCGGGATCATGGGGTGGAGTTTGTTGGGGTCTTGGCGGTGAAAGCATCTGCCCACCAGCTAAGCCGGATCGGAAGAGACCGGTTGAGGAAAGCCTTTTAACCTCTCCAGTGGGACTCTCTCGGAACATCGCCGTGCAATGGGATGGATGGATTCACACGTCCGTCACTCCTGGATGCATTGACCCCCAGATTCCTACTCACCCCTAATACGTTTTTCCTTCCCAGAACTTCCTCTTCTTCCATTCCCTAAAAAGACTCTCCATACAGCATCTCAAAGATTTCAAGCCTTCTGTGTGGAACTGAGGTAAAAAAAAACTCACTTAAAAATTAATAATAGTCATTAGATAGTCCAATAAAACTACCTGGAACGCTGTTCTGACCTTGCTACAAGTTTTAGTTGGTATTTCTCGCCTTGTATTCCAACCGATCCCGTTATTACGGCCAATTATCACGAGAATTGGGTGAAGAAGAAGATGTGTGTGTAATATGGTGTGTGGTGTTTATGTGTATTGCTCGGCACTAATTATTACAGAGGGCAGAGCGGTGATGAAGTAATCACGCGGAATAACCTGAATGCGCTGGTGTTTGGTGTTGGCTGGTGGTGGCTGATGTCGGTGAATACGGTATTGTGCTTACCTCTTTCGCAACCTTTCCTTTGCCACTGTTGTTATTTTATAAATCTTATTCAATATATAAAGACGAGACTTTATGAGTAGATACTTCATGCCCATAATTATAAAACTGTAACGGCTGCATTCTCCAACCAGCTGTTCAACAAATCAAAATTGGACACCTGAGCATAAGTTTTGTGTAGTTTTATGGTGCCTAAAATAATACTTTAATCATAAAGCATGTCAACTTTAACACGTATTCATAGTAAGTACTAAGGACAGATGTTTTAAAATTCTATGATTTAGCTACATAAACACTTTACTTTACAAGTCTTTCGCTAAAAGTTAATTTTTGATTAACATAATATTGACGTAAGTAGTTGTTAAGGTCGTATTTTATTTTCATTTGGGAAATTTCTTAATAAGAGTCAAATTTGTACTAACCCAAAGATTTTGCAAAAAAAATATTTCAATCTATAAATAAGATTGTTGCCAAACAAGGTATTTTTATTTGCCTAATAAGATATAAATATAATTGATTTTTCCAATGGCTGTCTAATTGGTAAATTTATGTATCGAGAAGTTTAGGTGAACACGGCAATACATAATTTTTTGAGGTTATCTGTTGATTTTTGGAATGGAATTGAAAATGTGAGTTTAATCTGTAAGTGAGAATAATATTACAATAGATAAAGAAAAGTTTTTTTTTTACATTAGATCCACACAGAAGGCCCTGAGGAAAATAATTCCCTTTAGGGCCCATGTCATCTTTGGGGATGCTGTGTGGAAGGTCTTTTTAGGAAAGGAAGGAGAGAAAATTCTGGAAGGAAACAGGTATGAGGAGTGGGTAGGAATCTGGGGGTCAGTGTGCCCAGAAGTGACGGACGTATGAATCCATCCCCATAACTGCGATGCAAGGTGAAGTTCTGAGAGAGTCCTTACTGAAGAGGTCAAAAGATCTCCCTCAACCAATCTCTCCCGTTCCGGCCTGACATGCTGTTGGTGGCCAAGACTCGGACAAACCTCACCTCTTGAACCCCGGCATCCCTGCTAAGTCACCAAATGTAGCGAACATCAAGGGTGACCTATGGCAAATGTGTCGGTTATCCAAAACATGGTTTCCAGGGCGGCGGTACCCACATCCGCCTCCCAAAGTGTAAAGTAAGATGAAATAAAATAGGTATAATATTGCTTTACGGTGAATTCCTTCTCATTGTAATTGAATTCTGAACACTTAAAATTTGACCGTATGATTAGGCCCTACAAGGAAGGTGTTTGCATATTCGCCAAACAAAAATTGACAAACGTGTAACTCCATTTTATTAACTTTATTAAATAAAATTTTATTTCGTTAGTCAATGTGAAAGATGTCACAACCAACACTCAAACTAGACTTAGTCAAATCCTCTGCCTATTTTTTTATACTAAGGTAACTGCGTAAATTCTGCTCTACCATAATATATTATGATACAGAATGCATTGTGGAAGAAATAAAATAATCAGTCAATAAATAAATATTATGTTCGTTTAAAAATTAATCTTCACGATCACGATTGTGTGGTCTAATAATAATTAATGTACAATCTTAAAGAGATATGAATTAATGTTTACCACCAAGTTAAATGTTATTTATTTGGCTTATTTCTGCTGGTATATAATTATTATAAATTGCATGTCCCGGAACGCAAGCTTTTTTTAATGCTAAATTCTGAAGTCTTCTGCATTTTGCATTTCTCGCCACGGTATGCAGTTCGCCGTGTTTCATTGTAGAGAATACTATTATGTTAAGATGGTTGAAATACTGAACCTGTTTCTCTACAGTACCTGCATATCTAAATCTGTATTTAACTGTTTTTTATATATTTTTATTTAGTTATTTATTCACGCATTGAAGGCTTTTACAGCATACGTTATTACAGACACAGTTGTTCAGGAGTATAATAATAAACTTATAGTATCCTATTAATCCCATTAATATTATAAAGACGAAAGTTTGTATGGATGTATGGGAAGTATGGATGTATGTTTGTTACTCTTTCACGCAAAAAATACTGAATGGACTTTCAGTGAACTTCAACTGAAATTCTTTCACTAATAAAAGCTACATTGTTTGCGACTAATAAAGGCTGTATATATTATTGGTATGCTCTGGCGTTATGAAATTATTTATTATATTGTTTATTGTCCAGACGAAAAGCAGCAAAGCGTTGCTTGGTAACTATATTTGACGTGCCCTGTCGTTTTGTTATTTGTTTTGGTTACTATGGAGATCCCTTTGATAGTTAAAATTATATTTATCTAGAAATTTTTGTTTTGAACATTTTTAATTTTCAATGTACATTTGTTACTTTAATTTTGAATTTTTACGACCGGTTTCGACACGTCCGTATCATTCACGAGTAAACTTAAAACTCACTTACAAATTCTATACTAGTACATAAAATAATTAGGCGGTGGTAGTGGGAGGGAGAATTTTGGTGGATGGGGGGACGGTGGGAGGAGAAAACATTACATGGAAACATTGTAAGTAGAGGTGGGTTGCATGGTGCTATTATTTTATTAACTAAATTAATTTTCGATTTAATTTTTTTGTTAATTTCTAAAGTTTCTAAAGCGCACAAATTAGAATATTAATTTACATTGCAATGTTTAAACTTAGTTTTTTCTTTTTTGAAACTATGACCTGTCTCTATTAGATGATTAGCAAACTCGGAGTAGTTATTATTTCGTAAACAAAGTTCATGTTCCCTGATTCTAGTGTTAAAATTTCTATTAGTCATCCCTACTTACTGTGCGTCGCAATCGTTACGTTCTAAAGTGTATATCCCGTTTTTTTTTCAAATTTATTAGAAACATTGTTATTAATCAATTTTTTTTTATTTTAGAATTAGTATAGAAAGCTGGAGAAATATGATCGGGTAATATGCGGGATATTTTTAAAGGTAAATCGCCTATATAAAGAAGTTTGGGGAGAAGGGATCGAGAGGCGAGTGGTGAGGGAGGTGGATGGTTGGGGGACGGGGGAAGGTGGGGTGGGGAGGGGGGAGGGGAGGGATGGGGGGGGAGTGAAGGGGGGAGGGGAAGGGGGAGGGGGCGGGGGGGGGAAGTGGTGGGGAGGGGGGAGGGATTGATCTCCAAATTTAATATTTGGCTTGCGTTCAGGTTCCATTAATCTGTATGTAGCTGATGATGTTGCTGATCTAAGGGTTGACTGCCTAGGACCTGTATTTTCCAAGACACATAGTTCAGAGATAAAAGGTGGGGCCATTTCATTGATTGTTTTAAACACCATCCAGCACAATTTGTACTGGATTCTTTCAGGGCACTTACGCCAGTGAAGGTTACGAAGGTGTTCTGAAATGTGTGAATATTTAGAGACTCCGGTTATGAGCCGTGCCGCTGCATTAAACACGGATTGAAGTTTGTTATTATTTTATGACGATAAACATCAATTGAACTATATTTATTTCCGAGCATCTTCTTCTTCTTCTTCAATGGCGCTACAGCCCATTTCGAGCCTTGGCCTCCTTCAAAATAAGCCTCCACCGCCCTCTGTCCTCGGCCGTCTTCTTCCAATCTGCAACCTGGAGTAATCCTCTTGCATCCTTCCTGACATCATCCTCCCATCTCAGTCTAGGTCTGCCCGCCTTTCGTTTACCTCCCGGGTGTCCTGTCAGAACCTTCTTCGGTACTCGTGTGCTTGGCATTCGGTGCACATGTCCGGCCCATCTTAATCTTTGGAGTCTTAAATGGGTGGAGAGTCTGGGAGCTTGGTAAATATCATAGAGCTCATTATTGTGGCGGATTCTCCATGCCTCTCCCTCTCGCACCGCTCCTAAGATTCTTCGAAGTACCTTTCTTTCGAAGATGTCCAACCGTTCCGCTGACTTTGCTGTCAGTGTTCCCGCCTCACATCCATAGGCCAAGACCGTTCTGATAATTGTTTTATATAAGGTTATTTTGGTTTTCCTATGGACGTTTCGGGATTTGAACACTGGCAGCAACGCGAAGTAAGTTTTGTTAGCGGCTGTAATGCGCTTTCTTACTTCTACTGGGTCTTCATTGTCCTGCGTTATGATGGAGCCCAGGTAGGTAAACTCTTCGACCACTTCGAAATTATAATTGTCTGATTTCACTTTGTCTTTTATTCTGCGGTGAGGGGTTCTGGTTTGCATCATGATTTTTGTTTTATTTTCATTGATTTGCAAACCCACCTCTCTTGCCGCAGTCTCCAAAGGGTCAAACACTTCTCTTACAGCCTGTAGGGATCTTCCGACAATGTTAAGGTCATCTGCGTAGCCAACTATTTGATTGCTTCTGTAGCAGATGTTTGAGTCGGTACTGATCATTGTCTTCCTCACGACGTGTTCCAGTACAATATTGAAAAGGGTGGGTGCTAAGCCATCACCTTGTTTCAGCCCCTGGGAAACGTTAAAATCCTCCGTTGTTTCACCTCCTATCCTTACTCGACACCGTGATCCGACCATTGTTGCTTTTACAAGCTTGACTATTTTGGGCGGTATTCCAAAATTGAGGAGTATTTCATATATTTTCTCCCTATCTATACTGTCATACGCCTGTTTGAAGTCAACAAATAGTTGATATATATCTATATCGAATTCCCAGCATTTTGTCAGGATTTGTCGAGTAGTGAATTTCCGAGCATATGAATCCTTATATCGAAGACTTCTGGCATCACCGAACCAACGTTTCTGTTGAAAGAGTAGAGAGTGTATATATATATGTACATTGTACATAGAGAGTAGGAAGCGAGCGCTAGGAATTTTTCCCCAGAAGTCGTGTTTACGGCATAATCCTGAACAATTAGCAGCCAGCAGGTACGTAACCGCTCCATAGAGACGTGTACAGACGTCCTAGGATTGCACGTGCCTTTGTGCTGTTGGCGGTGCCGGTGCGCGCGCGTGAGCACGACCTGCCCCAGTAGCTGTGTACTCGCACTCGGGCCTGTGTACTCGTGCTCGGGGTCGTGTTGTGCTTACGCCAAACACTGCTATAAAACGCGCTCAATGAAACAACAATTCCCGAGCGGAATCCAACCGTCCTCAGTATTAAGCCCTCATTAACCTGTTGACGCCGGTGAAGACTTATACGTATAACAAGTAAATATTATTTCTCATTTCAAAATTCAATTAACTTCACTTCAATTCAATTTATTCATTTTAAAAACATTACAAAATTAAAATTTTAAAGCCGTAGGTCAAATACTAAGCTGTTCTTTTTGACTTGAAATTACGAGTGCAACTTTCCTTAGCCCCATAAAAGTGATTTGAAATTCGGATGAAACGGAAATGACGCACTACGGCACCTGCGAAGCATCAAACGGCGCTCAAGGCTCCTATTGGTTGAGATATAAAACGGAAACGGTCTGCGCTCATTGGCCGCTTTGTTTTTTTACGGGTCATCGGAAAATAATGCGTAAATTCGCGCCTCGACGAGCGCGTCCCATAGCGCAGCGGTATAGTGCGTCGCAAATCTCAGCGGCCAGAGAAATTCAGCGGACGAAGGTTCGAATCCTACGAAATCCAAAAAAAAATAAACATTTTAGTTTTGTAAATCAATATCCAATTTTCAAACCATTTTAAAATAAACAGGCAAAATAAAACGACATCTAGCGGCATCTAGCTTCCTAGTTTCATCTCTATCGCGTGTAGTTACACACTATATTTTTTTTTCTTTTCGTACATACAGTTTACAGATGTTGACATAAAAAAAGCACCACTAATATAAAAAAGTTGATAGTCAGTAACTTCTTTGGTTTTTATGCACAATAATACGCCTACAAGTACACACCTACTCGTATTTGTATGTTGAATTTATTACTGAGTTATTCCCACCTTATTGCCCAAGTGAAAAACCCCTTTACATATGGTTTTTGAAATGGCACGTCGTATTCACATCTTATGGCACGTCGTACTTTTGATGACTAATCTGGACCGCCTAAGCGTTCACCTAATCTCCAAGCTTTCCATGCCCTATTATTTTTTTTTAGTTGTGTGCATATTTACACAGGATCTGACTAAAGTTATGACTATGACTCTTAAGTGGTTCATTATTTTTTACTAGTCCCCGTAATTTATGTTTTTTTTAAATTCGCTACAAAAAACTGTTCAAGATATTCCATGGCTGATTTCCCGAACAAAAAATGAATATGGAAGAAAATTTTTCTCTAAAAAATCTATCAAAAACTTATTTTTTTACCTAGTAAAAATTGCAAGAATCATAAAGTAAAAAAGTCACTTCATGGTGCTGTTACATATGTAACCAACCTAATATGTAATTTAGGATTGTGAAAAATCATAAAATAATTATATTGTAGGGTTGTAGGTATCTGCTTACTTTTTGGTGGCGATAACTCGTAAATCAAACATCAGACATTTTCTGTTCAACCGGCCGAAAGCTGCGCAGAAGCCTTCACGCTTTTCAGGAATCAAACTCCACCTGGTGCAGAGCACGCGCAACCCATACATCCCTCTTCCTCTAACACACGGCCACCAGGGCCAAGTGTCCCTCTCGCTCCCCCGCGCCTGCCCTCATCCGCGCGTGCGCCCCTGTCATTACTGGAGCAGCCACTGTTAACACCTTGTTAACCCGCCATTACGCGCCAAACTCACCAATTATGGCGCCAGTCGAAACCACCTATTACGCCTTAAATTGTGCTTTTAAATAATATGGAATCAGTTCTGCGGAAAATAAAGCACGGCAGACATTGTTTTGGTAATGTGCCCAGTTGCCCAGGTATAAATAATCCCAAATAACAAGGCACTTACCTAC
Organism: Limnephilus marmoratus; assembly: GCA_917880885.1. NCBI lineage: Eukaryota > Metazoa > Arthropoda > Insecta > Trichoptera > Limnephilidae > Limnephilus > Limnephilus marmoratus. The sequence goes on along the minus strand of OU862909.1, from coordinate 54,949,403 downwards.
CAAAAGCAGTGTTATTTATTAGGTACCTACATATCTTTCATCTTTGTGAGGAAAGACTACATTTTCTCTACGAGCTTTTCCGAAAAAAAAAACAGAGTGTGTAATTAACACGCCGTAGAAGTGAAACTAGAAAGTCGCTAGATGTCGCTTTATTTTCTTTTGCTTGTTTTTTTTAATGTGGTTTGAAAATTGTATATTGATTTCACAAAATAAAAGAGTTTTTTTTTTTTGGATTTCGTAGGATTCGAACCTCCGCTCGCTTGATGTCTGTTTCTCTGTCCGCTGAGACTTGTCAGGAATATTTACAGCATTATATTAGAACCGAGTATTTGTGTAGATCTGAGTTGTGACGCATTTCCGTTTCACCCGAATTTCAAGAGTTGAAAGAATTTGAAAAGTCTATTAGTCCAATCTTTACATACCACTCATCCTTCCAAATATTTGATATGTAATAAAATGAATACCTAGTCCTAGATTGACGAAGACTACTTTGAAGCCATTCCCCATTGATAGGTACTGTAACGTGTGCGTATATAGAATAATTTAATTAAAATGTGAAAAAATATAACCAAGTCATCACCGTTAAGAATTACCAATAAAGCTTGACAGAACTATCGCACAAACTACAGAACCACCGTGGTCTTCGAATGCACATAGTTTTCTAATATTTTACAGAGTCAATCACTCTCTATACGGGTGCTTATTATAAAAAAAATCTTAATCAAACACCTGTTAGAAATGGCGTTCAGTCCATAAATGTTGAAAAGCTGTGCGAACGGCGATCATAAGAAAAAAATTGAACCATCAAAATATGCCACAAATTGTTTTTTCATGAATTTTGTAAGGAACTTTACGCTTATTTATTAAGTTGGCGACAACTATAAAAAATAGCGGAAGATTACAAAACAATTGCAATTGTCACGAATTCAATTAAAAAATCATACGTGGACTTTAAAAACCATCCAAAGTCTACCTATGGTCATATAGTAGGTCATACAGGCCACTGCCCGTTGTTAGACCACTAAGGTATTTTGCCACCAGGTGTGATTTCATTCCATAATGTTTCCATATTTAGTACAATCATTTAGGCTCCGTTATAATCATTCAAAAAGAAGATATAGATTATATAGAATAAAATATAAATGATGATGAGAGCATGCTAATTAAAAAAACTATTATAATTAATTGGCGTAAGCCCTTTTAATAAAACACGACTCATTTAAAATGGAGCAAAAATTCTCTACATCCTGAGTTTGGTAACACTTAAAGAAATAACATTTGGTTATTTTTTAAGGTTTTCGGAACTCACTCTGCGATTTTTTTTCTATCGACGGAACATCATGTAAATACTTTTTCAACTCGACACCTGAATAGAGATTTTCTTGAAAAATACTATATATTTTTTTTGAGCTTAAAAACTTTTTTTAAATTTGTTCAGGGGAAGTATGTTATTTCTTGTCGAACATTACAAAACTTGTCCTAAAACATTTTTAATACATCTATTTAAAAAAAATTTAAATTCAATGCATTCGTTAAATTTCTGAGAATCGCAGAAACAATTTCAATTTGGAAGGCGGGTATGGGTACCGCCGCCCCGGGAACCATTTATTGGATAATTAACCCCTCAAGTGGTTCGTTACGTTTGGTGACTTAGCAGGAGTGTCCGGGTTTATGTGGTGAGGATTATCCGGCACTTTGCAGCGGATGCGTCTGCCTACCAACTGGGTTGCAGGCCAGATCGAGAGAGACTGGTAGAAGGAGACCTTTTGACCTCTCCAGCAGAGCTCTCTCGAAACATCACCATGCACGGCAATCGGAGGGATGGATTCATTTAGTTTTTCATGTTCGTCACTCCTGGGTACACTGTCTTCTAGATTCCTATATCTCTCATACCTCTTTCCTTTTCACTTATTCCTCTCCATCCTTTCCTAAGAGATCCCTCCACACAGCATCCACAAAGATGATATAGACCCTGAGAAAAATTATTTTCCTCAAGGCCTCCTTTGTGGAGCTAATTTTAAAAAATCAGCGTATGTAATTCACATGCAGTAGAAGTGAAACTAGAAAGTCGCTAGATGTCTCTTTCTTTTCTTTTGTCTGTTTATTTTAAAGTTGTTTGAAGATTGGATATTGGTTTCACAAAAATAAAAATGTTTATTTTTTTTTGGATTTCGTGGGATTCGAACCTCCGTTCGCTTGATGTCTGTCAAAAAATAAATTTCTGTGGCGCATTTCCGTTTCATTCGATTTTCAGATCACTAACGGGGCTAAAAAAGTTTCACTTCAAAAAACAATGATACATATTTATCGAGAGTATGAATGGGTAGTGGATGCCTCACCTCCAATACCGTTCATAAACGCATAACACTGTGGCAACCAGCAACCAGCAACTATCCTGTAGCCCGGGGATTATCTATGGATGCTGTGAATCAAAATCTCTCTTCCATATAGTAGCTTAACTGCCAATAAATCATTTAAATGAGATGCTTCATTGGACCCGTTAACTCTTGTCGTAAATTTACACGTCCGACTGATAACGGATATGCAATGATAATAAATTACGGTATGCAAATATGCTTTGTGCATTTTTGTTATAATTAGGTACCAAACTACTTCCTTACATTCAAATATTGCATTAATATTTTACCCTCCTACAATTCTTCAATTATAGTTTGTTTGAGGTTCTATAAAATTGCTATAATGCATTTGATATATATTTTTTCTATTTAGCAAATATTATTTAAGGTGGCTTAGAGTAGGTACTAATTGCCTTTTAGTTTATACGAACAAATAAAAAGTAAATATTTAATAATTAAATCTAATTGACTCAGTCATGATATTGTTGTTGCTATTAATTTAAGAATTTTTGATCGATTAGTTATTGTTGGTAAATGGAAGGTAATTAGGCTTAATAAATCAGGGCTGTCTATAATACCAATATTAATTTTTAAAATGAAAGTCAAGTCGGAAATTAGACTTCTACCTGAGAGTTAATTCTTTCATTGTGTGGTAGTATTTTATTGCTTCTATAGGGAGGCCGAGTTTAAAGTATATCTTTGAAATATATACTGATTTTTTTTTCATTGGAATCGGTGTGGATTTTAAAGTGAGTGACCATATAGAAGAATTATATTCGACTTGACTTGTTACTAAAAAAGAATATAAGATTTTTAATCTTGAAATATTTTCATTTTTCATAAAGTCTCTACCATTATGAAGAACGAAGCCAGGCATTTTTAGTCTATTTAGTCTATTTAGTAAAGAATATTTAATTTTGTATCGAAAATAATGACAATATCATTAATTTCATTGACAGAAGTGAGGGAAACATGAATAATATTTTATATTGATAGTTAAATGATTAATTTATTCTGAAAAATCTTATGTCGGATTTACTAATGTTTATATAAAGTTCGTTATATTTGCACCAATCTTGTAGTTTATTAAATTTATTTGAATATTAATATAGTCATCTATATTTTTTATAAAAGCAAAACTTCAATATCATTATCAAAAAGCGTGACAACTTCAATTATAAAAAGTAAGAAAAGGATTGGACCTAAATGCGACCAGCTAATTATAAACTAAACTTTACTTACTAACTCTTTTACAAATTATTAACGTCGACTGAAATCAATTTTTTTCTCAAAATATATTGTTATATACCTATATTGTTATACCTAAACCAAAGTTGAATAGCACTAGTTCGAACAATATTATAGAAGACCAGCTAGTTCCCGGGATGCGTTGCAATGCCATTTTCAAAGAAATAAATTGTTTCTCCCTGAACACCTTTCCTAGCTAGCTTTATAAATTATAGCTTACATGTTATCCTGATGTATGAGCTATATTATTGTAAAGTTTCATTAAAATCCATTCAGTAGTTTTTGCTTGAAAGAGTATCATAGTACATCCATACAAACTTTCGCGTTTATAATATTTCTAGCTTTTGCCCCCGGCTTCGCTCGCGTAGTATTAGGGGGATTACCACTCCGCCTCCTCCACCTTCCCTATCTCCACTCCACTCCCTCACCCCCCCCCCCCTCATAATTTTACATTCATTTTTCAACCTATTAAAGCGTAACAATCAGTTTCACATTTATAATATTAGTATAGATTAGTATTTTATACATATTTGAATTTTAACTATAAAAGGGATCTCAATAGTAACCTACACAAATAACAAAATGACAGCTCTCGTCAAACAATTACTTATAGTTACCAAGCAACGATTTTTGCTTTTTGCTATCTGGACTGGTCTGTCTGGAAAAAATAATTTCATAAAGCCAGAGCTTATTCATAACGCCAGAGCCAACCAATATATACAGCCTATATTACTCGCAAATAATGTATCCTTCTATTTGTGAAAGAAATTAATTAAAGTCCATTCAGTATTTATTGAGTGAAAGAATAACAAACATCCATACATTCATACAAACTTTCATTAAATAGGATAATAGGAAACTAAGATTATTCAGTAAATACATAACATTTAAGAATTATTTTCTCACATAATAACGTTATCTGAAATTAAAGTTTTCCATGTGAATATTGCTCAATGTTGTTTATTGCTTCATTTAAAATTAGAACTCCACAAAAAGTGTAACAACAAGCTATAGTTATTTTTCCCTCGTTTTGTTACTAGTGTTTTAAATCCATGAGTCAGATCTAACATTTAATCTTGATATGCATATGTCCTACAGTCAATTTACAGCCTTTCCGATCAAATTAGTTAGTAGAAAATACTTTGGGCTAAATGTTCTCCTAAGCTGGATTATCTGAGGTACTAAACGAACGATCAGTACCATCAATACTCAATGGTATGGATTAATTACCGTTAACGGACGTCTTGGCAATTTTAGCTTTTCATAAATAGTTTAATTAACCCAGAACCTGTATAAATTAATGCGTTAGATAAATATCAGTTAGACATTGGAATATCAACTGGTAATAAAATCAATTTGAAAGCTCGCGTCGTAATCACGTGACATAAATTACGCGCGAGTCTCGCGAACAAACATTGATTATGCAAATAATCTATTGATATTCAGAAAGCGCACATCTCGTACGGCGAATGCTCCGGCTGCTGCCGGCTGATTGGCCGCGGGGGCAAGATGTCGGCTAATGCGGCACATCGCGTGCCCCGTTCGCAAGATACGGGAAATCTCCGGCGAGCTGCGAACCGCGGACACCTCCTAATACAGGCGCTATTTATAGGGTGACGATAACATGAGAGGTTGCGGCTGGCGGGGCTACGAATCATTCTACGGATACCGGACACGCAGTACCTACGTACTGCAGCCGAGTGGGCACAGCGCAAGTACTGACTGTGTAGAGATTAATCTCCGGGGCTGCAGACTGCAATGACCACTAGACTTGCAGCGAGATAGCGAATTTGTCAACAAGGTATTGAATGGTCGATTAACTGATAAGATACCTGGGTGTAGCGGAAACCTTTTTACCGGTGATTAACTACCAATCAACAACGACTAGAAAGCGTGGAATTTGCTTGGAATCATTCAAGAGCGTTTTATCAATTACTTGCAGGAAATTAATGTAGGTATTTGAATCAGATATTTTTTTAATAACATTGAGGTCGTCTTCAACTTTTTTTTACTTTGATGTGAATGTATTATATTTAAAGTGTTCAAAAAGACAGTAAATTATTGTTTCGATATCTCCAAAAATGACGAAGTTACGATCTTTCTTCATATATGAACTTGAGATAGGAAGGCTGATAGAGATATTGAAAGAAGGGTGAAGGCAGGTAACTCTATTAATGGAGGACTGAGCGCCGTTGGCACCAACAAAAAACTGTCCAAAGGCGCGAAACTAGCCGTCCATAATGGAGTACTGGTACCTACCCTGATGTATGGCAGTGAGGCATGGAACTGGCAGAGGAAGGATGAAAGTAGACTAAACGCTGTAGAAATGAGATCCCTGAGGCGTATGTGTGGTAAAACCATGTATGATCGTGTAAGAAATGTGGAAATCCGCAAAGAATGCAAGGCTGATGTAAGCGAAATGAGTAATATCAAGAAAGGAACGCTCCGATGGTTTGGGCATGTAGAGCGAATGAACGAGGAAAGGAGCGTAAGGAGAATATATGACGCAAATGTGAATGGTAGAAGAAGTCGAGGACGCCCAAGAAAGACATGGCACGAACAAGTGAATCAGATACTTGAGTCGGGCCATGTCAAGGTCAAGAGTCAGAATAATAGAAGAGAATGTATGAGACGTTGTATGAATGTAAACGAGGCAAGGAATGTGTGCCAAGACCGGGATGTTTGGCGGTCTGTCTACTCTCTCTGCCTACCCCTGCGGGGAAACGGCGTGATGGTTAGTTAATTAGTTAGTTAGGTGAAACGTATGCAATGGTGTTTTGTAACCTCACATAAGACTCAGCCAGCTACAAATATCAATATTTTGGCGACTTATATCTTCGGTACTATTCAGTATTTTCAAAAAAATTCATAAAGATCTATCCTCAGCATGATCTAATTAATATAATACATTTGTAAAAACACATTTCGTTTTAAGAGAACTCAATGTCGTCCATTTCTGAAAACGTTGCATTAGGTTTTTTTGGAGGGATGCAATTTAATATTAGAAAAGTTGGCAAGTCGTTTCTTAGCAGAGATGCGGAAAGACTAAATGAGCAGTTCTCATTCTGAAAGTCAACCTGTACGAACGGTTTATAAGCATTTGATCTGTCTCCCAACGGCGTACGAGGATATGAATGATGCTAGAAAAACTAGCTTACTTGTCTGTAGGTAGATCTTCCGATGTTTGCAAACCAAATTCAAATATTCCTAATATAATATGATTATTATGGTAATCTGCAAGATGGACTTTTTGAAAAAATTGTGGATGCAAAATTTCTTCAAAATAAAGTTTCTAATTTGTCGTCATCAATTTCAACCAGACAAATTAATATTTAATGGTAGATTGAAGTTGAGCGGAGATGTGGCTACTAAATTATACGTGATATGTGAGATTCATTTACAATGTTCTTTGTTATTACATAGATATTAGTTTAAAGCCTAACCCATATACGGCACATAGCTGTCGATAATGCAGAGATTGAGAATTAATAAATATCTACTGTTGCAACAGAATAATTACTTCCGCCTGCTAAATAATTCATCAGACTCCATTTTTATCTATCACAAATAAAGTCCAAAGTGTTTTATTTATCCCGGTGTTTTATTTAAAGAATTGTGAGACAAATCCGGGAGTTGAATCCGTACAACATCGCTTCTCACAAGGAATTGCTTAAAGATTGGGGAGAAGTGACAATTACTCATAACATTATGATGAAATTGAAAAAACCTGAAAAAATCAAGATAAGAAAAACGCTCGAAAGCCTTTGACCTCATTTGAATCTTTAAAATTATTATTCAAATTATTGGTTCACCTTCTTTGTTGCAACCCATCCAGTTCAACATTCCTTCACTCTGAAATAATTAGTAGTTACTTTTCCTCAGTCAACACTCTACTAATTATAGGTACCATTCTCCACTGTCCAGAATGTCTAAAAACCATCTCATTTCAATATTTGAGTACCCCATACAAACTCATTCTAAAGTCGTGTCCTATCCAATTGTTACTCAAGTCAGAGTCTCTGTGATCGAAGGGTAAAGTTCTCGACTAGCAATCTGGAGGTTGTGGGTTCAAATCCCGAAGTAAACTTATTTGATTGATTCGTATTTTTTCACATTTTAAAGTTGCTTGAAATGGCTTTAGTCGTGTTCGATGACCAGATCTGAATAGCCAAGTACTTCCCCACGTTAACGTTCCCCATCTCCTCGCCTCCCCACTATCTTCAGCCTCATAACATTCCGCAAAAGTCCCACTGACTCCAGGCGGTTGGGAGCAGTTGTGACTCTTTTTCAGAATTCACATGACAAAGATCCTTATAATTTTTTGTAGCGGTCGTAATGATTTTAGACGGTTTTACGAAAAAATGTCTAAAACATGGATTCCACGAAACCTTTTACGGGCTTTGACTTGAATTTTCTTTTTAGTATATAACATGTCCTGTTTTTTATTTGCTTCATTCACTGCCCACAAAATCACAAATAATACATAAGTATTCATCTATCACCTTGTTTTACACTCCACACATAGGGCCTTGAGGAAAAGAATATCCGTCAAGTCTTATGGGTTCTTTGGGAATGTGGAGGCTCTTTTTAGGGAGAGGAAGGAGTTAACTTGGTCTTGAAGAGACCAGAGATGAAGAGTCTTGAAGGAGGGAGGAAATATAGAGACCTACAAATTGATCCACAGCCGAGCTGTTGATCTTAAGAAAGAGTCTCAGAAACGACCAGTTCTAATGTGACTATAGTCAACCGTTTTCAAACGTTGGGCGCTAGTTTGGCATTTTCCCCAGCTATACAATACAATAAAGGATCAATGACTAGTTCCTCGGAGCACCTTTCATTGTTATACCGGTAGTACAAAGACAGAATTCCTACATGACACTTATGCTCTAAAGATTGCAATTGTACATTAACCACATTGCATTCAAATAATGCGGTTCACCATTAATCTTAGTAAATGACACGGTGATGGTGACGATTGCACCAATACGCGGTCTATTTGCCGGGGAAGCGGCCCGTGACCCCTCTTCCCGATATCTATTACAAAGGTATCATTATAGTATTAGGGATGACTTGCTCCATAAAGCTCGTCATGCTTTACATCCCAAATGTATCCAAATTATCAATTTATGGAACCAATTTAGACAATGTGGACAATACTCTGGTGGATAGTTTTAATAATAAAAACAAAAAAATTTTACAGCATAATTCAATTCGCATTTCAAGAGCATTCAGTTTCTTAGAACAGGCAATCTGCCTAGCTAGGAACTAATATCGACCTACCGAGACATAACACTTGTATACGTTTAATTAAAATGAAAGAAAAACATTCAAAATCGTGATGTATAATTGTTGATTTTTATTGAAAAATTAATATGTAACTACTTCTTTATATAGCCTCACATACATCAGGGTTGAACTACAGTGAAACTCGAAAAACTTTTGATATTATGCGAATCATGTATTCCATCAAAATCATGTTCAGAAATCATAATTTTTTCTACGGATGTTTTTTGTTTTTGGGCAATTTGTCGTTGATTTAATCAGATGTAGCCAATTTATGGCTAGATACCTGCCAACCTCTTCGTTCATTTCTACTGTTCTGTTCGTTCGTATTATATGTTTTGTACCTACTGTGTTATTAATGTAAAAATATTCTGTAAAAACCAATATGATTAATAAAAATAAATTGTAATTTTTTTACACTCAAAGCTTTCGAAATGTATCTTAATTTGGGTATTATTTGCGTCAAAATTATTTATATTTCACGTTTAAGATAAAGCCGTGGATGCAAAATCATGCAAAATCGTGTATTTTTGTTTTGAAAAATTGATCGCTTAGAAGTATTATAGATATTTCAATTAAATACTGCGTGTAGAACATATCTTGGCCTTTAAAAACATCGGGCATTTTTTTAAAGTTTTTTAATGAGCCTAGAAAAAAATAAAGTATTAGGTCTGTACAAAAACACAGTGCAAACTCTCCTACTTATAAACCCCTTTTTCGGATATGGTTTTATTGTTGAATGTGGCAAGTTCAGTTTCAACAATCGCAAAAAATTGATATTTACGCCCGAACTTCACAATATAAAATAAAACATGTATTTTCTCGTTGTTCTTTTTGACATCAATCAATACGGCCGGTACAGGACGAATTTGGATTTTTCATGATTTTTCATTAACCTTATGCCGTCCAGCTAAGGATTACAAACTTGGCCCACCCATTTTGTATCAGTTACGTCCTAGACTGAGAATAGACCCCTGCATACATTCTGGAACTTATATGCACCAGATTTAAATGTCCGGGTTAAATTTTCCCCAAAAAAAAAAAAGGAAAAAAAGAAGGAAAAACTAAACCCTTTCACACACTTCCCCAAATGATCATCTAGTCAACCCACGCTATGCAATTGCACTATATAAGTATTATAAATACATAACAATACAAGAACAACATGTCAACCTACTAGAGACCAAATGGGAATATAATTCACCGACTCCAGATATTTTCATATCAGAGGGTTTGGCTCTGTGGCATTTCTAATTGAATCTATAAATCCTACCGATCCCTCAATATAAATATTTAAAAAATCCTTTGTAATCCTACATGTATTTAAAATGACTGATTTTTGCATTTTTATATACAAATTCTTTGACAAATCTAATATGCTTAAATTTTGAATCAGATTCCTTAATATTTATTATTATTATTATTATTATAGAGGTCCTAGACTCCGCGTCTCTTGGTTCCGTAAAATCAATTTTAAATGTCCATGTTATCATAATAAGCAATGCGTAAAAAAGGAATTAATGTTTTTGACAGGCCTTTACGAAATCAACCTGTAAAAAAATTTCTTAAATATCTTTTCCAACCTTTCCAAAAGCTTTTTCTCAAGTATTTTTAAACTCCTCTACTATTGGACCACCTTAAAATACTATGCTTAATCACAAAATGTTGATGAAAAGGATTATTATAAATAGTCGATCCAGACATTTTGTAAATCACATTTTATTTACTAGATTTGCTTTATTTTTTCAACGTTGCTTGATTGATTACTATTAGGCATCCGGTAATAAAAATTTAAATAATTCAAAATTTGGAGCAAAAACAAACACTTTTTATGAACCATTACTATTATTTATATAGGTTTTAATATCGCCGATCTGTGAAAAATCACGGGGTCATCTGAATTCTCGACAATCAGATCCACTCTTGAAAGGGTAGACCAGTCCAATGGTACGTACTTTATCGCCGGTCTAAAATGTTCAAATATTCAGTTTCAGATTTGAAAATGAGACTAAAGGCTAAAAACTAAAAATCAAAGCAGATTAGAGTTCATATCAGATTTAACGCAGGACTAACTAACGCACAGAACAAAATGAATTTAGTGCCTATCTTTGATTATTTATTGTTATTAAACTACCTACATTTCTAAATTTTATCCACTATACACAAGGGGTTGATAATATAATTTGTTTGTGAAAGTTAGTTTTTGAAGCGTGATTGAAAATACAAAATGTTCCAATTAGTTTTATTGATAATCGGTACAACCCCCAGCAGTAGGCAGCCATGGAATCCAGATGTTAAAGCGATGAGTTGCCCGCGACCACATTAGGAACATTATTGGGCGCATCTCCCTCGCGCAGAAAGCGCAGTGCGCATGCCCACTGTGTGCATGGCACTGACTGGACGGATGAGGGGCGCAGGCGCAGTAGGTTTAGTTTAATTGATTAGTTTAACGCGCCGTCCGAACATGCAGGTCGCGCTGGCTTAATTACCCTGCATTTATTTCGGTTATGGTGGTTTCAAACAAACCACAAATCCTCAAACATACGTCTAAAGTAACATGTCGAAATTATTATGTTTTGAGCCCCGGAAAAAAATTATTCCAATCAGGGCCTACATCATCTTTGAGGATGCTGTGTGGAAAGTCTTTTTAGGAAAGGAGGGAAAGGAAGTACTGGGAAAGAAAAAGGTATGAGAGGTGGGTATGAATCTGGGGGTCCGTATGTCTAGAAGTGAACGGATATACGAATCTATCTCTTTTACTGCAGTGCGAGGCGATGTTCCGAGAGAATCCTGGTGGAGAGGTCAAAAAGACTTCCTCTTCCTCAACCAGTCTCTCCCGATCTGGCCTGCCACGCAGTTGTGGGCAGAAGCATTGCCGCCAAGGTTCAGACAAACCTCACCCCATGAATCCGGGCACCCCTAGTAAGTCACCAAACGTAGCGAAGAACTTAGGGAGACCTATGGCAGAGGTATTGGTTATCCAATAAATGGTTCCCGGGGCGGCAGTACCCATAACCACCTCCCAATTTTATCTCAAACACAATACATATATGTACATAGCGACGAGACTGCCTGACCTCTGTGGTAGAGTGGTAAAATCCTTGACTGTACGAGTATTCCTAGAGGTCGCAAGTTCAATTCTGACAACGATCCAATTAATGAATAGAGACAGGATATAACTTTTTTTATGTGGAGTTATTCTTTAGAGTGGACAATTGTTTCTCTCTTGTCTAGGTGAGGCACCATTATTTACAATCGAAATTTCTTGAAAGTTTTTGGTGAATAAAACAGATTAACTGGACATTTCCCTTCTCTTTCACTCACCATCATCATTACATTACCACGACCACCATAATACGGGCATGTATCTAGAATGGTGGTCAGACAATCCACAAATTATGGAACAATCAAAGCAATGAATAAAGAAAAAAAAAATTAAAAAAATTACTGTAACATTGCCTTCTTTTTCTGTTTGTGGTTGACGTGGTGCCATTTTCCATTCAGTAAGATTATAGTTTGGAAAATCAAATAATTAATTAATTTGAAAATTTGTAAGTTTTTTTAAAAATAAATATGCCAATAATAGATATGATTTTAGATTTTCACGGCCAAAAGTATTTTCGTTATTTGTTTTTGGGGTGTTATGCCGTGTTGCGCTACCTCCTCCTTTAGCCAAAGTTTTGGACAGCGTTACAGTGTCCATCATCAGGACACACATCTGCCACTGATGATGGACAGTGTAACGCTGTCCGAAACGTTGGCTACAGAAGGAGGTAGCGCAACACGGCATAACACCCCAAAAAACAAATAACAAAAATACCAGTAATACTTTTTTACGTTAGCTACACACAGACACTGTTGAGAAAAATTATTTCCCACAGAGTCCATGTAATCTTTGGGGATGCTGTGTAGAGGGTCTTTTTAAGGAAAGGAAGAGAGGAAGATGAAAGGTTGGTAGGAACCTGGGATTCAGTGTGTCGATTCAGTATGACCAAGACGAATCTCACCCCATTAACCCGGGCATACGTAAACATGAACTGCATTATTGAAATTATTCAAATTCAATATAAGTATAAATCATATCTGACCAGCGCTAAAGTTTTACTTTACCAGATTTAAAACTGTAAAAATATTTCAGATTTAAATTTTAATCATTATCTTTAAAATATTTTAATGTTCACGTCACCCCTTCAAAACATATAATTCAAACGGTAATTCTTGCCGTCTCTCTAATTTATTTGTCAACAAAAAATAAATTATAACATTATTTGTTTTTGATGTGTAATGATCTAGAAGGAAATATTTTATAAATCCTTTCAGCTTATCACAAGTAGGTAGATAAACATTACAAGGGTACGCCATGAATGTATTCACAAATGAATATATGCATAACCTCCAAAAAAAATCTTCACAAATCCTACAATTATGAATTATATAGTATCACAAATTAAATAAACTTTCCAGGTTAAACCAATGTACATACATGCCTAAATACAAACAAAAATAATACCTGCTACCGACCCTACTTCATTTTAGCCAGAATGTTGTCAAAAATAAATATATCCATTCGCAACTAATTATATTAATTGGATAAAGTGTTCCTCTTTTTTCTAACGCCCACTGTTTGAGGATTATTCATCGCAAACGATACGACATAAACAGTGTTGTATATCATTGCCCATATGGCGCAGAATCCTGCGTTTTTTGTTGTTACTCCGAAGAGTTATGGGCTCATCAGATCCCCCGACCCCTTCCCTTCCCCCCAAACAGTGGTCACCTGCCCGCAGCCCACAGGCCAGGCCATACCAGACCAGACCATCAGGCCATCGGGCCATCAGGGCACCGATAGTTTTTGCACATTTTAATTAACCCAACCGCCAAAGCTTTGGGCACTTTGTGGGATGGGGAACTAGAACATAACTGCCATTACAGATGCGCGTCAGGTCATTTTATTATAATTGATCGTTAGAAATTAAAACACACAATATGGGCCTTTACTTATTCGACCAGTCAGGTTCGTAAACTGCAGCGAGCACATGACATGTATAAAAGTAAAGATTTAAAACAATACTAAAGACAACAGAATCAAAATAAATTTTAAAGGTAATTAGCACCTCTTACCGGGTCGAAGAAAATTTTAATATCCCCCTGTTTGGAATCAAATTTTTGCTTACTTTTGCCTTTAGTTTAATAACAATAGCTTAAGTCAGGAGCCTCCTCTAACATTAAGCCCACTTTTTTTAAAATTAATAGCACTGGAATTTTTTTTTATCAGTAAGTAAATAAATAATTATTACTAATTTATAGTTTGAGATGTCAAATGGCTAAGCAGCGAAATTGATTTTATGTATTTATTTTATTAAGTATTTTGGAAAAATAACGGATTTTTTTAAAGTGAAACTTCTTTACCGCCGTTAGTGACTTAAAATTCGGGTGAAACGGAAATGCGTACACAAATACTCGGTTCTAATATAACGCGGTAAATTCGCACCTCGGCGCGTACCTTCCATAGCATAGTTGGCAAGGTGCCTGAGAAGTCTCAGCGGCCAGAGAGACAGGTATCAAGCAAACGGGGGTTCGAATCCTACGAAATCCAAAGAAAAAAAAACATTTTTATTTTGTGAAATCAATATCCAATCTTCAAACCACTCTAAAACAAGCAAAAGAAAAGAAAGCGACATCTTATAACTTTCTGGTTTGACTTCTATCGGGTGTGAATTACACACTCTGATTTTTTACATATATGTACAAGGGTATTAATGGACGTGCTGACCTACTTTAACTAGTGACTCCTGAGAGCACTTGGACCAAAAATATAAATGAAATTCTTTGGTCTCCAGTGACATCTTTGATTTTTTTTCAACTTAAACCCAAAGACGTTACATGCTTTAAACGCGGGGTAGAAATCTCAAAGTGGGAAGACAAGAACAAGACAATTGTAACGATCTCGATATCTAGTACTTTAGTACTAAACTGTCACTCGTCTAGTAAGATCATGTCTTACCGGTAGGAAAATTGCATTTAAAAGGCGCCAAAATGCCCTCCGTATGATGAGAAAATGTTTCCATTACACGGCAAACATTAGTAAAAGTGAAGAAATAACATTTAATTTATATGTACACACAAATTACTTATTATTATCGATTAATATAAGCAATACAATTAATTTTCATGTTACCCGTCCAACAATTTTGTACGTCATTTGAGAAAAAACACATATTCTTTAAATTGTCTTATGGTACGAACACACTGAGGTCAACTTCCATTTTCTAACTTTCGGACGATTGCGTAGAAGGGTAGTTCATGCGTTGGAAGTTCGAGTTGGAAGTTTGGCTTCAGTGTGAAAGTAGCATAACTTTTTAATAAATGAATAACTTTTGAATTAAGAAATTACTGAAAACCGCTGAAAACAAAAGAGTGTTGCTTACTTGCCACATTATTTTGCGAGCATGTGAGACTATGGCGAGTCTATTTATATAACGTCATTGCTTAAAACGTGAAAAATCAGTAGGTAGGTACTGGAGAGGAAGGGTCGGGATTAGGGTTTGGGCGGTTACTCGGCTGGGTTACCAGCGATGTTACGTTTTTAATTTTTTAATTAAGTTTTTACGAAGAAAATTTGGAAAACAAAATTTAAAAAATAAATCGGAATCGTTATTAATATTAAAATCAGTTATAGAAACTCATTACAAAAGTTATTAGTTATTACTCATGTACCAACCGAAGTTATTGATGTTTGCAATAATTTGTCAGAAGGTACACACCTTTTTTATAAATAATTACTAGGCTTCAAAATCGCCTGCCAAAGTAGGATGTGATTGCAAATATGGCGTCTCGTGTTTTTTTTATGAATATTTATTAGGCTATCGCTACGCAAGTATTGCTGACAATGAGACCTGTCTCAGTTGAGTTATCTGGTGGTTGTGAAACGCATTTCAATGCCGAGGGGTATGGTATCTTTCTTAAACGCCGCTTATATCAAAGAACATTGAATGAAAAAAAAAATTACTTTAGCAGAATTTTTCTCTACTTTTTGGGATAATGTGTCAAAGAACAAAAACCGAAGTTCAAGAAATATTAAGTTTCGATGAAAAAGCTTTATTTCCAAAACGAATGATATCAATCATGACTAATAAATAAACATTCACCAAAAAAACGTTTTTACCTATTATCCAATGCCAATGGATTCCTCTTGGGGGTAGTTACATTTTAAAATCATTCGATTTCACAAATATACTATAAGGAAAAAGGTATCAGGGGTGGGTAGGAATCTAGGAGTCAGTGTGACAGGAGTGACGGACGTATGAATCCATCCCTCCCACTGTAGTTCGAGGCGATGTTCCGAGAGATTACGGCTGGAGAAGTTAAAGGGACTTCCTCAACCATTCACACCCGATCCGGCCTGCCGTGCAGCTGGTGGGCAGACGCATCGCAACAAACCGCACCCCATGAAGCCGGGCATTCCGGCTAAGTCACTAAACGTAGCGAACCCCTTGTAGTGTCCTATGGTGGAGGTGTTGACTATCCATTTTTTTTACATTAGATCCACACAGGAGGCACCGAGGAAAAAAAAATCCCTAGGGACCTATGTCATCTTTGAGAATGCTGAGTGGAGGGTTTTTTAAGGGAAAGGAAGGAGAAGAAGATATGGGAAGGAAATAGGTATTAGGGGTGGGTAGGAATCTGGGGGTCAGTGTGGCCAGGAGTGACGGACGTATAAATTTATTCCTCACACTGCGGTGCAAGGCGAAGGGTCGGGAGAATCCGGCTGGAGAGGTCAAAAGGCCTCCCTCAATCATTCTCCTCCGATTCAGCCCGCCACGCAAAGGTTGGGCAAACGTATCTGCCACCAAGACCTAGACAAACGTAGCGAACCACTTGGGGTGACCTGTGGCAGAGGTGTTGGTTGTCCAATAAATGGTTCCCGGGCGGCGGTACCCATACCCTCCTCCCAAATCAAAAATATGTACACTTGTATAATATGTACACATACACAGCGCCCTTGAGGTGATTTTTCACCAAAACCACATTCCCGGGTTACGAATAACCCGACGAATTTTGAAAATCTTCTACCACCACAGTAAGCCGAAAATGTTGCATGAGGCGTGATGGAGGACATAGCCAGCCGAGGAATCTGGGTGGGACCCAAACGCGATGCCCACTCAACCACTGACCGGTTACATACACGTGTTATTAATTATTTTTACTTTGTTGGTTGTCATTTTTCATAAAATTTTATGTTTAGGTAATAATTTTTATTCATAGCGTGTAATATAATAGTAACAAGAGAAATCAGGTGTTGGTGTTCTTCAAAAGAAGGTCAAAGACTTGATGATTTCATGAGTGACAATCTTCACTAGAACTATTCTAGTCGTCATTAACATAGGAACTTCTTGTAATAAAAGCTTTACAATATAAATTTAAGTGTTGATAGTACGTGGTGTTTTTTTCCTTAGGAATGGCATATTACAGGTATGTGTAACGGACCGCTCCTCGAGGGCGGATATGCAGACATAGGATGTTTCGTGGGTCCTGTCCGTTCGCGACACGGAACTGGGACATTTGGCACACGACAAAACGCCGCCCAACCAATACGGGGCAATACAATCCACTTTGGTCGTATAAAAAATGCAATACATTCTTGCGATAAGGTATGGACTAGCCGTGAGCTAGAGTGGAGGGTGACCGTTGGTTGACTTTGTGTTGGAATTAGTTTATCCTTTTGAATACAACCTATTGAAGACCTCCTTGGCAATCTCAAATCGAGATCGCAAATTGCTTGTTCCTCCTCACTCAAACAGATCCATTTCTTTTTTTATGACTGACGTAAGAATCCAAAAATTATGTTTATTTAACTCACATAAACAATAAAAAAATGCATAATTTAAGAAAAAGTAATGACCATAACTGCACAACTAAAACAAACAAATGGCTGCCTGCACGCACGGAAGTATCTATTTCTCACTCACTCGACACAGTTTTATATTATCTGTCCCGCTCGTCATCCGTCGCTAATATTCGTAAATAGTCGGGATAGTTTTCTTTCTTCGATTGACACTCCCGCCCGACCGTCAGTCAGTCAGCGCACAACTCGCGCCCCGAGTGGACGTGTGTAGCGTCGCTGACTACTGCCGCCCAATCCTGTCGATCTCGAACTAAAGGTGGTAAGAAGTGAGAATGTCGACTCGTGACTTATAAAATTTTTGTGTATCTGTAATATTATTAGACTTGTGTAGAGACAGTATTCTGTATCCAACATTCTGCAAGTCAACTTACTGTAAGGAGAAAAGAAATGATTTAAAATTTTAGGTCAAAGGATGGTGGTCAGGTTTTGTATTTTGAAATTTCTAACTCAGAAATGAGCAGCACGATCTTTTATGTTGATCATAAAAGAACTATCATTACAAGACCAGTGAGAAATGACGAGATATTATAAGTGTACGATTTGTGGAACTTAAAATTTATGAAGGAAAATCAAAAAAATGGTTAATAGATCTAGATTTTTTATATTGGTATTTATATAAAAATAATCTCGTTGAATTTAATGTTTCAAAGACCCAATCTTGTCTGATTACGTCTAAAAGGGATCAAAATGAAAATCTAGTCTCTTTCAACGGAAGCAATCTTCCGAACAGGCCCTCCATTGAAATGCTTGGTGTAACCCTAAGTGACCAGCTCAGGTATGGGGGCTCCATCGAAGCCAGAGTAAAGTTAGCTTCCCAAAAACTGGGCGTACTGTACAGGGCCCGCAGATACTTTAATAGTACACAACTGCTAACCCTGTACAAATCGCAAGTGCGCCCCACGGTTGAATTTGGCAACTCCGAAATACCTGAAAAATATCCTCGACTCTGTGCAGAAACGGGCGGTCCGTTTGATAGATTCTCCCATCTTAACAGACGGATTGCAATCTTTAGAGCACAGGCGTCGGGTGGGAATGCTATCCTTGTTCTACCGGTATTACAATGGAAGATGCTCCGAGGAACTAGCATCATTGATCCCTTCGGCACCGGTGCATAGTCGAGAAACACGCCAAACGCGTGCCCAACATTTGTACACAGTTGACATTTGTCACATGAGAACGGGTCGTTTCTTCGACTCGTTCTTGTGTTCAACAGCTCGGCTGTGGAATGATTTGCCGGCCTCTGTGTTTCCTCCTTCCTACAACATGGGTCTCTTCAAGACCAATGTTCATTCCTTCCTCTCCTCAAAAAGACCCTCCACACAGCATCCCAGATGACATAGACCCTGAGGGAAATTATTTTCCTCAGGGCCTCCTGTGTGGAGTTAATGTAAAAAAAAAAAAATAGGCCTGTAATCTTTTGTATTGATCTGATGGGTGTGTTTGAATAATAATAGGCTAATTTATATAGCACCGTTTTCGTGGAAAATCACCTCAAGGGCGCTGAAAAGAAATATATTGTGTGCCTTTTAATAATGTGTATGCCTGTGAATATGTTGCTTAGGTATGTTGTATTTTTCTGTCTGTGAATTTTTATGCCTTCCTATTGTAGTCACTTGTAATATTATCCTTCTATATCTATTTTCTAGATTGTGGTTTCTCGTCATATGTGAGATTTAGTGTTATAATTAATATTGTGAAGTTGACCTGATGTTGTCAAGCTGCTTTGGCAATTTAGCGGGTGCTTATGATAAAAAAAAATGAAAAAAATGAACACATCAGTACAATGATAATAGAGAACTCCAGAGCAATTTCTTTATTTTTTAATGAATAATGACCTTCTAACATAAATAACTGCATTTTTATTTTTAGAGTTAGTTTTAATAGTTAAAATAATTGTCAAAGTTTTAATTTTTCAAGACCCCCCGAAAACCACCGTATGTATGGTGAATCGTGTGACGTCATCACTTCTGAAAAATTACTATAGGATCGGGCAATCAGCTGATCAACTGCCGCCATTTTGAATTCCGTTGTTCGAAGTATTCTCCCTAGAAGTAGCATTACTTTGTTTCTGTGCAGTAGTTTTTGAATATTTTCAATAGTAGAGAAAACTTGGAGGCTTGTGTCATATCATATATTCCCATACAATGACTTTACGGTGACGTCACGACACGTCGAACAGTGACGTCACCACTAAAATTTCAATAATTCCAACTTGACGGCGTGTTTTTACGACCCGATTAAAAATGAACTTGTTAATATATACAAGGTGTCCGGAAACTCGTAGTACAAGCGGGAAACTGGAGAATCCACATCACATTTGGAGTCGATTTTGTGGTTTAACTTTTTTTGATTTGAGCTTTCGTTTTCGAATAAATCGTGTCCGAAGTTGGAATTTTTTTGGTTAAATTTGAAAAAAATTTTCACTAGGTGGTTGATTTCAGCTGTGTAATGTCTTATAAAATGCCACGAAGGGTAAACCGGGCTCAAAAATTTTTTTAACCCTTTAGTTGCCGAAAAAATGGAAAAATAGAAAAAAAATAATATTAAAATCGAAATGCTTAGATCGAAAAAAATAAGTTTTTTGGTTTCTCCACGTGATGTAGATTCACCAGTTTCCCGCTTGTACTACGAGTTTCCGGACACGTTGTATATTTTTTTTTAACTATGCGTTTAATATTATCAAATAAAACTTATATATTCAGAATCATCGTTTATTGGTCTATATAAACATATTTTTTAGAGCCATAATATTTTTCACTGGAGTTCCTTATTGCTGCAGAATTATCATGGAAAAATATTCACAAAAATGTACTATTTTACGGGTAGGTACTTTATCGCTTGTCTGAATTCTTGACCCATCAGTTCCAATTTTGAAAATGACACTAAAATTCAAAGTAAAGAATTCGTTGGACCAGGGTTACAAATAACAGAGACACAACCGAAATTAGTATTTTTGATGACGATGATTTGTATTACTTTGGTTAATTTTTTAAAATCACATAGTACCTAACATTAAAAATTATGTGTGTAGGTAACAAGATCTTGGCGAGTTCTTAATATATTTAAAAAATGAAAACCTCCTAGTGGAGGGGTAAGGCACTCGAGTAGTAATCCGAAGGTTGCGGGATCAAATCCCGGCATGCACAATGAATTTTATTTGATGAAGTTGTGTTATATCTTAATTTATTAACTTAAAATAATAGGCACGTTCCAGAGTGGAAGATACTCTCAGTATCGCCCTGGCGTAACACAATTCAAATTTGATACATTACTTGAAATGACTTTAGTCGTGCTTGGTGACCAAATCTTAATAGTCGGGTACTTTCTCATCTCCTTCCCGGCCCCAATATCTTCAGCCTCTATCTTGTGCGGTATTCACATTAAAAAAATTTACCCGAATTCTCAAGTTGCATTCACTTCTGTTCAAATCTGTACTAATTTCTGTGTACACCGCAGCAGAGGTATAGACCAGAGAGTTCTACATACATCTCTCCTCTCCTAAACGTATTTATACCGAGCAATTTGAGCTTAAAAAGCAGCATATTTTCAGCGCTATTTTACGCACAAAGTCTCCTACAAAACTTTGGTATAATTAAACAAAGTATTACCATTTTAATATAATATGAATTAATTAATTGCAGTGATGGTCATCCTGGGGGTGTGCGGTATGTGTTGTGTGGTGCACGAGCGAGCATCCCGGCGTGTGACCATATGGCACGGGGCAGCAAGTAGCAAGGGCAGCTAGGGCAGATAAACGCCGTTCCGCATTAGAGGATCCTAATTTATTTCACAGATAGTGAGGGTGCCTCGCCGCCAGTTGTGACTTGTGACCCAGTATCGCCACAAGAACATGGCTCATGTTGATTCTTAATGAGCAAAGGCTTTTAATAAACACCTTGCTTTTCACAAAGGTACCCGCCTGTAATTAGAAATCGTACGATCCACCACTGTGTGTTTTAGAACAAAACACTAGACGTTGGAGGTACGAGTATGTACCTACATATATTTAAAAATATGAAAGAGTCACAGAAATGAGAGATCTTGGAATTATTTTGGATGAAAAACTAAGTTTCGCCAAATTTAACCAAATTGTAAACAAAGGTATGAAAACACTAGGCTTCGTATTAAGGCCAACCAAAAATTTTAATTCCATACAAGCCATTAAATTATTATATGTATTTCTAGTTAGAAGCCTTACAGAATATAACTCGGTAGTTTGGTCTCCACCTTACAAAATTCACATTAATAACATTGAGCGAATACACAAAAAATTCTGCGTTTAATAAATTTTAAATTAAATATCCCATTAGAAGACTTAAGATATAATTTATTATTAAATATTCTAAAAATATACACACTAGAAGACAGACGTAAAATAAACGACTTAACATTTTTATTTTCAAAATACTTAACTCTAAATTTGGCTGTTGCGAACTCCCGCCACTCATTAACATACGAATACAAACGGTAACTACACGACAAAGTACACTAGTCTACTGTAGTATTCATAAGCGAAACTACATTGCCCACTCTCCGATTCAACAAGTGGTTCGCTACGTTTGGTGATTTAGCAGGGGTGCCCGGGTTCATGGGGTGAGGTTTGTCTAGGTCTTGGAGGCAGATGACCAGGACATACTGAACCCCAGATTCCTACCCACCCCTTAAACCCTTTTCCTTCCCAGAACTCTCCTCTCCTTCCTTTCCCTAAAAAACCCTAAACACAGCATCCCCAAAGATGACATAGGCCCTGAGGGAAATTATTTTCCTCAGGGCCTCCTGTGTGGAGCTCATGTAAAAAAAAAAAACAACGATTACAGACTATGGGAAATCAGTACTTAGATGTTGTTGACATATTTAACATAAACTTGGCGAATTTTGTTGATCTTGTAAAAAACTTATTCCAAAACTATTTTCCAAACATATATGTATCTTTATATACCTAGCAAATTGCTGTATCTTTGTATTTTTATGACTTGTGTGCTTTTTTATTAAATTTTATTTTTAACATTTCTTTATCCATTTAAAAATCATCTGTCATGAATTAATTGTAGTACCAAACATGTAAAAGCCCTCTGGGCGTTAAATAAATGAATAAATAAAATAAACATATTACGTATGTCATAATATTATCTACAATATATTATTATTTTCCTTCTACAATGAAAAGCGTTCAAAAATGCAGGAGCATTCAATAACATTCTTCAAATATGATTTTTCTTCCTAATTGTGATTAACTCTAATTCCCAAGTTCTTCTTCGTCGGTTCTTCACTGCCGAGAATCGTAACCCCTACTTCAATTTTCATGATGAACTTGGCTCCTCCACTTATCGCGGTCCTGCGTTGCGTGGAGAGCTGCGGACACCGATGTACTGTGATACTTGATTGGTCCAGCGCACTGGTGACCTTCCTCTGCTTCTTTTGCCTTCCATTTTGCCAGTGACTATGAGTTTCTCCAAGTCGGAGACCTCATTTTGACGAGAAACGAATCCAAAATATCTTAAAATACGTTGTAGACAGATAATTGAAAGCTTATTGTGGATGCCTAGCACTTCCAGAATGGACACATTTGTTCATCTGGCTGTCCATCAAATTCTGAGCATTTTTCTCAAGCACCAAATAACGAGGACGTCTATTCGCTTTCTTTCGCTGACTGTAATCCCATCCACTCATGAAGAAGCCAAAAATAAAACAGTTTGCGACTCAATCGCTATCCCTAGGAAAGGAACTTGCGATTTTCATAGGCGGTCAACGCACAGGGAACTTGTTAAAGGTCAGTTGTCATGAGCGACGCTGCGACTAGCAGTGCTAGTCGCGTTTCAGTTGCCATGTTGATAGGTTGCCATGGTAGCGCCTCACGACTTGTCAAGTTTTCAAGTAATAATAACAAGGGCATCAGTCTAGCACGGTGGTCGAAAAATCCACAAATAATGTAACCGTAATAATGCAATGAATAAAGAAAAATGTATGTATGTCAAAGCAGGAAAATATCGATTTTTTTCAGGACGTTGATAATTTATTATCATTTTATTTTATTTTATTTATTTGACATAATATCTAACATTTTTAAATGCAATTCAGCAATGTCGGCCTCACTGGGTACCTCACCTGTACTGAGGCCTCCAATATACATATTAAGGTTGATAATTGATAAATTATATTTTTGTTAAACAAGCTGATATAATTACTGAAATCTTAAAATTGAGTTGCACCGTGAATTGAGTTTAATTGAATTGCCAACCAGTTTTCAGTTTCTCCGTGAGCGTAGGCTCTAAGTGTCCATATTTCACATCGTATAAAAATATGGGGAGAATCAAATACCCTAGTAAATAAATACACTTTTATAGAAAGAACAATATTTTTGTAAAGAAATTGGTTGAAAGAATTTAGTATATTTTAGTACGATTATCAAATTTGTATTTATTTTTCGAGGATTTGTTGAGCTGTCGAGCTTTTTTATGTTTTTAAAACTTTTAAAAAGTATTTTGTTGGAACTATAAATGTGTATATATTCATTACAATGTTCATTTCTTTATATTTGTAATTGATTAAAACGTCAATAAAATGCTCTTCCAGACTTAGTTACCACTTACAGCTTAGTCATTTTATTAAAAAATATTCCAGTGGCCCAGTAAAAAGAGTAGGTTTTTTACATCGTTCCATATTATGCAAGGATCACTATCACTGACCCCAGGCAAGAATAAGTTCTCACTTGCGAAACTGGGCGTAGTCACCGTTCAATGCTCACTACCTGACTAATATTGCACGTATTTATCACTCGGCCCTATTTAGAATTTAGAATATTCGCGCCGATAAAGCCGTCAAGTCTCAAAATTCAACCAATGGACACAAATCCATAAATCACGAAGCGAAATAATAAGACTGATATTAATTCCCATCCGTCCTTCAAAGTGCATAAATAAATTATCTCGACCCCCGTGACTTCCAGAGACAAGTGAACGGAGATCTGGAGTTTGATAGCTCATTCATCTGCTGTTCGCTATTACAAGCATTACTGATATTAAACCTACATTAATACGAAGCAGGATATTAAAAGTGTTTACATTTCCAATATTGGTATCTCGGACGCCGGCGAAAATCAATTTGCAACACCAACACCCCACCGTACGATAATTAATGTTTCAACACCAAGGTTATAAAACTACAATAAAATACTAATTACACATTTTTATTCACCTTAGTCTTTGATTGGTCGAATCGAAAAGTTTAATTAAATAAATACATGACTCGGAATACAATGTGTACGCAAGTGTTTGCAAGATGTCAATATTCGGAGCAATCCGTCGGTCACGACTCGCAACAAGACCACTTTCGTTTTCCATGACGAGGGTACCTAGACCATTAAGCTACCAAGCTATCAAGTACCAAGACAAATTTAATTTTACGGACACGGTATTGTTGGTGGTAGGCTTGTGATTACTATTACCGTTTGTACGAGATGTTGCTGCAATAAAACATCCGTAATTGAGCGAAATAATAAGGAAGCAGCAGGTACAAGCACAACGAGATCTAGCTCGGAATTATTGCGAAATTGACCGAAGATTGCCGCAAATTCAGGCCTGCTACTTTGTCTTTTTTGTAATCTTAAAATGAAGGCACCGAGAAAGTGAATACTTCCAAAAATCCACACCAATACATCCCGACAAACCTACATGATTTGCGAAAAGGAGGTCGTAGGTAATTGATTTAATGTAAATTATTTAGATTAACACTATTTTCGATTTCGACTATCTAGGTTGTTTTTATTATAGCACCTAGGTGGTAACTATCTGACTTCGCCCGAGTTTCTTTTGTTTTTTTTTTCATTGCCGGCAACCAGGACATTTAGTTTGACGCATAATTCAATGCTATATTTTCAATTTGGGAGGCGGATATGGGTACCGCCGCACCGGGAACTATTTATTGGATAAACAACACCTCTGCCATTGGTCACCCTAAGGGTTCATGGGGTGAGAATTGTCTAGATTTTGGCGGTGGATGCTTCTTCTACTGTGCACTTCGTACTTACTTTGTGGCGGGCTGGATTTGGAGAGACTGGTTGAGGGAAACCTTTTTATCTTTCCGGCAGGCCTCTCTCGACCTCCTCACCCAGTGGAATGGGTGGATTCGTTCGTCCGTCATTCCGTGACACTTGACCCCCAGATTCCTACCCACCCCTAATACCCTTTTCTTTCCCAGTTATTTCTCTCAATCCTTTCCATAAAAAAACCTTCTCACAGCATCCCCAAAGATAACATGGGTCCCGAGGGAAATTATTTTCCTCAGAACCTCCTCTGTGAAGTAAATATTAAAAAAAAAATGTACGTTAACGAGAACACTTCTGTTCTAAGAAATATAAAACTCACGGTTTCGACACCTTGTTTTCTATTTCAGATTGATCTTTTAAAACTTAAAACACTCAGATCTTATTTAACAGTTCTGCTAACATGTCTAAGCTCTATACCACATGGTGGAATTGGAATTGCAAACAGAAAATAAATATTTAATTATATGAAGACAATATTAGCGAAACTCAACCGAAAATCTGGAAACAGAAAAATATATTGGCACCTCTGGGACTCGAACCCAGTGCAATGGTTAGCGCAGTGGCCCGAAAAACTCAAGGTCCTGGGTTCGAGTTCCAGAGGTGCCAATATCTTTTTCTGTTTTTTTTTCTGTATCCAATTTGAGGTTTTACTCATAAAGTTTAAATAAATACCTTACCAATCACTTTCTGACCAAAAAAAGTCCAATCTGGCTGGCTGAGAATTTTGTTGCTTCTTGCTTATTAGGTAAGATGTTAATGTTCTTTTATATTTAGAGCAATGTAGTCGGGATCCAAATTTCATCCAATCACATCATGTTAATTAATGAACAAAGGTTTTCGAAGACCCATCTTCGGCGTGCAGGCCTTGTAGATTGTAAGTCATCTATACCTAATGACTATCAACATTCTTATAAAAATGTCCATACAATGAACTGGAATTTAAATAATTAGGCTAAGTTACTAAGATGACAACGTACTTAATCATCGGATCTATTAAATTCGTTACACACTTGGATTTTTTCTCATTACGGCATCGTTAACATTTGAATGACATTAAGAGAATGATATGTGACCTACGGTTCACCGTCATCTTGAAGGCTCATACGCCATATATTAAACACCACAACTGCAGAGGTACATAAGTATGTCAGGCTTCCATCTTGTGAGAGAGGCTTTACACCCGTAACCTCATCACAATCGGAGCGACACCTGTTGGACGTATCATTCTCCGTACTTACTATGCTAAACTACTTGATTAGGTAAGTGGTTACTCCAACCTTCAGGTGAGCTCATCGGGCATGTTAATTATATTGTTCATGAAAATTAGTATCAAAATGTGAAGAAGAAAAATATACAAAGTGAAATTCGGAAAGTGTGGCGTTGTTACATGACACATTGACGATCTCCGTGGTCGAGGGGAAAGACTCACGACCGGCAATCGGAAGGTCGCGGGTTCAAATCCTGGCGTGTGCAAATATATTTTAATTGATTAATATGTATTATTTCACAATTCGTTCATTAAAAATAATATGTAGTATATTTGCGGCACGTTTCAGAGTGCAGATTTCAAATACTCTCAGTATCGCCCGGTGTAAGACCATGGCTCTTTGCGCGCCCCCAAAAATGTTTTCGCCGTTTTGAAGTAAAACTTCTATAGCCCCGCTGTGATTTGGAAACGGAAATGACGATTTCTGCACCTGCTACGCATCAACTACGCTCATTGGCCGCTGTGATTGTGTTGTCACTTTTAAAGGATCCTATTGGTTGAGATATAAAACGGAAATTACGCTAGATCTGCGCTCATTGGTCGCTTTGATTATGACCTAATTTTTCAAGTATTGGTTGAGATTGTTTTGGTAAAGTTTCGCTTCTGCCGCGTGTACACTGCACTTGATTTTTTTTTAATTGAAGACAATAATATCCTTTCTCGAGCAAAATATGTGCAACAAAAAAGACAGTAAAAGATTTTAGATAGTGTCGCATCTAGGAATTGAACTCGGGATCTCTGCCTTAGAGGCATTGCTCTGACTCCTGAGCTAATTCGACCACATCAACTTACCTCATTTTTAACCGTATCACTTTGACTTAGAACTATATTATAGAACATTATCATCATATTCTTAATAACCTCTAAAAATTTGGTTGTTTTCACCAGTCTATAACGGGTATGATCTGACGGAACCGTACCGAAGTTGGAAGTATATCGGATGGTGCGTATTACCGGTACCGCGAGGAATGCGATACGCCCAAGTTAAATTTCAAGAACATCTATCACCCTGTGTGTGTAACTATTCGATACTTAACTTGATACCCGTACTCATGTTGTGAGCTGGATATAAATGCACCATTTTGAAATCAACTCGTTTTGATGCGTTGATGAGATGGTGATTAGTATTAATATTTAATATTATCACTTTATCAATAATAAATAAGGAAAGCTAACTAAATCATCGTATTATATATATTTCAGACAAATGCGATTGTGAAAACCGTCCATACAAATAAAACGTATGAAAACTAATTAGTAATTTCGACGACCGGCGCGCGTGGTGTAGTAGTAAGGCTTTTGGCTCGCAATCCGATGATCGCGGGATCGAATCCCGGTGTGGGAAATAAATTTTATTTGATTAATTGTGTTATTTCACAATAAATTCATTAAAAATAATATATATAATAATATATAACACGTTCCAGAGTGGAAGATTCTCTAAGTATCGCCCTGGTGTAAGACCACCATTCAGAATTGAAACGTTGCTTGAAATGACGTTAGCCGTGTTTGGTGACCAGATCTAAATAGCCAGGTACCTCCCCACCTTCCTCTTACCCACCTCCTTCCCCTCCCCACTTCCATCAGCCTCATAACAACCACAATTGGGGATGCCATAGTCTTACTGGCTCCAGACGGGAGCAGCTGAGACTCTTGTGAGGTATTCATATAAAAAAAAAATTCATCCATTGTTTGGCTGTAGACCCGAAATTCGCGGATTCGAAACCCGGTGAACACAGATATATTAAATTTACTATAAAAACATGTAATTTTTTTATAGACTACTTTAATTTTATTTTATTCGTACTCTACCGGTTTCTGAAGCACCCTTCCTTCATCATTAGAATATTAGAATCCCCTTTGCTCACCTCCCAATTAAACACAAAATTTATTTGTCGTTGATTACTTCTAATATTCTCCTGACTAAGGAAAAATGCTTCCGAAACCGGAAGAGTGTGAATAAAATAAAATTATAGTGGTCTGTAACAAATTAACATGTTTAAATTATGCCGCAAAGTTAATGCTTTTTACAAATATATATTATATTAAATATTTTGGGTGTTGGTTTTTTTACAAACAAAGAAAATATATACTCTCTTTAGGGTGAATTGCCTATTTTGAGTGAATTTGAAAAAAAAAAATTTTTTCATTTATTTATTTTCTATTATAGAAACATTGGTTACAGTGGTGAAACAATTTACAGATTTTATTAATATTTCATAGTGGGTACCTACGACAGGTTTCTTTGTAATGTTTTATTTATGTATGTATGTATATATGTATTAAGTAATTACCGGGTGATGTGCGTAGTTTGTGGATGTGTTTATGTATGTGTGATTATATTATTTATAGTATGTAGGTGTGAGAAGTTGTGAACTGTGAAGGCATATGTGTGCGCATTAAACAGTTTATATAATTGACATGATGCTCCTTTTAAATTTTGGCCGTGAATGATGTTAGAATTTGAATATACGAAGAGCACGGTAAATGGCAAATTAGTTGCTGCATTTGTTTTGTAAGTGGGAGCGTAGAATAGTACTGTATGGCGACTATGAAAATTTGAAACAGAAAAGAAAGAAAATAAACCCAGGACCCTTTCCTTGCAGGTGAAGTGCTCCGACCACTGACCTAATTCGACTAATACCAACAAATTTTTCATTTTTTGACGCATATATTTCTCCTGGGTTTAATTCCTAGATGCGACTGAATCTTTTTTCTGTCTTTTCTATCTCACTTTTTTCTATCTTTTCTGCCTCTCATTTTTCTGTCTTTTCATCTTACATTTTTCGCTTTAGAGTCAGATATTATTTTCAATGAGAGTAGAGTATTCTGGCTTTAACGAAAAGATCTGACTAGCCTACTTCTTATTATCCTATTAAATACCTGCTTCCTAAAGAGTGCCATAGAGATTTTTGTCGTGTATGTCGAACAATTTATCAAATTTCAAAGCTAAAATTCAGGTTAATGAATTTCCTACTCAAGTTCTGTTATTTACAAAATACTACAAAGCAACCAGTTCCTGAAGAAATAATAACAGAACTTTAATAGAACGTTCACAGAACTTTAATTTCAACTTTGAAATTTGATGCCTGCCCCTTGCAAAAAATGGTTGGAAGGCAAATAGACAGATACTGTTGCAAACAAAGAATATAATGTCGTTGATTTTATTATTGTTCAAAACATTTTACAGTTTTATACCTGCCGTGTCTTATCTTAGTAATAAATAACGTTTGTAACGTTATTAGCTATTAATTTGAGCGCAGTTTGTTGCGATTAGCTCGACCAACGACTCGAGAGATTAGGATCACTATTGTGGCTATTGTGATCTGACTCACATGGCCTGATGCAACCCTTAAACTAGAAGTGGGATTACACCACTCGCCCTGCCCGTGTTGTCTCCAGTGTCCAGTGTCCAGTTTCCTCTCTCCAGTGTCCACCGTGGCGGCCACCGTTGATTGTGTCCGAGTTCTAATTTAAACGAAAGTTGTTTTGTCTTTTCGAAAAGTCGAGCAGCTGAGACCATTGCGCAAACCCGTGTCGCACTTCGGCCGCTATCGATTTGTGTTTTCTTGTTTTCCGCCTTTATACGGCTGCGGGTCACTCGGCCCTTTCTGGGTTAAGCGTTTTTACGCATTTTTACATTCCTGTCGGCTGAAGATAAAACTCGTTATGGTAAATCTCGCAGACTCGTCTAGGGTCACCTACGGACCATTAATTGGACCAATAATTATTCATTATTTAAACTAAGTATGCATGCTTCTCATCTCATTAAATGTGATTATTAACTTATTAGGAAGGTAAACAGAATGGACTCCGACCTTGCTCAGATTCATGTGATGATTCACTCTAACTCTTCTTTATCTGATTCTTGACTCAACCAGACTTGTATTAGATTTGATTGTAAAGTATTTGATTCACATTATCATAGCACGTCTTCCCGGGGCGTCTTCTTTCAACTTGAGTTTCATACATTCTCGTAAACACTTATGTCCAAATTATCCAGACGTCCCTTTCATATTAATTCTTGTTCACTACTATTTAGTACTAATTTATTGTCTTGCAATATTTACAAATATGTTCGTTCCTTCCTGAATCCATGACACACGTTGGCCATCAGTAACGTGACCATTTATTTTTTCCCCCAAACTGGGACACCGAAAAAAGGTACGTTTTTTAATAATAGTAATAAATTTGGGCAACTTATAGAGCGCTGTTTTCGCGAAAAATCGCCTCAAGAGCGCTGTACAAATTAGCATAGATTTTACGAGTGAATTTACTTGGCCAGGTCACAACTCGTCTTACGGCTACCAAGCGCATGGATTATTGGAATTCGAGAATTTATTCAATACCTATCTCTTATATCTATCTCATATTTCAAGATTATCGATATTATTTTTTTTATATGAGCTCCACACAGGAGGCCCTGAAGAAAATAATTTCCCTCAGGGCCTATGTCATCTTTGGGAATGCTGTGTGGAGAGGTTTTTTTAGGGAAAGGAAGGAGAGGAGAGTTCTGGGAAGGAAAAGGGTTTAAGGGGTGGGTAGGAATCTGGGGTTCAGTTCAGAGTATCCTGGTCATCCGCCTCCAAGACCTAGACAAACCTCACCCCATGAATCCGGGCACCCCTGCTAAATCACCAAACGTGACCTATGGCAGAGATGTTGGTTATCCAATAAAGGTTCCCGGGGCGGCGGTACCCATTCCCGCCTCCCAAATTGATTGTATGTTTGTGGAGGCGCATAAAACGCATGAGCTCTCAAATATGTTTTCATGGTATCTACATAATATTGAATTTATATTGTATTTTTTTTAAATCTATTGAGTTTCTTTCATTTCGATTTTGGCGTTCCGAATTTTTGGTCGGGGACACCGGGACACGCTGCCTGAAAACAACAAAGTACTGTTCAGGTGAAAACGGGACGTCTGGTCACATTAGGCATCAGTCATCTAATTTCTGCTGCACTCAATCTGTTTTAGTATTTTCCTTGCCTTTTTTTTATCAGAACTTTACAATGCTAGTCTCATATGGTGTATTAAGTAGTTACGTGAGTCTAGACTGTAGGGGCAATAATGAACAGGATCTTACATTATTGATCAATGATTACTTAATTTATTATGCATTTTAATGGCCATTCCAACCAGAGCACAGGGTGCCTAAAAATACCTGTCCCCATTCCTCTTGCGAAACGAACAATTTAAAATATCACAAACAGGTTGTCTATTAATAATTTCCAGCGTACCTACACAGTAGATTAATGGAGGTTTTGGATCATTCATTAATATGGCAAGCAAGACACGACAGAGCATGGACTCCCGCCGCCCGTATTGCGAGCACTGCTGCAGACCAGACAAGACAGAAGGCAGAAGGCAGGAATCGAGAGACAGGGGCAGCAAAGGTACAGTTCAGTTGACACAGCAGATAACTAATGACATAGGCAAACAAAAGAAGTGTCTGCGTTGTTTTACATTACGTAACCGAATTGGACTTAATGCCTCTATTTGTCACGGACAATGGGCGATCGGCCAAATTCTCGCTCAATTGGACTATGAGTGATTAGAAATTAAATTACTGCGACATTTAAATGGTCTGCGAAGAAAAAAAAATCTGAAATTCCAAGCCGCCATTTTATCAAAAATCATCATAAAAATTTCTTTGTTTCAATTACAACAACAGTAATTTTGCGTGCATCTCAGTAAAAACCTTGTGAAAACAAGCAATACTCTCCCTTTACATAAAACACTTGTATCTTGTACCTACAAAATGTATGTTGAACACGAAGTTGTAATAAAAATAACCGTATTTCCATGATTGTAATGAACTTTTGTATTTTCATTTCTCATCATATCCGCGAGGAGATATTTGAAACTTTCCCATGAGATTAGTAAAACGATTATTAATGGTTGTCTTTATTTATTTTATAAATCCGTTTGTAGTTTCGATTGGGAGCCCCAGCTTGAGGCGATAAAAAATTTTTGCGAGTAGATGCATAAATATTTTGAAAGAGTAATGACGTTTTGCTAAACATTTGAGATGGTTCAATTTTTCAAAAACTTTATCTAGTTTAAACTTAATATTTTCCTTCGCAATACTTTTTCTATTTATGGTATGTCACGTTTCATTTCGAAATTCCCACAAAAATGATATCTGCGGTGTTTTGCGGTGCAATATTTGACTATAGTCGATGTTCCTTTTGCATAATCATCTTTCGTTTGATTTCCACCCCACCGGGGACGATCGCTTGACCACAATACTTTCATTGTTTCAAAGATATTTCGGTGAACTTTCTCGTAACGATTTGGCATTTCGAGTATTGGTTAATGAATCTTTCGATTGTCAAACGAATCTGATCGTATGTTGTGCAATCGAATCTGAAAGATTTGCAATGACTTTAAATTCAACTGACCGTTGTGAGCTTTGGCACAAGATTGTGAAAAAAGATCATTAAAAATTACTTTATTTGGTGGCTATTAAACGATACTTAATTAGGTAGAATATTTATTTTAAATGTTTGTAAAAAATTGAAAACATTTATTTAAATTAAATAAAAAACAAACTTAAGTTACATAACTATTAAATAAGAATTATTAATATATTTCAAAACCAATGATTTCGTTATCAGGGTGTTAAAAATACTCAAATAGTGATGTAAACAAAGAATGTGTACCAGACTATACTTTTGCCATTATTGAAGAAAATGTTTTTATATTTTTGAATGTAGCTATAACTTTGTGGTTATCCATTATAGAAAAATAAAACAATTCAACTTTGTATAAACCACTTATATAATGCGTAAATCCGACCGGCTTTGGAACAAACGTTCCTTCTTCAGGGAAAGCTTATACTAATTTGAGAGTTTCGAATAATGTTTTATATGTTTTCAGAACGGAAGAAGGAACGTTTGTTCCGAAACCGGTCGGATTTACGCATTATATAAGTGGTTTATACAAAGTTGAATTGTTTCATTTTTCTTAAATGTTTTTATTTATTGTTTAAAAAAATACAAGTGTTCTGCGGATACAATGCTGGTATAAGAGAATTCGGACATCGGAGAAGTAACATCTATCAGAAATGTTTTTGAAAATAATGAAAAATGTAATAAATACTAAAAATATGAGTTAGGCTTTGGCTAAACATGTTATTAAAATAACGTTGTTTATTCCGCATAATCATTATTGAACGAATTCGTTTAGTTGTTAAAGTGAGCTTTTTGAGGTGATTAATCAGAAAGTTTATTTTGTGTTAGAAACTAAGTAATTGAGGAGGGCCGCGATGATACCTTTTATTAATTGATAGTTTCGATAGTTCACCTTAATTTAAGTAAAACAATTGTGAAATCAAGAAGCTTTTATAAGGAACCCAATTTTAAGAAATTAATTGCTCCAGAAACATGAATGACAATGATTCTTTAAACCCTTACAAGCTTTGTGGTGATCGCGTGATGTTTCTCGCGAATGGTCCCCGCCCCGATCCCTGCGGCACCCTCGGCCTCTGAGCGACATCGCCGCAACCATCCTTGCCTTGAGCCGGTGCCGGTGGAGACCTGATGTCCACAATTAGATCCAAAGTATCTTAATTACAGTTGTTTATCAAATAAAGAGGCCATTAATAGGAGCGTCGTGACCCGAGGGGAGACGGCCTCCTTTGTGGACTCGGCCACATCACGTTTCGTTGAAGATGGAACAAGAAAAATGCCATCCTATGAGAAATGCTGAATCCCACGTGCCTTTGAACTTTCCATAAATTATAAGAGTAATCAGGCTAACTTCATCTGTTTGGCTGGCTTTGTTTTTTTATCATTCGTGATTAGCTGATTCCACCACAGTTCTCAACAAGATGTGACGTTGTAGTGTGCAGGTACATTGCTGTGTGACTTTATACTCGTAAATACCGGTGTATTTATTATTTATATCCTGTACACTAAAACACTGTTAAAAACGTAAGTTAATTAAGAATCATGTGAACCCACTTATCGTCTTATTTTCAGCTTGGTTCAGTACACTTAATAGATATTAGTGTTATCTTAAAAGTAGACATCATGTACTTGGTAGGTTGTAGTACTTGTATTTGTGCCCTAAATAAATTCACAACAACATTATTCCAATTTTGTGTTCGGTGTCAAATGTTTAGAGATCGTTGAGTTGAATTACGGACGACTTAAAATGGCATTTACGTAGTAATTAATACCTTGGTGGACTCGATGATTAGACAAAGCCCTCTTTATTACATTCCTCATAACATACCCGAGTAAAATATTAATAAATGAACTTGTCGTGTGTGGGAGGACAGTGCAGGGTGGTAACAAGTTACAAGTGAAGGTAAGTGTGTTCCTAATACGGTAAGGTTCTGCAGGTAGGCTCACCTCACCTGCCGCAATAGTTTGACCCTGGCGACAAAATAATATAGCAGGCGAATTTTACACAAAGCAATTTATCATAAAATATCGTATGGCTGTGAGCCGCCTCGGTCCACGACTTCAGGGTTAAATTCTCCGATGGCGACCGGCGGGTTCACTCCGATAAATTATTGTCATTGTTGAGATTAATTGTCTTAGCCACATGTTATATGGTAGCCACCAATATTCCTGCGTATTGCGCAATGCAAAAGGTCGCGGATGCAATAATATTATACAAACGTAAGTTGGTTTATTTATACAATAGTTATTTACAAAGGGCATGGATTAAGCAAATAAATTCTTGAAACTATTTAGAAATAATGTTAATTAAATCACTAATTAAGTAATTAACCATCATACCATTTTCCTTATAACAGTTTGAAATGATAATGCTAAGTAAGCACCCATTTTTTAAAACGTTTTTTACGCATTAATTCGAATTGATTTTTAATTCATATTTGAAAAGCCAAAATTTGAACAAAACAAATACTGCGTTCTTCTGTTGACTAAAACATATTTTCTGCAAGCTAATTTTTCAAGAGTTCCAAAGGGAGAGACTCAGAGGCTGGACATTGGACGTGTGTTTTGACAAGGAAGAGGTACTTCGGTGGATTTCCGAGCTGTGTGCGAATACTTCGTTTAATTTTTAGTTTCATGTATTAATATTTGATTTACCATTTTACATTTTGTTCAATTTCTTGAACTAGCGCCGTGCATTAATTTTCACAACGTGATGAACTTTATACAAAACATTTGATTGGATTAACTGATTAATTTTTATTTTAAACACTACAAGCTATCGGATAAATTTTATTTTTTTCAAATAATTTTACCATTTAGTTTCTTTTAGGCTAAACACGATCCTGAGGTTAAAATATTAGAGTAACATTAATTAATTATTTAAATTAAGGTATTAGAGTCCAGGTATTGGTTTTCTTTTAGTTGACACAATTTAGTTGTTTCGTCACAGTTCTTTTATTTTCCCTATTAGAGATCTCATACACCTACAAACATACGCAGAATGTAAAACTTTTGTCTTACGATGCATATAATAAGCAAATAATGTCTTTTATTTGTTAAAGTCTAATCTTTTATTAAGCGCTACACCCTGAAGGGACAGACAGAGGGAATTGAACTCTACCCAACTGGATCTTAGTACGCAATCATATATACATGGCATTAAGGGTTGTTCTTGACTTACTTTAACAAGTGATTATTGACATTATTTGGAGTAAAAAATGTAAGTAAATGATATTTTTATCTCAAGTGAATTTTAATGATTTTTGTTTTTCTTCCAAACCAAACAAAAAAGTTTCTTTCTCATGTCATCATTACCCAGCCGAGTAAACTTTAAAAATGTGACCGGAGACCAAAAATTCGTTTACGTTTTTTACTCCAAATAATGTCAGGAATCAGTGGTTAGAGTAAGTCAAGTACTTCCCTTACCACTAGGGCTGCAAGGTTTTAAAAAATATCGATGTATCGGTCTAGCAAGTCAATACATCAATATTTCTTTATTTTAAAAAAGATTATAGAAATCCAATGTTATTTTAGTTATATACGAAACGTTTATCGATTATGTATGTATGTAATTCAGTCATTTCAGTCTGCTTCCTTGTAGTCGGGTTCTGCTTTGAGTTATAGTGGCTCCTGCCTTTGAAAAAAGACGTTCAGAAGCAACACTTGTTGTCACAATTGGTAGATGACTCATTGTCACTTTAAAAAGATTGGGATATACACCTTGCATCTTTTCCCATGTTTCAAGAATGTTTACTTTTAGAGTATTTACAAGAGCAGAAAGATATAATATTAGCATTTTACCCGATTTTGTGGGTATTTTAATTTGGGTGGGTTTTTCTATATTTCAATACGATATATTGAGTTTTTCGATATTGATATACCGATATCGGCGTCTCATCGATATCGATAAACATCGATATTTTTAGGGGTCGATATATAGACATTTATCGGTTTTCCGATATATCATTGCATTCCTACTTACCGCCCTGTGTGTGTAGGTATATTTATTTTTTATTTTTATTATTTGGGTTCACGCTCAGCCCACATTACAATAACAGAATATACCTACTGAGCTACCGAGAATTATACATGAGTATTTAAAGCATGAATTAATGTCAAATTGATAAACAAAATATGAAATAATATTAATAAAACATGTAACAGCAACATAAAATAAAACAATACTTTAATCAACAAAACTACATTACCTAATCCCTTATAATCTGTAGAATTCAACAAAGTGCGTGTAATGATTACACTGTAGTCAGTAAATTTATCAGTAGTGCCCCAAACTTGTTGCCCAGATCATGCATCCTATTTTTTTTTTGGTTTTCTTTATTCATTGAATTGTTTTTTTTTACATGAGCTCCAGACAGGAGGCCCTGGGGAAAATAATTTCCGTCAGGGCCTATGTCATCTTTGAGGATGCTGTGTGGAGTTTTTTTTAAGGAGAGGAGAGTTCTGGGAAGGAGAAGGGTTGAAGGGATGAGTAGGAATATGGGGTTCAGTGTGTCCTGGTCATCCGCCTCCAAGACCTAAACAAACCTCACCCCACGATCCCGGGCACCCCTGCTAAATCACCAAACGTAGCGAACCACTTGGGGTGAAATATAATGGTTAGTGGTTAGTGAGTGTCTGATAGTTTGTTGTGCATGCAGAAAAATATAAGATTTCATTCTGTTATACAACGTCTTAACATGAGACATATACTCAAGGGTTTGATTTACTTAATCGTGACTTGTATTCCTTGGGCGACCACGACTTCCTCTTCCATTCACTTGCGCGTCAGATATTCTCCTAACACTCATGACGGTTATTACACAACCAATTCAAACTCAAAGCTTCACAGTATGATACCAAGTGTGTTTCATTTTTAAATAAACTTAATTTAGCCAGACATAATTGAGTTGTGATTTGTGATCCCTTTTTGACCTTACTATTGAAGCCTTCAATTTGAAGGCCGTTACAATAACAGGTTTTCTTTGTCTCAATAATTGCTTCATGAGATTCAAGGCCACCATTTATTAAAATTCCAAAGAAAATGCTTAGAACATGAAAAGTTCATTCATAAACTACAGCCAAACCCATAAGCGACTATAAATGATTGCCAAGTAAAAGCTGATAATGTTATATGTATATAAATTTTCCAGCTACACATCTTAGGTATTCTAAAGATCTCACATGATTTAATATATCGTTGCTAATAACTTAACTTAGTGAATCTATTCCTGGTTGGTATTGTTATGAAGTTTTTTTTTTACTAAGAGTAACATTTGACACCGCACTGACAGCTATTTGCATACTGATATATCGACAAATTAACCACAACTCTGCATCCTTGTATGCTTTTATTGTTTATCTTTTTGAGGCCTGAACGAGAATATGTGATAATACAAATACTAATAACTAACGTGTCCAGGTTAAGCCACATTCCACACACTGGGTGAAGGCGGAACAATAAATTGAACGCTATACTTAACCATTAGTTATTAATTAAATACAAATCTATAAAGTGGCCAAGTGTTCGCTAATCGTGCTAAAGTGTTTTATACTTAGCTCCTGTCCATATATCATTATCAGTTTTAACAATGTACCAAATCAATAAGTTTGTCCTTAGTGTCATGGGGGTTAGATACAGCTATTTACATCAATGAATTGGTATGATGTAGATATTTTTTAAGCCTGACCACTATCTGCCTGATTGACATGTTTGCCTTAGAATGACTATCGGTCTAAATATTTAGATAATTTAGATATTGTATGGTGTAGTCTCCTTGGAATACCTTACTCTTTATTCCACAAAGACATGAGTCAGCATCTGAATTAAATTATTCGTATGTCAGGGTCTTCGGTGTGCGCTTTAACCTATCCATAATATTATATTGGTTATACTGCTCAATGAATATCATTGCTGTTTTCAAGGTGTTTGAACATCCTGGAAAGAGAAGACAAACACACTTAAGATTTACTCTTTTTGCCTTATGTGATACCACCAAAAGTGCCAAAACTGCTGGTGAAGCTATTTCATCCCACATTCTGATAAAGCCGGGAGATAGTAGAAGGTGGAGAGGAAAAAGAAAAAGGAAGAGGTCGTATCTTTTTGTATCTTTTGGTTTTCAAGGTACAATTCTACAAGGATGTTAATGTTCAATTACGATTTAAACATACATGCATAATATTATTACTATAACTATAGAGATTGTCACAATAACACGCATGAATTAATATAAACTATCTCTATATATTAACCATTATTTCAGCATGTATCTCAATCTATTTGTAGAATCTCAATTTTTTATATTAATTGGTTATATGTTAAATATTTTTGGCACGTTATATTCCAGGGTTCGCCGTCCGTAGTTATTATTATACTTTGGAACAAGCATTCCTTCATTATTTATGAACCTTGTATTATGTTCATGTTCCACTTTCTTCTTATAATCATCTGGAAATTTTAATCTGATTAGCTGGTTAGTCGTCAAAACTGGGTGATGACAGGACAATGCTAACATTTTTCATATTATATTGAAGAATACTTAAGAAATCGTCCTGTCGTCAAGATCAAAATTTAGGGGTGGTGAAAATAGTGCTTTGATTTTATTTTGTAATGAGTTCAACTTTTTATAATTTTTTTTAAAAGAATTAGACTGAGGGAGAATAATCAAACAGCGTAGAACGCAACATTATTAACGCAATAAAATACCTTGGACTGTAATCTTCTTCTTTTTTGCCCCAATTAATAGCTTACACATACTTGCAAAACCATGACTAAAATCAGTTATTAGATTTCTTAGGCTTTGTTCAGTTGAAACTGGACCGAGCATTTCCAACAAAACTCAGATCACATCGGCAGACGAGAGCCTCAATTGGAAAGTTAATATGTGAAAGACAAAGCACTTCGCAGCGAGACGGACAGGTAGAAGGTAGAGGAACTAGCAGAAGAAGTAATCTGCGATCTACATTATTTTGTGGAATTGCTGGCTTGAGAATCTGTAGCGCCGCATGTTCCCAGTGCCTGACTTACCAGAGGAGGTAGGCCTGGTACCTGGTACCTGGTACCTGCCTGATGCCTAGTTAGACTGCCCAACTGGCCAGTTGGCAACTGCTCACACACGACTGTGACTGCGGCTGGGAAATAATCGCACCCATCTTCACGCAGATACAGTTCCATTATTGCGGCTTGCTCCGGGTGGACTATTGACATTCCTTCTGGAGCTTTCTCCACTTACTATGTTAATATTGTAATTTTTCGATCTGGACGTCTTCTGAAAAGCTGATTGGTAATTAGGTAAAAATAGGGCTCCAGTCGATTACTTGTAAAAAAAAATTTTCGATAGAAATATACCAAAAAACAATCGCGTTGGCATCGATGTAATTAGTTTGAACAGAATTTATGGATAGGATGACCAACGTTCCGAATTCAATGTAACCCACCTACTCATAATTTTTCAAAAAATAGTCCGTTCCTCGGATCCAATGTGATCCAGTGATAGCTAGTAACCGGGAAAGGCAATGACGTCTTAATATGTAATATATATCTGCGTGATACAAGTAGGTATTATCGTCAACCTTTCCATGTCGGGAGAGATACCTACTCAAATTTACAAAACCGTAGTACTTATGCCTAGGGGGGCGCGTTGTCATGCGACCTGCTGATGAAAGTGGCGCCATCCTTTGATCGAAATTAAACGGTAGCTTTGTTTGAAAGTTCACGTACACAGATGTTTATATGGCGCAGCGCATACGGACATGCACTCGAAGCCTGATTCTTAAATTTCCACCAAGCAGACGCTAGCGTAATAACAGAAAATACTCCATTCAGCAGAAAGTCACGTGTCATCCTCAGCGCGACCAAAGCATTTCTGCGTGATATGGCCAACCATCTCCACGGCTGTGCGTGACGGGGGTGGCGGGGGAGGTGAGGGAGGTTGAGGAGGCTGGTGGGGAGTGGAAGAGGCTTGTAGCCGCCAGTCAATAACTAGGCTCGTGTTGTGACACGGCCGCCCACGGTTTCGACCCGCGACCCATGACCCGCGACCTACGACCCCCTAGATGTTATTAGTCCGACGGAAAGAATTTATTCAATATATTCATTAAGATCTGTTACTACGTTTAGGTTCAGAGAGTATCTACTCTGAGAAAAATTTAAATCAGTTTTTGACAGTCATAAGATAGGTTCCTGCCCATAATACAGGTACTTACCCATAAAATAGGTACCTACCCGTAAGATATTTACCTACCCGTAAGATAGGTACCTACCCATAAGATAGGTACCTACCTTCCCATAATTAGTATGTTTTTATAAAACCCTGAGGAAGGTTCAGGTTGAACTGAAACCGGGTGGTTTATGTGTTGATTTATAAACTCATTAAAGTGCTATCCAAACGGTTTTTTATTGTCTTTGATGTCTAAGCTTTCTGATTGGATTTTTATATATATAATACAAGCTTGTACCTATTTTAGTGGTCGTGCAAGCTGAACCAAGTACATGAAAATTATTTTTAAAAGAACTTGTTTGAATATATGTGTGTGTTTGTGCACACAGAGCTCACAGGTCGTAGAAACGACCCGTTCTCTTGCGACAAATGTCAACTGTATGCAAAGGTTGGCGCGCGTTTGGTTTGTTTTTCGATTGTGCACCGATGCCGAAGGAATCAATGGTGCTAGTTCTTCGGAGAATCTTCAATTGGAATACCTGTAGGACAAGGACAGCTTACCATCTGACCGTGCTCTAAAGATTTGCAATCCGTTTAAGATAGGAAAATCTATCACATGGATAGCCCATTTCTTCATTAGTTAGAATGCCCGCCCGCAGTCCCCTCAAACCCCGAAAATTCCAAAAAATACTAGGTGCCTATCGACGTCTATCAATACCTTTTAAATATACACTGGCGATTCAATTCGACAAAGTTATTTTCATGTTTTTGAAGTGAAACTTCTCTAGCACCGTTAGTGACTTGAAATCCTGATGAAACAGAAATGCGTCACAACTCCGTTCTACGCAAATACTCAGTTCTAATATAATGCTGTAAATTCGCACCTCAGCGCGTGCCTTTCATAGCGTAGTTTGCAAGGTGCCTGACAAGTCTCAGCGGACAGAGAGACTGACATCAAGCGAACGGGGCGCGGGGGTTCAAATCCTATGAAATCCAAAAAAAAACATTTTTATTTTGTGAAATCAATATCCAATCTTCAAAAACGTTTACTTAAAAAAAACTTTTAAAAAACAAGTAAAAGAAAGCGACATCCAATGACTTTCTAGTTTCACTTCTACCGCGTGTGAATTACACACTCTGATTTTTTTGTTTCTTCCTTACCTATAAACACGAAATTGTTATAAAATAAAAATATTTTTATCCAACCACTAACTTACTATACAAGCAAGAGTATCTTTCATTGAAATTACATTAGTATATTAAAATATAAGTGGATAAACAGGTCTTTAAAACACGCGCGATTTTTCGAGCACGACGGCGTAGCCGAGTGCTCGAAATAAAGCAAGTGTTTTAAAGACCAGTTATCCACGAATACTTTACGCTATTTTTTTTTATTGGTACACTTTGAAAACATAAATATTGATATTATTATTAAAAATTTGGAAATAAGAACTATTAATGAATTCGTGATGTGACATCAAAATATCTTGTTGTCATGGAAATGAAAAACACAAACATTAATTTGCAATCTGTCACATAAGATTAATAGTTGACATCGCAGTTTTTACTAGTTATTGTGTGTTGTAAAATGAGTTCTAACATTGATAATTTAAATACCAAAGCAGAATCGCGGTTAATACCTGAAAAATCCAAAGACGTTTATAAAAAAGAATATGAAAGGTTCATAACATGGATGGAGGAGCAAAACGTAGTAGATGTAGATGAACGAGTTGTGCTTGCTTACCTTCAGAAAATGTCGGAACAGTACAAAGCATCGAAATAATACGAACTGCTCTTTTCACATCCATTTAAATAATTAGAATGTAAACGATGTAAAAAAGAATGTAAACTTTGAATAAAATTTTTGAAACATTTGTAATGTTTTATTTGACCTTTAAAATATTCCTGTCAGATTTATAGTTAAAAGTTGACATTTAGACTTCACATTTTGTTGATGTTGCCATGGTAACTTTAAAAAACGCGCGTTCCATAAAGTGCGATTTAAACACGCTAGAGCGTACTTTAAATGAGTAAAAAAGGGCACCAATAAAAAAAATATATTTTTATTTATTTGAATGAAACAAAATACTAAATAGGTAGGTAGGTACTACTTTGCAAATTTTTATCCCACACTTTTTTCTAAAAAATTGTATCTTTTCAGTAGGTAAATACTTTTCTAAATCAAATACATCGTACGCAGATAGATGATAGGATCAACTATCAGAATAGATGTTGAATAATTTTGTAAAATAATTAATTAAGTTCTTACCTGTGCGTGTTTATGAACCAATCTTATTTTCTCGTGTAGAGATACGTATTCTGCACAATGCAAGTATTAATGATTGCAATTTATCTGATGAAAGGAGTTATAAAAGTTTACAACTGCTAAAAGTATAAAAGCTCAATCGAAGACGCATAAAGCACCTTAAGCAACGTTCCTCTTCCCCCTGTCAATAGTTCAAGTCGGCGCGGGCGGATTAATAAAGCAGGTACCTACCAACCTACCTATACACCTACACCTACCTGCGTTATTAAGTGCTAAACAGCCAGCGTCCGTCACCCTTCAGACAAGCGGCGGATTCCCTCCGCAAGTGCAAGTGCCGAACGCCGATATCACAGAGGTGGCAAATCTTACACAACTAAAAATAAAATAAAAACAAATTGATGTTCGCCAAAAATTGTTTTACTATACATACACAGAAAAGTTCTTTCGAGATTTGTCTTCAGCCATTCCCGCGCACATTTCCAAGTGTTGTGTGTTGGTCACATTGATTTGATATTTTGTGACCTACGAACGGTCGCTCAGTCTAATCTAATCTTCACACTAGTCCCAGCGAGATATCGTGCGTAATGTCATCATTCTTGTACCCGACCGGTTGCCGGGGAAATCGAAGACGAGGATGTTTAGTTACAGCCGTCTTCGTTTTCTATTTTTTCGCGCTCAGCACGGTACCTCTCCCAGTACCTTCTTCCTTCTTCCTCCCTCTGGATAACCCGACCATAGCAGCTCACGGAAAATCTAACCAGGCACCTACTGGTGGATCAGAAGGTCCACCGCACCAGATGTAGCAGCTACCTATTGTAGGAGCTACGGACTGACTGGCGCCCTATCTTACAGTCTACGTGAGAGACGAGACGTCCCTTACAGTTCTAGTATCTTCTGTGTTTTTCGTTTTCATACAAGACGTGTTAGATCAACGATGATGACTCTTAACTAAAATAAAATAATAATAAAAATTCCCACTCTAGGCAACTCAAAACAGCAGAAATGCGAATAC
The DNA here is from genome assembly GCA_917880885.1 of Limnephilus marmoratus. Taxonomy (NCBI): domain Eukaryota; kingdom Metazoa; phylum Arthropoda; class Insecta; order Trichoptera; family Limnephilidae; genus Limnephilus; species Limnephilus marmoratus. The sequence goes on along the minus strand of OU862909.1, from coordinate 54,904,451 downwards.
TTTCACGCGAATTAAGTTCGCTCATTCGTGGTAGCCTGGGTGTCACGGACATAAACAGTAAGCTGGAAGGACGACAGTTCAGACGGTATAGTTACACCACCAAACCACACAGTGAAGCAGGCAATGTCTATGGAGGTTCATCGACAGTCATTTAGAGGAAGACCAAAGAACTCCTGGATGACTCAATGCTCCAAAATATTTCAGAGAAACGAACTAGATGAAAGCAATACCCAGAACCGAAGAAGATGCCTGAGAACGAGAAGAGCTGACACCAACAGCCTACCTAGGCAATGAGTTGGGAAAGTGCAAGGAAGAAGAAGATACACGATGTGTGAGAAAAAAAATTCTGTCAATTCTTTTCCAACTTTCGTCTCAGTTGTTCGCTTGAGAGAGAATTAATATGGATTCGCTGCTTTCGTTCGGCAAGTTTTGCCATTTCTGGCATTCCCTAAAAGGAGTGTCCGGTACCTGGTGCCCGGTGCCCGGTGCCCGGTGCCGGTGGCCGATGCTCGGTGCCCAGTGCCCAGGCCGGGCATCATGACCCCTAATGGCCTTTCCGTGTCGGACACAAAACATAATCGTTTAATTGTCCGTTATCAGTGAAACCCCTTCCCGCCGCTACAAGCAGCATAAAGCAGCGGCCACGTCCGCTTTACACGGGTTACTTTATGTATTTTTAATTACAATTGACACTTTGGCAAACTTTATGTGGAAGCGACGCTGACATCACTTACGGCCGAACCACGCACTTTACTTTTCTTACACTTTTGGTTCACTCCGGTATCGGTGTTAAGTTCGATGTAGCTTTATTTTTGGGTTAAAATGACTGCAATGTCCCAAAATCGACGTAAGTGAAATTTGAAGAAGTAAAATCAATAACATACGCATATTTACTTATAAAATACGTACAAACGATATATTCACGTCGCAAATTCAATCACATCTGCGAATGCCACTTTTTGCATCCCTACAAAATCAGTGCTAGAAAGTTCCCCTTTCTAGTTCCTCTTTCTCTAGAAGTCTAGAATGTCATCTCTCTGCTAATCTGAAGTGCTCTCTCTTTATTAGGATCATTGAAATGTTAACCCACCACTCCTTCCCCGTATAAGCAATCCGCCTGCTGCAACTCAACTACAAGCTGTCCTCTATTTGCTGGGTTCCCTCTCAATTGCTAGGTACCTTGAAGACAACATTTAAAATTAAGAAGCATTAAACTTTTTTTTACGTTAGCTCCACAAGAGACCCAAAGAAAAAAACCTCAAGGTCTATATCATTTCTGAAGATGCTGTGTGAAGTGTATTTGTAGGGAAAGGTGGAAGAGGAAGTTCTTGGAAGGAAAAAGTATGAGGGTAGGGTAGGAATCTGAAGGTCAATGTGTCCTGGAGTGACGGATGTAAGAATCCATCCTTCTCACTGAGGTGCAAGGCGATGGGTCAAGATAGTCCACAAGACCTAGATATACCGAACCTCCTTTGGATGAGGGGTATAGGTTATCAAATAAATGATACCTGGGGCGGTGGTACTCATATCCATCTCCCAAATAAATGTTTTCTTCAGCTTCCTGCTCCACTTCTACCCCACCTTAATGACAGATTCCTTCTATATTCTTTCCTTTCCGTCCTTGAAGGCGAGTCAAAATGAGACATGGACAACAATACATGACTCCGAAGATGAATACCCCTAGAAAAGACATAATCTGGCTCAAAAATGTTTTCATTTAATTTCAATAGACCTAACAAAAAATGTACATCTAAAATACAAATTATGAACATGGATAGTTGGATAGCCAACAAAGGCATTATATAGGTACTGCGAAAAGTTAACTTCTACGATATAATGACTCACTCAACGCACGAATTTTTTTCTTTTTTCTTCTCATTTCTTTTTTATTTCTTTCTCTCATGTATTTTTTATTTCTCTCTTTTCTTATATTTTTTTTCTAATTTTTTTTTCATTGTTTCATTATTTCTACCTTTTTTTCTTTCATTTCTATTTATCTCTTTAAATTACTTAATTTAAATTTCTTCACATTTCCTTAAAAAATAGATAAAATTTCTGGCACCTCGGAACATGCAAGTGGTTTATTCCAAAAAATGTGTTTGTGTCTACCAAACTTGGTTAAATAATTTTTAAAAATCGAGTGCGGTTTACACGTGGTAGAAGCGAAACTTTACCAAAACAATCTCAACGAATACTTGAAAAGTGAGGTCGTAATCAAAGCGAACAATGAGCGCAGACCTAGCGTAATTTCCTTTTCATATCTCAACCAATAGGAGCCTTTAAAAGTGACATAATTATCAAAACGACCGATGAGCGCAGTTGATGCATCGCAGGTTCAGTAATCGTCATTTCCGTTTCATCCGAAATCCAAATCACAGCGGGGCTATAGAAGTTTCACCTCAAAAATTATATTAATAAAAATGTAAATACTAGATGCACTTTTCAGAATATCTCCATCATAAATCATAACAAAGAAGAGAAAAACGGAATTAGTTTTTAAAAATCCTAATAAAATAAATGAAAACGGCTTTACAGTGAGTAAATTTGTCTTTTCTTTATTTATTTTCACGGCAAACTCTGCTCTGCCTACTCTTGCGCAGCGTGTTGGTTAGTTTATGAGCTATAATGAACCAGTGACATTCGTAAAATTAAAATTGAAACGCGCACATTATGGTTTGGAGCTGAACTCGGGTTTATCAAGCGCATAAAGCTGCCAACTTAGCTCGGCGATTTACGGGACCACTAACGACATCTGTCGCATGCCGGCCGAACTTTTCCACTTGTAACTTTGCCAGTAATATTTTATTATCAAGTTTGCGGTAAGAGGAAATAGCTTTACATTGAAAGCTTTAAGAATTTGTGGTGTACTAATATTGGAATAATTCAAAATTGACCAGAAATCGTTTCCGTGTTAAGTAATTATTTTACGTTTGACTTCTTGACAGCCAAATAGAAAAATGGTATTTAAATTTCAAAAATTTAACAATTAATTCCCTATCACGGAGCAAATTTTGGTTGATGCCGATAATCACGATTGCAAATTTTGAAAACAAATATTATTCTCTTTTTTTAAGCGAAATTCGAGGAAACGAAAAAGCGACACTAAAAGGAGACAAACACATCTTAAAAATCTCGTGTCACGGTGTTTGTAGTCGCACTCCTCCGAAACGGTTTGACCGATTTTTATGAAATTTTTTATGTATATTTGGTAGGTATGAGAATAGGTTTTAAAGTATATTTCATACCGCTGGTGATTAGGGTGTCCCACTAAAGAAAAAAATCTAATTTTTCGGCAAGATTTTATTTTAATATTTTTTTTAATTTGGCATCAAAAAATACCAACAGCCCCAAATTTTAACCCTCCCAACCCCACCCTTCCATTTTTTAATCGCGATTTTAGTATTTTTGTATGAACAAATTTAACCGTCTTTCGTATTTCAAAAAGAACGAAATTATTTATGTTGTTGAATGACAGATGGCGCTACGTCCGCCTCATCGAACTTTCATCCACATATACGCAAGACATTCACGAGAAGCGTCGCGTCATTTTAATATTTCATCATGTTCTCGCGTGGGTAAACCATCGAGCTTATTTGTATTAGCTAAATAATAATAATAAAAATAATAATAATGGTCTTTTTTCCAGGGTGTGGGGAGGTGAGTGCAATTCCACACAGTCCTAATAGAGTGTAAATACTTACATTGAAACGAAAGCAAAGAAACATAGGAAAGAAAAAAGAATATAGTAAAATTAAATTCAGAGAAATAAAAAATAAATATAAAATAAAGGTGACCCGACATTTGATCCGGCGACATTTGGTCCGGCGACAGTTGATCCGGCGACATTTGATCCGGCCGACATTTGATCCGGCCGTCACTTGATCCGGCGGACAGTTGATCCGGCGGACATTTGATCCGGCGACAATTGATCCCGCCCGATCCTTTTGAAGATTTTTTCTTCAAGTAAGTATATAAAGAGGATATACGGCCGTACAACCAAAGTCGATGTATTTATATCTGAAGGCATCTTGAGTGAAAATCCGCTGTAAAAATATTTTTACTAACAATAATTTAGACTCTCCGAAGAAGCATGCGGCAATACAAAATACGACATACTTATGTACAGTCAGTTTAACAAAAAACCGTAAAAGGTAGCGCAACCTCCTTCTTTAGCCAACGTTTCAGACAGCGTTGCAGTGTCCATCATCAGGGCAGGTCCGGCAGATAACAAATAACGAAAATATTTTTGGCAGTGAAAATCTAAATACGAACCATATGATAAGATCTTTAATTGTGCTCGTCCATCGAATCTGAGATTACGGGAGCCGGTGTCTTTCTCCAATGTTCTTCTATGCTCGATCCTGAAGTCAGACGGGATTCCATGATGAGACTATTTCTGGAGTGGTGTATCCTTCCCCTTAGTCCTGCAATCCTGGTTCTTAATAGAGCTTTAAATCCTGGAACTCGCTATTCTGTAACATTGAGGAGGCACTGCAGTGCCTGGGGAGTCCGAACATCAGACGGTAAGCATTTTTATATTGCACCCGAAGCCTTTCCATGGTTCTTTTTTTGAAGATTGCCCATAGCTCGCATGTGTACAGGATGGTGCAGAAGGCTACGAATAGCGTTCTTTTCACCCGTGTAGTGTTGGGTAGGACACGATATCAGAATGAGTTTGTGGTGTTGGTTTTCTAATAAATACCGGGGTGGCGGTACCCATACCCGCCCCCCGTGTCTGTTATTTTTGTAATACGAAAAATGGATATAAAAAAGGCCTACCCTCCCCCCCCTCTCAACCCCCTTCACCACCTCTGATCCCCTCCCTGCACCCCCCCCCCCTGCACACCCCCTCTTATCCCTCCCCCTCCTCAGCAACCCCCTCCACCTCATCTCAACACTGCCTCATCCTCCCTCCCTTGGGAGCTGTTGGGACTCTTGTGCGGTATTTACATAACATATAACAATAATTTAAAATAAAAATATATTAAAAACAAAAAATTTTTAAGCTGTTGGAACTCTTGTGCGGGATTCACGTAACAATAATTTACAATAATAAAAAAAAAATCATGGAGCAGTTGGAACTCTTGGGCGGTATTCACATAACAATAATTTACAATAAAAAATATTAAAATTTTTTTGAGCAGCTGGAACTCTTGTGCGGGATTCACATAACAAGTTTACAATAAAAAAATATTTAAAAAAAATAAATATTGGAGCAGTTGGGACTCTTGTGCTCATAAATTATTGTTTTGTGGATTCACGTAACAATAATTTACAATAAAAAAATATTAAAAAAAATATATTTTTTGGAGCAGTTGGGACTCTTGTGCTCATAAATTATTGTTATGTGTATTCATATAACAATAATTTATAATAAAAAAATATTTCAAAAAAAAGTTTTTTTGGAGCAGTTGGTACTCTTGTGCGGTATTCACTTAACAATAATTTAGATTAAAAAAATAAAAAATAAAAATATCGGAGCAGTTGGGACGCTTCTGCGGTATTCACAATATATGGATAGCTTACCCCATCACCACCTCACGGTTCTAATACAAAAATGTCATAGAATATACAAACACTTCACGCCTCACCACCTCATGCATTTGTCCCAAACTATGCGTGACATGACATGTATAAATACATGTCATGTCACGTACATTAATACATCAACCACCTCACACCTCACCTCATATTTGTCCCATACGTGACAACGTAGTGTGACATGACATGTAGTCCAATACACCAACCACCTCACACCTCACCTCATATTTGTCCCATACATGACATGAATTTAGTCCAACAAAACAAACCACCTCATATTTGTCCCCCCTTCATATTTGTAGTAATACAAAGAAAAAGAGTTGGTACAAATACATATTGTGAGGTGGGGGGACATTTTACGTGTTTGTATGGGACATTTGAGGTGCCTCTTGTATAAGGTACTCAACACTACACCCGTGGACTGCAGAGCCGAAATCTTCTACTGAGCATATGCTCAGTACGCACCTCTGCCTGTCAATATCTTCGTCATCAGTTAATTTATTGTTGATGATATATCCTAGAAATTTGGTGGATTCTTCTGTTTTTAAAAGTTCGCCATTCAAAAAGACGGGGGGATAATTTTTTGGGCCTTCCCCGTGTTTTATGACCAACAGCGCATTTTTCGCATTATAGGTTTCGTGTGCGAATTCTTCAGAGATCTTCAGGAGGATTCGTAATCCCCTTATTGACGGTGACATCAGAACCAAATCATCTGCGTAGCTCATATTGTTGATACATTGACCTCCGATATGGCAGCCCACTCCAGCATTGTTTAACCTGTGTGTTAGTTCACCAATGTATATGTTTAACAGTACTGGGGATATACATCCTCCCCGTCTGACCCCGCTTTTCAGAAAATAAGGTTCTGAATATCTATCTTTCCACTTTACAAAGTTTTCCTGTCGACGATGCCATGTTTCGAGAATTTTTACCACTTTCCAAGGTATACCTCTTTCCTTCAGTTTTTTCCATAATAATAAAAGTCCAAAAAGCATGCATGTAATTTGATGTTTTCTTCTTCCTGTTTTCATGTTTTCTTTTCTCCTTCCAACGTCCGTTTTACGCAAAAAATAGCCGAGTCCGTGGAGCACTCTCTCTTGAAACCCATCTGATTTACCATTCGTTTACAATAACTCGTTCAAATATTCGAGCGATAGCCGTGGCGATGGATATCGGTCTGTAGTTTTCCTGTAAAGTTACGTCTGTCAGTTTAGATTTTATTATCGCTATTATCGGATTATCGTATTATCGGACGACTAGATCACTCTGAATCAGTGATACAGTTAAATGGTTGCAATGTCGAAAAGGTGGAAAGATTTAGATACCTCGGCAGTATTCTCACGGAGACTCTTGACCCAGATGTAGAGGTTAAATGCAGAATTGAAGCAGCAAGAACTGCGTTCATTAAAATGAAATCCCTCTTCTGCAATGACAATATCAGCTTAAAACTAAGGCAGAGAATGCTAAAATGTTATGTGTGGTTGGTCTTGCTCTATGGATGTGAAACATGGACCTTGAAAGTAAATACCATGAACAGGTTAGAGGCTTTTGAAATGTGGCTTCACAGAAGAATGCTCAAGGTCCCATGGACCGACATGATCACCAACATAGAAATTCTCAGGCGGGCTGGCATTAGAAGTGTTGAGGAGCTATTCCGGGCAGCGCAAGACAAAGAGACATTTTCAAGAGTGATCGCCAACGTCGGGGGGACCTGATACGGCACACAAAGAAAAAGAATCGCTATTATAATTGTTTTTGTCATGTCTTTAAGCAGATAGCCACTCTTTAAGACGCCGCCGGTGAATAGTGTTGCCGGTAGTTCCATAATCTAAAGTAGTCCCATAAGTAACCATAAGAGTTCCTAAAGACGGACTGTCAAAATATATCGTACACTCAATTGCTCTTCGAAATTCATATTGATTTTCTTTACTTCATTTTCCTACTTTAGTTGGTATTTTTTTTTGTTTTTATCACACACTTACAATTCATTCGTTATTTTTTATTTAACAACCAAAATATTCACTAGAAATAATTTATATCAGCTATCAGATCAGCTGGTACATCTATATCTATAGGATTTAGCCTACAAGAGAATGAGATTGAATAATCGGTCTCCTCTTTGCGCGGTGCTTCGTATCCTCCTCAATCTTGTCTAATTTAATTTTCTGAAGGTATCACTTCTAACGCGTGTGAACTGTACACTTATTTTTTATAACCATGGATGAAAAAAAAATTATTCTTTTATCGAAGGAAGCAAACACTTTGTGGTGTGACATTATATATTAAATGAAAGAACACACTTTGTAAAACACCACTTTTTATTATAATTGATATTTAATTAATTAATTGATTAATATTTAATATTTAATTGATTTTAATTTATTCCGCTAAACTCTTCTTAAACAACTCCCTCCCTCTCCCTCCCCCCTTTACTTACTCATCCTGTAATTATTGTTGTCTCCCTCTTGTCAATTTGCTTCACTTTCTGGTACCAATAGGGTGTTGCCTATAATATTGCTAGCTCTTTCACTCATCCTGTTAATGTCTTTTATATATGTATGTCTGTAGATAATTAACTTTAGTTGTTATAATAGCCCTGATGAAGCTCGAGATCGAGCGAAACCTGGTTGGCTTTTAAATATCAATTATAATAAAAAGTGGTGTTTTACAAAGTGTGTTCTTTCATTAAATATAAAAAATTATTCGTATATCATGGTCGTAAGACAAAATCGTTTTGCTAAATTTGTACTTTTCCGTTTGAAACGACATGGTCAAAGTTTTTGAGGAAATAAAAAAAAATTGCGTCAACCATACGTTCTTAAGATTTTTGTTAGATGTCGATCCCCATGAAAGATAGAGTAAAAAATCGCCTACAACTTCAAAATGGTTAAGAACCGTTGCCTAAACCGTATTATCTTGATATCGCAGCAACTAAATTATAACTAAACAGCGATTGCTAAAATCGAGAATATTATGATGAAAAAGTCGAATGTGGAAAAAGTGGGGTTGGTTAGTATGTCTACACCTACACCACCGTTATTTTTTTGGATGCTTATGGGAAAAATGAAAGTCGCATTTCCATGAATGTATTTATTTTGTTTTGAGGAATCTAACAAATGATTACAATCTGACGTCAAATTAAGTACGGCGTAGTGAAATATAATTCATACGACCTGTAGTAGTTTTGTAAAGCTGTCACCCGGCACAATTTTTATTCGACAATTTTAATATTTTTTTATTCAGCGTATTTTTTAGACCACCTCAAGCTTTTCACGACGACGCGACACACGATTGACTCATTGAATCCTTAAAGTGAACTAAATAACGAGAAACAGACTATGGTATATTTTTAGAATAAACACGCCACTTTACACCATAACCCTAATCTAAACCGGAAACTTTCTTCAAACAACGGCGAATTAGTATAAATCCCACGTAGAAATCCTAAAAGGGCACCTAACATCTACTTGTTCTGAGAAAACGTCCCGTGGAAAAAAAAAAATAAATATCTCGGAGTAACCCTTGAAAGTAGATTAACTTGGAAAAAGCACATCACTGAAACCTTAGTCTCAGCAAATAAAATCCTTGCAGCCCTTTACCCCATGTAATGCAAAACAAATAATAAAAAAAACTATCATTTAAAAATAAACTCCTAATTTATAAATCAACTTCAGAGTCTCATTTGAAATAACTTTAAACATTCCAGAATAAAGCTAAAGGGTGCCTCCAAATGGATATTCTGATTCAAGATTCTGAAATCCCCTTAAAACACATTAAAAAAACACGTATTAAGTCTCGCGGATTTTTTTATGCAGGAATTGCTACCCATTAAAAACGCATCCATAAACTGCATCGCATGGTACGATAAAAACGTACGTACCATACATCAAAACCCTAAACTAATCCTCCGTAAAGATTGACCTCCCCATACAGCAGCTATGTCCTCTTGCAAATAATTTTTAACAAGCAACAAAATAAACCATTTTTTCAACAACTATGTATTATGAATTCATGATGAAAGAAAAGGGGACCTTTTTGGCTCAGAGCTCTGTGTATGCTAATAAATCAAAAATTCAAAAAAGCCACAACCCTGGACTACGACATATATTTAAATATTTGGCGACAACAAAAGCGTTATGTTCTTAGAACTAGTAAAGTGGATTCAACAATTTTCTAAAAGTCCTGTTCAGGAATCCTGTCGAGCACCTTTCTTTGGGAATTACTAGCGTGTAGTAGTGTAGTGCTTATTTGTCTCCATTTTAAAATAACTACCACCCTTCCCGATATAAATCCAGCAGGCAGAGTGTGTGGAATGTATCTCAGTGGGCAGGCAGTGCTTGGCGTGAGTTGGGAATATTTCGTCCCTTATCGAAGCCGCGACGTGTCGCCGGCGATCCGCGCCCGATACGCAAAATGATCTCAAATCCTCGCCACAAGTACACACGCTATAACACCATACATCCTGCAACAGGTCCTTAAGTGGCGGTGTAGAGTGTTTATCCGGGAGACAATAATAAAGGTACTCCTCAACAAGGAGGTTGTATGTAATAAGAGTTAAGCTGATATCGATGCCCCTATTGGTTTTTAATATTTAAAGTTGTTGCGGACTCATATATTCAACTTTATGTACATTTAATTTTAAAAAGGTGACCCTGCTCTTGATCCGTCGACAGTTGGCCCCCCGAAATTCCATATATTAAAAATTATAAAATTTTTGCATTATTTACCAATTTCAAACCCAAAATCGACTTCAAAAAAACCTTTCATAATAAGTTGGTATGGGTAATTTGTGTCAATTTTTTGTACGGATGCGCTGTTTACACAGTAGTTTTATCCTTGATGCATTTTAATAAACAATTGTTTTATACTTTTGTTTTTCGGCGGTACATCCTCCTTGCCAACCCTTTCGGAAACACTTCGTTAAATTTTGTGTAAGTAGGTGTACCGTATTTCCTTCACTGCATATTGTATATGCCAGGAGGCCAACTATCGGGGATCAACTGACATCGAATCAAAAATTACCTAGATGAGTTCTTAGCAGTGGCGGCTCGTGACTTTTGGGTATGCTAGAGTGCTGATGGCATTATTGATGTTGTTGTAGCTGAAAAAAAATTTTTTTTTTTTTGAAAATCAGTTTTTTGTATGAAAAATTTCAGGAAGTTTCAGTTTGGCGGTGCGCGATTTCCTGAAAAATTTTCATACAAAACACCGATATTTGAAAAAAAAAATATTTTTCGCATACGACAACATCCATGATGCCATTTTTTTAATATTAGCACCCTAGCATACCCAAAACATACACTGGTTCTAAGTCAAAGATCGCTATGAAAACAAAGCAATTATTTTTTGCGGATGTTTTCTGTTATATAAGTTACCGTTTTACCTTACCATTTCATTACTTTTCATGATGATATTGTAAGAAGTTTTCCCAGAATAGCTAAAATACTAAAATACGAATAAAATACGAATACTAAAAACAAAATTAAATATCACATTTTGGAAATAATTGTTAAAACATATCTTCATACAAATGTAAACTGATTTTATTATTTCTATACAAACCTGAATGCATAACCAAAGTGAAAAAAAAACAGTTCAAAGAGTTTTGAAAGATGATATAGATAATGGCCTTGATACGCTTTTGAAACTGTAAAATATCATTATTTTCGCCATTGACAGCTGCATTTTTTTTAAAGTTTTATTTATTCATTAAATTGTTTGTTACGTGAATTGAGGATTTTTCGACCACCATGCTGGGTACATGTCCGTGTTGTGGTGAAAGTGACTCACTCATATATTGGGCAACCAACACCCCTGCCACAGGTCACCCCAAGTGGTTCGCTCCGTCTGGTGACTTAGCAGGGGTGCCCGGGTTCATGGGATGAGGTTTTTCTAGATCTTGGTGCGGATACGTTTGCCCAAACACTGCGTGGCGGGCTGGATCGGAGGAGACTGATCGAGGGAGGCCTTTTGACCTCTCCAGCCGGATTGTCCCGACCCTTTGCCTTGCACCGCAGTGTGAGGAATAGATTCATACATCCGTCACTCCTGGCCATACTGACCCCCAGATTCCTATCCACCACTTTTTCCTTCCCATATCTTCTTCTCCTTCCTTTCCCTTATAAAACCCTCCACACAGCATCCTCAAAGATGACATAGGCCCCTAGGGAAATTGTTTTCCTCGGTGCCCAACCCAACTAAAAAAATTTTTCAAGATTTCCCGGTTCCCCCACTCACAAAAATTTATGACAAACTTGCACTATTACAAATACATAAAGATTTCTTTAGTAAAAATAATTTACCACAATTAAATATAAGCAAAAGAATAATATCTGTTGGAGGATTAACCGTGTCACTAGTACGAACCACAACAGCACAGCAACACTTTATAATCAAGGGTATAAAATAATTTTATAAATTACCCCTTGATAAACAATCGGAAGAAAGCTACGTAAAATATAAAAAAAAATTAAATTAAAATACTCTAGTACCACTCATAACTTTTACATATCGTTTAGAAATATGTTTTTGCCTTATCAATACTTAGAATCATTTATTAACTAACCTATATTTTATTACTTTTATCTATAGTTTCTCATAAAATCACAAATATTTTTTGTTAAATTATTAATATTTATTGTTTTAATTTAAACTTTTTTTTTTGTTTATTTTGTTTATTATGTTGTTAAATTGTATCCTTGTTATATGTTTCAACAAAAAATAAAAAAACCAAAGTCATAGGATTTTCATTCAGAATAGCTACAATGATCAAATAAAAAGTAGCTGCCAGATTGGCGCAAGCCATTCGGACCTTGTCTTTCATACAGTTTTATTTTTTTTATTTTATATTGTTAGGAAGGCCAACAATTTACATTAATAACAGAGCATGATAATATTTGAGTCACAATAATTGTACCATTTACAGGTTTCCACATGAATATTATAATATGTAAGTGAAGTGGTTTGAGATGATGAAAAATTAAATTCCAAGAAACAAGTTATTTAGGTGGGAAAAGGGCGGGGGTAGGACGGGAGGGGAGGGGAGGGGACTAGATGTTGATCAAACAGCTTGACAAATATAAATTATGTAATTTTTTGAATGACCAAAAAATCATAGAACTTTGTTGCTCCGTGTCCACGTGAGATCGAACCAGATTCCTCCGGAGCTATTTTATGGTTTTGGATAAGCGCGAGCACATTCCCGCGTCTGAATATCCGCTCGGGTCCATTCCGAAGTAATTTTTACTTACGCTAATACAATGCCTGTATTATTGGAGACTACTTCTCGAGCCTACTCATTTCGGACTATCACTTTAGAGTTATCAAACACCAATAATTTTATTGGTTTCATTTAAAGAAGATTTATTTATTATTATTATGAAACTTAGTGAGTTATATCAATTTATTAAGATTTTTTTTAATTGGTGATATTTTTTTATTTATTTATTGACGCCCTATTGGGCTTTTACATATAAAATACAAATTTCATTTATAACAGCAGTATAACACAAAATAAAAAAGATTAAAAAATATACAAATAAAGCATAAACTCAATGTAAAATAATAGGAATACATCTAATGCTAATTCCACATGGATGACTTTAGGGAACTCGTATGTACATGTACATATACCTACGAGCAATAAAAACATTAAAAATAATCAAAACACATTAATTTTTACTGAATTACTCGTTGTATGCTTTTGAAATAAGAACAATAAAAAAATACAATAAACAAAAGAAAATTGAAATAAAATAAAATGATTTCTCATTCATTATTTATATCTAAAAAGTGGTGGACTAATTTGGCTTTAAATGAATCGAAATTTAAATTAAAAATGTCAGCGACATCAGTTAGTTCATTGCCCAACCTGTGTATTCTTTCCATCACAGAATTCGTAGCGAAGTTATTGTTGTAAAATAAAATGTTTCGTCTAGTATATTTTGGAGGTACAATATGTAAGGATAACAAGTTTATAGCGTCAGGGCAGTCCAACCTTGAATGAACAATTTTATACAATAAAAGGAGATCAAATGTTTTTCGCCTTTCAGATAATTTCGATAAGTTAAGTTTACTGCGCAAATTGACATAATTGATTTCAATAATAGGAACACCAATTTTGAAGTTAATAAAACGTAAAAAATTATTTTGAATTTTTTCAATTTGTGAACAATGAGAGTTGAAATGAGGACACCAAATGCTTGAACAGTATTCCACCTGACTTCTAACCAAAGACGTGTATAGTAATTTTATGGTTTTTATGTTATTAAAGTCTTTAGCGATTCTGAGGATAAATCCAAGCATTTGTAATCCCTTACTGGTAATGCTTTGATTAACTAATTAACTAATTGACTAATTACCTAATTAATTTGATTACCTAATTGCAATCTTTAGAGCGGTAGCAACGCTGTTCTTGTTCTGCCGGTATTACAATGAAAGAAACTTCGAGGAACCGGCGTCATTGATCGCTTCGGCACCGTGCGTAGTCGGGAAGCATGCCACACCGCACCTAACATTTGTAGACTCGTTCTCGAGTTCAACAGCTCGGCAGTGGAACGATTTTCCAGCCTCTGTTTTTCCTCCTGATATTCATTCCTTCCTATCCTCTCAAATAACCTCATCCCTAAAGATGGTATAGGCCTGAGGGAAATCATTTTCCTCTAGGCCCTCTATTAATTATTCCTCTATTAATTAGTCCTCTATTAATTATTATAGAAGTATTATTCATTTCAGAGGGCGGCCAGTCTTGTTTTGTAAAAAACATTTCTTTGATTTCGAACACGAAATCTAATCAACATAATGATAATTAATTAATACAATTATAATATTTTGTCGATAGTTTAGAGTTAAAATAATACAACTTCATGAATCATAATTTTTTGAAAATTGAATTAGCAAACTTTCGAAAATTAGATTTTGATTTGGTGAATATGTGAGAATAAGTTTTTTTTCAAAGTCTTGATATCTATATTTGATTTAAATACAATATTTTGGCACGGACTTTCGAATAGCGTAACAAAAATTGTATATTCTTAACGGTGACCAGCCAACTCGGAATGAAACCAACTCAGAACCACCTCAAAAAGGTCAGAGTGATGATTAAAAATTGGTTAAATAGGTTAGGGTTACCGGTTATTTTAAAATATTTTTTTCATAGCTTTTAATGATCTTTCTGAGGTGGTTCTGAGTTGGTTTCATTCTGAGTTGGCATGGAACCATTCTTAACAATAGGCCACTTGCATGGATTTCATAACGACTTGGAAAAAATCGTGTGGATAGATCTTTTTATTATGATTACGAAAATGTTAGTAAATTTTTTAGAAATGTACAGTTTTTTTTTATTTTTAAATAAATAAATCCAATATTTGGGCTCGTGACGTCACTACATGAAAATGTCCCGTCTCTAAAAATGTTCCTATTAATTTTGTAAAATTCCACACTGATCTATTTTTTTATGTGGCATCACTTTGATTTCAGGCGAATTTTCGAATTTGACATTTAACGTTCACTAGATTTATTGTTTGTTCTCTGCAACTTATCATTTGGTTCGAATTTTTGACAGATGTTGTGAAGAGAACCCCGTACATTTTAGAAGTCGGTACGTGTTTTAGAGGTATAATGGTTATGGTGCTGATTATAACAAAATCACATTTTATAATATTCTTATTATTATTATAATTTACAAGTACAAGTATATTACATTGGATTTAGTAATATATACGTTGTACATTATAATGATTTATGATCAATAAGATGGATCAAGGAAAAAAATATTTATGGGATGTAATATTTTTGGTATGCCTCGTTATTCTCCTGTGCCATACGTCTGGAAGACGTCCTTTTTTTTAAATGACTTTCGGCTATGTAATAATAATTTTTTCGCACCTATAAAATTATGACCCGTCTTTCCGGTTTATAAAAAATGGTCCGATTTATCGGATTGAATTTTTCAAAAAATCCCCAGGGTTTCAAAAATACGATTAAAAAAAATACAGAATGTCTTAGAATATTTGTCTAAACCGGAAAAAAAATTTAAAAAATGTAACGCAAGTTGCCTATTACTCTTTGCACTAATCGAAATTCCATGCAAAATTGGGAAAAAAATTCCATTGGAAAAAAAAACATTGCAAGGGAAATTGGCAATATATTTTAGTATGTTTATATCCTTGAGACGTTAGGTTTAGGAGATGAAATACTTGGTCTCAAAAAGGGGTATTTAGTACATTTCAGTACTTAACACATTTTCTACCAAAATGTATGGTAGAAAATGTTGTGTTTTGGGCAATCTATTCACCATCATTTTAATCGTGTTTTGACAATAATGTTCTGATTTCTTTTAAGATATGTAATGAAAACATGGTTAATGTACACAAACGCTTACTTTCCTTATTAATTTGTAATATTCTGCAGGAAAGTTTTCAGTTAAAAAAATATTAATTATTTTCCCTGTTTTTCTTCTTTTGACAGCATTATTTTTTATACATGGGAAAATACATCATATATTATTATGTATTGTATGCATATTTTGACGGAATATAGAGATGGTGTTAAGAGGTTTTACGACATCACCAATGAGCGAGCAGGTAAATAGTATATATGTTGAAGAATATAATAATTTCCCGAAATGGGGGCCATTATGGAGTGCGACATGACTCCCATCGCATTACTTTTTACTACTCGCTCTCCCATCACACTATTACACAACTTTCTTATCGCCAACTGCTCAATACACAATCCGAGACCATATTGTCATACGTGAAAGACTAGGTGTGTGCATGCAATGATATATATTTTAAAAGATTGCCTTGTGTATGACAAAGACTGAGAATTTTTGTCAATTACTTGTTACGCTTAAATCAACCGTATTGTGATATTTATGACAAACGAAGGTTTCGAACCTTATTTCTGGTTTCAACAACAAAAAATGTGGTTTTACTTTTTTTTATTTGCCTTTTTGAAGTGAAATTTCTATGGCCCCGTTGTTGATTTGAAACGATGCATACAGCACCTGCGAAGTATCAAACTCCTATCAAAGCTCCTATTGGTTTAGATATAAAACGGAAATGACGCTGGTCTGCGCTCATTGGCGACTTTTGATTATGACCTCACTTTTCAAGACTCCTTGGTTGAGATTATTTTGGTAAAATTTCGCTTCTACCGCGTAATAATTGCACTCAATTTTATTGTTCAGTAAAAACTGGCGTCGCGTGAGGGTTCCAGTCTGAGTGAATAGGAGAAGAGGGGGAGTCGAATATTTTGTTATAAGGTTTTTGGAACCTTTTCTCACTCAAACTTATTGTTAGTGGGTTTCTTTTCATATATTTTGTATTATTTCGGAATCAAGATTTTTCGATCGGAATCGAGATTTTTCGATCAAGGTTCGATAGGTTTTGGAAAACTTATGGCGATTTTGGGCCGAGTGAATTTTGTGTAAGCTCTGGAGGAAAATAGGGTACGGAAAATGAACTTGGAGAGGATTCCACCAGAATAATGAAAGTCCTGCCTTAGAACTGGAATCTTCTCTTGTACGTCTTGTAGCGCGGTAGAAATTGTACTAAAAGGTTAGGGACGATTCTTCTCCCGGTGACTGGGTGCATGGGTAGGTAATATTTTTGTAGGTAGGTCAGACAGTATGGAATGTGGGGAATATGAAATAGAATACTGTTTATCAGTTATGCCCGAACAACATCACATTGGTAATAGATGTGAGTGCAAATGATATTATTGCATTTTCCAGAACGTAATCTGCAAGTAGATATTGTTATTTTTTGTTCCTACTACGGTGGTTTGAACTTGAACCGCTTTAGGAAACCGTCCCCTTATATAAGCACAGATAAAATAAATTCAAAATACATATTATAGGTATAGGTACCTGTATTGAATGTTGGGTACTTATCGCTTTTTTTAAGGATTAATTTCAAAACTCTTGTGCTGTGAAATTACGGCCTGGAGGATTTTTTTTTTTTTTACATGAGCTCCACACAGGAGGCCCTGAGGAAAATAATTTCCCTCAGGGCCTATGCCATCTTTGGGGATGCTGTGTGGAGAGTTTTTTAAGGAAAGGAGGGAGAGGAGAGTTCTGGGAAGGAAAAGGGTTTAAGGGGTAGGAATCTGGGGTTCAGTGTATCCTGGTCATCCGCCTCCAAGACCTAGACAAACCTCATCCCATGAACCCGGGCACCCCTGCTAAATCACCAAACGTAGCGGACCACTTGGGGCGATTTATGGCAGAGGTGTTGATTATCCAATAAAGGTTCCCGGGGCGGCGGTACCCATTCCCGCCTCCCAAATTAAGCATTGGCATAGACATGATGCTCAGGAAATATGGTGTGTGATGTAGCAACAAAGATAACGTGTCTGTGGTCGGGAGCTCCATAAATCTTCGATCCCATACGCCTTACGTTTCGTAAAAATGTTTGGTTTAACTCTGCTCTTGCCGCAGTTTGTGTAATACAAACGAAGCCTGCATGTTTGGTGACAAGATGTGATTATCTAGGTTCATCTCAACTTCCTCTCCCCGACTTCCTAAACAACACAATATCCCTTTTGTTTATATGAATACCAGCTGCTCCCGTCTGGAGCCAGTGAGCCTATAGCATCCCCAATTGGGGTATGTTGTAAGGAAGAAGGTCGCAACTGCTCCAATCCGCCTGGAGCCAGTGAGACTTTTGGGGAATGTTGAGAAGCTAGTGGTAGTGGGGAGGGGAAGGATATGGGAAAGAGGAAAGTTGGGGAAGTGCCTGGATATTCAGATCTGGTCACCACACACGGCTAAAGCCATTTAAATCAACGTTTCAATTCTGAATGGCGGTCTTACACTAGGGCGATACTGAGAGTATCTTTCACTCTGGAACGTAATATCTTTAGGTACATAATATTTAAAGCAAAGTCGCTCCCGCTGTCTGTACGCTTAGATCTTTTAAACTATGCAACGGATTTTAATGCGGTTTTCATCAATAGATAGAGTGATTCATGGAGAAAGGTTTAGATATATAATTTGTCAAGGTTTTGTGTAAATTTGTTGAAATATACAATATATAAAGGAAGCGGGCTGGCAGGCGGGCGGTGTCGATTTGATATGTATACAAATGAACAGAAAGCGTTGGTTATAAAGGTTGTATAATGGCGTTGTGTTTCGTTAGCCACAGCAAAGTGTAGCCAGGTTTGCTAGTACTATATATTATTTTTAATGAATTAATTGACTCGCGACCTTCGCATTGCGAATCAAGAGTCTTACCCCTTGACCACGCCGTCCCTATAAGAAGTTCACCGTTCTGTGCAGTTTGTTCTTGTGAGGCATCGGGGTAGAAATAAATTTGCGACAACACGAAATGACGAGTGATCATATTGCCTGCGAATGCAATTACTTTATTTAAAGGACTCATCTAGTGCTATCTATCTCAAGGTATGAATGTTATCGGGTAGGTACATCCAATATCACACGAAGACATACCAACCTGTAATAACAATAACCTTCCATCTCATTTGCTTCATACTTGCATATCTCGCAATTCACCGCGCAACACATGTCCTGCGCATTGTGCGAAGCTATTTCTGTCCAATTGTCAAAGCGTTAACAACCAACATACAGGGAACATCGCTAATGGTTGCTAAGTAAAACGCATTACCTCTCTCCATTCGCGTTATCATGACAGGAGACACTGCCTCAGACTTTATCCTAGTTAATGAAATAAAGGATCTAATGTAATAAATATGTATAACTACGATTATCACACGCTGTTAGCTGAGAAATAGTCAGACTGAGAAATAAGAACTTTTGAATTAAAAAAAAGATAAAAATTTATTTTCTTTCAAATTTAGGCAGATTATTGAAAGGCAAAATGTATCCGTCAGTATCCATCAAAGACCATGACCATTGATAAAAAAAGTTTTGGTGGTGAATCCTTTGCAAGGAAAACAGCAGTCACTTCATAAAAATATCAATAGGTACCTAGCAAATCTTCACAAAATACAACATTTTTAACCCGTTTATGTTTTCTAAAACGGAGTTCTGCAATATGAACACAACAGAGCTTTAGATAAGATATGATAAAGTTAATAGATCTAAATAAAGAAATGCTCCCCGACCCCCGACCTCCTAATCTTCTCCCGGTCATCCATCAGCCTCCCAACATTCCCTTATTTGGGAGGCCAATGTTTCACTGGCTCAAGGCAGTCGATTGGCTCACTGTCATTTTTTTTAAGTGAAACTGAAATAACGATTACTGCACCTGCGACGCATCAATTGCGCTCATTGGCCGCTTTGATTATGATGTCGCTTTTAAAGGCTCCTATTGGTTGAGATATGAAACGGAAATTACGTTGAGTAGGTACTCAGCAGTAGGCTATTCAGATCCGGTCACCAAACACGGCGAAAGCCACTTCAGGCAACGTTTCAATTCTGAATGGTGGTTTTACACCAGGGCGATACCGAGAGTATCTTCCATTCTGGAACGTGCCGCAAATATACTATATATTAAAAACTCGCATAATTGAGTGTCTAGAAGCAATTACCCGCTGGATGACCTCAAATAGATTAAAACTTAATCCGTCAAAGACTGAGTTTCTTTAGACCGCCACAAGCAGACGTCAGCATAACATTGATAACTCCCCAATAACCATTTCAGGAAGCGACATCACTCCAAAGACTTGTATAAAACTACTGGGTGTCAATCTGGATGCTGATTTTTCCCTTAAAACTCAAGTGAACAGAACCGTAAGCAAAAGGCAAATTAAAGCAGTAAAGAGAAACCTGCCAACTGAGGCGACTAAATTACTAGTCAATTCGTATGTGGTTTCACGCTTAGATTATTGCAATGGAATATATGCAAGTCTTCCAAAATATCAAATCAACAAATTACAATCCGTTTTCAACGCTGCGGCAAGACTTATCACCGGCAGCATTTCAGAGCATCTCAAAAATCTACACTGGCTTAAATGTCCTGAAAGGATCCAGTTTAAGCTCTGCTGGATGGTATTTAAGTCCCTTAACGGAATGGCTCCGGCTTACTTATTGGAATTGTGTATTCCAGAAAATTCCAATTATCGTCAGTCAACCCTGAGGTCAGCAGCGTCATCAGCTATCGGAAGGTTAAAGGAACCAAAGCGCACACCAGATACTAAGTTCGGTGAGCGCGCTTTCCGAGTGTCAGGACCTAAAGCCTGGAATGGACTGCCATATGACTTAAGAATGATCACAGACGCGGCGGAATTTAGAGCTAGACTTAAAACTCACCTTTTCAGACAGTCGTATCCATAAACTCAAAATCTTTCACCTTCACATTCAATGCCCTCGACACCGTAAATAACTAAGGGAACGTACCCAATACTATACCCAATAATACTACGTGACCAATTTTTTGCAAATTTTAACCCCCTCCCCCCCCCCCGGTGACCAAAATCCTAAGCAAGCCGCCGCTCATTTGTACCAAGCGTGACATTTTGAAGACCCCCCCCCCTCCTGAAGAGGTCACGTAGTATGGGTACGTTCCCTAACCTGTAAAAACGTAGAAAAAAGAAAAAAAAAAAAAATGTAAGCGTTTGTGAAGGTCATTTCATGAACATTCACCAGCCCTAAAGAGTCCTAAATATCAACAATACTTTTGCCACTAATCTCCAATAGTCGTAAATTCTCCAGTATTTTAAAATAAATACCAACTCTACTTTTGCCACTAATCTATTCACAAATGTAATACTAACAGCGATGAGTGTAGCAAATAATGTAAAATCATGCAATGTCCAGTGTGTTAACTGTAATGTCCTCCGCGTGCAAAGCCGTATCTTCTCCATAAACTTTCTAATTAAAGTGTGTTTATCGGAAGTGACCAGCCAGGTAAGTATGTTTCTGTATCCATTTATAAATAGTAAAATTAGTTAGAACCTAAGCATTCCTAATAAATTGTACAGCGCCCTTGAGGTGATTTTTCACAAAAACGGCGCTTTATAAATTATCCAATTATTATTATTATTATTATATTATTTTTAATGAATAATAAAGTAATATAAATACACAAAGTAATCGTGTAAAATTTATTTGCCACGCCGGGATTCGATTCCCGCGACCTTCGGAATGCGAGTCAAGCGCCTTACCGCTGCACTACGCCGGCCTTCAAATGTATATGTATATGTACCCGTCTCGGAACAGACTTAGTCTAGTGAGGCGGGTTACTGAATTGTTTGTACAAGATATTGTTATTACAATAAACGCCCGGGTTGCCGGCACTAAAATAAAAAAAAAAATCTTCTGACAACGCCATTACCCAACCTTTATAACCAACGCCATCTGTTCATTTGCATACTTAACAAGTCCACACCGCACGCTTGCCAGACGCTCACTTTATATATGATATATTTCAACCAATTTACACAAAACCATGACAAATTATATACCTAAGCCTTTCTAATGAATCACTCTATCTATTGGTGAAAACCCCATGAAAATCCGTTGCGTAGTTTAAAAGATATAAGCGTACTAAAGACACCGGGAGCGACTTTGCTTTATACTACTCGTATATGTAAAGATATTTTATTTTATCCTCCGTGCAATTCAACAACCTCTCACTCTTTTATCTACCAAGAACAAATCTAGAAGTCACCCATTAATTAGCATAACAATATATGATGTCTGTTTTATTATTTTTATTGTCTGTCAATATTTAAAGCTTAAAAGTAAAAGTATTTATTTATAACTTTTGTCATGGCTGAATAATCGTTTTTCGTAATTTCCATATCGATTATATCTTGATCAAATCTTGTTATTCTTATATGATGTATGTGGAAACGTACAAAATATGTTATAAATCAAAATTTAAAAATAAATTAACACGCTTTTTAATTTGACCAATTGTTAAGAATTGCACAACTGGTGACACGTTCAAAGCGGAAACCTGGGAACACAAATGAGGTCTATATTTTTTTATGACGTATGAAGGTATGAAAACAAGGCTAAAAATGAGATGATTTGTTGTTAGACAGAAATAATATACAAGTCAACATCACATATATTATGCAGTTCTACCAGAATCAAATTCGTATATTTAGTACTCTTCTTACTTACTGAGTCACCCAGCTTACAATAAGCCACTTGCATCACATTCTGGTTTTTTTAATGGTATTTTTGAAACCATGGCAATTTTTTGAAAATTTCAATCCGAAAAATCAGACCATTTTTTATAAATCGGAAAGACGTTACATAATTTCATAGATGCGAAAAAACGATAATTACATAGCCGAAAATCATTTAAAAAAAAATAACGTTTTCCAAACGAATGACACAGGAGAATAACGAGGCATACCAAAAATATTAAATCTCATAAATATTTTTTTCCTTGATCCATCTTATTGATCGTAAATCCTCATTATAAGGTTCAACGTCTATATTACTAAATCAAATTTAATATACTTGTACTAGTAAATTACAATAATAATAAGAATATTATAAAATTTGATTTGGTTAAAATCCGCACCATTATCATTATACCTCTAAAACACGTACGGACAACGTAAAATGTACGGGGTTCTCTTCATAACATCTGTCAAAAAATCAAACCAAATGATACGTTCGCAGAGAACAAACAATAAATCTAGTGAACGTTAAATGTCAAATTCAAAAATTCGCCTGAAATCAAAGTGATGCCATATAAAAAAAATAAATCAGTGTGGAATTTTACAAAATTAATAGGAACATTTTCGGAGTGACGTCAGGAGCCCAAATAATGGGTTTATTTATTTAAAAATAAAAAAATGTACATTTCTAAAAAATTTAACTAACATTTTCGTAATCTTAGTAAAAAAATCTATCCACACGATTTTTTCCAAGTCGTTATGAAATCCATGCAAGTGGCCTATTGGGTTTATAAAGAAAGGCAACAAATTGGTAAAAGTACTAAGCGATTTGATGTTTGAATCTGGTGCAAAGCAAGAAGTGTGTACACACGTTTTTTTAATTAAATATTTTGAAAAAAAAAAACGATGTTTGAATGTGGATGAAGCAAAGAGCATTTGCATATACAAAGGGCCCAGGGAGTTAACAGCTCAAACACCTGCTAAAAAATTAATTACACCTGTAAAACTAGTAAAATTGAGTCCCTTCGACGGACCGGGTCAAGGCGTTCAGTACGAGCTTTACCTCGCAAAATGGGGGCCCAGGAGCTTACTGCTAATTTTTCACTGAGCCATTCGGATTGTTTAGGTTGAAACGCGTAATTTGATAGCCGCATCGGCTACTTTCCGGTTCCAATGAAGACTCCTACTACTTGAGCCACTTCGGACGCCGACACTTTTCAAAGAGCCTTGCAACACCTTGCCATAGGTCATCCAAAGTGGTTCGCTTCGTTTGGTGACTTAGCAGAAGTGCCCGGGTTCAAGGGTGATGTTTTTCCAGGTCTTGGCTGCGGACGCGTCTACTCACCTGCTACATGGCGGGCCGGATCGAGAGAGACTGGTTGAGGGAGGCCTTTTGACCTTTCCAGCCCGACTCTCTCGACCCATCACCTTGCGTCGCAGTTGGAGGGATGGAATCATACGTCCGTCATTCCTGAACTCACTAACCCCCATATTCCTACCCACCCCTCATACCTTTTTTCTTCCCAGAACTTCCAATCCTTCCCTTCCTAAAAAAGAACCTCCACACAGCATCCCCTAAGATGATAAAGGCCCTGAGAGAAATATTTTTCCTCAGGGCCTCCTGTGTGGAGCGAATGTAAAAAAAAATGAGTGCTGTTTTACACGCGGTAGAAGCGAAGCTTTACCCAAATAATCTTAACCAATACTTGAAAAGTGAGGCCATAATCAAAGCGACCAATGAGCGCAGACCAAAGATATTGAAATATAAGTAGATGTGCTATCTGCAGTTTTTACTATGTGGGACTGCGCTTCCGGGTGTCGCCGAAATTGTTTTCCAATTAACAAATAAACTAAATGAACGAATAATTAACGAATAAACCAAACGAACGTTAAACTAAATGAACGAATTCTTTCCGTATTCAAATATTATTAACGAATACTAATGCACATCTTCAAAAAATCAATGAAATGAACAAATTATTTTTGTATGCAAACTACTCTAATTAGGGCGTAGTCCGCCGACAGTTGCGCGGACACCATAGCATATCTCATTTGAATATCTTTGGCGCAGACCTATCGTAATTTCTGTTTCATATCTCAACCAATAGGAGCCTTTAAAAGTGACCGTAATCAAAGTAGCCAATGAACGCAGTTGATGCGTCACAGGTGCAATATTCGTCATTTCCGTTTTATCCGAAACCCGAATCCCAGCAGGGCTATAGAAGATTTACTTCGAAAAGAACATTTGTCTTTTTAGTAAAAATGTAAAATTGGTGAATGCAATAGCAATAATCATTTTATTTAACAATTTAATACTTGTGAGTAGGTCATAAATATGGACGAGAAGGCAGAGCTGAATGCATCTGCGAATGGCGAGGATAACTTCATCGTTTCTCCGAGTGTCTTAACTCCTATCGAGGAAATAAATCTGACAGCGACACTTGAGACAAAAGGCGAAATCGAGTCTGTTCGGCGACGTCTCGCGCCTGCGCCTGCACTCTCGCCGGACAATACTTGTTACTTGTAAACTGCTCGCTGGCTTGACACTTCTGCCAATGGATTATTATTATATTCAATTTAACTAGACGCGTGATTTGATACGAAACAAATGTTGTGCAATGCGTTTTATGTCAATGCTTTGAGATAATAATAACAATAAATGCAAACATGCGTCCTATTCTCTTTGTATTGTGTCAAACCTAATAATGGCCCGATCTCATATGGGCATTCACCGTTTTCATCAAAAGTTACAGAAAATTGTGTTTTTTTTAAATAAACGACTGAATGATAAACCCCTAGAGTTAGAATCTAGATCAATTTTTAAAGGACAAATAGGGACAGGGCCCAGGCGACAAATACCAAAAAAGTTTCTTAGAAAATATTTCTCCCAGCATGACGTAAAGCTCATGCTCTCTTGTTTTTTTATTAAGGTGAGATATATGATTTAAATAGTGTTATCAAGAGAGAATGCCACACTTTGTATTTGAATTTGAAAGTTTATCATAGACGCTCTAGAAAAAATCTACGAAACAACATTTAGATTTTTTTTAAATTTTGCAATATTTATTAAAATTTTTTAAAAATGTTTTTATATATAACCAAAATAAGTGAGACGATAAGTTTTTAGCTTCGTATAAAAAGGTAAATGCAATTCCACGGTAAAAACTATCAGTAAGCGACTTTATAAAATTTATCTGTATTTTCAAAATTTTAAGTTTTTTAATTACATACGAGTACATATGTCTATTTGTAATACTGAAATCTGAGAGAGTCTATATCTGCTTTAAAAATAATAATAATGAATTATTCCAGAATATTCGGAGTAAATCGCACACGTCCCATACAGTTATACAAAAAAAAATTTATAAAATAAAACACTTTTTTTGTTTAAAACCACGAGATTGGTTAATTGATTGATTAATCTCGTTGTTTTAAATTAAAAAAAGTATTTTATTTTATTAAATATGTCGAACCAGTGATTGCTTTCTACAATAATAAAAAAATATTGTACTTTGAAATACATTCAAAGACGGTGAATTTATCTAAAATCGAATATAATTCGAAAATATTTTCCACACAATCCTCCTTTTGGCAGTTTGCGAGAAATACATTGCAAAATATAGAGGCTAAGGGTTAAGGTAGCCGGGAGGATGAAGTTGGAAATGGTAAAATGGCCCCAGACCCTACAGAGTACCGAAACAGGCCTAATTTAAAATACGCAGCCTAAAATACATAGTTTTTAATTAAGTTCAATTGCATTCAAATCTACTTTCTTCAAATCTTGTGACATTTGATACAACGCCTACAGTTGTACAACAAAAGTAAGCAATTTGGGAGGCGGGAATGGGTACCGCCGCCCCGGGAACCTTTATTGGATAACCAACACCTCTGCCATAGGTCAACCCAAGTGGTTCGCTACGTTTTCTGATTTAGCAGGGGTGTCAGGACACACTGAACCCCAGTTTCCTGCCCACCCCTTAAACCTTTTTCCTTCCCGAAACTCTCCTCTCCTTTCTTTCCTTAAAAATCCCTCCACACAGCATCCCCAAAGATGACAGGCCCTGAGGGAAATTATTTTCCTCAGGGCCTCCTGTGTGGAGCTCGTGTAAAAAAAATTGAAAAATTATCAAGGTTCTCATACATCCATGGCATCTAATGAATACATTTGAAACAAGCAGAGGCGATCTATACTTCTATTTCTAGAGCATGATAGAAAAAAGATAAACTAATCCCCCCCACCCCCCCCCCCCCCCTTAATCATATTTGATCATTTAATGGCAAAATGGCAAATGATGTTTGTAGCTAGAAATGTCTTTCCGAATCTTGAGGGGTTAACATCCGTAAATTAAGGTAAAAATTAAAAAAGAACGAACAATAAAACAAATTAGCTGAACATTTTCCATTTTATGTGAATACATACCACACAAGAAGTCCCAAATGCCTCCAACCGACCAGTGAGACCATGGCATCCCCATATGGGCATGTTGTGAGGCTGAATGTAAGTGAGGAGGGTAAGGATGTGGAGTAAGAGGAAGATGGGGATTTACCCTGCTATTCAATTCTAGTCACCAAACACGGCCAAAGCCGTTTCAAGCAACGCTTCAATTCTGAATGGTGTCTTACACCAGGGCAATAATGAGAGTATCTCCCAATGTGGAACGCGCCGCAAACATACCTTATATTATTTTAAATGATTAAATTGTGAAAACACATATTAGTCAAATAAAATTTAATTGTGCACGTCGAAAATTGAACCCGCGACCTCCGGACCGCTAATCGAGAGCCTCGCCCCTCGACCACGTACGCCTTTATATAATGACCGACCTTATAATGTTTCGAATCTGATGCACCGGACACCGGAGTACCTCGTGCCACCTTTGGGCCAAGGTTCATCGAAAGCTTGCTTACCTAATAATTCCTATTAACGACTTGTAAACGTTGGTTAGAAGCGACCTACTGTGCAGTGTCCATATTGACCATATTGGTGGTAACTGGTAACTATTGACTATTTACCAATACGCAATAAATCACGCTACCATAAACAATGCTGTAGTACTCCTTGCCCCCACCAGGTGACAACCAGAATTGGTAATAAAAGAATATGGTTATTTAATGATATAATTTGTGAGCGTAACGTGAGACAAAGCGGGGGCCAGGTGTGAGGTGTGCCCGGCGAGGTGTATTGAGCCAACACTGTTATGGGTGACCAGTGACCAATATACATCCCGTGGATTTAATTAATACTAACACGTTTATTAATTTTTTTTCACATTCAATTACGTTGAACACGGAAATTGGTGAAACATCATTATAGCCATAATTCGATCTCTAATTATGTTTAAATAGTTGTAACCGCACTATAAAAAACTGTATTGAACTATTCAAGAGAATCAATAAGCAAACTCCGTAAATATCATTTCATTGTAGTAGGTGCAATTTTAACCAGGAAACTCTTTTATTGGTTTGGAAGGTATTTTAATGGTGATTGGTGATGCCTTTTGCTGATTGTCGCTAAACCGGATGTAATATACTTAATATACCATTTCTGAGGCGTATATGGGTACCGCCTCCCTGGGAACCGTTTAGTGGACAACCAACACCTCTGACATAGGTCAGCTCAAGAGGTTTGATACGTTTGGTGAGGTACCAGGAATACCCAGGTTCATGGAGTGAGGTTTGTCTGGGTCTTGGCGGCGTATGCTCGGCGATTCTCCTTTTTTTGCCCACCGCCCACTTTAAGAATATTTTTATTATAGAAAAGAAAAGGAAAAGATATTTATAGGTTGATTTTGTAAAGGACTGAAAAAAAAACATTAACTCCTTTTTTACGCATTTTCATTGTAATAACAAGGACATTTAAAATGGATTTCACGGAACCAAGCGACACAGCGTCTAGGAGGTCAATTCCCCGTCGCAGGCGGGATGGGATGTAACCGATGTAACTGATACGAAATGGGTGTGCCAACACTGCCAACTGCATGGTTCTTCACCGATGGCATAAGGTTCACTTTAAAAATCCAAATTTGTCGAGTGCTGGCCGTATATTTTTTTTTATTTTTTTTTTTTTTTATTTGTTTGTTTATTTAGTACAAGATTATACATGTATATACATAATTCATTAATTTTTTTGACTGCCCAACTAGGAGTATTCCCGTTTTAGGACAGTCGAATTATTATGGGTAAAATGGAACATGATTTGTATTTGTACAAAAAAGAAAGAAAATTGATGAAATTAAAAGAACAAAAAGAATATAAAATAAAATAAAAAAGTTTAAAACCTAGTAACTGTTATTTGTTTAGCATAGTTATTAAAATAATATAAATTTAAAAAAGAAAAGGTAAATAGGTACATGTATGTAACTAATAGAAATTGAGAGGGTTAAAACATTTAGGTAACTTTTGTATGCATTGCATATTATAGTCCTACATACATGTGTTGTAGAAAAAAAAGAAAGAAAAGGAGAAGAGAAAGAATAAAATTAAAATTAAATAACCAATTAAAACATATAATAGCCGTCGGTTGTTTAGCATGGTTGTTGAAAAGATAATAAAAATAAATAAAAGTTATATATGTGTGTACTTAAAAGCAAATGATTGAAATATAAGGTGGTAACTGGTGTTTGCCTTTCATATTATAATCCTACGTACACATTTTATATAGTGAGAACAGAAAAAATATAGTAAAATAAAATAAACAATTAATACCTAATTATTACTGTTGTTTGCTTAGCACAGTTATTAAAATAATAGGTATATATATGTACTTAAAACTGGTGTTTACATTGCTTATTGATAAGCCCACATATATATGTACATATTTTGTATAAATATTAATATAAAAGAGAGGAGATATAAAGAATAAAATAAAATATTCAATTAAAACATAAGATTAACAGCTGCTTGGTTAGCTTTCTAATTTAAAAGTAATAGGTAGGTACATACATACATATAATAATATAGATTAGAAAAAAGGATATATTTTGAGAATTTTTGTTGTTGTTTTTGGTTTGTATTTGATTTCATTTTTTGTGTAGTAAAAGTTCACTCTCCTTTCTCCCTAATTGTTGAAACCAAGTAGTGGTCAATTTACGAAGAACACCTGTGCTTTCTTTTTTCCAAGCATCAGGCATGAAGTTGTATAGGTTTGGACCTAAGAAAGAGAAGTGTCTTTGAGCGAGAGATGTTTTGGTTGTGGAAGTTACAATTGGATTTCTCCGTGAGTGTCGGGTGTCGTGAGAGTGGTTAATAGATGGGTAGAGGTGGCGTTGTTTATGGGTGTTTAAAATTAATTTTCTCATGTACAGTTGCCTAACATCTAGAACTTGTAAGTCTTGAAATAGTGCATCACTGTGATATCTAAATGGTTTTTTGAGGATTACCCTCAGTAGTGATTTTTGAGCTTTTGCTAATTTGTCCAAAACAGTTTTTGCACATCCACCCCAACCTAAGGATGCATAGTCTAAAAGTGACCCACACATAGCATCATAAATGAGTTTCAATTCTTTTTTACGTAAGATGTTTCTGATTGCCATAAACATGTACGTGAGCTTTCTAACCTTTGTGGTGACTAGATCCACGTGACCGTCCCATCTAAGATATTTGTCTAATATAACACCAAGGTATTTTATACTGTCCACGCATTCTAATTTATAACAATTACAGGTAGTTGAGTCACTGCATTTATGTACGAAAATATTATATGCTTCCTTGGGTTGGCCGGCTTCTGTCGCACTAAATCGTATAAATTTTGTTTTTTCCGAATTGAGTGTTAAGAGATTACAGTCTAACCAAAGTTTTAGCTGTTTTATTCCATCCTCTGCTTTGCAGTGTACATCGTTCCATGTTCTTCCTTCAAATATTAAGACTGTATCATCTGCAAACGTTATAATGTGATTGGAAAAATTGCTGTTACACAAATCATTTATATAAATACTGAACAAAATAGGTCCTAAGGTACTCCCTTGGGGTACACCAAATTCTACAAGGGCCGGATCACTAATAGAATCGTTAATTTTAACTTTTTGGTATCTGTTAGCTAAGTAACTACCCATCCATTTGTGTAGCTGTCCCTGAATACCTATAGCCTTTAGTTTTTTTAGAAGTATTTTATGCGAAATGGTATCAAAAGCTTTGGCAAGATCTAAGAAGAGAGCAATAGACTTATTTCCCCTGTCAATATTTTTGGAAATAATATCTGCCAGTTTAGCAATTGCATCTTCTGTTCCTAGACCTGGTCGAAAACCGAACTGGTTGTTAGATAAGATTTTTTGAGTTTCTAGGTAAAGGGTGAGACGATTTTTTACGATTTTCTCAATAATTTTTGAGAACGAGTTGAGCAGAGATATTGGCCGATAATTATGTATATCCGATTTGATTCCATTTTTGTGAATCAATATAACAGCTGATTGCTTAAGGTGGTTTGGGAATATTCCTGTCTTGAAACTAAGATTACAAATGTATGCAATAGGATTCGCTATGAGTGGTTTTAATACTTTCAACAGATTTGAGGAAATTTTGTCTGGCCCACAGGCATTAGATGACTTAAGCTCATCTATCATTTTCATGACTTCATTGGTCGTTGTTTGAATCTCGTCTGTTTTATGATTAAGAACATTTGTAGGTATGTTGGCTAGTTCAGACTCAGTTTTCTGACATTTTTTAAGGATTTTATTTGCGAGAGAGGCTCCTACTGAAGTGAAATAGTGATTAGCAAAATTAGCCATCAATTTGGAGTTAGTAGTACTTGTATTTTTAATATCCAATGATTGTATGAAAGACGATTTGCTATTTTTTGTTTTGGTAATTTTACGAAATATTTCCCAGAAATGTTTTGGAGTTATGGTGTTTTCGTATATATATTTTTTGTAGAAATTTTCTTTAGTGGAATTAATTAGTTTTTTACATAAGTTTCTATATTTCTTATATTTTTCTTGAACTAGAATATTATCTGATTGTCTTTTAGCATTTTTGTGAAGTTGATTACGTCTGTGGATGGATTTTACTAGACCAGGGGTGATCCATGGCATGAGTTTAAATTGTTTGTTCGGTATAACTTTGTTGACAGTGTGATTGGATATGTAATATTGTAATTTTGTGATAAATTGCTGCATTGCTTGGTCAGTGTCAGTCTGATCTATTACGTTTTGCCATTTTTCTGTAGACAGCTCCTCAACCAGTGCGTTGTAATTTATTTTAGAGATATATTTATTTTTAGAAGCAGAGGAAGACTTATTTCTTAGGCCGAGCGCTGTGGTGTAATGATCTGAAATTGTTGTGTGTATAACAAACGAGTCAGTAAAATCAATGTTTTTAACATTGATGTGATCCAAGCAGGATTTACATGTATCTTGTACTCGAGTTGGGGTATCAATTATCGGAGTAAAAGCGTTTTCAGTGAGAAAACATAAATAATCATCGGATTGGCGATGATTGTCTAGAATTGTATTAATATTTAAGTCTCCAATGATTATTTGATGTTCTGGGTTATCTGTGTTGTTAATGATAGAGTGGAGTGAATTTAGAAAGGAATCGATGTTGTGAAATGATGGTGATCTATAGATTGCAAAAATGCATAGGTTTTTGTTAAGCACAATTTTTAGACAATTAGCTTGTGATAAAGTGAGTTCGTCAACTTGCGTCTGAATACCGTCCCTGACATAAATTACAATACCACCAGCTTTATTTATTATACTCGTTGTGTGGTACTCAGTATAATTTTGTATCTCTTTGGAGGTGAAGTATTTATTAATCCAGCACTCAGTTAAAACTAGCATATCAAATGTGAAATTAAGTTCGTCCAGAAATACGAGAAAGTCATCAATGTTGGTAATACTTCTTATGTTCTGGTGAATAATTTTCAGACCGTACGATTCCCAACAATATTTATTCATGTCTTCAGGATTGTCAATCACATTTTTGGTACATGTGAGCAAGGTTTCTTCGGGTCTGTCAAAAGATACTTGAATCATTTATAGTTTCTTTTTTTTTTAAGTTAATTAAGTATATCCACAATGATAAACTTTGGGAATATACAGATGTGTGTGTGGTGTTTGAGTAAAATAGTATGTGTATGCTTGTATAAGTGAGTCATAGTGTGAGAAGGGTATTTTCAGAGGTAATGTGGATAGCTCGTGATTCTGTTGTTTGGCGTACGTAGACACGTCCCGCTTTCACCCATACGTAAGCTAGCTTTTTTTCCGTAGCCGTCTTCTTCGCCAGGTAAAGTAAGCGTTTATTTGTCGATGTTAAGTGTTCTGATATATAAACGGGTGTACGCGGTCCGGAGAGGCCTATGGAGCTCGTGTTGAGTTTATCTTCCTTCGTGGTAGCGTTCAAATTGTATCTTTTTACGCAACTTAAGAATTCATCCCTTAGGTGAATTTCTTTGAACCGCGCAATTATAGGCCGGGTTTTGGTTGGGGTTGGCCTACCAGGAGCTCTAAAGGTTGACTCGATATCATTTGTAGTGGTGGTTGTGCGTATTTCTTGACTAATGTTGAAAATAATATTTTGTAACTTTTCTCCTTCAACCTCTGGTATCCCTCTTATTTCGGCCACGAAATTTTTTTGTTGGCGTTCTTGATCGTCGAGTTTGAACTCGAGCATTGTTACTTTAGCTTCAAGTTCCATATTTTTCTTTTGGATGGAATCTATGTTTTTCATTTTGTGCGTCGCCTTTTTCAATTCATCCTCAAATCCCTCCATTTTTGAGTTAAAGAAGGTCATCGTTTTCTTGAAGTCTTTGAATTCTTCATATAATACAGTCAATTTTGATTGGATGCTCTTGTACTCTTGGAGTTCCATCTTGATTTGGCGCAGTTCCTCCATAAGAAGAGTTTCCCCCGGAGTTAGGCCTGGTTTGCTGACGTTGGCAGGAGGAGGTGCGTTCTCTTTACTCGATGTGGAAGTTGATCGCGCCGTTCGACGAGGTTCCGTCTTGCATCCACTGCATTTGATGTTAGCGCGTTTTTCTTGGGAGAGCTTCCGGTATTGATCCTCAGTAATGCCGCCGCAGGCGAAGTGAAGACTCTCTTCACAGGAGGAGCACCAAAACATTGATTCCTTTGTGATTATTGGTTCTGGACACTTGCTGCAGGTGAAGTTCTCCATATTTATTTTTGTGTCGATAGGTGTATATTTTGAAATTATTATTATTAACAATAAAATTTATCTTTATGAAAATAGCTTATTGCTATCAAAAATAAAAACAAAAAGTTTTTTTTTATTTTTTACTTTGGCCGGTGTTTTTTTTTTTTTTTTTTTTTTACAGTGATTACCACACAAGAATCTCAACTGCTCCCGTCTGGAGCCAGTGAGACTATGGCATCCCCAATTGGGGTATGTTGTGAGGCTGAAGGTAGTGGGGAGGGGAAGGAGGTGGGGAAGAGGAAGGTTGGGAAGTACCTGGCTATTCAGATTTGGTCACTAAACACGGCTAAAGCCATTTTCAAGCAACGTTTCAATTCTGAATGGTGGTCTTACACCAGGGCGATACTAATAGTATCTTCCACTCTGGAACATGCCGCAAATATACTATATATTATTTTAAATGAATTAATTGTGAAATAACACAAATTAATCAAATAAAATTTATTTGCGCATGCCGGGTTCGAACCCGCGACCTCCGGAATGTGAGTCAAGAGTCTTAGCCACTGGACTATGGAGGTATGTGAGAATCGAACCGAGGGCGCCGCCTTGGGAATGATGTGTTTACCCACAGAGCTATCTACCCGTTATGTTCGACGGTGGATATTACTCATATATTTAAGATTGGTGACACAGGATTTATTTTGAAAAGTTTTTAATATTTTTTTATTAATATTTTTTTTTAAGTTCACTATATTTTGCACTGTGATTTATAAACTATTCGTTGAATTGTAGCACGGAATTGTGTTGTATGAAATCCTTTTGCAGCACAAGATTGGTTTTTTTGCTTTTAAACTATCACGATGACAAGCGTATTTCACATTCACAATATTTTTATATTGAAGGCAATTTTCACCGAGCTTGTTAGATAGTGCGGAAGGGTAATGTTGTTTAATCACTTTACACTGTAAACTTACTTGGATAAAAGAGATTATATTAACAAAAAGTATTTTTTTACGGACCACGTCAACAATGCGTTTCTTATGTTAGCGGTGACACAAACCTCTTTTTGATGCATATTTATATATTTATATTTATTTATATATTTATATTATTTATATATACATATGGATTTATATATACATATTTATATATACATATGGATTACATATACATATGGATGCATATTTTATTTTATTTTCTGAAGTTCGGGCATAAATATATTTTTTTGCGATTATTGTAAAAAAAACTGAATTTGCCACATTAAACAATCACATCATATCCGAAAAGGGATTTATAAGTAGGACAGTTTGCACTTCAAAGTGTTTTTTTATAGACCCAATACTTTATTTTTTTCTGGGCTTATTAAATGACCGATATTTTTAAAGGCCGATATAATATATGTTCTGCACGCAGTATTTAATTGAAGTATCTATAATAATTCTAAGCGACCAAATTTTCAAAACAAAAATTCATGATTTTGTATGATTTTGCATTATTTCGCATGGCTTCATATTAAGGGAGAATTTTACCATTCTGATACCATATTTTACCTTCTGGGCTAGGCGAAGTTCCTAGAGAATTCTGCTGGAGAGTTCAAAAAGGTCTCAAAGGTCTCAGTTCCTCCGGATCCGGCCTACCACGCAGTAGATAGGCGAGCGCAACTGCCGCCAAGACCCAGATAAACCTCACCCCACGAACCCAGAGGCCCCTGCTAAATCACCAAGCGTAGCGAACCACTTAGGGTGATCTATGGCAGGGATGTTGGTTATCCAATAAGTGATTCCTGGGGTGGCGGTACCCATACTCTCCTGTCAAAGCGAATAGTATAATACTAATATATCGGATAAGTTAACGGAGTTTTCTACTTATTGCGAGTATTAAATTTATTTGTTCATTTAAATGACATACTTCATAAATTTTCGTTATTTGTTTTCGGGGTGTTATACCGTGTTGCAAACTCCTTCTTTAGCCAACGATTCGGACAGCGTTGCAGTGTTCGCTTCCAAGTAAATAAGCACACATTTCACTACTAAAAAATACATATCTACCGGATCTGCCCTGATGATGGACACTGCAACGCTGTCCAAAACTTTGGCAAAAAAGGAGGTAGCGCAACACGGCATAACACCCCAAAAACAAATAAAGAAAATACTTTTGGCCGTGAAAATCTTAAAACGTATCTACTTCCTAAACTGTATATTTATTTGAAACGCAATTTCATGAATTAGCTAATGTTTTTACATTCTTTATTTACGTCACAAATTATACAATACTGATTGAATATTGGTAAGATATTAAATGATATTTTGTGTTGAAATTTTTATGACTCGTTTTACCTATATGCGAGCTAAACGTCTAATTTAAATGAAATATTGAACCGCACAAATGGACAACATTGGCAACTAATTCAAAGGAAAGTCGTAAATAAGGTATTCTGTTGCAGGCATTAATCTTCACAAGGTATTTAACACCGGAGGACAAATTGTAGAAATGACTTCTTTCCAAGCCCACTGATCACCACAAGTCATTGATAATTAATAGTTTTGGTTGAAAAAAATATTGACGTAAGTCTTATGTTGCCTAACTAAAATATTGGTCCAGGTTATTAATAGGATTAAAAAATCACGGAATAGTCTGAATGAGGTCGTCGTGAATATTTTTTTTATTGTCAAGACCGCATTTGAGAACCAACTGCTCCAAACCATCAGGAGTTATTTAGACTACGGCATCACCAATTTGGATATGTTGAAAGGCTGAAGGTGGTATTGAGGGCAATGAGATAGGGAAGAAAAAGACGGTGAAGTAGCTGGCTATTCAAGCCTAGTCACCAAACACGGCTAACGGCATTTCAAGCAACGTTTTAATTCTGAAAGGAGATCTTAAGTAGAGCGATGCCGAGGGTATCTTCCACTCTAGAACGTGCCGCAAATATAGGTACTATATATTATTATAAAATTACTAAATTGAGAAATAATTAAAATTAATTGGTTTGAACCCGCGACCTCCGAACTGCTAGTCTAGAGCATCGTCTCGACCACGAAGTATAAGGGTTATAACCATAATTTCCATTAATTATTATTTTTATTGTTAAACTAACGTTTAAGACAAGATTTTTATGCATAGCACAAAGGGTAACAATTATTATAAGCAATAATTATCAGCCACATCAGTTGGTTGTTTTCAGGCGGAAAAAATATAATAAGCAGTAATTGTTGAATGAAACAATAGTATATATTGAATCATTTGGCGGGTACAAGATAAGCCGCCATAGCTCAATTGGAAGAGCAGCTGACCGGCAATCAGAAGGACACGGGTTCAAGTCCCGTTGGCGTCATGTATCTTTTCTCGGAAGATTTTTCAATGTGGATGAGTGTTTCAGGCTGATAATTATTGCTTATAATAATCATAATTTTCATGCTACGAAATTATATAAATGCCCTTCCAATTGAAATTAAAAACACCATGGAGATACAAAAGTTTAAAAAAGACATTTAATTAAGACGGCTAAGTAAACATGAAGATGAGGAATTCGTTAAAATTATGAAGCGCATATCTAGCGCATTTAAAAAATTTGACTGTTATTCCTAATTATATTTAATTTTTTTTACACTAGCCCCTCACAGGAGGCCTTTAGGAAATAATTTCCATCTGGGCCTACGTCGTCTTAGGGGTTGCTATGTGGAGGGTCTTTTTAAGGTAAGGAATAAGTGAAAGTTCTTGTAAGGATGAGTGGTGGGTAGGAACCGGGGTCAGTGTATCTAGGAGTGACGGACTTATGAATCCGTCCCCCAACTGCGGTGTAAGGCGATGGGTCGACAGAGTCCGGCTGGAGAGGTCAAAAGGCCTCCCTCAAATAGTCTCTCTCGATCCGATCTGCGTGGAGTTAGATTTTATGGAAAAGCAGGAGAGTAAGTTCCGGAAAAGAAAAAGGTATGTGAGGAATCTGGGGTTAAACGTGACGTATCAATCCATTCCTCCCACTGCAGTGCAAGGCGATCGTTCTAGAGCAGTGGTCTTCAACCTTTTTGAGCCGGCGTACCCCTTGTCTCTTACTACAAATTGGTTTTTCCCCGTACCCTCTAGCTATCGTTTGCACACGTACAATGAAAGACGTGTTTCATTTGTACTTTTTAATAATTCATGTAATAATGAGTTATTACATGAATTTAGCAATCAAGTCACATAAATACAGATGGCGCGAGTTTAATGATTTTATGGAAAAAACGAGTTGTACAAGTTATGCTTTTAAATATTAAGAAGAATTAATTGTTTGCGCCCGTACATAATAAATATTGTTGTGCATAAAAAAACTCTAGTCTTTCAAAAAAGACTAACAAATACAATATTCTATAGGTGGTTCAATGCAACATTGTATTTGTAAGTCTTTCTTGAAAGATTTGAGTTTGTTTATGGACAAAACTGTTTATTCGTATTCATATTGAATGTGTACGCTTGCAAACAGTTAATTAATCTTAATATTTTAAAGCATAACTGGCACAAAGCGTTTTTCCCTAAAATAATTGAACTCGCGCCATCTATGAGAGTTGTGGAGGTCAAACAAGGACACCGATCTGCAGTCTCACGGTAATCCGATCGGTCCCCCATACACCAATAGGAATCAAGCCTTATCTCAAGTCGCTCTCACGTGCTGCAAAAAAAATAATCATCCAGATCATTCTACCTTAAGAGGAATATAAACGCTAGAAATATTTCGAATTTCATGCCTGCAAAATTTTAAAATCGAGCGTCTTATTTGCACGAGGCAAGTAAGCGAAAAAGTGGTTTTTATTTATTTTGTGTATAATTTTATAAGAACGAAAAAAAGTTAGAACATGGAAAACCTCAAAAATAGTCTTAGCCGTAAAAGGGTATTTTTTTTAAATTGTTTCTTGTATTACCTACTTCATAGTTAAGTCATGAAAAAAAATTTTTTTTGGTGGTTTACGCTTATATTTTTTGTTACGTAAATAATAATTTTGTTGTAATTCCAATACATATAAAAGCTAGTAAAAGCTTCGATTTATCCGTAGCATATTTTTTTATGTTCATACTGAAAGCCGATTCGTCGTAAAGATTAATCAAAATAGTATCTAAATAGGATTTCACGTATAACTTCATCTTAAACTCCCGGTTAATACACTATACATCGTACTTGTTGGCTCTCCACTTCCATATACAATTGTTCATATTAAATTATGGTGTGTTATATTCGTTTGTAATTTGTTAAATAAACCTATAAGTATTGTAACTACGATCTACTTATTTGATTTACCACACATAACCACACGTAAACATAACCCCCATAGCTTAGATTATGAATTCTTTTAATTAAGAATCTTGTCAAAGAAAATTGAAAAAATTAGACATTCAAAATCGAATATCTAATAAAGCAATATTACGGCCTTTGGGAGCACAAAATCATTCATTATTATTATGACCACAGGTAGGTAATAACAATAACAATTACATACGATCAGAAATAACGTAATGGAATATAACAAGTGATTACGATTGTTACATTGTGTATGGCAATGATTCAGTATTGTATGGAACCAAACAATTCATTTTTTGTTGGCCTAAAAAACGTTGCGAATGCAACAAAATCACATCACGCAAAACTCACTTACCAACTGTACTACGTACGACCTACAGGTAACCAGTGCCGGTGCGAGGTATTATTATGTTTTTGTGTGAATGCCGCACAATAGTCCCAACGTCTCACAATAAAAGCTCCGGTTTCGTAGCTGACGATTTTAAGGGGAACGGCTGCACAGCCCTTTGCTTAAAAAACTTAATTTTAGATTTAAAGTCAAAATACTTAACCAAACATTTTTTTTAATATCTAGTACGTGCCACTTTATTTGTTCGTATAATTATAAAATATGGGTAAAGAAATCACTGTTTCATGATTTTAGAGGCAACTTTAACAATTTTTTGTGATTTAACGATAATTATTAAAAAAAAATCTTTTCCTTACTATAGAAATAATATATTATGAAATATAAAACGAAAATGGTAAGAAAGCATCTTGATGGGCGTAAATGCAAATAACAAACGATTTCCGTTTTTGACAAATTCGTGTTATGTAAATTAAAATTCTAACCTAAATACATTGTTTTTTATTTAATCTTCTTTATGGATTAGTGGGTAGGGTAACATTTCTTTAATTATCTATATTTTATAATTTAAAACAAAAATAAATCAATAGTCACAATCACATCCTAAAAAATAATCACATCCATTCTCGATATTTGCAACAGGTACCTTTTGATTAAAAAAATATGGTTTGGTGTTTTGGCCTCAAATCCAAAATTAAGTTTTATTTGAAAAAGGCGGCGAAGCCGTTCCTCTTGCCGCGGCATATCCCATTTCTATCGATTTATTCCGTATGTACCTTAAACACCAGCCTTACTAAAAAAAAACCACAGCACGACCGATAACCTGTGTTGCTGCCGCAACATGAATAAAACGAAAATACACTAAAACACGAAATATTACTAATAAGATTTGTTCTTAAAATGTATTTTAAATCTGGCAACAATGTAATTTTTATAGTGTAAGTACTAAATTGTTTGTTTTCCTTCATAACCGCTAGGTGGCGTCTTTAGAGATTTAAGAAATCTGTTATAAAAGCCGTTAGGTTGTTTTTTGGCAATAAAAAAAACTTGGAAATTTTTTTATTGTACGCACGAGGAAAAAGTGAGGCGACAGTTTCGTTCCAAATTCATTATAAAAAATGACTGTATTTTATAAATTTAGGTTTTTTTGTAAATTTCTCTACACTTTCTTCAAAAATGTTTCGGTAAGAAATTTTTTTCCGCGTTTGAATCTTAAAATATGGCAGTTTTTTAAAACTAAAGCGTATTTCAAATACACAAATCTAAAAGCTAATTTTATCTAGTTTTCATAAATGGTATTTGTTTTTACGACACCTTCAAAAATAAGAAATATATATAACATTCAAAAATTTCAAATTTCGTTCAGACATTCCCTACATATTATAAATTAAAGTCCCCCGCTTCGTCTGTCTGTCTGTCTGTCTGTCTGTTCGCGATAAACTCGAAAACTACTGAACGGATTTTCGTGCGGTTTTCACTAATAGATAGAGTGTTTCATGAGGAAGGTTTAGGTATGTAATTTGTCAAAGATTTGTGTAAATTGGTTGAAACATAACGATAATTGTGAGAAGTGTCGGAAAAAGTTAAGCCGCCTGGTAGCTTTCATCGAAAACGCTGCCTAATCCTTTTGGGATATAACAAAATAATGCATGGTGGGATATTCCTCTTTTATAGATCTACAAAAAAATCCGCGAAGGCTTATATCTATCTTTTACGGATAGCTTACTATACCCATTCTATCTTTTAAAAAAATGGTCACGTACATTGCGGTAATTTGTTTATTTGTTTGTTTATTTAGCACAATATATTATACATCTATATACATTATTTATTAAATTTTGACTGCCCAACTAGGAGTATTATCCCGTTTTAGGACAGTCAAATAATTATGGGTATAAACATGTGGAGAATGATTTGTACAAAAAAGAAAGAAAATTGCTGAAATAAAAAGAAGAGAAAGAGTATACAATAAAATAATAAAAAAAAATTAAAATATAGTACCTAACTGTTATTTGTTTAGCATAGCATATGAAAAAAAAAGAGAAGAGAAAGAATAAAATAAAAAATAAAATAACCAATTAAAACATAAAATAGCCGTGGATTGTTAAGCATAGTTGTTGAAATGATAATAGTAATAAATAAAAATGTATTTACAGGCAAATAATTAAAATATAAGGTGGTAACTGGTGTTTGCATTTCATATTATAGTCCTACGTACACATGTTGCATAGTGAGAACTAGAATGAGAACAAAAACAATAAAGTAAAATAAAATAAACAATCAATGCTTGATTATTACTGCAGTTTGCTAAGCATAGTTATTAAAATAAGAGGTATATATTACTTATAACTGGTGTTTACATTGCATATTATAAGTTTATCATATGTTTGTAGTTTTAATGTTTTTTTTGCATGAAAAAATAAATTCTAGCGCAGGGTGATGTTTATCTTCGATAACAAGGGGAGAATCGGAATGAATAACATTTATGGATATGTTGCATAAAATTAAATCTAAAACTCTTAAGTTTATGTTTTGAACGTTATTAAATCAGAGAGTTGGGAGAGACCAAAAACGGCGCATAGAAAATTAAGGTCGTTTTCCGTTTCTACGGAACCGCTTGCGGAGTGCATATTGAAATCTCCGAGAACAATTACATTCTTTCCACCAATAACATCTACATTACGTTGTATTGTATCAAAAAATAATTTATATGTTTCAAAGTGAGATGCAGGTGGAAAATAAACTATACATATAAAAGTTACACACGATTTAAATGTAATTTTGACCCACAAGTCCTCGTTGACAGTTTCCAGAGCAGGTAAGTGCTCTACCTTAATAAGGCCATTCGCACTCTTTACGGCTAATAGACAGCCTCCTCCCTGTCTACGGCCACTTCCACTGTCTCTGTCTTTTCTAAATACTTTGAAGCTGTCATCGAAGAGCTCTGGATTGAACACACTTGAGTTTAGCCACGTCTCAGTGAGTCCAATTATATCATAATTGTTTATCAAAACATTAGAGTTAAATGAGGCACATTTACTCTTTAGTCCTCTAACATTTTGGTAAAAGAAATGTAAATTAGCCGCAAGTCAACTGGGTTTTAAACCCGGAAGCCGCGGTGCATTTATTTTATTTTTCCATTCTTTAAGATATGAATATTTAGGCCAATGTTCCGGTTTTAGAACTTCGGTTTTCACGGAATTTGGGATCCCTAACTTGAATGAGGCATATTCTCCCTTTGATTTAATTTTAGAGACTTTAAATGAGGCGGTACTTACAATCGACTGAAGATACGACGTTAAATCGTTGATCGAGGTTTCAGGATGTAGCGGGTACAGGTGGAAATAAGTATGGGTTGGATAACCATCCAGTAGATAACGTTGTGTTTTATTAGCCACAGCAACGCGTGGCCGGGTCAGCTAGTCATTAATAAAACAAAGATAAATTTACCCCTCAGGCTGTGTAAACAATGTGTAATCTTTTCCATGAACAATTTTTAATTAGTAATGTTTTCACATCCGCGGCCGTTTGTCAATTGAATAAAATTTTCACGGAGTTATTTAGTAAGGCTGTAAGTTTCAAAACCTTTAAAAATAGTATTCGTAATTTTATTTAGTAATTTTCGGAGCAAAGTATGCTCCGAAAATTTTTGTAAACACGTTTGTTTCAGTTATTTTACAAGTTATATGTGTAAAAAATTCAGTGTTTTTTAAATGCTATATAAGACAATCGCCGCGAGATTTTTGTTCTATTTTACGAGTCGTGATTTATTAAAATTTTTCACAATTTTCGCATCGATATTGTCACTTTAAAATTTAAATACTAGCGCATATTTATTGTAACTAATTAAGAAATTTAATTATAGCTACACCCAGAACATGCAAATGGTTTTCCTTAAATTCTGGCTGCATATACTCTGCAACCAGAATTTTAAAACTGCACTTTGAACACGAGAATGGTTTCCATCAAAATGCTTCAGCAGATGAAATCACAACTGAAATTTATCTTGCTGGCTGCTTATTCGTTTTAAACTGCTACATTGCATTGTATTTAAATAAAAGCTGAAATAAAAAGGCTGTTTTACTTCTCAGTCATATGATGGCTGCCATCGTATAATAAACAAATCATGACACGCATAACGACGTAAAAATTTTAAGTAAGTTTGAATAATGACGAATTGACGACGTAAGTGATTGCACGTATTAAATTGAGTTTAAAAAATAAATATAGTAACTTAAAAAGCATAAGATAGTTATATAAAATACTTACCCAGAA
Source organism: Limnephilus marmoratus (assembly GCA_917880885.1). Lineage (NCBI taxonomy): Eukaryota > Metazoa > Arthropoda > Insecta > Trichoptera > Limnephilidae > Limnephilus > Limnephilus marmoratus. Next base: position 54,860,865 of record OU862909.1, on the reverse strand, counting down.
AAGCGATCGATGAACTGTGATAGATTTATTGATGCGACACTAATGACATCAGTATTGTACCTTCGGTTGATCAACAAGTACTAAAGAGTAAAAATAAACAACACACTTTTGACACATTTTTAAAACAAAACACTGTCATGGAGAGAGATCGACGAGGGAGTTTTCGAATATAGCTTCATCTCTTTCGCACGCACGGTAACCAGAGCAGACGCGTGCTGCCGCGATCTGTGGTTCCTGCGGGCGAGCGGGTCAGGTGCGTATTTTGAACTATGCCTACGCGCCTCGCGAATAATAAATGTTCGTGCAGCACGTCTCACTCAGGGCTCTGGGTATCAGTCGAGTTAATATGGCCGTGAAATTTCTCTACTTGTACTATTATTTATTCCGTGGTCAAAGTTGAGTTTGGCCGCCCTCTGAACTTGCCGCCCGGGGCATGGGCCCCGGCTTGCCCCCCATTAGATCCGGGGCTGCTTAAGGGCCCGCAACCCGAATTTCTACCGATTTCTTACATATTTCCCTTAAACACGTTAAGTTTTAAATCTCTTAAAAAATATATGTTATCCTTGACTATCTAGACATTGCCCGCGCCGAAACGCAAATTATATAAAATTCCCTCCATAGAAAAAAATCGCAAAGTTGGCTCCAAAAATTATTATAAACAGGTTTGTTTCAGTTAATTTACAAGTTATATGTATGAAAAAATTCACAGTGTTTCTTTAAATGCTGTTTAAAACAATGCCCGCGAGATTTTTGCTCTATTTTAAACGAGTCGTGTTTAATTAAACATTTTCGCAATTTTCGCATCTCTTTTGTCGCTGTAAATGTTAGCGCTCTCATCTAACTTTCGCAATTTCGTATCTCTCCGTCCTCTTCTTTTTGAGCGGGTGTACTTAAGGGCGCCTTAAGGGCTCGGCCAATACGTCGTTTAACCAGGGCCAATTGGAGCACTCCGCTCCGGGTACCGATTTGCCAAGGCACCAAGGAGCCAAGGAACCAAGGCATGGTCAAGGGATAACTCCAGCTCTCGACTAGCAATCCTGAAATCATGGGTTCCTCTTCTCCAACCCCACTACAACCCAACCCAATTGGGAATACCATGGTCTCACTGGCTCCAGACAGGAGCAGATGGGACTCTTGTTTATAAAAATGAATCGGTTAATTGTGTTAGACATAATACGTGAAAAGAAACAACAAACCATCCAATATCGTTCTATTGCTCAAGTCACTTCTAATAAAGGATTCATTTGGTGTATTCTCCACCACTGTCCCGAGTTATACAAGTGTTAACAGGCGTTACAAAACGAAAGCCCGACACAGATTCGGCGCTCATTAACGATAGCCAAACGAATTTCAATCACAAATAATGACGGTGAAAAATTATCCTCATTATGGCGCATTGTGAGCGCGAGGACAGGGAGAGTGGACGACAGCGGGCCGCGGGCCGCGGGCCGCGAGGGGCACCCCTGACCAGGCCTACTACACCTGCTCGCCGGCTTACCTGATTCGCTGACTAATGCAGGACAGGGCAGGTCAACCTGCTTCCAGTGAGATCATTTAATTGACAAGCTAATAGTTTTATTAAAATAACCAAAAATATCATTTATGCACAATTTAAAACAAATAACCAAACCATAGGTACAAACCGTACAAAAAATTTAAGGATTATACCATTAAATTTCCCAGGTGATTTTGGTAATGATTTTTGAAGTGAAACTTCCTTAGCCTCGTTAGAGTTATTTGAAATTCGGATGAAACGGAAATGACGCACTACGGCACCTGCGAAGCATCAAACTGCGCTCAAGGCTCCTATTGGTTGAGATATGAAACAGAAAAGACGATAGGTCTGCGCTCATTGGCCGCTTTGTTTTTTTACGGGTCGTCGGAAAATAATGCGTCGCCTCGCCACGCCTCACCGAGCGCGTCCCACAGCGCAGCGATATAGTGCGTCACAAATCTCAGCGACCAGAGAAATCCAGCGAACGGTGGTTCGAATTCTATGAAATCCAAAATAAATAAACATTTTTTGTTTGTGTAAATCAAAATACAATTTTCAATCCACTTTAAAATAAACAGGCAAAAGAAATAGACATCTAGCGACTTTCCAGTTTCACTTCTATCGCGTATGAATTACACACGCTATTTTTTTTTTTAATTTGCAGATTTTTCAACGAAATGAAAAATAAGACTATATGTTGAGGAAATTGGACCAAGCACCTCTTCCTTGCCAGGGAATGGCCATCATAAAGATAACAGCAAAAATATATGCAAATTATGATGATGTGTTTATTTATTCATTATATGCCCTAATGGGTTTTCGCATTCTAGTTTACAAGTTAAGTATCACAGTTATTTTAAATACTTCAAAACTAAAACAATAAAAAAATGTAATATAATGAAAAAATGTAACAACAAAACCGTATAATAAAATAAAATACATTGGCCAAAATGATAAGAAGTCTCACGTAAATAGATGTTCAATATAAACAGAAATTGCAGAAATTTTACACGTCTATTTGTGTCTAGAAGTCTAGATGTTTTAAAATAAATTGAATGAGCAAAGTTTTTACGGGTTATTTTTAAGGTGAAATATATCTCCCAGAACAGAATATTTATTTCCGAGACTGTTAAGTGTGGGAAATTTTGGTAGAGAGTGTCCTGGTGTTGTTAAAATAAAAACGTAATAAATGTCGGCAAGATCTTTTGGGAATTTGGATGTTGATTAATTTAAGCAATTCAGGACAGTCAATTTTGGAATGCATTGTGTGCAATGTAATAATATTAAATCTGTGTTATTTCTTCTTTTTAAATGTTTTAATATGGACATTTTATTCAGTAGGTAATTGTAATCAATGATTTGTACAAGAATATACAATTTATAGTTTATAAACCTCAAGAATGCAGTAAAAATTCCGCAAACTGATACTTGATACAAGCTTGGTGGTTGGAGCACTTCCCCGGAAAAGAAGAGGTCCTTGGGTTCAATTTCTATATGTAATCGAAGTAAATCTGTCTATCGCAAGGATTGATTCCTGGAAGGTGAACCTCAACAATTTCTAGACGCAATCGAAGTCAATCTGTCTACCGCAAGGATTGATTCCTGGGGGGTGAACCTCGACAATTTCTAGATGCAATCGAAGTCAATCTGTCTATCGCAAGGATTGATTCCTGGGAGGTGAACCTCGACAATTTCCGTGTTATTAATTAAATTAGTGCAATATAGTTGTGAATGATGAATACTTGGAGCAGGTGGATGTATCTGGGAAGTATGTTTACGAGATATGGGAAGGCTGAAAGAGATATTGAAAGAAGAGTAAATGCAGGTAACTCCATTAATGGAGGACTGAATGCCGTTGGCGCTAATAAAAAAAACTGTCAAAAAAGCGAAGCTAGCAGTCCAGTGAGGCATGGAGCTGGCAGAGGAAAATGAAAGTAAACTGAATGCTGTTGAAATGAGATACTTGACGCGGATGTGTGGTAAAACCACTTATGATCATATGAGAATTGTGGATATCCGCAAAAGGCTGACGTAAGCATAATGAGTAAGATAAAGAAAGGGACCCTCAGATGATATGGGCATGTAGAGCGAATGAAAAAAGAAAATAGTGTGAGAAGAATATATGATGCAAATGTGAATGGAAGAAGAAGTCGGGGACGCCCGAGGAAGACACGGCACGATCGAGTGAATCAGATACTTGAGTCAGGCCATGTCAAAAGTCAGAATAATAGAGGAATATATATGAGACGATGTATGAATGTGAGTGGGGCAAAGAGCGTGTGCCAAGACCGAGTTGTTTGGTGGTCCGTCCTCTCTGCCTACCCCTGCAGGCCTTGATGGTTAGTTAGTTGATTAAATGAATGATCTTTGGGGCCTCTCATTGAAGGCCCCTGTCCTTGGCCAGAAGTAGGGCCGATGGCCGCCTGCAGATATTCGTAATTAAATGTTTATTAGTAATCGATAGTGCGCGCAACGGTAGAAAAATGGAGCCGGGATATCAAAAACAAAGCAATGATTATAAATGTAAGCCCGCAGGAAATAATTACAGACAACAATAGATTGGATTACTAATAATAAATTAAATAAGAATTAGATTTCGTAAGCACCGGGAACTGTGGGTGCAGCTGACAAATAAATTCCTATCAGGACGACCTTCGAGCTATTTACACTAATTAACAGTAAGTTCCTTGTAATAATTTTTATTGAATGGTATTATTAGATTCATTGTAATTAAAGAAGCACAAATCTGTGTTTTCAATTGTTGTGTAGAAACTTAGCCCAACCTAATGCCTAGTCGTTTTATCGCAAAAATTTTAATGTATAATATGTACCTACATGTATATGTAAATAATGTATATGTACGTACACAATAATTAAAATCTTCTACTAGGAGTGAAACAACCTCTTGTATGAAGTTTTTTTTTTTAAGAATGAGACCAGACAAAACCTGAAATACGTCATTTTTAAATCAAATTGTAGACGTTTTGACTCTTTTCCACAAAAATTATAAATTGATTTCGAATGATTATTCTTTTATCTATTGAAGCTGTGTTTTAAATTTTGAGAAAATATCGGTATCGCTTCGAAGTAAATAAGCACACGCTTCACGACTAAAAATTACACATCTAGCGGATCTGCCCTGATGATGGACACTGCAACGATGTCCGAAACGTTGGCTAAAGAAGGAGGTAGCGCAACACGGCATAACACCCCAAAAACAAATAACGAAAATTTGAGAAAATATGTTCATTTTTAGTACAATAGGTAAAAACCGTAGGTCGTTGGCAGATTTGTTAAATTTTCAAACAAAATTTTGTATTATATAACACACATTTCAAGTCATATAGTTATGCTTCAAAATTTTAATTTTAATTTAAATAAAATCATTAAAAAAAAGATCCGCATACGTGTTTTGTGACGAAAATATTTCAGTTTGTTTATTTATTTGCGGTCTTACTATTGGTCGATATTGAGTTATTATTTTAAAAAGCTGGTACGGAGAATAATTAATCTTTCTCATTGAAACCGCCCTATACGATTGTAAGGAACTTTATTTAAGTTTCTTTGGACAAGTTAAATACACTTTTTGAAGTGAAACTTCTTTAGCGCCGTTAGAGACTTGAAATTCAGGTGAAACGGAAATGCGTCACAACTCAGTTTTACACTAATACTCGATTCTAATGTAACACGGTAAATTCGCACCTCGGCGCGTGCCTTCCATAGCGTAGTTGGCAAAGTGCCTGACAAGTCTCAGCGGCCAGAGAGACAGACATCAAGCAAACGGGTGTTCGAATCCTACGATATCCAAAAAAAAAAACATTTTTATTTTGTGAAATCAATATCCAATCTTCAATCCACATTAAAAAACAACCAAAATTAAAGATAGCTACATCTAACGACTTTCTTCACTTCTACCGCGTTAGAACTACACACTGTGATTTTATTTCCATTTCAATAAATGAATTAAAATTTATAATCTTAATTTCAAAGTTTTGTTTTAGATCATTTAATATGGTAGATAAAATAGTTGTAGGTACTTTTGACCAATAGCAATCCATCATCAACATAAATAACTAATATTAGGTACAGTTTGGCAAGAAAGTGTAGAAAATAAATGATGGCGCTGCGATCGTTTTCTAGTTTTAAATGGCAACACCAAGATGGCTCATAAGACAAAGAACGTATGTTTAAAAAAAACACTTCTGGCAAAATGCATATTTCATAGCGTATTTGTATTTTCAAAAAAATTGCACAAAAAACTGTAATTTAATAGAAGCAAAATAAAACAAAACAAGTTTTAAGTGGGCGTTTATTTCGATATAAAAACGTAGGTACTTAAAAATTTAAGTCTATTAATTCAACACCCGACATGTAATTATTGTCTTTGTCTTCGTGTGATTCTTCTTCTTCCGTATCTTCATCTTCATCTAAACGCAGTTCATCGATATCATCATATATAGTACTGCCTCGTGTATAATATTCTGCCTCAATTTTCATCAAGTGTTTGCAACAATTTTTCCAATCATCAGCACTTATGCTATTACATATTATTATTATTATGCCCATTTTCCGTTTTCCCGGTGTTTCAAATTTTCCATCTGCCTTTTCCCCTTCCTTGACGATTCGTCTTACCGTTGTTTCAGATTTACCTGTGTGTGAAAAACATCATTAAAATTATTATTATAGAAGGTAGTTTTAAAAACACACACTAGATAATATTCACTTAGAAAGAAAAAAAAGAGAAAACGAGAAAAAAGGAACTTTTCTACGAGTTTAAAGAAGTTGCATATTATTATTTTTTTATTGAGTTATTCCCTTTTTCTTGTGGCCGCATATGAACTGTCAAATCGAAATGTCAAATTCGAATTTTTTTAACATAACCTCAAATCAGATTGTAATGATTATTATCGCTCGAAAATTGGCATAAATCGTGTAATACTAATGAAATTTATTAAACAAACTATACTACGTACCATTCATTTCTGCAGTTCGTTTTTAAACATCTTCTAAATCAAACAAAAGCTTCTTCGCGTGACACTCGGCTAGGCAACGTTGAAAAACGCAGAATGTAACCCCTCTTGTATCACTATGTAATAATTTATTCATTTTTATTAAATTCAGGCAAACAATGAATAAAAATATTATCAAATCAGCGATATTCTACTCAGATTTAAGACAATAAATCAACCGTAACACCCGATATCACGAAAGCCATAGGAAACGTCATATAATTCGGTGTTGCCATAGTAATGAACAGGTTTAGTTCCAATTGATTTAATTTCTAGACTTTCTTGCCAAACTTATACCTTAATATTATTGAAATATCCAACAAATACACAATTATCAGTTGGACAAGATTTAAATCCATAAGTAGTTAAAAATGAACAAAAATTCTTGTTCCAACATCTAGATGATTGTTTAAGCCCATATATAGATTTAATCAACTTGCATACTTTTGATGGCTCTGCTTCCACTCCATGTATATCTATCTTCTCAGGCAGCTCACCATACAGGAACGCTGGCTCTACCTGCAGGTCCTCTCTGGTGACCATGCTAAGTAACAATCTTATGGAGTCATACCTGCTAGTAGGGGAAAAAAATCATTATAGTCCAAACCTTTTACTTGAGTAAAGCCACGAGCGCATAGTCTTGCCTTATATCTTTCAATTTCTCCTTCAACACCCATTTACATGAAGATAATGGGCTTCTTCTCAGTTCTATCAGTTATTATCCAGGTTTTGTTATTTTCATGTGACTTTAGCTCTTCAGAAATAGCTTTTTTCCATTTATGACAATTGATATTATTAATTGCCTATTCATAACTGTTAGGTATTTCAGGGTATTTCTAATTCAGAAAAGTTTACTTCCATATTATTTCGTCTAGGACGTGATGTGATATTTCTTCTTTCCATTTATTATAAATTAATATTACTAGGAGGATAATAAGTGTCATCTGTGTCTTCAATACTCTTCATACTATCGTCTGAAGAGATTTGAGTTGTATTTTGTTGATCCTGAAACTATTGCAGGTGATGTATGTGTCATTTTCGTTTCATAAGAATTCCTAATCACAACGGGGCTATAGAAGTTTCTCTTCAAAATACGAATGAGAAAGTCCAAATAAACACGGCAGCGCTTCGCATTTAAAAAAAATATCTTTACTGAACCATTAAAACGGCCACCATCTTGAATCGGAAACGTAACGTACAAACAAATTTACGACAGATGAAATGCAAAACGGTCGAATTGAATCAGGACTTAGATCAGTTAATTACTGTTGATGTATTCAGGGGTGACCAGACAACTCAGAATGAAACCAACTCAAAAGCACCTCAGAAAGGTCATTAAGAGTGATGATAAAATTGGTTAAATAGGTTATGTTAGGTTAGGGTTACCGGCTATTTTAAAATTATTTTTTCACAGCTTTTAATGACCTTTCTGAAGTGTTTCTGAGTTGGTTTTATTCTGAATTGGCATGGAACCGTATTCAGGATGCGCGCGGTCACTGCCACAGGTACCTACTGCACTGGTAAGTTTCCCTGGTGATAAAATAATAAAAGCAAGTCCGGAACGAACATTCATCATTCTGACACCTCATTTCAGATGTGTTTACTCTCCATCCAGACAAGCCCCAGACATAATATTGTCTAACCTATAAAATATTACGGTGGTTATGATATTTTGTTTCAGGAGCGAGTTAGGGAGGAATGCAGATCCCGCCAATGTCTGGAAATTAAATAAAAAGACACTTTCTAGATGAGAAAGGTGTGGAAAAGCTGAATAAAACAAAAATTAAGGCGCGCTCGGCAAAATTGAGGGAGATACAACCGTTTAAGGTATTTAAAATTTCACTTCGCAAACTGATATTGAAGGTAGAGATTCCCTGGTGTATGGCAATGAGGCAATGGAACTGGTAGAGGAAGGATGAAAGTAGACTGATTACTGTAGAAGTGAGATCTCTGAGGCTTATCTGTGGCAAAACCATGAATGATGGTGTGAGAAATGTGGAGATCGGCAAAGAATGCAAGACTGATGTAAGCGTAATGAGTAAGATTAAGAAAGGGACGCTCAGATGGTTTGGGTATGTGGAGCGAATGTTAGAAGAAGTCGGGGACGTCCGAGGAATACATGGCCCGATCAAGTGAATCAGATACTTGAGTCGGGCGATGTTAAGAGTCAGAAAAATAAAAAGAGTATGTATGAGACGATGTATGAATGTGAATGAGGCAAGGATTGTGTCCCAAGACCGAGTTGTTTGGTGGTGCGTCACCTCTGTCTACCCCTGCAGAGAGACGGCGTGATGGTTAGTTAGTTAGTTGGTATTAATTATTTTTCAAGAAAAGATTAATTTCTTACAGTTTTTTTCTAATTAAAATAATAAATTATAATCTTCTCTATAAATAATAATAAATCGCTGAAATGTATGTACGCGCATAACTTTCGAACGACTGCACCAAATTGGATAATTATTTTGTTTTTGTGTTCGTTATTGTCAGGACAAGGTTTGTATACAACTACTGGTGAGATCTGGCATTATGAAATTTGTATTAAAAAAAAAATATTGGTGGCACGCGAGCTGTTTTAAAACTGAATGTATAGAATGCGGGAGGGGAAAGGGGAGCTGGGTAGGAAGTTCGCGGAAGGGGGGAGGGGAACAAGGGAGGGGAGAGGGGAACCTGGGAAGGGGAAGGGGAACTCGTGGGAGAGGAAGGGGAGGTGGAAGGGGAACGGCACGAATGGGAAAGGACACGCAGGGAGAAACAATTTCTTTATTAAATGGCATAGCAACGCATGCCGGGTACCAGCTAGTATAATATATTATGGAATATCATTCCTGATTCCTGCGTACACCTACCTTAACATCTGGCAAACAATAAATGCCAATCATTCGGACGAAATTACACTGCAAGTAAAATGTGAGATATGTGGCAGGTGAACTTGGATCTCGGTAGGTACCTACCTACACGCCTACACCTATTCACAGCATATTAAACTGAGATATTATATCTTTTAAATTGATATGTTGCTAACCTTTTAGCTTTAATTAGGGCTTCAACTGGCTAATTCTTAATTTTAAAATCACCACAAAGTACTTACCTACATAGTTACAAATATGTTAAGAATGCTTTTTCTTTCACTTAAATGACCCACACTGCAAAAAAATAACACTAAACCAATGCTTGGGAATCTACTTCGAAAATTAATCATATAAACAATACCGATTTTTAAGCTTGTTCTCCAATAACTTTACTGAACGATTTTTAAGAATTAAAGCCCTTTTATTACCATTATAATATTTTTTATGTTAAATTCGGTTGTAAGTCTGTCTGTGGTTGGCATTCTGGTTGAATTTTTTTTTTTTTTATTTTTTTTTTTTTATTTAATACATTTTTTATTAGTTACAGATATTTGTTTTTTTTTTGGCTACCACACTAGGCTAAGCCCGTGTTGTGGTAGTCGTACATTTAATATTTTAACATTTCAAAAAATATTAAGAAATACTTAAAACTAAAGAGAAAAAAAAAAATCATATTTTAAAGAAAAGTAGAAATAAAAATGAAAATTCAAATTCAAATTTTGAAATACAAAAATTAATAATAAAGATTAAATGTTAAGAACTCAAGTGTTCTGTATAAATTAAAACATATAAGTATATAAATCAAAATTAAAAAAATAAATAAATTTAGTGAAAAAGTAAGAGAAAAAAATAACAACATTTTAAAGAAAAATAGAAATAAAAATGAAATTAAAATTTTGAAATGCAAAAATTAATAATTAAAATGTAGTGTTAGAACTTATGAATTCTTTAAAGTACGTTCGTCCCCTTTCAAAAATCCAATGTTGTACACGTGTTATAAAAAGAGAATTAGAATTACTTGACTTTATGTCAGTACTCAGAGCATTATATATTTTAGGAGCGATGAACCAGAATTGTCGTTGAGCGAATGAGGTGTTAGTTTTTGGGATCACGCAACCCAGGTTTGATGAAAAGCGGGTGTGTGCTTGATGTTGTGGAGCGATTAGTAGATTATTTTTTCGTATACAGCAAATGCTTGTTTTAGTAAATAGCTGTCGAATATCTAAGACCCTGATTTTTGCAAAGAGTTCATTTGACGGATAGGTAGGTTGACATTTAAATATAATTCTCAGAATTAGTTTTTGAACTAAAATAATTGGTCTAATAATGGATTCAGCACAACCACCCCATCCCACTATACCGTATATTGCTGTTCTTCAAATAAGTTAAATTTTGTATTGTTTTTAGCAACTATTTACATATCACCGAACTTACAACTTATTGTTTTTTACATTCACATTGTAATTTAAGAACTTAAATATAGCATTAAAAATGTACACTACTCTTCCAGACACAAGCTAATGCTTCCATGGAAGAGTGGTATTAACGTATTTTAAAATGAACATGTACGCAAATTACTACATTATCTAAATGTATATTATATTTTATATGCTAAAATAAATAAATAAAAAAAAAATAAAAAAATAAAAATTGGAAAAGGGCAAAGTATACGCTTCTTAGAGTCTGTAAATCTAAGATATACCTAAGGGAGTAGAATATATGGCAGAGTTTACGAAGTTTTTTACTGTGTCACCGATGTGATCTTCCCAACATAGTTGGTTGTCTATGATTATTCCCAAATATTTAACTACTTTTGAGGATTTGAGGGTCGAACACGTACAATGAACTAGAATTGTTATTTTATAACAGAAAATTATGTTAATTCTACATTTGAAATATATATTTCATTTGTTAGGTTTTAGCTTTAGTTTTAGCTTACATGCAATATTATTAATTCTACAATAATATGGAATATCCCTTATTTTTCACAGGTCTGCACTCAAGGACCCCCCCCCCCCCCCTTAAAGTCTTAAATGGGGATTTAAGACTTTAAAGGGGGGGGGGGGGTGTCGATCCTGGGGGGTTGGAAAATTTATTAGAAAGTTTTTTGGGACCTCTATTTACCACATCTTTTTATATGTACCTACAACATTGTTTAAAACATTATTTGGTAATGTGGGCCCCATTGGATGCTTTACCCGTGCTGAGGCCTGCAGTTTACAATTTAATAAAATTCATTAAAAAGATAATATGAAATAATATATTGAAATAAAATTTAAAAAAAAACTTTACATTGATAAAAGATATGGTGCAATAAAATTGATATTTGTAATATTGTTGTATTTTCCAAAAACGTAATCTAGGAGAACTATTCTCTTTTTTTCCTTGAGACCGATGTAGGTGGGTTTGAACCCCTTACCCCCCCCCCCCCCCACCCCTCAATATGTACGTCCTTGTCTGCACTAATTTATATTCTAAAACCGATGTCTAAAGTGTGATGCTGAAATCTTATTTTAAAAAACTAACTAGCAGACCCGGTCACACCTTGCTGTGGCTAACGAAACCTTTATAACCAACGCCATCTGTTAAATCAAATCCACACCACGCTGCCCGCCGCCGCTTGGCCAGAAAAATTATGTACCTATTTCAACCAATTTACACAAAACCCTGATAAATTGTATACCTAAAAACCTTCCTCATGAATCACTCTATCTATTGGTGAAAACCGCATGAAAATCCGTTGCATAGTTTAAAAGATCTAAGCGCACATACAGACTTCATTTTATACTTAGATAAAGACTAGCAGACCCGTCCACACGTTGCTGTGACTAACGAAACATAACGCCATCTACTTGCCAGCCCGCTCCCTTTATATATTACTAGCTTTTGCCCCTGGCTTCGCACGTGCCACTCCCCCCCCCACCCCCCCCTTCCCCTCCCCAACCCTCCCCTTCCCACCCCTTCCCACCCCCTCACCACCTCCCGCATTCCACACATTCATTCCCGGTACATTCTGTTTTCAAACTGCTCGCGTGCAACCTATTACTTATTTTTTTATGCAAATTTCATAATGCCAGAGCTCAACAGTAGTTTTATACAAAATAACGAAAAAAAATTTATCCAATTTGGTGCAGTCGTTCGGAAATTATGCGCGTACGTACATTTCGGCGATTCATTTTAAGATATTGGTATTAGCTACAACGCCAACAAAGCACTCTTTAGGGGGAATAGCCTAATTCAAAAAAAAACTTCGTTTCCTAGGCAACAATTTGTTCGCTTTCTTCTGACGTTTGCAATAACTCGATTTTGTTAGGGTCAGAAAACGTATGAATAAATAATTTCATAACGCCAGAGCTTACCAGTATATACAGCCTATATTACTCGCAAATAATGTAGCTTTCTATTGTGAAAGAATTTTTGAAGTCCGTTCAGTAGTTTTTGCGTGAAAGAGTAACAAACATACATCCATACAAACTTTCACCTTTGTAATATTAATAGGATATATTTCACCAATTTACACAAAACCTTCACAAATTATATACCTAAGCCTTCCTCATGAAGCACTTTATCTCTTGGTGAAAACCGCATGAAAATCCTTTGCGTAGTTTAAAAGATCTAAGCGTACAGACAGTGGGAGCAACTTTGCTTTTTACTATGTAATGTAATAAAGATAAAAACGATTCGATCAAGAAAGCAACAGGTAAAAGCAAACTTGCCAATTTACTTCTGAACCTGCCTTTGATTAACAAGATAAAAAAGGTACAAAAAACCGTCAGTTTGCCATAACGCTGGAGCATGAAGGTGCAGAAAGGAACCGTTTAAATTGAGCAGGCGAATCTAACAGGATCGCGCTAATCACTGTTATTACGGCCGAGGTGAGAAAACAATACGAGGCAACGGTAACCTGTGTAGAACCTTTGTGATCACAACACAACACCTCAACATCTTTCCAACACAACTCCACCTGGGCGCCTGGGCCGAGGGTTGATGACGGTACGGGCCCTGACTTTTTTATTGCAAGTAGGTGTCAGGAATTTATACCACCCGCCAAAATAAACGCAGAGTTTTTTGTGGAAATAATTATTGTTGGAAGTGAGGAGTGGATTAGTGTTGAGTACCTCATACAAGAGGCACCTCAAATGTCCCGTACAAACACGTAAAATGTCCCCCCACCTCACAATATGTATTTGTACCAACTCTTTTTCTTTGTATTACTACAAATATGAAGGGGGGACAAATATGAGGTGTGAGGTGGTTTGTTTGGTTGGACTACATTCATGTCATGTACGGGACAAATATGAGGTGAGGGGTGAGGTGGTTGGTGTATTGGACTACATGTCATGTCACGTTGTCACGTATGGGACAAATATGAGGTGAGGTGTGAGGTGGTTGATGTATTAAACTACATGTCATGTCACGCATAGTTTGGGACAAATGTATGAGGTGGTGAGGCGTGAAGTGTTTGTATATTCTATGACATTTTTGTATTAGAACCGTGAGGTGGTGATGGAGTAAGCCAATTCATATATTGTGAATACCGCAGAAGCGTCCCAACTGCTCAGAAATTTTTGTTTTTTTTTTTATTTTTTTATTCTAAATTATTGTTAAGTGAATACCGCACAAGAGTACCAACTGCTCCAAAAAAAATTTTTTTAACAAAAATTATTGTTATGTGAATACACAAAACAATAATTTATGAGCACAAGAGTTCCAACTGCTGCAATTTTTTTTTTTTTTTTTAATTTTTTTTATTGTAAATTATTGTTATGTGAATACACCTAACAATAATTTATGAGCACAAGAGTCCCAACTGCTTAAATTTTTTTTTTATTCTAAATATTTTTTATTGTAAATTATGCATTGATAAGTGAATACCGCACAACAGTACCAACAGTTTCAAAAAAAAAAATTTAAAGGGATAAGAGGGGGGGGGGGTGCAGGGGGGGGGGGGATCAGAGGGGGGTGCGGGGAGGGGATCAGAGGTGGTGAAGGGGGGGAGGGGGTAGGCCTTTTTTATATCAATTTTTCGTATTACAAAAATAACAGACACGGGAGGCGGGTATGGGTACCGCCACCCCGGTATTTATTAGAAAACCAACACCTCTGAACCAAGAAAATATAGCTGAAGGAAAAAAACCAGCCCCCCCCCCCCCCCCCCCCCCCCCCCCCCCCCCCCCCCCCCCACCCCCCCCGTAAGCGAAAATATTTTGTAACACCTCACCTCAAATGAGGTGGGACACCTCAACACCTCAACACCTCATTTCAATATTTGAGTACCTCATACAAACTCATCCTGATATCGTGTCCTACCCAACACTAGAGTGGATGACACACAACTTTCTAATATATTGATGCAGAGATCACGAATTCTAAATCCGGAGTGAGCAAGTTAACAATCATTACCTAAGTTGAAAATTTCCAAACCCGCGAAAACATCATTTTTGTTATTATTATTATATGATATATAAACGTTATTATATACAGAGCTACGAAATGTGTGAGGTTTTTGAGGTGATTTTTTTATTTTTCTCGAAAATATTTAAACCCGTTTAATAACAGGAGACCATATTTGTCCCAATGCACATAGGTCTCATATAAAACGCTGTAACTCCCTTACTATCATAGAAATATGTTCTAATCTGTGTTAGAAAGGAAAAACACTACGCTTTATATTCCAATCTTAAAAATAGCCACAAAAGAAGTAAAATGTACACTTTTATGTACACAAAGTTTGGAATCGCAAATTGAAAAAAAAAATTGAAACTTCGGGAATTTTTTATAAATTATTTTTGCATAGAGCGACAAAAAAGTGAGTTTACAATATGTGTTTGTTGTACATTTGGATTTGTCTAATAAAATATGTATGTGTTTTTTTTTTTTTTCATTATCAGTAACTTTAGTTTAGAAAAAACGTAAGGTGAGCCATTTTGAAAACTTTTTTATGTTTGTATGCAAAATTTTTATAAAAATAAATATATATGTTTATTTTGAATTTTATAATTTGAAAGCGTATTTCATCACCTTTCTAAAACAGTTTTTGGTTTTGAATGTGCTCAGAAATATTCCAAATATTTGCATTTTATTGTAAAGCGAAAATATTTTGACCATCTGAAAAAATGCCAAATTTTTGAAGGGTTTTAATCGATAGCTGAAATCCCCGGCGGTGCCCGGGCTTTATACAGAGTTTTCGAAATCAAATGTAGACAGTGACCTTCCAACCTCGGTATAAAACTGTAGATTTGCTTACAAATCAAGTCCAGACCGCCCACTTGCCCGCCCGCTCGTCCACCACTATATTATATATTTCAACCAATTTACACAAAACCTTTACAAATTATATACCTAAACCCTCCTTATATATCACTCTATCTATTGGTAAAAACCGCATGAAAATCTTTTCAGTACCTACATTTTTGAGTTTATCGCGAACAGACAGACGCGGCGGAGGACTTTGATTTATAATATGTACAGGGCTGGGCAGTATTTGAATTACTTGTAATTGAAATACGTATTTGAAATACAAATATTTCCTAAAAATGTATTTTGTAATTGGTATTTCAATTGCCTGATGCTGAGGTATTTTGTAATTTGTATTTCAAATGCGTATGGCTTCAAAATACATTTTCAAATACATTTAGCGATCTTAATAATGATAATGAAAAATAAACTGACATAGGTAATACATGATTAAAAACGCTAGAATCCTATACGTACTATTGTCCTGTGCTATAGCCAGTGGCGTAGCCAGGGGGGGGGGGGAGGGGGGGGGGGGGGCGGCCCGCCCGGGCGGCACTTTTAAGGGGGGCGGCAAATTTCCACAAAAAATAATAATATTTCTTGGAATAATTTAAACCATTTCAAATCATTATTTAAAAATCTTCTACGATACTTTCGTTTACGAATCCAACTGTTTTTTTAATTATTTATTAAAAAGATCAATAATTATATTTTTTTAAGATGCAAATTTCGCAATTTGTAGGAAAACCGTAAGCATATTATGAGAGAAACACTAATTAAAGCTGTTAACTCGCAAACAAATTCACTCTTAATTAAAACCAGAATTGTGTTCAGAATGTTTCAACGAGTGAATTTCAGTTGTGTATTCATCTGCTGATACATTTCGAAAGAGTCCTTTATTTCTTTTTAGTTCGACCCCTGTAAATGTATCAAATACTGACCAGTATCTCATCCCGGAATGTAAACATCATAAAGCCATTCTCTTTGACATAAACATAGCTCTTGAAACCCCTATGGTGAACAATAAACGGACAATCAATCTCTTTAGGAAAGCTAATTTTGAAACAATAAATAACATTCTTGGTAGTATTGATTGGGACGCTGAATTCTTAAATTTATCAACTAATAATGCCATTGATCGTTTTTATGTTATATTATATGAAATCATTCGTTTAAACGTCCCATCAAAGGATGTGCATATCAACAACTCTTATCCCTATTGGTTCAGTCCAGCTCTGATAAAACTGACTAAAGATAAATATAAAGTGTTCAAAACTTGGAAAAAATGGTCCAATCCTTTAGACTACCATGAATTTTGTATCCTTCGAACAAGGCAGAAGAGAATGTCTAGTGAATGTCTCAAACAATTTATAACAAACGCTGAACTTAATATATCCCGTGATCCCAAAAAATTCTGGTCTTATGTTAAAGGAAAAAGAAATAATTCTAGTTTACCTCATGTAATGAAACTGGGCGACGTTACTGCTGTTAATCCTTTTGCAATATGCAACCTGTTCTCACAGCACTTCGTCTCCACTTTTAATTATAATACTACCTCCGATGTACACTCTACCAACCATCATAATATAAATAACCAAGTTAACATCTCTTCGGTATCAGTTTCAAAAGAAAAAATAGAAAAAATAATCGATACTATTTCTAACTCATTGGGTGCGGGTAGTGATAAAATTCCAGCATTCTTTATCAAAATGTGTAGCAAGGCAATCTCGAAGCCCCTATTATTGCTCTTTCAATCCTCATTGAAAGAAGGCATCTTTCCGGATCGTTGGAAGTGTGCTCTTATCACACCAGTATTTAAATCTGGGCCTAAAAATGATGTCCAGAACTATCGTCCGATATCTAAGTTACCAATCTTCAGTAAAAATTTTGAAAAAATTGTTCACGAACAACTTTATAACTGCGTCCAGTCTGTAATACTCGTGAACCAACATGGCTTTATGAAAAAAAGATCGGTTGTCTCCAATCTTGCCATATTCATTGAAAATATTACGAAATCAATGGATGATCAAATCCAAGTTGACGTAATCTATACAGATTTCTCGAAAGCGTTTGATAAAATTGATCACAGTCTTCTTTTATCCAAATTACTAGCTTTAGGAATTCACGGAGATTTGTATCGATGGTTAGTCTCTTATCTTAATGGGCGCACTCAAGGAGTAAAAATTAATGGCTTCATCTCTGAGTTCGTAAATATTCCTTCTGGTGTACCCCAAGGATCTCACCTGGGACCGTTGCTATTCACAATTTTCATCAACGACATTATAAAATGCTTTAATTATGCAAATGTTCTACTCTTCGCTGATGATATGAAAATATATCTTCCGATTAACTCTATCATTGACTGCATTAAATTACAAGAAGATCTTTATAGGCTTAATGACTATTGTATAATTAATAAACTCAACATGAACACTTCAAAATGTTATGTGATTACCTTCACTAGAAATAAAATAAAATTTGATCATAACTACCATATAGCCAGCCAATCACTCAAAAGGGTTACTCAAATTCGCGATTTAGGTGTTCTACTTGATAGTAAACTTACATTCGAGGCACATATTAATATGATTGTGAAGAAAGCCCTTAGAATGTTAGGATTCTTATTCCGTATTGGAAAAGAATTCAAGAACATCCAAACACTTAAAATATTGTATTTTTCATATGTTCGCAGTCATCTTGAATTCGCTTCTCAAATATGGAATCCTCAATATAATATTTTATATTAAACGCATTGAAGCCATCCAAAGAAAATTTGTTCATCATTTAAATTTCAAGTTTAATATTGGTTATCATAACATTAACAGCTTGCAGGACCCTTATGAACTTAAATCATTAAAAATTAGAAGAGACTCTGCAGATATAATATATCTTCATAAAATTATCAATGGTTTTATTGATTGTTCACCCCTTTTGGCTGAAATTAATTTTAGAGTCCCCTCCGTTAGAACCAGAGAAAAATCAATTTTTCATCTTCAAAAATGTTCTACTAATCTTAGACAAAATGCTTTTGTATTCAGAACATGTAATGTATTTGATAAGAATTTTAATGATATAGACATATTCTCATGTAATTTAAGTACCTTAAAAAAGTATATCATAGTCAACATTAAATAATTTTTTGACCGTATTGCAAGTTACCATATTATTGCTTTGAATCCTTTCCAGTTGCATATTGGTGTTGTGAAGTGAGAACAAATTTCTGACTCCTACTTCATGTTTGAAATTTTGTAAGCAGATTATTACAGTTTATATTGTGTTTTTATATCTTTTTTTTTAATAATTTTCAGGGTTATATTTTTGTTAAGTTCTTATGGGTACAGGACCCTCACTTTTTGTTTTACTTTTTAATTATAATTTTAATTATGTGAAAATCTATCATTGGGTATTATGTATATTATTATTGTTATTACTACAAGTGTAAAATATCTGTTGATTTTCCAAAATAAATAAAACAAAAATAAAAATAAAAAAATAAAAATTTCTTCTAACACAGCAAACTTCTTTTGTGGCACCATTTTGATTTAAATTAATACATTACTTTGTTTAAAAAAAAAATAAGTCCTTTATTTTATTCGAAGTGCAGTTATAAAATTCTAGTTGCAGATTATGTACGTGCTGCCAGAATCAAAGAGAAGCCATTTTCATATTCTGAGTGTAGTTTTAATTCGCTAAATACAGATTTAATTTAACCCGTCTAATCACAGGAGACGCAAATTGTCCCACACATTTAATTTAAAAATAAATTTGTGACTGCGATAAAAAGTTAAGATCCAGTTTTATTACATTTTTTTAAGAAAGGGAATCTGTATTTAAAATTTTAAGTTTATTCTATTTTAGGTACTTTAATTCGAATATTCGCAGGCGTGTATTTTTGGGCCAATCCACATTTCCAATATCAAAATTTTAATATTTAGATGAATTTGCCACATTAAACAATAAAACCATATCCGAAAAGGGGTTTATAAATAGGAGAGCTTGGACATGAAAGTGTTTTTTATAGACCTTATACTTTATTTTTTTATAGGATTAAAATACTTATAAAAAAACTTACCGATATTTTGATTTTGCATTATTTAGTATGGCTTCATCTTAATAATACAGATTCATTGATCCATTTTTTTCGATAGCAAAAAATCTCCAAGCACACCAAACCACGTCTAACCTTCATATCTGTCAAAAAAAAACGAAAAATGCAAAATGGCTGATAATGTCACCATTTTGCAATTTGAGAGACGGGTAGAGTACCGCCGCCCCGTGAACCATTTATTGGATAACCAACAACTCTGCCATACATCGCCAGTGGTTCGTACTTTTGGTGACTTAACAGGGGTGCTTGGGTTCATGGGATGAGGTTAGTCCAGGTCTTGGCGGTGGTTACATCTGCCCACCAGCTGCCCGGAAGGCCGGATCGGGAGAGAATGGTTGGGAGAGTCCCTTTGACTTCTACAGCCGTACTCTCTCGGAGCATCGCCTTGCACCGCAGTGGGAGGGATGGATTCATACGTCCGCCACCCTGAACACGCTGACACCCAGATTCCTACCCACCCTTCACACCATTTTCCTTCCCAGAACTTCCTCTCCTCGTCCATTAATCACGTGATGTTTTTAGCAACTTTTTAACCCCCCCCCCCTCCTCTGGTGATATGTGCTGAGGTTTTAGACTAACCCCCCCCCCCCCCCAAAATCACGTGTATATTTTTTAGTACAAAGTATTTTGAAATTTTCAGAATATTATTATGATAAATAAATACACGTAATATCTCATTATACCTCTCGTGATATTTCGTGATTTTTTCCGAACCCCCCACACGGGAAGCACCAGCTTCAAAATCAAATAAAAAAAGAATCATCAATATTGGTTCACCCAGTCGAAAGTTAAGTAACAAACATAAAAAAAATTAAAAATAAAAAAAAATACCATCGAATTGAGAACCTCCTCCTTTTTGAAGTCGTTTAAAAACAGTGCAACACAAATAAACCAAACTATTTTTATCGATACATATACAATATACATTCTCAGAGGCAGGCCTTTCTGTCAAGGGCAGTTTCAATCTGCCAAGCGCCAGCCGCCTGCTTGAAAGTGGGGTTGTTTGGATGCATTACAATGAAAAAGTAGGTGAAATGAGTGAAAAGGAGGAAGGTTGGGAAAAAAATACAAAATTCTTCCAGTTTGCACCACATGTATTTATATCAGTGAGATTTGGAAACCCCTATAACCACAGGTGGTGATCATTCACTGCAGAAGTCAACCTGGAAATGTTGACAAACATTTTGCGTTCTTGTTCATGTAATAATATATATTTATTTAACATTATTCTTTTCAACAGTGAAGTGTTAAATGAGATTATAAATAATAATCATTTATAATAAAATAATATTACTGTTGTAAACTGAAGACAATGGCTTAAATGCGCACAAAGAGACTTAAAATACTTCAAAAAACGTAAGTAGGTAATATGTACATTGTCAAAAAAAGTGTCCAGATAAATAATTAAGTAATAATTTTGTTGTGTTTTATTTAATTTATGTCATCCCTGAAAAGAAATCGGAAGCATTCCTGGCTTTACTGGATGGCAGATTATTTCGCAAGTCTTTGCGTTTGTTCTGTTTCTTGTTAGCCGTGCTGACCTCCATGTCATTGAAGTAAGAGATGTTCCAGAATTTGATGTCGTTGTTGTGGGAGCACGAGGCGATGTAGGTGCCAGCGTTGCAGATGTCCATTCGCTCCACGGAGATGTTGTGCTGGCCAACAATGCCGAGGTGTTTGTGGGGGAAGAGGTGGGTGGCCCTCAGGATACCGTCCTCCCCAGACATGACCACAATGTTCTCGGTGATGGGGACCATGCAGGAGATGGATTGCTTGGGTCCGGCGTACTCGTCGCTGTGGAGACCAAACTCTCCCCAGTTGAAGAGGTACATTTTGCCCTTGGAGGAGCCTACAAATATTTTTGTGTCGTTGCGCAGGAGACCGAGGCAGGTTAGTTCGGATTCATATTCATTTGATTGAACGTGTATTTTCCTAAAAACAAAAAAGAACAACCATAATTATTATTGGTTCAAATAACAACTTTAAATTGACTTATGATGATGTAGTGACTCAAAATGCGGGAACCGACTATTTTCAAAGTGGTAACATTATTTCTCCACACACTGGCCACACCACATCAAGCTAAAATGAACTTGATATAAATTTGGTTTGTCAATATTATCATTCTGTAAAGGCAAAAAATCATTCTTAGGGGGCATACATTAATTAAGTGAGCTCAAAAAGGGGGCGGATCCAGCAAAATCTCACGTTACTTGAAAAGAATATACAAAGTGGCCCAAATTTATCTCACCAAGGAGGGGAAAAAAAAAACCTACAACATCCCTGCTCTAGCGAAGAATAACAAAATACAAATAAAAAACAAAAAGAACTGTGACAAGAACATTTTCTGTTGAGAAAGAGGAAGTTAAATATTATAAAATTAAAACATAATTTATCTCTAAGAGTATCTGTGGCGGTGTCCGCCACATAGATTGCATGGATTGATCCGCCACTGGACTGCATGGATTTTATTTTTATACAAATCTACAGTTTTTTCTGAGATTGATGAAATTCCTTCAAAACAAGGTAACTGTCTATGTGAGATTTCGAAAAACTCTGCGTAAAGCCAGAGGGCAGAGCCGGGGATTTCAGCTAGTTAATATTTTTGAGCATTTTGTCAATGTTTAGAAAGTAAATAGAAATTTTAATTTTATAAGGTATATGTATAGACACTTGAAAAAATAAATAGTGGCGCACCTCCCGGTGATGTTGATGGTGCTGAGGCCCCCGTCCCCGCCAGTGCAGACCAGGTACTTGGCGGCAGAGTTGGTGATCATGTCGGAGATATAGTCCTCGGAGACCTTAAGCGAGAAGATGGGGACGGTGTGCTTCTCCCGCGTATCCCACATCCTCACGGTGCCCTCGTCGTCGCCTAATTAAGGGAAGCACATAATAAGTTGATTAGTCATTTGTATTCCATAACCATCATCAAATTATTTGTGTGAAATTGCTACAATCAAATGAATATAATAATAATAATAATTGGAAGATTTATAAAGGGAAATTTTGACATAATAATTATACATTACCTGTAGCTATGAGGTTTTCACTAATTACTCTGAGGCAGTAAATAGGATCATCGTGAGCATTTTCATATAGTCCTTTAAGTTTCCCAGTGTCCATATCTGTCAACATTATGCTTTTGTCCTGCAAAAATTAAAGATTTTTGTATTACAGTCAAAAGGTCAGCGATGAGAAGGAGAATAGCATAAAGGATCCATGTTTAATCAAATTTTGTCCTGCAAAAATTAAAGATTTTTGTATTACAGTCAAAAGGTCAGCGATGAGAAGGAGAATAGCATAAAGGATCCATGTTTAATCAAATTTTGAACTACTTAAGGACAAGTTGTTTGAGAATTTCAACAATTTTTCATAGTCAATATTCAAGTTCTGTGAAAGTCCTATTGACCTTCTGTTACTATCCAAGTACTGTCAAACAACCGTCCAATGATGAAATGAACTTAAATTTTAACTTTGAAAATTGATCAGTTGTTTCAAATTCCATGAAACATCCTTGGTTTTCGATTACGTAGATAAGTTTCACAACAACAGCTGAAGTGAAAATCTATGTTTTTATACATTTTATGGCTTGGTTACATAGCAAAAAAATTACCATTTTATTTTTATTTAGAATTAACGGCACAGGTGCCATTTACTCACTGACAATCACATTACAAATAATATAAAATATAGAAAGAAAAGAAAAATTATAAGATGGATTATATTATAAGTAAATGTGTGTGTACACATTTACTTATGTGTACACACACATTTACTTATTAAATTGTTATGTACAAAGTAAATTAAATCAATTGGAAGGACTCAATAAGTGCTATACTTGTACTTCAATAAAGGCACATTAAAAACAGCGGCTACATTAGGCTAGAACTCCACTGCAATCTCTAGTCGCGCTATACTTCAGTCGCAAAAATTAAACTCAACGTTTCAAACACAGGGCACACAAATGCGGCTAAACAACTCACACTAGATTTTTAGTCGCCACAATTAATCGCAGTGGAGCCCTAGCCTTAGCAAAACGGTGTGAAATATACATACATATTTATAACAGAAAATTATGTTTGCAAATTGTTTTTTTACTCTTTAAACTTAAATTTAACTCTTAACTTTAGATTTATTGGCACATGACAGGTGAAGATGGCTGTAACAAGATTAGTAAATTTAGTCCTTACCTTTGAACAGCTGAATAGAGTGTTGCCGTCTTCGCTGAATTCAATATCCCGGCAGGCTTTGGAGTGAAGCTCGTGCGTGGCCATCAGTTGGTTCTCGTCATTGCTGTAGTTGTAGATGTACACGTCTCCCGTGATGGAGGCCACGGCCAAAATGTCATTCACCGGATGGAAGCACAGGTCCACGATGCAGTCCTCGGTCTGGATATCGGGCGGGTGGTCCCTCTGTATCTCTTTAGCGGCCTTGATGGCCTTCACAAGCTCGTCGTCTTCATCTTCTTCCGGCTCCTTTTCTTCCTGCTCCTCCTCATTGGATGAGTCCTTATCATCTGGTGAAAACAAAAGATTGTAAAAAGGACTGATATTATTTCAAGAAACAACATCAAAAAAAGCTGAATCGTAAAATTGGTGTGAATTAGAAATTAGAACAGTTAGCAGTTCTTAACCTTTTTTGTACCGCCATGAGGTACAAAACTGCAAGAGGAATAAACTGAATACAGTAGAAATGAGATAAGGCATATGTTTATTTATGTTTTTATACAGGGTTCTTACAGAACAATCCAGTTGCAGAAACTCACTTATTTTACATATAAATATTTCGATGATAAGATGAAGAAAGAAGTAAAAGGAGAATATAATATGACGCTAAAGTGAATGGCAAAAGTCCCCCGACTTGAAGTCAAGAAGACACAAAACAATTGAATCAAGGAGCTTGTGTCAGGACAGAGTTGTGAGGCGTTAATAGCTGTACCTTTAATTAATTAACCGTTTTTAATGATCATATTTGATCAACCTTTTTTTAAACATCCGAGAAGATATGGCAGACCACAGGTTAAGAACCCTGCATTACAAAACATCTATAAAAAATATTTAGTAAAGTCTACAATATATTTATGCACAATTATTTTTGAAGAGAACTACACAGTAAACATAAAAACAGTGAAGAAAGTGATTTTTATCAGCACAATATGTATATCTGGAGGTTAATCATTGACGTAGTATACATATATAGACGTGCCCTGTGAAATTCATAATGACCCCGAAACCAAATAAAATTGGCTCAAGGCCCATTTATGAAAAAGTGCATGCATTGTTTTGCACCGTTTAGATCGCATAGTTAGTGTTACATACATAGTGTTGTACCTTTTATCGGTCTATAAGGTCTACACTGAAACTACAGTAGAGCGTCGATTATCCAAACTAATTGGGGGACATGGGTGTTCGGATAACCAGTATTTTCGGATAATCGAACCATACATATATTACGTACTTCCGTATTACGAAGCGATGAATGAATACCATATTTAAATTTATATCTTTAATGACAAATAGGAATTAAACGAAAAAAAGTCCAAAATTAACGCTTAAAAAAACCATCAATGTTCGTCTGCCGAAGCAAGCCTACCTGCTTACGAGCGGCTAGGTCACGTACTTTTCTAAGGACAGATATTTGATACTGTTCGCTTCTCCGATCATGTAGGATGCGTCTTCCAAATCAATCTTTTTATGATTCCTTATCAGGCTTTCTTCTCCCTCCTTTCCTTTTTCTAAAAGTAACTTATGTAAAAATTACTTTCTATAATACCGTTTGAAAGCCTCAATAACGCCTTGACCCATGGGCTGTAATAATGAAGTCACATTAGGTGGAAGAAACATGACTTTTACAAACTCGTCTTTTTCATTTCATGAAGGATGAGTTGGGGCATTATCAAGAAGCAAAGATGTTTTCTCTCTTTTACCATTTTTTAATTGATGGGCTTTTAAGAGGGTATAAAATTTTCTCTAAACTTTTCCATGAAAATTGTACTATCCATCCAAGAACTCTTCGTAAACGATAGGCATCGCAGACATATTAAATTGTTTGAAACAACGTGGTTTCTTGCTTTTACCAATTACAAGCACGGGCAATCGGTGGCTGCCAGTAGGATTAGCACATGCGTAGGCAGTGATATGATCCTTGCTTATTTTAGGACCAATGCTAATGGCTAAGTTGTAACCAAAGCTAAATGCTACTAACCAAAGCAAGAGTTTTTCGTGGCAAAGCTTTCAAATTGAGCCCGGTTTCGTCTGCAATGTAGACGTTTTTGAGAGTAGGCACGCGCGGGTCGGGCGGGCGTAGTAGTTCGGATAAGCGGTCGTTCGGATGATCGACGTTCGGATAATCGACGCTCCACAATACGTCACGCCATAATACGTCACGCGTGATTTATGAGGCAACTTATTGGTTCATGAATGACAAAACTACTTAATGGGATTTGAGAACGAACTTTGTGATCGGTTTTAGAAACTTGCATTAATATTATCAAGGCTTTCTAAGCGAGGCGATGGAATACGGAGAAGAGTTGTCTTGTTAATATTAATTTACATGGTTTCATTATTCATAGGCAGGCTACTTAGGTAAGGCACATCTTGCCATTATTGATCGAAGGAGTTATGCTAGAAGTGTCTAAGTTACTTTTTGATAATTTGATTTAGTTACCAGAATGCGCTCTAAATCATCCCTTATTTGAAATATGCTGTGAATACCAATGTCAGGTGCTCTAGATTGACGTAATTGTGACCTATCTCATGTAGAAGTCGAAATATTATCTCAGCATTTTTTACGCCAAGAAATCAATAAACAAATTTCATTCCAGAGCGATTTAAAAATTTCACATCGGCACTTCTAGCGTTAAGCCCCAGATACACACATGCCTTCTTAATATTGTAATAAATCACAAATCTCTAAATAATTCATTAATCGCGCCCATTATCGTGAAATATGTATCACCAATTCAAATTCGATGAAACATAGTTTGTTAATAAAACAAATTAATAGAAATGAAATACATAAAAATCTAAAACATAAAATATAAAAGTTCGCTTTGAAAAAAAACATTTAACACTAATAGCACACTTATGAATTCAAATCGGATTATGATCATACCTCCCTCAATACTTCCGAGGGCTTCCGCCCCCTCCCCATCGGAAGTTCCATCAAACAATGCTGAGCTGACTCGACACAAGGAGCACTCATCCGAGTCATCATCCCTCAGTTCCATTATCGATGGAAATTCTTCCCCTTCCCGGTCCTCCAGCTGCTTTGGACCTTATTTCAGCATACCCATATATTGCTAACGCGTTTATCATCAAATAAGTCATTACAGATTGACATATCATCGACATCTTTCCATTTCCAAAAATAAATTACAATTTTTCATTCAATGCCCGTTACCTCCAGGTCTGGGTGTTATGACAACGATTATTGGACTTTGAAAAATTGGCTTTTCAGCTGTTGTAAGGAAGTAAAAAAAATATTATATAACACTTTGTACCTTTGTCAGTAATTTCCAGATCATTTGCATTCACATCGGATTGATTCTCATTCGTTCGGCTTGTGACTTCTTCGAATGATATGCCGAGAGGACTTAAGCTCATGGTAATCATTGCTTGTTCGCTGAATAGATACAGACTATCTACAAAATTTTCTTTGTTCGGGTAAAACTGAACCAAAAGAAAAGATTGAAAGAGAAAAAATGATTTATATCGAATACATCGTACCTTCAATGTCTTGTTCAAAACCATCGTTGGTTGCCTCCTGTACTGGGGAAGTTTCATCGAAGCTAGGGCCTACGCCGACATCAATCACTGGGTCGCTGGCTAGATTATCTAGATCTACAAAATTGTCTTTGGTAGGGTAAAATTGAACCGAACAAAGAGTTGTTTATACCGGTTCCACGACAACTCAACAAAGTGGCATTTCAACACCCCTTTGAAAAGTCATTAAAATTTATTAAAAAAAAAATGAAAATAGCCCATAACCTAACCTAACGTAACGTAACCTATTTAACCAATTTTCAAAATATTTTTTTCATCACTTTTAACGACTTTTCAAAGGGGGTGATGAAGTTGCATGTTGATGAGTTGTCTGGTCACCGTTTTTACCAGTGTTATAGAAATAGTGCATTATTATCTCAAAGATTTTATTTTATATTGATTAGTGCGTGGGTATCTGAAATAATGTTATGGTAGAAAAGTGACAGGGAGTGTTTGATAGACAGGAGAAAAAAATAAGGGTCTCAACACTGCCAGGGACACAGGAAATAGTAGGAGTTATAAAGAGTTATGTAGAGGATCTCCAATATATTATGCGCTTTGTGCCTAGCATTTGTTGTTTTTATCTTCAATGGAAAAACTTTATATTATGAAAAATACGGAGTTTGCCAGTCTAGGCACATTTAAAGTAAGGAAGTCATTTATTTGGAAAAATTTCCACACTCCACTTTTTAATATGCACAAATTATTTAAATTCATCTTAATTAATATGAGAATCAACTAGGGTGAAATGCAGATCCTGCCAATGTATGGAAATTTAATAAAAAAGCACTTTCTAGATGAGAAAAGTGCGGAGAAGCTGAATAAAAAAAAATTAAGGCGCGCTCGGCAAAATTGAGGGAGATACAGCCATTCAAAGTATTGAGAAAATGTAATTATGACAGCCCGGCGGCCATTGCGTTTTGCGTCACTGTTATGTTGGTATCTCTGATACAAACAAGAGGTAGATACAAACCCTGCTTTGCCAAACAAACCATTAAAAACCTGGGATGTTTTTTAAAGTAAAGATAACATACACAATCCCGCTACACAAACCATTCAAAAACGTAGGCTGTTTTTTAAAGTAAAGATAACATACACAATCCCGCTAGGCTTTGCCTGCTTTGCCAGACAAACCATTTAAAAACATAGGCTGTTTTTTTAAAGTAAAGAAAACATACACAAGCCCGCTAGAAAAATTTCATAATTACGCGTCTCGTCATGTATCCCACGAAGTCGGCTACAATCGTATCTAGCGCTTGTTTGTATGTCAGGGATACCAACATATCAGTGACAAAATGGCGTGCAGGTTGTCGTAGTAGTATGCTTTGCGGTGAAAAACCGTTAAAAAATCGTTGCTTTTTTTTTAAGTTCAAAAATTTTTTCTATTGCTTTCCGCACTTTTTTTCACCTTCCAAATTAAAGTGCCCAACTTAAAACGCGGTAAAAACATGGTTTTTGGCAAAAAAAACAAACATTAGCAGGATCTGCATTCCTCCCAACAACTATTTATGTTGGGGAGATGGTAAAAGATGTATTAAAGTTTCAATTTTTTTCATTCAAAGTTCAAAGGGAACTGACATTTGCCGGCAGGTTCTGCTTCAATCTAAATATCCACAAATTATCAACCATATAGTGCAACAGCAATCATGGAGTAAATTTAGCTAGTGCAAATATGTAGATCCCGTGCGTGACACAGAAGAATAATATTATGAAAAATGAAACAAGTTCTTCTCAAAGGGCAAAGGGAGGTTGGGGATTACATAGGGAGAAAGGGAACAACTTTAAAATTGGACAGTCGGTTAATTCTAACTGTTTGTTTAAAATTTTTGGCAATTATTTTTCTTTGATTTTAAAAAAAATAATTGCCAAATTTTTTTGAATTACAGTCCGATTCCCACCCTCCCTTTGCCCCTCCCCCTTCCTCCTCCCTCCACCAACCAGTCTCTGATGTTATCTCCCTCTCATATGCTCTCTCTTTCTATTATGTTTACCTCTTAATCTTCCTCTGTACTATAATTTAGTTTATATGTTTTTTGCCCTGAAGGTTGAGTACAACCGAAACCGGTCGACGAATATAAATTAAAATAAAGAACTTTTTTCACTTTGTATAATATCAAGCCACAAGTGTTTACTTTCTTCGATAATAATATTATGTTTACTTTAGTAATTATTTGAGAGATATGCTATTTATGCCGTCTTGTAACTATATTCAGTACAGTTGACTATGTTTATTATTTCTGTGAAAGTATTGTCAACTGCACACTGATGGCACACTGTTTATAGAAGCGAGTTACAAGTTTAGTGAGTATCTAAATGACTCAATACTGATATTATTGTTACAATTAAAAAGAATTTTGGATCGAGTAGTTCTAGTTGGTATACATAAACGTAAATTTAATTCATTTTAATTCTTTCGTAATTGAATTGAATGGCTTTAATAGGTAGACTGGTTATAGTTAATATGTCTTAGAAATTTATATTTTATAGTTTTAATTGTTTCTAACTAATAACGGCCGCACTTTTAGGCGC
Organism: Limnephilus marmoratus; assembly: GCA_917880885.1. NCBI lineage: Eukaryota > Metazoa > Arthropoda > Insecta > Trichoptera > Limnephilidae > Limnephilus > Limnephilus marmoratus. The sequence goes on along the minus strand of OU862909.1, from coordinate 54,830,875 downwards.
AGATTATGGAAATTACACAGCATTTCAACAAATACTACAATAATTATTAACTACTTACAAGCACAAAATACTTTATTAGGTTCTTAGTTTTGGTTAATTAAGTAATTTATGCATATTTAAACTGAAACAAAACTTTTGCAAACGTGAAATCCATACTAAAAAAATCTAAAATGGCAGAAAAGGAATCCTTTTATTAAGGAGGGATATTTTGAGGTCTGACTGAATAAAAATGGAATTTGAATGCATATTTTACCTGATATGATTTTAGATTTTCACGGCCAAAAGCATTTTTGTAATTTGTTTTTGGGGTATTGTGCCGTGTTGCACTACCTGCTCCTTTAGCCTACGTTTCGGACAGCGTTACAGTGTCCATCATCAGATGGAGCTAAGCTCAATAGTTGTTGGTATCCGGTAATTGACGGCTACACCGAAGCTAAATGAAAAAAAACATTGTGGAGTGTACTGTAATACCAGCTCGTTGTGGAGTGGAACTGACGACACGGTATCGCTCCTAAGTACATAAGCACACATTTCACCACTAACAATTACAAAAGTTGTATGACATCTGACCTGATGATGGACACTGTAATGCTGTCCGAAACGTTGGCTAAAGGAGGAGGTAGCGCAACACGGCATAATACCCCAAAAATAAATAACAAAAAAGGATATTTTACCATCTTTCCTGATGCAAATAGTTGTTTCTGGTAGTAATTTTTCCATTGTGTGTGACTATTAAGTGTGTAATAATTTATTTGGCTAAAGTTCGGTTTTTGGGGGAAATTCCTAAAAAATAAAACTAGTTATTTTTATACTAATTATGGGCCGGAAAAACCGAATCTGAAAGAATTAGGCGGCGGAAAGCAATATTAACTGAGTTACACGACTTTAAAAATTTTTATACGCATACAGGAAAATAGCCATTTTGGAAACATTCTGATTCCTACAAAATCAAACTAATAGTTATTTTTATACTAACTTTGGGCCGGGGAATCCGAATCTGAAAGAATTAGGCGGCGGCAAGCAATATTAACTGAATTACACGACTTTAAAATTTTCCAAACATGCACATGAAAATATTCATTTCGCAAGCTGATTTTGACTTGACACACGTAGTACAAAGACCATAGAAAACAAGATAACATAGATGTTTTTACCACACAAAATTAAGTGTTGCCATTAACCAGTAATATCAATAACGTAAAATAACACGTTTATATTTTAAGTACTTATTCTTTATAAATTTTACTCACTTTTGTATCACAAACCATGTTACATAAACCCAGCGTAGATGCTAAACTACTTGAAAACAGGGATGTTTTATTGCCGTGACGCGAGCAGGCGGTATAAAGGGGCACAAACCATGTTACACAAACCTAGCGTAGCCGTTAAACTACTTGAAAACAGGGATGTTTTTTTGCCGTGACGCGAGCAGGCGGTATAAAGGGGCACAAACCATGTTACACAAACCTAGCGTAGCCGCTAAACTACTTGAAAACAGGGATGTTTTTATGCCGTGACGCGAGCAGGCGGTATAAAGGGGCACAAACCATGTTACACAAACCTAGCGTAGCCGCTAAACTACTTGAAAACGTAGGCTGTTTTTTTAAATTGACGCGAGCAGGCGGTATAAAGGGGCACAAACCATGTTACACAAACCTAGCGTTAGGTTAGGTTAGGTTAGGGACGTGAGCAGGCGGTATAAAGGGGCACAAACCATGTTACACAAACCTCGCGTAGCCGTTAAACTACTTGAAAACAGGGATGTTTTTTAAAATTGACGCGAGCAGGCGGTATAAAGGGGTACAAACCATGTTACACAAACCTAGCGTAGCCGCTAAACTACTTGAAAACGTAGGCTGTTTTTTTAAATTGACGCGAGCAGGCGGTATAAAGGGGCACAAACCATGTTACACAAACCTAGCGTTAGGTTAGGTTAGGTTAGGGACGTGAGCAGGCGGTATAAAGGGGCACAAACCATGTTACACAAACCTCGCGTAGCCGTTAAACTACTTGAAAACAGGGATGTTTTTTAAAATTGACGCGAGCAGGCGGTATAAAGGGGTACAAACCATGTTACACAAACCTAGCGTTAGGTTAGGTTTGGTTACGCATTTTTAAGATTACGAATTTTCATACTTTTGGTTTAAGAATACGGCCGTTGAGATAGTTGTAATTCATAAATATAGGGATAAATATTTTTTGAGACTTGGTAACACTGCCAACACATGTTTTCGTAGATTTCTTGTTTATCTATGATTTTGTACTGAATGAGTCAAATTCAGCTACCGAAATGAATATTTTCTTGTTTGTGTGTATTGAAAATTTTAAAGTCGTGTAATTCAGTTAATATTGCTTGCCGCCGCCTAATTCTTTCAGATTCGGATTCCTCGGCCCAAAGTTAGTATAAAAATAACTATTAGTTTGATTTTGTAGGAATCAGAATACTTCCAAAATGGCTATTTTCCTGTACGCGTATAAAAAATTTTAAAGTCGTGTAACTCAGTTAATATTGCTTTCCGCCGCCTAATTCTTTCAGATTCGGTTTTTCCGGCCCATAATTAGTATAAAAATAACTAGTTTTGTTTTTTAGGAATTTCCCCCAAAAACCGAATTTATTCCATTTATTTTAGTGCCTGTTCATAAGAATGTATCCAGTACACAAAAAAAAATTAATTACAATTTCTCCTTTCAATCTGGATGCTGGCTCAAAATGTTTACAGTCAGCTTCCTTTGACTTCGATTGCTGATCAAATACTAATTATACTTATAAAAAGATTAAACTGTTAACTATTTGACTACATATATGAAGCTCATGATGATGACAAATAAAATTAATTATAATAGAAACAAAGTAAAACCTGGTGGCTGCATGACATCAGCATCCTCTTCATCTGAAGATTCATCAAATTCTGAGCCGACGGAGCTCAGGTCACTCTGGTTAAGATCTTCTTGCAAAGCATCCACTGACTGCAACTCATCGTCATCCTCCTGGCGGCCCAATCCCTTCTTTGCGGGGCCCATCTGCTTAGGATAAATGCACATGTCTACTTTAAAACAGCACAATTAAAAAATAATATGCAACAAGTGGTAAAGAACCGGCAGAAGATTGACAATAATTCTCGCCAATAAATTTCGCTGATCAAAACAGATTGCTCAATTGGAATCTCAATGCTATTGAAATATGAAAATCAATACATCCGATGCACCTGTCTCACTTTGAGATTGCGTAGAGCGAGGGACGAATGTTGACACTGCATAAAATGCAATTATAGAATAGACAATTTTTCACCAAAAGAGGTATAAATGCACAGTGCGTTTACTATGGGAATGAACTTAAATTTGATGTCGTACGGGTCCCCTTTACAAGGTGGTCTAATTTTACAGAAGAAATCAATTGAGATTTGGAATTTGGAAAAATGAAACAACAGGTAATTATTATATTATTATGTTCATGTAAGTTATGACGACTTACATTATACCAATTTGAAAAAGTAATACGGTCAATAATAATAGCTGTCAAAATTCACAAAACAGAACTACTTTGAAGCACGCTGTATTATTTTGAATACATAAACTTACTACATTTACGCGTATATAGTTATTGCCCTAGCGCTTGACACATAAATATACCCAAATATACCGCTTGACACCTTGACAGAGTGAAAGAAAAATAGAAACATAACCTCAATCGACATGCTATGACATAAACAAAGGAATTGCCATATTTTCACCAAATAATAATTGTAAGTGATATTTCAGTACGTACTTATGCACTTTTTTATTAAATATTTTTTTAAATTCTGGATTTATTTCCCCCAAAAAATGTCTTCATTTTAATATTATTCAAAATGTTCAAACATTATGTTCATATGTTGAACTACTAGGTAATTCATGCCAATAAATTTTCACATATATACAAAATGTTTCGAAAATGTCGGCCACAAATAATAATTATTGATTTCAATGATAATATTATAGGTTTTAAAAATGTATTGACAACTTTACCAGAAGAAAAAAATAATTTTGGAATTTGGTATGATCGATTATTTTACAAACAGCATTTTATGAAAAGTAAAAAAAATCACTGTAACAATATTTAGGTTTTTCATGTTGATGAATAAATTTCAAACGATTCAAATGAAAAAGACTTTTGTGAAAATATCAATATAATAATAGGCAAATCCCGGTGGGAAAGGTAGATATCCACTTCGATTATAAATCGATATGGATATGTTGATTCGTTGATTGCCCATCGCTACACACACTTGTATATATTTTGTCAGTTGTCTTTTGTCATATGCTTTTGTCTTTGTCTATAAAATTGTCCTTGAATTTTCTATGCATTTTACTTCTTTGTGACAGCTCTTCGCGGTTCTAATATATTTATATATTTACTAATTTTAACCCAATAAGATTTTTTATCGTTGTTTCGTTGATATATTGTTATAATCTAATTTGTTAAGGATGACAATGGGAGATGAAACTCCTGTAACCTCACTTGTTCTTCCAGTATTGATACGCCCAGTCCTTACACAGGTTAGTGTCAAACTTATTCGTGTCATAATAATTGTACCATATTCTAAGAAATCATTCCTGACTGCAGCTCTGGTTAAAAATGGGTGGATAAATGAAAACTATTACAAACTTAGAAATTATTGTACTAAGGTGATTCCTTCTGTGTTATTTTTTTTGCCATATTAGTATTAAAATATGTTCACCAAAAGGAAAAAAAAACCACACCCATCACTTGGATCCACCAGCATCAGCTATCTTTAAAAAATCCTTGTCCGAAAAAAGAAAAAAAAATGTGTTTGTGGTTATCAAACCAACGCAAAATAATCTTAATTTTTATTACTTCATTGTAAAAATCAAACAGATAGCCTGATAACATTCCATTCGTTCTGTTTTTAAGGAATGCTGTAAATACTCTTATCTGAACTGTTATTATATAGTTGTTTTTTTAAAGTAAATGTGTATTTCGTTTTTCCATTTTTGCTGTTTTAAATGCAGCTTATTGCTCGTTCTTTTGGTGCCAATAATGTAAAACATATATTGTCCACAAAAACATAGGTATTTGCTATATGTTTGTGTGCCATTATTCATACAACATTATTGGACTAATGTGACATCTATAATTATGAACACGTAACGGTGCGGCTACTCTTGCGAGCCTAACTACTAATCGTGGGAAAAGAACGAACCAACCGCTAATGATGGTTTGCGCCTTTTGAACTACTTTTGGTAAACATTTATGGTAAAATATATACTAAAGTGGAAAACGGTTAATACACTCATTTTATTTTACTACAAACACTGGGTGAAATGCAGATCCCGCCAATGTGGGGGATTTTAATAAAAATGCACTTTCTAGATGAGAAAAGTGTGGAAAAGTTGAATAAAAAAGAAATTGAGGTGCGCTTGGCAAAATTGAGGGAGATACAGCGGTTTAAAGAATGAATAAAATGACACTTTGTGAACTTATACTACGCCATTTTGTTACTATTATGTTGGTATCTCAGACTTGCTATAAACGAAGGTTGATACGATTGTAGCCAACTTCGTGTGATATATAATAAGGCGCGTAATTATGAAAAACAGAATTAATAATGGTCACAAACCATGTTACACAAACCTGACGTAGCCGCTAAACTACTTGAAAACTGGGATGTTTTTCTTGCGTTGACGCGAGTAGGCGTTATAAAGGGGCACAAACCATGTTACATAAACCATGTTACACAAACCTAGCGTAGCCGCTAAACTATTTGAAAACTGGGATGTTTTTCTTGCGTTGACGCTAGTAGGCGTTATAAAGGGGCACAAACCACGTTACACAAACCATGTTTAGCGTAGTCTTAGGTTAGGTTACTTTAATTTGGAAGGTGATAAACAGTTTAAAAAATCGTTGAAAAAAAGTCCGCTAGACAAATTTCATTATTACGCGCCTCATCTATCACATGAAGTTGGCTACAATCGTATCAACCTTCGTTTATAGCAAGTCTGAGATACCAACATAATAGTAACAAAATGGCGTAGTATAAGTTCACAAAGTGTCATTTTATTCATTCTTTAAACGGCTGTATCTCCCTCAATTTTTCCAAGCGCACCTTAATTTCTTTTTTATTCAACTTTTCCACACTTTTCTCATCTAGAAAGTGCATTTTTATTAAAATCCCCCACATTGGCGGGAACTGCATTCCTCCCCAAACACTTTATATCGGTTAGATGACAGAGGAAACAATAAAATGTGCTTATTCCATGTCCCACTTTTCTGTATGTTTACCGAAGAAACAATTATTTACATCGGGGGACTTGGTTACTGGTTTGTGTTATTTAAATAATGAATGGCATCGCACCTTCATAAAAAGGTTGTTCCTATTTTTTTTAACATAACTCTATGAAACCCAGTATTGCTTTAACCCTTAGAATGCCAACGAATCCACCGCGGATTCGAAAGTTATTTATTATTATTAGCTAGGTATTATTGTATTTTGTAACATAATGGCATAGTTTTTGTATTTATAAAAGAGAAAAATATTTCTGATTTTCAACGCCATAGTACTGTATTTATTTACCGGAACACCTCGTATAATTTATTGTCACTTATTTAACTTTATGGAACATAAAATAGAACCCAAAAATATTTTCGTATTTCTTTATTATAATGAATTTTTGGTAAATATTTCCCTATCTAGTCTACACTCAAAACACACTTTAAAAAATTAAAACTAATTTTACTAGGTAGATAATAGTTAGTAATAAGTAATTCAGTAACTAGAATTGAAAAATATTGCGTTTTAATGTTTTTTTTAAACGCGAAATGTCCTTTTTCAAGGACCGCTATGTTAATTACGATGATGAAATACGCATTTTTAAAAGAAAAAATCACTTTCTGTCAGTTAGACAAAAATAAGTACGAATATTGCAATCTTCGGATATGATAAATAATGCGTATTAATCGTTATTTTGTTCGGTTTCATAAGTCGTAATTAACAACATGGCGTTCCTTGAGAAATGACATTTCGCGTTTTTAAATATAACAATATAACCATTAAAATGCAATATTTTTCAATTCCGGTTACTGAATTACTTATTACTAACTGTAATCTACCTAGTACAATTTGTTTTAATTTTTAAAGTGTGTTTAGAGCGTGGACTCGAAAGGGAAATATTTAACGAATTTTTTTATGACGTTAGTGATTTTTTATATGAATATAAGTTTTAGCAATATCCTGGGGAAAATACATGAAACAGATAAGCATAATTTTTTATTAACTTATTGTTTGTGAAGACGCATACATATTTTTCATACTTTTGGCAAAGAGAGGTAAAAGCCTAAAAGCATTTTTTTTGTATTTGCGTACTATTGGTAAGCTGGTACTATTGGACGGCGGTTCACGCAACGATGTGTTGTTATTCGGTGGAGTAAAAATTAGGCGCAAACTCTGGTGAGATGTGTACTCGGTAGTGGGCAATTGTTAGAATTATTGCCAGGTGGCAGACTGTGCATGTCTGAACTAAACTTGTAATATGAAGGAGATGTCATGTGTGCTCGGCCCACAAAGTGTGTAGCGAAACACTATATGTGTAAATTCTGCCGTGTACTCCACTCATCATATCCAAATATGACATTGGTCCTGAGGGAAATTATTTTTAATAAAATAAAATACTTTTTTGTTTAAAACCACGAGATTTACTAATTTATGAACCGACTGGTTTCGCTTTACTCGAGCATCTTAAAGGTACAAATTAATACACCTGAAGATGCTTGAGTAAAGCGAAACCGGTCGGTTCATAAATTAATAAATCTCGTGGTTTTAAAGAAAAAGTATTTTATTTTATTAAATATGTCAAACCACAAAGTGATTGCTTTCTACAATAATAGGAAATTATTTTCTTCAGAGCGTCCTGTATGGAGCTATTGTAAAAAATAAAATAAAAAATTTGCAAAAAACAAGTAAGTTATTAAGAAAATAGTGTCAGACGGTGTACGGCGGGCGTTTAGAATGTTGCCCCTGGCTCACTAAGGTGACTAGGTCGCTGGAGGATGGCACTCCAAGGGTTAAAACATCATTCAATATTAATTTATTTGTCGGAAACTATTTGAAATTAAAACATTTAATTGGTGACTTTCGATAGTTGCAAACATTGTGCATGTTACGCAATTCTTAGGATCTGTTGGTGATGTCTTTAACATACGGTAATAGTATTAACCCATCAGATGCATCAAGTGGCATCAAAGACGGCTGCAAATGAGTTAAGAAGTAGTATTCCCGTGGTGTAATATCAATTTCCTTATTTGTTTGCTTGTTTGTGTGACAGTTAGAAAGATGCGACGTAGGCGCTTCGCAGACACTGCGCACGGCCCTGGCTCGTGCCGAGGCCACCATTCCTGGCCTCAGTCATGACCTGGTGCTGGGTATCCTGCGGCGCGCAGACATGTCCGTCAACATGAACGAGAGCATCCTCCGCCTGCAGGGGAGCATCACGGAAGCTGATGGTTCGTTCAGAGAACTTACAAACAATTAAATCATATATTTCACTTCTTCACCAATAGCAAAATCATTGTGTGGAGTCGTTATAATTAAGTAAAATAACTAACTTTGTATACACAATTCGCCTCGGGAACCATTTATTGGGTAATCAACACCTCTGCCATAGTTCACCCCAAGTAGTTCGCTACATTTGGTGACATAGCAGGGCTGCCTGGGTCCATAGAGTTAGGTTTGTCTGGGTATTGGTGGCGGATGCATCTGCCCACCAGCTGCATGGCAGGCCGGATCGGGAGAGAATGATTGAAGGAGTCCCTTTGATTTTTCCAGCTGTACTCTCTCGGAACATCGTCTTGCACCGCAATGGGAGGGACGGATTCATATGTCTGTCACTCCTGGACACACTGACCCCCAGATTCCTACCCACTTCTAATACCCCTTTCCTTCCCAGAACTTCCTCTCCTTCCTTTCCTAAAAAGACCCTCCACACAGCATCCTCAAAAATGACATAGGCCCTAAGGATATTACTTTTCTCAGGGCCTCCTGTGTGGAACTAATGTAAAAAAAACTACTATTTTGCAATGTATACTTTGTATCATTATGAAGAACCCATTGGTTTTGAAACACATTGATCATTTTTATTACATGGTGGTGTATACAAAGTTAATTATTTTATTTAATATAACTTTAATTAATATACAGGGTGTCTGGGGGTAAAGTGAATTAACTTCGGGGGGTGATTCTACACGATATTATAAGTAAAAAAAGATACATAATTTTTTTTTCGAAATTCCAACTTTTAGTTGTAGTTTTGTGGTGAAAAGACAATTCGACTGGCGTGTGCGGCCCGCTTTATTATTTTCCGCTGTTACGATACGGGCCAATCCCAACCATGCAATTTTGCCACAATCTTGCTCGGCTGACTCTCAGCAAGTAAGATCGTACCTCACACTAAGGATTTTTAGAAGGTACATCTTTTGTAAATTTTTGGAATTTCGGAAAAAGTTGTTAATATTTTTTACTCCAACCATCATGTAGAATCACTTCCCGAAGTTAATGCACTTTACCCCTGAACACCCTGTATAGTCTGGCCTCCAGATTTTTAAAATTATAGTGTCCTGGGGGTGACCAACAAACAAACAGGGCTACAAGATCGATTAATCTGTTTTATTTGGCATTATTTATTTAATATTTCTAATTCAATATTGTTTTTTTTTTTAACTTGCAGCCATCGAGCTCCGGTTAAATAGATCAGAAGACGCCTTCCAAGAGTTAAACAAGAAGTCCGCCTCATTAAAAAAGATCCTGAGTCGCATTCCCGATGAAATTACCGATAGGAAGACATTTTTGGAAACTATAAAGTGAGTCCAACGGTTTTCTCATTTTTTTATTATTAAAAGGAAAACACGGGCGCCGTGAAATTTGAATAATAGATTACAAAACCCTTGCCTTCTTGCCTTCCCGAATACTGAGCGAAAGGGTCAACTGATTCTCAGGCTGGTTTTACCTAAATAAAATCTTCGAAATCAAGGTTTTGTGTTTCCCTTGTTTCTCTAAAACTGGACCGATTTTTAAGATTTAACCAACTGTACTGTACAAGGTGGCGCAAAAATTGTCACCCGATGTTCTTTGGCTGTAATTTTTTTCATGAATGAAAAATTTTGGTTCTACTTTTGGATTGTGTTCATTTGATATCTTAATTTTTTTTTTCATTAAGTCAAGAAAATAATAATGGCCAAGTGGCCGCCGTCAATCGATGACCTTACGGACGCGATTTATGGCATTCTCCATCACTATTTTCAGAACTTCCGGTGATAGGTTCTCGCATTCATGACAGACATTCTCTTTGGGGGCTTCAAGAGTCTGATGCTTGTTGACATAGACTCGTGACTTCAAGAAACCCCACAAAAAAGAAGTCTGGAACCGTTAAATCGGGCGATCTTGCCGGCCTGTGCAAATCACCAAAATGAGAGATTAGGCTAGCCGGAAATGCGTTTTTTCAATTTTTTGTGTAGCAATTCATGTGTTGTTGACGTGTATTTTATATCTATTTACTTCACAAACGTCAAAATAGAATTGACGTTTGCCGCTACGGTAGAGCTTTGCTAATCGGGACCCCCATTACTTCGGTGCATGCTGTAATCCGGACGGGTGCGTGTGGGTCAAAACTGTCAATATTCAGTATTTGCTGTCACTCATTAAATAACTTTAATTTTTTTTTTTTCATGTTAAGTGCCCAAATTTCTTACATGTTTGAATTTTATAAGTAAATTTGTACGTACATACATATTCTTGGCTAAATTGACTTTAAATTTTTTACTTTAATAAATGAAACCTAAGTTAAAAATGTGTTTTTTTTCCTATTAAAAAATTGCGTACTATAATCCGGACACCTCGATAATTCGGAAGGGGTCTTGTTTTTCCCTATCCGGATTAGCGAGGCCCTACTGTATTTGCAAAAATTATGGCATCTTCCGATAAGGTGATAACTTTTGCGCCACCTTGTAGAATAAAATAGTGTATGTCTGTATGTTTTGCTTTTAATACATTCTCAAATTTGTGTACAGAACGTCTGTTGATGGCGTTCAAGCTAGAAAATTTTACAGATTTTGGAGGGTCTTAACTCCTATAAGAAATAATTTATCAAAAAAAGCAAAACATAACGACATGGCAGTGGTCGGTGTCTATATTATATTAAAAAATATTTGCACTGGTGTCAAAATTTAGAATGGAAATAGGAGAATATGTTTGTATGGACAAAACACTGCCCGCATTTCCTCTTTTCTTACAAATTTAATGTGCTTTAAATGTAATGAGTGTAAATCTAAACAATTTAATTATTCTTCCAGAGAAATAGCATCAGCTATCAAGAAGTTATTAGACGCAGTAAATGAAGTGTCCACATTTACTCCGGGAGTGGGCAAGCAAGCGTTGGAGCAGCGCAAGAGGGAGTTTGTCAAGTATTCCAAGCGCTTCTCCAACACCCTCAAGGAATATTTCAAGGAGGGACAGTACGTCAAAACTCTACATAAATTATTATAATTTAGTTAAACTGGATTTATCAAGAATACCTTATACCAAGAATTCCCAACCTTTTTTGAGGTTGGAAGCTACTTTTTATCCCTTTGGTCGTAATTTAAAAAATAATGATTATTTTCATGTTTTAAATTTACAAACATGGATGAACAAAATTTTATTCTGGCTGTAGAACAAATTGATTTTGCTAGATTTTTCGTACTTATCCATTATCGAAGCAGTTTAACCACTCAGGTATTTTGCGATTGTGCAAATTTTTTGTCTGAAACGAACTGTCAGGTTTATAAAAGTGTTATTTCCGCTTCGCAATTAAAGCTCTATATATAAAACATTTCTCAACGTAGCCGAATACTAAAAACTGTTTTTGAAAGGTTATGAAATAAGCTTTCAAAAACAGTTAATTTATATTAATTATTATATACAAATAAATGTTAACATTTGTGAATATTAAAATTTAGAATGCAAATGCAAATTTTTTTATGTGAAAACGGTACTAAAATCACAGATTAGGTAAAAAAAACACTTTCCATTGTACAAATGTATAATAAACTATTTTGTTACCTCAATTGTTTACCATTTCATACAATAATATTAAATAAAAAATTAACAATATCGGCGCGTAGGCCATTTGGCGGGTGAAAACTGTTTCTACAAAATAAGTATTTTTTTATGTACTTCTATAGACAACTTTAAATAGAGATGTGAAGCTTGATTCAATGTGTATCTTTTACTTTTTGTTTTAGGATCGTCACTAGAACAATAACAGAGTTATAACTATTTCTGTGGGAACACACGCCTTAGCATTAAAACACGCTTCTTGTACTTGACTGCTATTGTTGTATTGTCGTGTAAACACGCTTACGGGTTGGAGTGGTTAATGGTCAAAGTTTTAGTAAAAACCACAAGAAAAAATTCTTATAAGATTCTCGTTAGAAGTCGAGATATATGAAAATGATGGTAAAATGTAGCTCTCAACCTCAAAGAAGTTAGGAACCCTTGTTCTAGGCGTATCCCGAGTATAACTAATGACTTGTAACTAATTTAATGATTTCTTATTTTTTCAGAGCCAATGCAGTATTCATAAGTGCCTTATGTCTGATTCACCAAACTAATCAGATTATATATACAGTCAAGAACAAGTGTGAATAAGTATTATTAAATAGTCTTAAAACATTCCAAATTATACTTTCTCCTTTCTTTTATTTATATCCAAAGATTGTGGATTGAAATAATATTATAGACATTATGGAACATTAATATTTATAGATATATTTTATATATTTTGGTGTCGATCAATTATCAAGATGCAGAATAAATTATTGTTAAGAATGTGCATTTTTTATTATAATATTGTCTTTCTTCTCATTGCCCCTTTCTACACATGCCTACAATACACGACATCTATTTTCAGCCCGACTCCAATTAGAGACCAAAGTCAACATTTTTCGCTTTACGCGATTGCTATTTTCATCTCTATTTTCACATCTACGATTTCAGTTGGCATCACTGCAAACAACATGGTTTATGTGTTTGCAGTGATGGCAATTGAAATCGTAGATATGAAAATAGCGATCGCGTAAAGTGAAAAATGTTGACTTTGGTCTCTAATTGGAGTCGGGCTGAAAATAGATGTCGTGTATTGTAGGCATAACTTTCATTAAGACCGGATCTGACTAGACTTAGTAGTTTAGTCGAATAGCGAGTAATTTACTAAACTTGTCCGAATACCATAAATTTAGTAGAGTAGTTTAGTCAGTGGTTTAGTAGAGTCAATCCATACTTTTGACGGCCTCCATAGTGTAGGGGTAAGGCTCATGACTCGCAATCCGACGGTCGCGGGATCGAATCCCGGCGTGCGCAAATAAATTTTATTTGATTAACTTGTGATAATTCACAATTAATTCATTTAAAATACTATATTAATTCATTTAGATACTCTCAGTTTCGCCCTAGCGTAAGACCACCCTTCAGAATTGAAACGTTGCTTAAAATGGCTTTGGCTGTGTTTGGTGACCGGATTTTAATAGCAAGGTCCTTCCCTTCCCCATCTCCTTCCCCTCCCCACTACCTTCAGCCTCACACCATACCCCAATCGGGGATGCCTTAGTCTCACTGGCTCCAGACGGGAGCAGCTGTGACTCTTGTGAGATATTCACATTAAAAAAAATCTGTTTTTTCTGGCATTTAGCGCCCCCACCATGTGTCACTGCCCCTGTCTCAACCACCAAATAAGTCCAAATCTGTTGTTTTAGTAGAGTTCATTAGTAGCTGCAAAAATGTTGTCTCGTTGGAGCGAAGATACTACTCGAAAATTCTTTTATTTTTTCTGCTATTAATCCATTCATCTCGCTAATTTCTTCTTCCACCTCTTCTAAAATATCCATTACAATCAGCTTAATTAGCCTATTTACTTGGTTGCGAAGAAGTCCATTCATCTTCCAATGCGCCACTCACTAATGTACTCTACTTGATTGTAATGCGAATGACGAGTTACTCGCCAAAAAGGGGCCTCAAGTATATATGAGAAGGAGGTAATTGGTCCCAAGTCTGCCCCAGTTAACGGTACCTAAGTTAGTGACTTCATCAAAGATACCAAAGGAGTCAAATATGTTGATGACTATCTGAGATAACTGTTCAATTTTCAAATTTATCAATAATTTATAAATCAATACTGTTTTTCATGCCCATCATTAATCTACTTGCAAATAATATAATGGCGTACAATCTTCTTTATGCAATGTACCCACCTATTGCAAAATAATAATTGTAACATGAATACACCCCTTACAGAGGGGGCATCTGAAGCATTTATGTACCACCCGGTGGAGGCATTCGGGTTCCGGCTCTGAGTTCCAGGTTTAGGTCTGAGCCCTAGACCGGGTTCTCTGGGAGTAGTCGATTTGAAAATGGAGTAGAAGTAGGATCCGCTTCTGAAATGACACAGTGCAAAATATATCCAGAAAGGGTTCACTGCAGTGGCGGACTAAGCCCGTCAGGGGCGGGAAAGCTGAAAGAGGCCCCCCCTAGTTTAAAAAGTTTATGTAATTTTACAAGATTTTTATTCAGTTCACACGGGTCTCTGGTCCTGGGGGATCTCCAAACGCCTCCGTGTTCACTATGACACCACATGGGATTTTTTTTTATAAAGGGCCCCTTCTGTATTTTTTAAGAACGCTGAAAATTTTCCATAAAAAATTGAATATAAAATTCTCTGGTCCGCCATTTTTCCTTTTTTTAGACATCAAAATTCCTCTATGTGGTGCCGTAGATACTGGATTTTCGAACAGTTGACTTGGGAGAAGCAAAAGCAAATGCAATAAAATACATGTAGGCGGATGTATAGTTTTCTTTTAATATGTTGTCAACCAGGTTGAAATTGAAGTTTTAAAAGTTTCAGGAAAAACGCCTTTAAAGTTTTGCTGAGGGATAATTCAACATACACACTGTTTCAACAAAAATTTGAACGCGTTTTTCCCAAAACTACGTTTTTCAACCTGGTTGACAACATATTGGAAAAACTTATATCTTATTTGCGTGCACCACGCACCAAGTCTTAAACTGTTCGATAATCCAGTCACTTACACAGCCATTACAGTATTATCCAAAAGACATCCAGGCAACTGCCTAGGGACCCCGCATTGGGTAGGGACCTCTAGGGTAAAGGGCCCCGAGACGTGCATTGCCTAGGGGCCCCGACTTGTTTAAGCCGGCCCTGGCAGGCTATTTTTCAGTGTAGGCCACTGCCTAGAGTAAAGGGGCCCCGAGACATGCATTGCCTAGAGGCCCCGACATATTTAAGCCGGCCCTGGAAGGGCCGTGTTGTCCATAAGGCAGTGTAGGTCACTGCCTTCGAAAATCCAGTCACTATAGCCAGGGCCGTAATATCCATAAGAAATGTACGCAACTCCCTAGTAGCCCCGCATCGGGTAGGGGCCCCTAGGGTAAAGGGGCCCCGAGACGTGCATTGCCCAGGGGCCCCGACATGTTGAAGCCAACCCTGGCAGGGCCGTATTGTCCACAAGGCAGTGTAGGCCACTGCCTAGGGGCCACGCATCGGGTAGGAGCCCCTAGAGTAAAGGGGGCCCGAGACGTGCATTGCCTACGGGCCCCGACATGTTTAAGCCGGCCCTGGCAGGGCCGTATTGTCCATAAGGCAGTGTAGGCCACCACCTTCGAAAATCCAGTCACTGTAGCCAGGGCCGTAATATCCATAAGAAGTGTAGGCAACTCCCTAGTAGCCCCGCATCGGGTAGGGGCCCCTAGGGTAACGGGACCCCGAGACGTGCATTTCCCAGGGGCCCCGACATGTTTAAGCCAGCCCTGGTAGGGCCGTATTGTCCCCAAGGCAGTGTAGGCCACTGCCTAGGGGCCACACATCGGCTATGGACCCCTATGGTAAAGGGGCCCCGAGACGTGCATTGAGTAGGGGCCCCGACATGTTTAATCCGGCCCTGACTATGATACCAGACGAGGAAAAATTACCATAAAAAATAGAAAAGAAAATTCATTCAAAAATAAAACGCATCCAAAATTTGCTGAAGGATAATTCAACATACAAACTGTTCCAAGCGGTTTCACATAAAATGTTGTATCACCGTCAATTTTTCGAATTTCCTTAAAAAAATGGCGAGAGCGTTCTTAACAAGTGCATCCATCAAAAATGAAATTTTTTATTTTTACAGTGGTGTCTTAAAGCCTTGTTGGAAAATTATTTGGAGATATTGTACCTGCCTTTCAATTTTTAAAACTGTCAATAGGGTTTGAGAAATGAAGCTTTTTTTTATAAAGTTGGTATACGTACTGTTACCAATATAAAAAAATATTATTATGTACCCATTGACGTAGTATATGGGTATACTGTCAAGGTATGTAGGTACCCAATAAAAAATATATTGCCAAACAACTCCGAAGGTGGGTGGTTTGGTATATTTATGCTCCGAAGTTTCCATTGCAAATTAATGATTGTCCATTTTACCTTTTGAAGAAGGATGATTGTCACTCATTATTTTGTGACTCAACTCAACATTCTAGCCGTGTTTCGCTTGTAGAAAATATTATTTTTCTCGCCACTAAGAGTTATATTGAATATTAGTTATATTCGAGTTATATTGAATATTTTAGAAACATACCAAGTTGTTCTGCAAACTAAACCAGTTATGAAGTGTTATGAAGGGCATTCATTCAACATTCTTGATCCTTCAATTAAGAGCGTATAACCAGAGAAAACCAGAAATATGTCATTTTTAAATCAGATTTTAGACGTTTTGACTCTTTTCCACAAAAATTATACTTAAATTGATTTTGAAAGATTGTTCATTATTTATGCATTGAACCGCTTACTCGATAATACGGAATATTTTTTATTCAAACAGTTAGATTTAGCTTTATTATTACGAACAGTGAGTATTTATGTCGGGGGAGACCAAAAACCATGCAAAAAATATACATTCAGCATTTTTTTTAATTTTGTTAAAATTAATTTACTCACACCGTAACACCATTGTTTATCAATGCTGCCAATCATAGAAAGTATGTAGGTACCTGTATTTATAACAGTAGAACATGGAAAGAAATGCATTAGAAAAATTATTTCACAAACCCGCTAGACAAACCCTGCTTTGCCAAACAAACCATTCAAAACCTAGGATGTTTTTTAAAAACATGATGACATGCGAGTTTATTTTAGAGAACTGGAACGGAGAATAATTAATCTTTCTCATTGGAACCGCCCTGTACGATCGTAAGAACATTTTTCGACGAAATAAGAATTCTCGGCCGCTGGTTGGTTAATGGCCCCAGGAAGGAAATTAGATCCTGTATACAATCAAGTAACTCAGAGAACACCACCTTAGTTGAAAAAAAAAGTTATTTTTCTGAAAATGACACGTCTCTGAAAGTAGGTATTTAATTTTATTGTAAAAATAATAGTGACCGACTGAAGATTCGGTTTCGGCAAAAAAATCTAGTTTCGGCATCAGTTTCGGTTTCTGCAGAAAAACTGCCGCACCGAAACTCTACGTTCGTGAATTATCGCGCGTCGTTCGGCTGACTTCGGGTCAGTCCTGGATTTGTCAATAGGCCTTATAGGCCGCGGCCTAGGGGCGGCAGAGTTCAGGGGGCGGCGCTCGCTTGCTTTGGTAAGCCGTCAAGTTTGTGTGCGATTATAAACAAAAGTCACTGTGGATATGTAGAGTATTCTATCTATTAAACGCTAAATCTCACTTGGTAAAAGTCGCTAATACCCAGTATTCATTCCTACCCTATGTTAGATAGTTTTTTTTTTTCATAAGTTTTTATTCCAGTAAAAAAGAAAATAACATTTTCACTTACTTAACTAGAATATTGAATTATGTACTTTTTACATTGTATTACATAGTTTTTACATTACATGGTTTTTACATTTCATAACCTTAGATTACATTAGATTGCAATACTAACATTTACATGATATTATATTACCATACGATATTATTCACTATCACTACTTTGTTTTTTGTGAATAAACATGAACAATTTTTTTTTTGAATTTGCACACACTTTTTTCGTTTTTGATATCATCTGGAAGGCAATTATATAAATTGCCCCCCTCGTAACTAATTGATTGCTTACCGTAGTTAGTATGAATGGTGTTTAAACGTATGTTATCGTGTTGTCGTGTAAAATGTTTGTGTACTTGGGACGTTTTAATGAATTCTGTGTTTGTATGTATGAGTTTATTATTTATTTTGTATATAAGGACACATATATTGTACTCGTATAGTTTTCTTAATGTTAGCAGTTTTGTTTCTAAATATATTTTTTTTGTGGATGTTTTGGATTCGTAGTGAAATAGTTTTAATAGTTACTTATGTTTATGCTATTGCCCGGGCGGTAATGCCTAGATCACACGTACCTACCGAGTTGATGGGCGAGACAGCAAAATAATACTAGGCCGAGAGAGTTGGGAGGACGAGTAGGTGTTTACACGTATTTTTTAAATTGGCACTGAGTAATATGTCAGTTCAGTTTCGGCATTGGTTTGTGAAATAGGGAGAGGAAAGACACTCAAGAGAGTCAATCCATACTTTTGACGGCCTCCATAGTGTAGGGGTAAGGCTCATGACTCGCAATCCGACGGTCGCGGGATCGAATCCCGGCGTGCGCAAATAAATTTTATTTGATTAACTTGTGATAATTCACAATTAATTCATTTAAAATACTATATTAATTCATTTAGATACTCTCAGTTTCGCCCTAGCGTAAGACCACCCTTCAGAATTGAAACGTTGCTTAAAATGGCTTTGGCTGTGTTTGGTGACCGGATTTTAATAGCAAGGTCCTTCCCTTCCCCATCTCCTTCCCCTCCCCACTACCTTCAGCCTCACACCATACCCCAATCGGGGATGCCTTAGTCTCACTGGCTCCAGACGGGAGCAGCTGTGACTCTTGTGAGATATTCACATTAAAAAAAATCTGTTTTTTCTGGCATTTAGCGCCCCCACCATGTGTCACTGCCCCTGTCTCAACCACCAAATAAGTCCAAATCTGTTGTTTTAGTAGAGTTCATTAGTAGCTGCAAAAATGTTGTCTCGTTGGAGCGAAGATACTACTCGAAAATTCTTTTATTTTTTCTGCTATTAATCCATTCATCTCGCTAATTTCTTCTTCCACCTCTTCTAAAATATCCATTACAATCAGCTTAATTAGCCTATTTACTTGGTTGCGAAGAAGTCCATTCATCTTCCAATGCGCCACTCACTAATGTACTCTACTTGATTGTAATGCGAATGACGAGTTACTCGCCAAAAAGGGGCCTCAAGTATATATGAGAAGGAGGTAATTGGTCCCAAGTCTGCCCCAGTTAACGGTACCTAAGTTAGTGACTTCATCAAAGATACCAAAGGAGTCAAATATGTTGATGACTATCTGAGATAACTGTTCAATTTTCAAATTTATCAATAATTTATAAATCAATACTGTTTTTCATGCCCATCATTAATCTACTTGCAAATAATATAATGGCGTACAATCTTCTTTATGCAATGTACCCACCTATTGCAAAATAATAATTGTAACATGAATACACCCCTTACAGAGGGGGCATCTGAAGCATTTATGTACCACCCGGTGGAGGCATTCGGGTTCCGGCTCTGAGTTCCAGGTTTAGGTCTGAGCCCTAGACCGGGTTCTCTGGGAGTAGTCGATTTGAAAATGGAGTAGAAGTAGGATCCGCTTCTGAAATGACACAGTGCAAAATATATCCAGAAAGGGTTCACTGCAGTGGCGGACTAAGCCCGTCAGGGGCGGGAAAGCTGAAAGAGGCCCCCCCTAGTTTAAAAAGTTTATGTAATTTTACAAGATTTTTATTCAGTTCACACGGGTCTCTGGTCCTGGGGGATCTCCAAACGCCTCCGTGTTCACTATGACACCACATGGGATTTTTTTTTATAAAGGGCCCCTTCTGTATTTTTTAAGAACGCTGAAAATTTTCCATAAAAAATTGAATATAAAATTCTCTGGTCCGCCATTTTTCCTTTTTTTAGACATCAAAATTCCTCTATGTGGTGCCGTAGATACTGGATTTTCGAACAGTTGACTTGGGAGAAGCAAAAGCAAATGCAATAAAATACATGTAGGCGGATGTATAGTTTTCTTTTAATATGTTGTCAACCAGGTTGAAATTGAAGTTTTAAAAGTTTCAGGAAAAACGCCTTTAAAGTTTTGCTGAGGGATAATTCAACATACACACTGTTTCAACAAAAATTTGAACGCGTTTTTCCCAAAACTACGTTTTTCAACCTGGTTGACAACATATTGGAAAAACTTATATCTTATTTGCGTGCACCACGCACCAAGTCTTAAACTGTTCGATAATCCAGTCACTTACACAGCCATTACAGTATTATCCAAAAGACATCCAGGCAACTGCCTAGGGACCCCGCATTGGGTAGGGACCTCTAGGGTAAAGGGCCCCGAGACGTGCATTGCCTAGGGGCCCCGACTTGTTTAAGCCGGCCCTGGCAGGCTATTTTTCAGTGTAGGCCACTGCCTAGAGTAAAGGGGCCCCGAGACATGCATTGCCTAGAGGCCCCGACATATTTAAGCCGGCCCTGGAAGGGCCGTGTTGTCCATAAGGCAGTGTAGGTCACTGCCTTCGAAAATCCAGTCACTATAGCCAGGGCCGTAATATCCATAAGAAATGTACGCAACTCCCTAGTAGCCCCGCATCGGGTAGGGGCCCCTAGGGTAAAGGGGCCCCGAGACGTGCATTGCCCAGGGGCCCCGACATGTTGAAGCCAACCCTGGCAGGGCCGTATTGTCCACAAGGCAGTGTAGGCCACTGCCTAGGGGCCACGCATCGGGTAGGAGCCCCTAGAGTAAAGGGGGCCCGAGACGTGCATTGCCTACGGGCCCCGACATGTTTAAGCCGGCCCTGGCAGGGCCGTATTGTCCATAAGGCAGTGTAGGCCACCACCTTCGAAAATCCAGTCACTGTAGCCAGGGCCGTAATATCCATAAGAAGTGTAGGCAACTCCCTAGTAGCCCCGCATCGGGTAGGGGCCCCTAGGGTAACGGGACCCCGAGACGTGCATTTCCCAGGGGCCCCGACATGTTTAAGCCAGCCCTGGTAGGGCCGTATTGTCCCCAAGGCAGTGTAGGCCACTGCCTAGGGGCCACACATCGGCTATTGACCCCTATGGTAAAGGGGCCCCGAGACGTGCATTGAGTAGGGGCCCCGACATGTTTAATCCGACCCTGACTATGATACCAGACGAGGAAAAATTACCATAAAAAATAGAAAAGAAAATTCATTCAAAAATAAAACGCATCCAAAATTTGCTGAAGGATAATTCAACATACAAACTGTTCCAAGCGGTTTCACATAAAATGTTGTATCACCGTCAATTTTTCGAATTTCCTTAAAAAAATGGCGAGAGCGTTCTTAACAAGTGCATCCATCAAAAATGAAATTTTTTATTTTTACAGTGGTGTCTTAAAGCCTTGTTGGAAAATTATTTGGAGATATTGTACCTGCCTTTCAATTTTTAAAACTGTCAATAGGGTTTGAGAAATGAAGCTTTTTTTTATAAAGTTGGTATACGTACTGTTACCAATATAAAAAAATATTATTATGTACCCATTGACGTAGTATATGGGTATACTGTCAAGGTATGTAGGTACCCAATAAAAAATATATTGCCAAACAACTCCGAAGGTGGGTGGTTTGGTATATTTATGCTCCGAAGTTTCCATTGCAAATTAATGATTGTCCATTTTACCTTTTGAAGAAGGATGATTGTCACTCATTATTTTGTGACTCAACTCAACATTCTAGCCGTGTTTCGCTTGTAGAAAATATTATTTTTCTCGCCACTAAGAGTTATATTGAATATTAGTTATATTCGAGTTATATTGAATATTTTAGAAACATACCAAGTTGTTCTGCAAACTAAACCAGTTATGAAGTGTTATGAAGGGCATTCATTCAACATTCTTGATCCTTCAATTAAGAGCGTATAACCAGAGAAAACCAGAAATATGTCATTTTTAAATCAGATTTTAGACGTTTTGACTCTTTTCCACAAAAATTATACTTAAATTGATTTTGAAAGATTGTTCATTATTTATGCATTGAACCGCTTACTCGATAATACGGAATATTTTTTATTCAAACAGTTAGATTTAGCTTTATTATTACGAACAGTGAGTATTTATGTCGGGGGAGACCAAAAACCATGCAAAAAATATACATTCAGCATTTTTTTTAATTTTGTTAAAATTAATTTACTCACACCGTAACACCATTGTTTATCAATGCTGCCAATCATAGAAAGTATGTAGGTACCTGTATTTATAACAGTAGAACATGGAAAGAAATGCATTAGAAAAATTATTTCACAAACCCGCTAGACAAACCCTGCTTTGCCAAACAAACCATTCAAAACCTAGGATGTTTTTTAAAAACATGATGACATGCGAGTTTATTTTAGAGAACTGGAACGGAGAATAATTAATCTTTCTCATTGGAACCGCCCTGTACGATCGTAAGAACATTTTTCGACGAAATAAGAATTCTCGGCCGCTGGTTGGTTAATGGCCCCAGGAAGGAAATTAGATCCTGTATACAATCAAGTAACTCAGAGAACACCACCTTAGTTGAAAAAAAAAGTTATTTTTCTGAAAATGACACGTCTCTGAAAGTAGGTATTTAATTTTATTGTAAAAATAATAGTGACCGACTGAAGATTCGGTTTCGGCAAAAAAATCTAGTTTCGGCATCAGTTTCGGTTTCTGCAGAAAAACTGCCGCACCGAAACTCTACGTTCGTGAATTATCGCGCGTCGTTCGGCTGACTTCGGGTCAGTCCTGGATTTGTCAATAGGCCTTATAGGCCGCGGCCTAGGGGCGGCAGAGTTCAGGGGGCGGCGCTCGCTTGCTTTGGTAAGCCGTCAAGTTTGTGTGCGATTATAAACAAAAGTCACTGTGGATATGTAGAGTATTCTATCTATTAAACGCTAAATCTCACTTGGTAAAAGTCGCTAATACCCAGTATTCATTCCTACCCTATGTTAGATAGTTTTTTTTTTTCATAAGTTTTTATTCCAGTAAAAAAGAAAATAACATTTTCACTTACTTAACTAGAATATTGAATTATGTACTTTTTACATTGTATTACATAGTTTTTACATTACATGGTTTTTACATTTCATAACCTTAGATTACATTAGATTGCAATACTAACATTTACATGATATTATATTACCATACGATATTATTCACTATCACTACTTTGTTTTTTGTGAATAAACATGAACAATTTTTTTTTTGAATTTGCACACACTTTTTTCGTTTTTGATATCATCTGGAAGGCAATTATATAAATTGCCCCCCTCGTAACTAATTGATTGCTTACCGTAGTTAGTATGAATGGTGTTTAAACGTATGTTATCGTGTTGTCGTGTAAAATGTTTGTGTACTTGGGACGTTTTAATGAATTCTGTGTTTGTATGTATGAGTTTATTATTTATTTTGTATATAAGGACACATATATTGTACTCGTATAGTTTTCTTAATGTTAGCAGTTTTGTTTCTAAATATATTTTTTTTGTGGATGTTTTGGATTCGTAGTGAAATAGTTTTAATAGTTACTTATGTTTATGCTATTGCCCGGGCGGTAATGCCTAGATCACACGTACCTACCGAGTTGATGGGCGAGACAGCAAAATAATACTAGGCCGAGAGAGTTGGGAGGACGAGTAGGTGTTTACACGTATTTTTTAAATTGGCACTGAGTAATATGTCAGTTCAGTTTCGGCATTGGTTTGTGAAATAGGGAGAGGAAAGACACTCAAGAGAGTAAACCTCACGCGATGGTCAACAAGAGCAGAAGCCTGTAAAAATCTAAGAGATTCCTGGGATGAAGTACTTACGGTTCTAAAAATGATTGAAAATGACGCTACAGAGAAACCTACCCCGCTATTTGAAGCAAAGGGAATTCGCCCCAAATTGGAAAAACTTGAAACTGTTGAAACTGCACTTATAATCGTATTTTGGAATGCTATTTTGGAAATACTAAATAAAGTGAGTGCTCAGATTCAGAGCTCATCTGTTGATGTACTGAAGGTATCTGATCTTTATGGATCTCTTCTCGAGTTTATTATTGCAGAGCGAGAAAACGTTGATTATTTCGAAGAAAGTGCAGTTGAAATGAGCGCACTTAATCAATATCAGGGCAACATGAAGAGTAAGGGGAGCCCTAAGAAAAAAAATTTATAGACGAATCATCAAATGAGGAAATTGAAACAACCTCAAGAGGTTCTTTCAGAGTAAACACCTTTTTGGTCATCCTGGTTAGAGTGAGAGGTGAATTAGAGAGAAGGCATAATGCATAAAATGTAAACTTCAAAGAATTTTTTTCATTTTTAATACGAATGGGTGAACTGTCAACACAAAGAGTCTCAGAAAAAGCTCAGTCTCTTGCGCAATAATATTACAATGATTTAGAAAACGATTTAATTCAGGAAAGGTTTTTCGGTCACATTTCCTCTAATAAGACGGCAGAGAAACCTGAATCTACATCATTACTGAATCTATCTATTGAAGTTTTTGAGGAAACAATCTCTGTGCAACGTTTACCCGAACTTGAATATAGCTCTCCGCATCGCACTTTGCACTCCAGCCACAAGGGAGAAAGGAGTTTTTCCTGTTTAAAGCGAGTGGAGAATTACAAAAGGTCTTCATTGTCCGAAGAAAAACTTAACTCTTCGGCTCTTCTATGCATAGAATCAGACTTAATGAAATCTATAAACTATGAAGATATTATAGATGATTTTGTCAATTAAAAAATCTGGTAAAAAAATGTAATTCTTGTTTCATGTTACACTTTTACTTTATGACTAATTCATTCGTATATTTCATTTTTAAATACCTACTTAACCTATATTTGAATATGTATTTGAAAATTGTGTGTCACCTAAAAGTCTACAAGTAAGTGATTAGGATAGGGTGGTGGAAGGGGCGGCGCAAAGGAAATGGCCTATACACAAGAAAAGTACAAATACGGCCCTGCTTCGGGTGAGTTTGTGGCTCGTGTGTAATGTTAGTGTTGATTATTGATAAATTTTAATTCCAAGTAGTTAACACGTTTGTTAATTTTTAAAATTTATGTTTTGTAGCAGTAATACCAACGAAAAAAAAAATTTTTTTCATTGTTTTTTTAGTTCATTTACCATTATAAATGGAACTTAACTGGTTTAAATTATAATAAAATAATAAAAATAAAAATTAATAAACAAATGTAATAAGAATGCTGTGATTGTACGCAACTAAAATCAAAAGACTCCAGTTACTAATTATCTACAGTCTGTATGTCGGACGAATATCTACAGCTCATATGTTGAACTAATATCTACGAACTTCAGAGTGTTGACTAATATCTACAGAGCGTAGGTTGAACTAATATCTACAGAGCGTAGGTTGGACTAATCAGCTAAATGTGTCCAATAGTCCGATATCAGGGATTTTTACATACATACTTACGTAAATTAAGTTTTTTAAACTGCATACGCAATATTAAGTTATTCCAATATGCTATACATAATTGCAAATTCAACCTCTGCCAGTACTGTAAATATTCGTCAACACTTTGGTTCTCATAGATATTAGTCAACAGTTTGAGCTGTAGATATTCGTCAACACTTTGATTCTCATAGATATTAGTTCGATTTTTCCAGTTTTTGGAATTCCTGTAGATATTAGTAGACGCCTCCAAATCAAAATACTCAATTAGGGGCCATCCATAAATTACATCATATCTTAAGGGGGGGGGGGGGGGGGTAGTAGTGTGACAAAGGGTATGGGGGTCATCAGCTCTGTGACGTCACACGTGACAGGGACGGGGGGTCAAAAAATCATGAAATTCGTGTGACATAATTTTTAGATGGCCCCTTAATTAGGTCCTTCCTTTATAATGTTAGTGTTGATTATTAACAATTTTTTGTTTCAAGAAGTAGTTAACATGTTTTGTTAATTTTTATAATTTTTGTTCGTTTTATAGCAGTAATATAAAAAAAAAATCACATACTTCAATTGTTGTTTTTTTTTTTATTTCATTTAATACGTGTTAACTGTCTGTATACGTGTAAAAAATAAGCCAATTTCAGTAAATAATAGATTTTTAACGTGTCTAAAATAGTTTCGGTTTCTGCCGAAACTGAGACAGGTACGTAAGATTCGGTTTCGGTTTCGGCAGAAATTCCTGTTTCGGTACACTAAAAAATAACACACTCGAATAATTAAGTAGTAATAATACCTACCTAATTATCTTATAAAAGCAACACTGACTAATTACACTGACAAGTGAGGGGGACATTTTATTACCTCGTTATTATAATGGTACCTGCTTAACTACTACTTCATCTGAATATTACATTCACAATAATAATAAGAATAGGTGATTGTACATTTGCTGATTCGTCGCTACCAAACTTATTATTATCTTAATATATAAAAATGAATGTTTCTTCATTTGTCCCTTATGCAGTACCTACCTAAACATTCATCCGATTGCGATGAAACTTTGGTGATATGTTGTACGAATACCCGCGAAGGTTTCTATGCATAGAACTTCGGTGTTTTGAAATTATTTCCTATACCATTCATCCGATTGCGATGAAACATAGGTAAGTTGTTGTGCATATGCCCGTCAAGGTTTCTATATATACTGGTGAGCTCTTACGTTGTGAAATTTGAAACAAAAATTACAATGGATAGCGCGCAAGTTGTTCAAAAAAATGTGTGTATTTCATATAGTGAAGGGAAGGCGGAGGGGGAAGGGAATCTGAAAGGGGGGTTCGTGGGAGGGGGGATGAGGTAGGGGGAAGGTGGGGAAGGTGGGAGGGGAACGCGGGAGGAGAATGGGGGCGGAAGTGGGGACGCACGAATAAGGACCCACAGAAAGAAACGATTTCTTCATGTGGCATTGCAACGCATGCCAGGTACTCGCTAGTTTTAAAATAAAATGCTGTTAACTATCCAATCCTTAACGGGTGAATAATTTAATTAGGCTCCTCTTTATTGAATATTCGTGAAACAAGTTATTTTCGGTTGTAGTAGGCACATTGAGTTTTTCCACGGGAGAGAGCGAAAATGGTTTTATAATGTCTTCAAATTATTTACTTTTTATAGAACAACATTGTTCAACATCTGGCACAATAAATACGTATTTTTTGTAAAATAAATCAAACCACTTATTGTAGTAAGTATAGGTAAATGAAGTACCCATTTAGCCTGGCGAGAGTGTGTTGAAAAAATGTAACAAGAAGTATGAGGCAGGGTATGACATACCCGTTTACAAATTTGACTGTAAAACTTGATTCTTAAGAAAAAGCATTATATTAATTATTTTTTTTTATTAAAGCAAGACTATGTTATAATAATTATTGGAAATAAACAATTTTATTTTTATTTTTATATGAGCTCCACACAGGAGGCCCTGAGGAAAATAATTTCCCTAAGGGCCTATGTCATCTTTGGGGATGCTGTGTGGAGGTTTTTTTTTTATGAAAGGAAGGAGAGGAGAGTTCTGGGAAGGAAAAGGGTTTAAGGGGTGGGTAGGAATCTGAGGTTCAGTATGTCCTGGTCATCCGCCTCCAAGACCTAGACAAACCTCACCCCATGAACCCGGGCACCCCTGCTAAATCACCAAACGTAGCGAACCACTTGGGGTGACCTATGGCAGAGGTGTTGGTTATCCAATAAAGGTTCCCGGGGCGGCGGTACCCGTCCCGCCTCCCAAATTGAAACATTTGCGCCATTTTAACAATTTTTATATTATACTTAAATGGAAACGAGTAACCATGAATTTTCAACAAAAATTTTCACCCTCAAAAAAACTACAAAGGAACTAAAGAAAACAAGTTTTATGAAAAAAAAAAACCTTAAGATAGATATGATAGAACATAAAACAAGTAACTATATAACCAAAAAAAATAACTAAAAATATTAGACACATCTTAGGAACTGGAGTTAAAATCAATGCAGTTTTTACATAGAAAATACTTCCGATTAGCTCGCCTCATCGGAAGTATTTTCTTATATTTCTTCCAGCTTTGACCGAAATCGAGTTTCTTCAGTGTCAACGTCCATTTTCTATTAAAATCTACAATGCAACAAAGAAAGTAAGTTAAAATAGCAGAAAAAGTAATGTTACTTTTTGTCACGAAATATATACACCAGCTATGTGGCAGGCCCAGGGTATCACATACCCAAACGTTAGCAAGCGTATAACTCGAGCGCAGGCTGCCGCGACACTGCGATCACGCAACTGTCCCCTCCCGCACCCCTTTAACTCCCGCTATTCAAGGCAACAAAAGGTTTCAAGGTCACAAACAAAAAATACACGCAAATAAGTAATATGTTGGGTATGGCATACCCTGCCACACTATCGCCGGGTTAAGGCATACATAAACGACATTAAGAAAGTGTACTACGCTTTATGTCAATCACAAATAGAGTACGGGATAACTGGATGGGGGTCTGCTTTGAGCACTCACACAGAGCGACTCAATAGAGCCCAAAAAGGAGTACTGAAGACAATACTGAAAGTTCCGCTTAGAACTCCGACGGAAGAAGTATTTAATAACTTTCAAGTCTTCAATGTACAGAAACTTTATTCAAAAAATATTTTATTTAAACTGAAAAAAAACATATATGTATACTCCACTGCCCAACATAAATACTCAACCAGGTCAGTAAGCAATAACATCCTGGTTACTCCCAGTTTGAACACATCTTTTGGACAGAGAAATAATAAATTCCATGCTATAAAATTATACAATGCTCTACCAGATCAAATCAAAAATATAAAGGAAATGAATATATTTAAAACAAAAGTAAAAATATGGCTGAGAGATCAAAGTGATAATAAAATTACAAACATCATGAAGACGATATAAAGACAATCCATAACCAAATACAAATATTTTAAAAACTACAGGCCACCTCAGAACAGGAAATCCTAGTGAGGAGGTCTGTGAAAAAAAAATGAATCTATACTTATTATATACATCATACATACATGTACAAACCTTGTTATTGAAATTAATAAAAAAAAAAAAAAAAAAAAAAATGTTTCTTTTAAATATTAGGTACCTATTTACGAGTATCTTACTTCTTTTACGTGAATTAGTATTTTGTTTGTTGCAGTTATATCGGAAATACAACCATCGTTAGGGGGCATACATTAATTACGTGAGCAGTTTTTCTTCCAATCTAGACCCCTCACCCCCCCATTGATGAAATAAATTTGGGCCACTTCGTGTATTTGCCGGACCAACCCCCCACCTCCCTTTGAGCTCACGTAATTAATGTATGCCCCCTTATAAAAAAAGGTACATAAAATTATTTGATTAAAAAGATATTTCACTTTGGTATTATCTTCACCTTCCCCCCCTTTTTTCTCTTCTCTCCCGCTCCCCCGTCCCGCCAACCCCTTCCCATATATTCAGTCCCAGTACATTCAGTTTTCAAACAGCCCGCGTGCCACCTACTACATTTTTTTTAATTAAAATTTTCAATTTCATGTGTTACAAATATTCATTTTTGTATATTATAAGAACAATCAGTCAAATTTGGCACCTAACATATTTGGCACCATTACCTATTTAAAATATCTATAATTTAAAAATCCATAGACAATTCTTATGTTACAAAAAAAAATACAGCTGCCTGCTTAAATCACATTTATCAAACGCGCGAACTGTCAAACGTGCGAAGTTAAAATAGTCCTGAAATTATCAACATGTAAGTTAAACTTAAACAATACTCCTACCTACTTACTTGGATGTAGGAACTGCATCCTTTTTCTAGGTGTGTATATATTACTCATAATGGTTGATTTTATATGATCTAGCCCAGACCCATGAAAAATCACGGGATAGTCTGAATTCTTGACAAATCAGTTCCAATTTAAAAAAAAACAGAGTGTGCCACTCACACGTGGTAGAAGACTAAAGTAGACAAGAGTGGGGAGGCTACGAAGCATCGCACAAAGAGGAGACCGATTATACTGTCTCATTCCCTCGCTGGTTAAATTCTATAAATATAGTTTTTTTTACATAAGTTCCACACAGGAGGCCCCGAGGAAAATAGTTTCCCTCAGGGCCTATGTCATCTTTGGGGATGCTGTGTGGAGGGTTTTTTTAAGGAATGGAAGGAGAGGAGAGTTCTGGGAAGGAAAAGGTTTTAAGGGGTGGGTAGGAATCTGGGGTACAGTATGTTCTGGTCATCCGCCTCCAAGACCTAGACAAACCTCACCCCATGAACCCGGGCACCCCTGCTAAATCACCAAACGTAGCGAACCTCTTGGGGTGACCTATGGCAGGGGTGTTGGTTATCCAATAAAGGTTCCCGGGGCGGCGGTACCCATTCCCGCCTCTCAAATTGTTTGTCTCTTTTTAATATTCGTTTTATCAAGTTTAAATCACAACGGTGCTAAAGAAGTAATATAGTTATAATCTGTATTATTATACTATACTATTTCAGAGAAAGGGTAGACTACGTGGGCCACTGCTAAAGGCAACTTCAAGGAAAAAAATGTTTTAATATTCAAGAATACACCACCAAAAATTCCTGTATGCGTATTATGTATATGAACGCTAGAAGCATCAGAAACAAAATTGACGAAATTGAAGAAACCCTAAAAAACATTACAGAAAAGGTACATATTCTCGTGATAACGGAAACCTGGCTGCGAAAAGGAGAACCTTTTTTCAATATTACTGACTACGCTGGAATTTTTGCTTCCCGTGAGCTCGACCGAGGAGGAGGAGTCGCCATCTAAATGCATAACACACTAAGCAATAAGAAAATAGAAAAATGTTGCAGTGAAAATACTTTTCTTGGAATTACGATCACGGCAAAAAATATTAAACCTCTCAATTTGTATGTTTTTTACCGTAAGCCCAACTCAAACATAACAGATTTTTTCGACTCTTTAGAAATAATATTAAATAAAAACAAACAAGACACATTACTTTTTGGAGATTTTAATATCGATATTTCAAAAGAAACTGATATTGCACGGAAATATGTTCACACCTTAAAATCGTACAACTTTTATGTGTGTAACACGATGTTTCCCACAAGGGTAACAAATAACACCAGCTCGTTGATAGATCATATTATCACAAATTTATTTATTTATTTATCTATAAAAAGAATGTTTGTATTACATTATTCGATGCCTGTCTCACTAGGGTATACCTGTGTTGAGACAGGCGTACAGGTACATAAATGAGTATCATACAAAAGAATATTTAATTACAACATAAGAACATTTAAGGTAAGATACATACTGATTTATACAATTCAAACAGAAAGATGATTAAGATTGAGGGTTAATATCATAAAGAGAGCATTATATAGGTGAAGGAAGAGATGAATAAAGTAGTAAATCATTTCGTATCTATATAGGTAGTTATATTATACATATAGGATTTTACTATTTTAAGTTCTTTAATAAGGATAAGGACATACGTGAGATGGTAATTCTGTCTATTTGTATTCTATTTTACAGATGTTAGCAGTAGTGTGACGTCCAATACTTATAATCCATTTCTTTATATCTTGTTTGTGTTTGGTCATTGATTCAGTTTGTCTAATCGTAGCTGGAAGTGTATTGTGTAGTTTGCAAGCTATGTATTTAAAGTGTTTTTGTCCAAAGGTGGTTTTAGAAAAGGGAGTTTGGAGAAGTTCTTTATTTTTGGCTCGGGTATTGTGTATCATTTGTGTTGGTTTGTATAGGATTTTGTTGTTTTTATGTAAATAAAGTAAGATGGATTTTGCGTAGAGCTGTTTAATGTCCATAACGTTGAAAGTATTGAAGATCGTATCGGTGCTGGTAGTGAGAGGAAGTTTAAGAATTATTTTTATTATTAGTTTTTGTGCTTTAATGATGGGGTCGAGGGCATTAGAATAAGTGTTACCCCAAGCTAAAATTCCGTATTCGATGTGAGATTGGCACAGTGAGTAATACACTGTTTTTAAAAGTTGTAGGTTAAGGAAATTGCGCGTTTGTTTGAAAAAGTAAATAGATTTGCGGATTTTGTTTGTAGTGTTAAGTATATGTTGCTTCCAATTTAGGTGTGTATCAAAGGTTAATCCTAAATATTTGATAGTTGCTACTTGTTCTAGGCATGGGCAGTTGCAATTCCGGTTCAGAGATGAGTTATTACATCCGTGTATTTTTAATTTTGGGTGTAGGTTTGGTTTTGTGATATTGGTAAGACTAGACAGTAAGTATTTAGTTTTCTATATGTTAAGAGTTAATGTGTTCGAGTCAAGCCAATATTTAACCTTTTGAATTCCTACCTCCGCTTTAGAATATACGGTAGGCCAATCTTTTGCTTGAAATAGTAGTACAGTGTCGTCGGCGAAACTGACAATAGTGGCATCGATATCTAGGTTACACAACTCGTTAATGTATATTAGGAAGAGCGTTGGACCTATAACACTGCCTTGTGGGACACCGTAACTAATAGGTAAATTCTGACTCTTTGTAGCTCTGAGTTTAACGCATTGGGATCTGTCAGATAGGAAACTGGAGAGGAGGCTTAATTCATTATTCCTAATACCTATGTTGAACAATTTGCGTTCTAATTTGATGTGTGATATTGTATCAAACGCTTTACACAGGTCGAGAAATACCGATAGACATTTCGAGCCCTTATCAAGGTGGCCAGAGATGTGGTCAGTGACGGTGGCTATGGCATCGTTTGTACTTTTATGGTTTCTGAAGCCAAATTGCCGCGGCGATAGTAGGTTGTTGGTTTCAAGATATTCCATAAGACTCTTATTAACGATCTTTTCAAATACTTTTGACAGGGAATTGAGTAACGTAATAGGACGATAATTACTAATATCAAGTTTGGAGCCTGCTTTGAAAATAGGGATAATAAGACCTTGTTTTAGAATGGCGGGAAATAATCCTTGGCGAATGCTAATATTCAGCAGATGAGTTAATGGTTGTATTATAACCGGGGCAATTTTTTTAAGAACACTGTTGGGTATTTCGTCAATGCCGGTGGATGAAGAGTTTTTTAAAGAGTTTATTACCGTAGAAACTTATTTCTCTGTAACCGTTTTGAGAACAAATCGGGTTGGGAATTCATCATTGGAAGGGTGAACGCTAGGATCCAGCATATGGTTGCTTGGTTGGATTTTTGTTGCTAGTTCTGGACCTATATTTGCAAAATAACTGTTTATATGATTGACAATTGTGTTGGGATTCGATGTAAAGTCTACGGTGATATCATTGATATTGAGAGAGTTTAAGGCGTCGGTGGCTTTATTTGAATTGGTAGCTTCCTTGAGGACTTTCCATATTTTTTTTGGATCGTTGTTGCATTCGGATATTTTTTTATTGTAGTATAGATTTTTGGCTTTCCTAATGACTTGTGTGCAAATATTTCGGTATCTTTTGTAGAAATTATGAAGTGTAATATCATATGGATTCGTGGCACATTTTTTATGTATGGAATTGCGTTTCCGAATGCAGTTGATGATAGTGTGATTAATCCATGGTTTGAGAGGTTTGATAGCTCTAGGAATGGTTTTTGTGGTGGTTTTGGTGTTTTGAACAAGGGTTTCTTGTATGTAGGTAGAGAAGTAGTTCCATGCCTCATCTATGTTTGCTATCTTATAGAGTCTGTCCCAGGATTTAGAACTAATCGTTTTGTTGAGGTGGTCATAGTTAATTATTTTCTTTGTTATTTCAGTTGATGTTTTGCTTTGAACGTTGTGTTTAGAACTCATTGTGAAGGAGGTGGCGTAGTGATCTGTAATTGATGACATGTGGATTTCTGAAGTGTATTGGTTTGATGTTTTAACCCGTCTGCTTGTTTCAATATATTCGCACCTCACAATCCGGAAGCCTCAGTTTCGCACGAAAAATCAGAAACCGTCACTTTGGATCGAGATTGTAAAATATCTATTGAAGATAGCTTCCACATTTCAAAGACAATAAGAAGCCTTATTTTGGACTCTTTTTGATTAAAAGAAAAATGCATATGTTTGCATGAGAGGAAGAGAGATAAACAGCTTTTAAAATGTAAAGTCGCTCGGGACGTTTTTGGTCTTATGAAAATATAACGCGATTACGTGTTTTGGGATGTATTTATTCCTGGACAAGCAGAGGGGTTAACCATAATATGGTCGATGCAGGAGGAAGAGTGTGGTGTACATCGTGTAGGTGAGTTTATTGTACTTTCCATTCCGTGAAACATAATGGTATTTAAGTAATCTTGGCACTGGGGATGTTCGTTGTTTTTTAGAATATTAATGTTGAGGTCTCCAATTAAGACTAGGTTTTTTGTTTTTTTTAGCTCGGTAAGATAACAGTTTAAGTCTCGCAAAAAGGGGGAGATGTTAGGTTTGGAAGGAGAGCGGTAAAGTGCAATAATACATGTGTTTATGCTGTATGTTATTTGAAGACAGTTGGAGTTCGTAATGGTGATTTCTTTGACGTTATATGTGTTGGGAGTGTTGTTTAATGTATATACTACTACGCCGTCGTTTTGTCTGTAGTGATTCGAGGTGTGATGGTGGGTATAATTGGGGATGTTTTTGGGAGTATAGTAAGGTGTTAGCCAACATTCTGTCAAGATAATTAGGTCGTATTTGGTTTTAGTAAGTTCGAGTTCGATGAGAGAATGGTCAAAGTTTTTGTTTATCGATCTAATATTTTGATGGTAGATTGATAGGTCTGATTTGTTAGACTTTATTTTGGTAAAAAAAGAATCCATTTTTGTATGATGTGTAGATTGTGAAGAAATATAAGAGGATAATTTCCCAATATTTTAAGTTATTTTTTTTAAATCATCTACATGTTTTATATAAATTATTTTTTCGTTTGTGAGGCGCCTCATCATGATTTTACCATCCTTGTACCAGACATAGGTGTAGTTTTTTTCTTTGGCAAATTTTTTCGTTTGCCATAGAAGTTCTTTATGATATGCGGTAAGTTCTTCTCCAATGTAAATCTTGTCTTGGGCGAGTCCTTTTATGGCAGCGTAGTTGATGTTTTTTCTTAAAGCGATGAGGTTGTCTCTTGCGGTTTTGTTGTTGAAGTGAACCAGCAGTTTGGGTGGGGCATCAATACGTCTGTCCGGAATTCTTTTGACATCGGTTATATCTCCATTTTTGATCTCCAAACCAGCCGCTGCAGCCACTCTTTTGACTATTTCAGTCGCCTCTTCGCTACTTGATTGTTTGATACCTGCTATCTCCAAATAGTTAGATCTGAATTTTGATTCTAATTCAGATACTTTAATTTCAAGATGTTTAATAATAGTATTTTTGCCTAGTTGTTCTTTTTTGAAGTTTTCAATTTCACCTTCTATTTTTTTGTTTTGTAAGAGAGTTTGGTCAATCTTTTTTATTAATTCATCATACTGGTTGCTAATAAATTCGATGCTTTTTTGAGTTTCTGAGGCGATTTTTTCCATTTTTGTGATAATTTCTTTTTTTATATTATCCATGTTTTTATCAATGTGTAGGATAATTTTTTCCATAATTTTGTCGTCTAATTCAAGTGCTCCTTTTCCTACACCTTTGGTCGTCTTATTAGGATTGGTGAAGTCCTCTTCCGAATCGCTAGATGTCGCTTTTTTTTAGATTTCTTCTGCCTATTAATCTTGTAAAGGTTTGGATCTCGGGTAGAGATTTAGAAAAAATAAAAATATCTAAATTCTTCCGGAAAAGGTGGCGTTCGAACTTGGTCCGTTAGGTGTGGTTGAGCGAGCACGCTAGCCACTACACTATTACCCACATATGACGTAGTGTGAAGATAGTGCGATATTAATTGACTTAGATGCACTAATTGACAGATACGTTTCGGGGGTTTAGAATCACAGGGGCCTAACTACAAAAATTGGTGTTTTGAGTTAAGCTTGGTTTCGGTAATGTTATAATCATATCTATTAGTGACACGAAGCTCTATCTCGAATATACAGCCGTTTAAGAGATAATGATGAGCAAATCTGGAAATTTAGACATAAAATTAGAAGCACAAGGGCATATCGCCTGTTATGCCTTTGTGACATTAAACAAAAATCTTATTAGTAGCGTCACGCTGACCTAACACTTGTTATTCAGTGAAGAACATAACGTTAATTGGCTGATTATCAAATAGTTTCAATAGGTACCGAAAAAATAATCCACACATGATCGATTTTTCATATAATTTTGATGAAGCATTTAGAACCTTTCTATGAATTTGAAGAACTTTATCTTTTTGCTTTCTTTTTTAAAAAGAATGGCAAACATTTCTGGTTTACGAATAAACTGATAATATTTTAAAGACTCCCACTACCATCACAGTAATGGGAAAGTATTGCTTGTATCGTGATGGAGGACTTCGCCGAGGAATTGAATCTACTACTCATGGATGGGATCCAGAAATCCAGACGTAACGCCAACTCAGCCACTGACCGGTCAATATAATGCTACAATACCATTTACAGTGGAAAATATTAAAGATTTGAAGGATTCTTGAACAGTGGGTATTATTCTGCCAGTGAAAGCTATCTTCCCAATAAGCTTTCCATTGATATGCTTGGTGTTACTCTAAATGACCAGCTCAGGAATAGCGGCTACATCGAAGCCAGAGTCAAGTTAGCTTCTCAGAAACAGGGCGTACTGTATAGGGCCACCAAATACTGCGGATAATACACAAATTCTAACTATGTACGAATAACCCCATGGTTGAATTTGGCAGCCACCTTTGATCTGGAGCCATTAAATACCTGAAACAAATTCTTGACTGTGCAGAAAAGGGCGGTGCATTTGATGAATCCCCTGTCTTTACAAACGGATTGCCATCTTTAGGGCAAAGGTATCGGGTGGTAATTCTTTCCTTGCTATACCGATATTTTAATGGAAGATGCTCCAAGGAACTATCGTCATCGTTCACGTCGGCACCGGTGCACAGTTGGGAAACACGCCAAAACATGTGTACACAGTTGACCTTTACCACTGAGAGCGGGCCGTTTCTACGACTCTTGAGTTCTTGAGTTCCCGACAATGGAATGATTTTTTTTTTTTTTTTTACAGTGAATACCGCACAAGAATCTCAACTGCTCCCGTCTGGAGCCAGTGAGACTATGGCATCCCCAATTAAGGTATGTTGTGAGGCTGAAGGTAGTGGGGAGGGGAAGGAGGTGGGGAAGATAAAGGTTGGGAAATACCTGGCTATTCAGATCTGGTCACTAAACACGGCTAAAGCCATTTTCAAGCAACGTTTCAATTCTGAATGGTGGTCTTACACCAGGGCGATACTGATAGTATCTTCCACTCTGGAACATGCCGCAAATATACTATATATTATTTTAAATGAATCAATTGTGAAATAACACAAATTAATCAAATAAAATTTATTTGCGCATGCCGGGTTCGAACCCGCGACCTCCGGAATGTGAGTCAAGAGTCTTAGCCACTGGACTACGGAGGTCGTCAAATTTGCCGACTTCTGTGTTTCATCCCCAAAGATGACAGGTCCTGAGAGAAAATATTTGGCTCAGGGCCTCGCCGGCCTCGTGTGTGAAGATAACGTAAGAGGAAAAAAAATAGATATTTCATAGATTTTGTTAAAATGTTATGATATTTATATTATTTCTCTATTCATAAAAAAGGAATCAAGAGGTGTTTACATGTTTGTAAATAATAATAATGGCTAAATATATAGGAAGGGACACACAAGCATATCTCAATAAATTTATTCAATTGTACCGGGCCCAAGATAATTATTATAAAAGTGTTTTTTATGCAGTGTGCTGGACTGATAGATGATATTTTCTGAGTTTAAGAGCATCTAAAATCTTCATCTCAAAACTATGTTTTTGTAGAAAGGCCCCTGTGATCTAAATCACCCCTTGTTAAAGTATTGCTGAATAATAAGGAACACAAAGGCAATCCGTCAATTTTTATAATTTTATATTTTTAGTTGCCAAAATCTTTTTTTTTTGTGTAAAATATGTAATTTATGAAATGTGATGATATATGTTACGATATGTGACGATATGTGTATTGATAAAAAAAGTATTACACTTAAATGTGTTTTTATTTCTGAGTTTCAAAGTATCAAAACTGTAGATATGCCCCTGTGATCCTAACTCTCTTGTCAAGTATTGCTGTATAGTTAGGAACACAAAGGCATATCTCAGTCGTTTTTCACAAATATATTTTTTTAATCATCACAAGTCTTTAATAATTACTTAAAAATATGTTTTTCAAAGAGTGTGATAATATATTCGTTGACAAATATTTTTTGTTTACTTAAATTCCTTTTATTTTCTGAGTTTCAAAGCATTCAAAACTTTAATTGCGTTTATCTCAAAACTATGTTTTTGTAGTTAGGCCCCTGTGATTCTAAACCCCCGAAAGTTTGTAATAAGCGAATGTTTGTTTGGGCAACAATATTCACTTAACTGTCACTTGTAAAGTTAATTTAAAATGATTTAAACACTGTACGGGACCGCTCATAAATCATTAACGTAGATTTTTCGCTGAATTGAACTTTACGAACACATTTGCCGATAAAATTATTGTTTTTACTGTACTATACGCAATAAATTTATATGATCTCTGAGGAGCGGTATTTTGGCGTGCACTCTGTGTGAAATGTATGAAATAACTGAAATA
Source organism: Limnephilus marmoratus (assembly GCA_917880885.1). Classification (NCBI taxonomy): domain Eukaryota; kingdom Metazoa; phylum Arthropoda; class Insecta; order Trichoptera; family Limnephilidae; genus Limnephilus; species Limnephilus marmoratus. Next base: position 54,792,173 of record OU862909.1, on the reverse strand, counting down.
AATAGTGTTTCTGGGATAATTTCAAATATTGATGATCCCCTTAGTGACCATAATATACTGATATTGGATTACGAAAACTCTCTGAAAAACCTCCCCAATAACAGATCCCCAAAAAACCTCTCAAACGCTTACAAAATAAATTATCAAAAATTAAATACGTCACTTAAAACTTGTAAATTTACCCATTCGTCTGACGACGTAAACCAAAATTATAATAATTTCGCAGACTATCTTCAAAATGCTGTAAATTCATGCAAAACAAAAGTAAAAACTAATATAGGAGACAAAAGACTGAACAATACTCCATGGTTTGATGCCCAACTCGATTCACTTATTAAAGAACGAAATAGCATATTTAAACTTTGGAAACAAAATCAAGGAAGTATTTCTTTGACAATAGAAAAAAATAAAGCTCGTAATACTGTCACAAATTACAGAAGATATATTAAATCTATGTATTATACAAAATTGCTTAATGAAAACATGAATAAGCCACAACGAACCTGGAAAACAATCAACTCCATTCTCTCAAATAGCTCGCGAAACCCAAAAATAACTTGTAAATCTCTAGTCATAAATGACGAAGAAGTAAAGGGACCAAAGGAGATTGCATCTGCATTTAATGCATTTTTTCTCTCAGTTGGGGAAAGTCTAGCATCAGTAATAAAAACTTCAAAAACTGATGTGAACACGATCTACACGGAACCTCAAGCAAAACAATCTTTTAACATGATCAGGACAAATAAAAATGAAATCCTACGTGTCATATCTAACCTTAAGTCCAAAGCGGCAGCTGGTTCCGATGGGATAACCTCTCTCCTTCTCAAAAATTGCAAGGAGGAACTGGCGGATGACCTTGTATTCTTAATAAATCTCTCTATATCAAAAGGTATCTTTCCAGACAAACTAAAAATTGCGAAAATAATTCCTATTCATAAAGACGAATGCAAAAAAAATGTCCAAAATTATCGTCCAATCTCTATACTTCCAGCTATCTCTAAAATATGTGAATGTATCATTAAAGAAAGACTATTGAAATATCTCGAACACAACAAAATTCTCACGTCAAAACAATACGGTTTCAGACGACGATCTAACACTAAATGTGCAGCTTTTGATTTCATATCAAATATACAGAAACATATTGATCATGGGGATTTTACGGCGGCAATATTTATTGATCTAAAGAAGGCGTTTGACACGGTGGATCATAACGTATTGATCGAAAAACTGAAACATTTGGGTATTGTTGGTACTCCTCTGGAACTTCTTCGATCTTACCTATCAAATCGCTTTTCGGCAGTAGAACTGGGAGGAGAAACGAGTGAGTTGGGTAAAATAACATGTGGAGTGCCACAGGGATCAATTCTTGGACCGTTGCTATTTCTTATCTATGTGAATGACATAACAAAGTGGGGTATTAAAGGAACTCTACAACTCTATGCTGACGATACAGTAATTTTTTACAACAAACTGAACCTAGCGGAGCTTGAAACGGAAATGAATGCTGATATTTCTAAACTCACAAGCTGGTTAAAAATAAACAAACTAACTGTTAACGTAAAAAAAACTCATTATATACTTTTTGGCAACAAGAAAAATATCAGCCTCAATATCAAAGTTGGTGATAACTGCCTCGAAAAGAAAATGAGGACAAAATATTTGGGCCTGATCGTAGATTCCCAACTTTCGTGGGATCTCCACATAAATCATGTAAAGGAGAAAATTACACCCATAACTGGTGTACTTTATAGACTCCAAGGATTACTACCCGTACCTTTATTAACATCAGTGTACTACGCCATGGTACATTCACACCTTTCTTATCTCTGCTGTATCTGGGGATTTGCCTCAAAGAAATTGATGGCTGATCTGCAGGTGGTTCAAAACCGAGCTCTCAGAAATGTTTTTGGACTTCCATGGGACACCCATGTCAGAGACATCTATTCAGTTTCCGGTATTCTTCCAATCACAGTCCTTCCTAAACATGAAATCACAAGCACCATCCTACAAATTACGCAACAATCAACTCACACTAACATCAAGCCACTTTACAATCAAGACATCCACACTCACAATACTCGAAATAGCAATAAAATCCGCATACCTCAAACACACACTACAAAATATGGGATAAAATCTCTGAACTATGTTGCCTATACACTATATAATTCGCTACCAGATATGTACAAGGGAATTCAGCAAAATAAAAAAAATCTGAGTAATGCTTTAAAAGAATATTTTTTAAATATGTATAAGGATGAAACTTTGTAATTTTCTTGTCATGTTCAATTGTCTTGTTTCTTTTCTCTTCTTTTCTTTTCCATTAAGTTGTAATCATCCATATCTGTATAACCTTGTTCCCTTTTTTTTTTAATTGTTTTCCATTGCTGTTTATTCTACTCAACCTGTCTTTTATTTTTCTTCTATATTGTATGTGAATCTTATATTTTAATATCCAAATTCCTATGTAAAATTTTAACTATTTCCTCCCACCCATGATTTGTATGTTCCTCCTGTCCTAAAATGAGTTCTGTAACTCATCGGGATTGCTATAGCAAGAAATAAAAACAATAAAAAAAAAGTTTTCATTTAATAAAAACATGTGTGCAGTTCACGCTGGGTAGAAGTAAAACCTTCAGAAAACTAAACTTCCAGAGAATGAGACGAATGCAGAGCATCAAGAGTAGGATATGTAATTGTACGGTTTATTTATTACTATATTAGTTACCAAGTTTAAAAACTATTTTACATTTTATTCTACGAAGCATTGCACAAAGAGAAGGCCGATAGGCTACGAAGCACCGCACAAAGAGGACGTCGATTAGTCTTCTCTTCTTCTCTAGCTATCATAGATATATGTGTTTGTTTCTTTTTAGTGTCGCTCGTTTCCGTTTCATCGAGTTTCAAATCACGACGGTGCTAAACAAGTTTTCACTTAAAAAATGACAATTGAAATAATTTTCTGTTAAAATATTATATCATTGGTAGATATCTGCTTTACGGCTTGTCTCAATACTTCACACAACAGTTCCAATTTTGAAAATGGCACATGAATTCAGAACAAATTTCATTAACGCACAGCACAGACTATCGAAATCAGAAGAAACTCCCAACTTCTGCGAAGGCCAATGGATGTCGGGTTCGATACTGAAATACGATGGTCTAGTATTTGAAAATAAACGTAGATGACGCAAAAGTACAGGGCCGGATTTTTTTATTCTCGTTTAAAAACTTTTTCCACTCAAATTAACTCATATCTCAATTAGTTATAAACTTAACTGGCAAATTGTGATTTATAAATCCACTTCTGGAACAAATACAAATTGTTTTCGATTACCTTCTTCGACTGCTCTGGCGAACGTCGTACCGCCTCAGAATCAATTTGGGAGGCGGGAATGGGTACCGCCGCCCCGGGAACCATTATTGGATAACCAACACCTCTGCCATAGGTCACTCCAAGTGGTTCGCTACGTTTGGTGATTTAGCAGGAGTGCCCGGGTTCATGGGGCGAGGTTTGTCTAGGTCTTGGAGGCGGATGACCAGGATACACTGAACCCCAGATTCCTACCCACCCCTTAAGCCTTTCTCTTTCCCAAAACTCTCCTCTCCTTCCTTTCCATAAAAAAACCCCTCCACACAGCATCCCCAAAGATGACATAGGCCCTGAGGGAAATTATTTTCTTCAAGGCCTCCTGTGTGGAGCTCATGTAAAAAAAAAAAATCAATAACTGTTGCTCTGGCGAACGTCGTACCGCCTCAGAATCAATTTGGGAGGCGGGAATGAGTACCGCCGCCCCGGGAACCTTTATTGGATAACCAACACCTCTGCCATAGGTCACTCCAAGTGGTTCGCTACGTTTGGTGATTTAGCAGGAGTGCCCGGGTTCATGGGGCGAGGTTTGTCTAGGTCTTGGAGGCGGATGACCAGGATACACTGAACCCCAGATTCCTACCCACCCCTTAAACCTTTCTCTTTCCCAAAACTCTCCTCTCCTTCCTTTCCCAAAAAAAACCCCTCCACACAGCATCCTCAAAGATGACACAGGCCCTGAGGGAAATTATTTTCTTCAGGGCCTCCTGTGTGGAGCTCATGTAAAAAAAAAAGAAAAAAAGAATCAATAACTGTTGTGTTAACTTATTAGCTGAATTGAATTAATTTTTTATTAAGTTAAAAATTACACAAAGAAGCAATTATCGATGCGCAACTGTCCGTGTTAGGTTTTTGTCAGTATCAGAGATGGCGTTGTGTACGGATTTATATTTTTTGTGATTTTCTTACTTTTCCACTTACTTACGGGAATTGCGTTTCGTTTTCTTTATATGTGTGAGGGAGATTTATTATAATTATTGAATTTTTCCTTTGGAGGGGTGCAGACATACCTTCACCGTTTGTCTCATTTTCGACTGTTGACATTGTTGTGTGTAAGAAAGAGGGGCGGCATTATACGTTTAAGAACAAAAGCAAAACAATCAGCGCATTAGCATTTGACGTTTTTGAATTTTTGGAATTCACTCACTATTCAATATTATACTTATCACAATAATTGCTGCAGCTCTTTCAAACGATGAGAATTCGTTCCGTATGAAATGTATGAGGAAAAGAATTTTCTTAATCATTATTTTTTTGTGAATTTTTCCGATATTTTAATAGTTATTCGGCTATTCGGGTCGGAGACAAATCCAACAAATCAAAGACCATAAAAATCAGTCCAATCGTGATTTATAAATGGTGTAACTATTTAACTAACCCGACTTTGTTTTATGTAGGATGTATTAAGATTACTACTTATAATATTTTTTGGGTGAAATGCAGATCCGGGCACCGTCTGGAAATTTAATAAAAAGGCACTTTCTAGATGAGAAAAGTGTGGAGAAGATGAATAAAAAATAAATTAAGGCGCGCTTGGCAAAATTAAGGGAGATACAACCGTTCAAAGTATTTAAAAATTCACTTCGCGAACTGATATTGACAGTTCGTTCGCCATGTTTTCATTGCTTATGTTGGATCCCAGACCTAATACAGAATTAATAGTACGCCAAAATCACAAACCATATTACACAAACCTAGCGTAGCCGCTAAACCACTTGAAAACTGGGATGTTTTTTTGCCGTGACGCGAGCAGGCGCTACGAAGGGGGCACTTTCTTTTCTATCACAAACCATGTTTAGCGTATTAGGTTATAAAAAAATGGCGGGCGGACGCGGGCGAACTGTCAATATCAGTTTGTAAAGTGAAATTTTAAATACTTTGAACGGTTGTATCTCCCTTAATTTTGCCGAGCGCGCCTTAATTTATTTTTTATTCATCTTCTCCACACTTTTCTCATCTAGAAAGTGCCTTTTTATTAAATTTCCAGACGGTGCCCGGATCTGCATTCCTCCCTATTTTTTATACGTTATGCTAGTAGTAAAATAATTTGCTAGTAGTATAATATTTACAATTATATGACACTTAACAACTTTACAATACATTATTTTCTTTTTTTTTTCTCACTGTAATTTACTTAATACAGCGTATTCACGTGACCATAGTATTATTAAATACCTACTTCTATGGTCTGTCAATTAAGAGTAAAAAATATTAAAAATGGAACTACTAAATTTGTAGGCTGCCAACATCAATTTAACTGTCAAATATTCTTTTAAAGCGCAATGACACTGAAAATGAACTGAACACCGTAAATCACATTTAAAAAAACATTTTTAACATTAACGGAAAAAAATTAAAACCGTTAATGTTAATGACATAAATTTGATTAAATGATGTTTTACAAACAGCATTTAATCAAATTTATTTTTCCTTATTTTTAAGATTTCAAAACTATTTATCTGCGATGCTTTATTTATTTATTTAAGGAACATAAACAGTCTTAGTAAAAAAATATATATAAGAGGATGACAAAAAAACAGACCAATTATTAATGTTCACAGATAGGTATTTAGAAACATAAAAGTAACTGAATATAAACTAGAATATTTAAAAAAAGAAAAAAAAAACAGGACAAAGCAGCAATTAAAAAAATAATTATTACACAGGTGTAGATTCAACAAGTGATAAACCTAAATATAAAAACACAACAATAAAATAAATGCGATTATAACTGTACTTAAATAGGCTGTGAAATAGGTATTTGTATTGGGACTGGTAAGGGGAGGACAGGGATAAGGAAAAGTTGCCACGCAGGTAATTTAAAAATTTTAGGTACAATTAATTTAATCATCATGAATATGTGTTATTTATAACTCGTATGTAGTATTTTAAGTCCTAAGTTTGTATTAAATGTATGGTATTTTTTTTTAATAAACTTTTATACAAACTTAGGACTTAAAATAATACATACGGGTTATAAGGCATCGCGGATAAATAGTTTTGAAATATTGAAATAAGGAAAAATGTAATATCGAAAGAGATAAAATTAATAAGCAAAAAAAAATTAAAACTCTATTTTGAATATTTTTCCACTTAACCGGTCTTTCCCTGCTAATTATATTGTAATCCCTAATTCCAATAAACTTCCCCACTCTGAGATACTCCTTCCCCTTCCTTCTACCCCTTCCCCTGTATTTTATCTGTGATCTGTATTTAATTTGTTACTTCAGTGTACATTTACTCCTGTACTCAAAGTTATTTGTCTTTTAATAAAATAAGTATTGCCATCACAAAGTGAAAACCTTTCAGAAGATTTTTTTTCGAAAAAAAATAATTAACTTGCCCACGCCGTGAGTCGAACCCGAGACATTCGGATTGCTAGTCGGGAGCCTTACCCTCGGCCTACGCCACACCTAGCGTAGAGCTGTATAATTATTTTATTTTTATTTTATTCATTGTTTTGATGGTTATATAATGTGAAGATTTCTCGACAACGGCATGCTAGGCAATTGCCCGTGCTGTGGTGGTAATATTTCCTCCCGCGTCCTGAATTACTAAAAAACCTGACTCCATCTATTCACAATGCACGGTGAATCCGCTGCACTTGTATCACTTGTTACACACAGCTATAAATGATCAACGCATGCCCTATATATAAGTTCTCCATACAATCCCATCAGACCTGTCACACCTAAGCAGTTTATGCGCAGATCAATCATAGACAATACAGATCTTTCGCTGTAACCGCTCCTGAGGCGATATGCGAAAACTTATGCAACCCCCTCTCCGCCAAAAACCGGAGAGGGCTCTTAATTACGGAGCTGCCTAAAAGGGCGGATGACAGATGTCAAGTTGGCAGATCCAGTACAAAGAAATGGCATTTCGTAGCATCTCTCTAATTCGTCTGATCCCCTCTCCTACCATAGGAAGAAATATTTGATAGCGTCGTGTGACGGTACAACACATAAGGGGCATACATTAATTCGCTCGCGGTTCAACAGATATCTGCTCGCGCTTTTATGTTTGCCTGTGGCTGATGCTTTAGCGTTCATAAAAAGCAATATTTTGCGGAAAAACAATTTTATTTTATTTATATTTCTATTAATTCTTTTTAATAATAGTTACCTTCTAAACATGATAACTTGGAGGCTTTTACATGTTGGTAAGTTGTATAAAGGAGGATAATAGTTACATAGAGTAATTTAAAAAATGTATGGAGTAGATATAATATTAGTATGTAGTTATATTATCATAGAAAGTTATACAAAGGAGTAGACCTATAATAAGTGTAGGTATAGCACACAACGTAATAAAATAAAGAAATGAGGGGGTACAATATTTGTAGTTACATTATTATAATGTTTTACAAACGAGTATAATAAGTGTTAGTCCAGTCAAGGAAGGAGGTGTAGAGTGCGTGAGCAGGGACCTAAGCGATTCTTTCAGGACTTGTTTAGGGTGCTTAGGGTGTGAACGTACTAAAAGTCCTGATGTCTAGGTGGTGAGCTAGGGGGGGGGAGGGGAGGGGGAAGACCCCAATTTTCAGGTTTCCGCTTGTATCTCAAAAACGGTGCGTCTCAGAGGAAAAATTTTTGAGAATAAGAAAAGCTTATAAAATTATCTACAACTTTTATTCTATATGTAATTTTCTAAATCCCAGCCGTTTTTGAATTACACGCTCCAGAAATGTAGATATTTTCGAAAAAAATCATTTTACCTCATATTTTTCATCAAACATTCCTTCATATCGTATAAAATATTCATCACACAAAGAAGTTTATTTGAATAAAGTTGTAAAGAATTTAATTCCCTTTTAGAATATATATAAACATATACAAATAAATCTCCAACCAGTAAATATTTACAGCAATTTAAATTTTTTTCGTAAAATGTCGCCATTTTCAGAAAAAGCTGTTTTAATCCTATTACCTACTAACCCACAGCTTTTGTTCGTTCACCTAATAAATATGTGTGACCACACTTTAAAGCCAGTTATTAAATAAAGTAGACAAAAATCATATTACTTAAAAAAATTTCAAATTGTGTTTTATAATGATAATGATAATTATGTCATGATAATTTTATAATATTTCGTTACATCAAGCACATAAAAATATAAACCTCATTATTATCACTGTTATCAATAACATAATGTTACACTCTCATCCTCTTTGGACGTGAGGGTCCTGGTAAGCGTTGTTCATCCATGGCATCTTCATCCTCAGTAGTTGATGGCTCTTGCTGAATAGGCTCTACGTTGTCTTCATCGTCGTCCTCGGCAACGCTATTGAGGCATCTCCCTTGGCAGTGGAGGCACGCTGTAGAACAAGTCAGCATTGCTTTTCGGCATCCACATTTGCCAATTGCACAATCCTTGGTGCAGCGGCAAAATATCATATTCAGAAGGACCTCCGATGCTGGTGGATCTTCTGTTGTAATTGGCAACAGGGTCTCTCCTTCATGATTCCACCCCCATTCTTCAGGGGGCAGCTCAATCGGTGCACTGGGAATGCTGTTTAGCTGCGTTCTCTGTTGGAGGGAGGGAGCTGATGTCAGGCTTCATATTTGCCCACTTATTAGGTCCCTCATATAAGGTCCACCGACCTTGTGAACGACTGGAAGCGGTACTGGTTAAGGGAGCTCTGTCTTTTTGGCGCCGCATACCATCTAAGGAAACATTTATTTCCAGCCTCTTCAACCTCGTCGCGAGTAGAGGAGTGGTTGTAAAAGAACATTGCCGCTTGCTTGATGATTTCTGACTCCAAGTACAGATTTGAGAAGCCCACCTTGCTTCTCCTGAAAGTTGCAGATGTTGTATCGCAGCCGGTAAATGAATGTAATGTGTGTTCAAATCCACGTGCTGCATCTCTTGAGTGTACACTGTACAGTGTCATTGTTTCGGTTTTCCCTCGTCCAGGTTTCAGCAGCAGAATATCTTGGGTGGGAGGAGTGGAAGCAATCAATAGGACAGTGAGTTCACATCTTCACCAACGACAGTCACAGAATTGTGAGAGGATTGTTCCACAGCAGTCTTAACGATAAGGACATCGGCATCATCGGTGGCGTGAAGAGTCTGTGTCCCATTCTCCCGAAGCTTTGTCTGTAGGAGATGAAGTTAATTTTGTTGGTAGGATTGGATAAAAAATCTCCCTGTTTAACAGGTGTTCCAAGTCAAATTGATGTCAGCTGATCTTCTCAGTCTGTATCATCGTATCTGTTCTTGTGATTTCGTACTGTTGGCTGGGTTTGAATACCATCAAATACCACAGTGCGAGTCATCCAGGATAGTGTTGGTTGACGTAGGTGATGTAACGATCACAAATTGTGGTAACGGAGGCATCTTTTTGCCAAATTACTCTGTGTAGTAGAAATCCTCCGTCCACAACTATGTTCATCTGAGGCGATCAGTTTTTTAGTAGGTTCGAATAAGCTGTACAGGACAGATTTAGTGGTCTTTCGCATCCCACTTTAATTGAACAGTGCCAAGAGAAATGTGGCCAACTTATACTCAAAGAATTTAATCAAATCCTCATCTGATCGTCTGCTTATCAGTTTGCTTGATCGTTTGCTTATCCGCTGAAACAGCAATGTTGTTGTCAACTGCAACCTTTTCATCGTGAATTTTTATCGACGAGCTGACAGAAGACATTGGGAATTGACATTATTTCACTGGTTAGTGGGAAGGGAGGATGTGCATCAAACCACTGACCGAGTTTGGAAATGTCTGCTGTATCTCTACTTCGGTGGGCTTGTCCGAGGTCCTTGACATGAAGAAGATTCCACAAAACTCTTCAGGGGAAGTGCAGATCCCCTGAGTTGCACTCATACCAACTAACCAATTGCTGACTACATTGTGCGAAACATCTCTGGCTCCTGTTATGCCTCCTCGGCTATTGAATGATCGCATCAATGTGGTTTCAATGGTCATATCTGACCATACATCTGACTAAAAGCGATCAGAGCATCGCATAATCATCGTTGCGCGTCGGTGTGTCAGTAATAAGATAAAAACAGCATTTTCTGAAAATGGCGACATTTTACGAAAAAACTTTAAATTGCTGTAAATATTTACTGGTTGGAGATTTATTTGTATATGTTTATATATTCTAAAAGAGAATTAAATTTTTTATAACTTCTTTTAAATAAACTTCTTTGTGTGATGAATATTTAATACGATATGAAGGAATGTTTGATGAAAAATATGAGGTAAAATGATTTTTTTCGAAAATATCTACATTTCTGGAGCGTGTAATTCAAAAACGGCTGGGATTTAGAAAATTACATATAGAATAAAATTTGTAGATAATTTTATAAGCTTTTACTCATTCTCAAAAAATTTTCCTCTGCGACGCACCGTTTTTGAGATACAAGCGGAAACCTGAAAATTGGGACCTTCCCCCCGCCCTCACCCCCCTAGCTCACCACCTAGACGTCAAGACTTTTAGTATGTTGACACCCTAAACAAGTTTCTGAAGGAATCGCTTAGGTCCCTGCTCATGCACTCTACACCTCCTTTTGGAGCATTCATTTACTGGACTATGTACAGTACATCACGTAATTAAATAAAGATATGAGTTGGTATAATATTAGTATGTTATTACATTATCAATTATCATAGACAGTTGTACAAAGGAGTATAGTAAGTGTATTAGTGTATATATAGTGCCTATATAACGTAATTATATACAGATATGAGTAGGTATAATATTAGTAGGTATTTACATTATCATGGAAGGTTGTTCAAAGGAGTTTAATACGCGTGTGCATATGTGAAACCCTTTCATTATTTGTAACTAGCAGACCCGGCCACACGTTGCTGTGGATAACGAAACACAACATCATCTCCTGACAACGCCATTACCCAACCTTTATAACCAACGCCATGTGTTAACTTGCATACATATCAAATCCACACCGCCCGCTGCCAGCTTGCCAGCCCGCTCCCTTTATATATTATATTCAACCAATTTACACAAAACCTTGATAAATTATATACTTAACCCTTCATCATGAATCACTCTTGCTATTAGCATGAAAATCCGTTGCGTTTGAAAAGAGCTAAGCGTACAGACAGCGGGAGCGACTTTGTTTTATACTATGTAAAGATACTTTCCAAACCTACTTACTTCGTTTTTCATCTATACAAAATATTCGTCTTTATTTATCGTATTTATTGCAAAACTACTAATTTGTTTTTATTGTTATTTTCTTTCCACTTACCAATAAACCTGTGTTAAGTTTTAAATAACTTATAACTTATAAACAACCATTATCCCTGTAATAATGATTTTTTTATCAGTTGTGTAAAATTTAGCACACGTTTAATAAGGAAAACCCTTATGTGGGATTTTGTAGTAAAAACTCAATGGATTCATAATATTATAATACCTATGAATATTTCAAACAATTTTGATCACTTTTATCCACAAGGAACCCTAAATGATTGATATTTTCCTGTTTTGAAATACGCATATATTATGCTAGTTTGAACCAAAAGTCGTGACTTTCGGGGTCACTTACTGACCGTCAAAGCCTTTACCTTCAAATCACATGGAAAGTCACTTTCGATATGAAATTTCGAAAAACTACCCCATCCCCTTTTCTCACCCCTAAAAGCAGAATGTTGATACTTCTGGATGATTTTTCGCACTTTTGACGTTTAAAAAAGAGGAAAATTTCTGTCTCCTTCTGATTTCCAAAAACTCTGTGTAAAGCCCGGGCAATGTCGAGGAGCAGCTAGTTATGTAATAATAAAAGTGTAAGATTCAACCACAACCTATCCTACAATTTAGTTTTGAAATTATGTTAGTGTTAGATATTTTTTTATTATTTAACTTAATTTGTTCCCGCTCAGCTAATGCAAGTCACTTGCTTTTCGGTAGTCTACCAAATTTCATGCTGCAGTAAAAATCAATGCAACCACATGTCGGTCAGTTAAAAATTATACATGTTAACGGTCCATCCACGTAACATCAATTATTGCAGTTTGGAGTGAGCATAACAGTAATTAGAGTAGATACGTAATGTAATTTGACTACGGGCGAAGTTGCAGCATCAAGCGACCAAGCGGACTCTGTGCTCTTTGTTCCGGACTCGGGGTCTCCTCGGAAGGAAGTTTCCGCTCCAGCGAGCGGAGATGATGTCGGTAGTGGCTGGTCGCTATGCGTTATGCCGATGTCGATATACCCGGCCCGGGGAATGTCCGGCTACTGGAATGCTTTCATTCATAACGTCCCATCTCGTCTCTTACTTGGAGAGGCAGGCTGCAACTATCTCGAAAGTAAACACTCTCTTTATAGTGGTGAATGTGTCGGTATATAAGGTGACCGCGCCACTCAGATGGCATCAGTTTCGTAACTGCTGTCCTTTGACACATTATAAGAAAGACAACATGAAGTTCCTGGTACGAGCTCCATCCGTTTTTATATATTATTTATTTCTGTGATCTGTTAAATATTTTATGGGTGTAAATGGACTTTATTAAAACAATTCTTTATTACCAATGCGGTATTTTGAATACCTATATTTTAAAGAATCAACAACCAAAAATATGATATGGAATTTGAAAAATTTTGTGAACTAATGTTTTTATTTTCCTTTCCACAGTTTGCATTTTTGTCAGTGGCGGCGCTCAGTTGCGTGAGAGGGCATCCCTCCGGAATCCATCAGCAGAACCACATTTCCGTTCCCGACTACCACCCGCAGCTACAGAACCTCGGCCAGCACGTGGACCTGCCTCACATCCCAACGAAGGTCATCCGCATCACCAAAACCGTGGCCATCAAGGTGCCAGTGCCCTACCCCGTCAAGGTGCCCCACAGGGTGCCCTACCCAGTGCATGTGAACAAACCCTACCCCGTGCACGTGCCGCAGATCATCAAGGTGCCCCAACCCTACCCAGTGCCCGTAGAGTCCAACGGACACGGTCAGGGCTACTCCAGCGGCGCTGGCGGACAGAGCTACGAGGGTCACAACTTCGGGGGCGGCTATGCGGGTGAGCAGGGAGCCGGTGGGTACACCGGTGGGTACTCCGGCGGTTCCTCCGGCGGTTACTCTGGATACAGTCCCTCGGACTCCTACGAGCACGCGGCCTCTCAGCACACCCAGTCCCAGCTGGCCCAGCAGTACGCAGAGCCCGCCAACAGCCACTCCCAGGAGTCTTACCAGGTGGTGCAGGTAGCACCACAAGAGGGCCACGGCTACCAGCCGCTGCAGGCTAGCCAACAGACGCTCCAGGGCTACCAGGAAGGGCAGGGAGGGCACTACCAAGCGCAGGAGCAGGGTTCCTACTCCCACTAAAAAATTGTCGACCCCTTCACTGTGATAAACAATTATGTTAAGTTCATCATTCCTCGTCCCCCATCCGTTATGAATGTTCACCTCACCTACAGATAATGAAAGAATTTTGATTTGAAGCATGCCATGAGACCGTCCATAATCTAAATCTTTGCATAGGTACATAAATTATCTAGTAGGTATCATTTGCCCGTTTTCATTTTCATCAACATTATGCATGAATGTCAAGTGTTCAAGATAATCAAGTTTGTTGTTGCTATCATTTTGTTGAATGTTGCTGTTGTTGTTAAAGTTTGTTTTGTATTTTTATATCGTTTTAAATAAAATTATAATAAAAACGTTTTGGCTTTTATTAACGTTTCACGGCATCAAACTCTCGAAAACTGGTTTCACGGAAATCAAAATTTCTCATAAAACTATTTCAGATTACTTTCCACCTCTCAATTGATATTTTGCCCATCTTTATCTGAAATGAAGAACATCTGAAACTGCAATGTGGTCCGTTGCACTCTGTTTGCCATTTTGAATGTCCAATTGACTATTTTGTGGTAATTTATTTTTCTGCAGTAACCAAAATTGTGGTCCAAAACCCATATAACACTTAGTTAATGAACGTGCCACACGAATTAAACGTATTTTTTAGTTTGAATCAATGGATTTTCATCTGAAAATATTACCGTAGACCAGCATTTTTAGAACGTGAATGACGAAAAAATCAAAAATTAACTAAAAAACATTAAAAATAAAACGAAATTAATATTCACAATAAGTACGTATTCACTTGGTCATTTTTATCAATATACTTTTACGATTATATTACATTAAAAAAAGTTGAAATAGATTGTATAACCAGTCCACTTACTTTGTAAGCAAATGGGTTTTTTTAACAATCATATAACAACGTCCTTTCGTTATTAATTTCATGTGACTATCATAATATTTAAATGCATTTGGTTGTATCATATAAAAAAAAGGTGAAATAGATTGTTTAACCTGTCCTCTTACTTTGTAAACGAATGGGTTTTTTTAACAAACATACAACGTCCTTTCGTTATTAATTTCATGTGACTATCATAATATTTTAATGCATTTGGTTGTATCATAATATTTATGTAATACATTTTTTATTATCAACTTATGTAGGTAGTATGTAGTAACAGGAGCAGAAGAACATCGTAGGTAAGTATCTTGTTCTGTACATCAGAAAGTGCACCTAATTGGTCTGAATATTAGGCGGCTGGTATGAAGTGTAGTCAAAGAGCCTTTCTCCTGTTTTTTGTATGTTTCTTTTGTGGCCTGCACACCTTCACTTCATGTTGGAACTATTTCAATATTATGCACTTGCAAAAAAACCAGTTCGTTAAAAAAATATTGCTCCAAATGACAAAACGTCGGAATTGTTTTATTCATTTTTTATCACTTTCTCCTTCTTTCTATTAGCGAGGTTTGGTTTTACCGAATAGTAATGGTCGTTATTCATTCGATAAAATTTAACATTTTATTGATTGGAGATCATCTAGTTGCGTAATTCTTTTTATTTGTTGTTTCTGTGATGCGAACTGTGGTGTTCCGGATTTCTGCTGTTCCAAGGGGGAAGATAAGATGCAGTGCAAGAAAATGATCGGATATATTGAAATATTGCTTATGACCGGTCGTTGGACAACCGGAGTTGGCATTGCGTTTGGGTCCCACCCAGGCGTCCCGTGTTCGATTCCTCGACTGGCTAAGTCCTCCATCACGACATAAGCAACATTTTCCGCTTTCTGCGATGGTAGTAGAAGATTTTCAAATATTGTCAGGTTTTTCGTAACCCGGGAATGTTTGTTTTCCTTAAAAAAAATAGCTTATATGTTGAAGCAACTAAAAAAAATTGAGGGCAGTTCACACGCAGTAGAAATGACACCTTCACCCACACAATCTCAACCATAATCAAAGCGGTCAATGCGCGCACTTGAACCGTTGTACAAAATACAACCATTAGGGAAACTGTGAAATTAATAGTTTGTAATATCAAAAAGATTTGAAGAATGCCAAAATGTTTAAAAAATCACCGGAAAATACTACCACATGTAAAACTTACGATGATTTTTAGGACGATTATGTTTTGTCTTCCGGCGGATTTATTAACGTTGTTTTATCTGTTTTAAGCCTGACAGAGCGCGGCGCTTCGTAGGTACTGTACGTTGAAGGTAAGATTTAATTCTATCTCATTCTCTCGCAGGCTAAATCCTATAGATGTATGTATTTGTCTCTTTTTAGAGTCATTCGTTTCCGTTTCATTACAAATGTGCTGTAATGTCTGTGTGAATTTGTATGAATGCAAGCGAGATAGCATGCTTGCATGAATCTATATAAGGCGATGCATGCGAGATTCGTCCTCTTTTGGCTCAAGGCAGCTCCCTAATAAATACTAGTACAGAATACAGTTACGCTCTTCATTTAAGTGTACTACCCACTACAATACACTTCGTCTTCCACATCTGTAAGTCCGCATCTGAATTGCTCTGCCACAACTGGCTCAGACGGACATTACAGGTGCTAAAGAAGTTTTCACTTAAAAAAAAATAAGTAAGTATCCCAATTAAAATATTTTTGTACAAAACTTTTTCTCATAACCTTAAGAGGGCATTACCAGAGAAAGCCGGAAATACGTCATTTTCAAAAAAGTTTTTAGACGTATTGACTCTTTTCCACAAAAAATTATAAATGGATTTCGAAAGATTGTTCTTTTATCTAGCATAGTTATGTAATAAATTTTTAGAATTTTTTTAAATTTTTAGTATAATAAGGTTATTCCATAGGTCGTTGGCAGATTTGTTAAATTTTCAAAAAAGTTTTTTGTATTATACCACACCCATTTCAAAGAATGTAATCATGCAGTAAAATAAATCAATACATTATCTAGCAAAGTTATGTATTAGAATTTTAATTTTAGTTTCAATAAAATCATTTAAAAATATGTACGTACATGTGTTTCTTGACGAAAATTGGTCCATTTGTGTATTTATTTGCGCACTTACAAACTAATATATTTCAGATTTTTTTTAAATTCTTATTAAATTTAGACATTACTGAAAAATGATAAATACTTATAATAAAAAAATAACTACAAAAAGTACACTATTTTAATAGTTTTATCATCACGCCTTTCAGCATTTTTGGATGAAGGTATAAATTAAAGCTAATTTGGATTGAATTAGAATAATCAATCTTTCTCATTGTAACCGCCCTGCACGATCGGAAGAACAACTTTCGACGAAATGTGGATTTTCGTCCGCTGGCTGGTTAAACGCTCTTAAGGCTCTGCAACCGGGCCCGAAAAGAAGGAGATGGAGAGATACGAAATTGCGAATGTTAGAGGAGAGCGCTAACATTTACAGCGACAAAATCGATGCGAAAATTGCGAAAATGTTTAGGTAATAAAACACGACTCGTTTAAAATAGAGCAAAAATCTCGCGGGCATTATCTTAAACAGCATTTAAAGAAACACTGTGAATTTTTTCTTACATATAACTTGTAAAATAACTGAAACAAACGTGTTAATAATAATTTTTGGAGCATACTTTGCGATTTTTTTCTATCAAGGGAATTTTATACAATTTGCGTTTCGGCGCGGGCAAAGTCTAGATATTATCTTCAATATATTTTTTTAAGAGCTTTAAAACTTACCGTTTTGGGAAATAAGTAATAAATCGGTACAAATCCGGGTTGCGGGCCCTTAAACCGATAGATGTTATATATTGTCTATGTGCCCATAGTGACGTCAATTTTACAATTCTTCCGGTAAAATTGATCAAACATTTTCAAATATCCAAATTGAACAGGTGATCAATTTGATTGGGCCTACGAGTCGGAAGGATTATGATGGCTATATCAGTTTTCTATCAAATCTCATCATTGCACGATTTTTTATTAAGTGCACGTAAACACTTCAATATTCTGTTTGGAAGCAACTTTTTAAAATATTCTTTCTGTAGGGTCTTCGCTCATGAAGAAACCGAAAACTGGTTGGCAACTCAATTCACGGCGCAACTCAACTTTACGATTTCAGTAATTATATCAGCTTGTTTAACAAAAATATAATTTATTAATAATTTATCAATTATCAACCTTAATATATAATAAAAATTTATCAACCTCCTGATTTCTCAAAATCAACTATCAATAACTCAGAATAAAATCAACTATCAATAACTCAAAATCAATATTTTCCTATTTTCCTGCTCTGACAACCATTAACCATGGCAACCTGTCAACCTGGCAACTGAAACGTGCAGGCCGCAGCGACTAGCACTGCGAGTTGCGGCGTCGCCCCTAACAACTGGTCTTTAACAAGTTGCCTGTGTGCGGACCGCCAATAAAATTCGCAAGTTGCTTTCCTTTGGATAGCGATTGAGTTTTTTTTCAGTTGCCCCATGAGCGGATGGATTAAGTCAACATAAGACAGGGTGTTAAGGGACGTACTTGACTTACTTTAACCGGTGATTCCTGGCGTTATATGTATTAAAAAATGTAAATGCAATTTTTTTTTCTACAAAAACAAAAAAATAGTATGTGTTGGACAGTTAGTCGGCTGAGTGACCAGTCACGACACGCATTTACTGTTTGATTTTGAAGAAAAAAGTCACCGGAGACAAAAATGTCATTTACATTATTTACTCCAAATAATGTCAGGAATCACTGGTTAAAGTCAAGTACGTCCCTTAACACCCTGTATATTATAGAAGGCCGGTCTCCTGTGCAATTGAAGTAGTGCTCTTCGGGCGCTAACATGTTAAGGCGCCAAGGCGCTGATAAATACAGCGCCCTTGTGGTTTTTACTTTACGCGCCAGGAGCAGTTGGCTCGGGGTCGGTCCTGGTCATTTATACAGGGTGTTAAGGGACGTACTTGACTTACTTTAACCAGTGATTCCTGTTATTATTTGGAGTAAAAAATGCAAATGAAATTATGGTCTCCGGTGACATTTTACATGTTTTTTTTTTCTACAAAAACATAAAAAATGGTAGTTATTGAACAGTTGGAGGCGGGGTAAGGGGTTCGTCGGACACCCGGCTGAGTGACCAGTGACGACATGCGGAAGAATTTTTTTTGTTTAATATTGAAGAAAAAATTTTTGAAAAAAAAAAGTCGTCAAAAAAAGTCACCGGAGACCAAAATTTCATTTACATTTTTTACTCCAAAAGAGGAATATAAACGCCAGAAATATTTCGAATCTCATGCCTGCAAAATTTTAAAATCGAGCGTCTTTTTACACGAGGCTAGTAAGCGAAAAAGTGGTTTTAATTTATTTTGTGCATAATTTTATAAGAACGAAAAAAAGTTAGAACATGGAAAACCTCAAAAATAGTGTTAGCCGTAAAGGGGTATTTTAAAAAATTGTTTCTTGTATTACTTTTTTTTGTGGTTTACGCTTATATTTTTTGTTACGTAAATAATAATTTTATTGTAATTCCAATACGTAGAAAAGCTAGTAAAAGCTTCGATTTATCCGTAGCATATTTTTTGATGTTTATACTGTAAGCCGATTCGTCGTAAAGATTAATCAAAATAGTATATTATATTAATCTAAATAGGATTTCACATATATATTCATCTTGTCAAGTACATCCCTTAATACCCTGTATTATAATGAACAAATTACAAGATTGGTGTAGTGGTGTAAACCAAAGTGTAAACCGACCAATGATAGTTAATATACATATATTTATTTTTTTGGTAGAAAGCAGTCACTTTCTGGTTTGACATATTAATCGAAATAAAACAATAACTTTATGTGTTACCACAATTTAATTATTTAATTTTTTCACTACCGACCGGTTTCGCTTAACATAAACATCTTCTGGGTATAAAATTAAACTGTTTAATTTTAGATATGATTTTAGATTTTCACGGTCAAAAGTATTTTTGTTATTTGGGGTGTTATGCCGTGTTGCGCTACCTCCTCCTTTAGCCAACGTTTCGGACAGCGTAACAGTGTCTATCATCAGGGCAGATGTGGCATCTACATATCTGTCCTTTATTCATCTCTCCACACGAAAATGTTTAATTTTAAATTAAAGTTTATGCCTTGAAGATGCTTATGTTAAGCGAAACCTGTCGGTATTGAAAAAATTAAATATTTAAATCGTGGTTAGAAACAAAGTTATTGTTTTAATTCAATTAATTATATCGACGGGGCAAACTCAACAAACTTTATCTAAGCATTAGTAAATTCCACATTATTTTCCATTACATAATATGCTTTTTACGAGCATTTTTTTAATGTAGCATTTTCCTACAAATTTCATGTATATTTTTATTTTTATTATGTTGTCTTATTATAGGAAAAGTCGCAAGTAGTAAAGCGATAATTGGTTTTATTTTGGCTGTATTACGCATGTACCTACAAATTGATCAAAATTAAACTGTAGATTTTCTGAAAAAAAAATTTTTTTTTTTTGTACAAACCTTTACTTTTTTGTTTGTTTTTGGGGTGTTATGCCGTGTTACGGCATAACATAGGATTTTTTCAATTGCCTCTGTAATTAGGCGTGCTCTATAAGTTTTGGGTCTTCCCAGGACTTCAGGAACAAATCGAAAGTAATGGTCGGTTTCAATTAAATGCTCGGCGATTGCCGATTTTTCAGGGTTGCCAAGTTTACACGCTCGAAAGTGTTCCGATATCCTTTTGGAGATCGTCCGTTCTGTCTGGCCCACATAGACCTTATCACATCCGGAACAGCTGAGTTTATATACTCCATCTGTTTCCAGAGGAAACTTGGTCTTTGCAGACCTCAGCAGGCTTTTGGCCGTGAAAATCTAAAATCATATCAAACCTTTACTTTTTCATGGTTTTATTGATGCAGGTTCCATCCGGGGATTTTGGGGGATCTTTTAGGATGGGGTGCAAAAAATTTAAAACGGATTTACGAAGTAGTGTTTTATTCCTATCCAGAATATTAAAATTACATTACACATAAACTGTCAACTAGAGTAGGCAAATCTTCATCACTTACATACATCCTTGTTAGGTTTGAGTCTATTGACGTTGTATCTCTGAAACAATATGGTTCTTCATTAATTTTAGGACTTGGTTTATTAAAAAGGTCTTGTTTTGGGCCATCACTGATCCGAGATCTCCTCTCCAACACTCGATACTTCCTATACCTCGTCAATTCTGAGCGAGAGCTAACTTTTGCATGCGTATTTTACTGTCCACCGATCTTGTTAAAATATTTAGTAATTTTTGTACACAATTTGCTTTTTTTAATGTTCAAAAATCTCAATAAAAACGAAGGTATTTTTATCACTGTTCATTTTTATTACGTAATAATTACAAAAATATCAAAAACTAAAAAGCTGTGTTCTAACTTATATGTAAACTGAGATGCATACAAAATTTGTATGCGTCTCAGTAACATTCTATTGGCGTATTAATTTGTCAAAAAGGACTTCGTGTTTGGAACAAGGTATAGTCAATAATCATAGACAATTGGGAACCAACACATACGAGTGGCTTAGAAAAAAAATGGCGAAAAATAGCATACATTTCTATGTATGTACCTACACACATGAGATAGTATTGGTGATCACAAATACTAATGCAAAGACAATAGATTTGTAAGCTATTAATAGTTAAAATTTCAACCGCCAGATTTCATGACCCAATACAGTTACTTCTTTCCGTTAGTTCCTATACGGTTTTGGATTCTAGTGACTTTAAATACATAAATTAAAAAGATATCGTTTTTGATACAATTTTCGATATTGGATATTTTGTATCGATATATCGGATCAAAATATATCGGCTAAAAATATCGATATTTTGAATTAAAAATATCGATATATCGATATTTTTTCAACAAGCCTACGCCCTAGTAGAACCGTCTCGTCTATACGAGACAGCGCGCGTCTTGTGGCAGTGTGATCAGTAGCAATTTGTGATTTTTTTTTTATAATTAATTTTTAATGTCGTAGGACAGCAAAATGACAACCACACTTTTTTACTCCAAATATGCTCAGAAATATCTGGGTAAAATCTTTAGGATACTTGCTGATACATTCTATATAATGTTTATGACTCGCGCCTAGATGTCTCCAGTGTAGTTCTACTATTATTCATTATTTTATTAATTATATTGTCTAATAATATTAATGTCTCCTTAATACGTAGGTAATTATCACATACCTACTTTAGAACTATAGTTCGAGAGACGCCTCTCTACCTACGAGTAAATTATTTATCTTAGAAGAAACATCTTTGTGCTACTCAGTTCTGTATTTTGCTCTTAAATGTTAATTTCCGAATTACGACTAAGTAGAAAATATAATATATTATAGTTAAATAAATACGATGAACATCATTTAGATCGCGGTAGAAATATAAATAAATAATTATTACACTTTAAAATTATTGTTCCGCGAGGATTTATTAATCCTCCTTCGTTTGACGGATTCTCGTTCCTCACAACATGAGCTACTCAGAGCTAATAGACCTGATGAACTTGTGTTGGGACGTTTTTGTGTTGACTTTCTATAAAAAACAGAGTCAAAAGCTTACTACATATTAACTAAATTATGGGATAGATACATATTTGGGATATTTAAATTTGAGAAGAAAATACAAACAACTTTTTTTTATATTCACGAAAATCTTTGGGATAAGTAAGAATAATGATTATTATTATCGACCGAAGGTTTTTTTTCACATGTTGTGGCTTTCATCCTTCAAGAGTAGGGATGCAACGGTATATCGGAAAATCGATAAATATCGATATATCGACCCCTAAAAATATCGATATTTATGAAATCGACGATACGCCGATATCGATATATCAATATCGAAAATCTCAGTAGGTATATCGTATTGAAATATCGAAAAACCCGCCCAAATTAAAATACCCACAAAATCTGGTAAAATGCTATTATTATATCTTTCTGCTCTAGTAAATACTTTATAAGTAAACATTATTGAAGCATGGCAAGAGATGCAAGGTGCGTATCCCAATCTTTTTAAAGTGACAATGACCAATTGTGGTAACAAGTGTTGCTTCTAAACGTCTTTTTTTCAAAGGCAGGAGCCAGTATAACTCAAAGCAGAAACCGGCTACACCGAAGCAGACGGAAGTTACTATTTTTAGGTTCGATAGCTGGTACAAAATAATGTAATAATTTTTTTTAAATAAATTTAAGAACAAAAGAACATTTTATGTACTTATCCAAAATTTGTGATTATTCACATAGATAAGAATAAAAAAATTACATGCATACATAATCGATAAACGTTTAAAAATATGATAAACGTATCGCTAAAACTACATTGTATTTCTATAACCTTTTAAAAAAGAAGAAATATCGATATATCGACCTGCGCGACCGATATATGGATATATCAATATCGACTCAATTCGATATATATCGATATCGATATATCGAAATTTTTAAAAATCTTGCATCCCTATTCAAGAGTGTTCTAGGCCATCATTTCAAATTATGGAAAAAGCGAAAGTATTTATACATTAATTTTTCTTTAAATGGGCAAATTTATAAATGATGTAGATGATGGGAGTCGAGTTCAGAATTAGAAAAGATAAGATTTTGAATGGAGGGGAGGCAATTTTAGAAAAGTCAACGGGAGAGCAAGATATTTGTTTAGAAATGGGCAACCAAAAATATGTGACCCAGGACGTGCAATCTGGAGAGTCAAGCAGGTGATTTTTAAAAAGTCACAATAGGATTGGATGCTCCTTGATTTGCCAAGGAATCCGCAATGGTGACCAGACAACTCAGAATGAAACCAACTCAGAAGCACCTCAGATAAGGTGATTAAGAGTGATAATAAAAAATATAAAAAATGGTTAAATAGTTTAAGTTAGGTTAGGGTTACCAGCTATTTTTAAATTATTTTTTCATAGCTTTTAATTACCCTTCTGAGATGTTTCTGAGTTGGTTTCATTCTGAGTTGGCATGGAACCATCTGCAATATCGCTACCCATGATGCCATAATGTCCTGCAGAATGGTGGTTTAACCCTTGTTTAATAGTGCAGTAAAATAAAAGGCATAATTACTTTTTTTGTTCACGGCATGAGGTTTTGGTTTTCATAATTAAATTTAACCAAGTGGAAGGTCCGTCACTTGAACCCGTCTTGAGGTCGTTCATTGGCAAACTGGAAGATGGTCTGAAAGTGGAAGAGAACAATCATTATACAAATATTATACTTCTTCCGCCAAAGCTAAGTTGGAAAAGTAGTAAGTTTCAGAGAATCGTTGTCATTTCATTGAGAGGGCTAGCAACTAGAAAGTTGAATCCGAATCACTTCACAGCTGCCGTAATCATTTGATACGGTTTACTCAGGGCCGGATCGATACTGCTGAAGTAATATTGCATTATTTAGTGTGGCGCTAAATTTCATTTATTGTTTTATTTTTAAATGCGATTTTAACCCTTATGTATAAAGAAGCTGTATGAAGGACGAGGTCAGAATCGCTTGCGCCAATATCATTCATGGCGTAACCATTGGTTTCATTAATCTAGCTACTCTAGAATATTTTTTAATGAATTTTCTATGAATTTGCGGGTCAATTTTGGCAACTGATTTACGTCTTCAAATGCATATAAAGGTCTTTATTCATTTGCAATCTCATTTGAATTGTATTTTTCCATATTGAGTATGTATTCAGATTTGTGTAGAAATAATAAAATCAGTTTATATTTGTGTGATTATATTTTTTGACAATTATTTCCAAAGTGGGAGATTATTAAAAAAATGTTTTAGATCGTTAGCTATTCTGGAAAAACCTATTACGATATTATCTAGTAATTACACACAAATGATAAGATATATTATCTGGTAAACCGAAAACAATCGCAAAAAACAATTCCTTTGTTTTTATATGGATATATGACCAGAAAGCAACAATGTAATTTAATTCCGGGCTGTTTTTCGAACTACCATCCGACATTCAACAGGTTAAAATTACTTACAGTGGAGTAAACTGCACGAGAGAATGTATCTGCTTTGTTCGACGAATCCGGAAAGAACTGTCGGGTGCAAATGTGGAGTCCAGTATAGAAAATTTAGGAATGTCGTCCGCCTCACTTGTCAAGTCCATGGAATGATCCATCGAGTTTTTACTTTCACACGACCCTCCGTTGCGAACGTCTTCCATTTGAAACTTCAAACCCGCTGAAAAAATAATACCAAAACAATAATTAAACAAACTTAAACTTAACTTACTACGAAAATATATAATTTTTTTTTCTATATGTGGACACTAGGATGCATTTTTCCGGAGGCCTCCGAGCCGTCCTTCCTTTTAAAAGTACTCGAGTTCTAGGAGCAGGTCCCGGTCCGAGTTCTTGAGTGCGAACTGGGTACTGGATTCTGTTGCGGCTACCGTGACGCATGGGTTCGGCCGGAGCCGGACCTCCCGGAAAACCCTTTTATACGCATGCTGGGAACTGGTATTGTGGTGTATGTCCAAAGTCTGAGTTGGTGAGAATGAGTTTTACCTTGGTCGATTGGCCCGAGCCGGTGAGCGATGTGCAGCAGAACATCGGTGGTCCAGAAGTTGGGGATGCGCACAAACAGCTTCCCCGAGTCCTCTGGGAGATGGAAGCCGAGACGGTGCAGGAGATGCAGGAAGGTCTGGTTATGGATGGCCGAGGACTGGTCGTTGTTCCAAGGGACGATTGGGGTAGATTGGTTCACCACTGAAACATGCCAATTAGGTTTTAAATGACGATTGTTTTTTTTTTTTTACTTCAGTTCCACTTAGGAGGCCCTAAGGAAAATAATTCCAATCAGTGCCTATTTCATATTTGGGAATGCTGTGTGGAGGGTGTTTTTAGGGGAAGGAAGGAGAGGACATTCTGGCAAGGAATAAGGTATAATATAGTTCCTACCTACCCCTCCGTGGGTCGGGGGGCGTTCAAGTATTACATAACCCAATTTTTGAAGATTTTTGACCCCCCTCCCCACCATGTAACGCGCCGTAACGTTTTTCCGTACCCTCCCCCCCCCCTAAACGTTACGTAACGCTCACAATTTTTACCTGAAAGTCACAATTAAGTTGCACAAAGTACTAGAAAGTCGCTTAAATACCTTTTTTGTTGTTTTAATCGCGTTTGCGGAAATAAATAACACGAGAGATTTCGAGGACGAAAAGGTTTACCTACTTGGAAGATTTTAATTCCCTAGTTTTTTATCTAGAAAAACATGTTACGTAACGCGTTGCTCGAACCCCCTCTCCCCCCCCCCCTCGTAACGCACAGTAACGTTTCACAAGACTCCCCCCCAAGCGCGTTACGTAATACTTGAACGGCCCCTTGGATTTTGGGAGTCAGTGTGTCCAGGAGTGACGGACGAATGAATTCATCTTTTCCACTGCGATGCAAGGCAATGTTCCGAGAGAATCTTGCTGGAGAGGTCAGAAGATCTCCGCAACCAGTCTCTCCCGACCCGGCCTGCCACGCTGTTGGTGGCAGACACATCCACCCCCAAGATCCGGACACACCTGACCATATGAACCCGCGTCACCAAACGTAGCGAACCACTTGGGATGACCTATGGCAGAGGTGTTGGTTATCCAATAAAGAGTTCCCGGGGCGGCGTTACCTATTCCCGCCTCATATTGTTATTGTTGAAGTTGAAATTTATATTGCATACTATGCTGTCTAGGTCATCTGCCCACCTGCTGCATATCGGACCTGATCAATAGAGCAGTTGGAGGGATGGGTTGAAAATGTAAAAAGAGAATGTAAAAAAGTTGATACCGAATTTGGTACCGAATTTGAATCAATTATATGAAATCATTACTTACGTAGACTATGGAAAGCTATCGGTTCAATTAAATCCTTGATTTGATCATGAATTCGAACGTTTTCCTCTCTGGTTTTACCGCTCAGGCAGTGCTTAGCGTAACAAACTTCTAGAAGTTCTTTCTGTAGCCAAATCAGTGCCTTTTTCATATTCTGTCTGATGAGATCTCCCTTTAACTTCTCAACATCGTCCTTGTCAGAGGGAGCAAATATCGAGGCGGTACAGGAAAAAAGACTCATTTCCATTCCTTCGCCGTTATTCTGAAGCTTCAAATACTCGTCTCTGGAGATAACTTCTTGTTCGTATAACTGGTCCAAAATTGATTCATCGGATTTCTCCACTCCATCTTCTTTGAAAAGAGCAGCCACGCTTGCAATAATATCGTTGTTCTTTGTGCTCTGCATGTAGTACCATTTCAATTTATCTTGATCTTCCTGTGTCCAACTTTATGAGAAACAAGAAAAAAAATCAGTATTACAGATTTTTCGAATTCATTTTATAATGTACGTAACAGAAAAAAATAGATAAATATATTTTTTAAATCACCAAGTTCGAGTTAGGGTGCCACACACAGCTATAAAAGATTAAAGATCATCGCACGCCAAATAACGCTCTCCATTCAATTCCACCAGACCTGTCTCACCTAAGCGGTTTATGCGCAGATCAACCATAGACATTACAGATCTTAGGCGTAATCGCTCCTGAGGCGATATGAGAAAAGTTATGCGACCCCCTCTCGGCTGTAAACAGGGGAAATGATCATTTTAATTACAGAGCTGCCTAAACGGGCGGATAACAGCTGTCAAATTAACAGATTCAGTACAAAGAAATGGCATTTCGTGGCAGCTCCCTAAATCATCTGACCCCCTTTCCTCCCATAGGAAGAAATACTTGAAAGTGTAGTGTGGCGGTACAACACAGCACTCGCGGTTCGACAGATATCTGCTATAGCCGTATGTGTCACCTAGATTTTGGATAATGAGCTGCGGTTTCATAACAACATTTTAAACTATTTTCTGTAAAATTTATTCAACTGAGTGTCTGACATCTGTAGATAACTTTAATGGCCATTGAAACAAAACTGCGTCAATAAATGACGGTTTTCTTAATGTTGTTAGTGAGATAGTGTTAATTGTTGGTAATATACCTGTTTGGGCTAGGAACTGCATCGTGGTCCCGGTCAATAAGGCGGAGATTCTCCGTTTTAAAGAGGGGAGTAGGTACAATAGGTCGAGGGGCTTTGATGAACTGGTTGATTACATAATCCACCAAATCTGACCAGTCCTGGAAAAAGAAAGCGTGTTATATAGGATTATAAAAGAAAGGTATAATTAAATGCATTTTTTCAGGAGGTTCGGTAATCCTGCCGCTAAAAGTCCTATTTTATTCTCTATTTCTGTGGCAATAGTGAGAGGTTGAAACGAAGTATACCTAAACCACGATGTACGTATATCAACAATGAAAGGATTGTGTGGGAGACCTACATCGCAGATCTCGAAATCAGTTTCCCAGATGAGAGAGAAGATCTTGAGGATGTTGGGCTGGAAGAGGGCTGTAATGGTGTTGAGGTCTCCACCCACGTGGTGCATCATGGTGAAGATACAGTCGTTGACGAACTCCCCGTTGCTGCGGAACTCCTCCAGTAGAAGTCCGTACTGGTGCATCACTTCCACGGTAGCGAATCTGTTCAAAAACACCACATTAGTACGGAAACATTGCTATAATTACAGTATATTTCAGCATCCGAATAATATATCAATGATGTTGTAAACGATGTGTATCTACTAACGATGAAAAAGGTAATAGTTACTCACTGTCTAATGTGCTCCAGCATGTTGGATGGACCTGCTTCGGGTTGTTTCGCTCCATTATCTAAGAAAAGCAACAAAACGTGGTTTGTCACTATTAAATCCTGAAACAAATACAAAATATATTTAGAAACTAATCCGAGATTCATACGCTGTCCTTAGAGACATTTTAACGAACTCGCATTTTGCCTAAAAAGTGACAGCAGCCAATCGACAATCACTTTTTCTATTAGCCAAATCAATTTCTGAAAAATATTGCGATATTCGACTAAAATATTTTGCTATTTGTGAAAACATGACTGCAACGACAAGACAAGTACTTGACTTATACTATTTAGAGGAGAGTAACGTTTTCTTCTCTTCCAGAAAACACAAGTGACTGACATTAGGACTGATTCATGTTTAATCAAATAATTATATTATAGATTAATAGGATAACTTTTTTCTTAAATTACTTTCTTTTGAAATAATCTCAGTTTATTTCGGTTTCTTAAATAATCATAATTTCTGCAATTGTTTCGTACCTGCAAGTATTGTTTGCTGTGAATTTCTGGTTGAAAGTGCCTGATTAACAAGACTAGAAGACATCTAAGTTCTTCTGTTGAACAAATTCGAGCTTGCAGCTTCTTCAAGTGAGCTCTGTCATCTTCACTAAGATGGGCGATCTTTCCATATGCGTCTACCGTCTGTATGAACTCCCTTATGGAGGTTACCACCTAGAATTCGTAAATATTACAGTGATTAGAAATCTTGAAAATATATGGAAAAGACTCAACTAATCACAGAACAGTGAAACATGTATACCAACCAAGTGCATTCTCCGCAAGCTGGGTTTTAGTTCACTGCTTTGAGTTCGAGATAACAGCTGAATCTGTTCACACAAGTGCACGCCTTCGTATGTCAAGTAGGAAACTATTTCAAATGAAAGAATAAGGTGGACATGCTCATAGTCCAATTCCAGCTGAGCGGCAAACTTCAGGAAGTAGGTCACGAGCCAGAAGAAGTGTGACGTGTCAATCTGGAGGTGGAGGTCATACAGCAGCTGGGTGTATAAGGAATGCACTAGGGAGCCGTAACCCTTCAGCAGGAAATCTACTGTGAATTCTTTCAACAAATTGGTAATGTCTTCATCTGTCGCTGTGTGGTGGACAAGTCCTTTCATATTTATTCTGAAAGAAAATAAAATAAAGTAAGTCTCACATTCACGAAATAAATCACATTTGAAACATAACGAGGGTTCACGTGGTTTTCTCACATGTTAGTTTTTCCCCTCTTGACAAGCTTTTTTCTCCTGTTGTCTTTCTTCTCTGAAACCGACGCAGGAGAGCGTGCTTTGGAGGAGTGCCTCTGCTTGCTCCCGACTGGCTTCTGATGCACTGGCTTCTGTTGCGGGGCGTCATCCTCGTTGCTGGAGGTGGAGATAGACTCCGGGTTCTCCATTTGTGTGACGTAACCGTAGTCGGAAAATTCGGAGATAGCCGACATACAATCTCTCTTTGGGCCAGTTGTTTGCATCTAAAAATTAAGACGATATTATTTTGGTTAATGAAAATGCTTTTAATTTAAATGTGATTTAAATACATTTTTTAATAAAATAGAGTGACCTTTACAGTGTTTCATTTGAAGATGTTCCATACAAAGTTATTATTTTCTTTGGAAAAACTTGTTATAAACTGCTATCTAGCAGTTTGACAGGACTTCATTGTAATTAGGTAACATTAAAAAATACTGTAACAAATCTAATTATTTTCGAGCCTATATTGAGAGTTATTCTATTTCGAATACCTTCTCATTCCGGCATCGCTTCGTCCCTTACTAATAAGAGTCGAGGGATGCTATTGGTTAGAATCTTCACCCCGCCGCTCAGATGTCATAGCTGGGATGACCGATATAAGATCAAGCGGTAACTCGAGAAAGTTAAGTTGCCTCCCGATTCTACCCGCGCACCTTCAAGGAAAAATCTCTGGCAGGACTGAAATACTTACAGCCAACCCAGAGTGAATAAATTCGTAACCCTTTTATTAAAAAAATTAACGAGGGGGAACAATTAAGTTTCCTTTGGGTTATTTTTTATTGTTAATGTTTTGTAGGTACTGTTTTAATATTATTGAACTGTGTCAAACTTGCAAATCGATTGTACCTACTCCAAATAAAGACTAATTGTGTTCACTGTATAAAAAGTATGGATTTTATTTACTTATCATTTACATTTAGAGAGAACGCCTGTTAGTTCGCTGACAACGCAAGATGACAACACAATCCTGACAACACAAGATCTGCATTTACTTGCTTTGGACAGCTTATTTTCTAAATATTGAAAGAACATTTACCAGTTGCGACAGGGGGGTTGTGGGGCCCCTCTTGCAGCCCGCGGGGTTGAGCGGCCCCGGGGGGATGAATGGCCCAGGGGTGGGAGACGAGAGAGGGGCGGAGGCCAGGGCGGAGAGGCTGCTGGGTGGATTCTGATACAGCCAGTATAAGAACCGCAATTACTTGGGAGATTTTATAATGTGACAGAAACAAATACAATATATTAGAGGTCTCTATTAGGATTACCGATGAATACTTAATTCATACTAGAAGAAAGTGTACTGATAAACCAAACAAAGGTAATAAAAGAACAACCGAGTTTATGAAACTGGCTGATTTCAATACTATTAAAAAAATAAATACTAGTAAATGACATTATAAGTATTAGACGTGTGGTAGAAAACTCGAAGGTGGTAAGCCAAAAACAAGCCAATTGTATTTGTCTTCGATTTCGTAGTTTTAGTACTCAACTCAACTGCCGTAAGGTTGTGTTTTACCAGTAAGTAAATTGCATAAAAAAAACGACAAAATGCCCTCGTGTGAGATGAGAAAATATTTACAATACACGGCAAACATTAGTTGAAGTCAAGAAATAACATTTCATACGTAAATATACGCAAATTAGGTATTTATTATCAAAAAAGATACAATTATTTCGAGTGTTTCCTGAAGATTTTAGCGCCTTTAGAGAAAGTGATATTGCAAATAAATAAGTAGGTATGAGATGGACAACTTATGACAATAGACCGTTTTGTTTAGCATTCCGTAATCGTTTTATGTAAGTAAGTAAGCGTATCTTGTCATCTCAGTCACACCCGTGATGTAGAAATAGTATTCGGCGCAAATGAAAACGCCACCTACGTCTGCATCGTTCATACATACACATTCTTTGAATGTCTATCTTTATCATACATGAATAACTTTTTAATTATGAATTTACTGAAAATAAAAGAGTTTTTCTTACTTGCCACATTGTAGTAGTCTTAGTTTGTGAGACAATGGCGAGTCTAGATGTATTATACAATTTTCAAATTGTTTGATAAAATGTATTTAACTGAAATATTCTTGCCTTATTGTCAGCTGATCCTTTAAGTCCATCAGATTCCGGAGACTTGTGTTTCTGTTCCTTGTTCTGTGGACTGTGTGAACTGTGTGAAGTATGAGAACTGTGTGAAGTGTTTGATGTGTGTGAAGCTTGTGAACTGTGCGGACTGTGCGCTTGATGCTTCGTGGCAAACGTAGAGCCACCGGGAGTGTGCTTCTTATTATTAATATGAGAGTTTTGGTAGTCGTCCATTTGATGGAAATGGCTGTCCTTGGTGCCTCCGGTGGTTCTGTTCTCCACTCTTTTGTTCTCTCTATTTGCTCCACTATCGGAGGATTCTGAGGTAGGGTCGGAGGATACCATAGCAGATGAATCGTCACTTCCTGAAAAAATACAAAAATTGCCTTATTAGCACCAGAAATCAGGGCAATCATAGATACCATAAGGGAACGTACCTATAGATACTACGTGACCAACTTTTTGCAATTTTTAACCCCCCCCCCCCCGGTGACCAAAAACCTAAGCCCGCCGCCGCTCATTTATACCAATCGTGACATTTTGAAGACCCCCCCCCCTAAACGTGTCACGTAGTATGGGTACGTTCCCTAAGTACCTACACTTATGACATCTCTGAGGAAAATATTCCAATAGAAATCTCTGAGAACTAACAATTAATGAAAATATGTCATGCCCTAATGATGAATATATGTTTTTTATTATGTGAGGACAATCTGCGCAAGAGCCACAACTTCCCCCAACCGTATGCATGGAACCAGTGAGACTATGGCATTCCCAATAGGGGTAATGTTATGAGGCGTCGAGAGGAAGGAAGTAGTTATAATTTACATAATGAAAGTGTTTTCTTAATTGAAAGCACAATTAAATATAGACTCCGATCAAAGGTGTAATATTCAATGAACAACTGGTTAAAAATGGAAGAGACTTACTAAAACACAGATAGGCCTTTTATGCCCTTCGTTAGCTTCGTACATTTAATATAGACATACGTTCACTATTTTTCCTTAATCTCCGAAATACGTTCATTACATTTAAGTGGGAAGGCATTTTCACCAAAGTTTTTCATGTTTTTACATGTTTTTGTTTGAAAAATTGATGACTTGGGAATATTTTAGATGCTTTAATTAAATACAGCAAGTAAAACACATCTTGTTCTCTGAAACCATCGAGTATTTTTGATAAGTCTATTTATAAGCCCAAGAAGTGTCAGTACCATTAAAACTACTTTAAAGTTCAAAATCTGGTAGTTACGAAC
Source organism: Limnephilus marmoratus (assembly GCA_917880885.1). Classification (NCBI taxonomy): domain Eukaryota; kingdom Metazoa; phylum Arthropoda; class Insecta; order Trichoptera; family Limnephilidae; genus Limnephilus; species Limnephilus marmoratus. The sequence goes on along the minus strand of OU862909.1, from coordinate 54,759,264 downwards.
CCGTTTTCGGTTATGGTTTATTATATTTTGTGAAAATTTAAGTTCTTTAGAAAATGATCGTAAAACGTTTAAATATTTGTGACAAAACTACGCAAAATAAAATAAAACATGCTTTTTGACGATGTTTTTTTCTCTCATAAATCAAAACAGATGGCTGGTGTAAAGCGGGAATTTAAATCTTATCGCCATCTGCATAAGGACTGTTATTGTTAGCGGCCCAATTTCGAATGTTACAAGACGCGGTACGTAGCCTCAGATAGTTTCCACCAATATAGTAACGGATTCTAAATCTAAGGAATGGCTGATTTTTTTTTTAATGTTGGTCCAAATTTACAAAAAAACTGTATATTTTTCAAAGATCTTATGAAATCAGACTTGTTTTATTGAATGTAGAGAAAATCAAACTACCCTTTGATCCAAATAATAATTGATTAAAATATTTACAAGTTCGACAGTAAAGTCATAGGTATGTAAGATTTAACTGACTAAATAAGGCAAATTAATAAATTAGCCGGCTAAACAATGCTCGGCAATACATAACCAGGTATGGAAAAATCAACAAAAATCGTGGTGTACGACAAAAAACGCAACGTACAAACTTTGATGAAATTGCCAAGAAATTCTCTAACCTTGCTCCGGAGGCGAAGTATTACTCTCGTTGTCTGAGCTGTCTGTGAATGATGACTCGAACCAAATATTGAGCAGCTTTTGAAGAGTTCCCACATGTTGATCTTTGTAAATCAAAGCAATCAGCTGGACCATTGTGACACTCCAATTTGCCTGAGAATAATTATTGTAAAACACATTTTTCATTCAAATACAATATTTTAGTTTTATTTTCAATTAAAGGATAATATTAACAACTTCCAACGATATTTCGTTGCTTTATTAAGCAGATAAAGACACAGAAAAAAAGGAAATGATCGCCACTGTGACGTGAACCCAGATCCTCTAGTCTTACCTACCGAATTTTAATAATTGAAGAAGAGATTAATTTATGTTGGTTTCATGAGAACGGAACCTAGAGCGTGCAATACCGTTATATCGTTACCGTTACCGCAAAAGCGAGATTAGAAGTGCGAATTTCGCGGTATTTAAAACGAACCGTGACAGGAAAATCCCCGCTACGAACAGTTTGATAAATTTGTATGTAGAAAGGTTAGATAAATCTGCTTCCACAACTGATGAGGCAGATGGTTGTCCCGAATCTGACCAGCACAGTGTCATAGATATGGATGATGATACGCCATTATCGAACTTCACATCTCGAACCAGAGAAAATCAACATGCAGTCTCGACATAATCCTTCTGTCTCTGAAAGATATCTTAATAATAAGCTCGGGTCAGAATTTACGACTCCCCGCGGAAACACCAATTCCAATCCTAGGTTAGATTTGATACTGAAACTGTAGGAACAAGAGGTAAATATCTGGAGACTGTATAATATAACTAGCTGCTAAGCATTCCACCAATGAGTGTAGAAGCTGAGAGAGCATTTTCGACTGCTGGACACATTTGTAAAAAATGACAAATTCTTTAAAATAATGATACAATTAATATTTTATGCTTTTTACGTAAACATTTTCAAATAAAAAATAAAGATTATCGTTGTGTGCGCTTAATAATTATAACTCATGGTAGTTTTATTTTAACACCAATTTAACGATTTACACTATTTTATTTCGCACTATCGCAAATTTTGCGGTATTACTTGTCCGATACCGCAATATCGCGGTATTGAATATATACTGCGGTATTGCGTGCTCTAAGTCGGTACCTGTATAATCCGTATCGGTTTTTCTTCCCTTATATAATCCGGACCTTTCAAGGACCTTCAAAAAAATCCCTTCCTATAGTCTGTACAACTCTGCCTATCCGGGCGGCGTAATATTATGGTTCCCCTGTCTTCCCCTTTCTTACCTTGTCTCAGAAGAGCGATATTGTGAGTCACATAAAAAAGAGTGTGCAATTCACGCGCGGTAGAAGTGAAATCTTCTGAAAACTAAAGTAGACAAGAGTTGGGAGGCTGCGAAGCACCGTACAAAGAGGATACCGATAGGCCACGAAGCACTGCACAAAGAGAAGACCGATTATACTATCTCATTCTCTCGCAGACTAAATCCTGTAGATGTATGTGTTTGTCTCTTTTAGTTTCGCTATTTAACTTTGCATCGAGTTTCAAATCGCAACGATGCTAAAGAAGTTTTCACTCCAGAAAGTTTAATGCATTTGTATCCGTTACCTGTTTTATTTCCTGTGTCTTTTTTCTGTTTCATATGATATTTGATAATCTTATCTTCTTCAATGATTAAACTGAGGTTATAGGCTTCAATAAGTTTTGAGTATTGAAATTGTTTTAAATGATTGTTTTGTTGAAAAAATATAGACAAATTTGAATAAACTAACCCCATTTGTGCAAGTAATGAGGTTCAGGAGAATCTTGTCAATGCTTTGCGTGAAGAGATTCCACAGGATACGATTTTGCGAAGATCCGTGCGTGGAAGGATTTCCAACTCCATTAAGGTAAACTGGGACATGGAGAATGTTCCTCAACAGCAGTAGACCATTATTGACTCTCTCCACCTGTTCAATGGGCATCTTGTATTCCTTCACACAGATCTCCTGGATGTATTTCAACACCGCCTTCGTCACCCGAGTGTCAGTGAAAGCCTCTTTGCTGGACAGCAGCAGGTTGTTGAGCTCGTAGATGGTGTGGCGTCCCACGTTGTTCCTGGTCAGGTCGTCTATGGACAGCAGGCATTCCACGGGGATGGTGAGGTTTACCAGGATCTTTATGGTGATCTCTATCACTTTGGGGTTGTCCTTGACGTGGATAAGGATCGGGACGAGATCTTTCTTGACATTTTGGCCAAAGCCAACAGCGCGACGAAATGTTCTGAGAATTCTGTCTTCACCCGTCAGCTTGGTGAGAATATCTTGAAGGATTACTAAAAAAACAACATGTTTATTGTTTATGCATATACATGTTTGCAGAAATCGGTTTCACTGTGAATTTTCATACGAGCAGGGTTGGGCAAAATACATGCTTTGCTGTAATTAAAATACAAATTACAAAATACTTTTTCGCATGTATTTAAAATACGAAATACAAAATACTTTCAAGTCGTGTATTTAAAATGCAAATTACAAAATACAGTATTTTAACGATTTTCTTATTTAAAATACAAAATACATTTGGTTTTGGTAGAACCTTTGGTTGCAATAAATTGTCGTAAGTGCCCTTATCTAATGCCTGCAATACACGACATCTTTTTTCAGCCCGATTACAATTAGAGACTAAAGTCAATTTTTTTCGCTTTACGCGATCGCTATTTTCATCACTGCAAACAGCATGCTTCATGTGTTGTTTGCAGTTATAACAATTGAAATCGTGGATAAGAAAATAGAGATGATAATAGCGACCGCGTAAAGCGAAAAATGTTGACTTTGGTCTCTAATTGGAATCGGGCTGAAAAACGATGTCGTGTATTGTACCCATAAGGGTGCATTTCCATAGAGGTAATAGTCCAGTCAGCCTGTGTCGTAGAACAACAGTTGAAGGAACTAAATAGTATAAAGCTAATTTTTTCCCCATCGACTACTACCATTTAGACAAGGGTTTAGCAAAAAGTCCCCACCCCTACCCCTCTTGCTTCCCCCCCTGTGCCCCCCCAAACATGAAAAGTGTAAGGGTTTCGTAAATCGCTTCTATCTCGATTACTAAACAACATATCGGATTGCAATTTTTTTTATTATCTTTGCTGTAACATTATCTACGATTAATGTCCAGTTAACTTTCGTCGTAACTTTTACCGTTTGTTTGTAATTCGTATGATAAGGTAAAAATTTGTATATTTTTGGGCAAGTAATTTTACTTTTTGTCACATAACTTTTTACGCCGACATTTTATGAAAAAATATTTCCCACAAAAGTTGTAGCCCCTATTATTACCTTTAAAATGATATATTTTAATGTGTACTTTATGGCTAGTAAACGCCAGATATCAACCGTGAATGCTTGGTGCGCACCATCCCTGCGTCGCTCCGCGACACTCTGATGTCGGAACTTGTTCCCTCACATCCCGACTTATCCTAGCCTGTCCTGTGCCCTTTGTAGTACTAGTGGAAATCGTGAACGTGAAATAATAGTTATTCACTTTGCTGCTAGGCCCTGGGGGTGGCTTTTAGTTCGGCTTCGCCCGGTTTGAGTGTTTGTGACCATTTTGTAAATCCAACAGGAACTGGCTCCTAAAATAGCCAGTTCCTCGGATTTATTGTAATCCTGTGACTCCAAAAACAGTTGTGTCGAGTGATGTCCGAGTTCCAAAGTTTGTCAAGACATGTGACTTTGAAGGTAAATTCAATGTCCCAGTTTTAATGTATACTAAAAAGGCGAAAAGTGGCTTAAAGTCCTTAACAATAGAAAACATTTCTGAAAATATGCCCACTCAATGCTTAGTCTCAGCTCGTAACATGCTTTGGTTATGTACTTTTGCTTTTGTGCCAGTTTCACTACCTGGATGGTCTGGATACATGCGAAACTGTTACGATGGTAGACAAAACCTAGAACCATCTTATGTACTGGCTTTGCCTTTTATAAACATAGATCCAGGAAATCCGACTGCTATTTACTCTGCCCTTAGTTACGCTTCTAAAGAAAGCAAGTTAGCTGACCAGCCGTGTATTGTGACATTTGACCAACCACTTTTCCTGAAAGCAGTAGACATTGTTGCAAGTTCTTCTACAGAAAGTGAAATATCTGGAGTAATCGTCAGACTAGGCGGATTCCATCTTCTAATGAGTCTCCTTGGTTGCTTAGAAAAGTTTATGGAAGGTAGTAGAATGGAAGAAATGTGGACATCTGTTTATGGAAAATCAACGATTCCTCACCTTATGTCAGGACATGCTTACTCAAGGTCTTATAGAGCTCACATGATGATCCAGGCAGCTTTGATTTACTGCTATTTGAGGAATGTTCATCTCTTAAAGAAATGATTACAAACGACTTTAAGGATATTCATAACCAAACAATAAACAGACACACAACTGTTGAAGACGCCATAAGAGATTGTAAAATAAATGAAATAATGACAAGACTAGAAGAAGTGTATGAAGCTTTGGTTACAACTAGTAGAACTTCAAAATTGTGGCTACAAGAGTTTAAATTGGTGAATTTGGTTCTAGACTTTATTCTGGCAGAGAGAATCGGCGATTGGAATTTGCACATTAATACAGTCAAGCAAATGATACCGTATTTCCATGCTGCTGAACATTTGCTCTACGCCAAATCCGCACAAATATACTTACAACAAATGTTGAGTGTACAAACGAAAATGTCAAATGAAGACTTCGAAAGGTTCGTCAATAAAGGTTTCTTTACAGTTCGGCGTACAGATGGATTTTTACCGGTATCTGGACGGACATTACCATAGAGCAGACATTAATGCGATCATCAAAATCCATAGGTGGGCTTACTCATGGACGAGGATTAAGCGAGAGGACGCTAACCAAGTTCATTGCTTGCGCTCCTGGATCCCTACAAATTTGTGAGGCTTTCGAGAAGTTCTCTGGCTGCTTGACTCAGTTTAACGAACAGCACACTGAACTAAGATGCATTAGAAGAGAAAGGGACTTGCAAGATATTAGTAAATTTCTCGGATGGCTGCGTACACATAATCCTTTCCGACAGAGCAAAGATTTAATGTCTTTATCCTCTGGTCTAGTAGTGACAAGTTCGGGTATAAACTGCGATTAAGCGTATGATGTAGGAATGAACTGCTTGAAAGACATCAAGGAAATAATTTTGCAGATGTTAAATTGAAAAGAAAAAATAAAGTTAAAACTATATGCTCCGTAGTAAGTGGCATAAATGTGAGATCTGAAGAAGTGCCAATTAATCCTGATCAGCTGTGTAATAGGGTTATTTGTATGTCTCAAGGAACAAATAATCTCAAACAATACTTCAACTATGAACTCAGCCCATACCCTTTGTCTTTATTTGAAAACAATAAAATGATAAGAAAGGGAAATAAATCAAGTCTTATGAAAATATTTGAAAAGTGGACAGTTAGCAACGAAGTTTTTGAGAATTTGCCCCCAAAAATATATGTAGTAGATGGAGGGTATCTTTTGCACAGTGTTATTTGGCCTGACAAAGTAACATATAGCAGCATCATAGAGAAGTATGTTGACACTGTAATGAAATGGTATGGGAAAAATTGTCATATTGTGTTCGATGGGTATCCTGACTATCCCACCACAAAAGGGGTCGAACCTATGCGAAGAAGTAAAAAAACATCTCTAGAAATGAAATTCAACGTTAATATGAAGTGCTCTGTGAAGCAAAATGAATTTTTGGCAAATCCAAAAAACAAAAGCCAGCTTATTGAACAGCTCTCTCAAAAGCTTAATGAAGCAAACATTCCAACCATTGTGGCGGAGGAAGATGCAGATACTGAAGTGGTCGGAAGAGCAATAGATATTTCCCAGATTCAAAGTAGGAGGCCTGTAGTTGTTGTCGGACAGGATACTGATCTTTTCGTTCTATTGTTAGGGCTACCACAGCGTCAAAATGTGCGACTATTCTTTCACAAACCCTCTGGCACACCATCAACGTATGACATCAGCAAGATTCGTGAAGAGATTGGTGATATGAAGGATGTGATATTATTTTTGCATGCTATCACAGGATGTGATACCACGTCTTATTTATTCGGCAAAGGCAAAATTAACGCGTATAAATTGCTAAGTTCATCAAATGATCTCTGCACAAAAGTTTTACAGTTTTATGAAAAACAGGCAGACAAAAATTATTCTCAAAGAGGTAGGAGAGGCTTTTGTCTTGAAACTATATGGATGCACAAGGTCTGCAAGTCTGAATGACAGTAGATATTCAATGTACCTTAAAGCTGTTGCGAAAATGTCATTAAAATCCAAATTTAACATGGCATCCCTCCCTCCAACATCTGGTGCTGCTGAACAATACGCCTATCGAACATACTATCAGATTCAAAAATGGATCGGAGATAAGGAAATCAGCTCTACGGACTGGGGATGGATTTTAACTGACAACATGCTGTACCCAATGCACTCAAAAAAACCACCGGCACCTGAAGAAGTTATAAACTTAGTTTCCTGCAACTGCAAAAAGGCTTGCAAAAATAATTGTAGCTGCTTTAAAGCATCACTTGATTGCACAGAAATGTGCGGGAGCTGTGACGGATCATGCAGCAATGTAACTTTGGTTGAAGTCGAGGAAAATGAAGAACTTCTCATGGAAGTTTAGGATATCATAAAATTAAGATACCGCAATTATTTTGTTCTAAAATAACACCTTTAAAAAATATTACATGCATTTTCAAACCAAAAACTATTTAAAATACCTATTTTCGCTGAATACTTATTATTATTATTTGAAACAAATTTAAAAAGTGGGGAATTTTGGTTTCACCGAGACTCGATTAGTTGTATTTATAGAAAATGCAATAGTGTACCTTAAAAATAAATAAAAAAAAACTCACTATACAACAATATTTGCATTGCAACGCCGCGCCGGCCGGCCCCACCTCGACCGAACCCGCCATGATAATCTCGCTAGATCTCCAACAAAGTAAGTACTATTTTATATCATTTTAAAGGTAATAATAGGGGCTACAACTTTTGTTGGAAATATTTTTTCATAAAATGTCGGCGTAAAAAGTTATGTGATAAAAAGTAAAATTACTTGCCAAAAAATATACAAATTTTTACCTTATCATACGAATTACAAACAAACGGTAAAAGTTACGACGAAAGTTAACTGGACATTAATTGTATACAATGTTACAGCAAAGAGAATAAAAAAAATTGCAATCCGATATGTTGTTTAGTAATCGAGATAGAAGCGATTTACGAAACCCTTACACTTTTCATGTTTGGGTGGGCACAGGGGGGGGGGAGCAAGAGGGGTAGGGGCGGGGACTTTTTGCTAAACCCTTGTCTAAATGGTAGTAGTCGATGGGGAAAAAATTAGCTTTATACTATTTAGTTCCATCTAAAAACACAGGCTGACTGGGCTATAAAGTTGAGCAGAGTGAAACAGAGACGTGCAAAAATTGACCAATCATATTGCTCAAAAGACACATCTCATCTCCACTCCACGTTTTGTGGTATAGGACCCAGGTGTTAGATAATAATAATAACTATTATAATAACACGACATTTTAATACCGCAGTTTTGTGTTATTTCACTTCAAGTGCGCTCTACTATAATTAACTAAAAAATAATCTAGTATTCAGTCAAATTATTCCTATAGTGCTTGATCTAATACTATGACACAAAAATTTACAATACAAAGCAATGATAAGTATAATATAATATGATAGAAAATGTACAATAGTGCTATTGTACAGGACGTGTTGCCAACTCTAAATATTATCATACATAATATATTGCTGTGTATTCTAGCGTTTTTAGTCTACGTATTATCTATGTCAATTTAATTTTCATTATCATTATTAAGGTCGCTAAATGTATTTTGAAGCCATAAGTATTTGAAATACAAATTACAAAATACCTCAGCATCAGGTAATTGAAATACCAATTACAAAATACATTTTTAGGAAGTAATTGAAATACAAATACAAAATACGTATTTGTATTTCAAATACGTATTTCAATTACAAGTAATTCAAATACTGCCCAGCCCTGCATACGAGTAATTAGATTAAATACACGCTTCGTTTGAAACCTGTAAATTTATAACCACTCTTGACCAGTTTCAGAAGTACTTTTTATTACGTTAGTAATTCTTATTAAAAATGATGGTCTGAAGAGAAGTCAATACTAAAATCGCAAAAAAGTAGCATTTGTGGAAATTCATCTTTCCCACGGGCTTAATGCACGGTTGGGTTCGTACCTTAAATGCCTATATCTCGGACACTGTGGCGCCGAATCGACTGAAATTTTGGATTCTTATTAAAAAAAGATGGTCTGAAGAGAAATCAATAATAAAATCTCAAAAAATAGCATCAGGAGAAAGTTATACTAATGACTTTAGACACTATTCATTTTTCATTCAGTCAGGACGAAATTTATACCGATGTGTTCTTCGACCAAGTACCTATGCCCGGTCGAAGGATGTGTCGGATAACTGTTATGTTATAATAGTATTCGTTGTTTCGGAATGAAAGTAGATAATATACTGATGACGTGTGACTTTACGACGGTATTCATTTTGTTTCGACGAAGAAAGGGTTACGCGAAGCAGGGAGAAAGGGAATTTATTCAAACTGTAGACCCGACTGCTCATGGTTTATGGTTCACGTTAATGGTAATTAATGCATGGTAAATACAATAAAACAAAAATTAATTCCACTTACACAAACAGTTATCATTAATGAAGTAAGTGTCCCCTTCACTATAGCCCAGCGACCCAAACGTGCTGTGGATCTGCGGGCTCACGTGTATCCAATCCATGTTTATCTGCAACGAATAATAATTATTTTTACTAATTAGCTTATTACATAACACCATCAGAAAGTAAACTTATTTAATTAAAGCACTGCCAGCTCGAACACATTCACCGTATAAAAATATGTTTTTTAATTCCAGCGTTGGGTTTCCCAATTGTTTTTACACCATTTTATTCAAGCAAACAATGTCTATTTTTAAAAAAGGTATTCAAAGGCTTCATTGACGTGGAAAAAGTAATATACAGGGTGTAACAGCACGTACTTGAACGAATTTAACCAGCGATTCCTGAGCACATTTAGAGTAAAAAATATAGACGCCATTTTGCTGTCCAATGATATTTTATCAATTAAAAACAATAAAAATATTTTTCCATCACCGTCTCAAATGACTACTCGGACTCGGGTCTTGCCAAGCAGATCATAGCATAGATCAAGCATATCATCACATGATAAAAACTCTCAAACACGTGATCCCGTCGCAAAGTGTAGGAGTGTGCTCAGTGGCGGCGTGTGATTGAAAAATATTTTTTTATGTTTTTAATCGGACAGCAAAATGATACCTTATTTTTGTACTCCAAAATGCTTAGGGATTGCTGGTTTATACCGTTCGGTTACGTGCTGTCAAAAATCAACAAAATATTCGTATCAACCAAAACACTGTTTTGATATTATTATTGTATTTAATTCGTAGAACTCCATATTAAAATAAACTGACAAAATAATAAAAACTAAAATATTTTTGAAAAGTTACATACATACATGTTTGGTAATTTTGATATACCCCTTGAAGGAATAAATAATAATGATATACTTGAGTTGCTTTAACCAATGATTCCTCACGTTATTTGGAATAAAAAATGAATTTTGGTTCCCGCTGACATTTTTTTATTTTTTTATTACTAAAAACATTAAAAAAATCACTAGGTATTGGACAATAGGGGTCTGGTTACAGCACGTGGAAAATAATTGGATCATTTTGAAGAAGCAAAATTTGTAAAAAAATAACATCATCAACAAAGAAACCGGGGACCAAAATTTCTTTTATATTTTTTACCCCAAATAATGTCAGAAATCACCGGTTAAAGTAAGTCAAGTACACCCTGTATAGAAGTCGTGCGTAAATGGACGTAATAGCCGTGTACAGTGGCGTAGCTAGCATGGGTGGCAGCCGGGGCGGATGTCACCCCCCGGGCGTGGTGTCACCCCCCCCCCCCCCCTATTAAAGTTGACTTGAGAAATTCAAAACGCTAATTTTCGACTTCGTAAAATGCGACACAAAATTCGGGACACTCCACGAGGAGCCATAGAGCTATGAAAATATAAATAACAGATCGTGTTCATGTGTACAATACTTGGTGAATATATCCTTCGTAATTTTTTTTCCACGGTCGAGTGTCACCCCCCTATCGGGTGGCACCTGGGGCGGACCGCCCCCCCCCCCCCCCTCCCTCGCTACTCTACTGCCCGTGTAAGCTCTTTAACTCCTTTGCGTAACTTTCATATAACAATACGAAGGCCAAAGTTCTCAAAAGCCGAGAGTATTTTTAGGGCGCGCTTTGAAGGCTTCATTGCCTGTTTGGTGCATGCTTCTACCAAAACAAATAAAATTAGACTAATTATTTATAATCATTGCAGTTTTAATTATTTTTATTTTACATTATATAATATAGTCATCACATTTTCAATATGATTATAGCGATGATTCCAAATACAGGAGAGCACACCATTCATCTCAACATTCTTTTGTATGACTATGAGTTGTAATACATAGTAATAAATTATATTACAAGTAGGTACGTAAAACAAAGAGGATCAAAATCAATTATTAGTAAATGCACACAAACACGTTTACGTGTAATACATACACACATAGGTATACATGCATGCATGTACGTACACACACACTCATGCCTATACATTTACACACATATTATAGAGCCAATGCATAAGTAGGTGAATGATTCAATAATTATAACGGGGCTCTAAGTGAGGAGATTTTCACAAGAGTCTGAACATCCTTGACAGTAGGTACCTACCTATGGACAATAAATACTTCCCAAATCTCACTTCCACAAATCGGCTAACATTTTAGTTTCAAGAATCCCTGTATAATATAAATTCGTTTCAATTATACCTGTATATTATAAATTAGTTTCAAAGATCCCTGTAGGTATAATGTAAATTAATTTCCAAGATCCCTGTATAATATAAATTAGCTTCAAAGATCCTTGTATAGAATAAATTAATTTCAAAGATCCCTGTGTAATATAAATTAGTTTCAAAGATTCCGGTATGATGTAAATTAATTTCAAAGATCCCTGTTTAATTCAAAATAGTTCCAAAGATCCCTGTATAATATATATAAATTAGTTTCAAAGATCCCTGTACAATTTAAATTATTTTCAAGGATCTCCGTATAATATAAATTAGTTTCAAAGATTCCTGTATAATATAAATTAGTTTCAAAGATTCCTGAATAAAATAAATTATTTTCAAAGATTCCTGTATAATATAAATTATTTTCAAAGATTCCTGTATAATATAAATTAATTTCAAAGATCCCTGTATAATACAAAATAGTTTCAAAGATCCCTGTATAATTTAAATTAGTTTCAAGGATCTCCGTATAATTTGAAATAGTTTCAAAGATTCCTGTATAATATAAATTAGTTTCAAAGATTTCTGTATAAAATAAATTAGTTTCAAAGATTCCTGTATAATATAAATTAGTTTCAAAGATCCCTGTATGATTATAAATTAGTTTCAAAGATTCCTGTATAATATAAATTAGTTTCAAAGATCCCTGTGTGATATAAATTACTTCCAAAGATCTCTGTATAAAATTGAAAGCAAAGATGCGTTTGCGTACAAAACCAAAATATACAATGGGTATAACATAATGATAATTTAAAAAAAAATATTTTTTTCAATTTTTGTTTATTCATTGCTTTGATGGTTACACAATTTGTGGATTTTTCGACCACCATGCTAGGCACAAGCCCGTGTTATATTTAATACGCAATAAATTTGGTATTTTTTAAGCATTCCAATGTAATGCCTACAAAACATTAAATTTCTTGCTTTTCCTTCGTTTGTCATTATTCCAGTTTACGTATAACCTTATTATATAGTATCTTGAGAATGCTTCCGGTGAATTCAGGCCATAAAGCTCGAAAAAAAATGTACGCAGGACACGATTGCTTTATGGAAACTAAACATTTAACTTATAGAAACTTAAAAATAACATGTGACTTGCCTCCCTCTTTCTCTTCGCTCTATTTTATTTTATGAATTTCTACCGATTTCTTACATATGTCCCTTAAACGTTTGAAGTTTTTAAGCTCTTAAAAAAATAAGTGTTATTTTTTAAGATAATATCTAGATGTTCCCCATGCCGAAACGCAAATTATATGAAATTCCTTCAATAGAAAAAAATCGCAAAGTATGCTACGAATTTACTATTTGTTTCACTTATTTTAGAAGTTAGGTATATATATGAAAAAAATCACAGTAATTCTGAAAATGCTACTTTAGGTGTTCCGCGCGAGATTTTTGTTATATTTCTAACGAGTCGTGTTTTATTAAACATTTTTACAATTTTCGCTTAAATTTTATCGTTTTAAATATAAGCGCGCTCTTCCTAACATTCGTAATTTAATATAACTCTCCATCTTCTTCTTTTTTTTTTTTTTTTTTTTTTATTAATTATTGAGTTAGTTTATACTACATGCATATAAACTAATAAGCACAATGTAACATTTCATTTGATAAATTTAAATATTTTTACAGTAAGCATAACATTTCTTTTTAAATACGTTCATTCTTTCTTCATTCTTCATACTTTCAGGCATTTCATCATACATCTTTAGTCCTCTGTACATTAGGCTGTTTTGTGATTTTGATTTCTTCATTTGTGGCAATCGAACTCTGTTTACATTTCTTGTTTCGTAACTATGAATGTCTCTATTAAAAACAATTTCATCCTTAAAGTATTTTGGCATTTGGTTTTTCATAATTTTATGCACAAAAATTAACACGTTAAATAGAAGTCTCTTTTTTATTGGAATCCAATTTAGCTCCTCTCTCATTTGATCAATCCTTGCGTATTTGCCTTTTCCCAGTATACATCTCATAGCTTTGTTTTGTATAACTTCTAGTTTGTTCAAACTTCCTTCATTGGCCAAATATAACATTGTAGAGCAGTAGTCCAAATGTGGAGCAACGATAGTTTTATAAATGAGCTCCGTAGTGTTTCTATTTAATTTACGTCTTAGTCTTCTAAGAAAATTTACCTTTTTTGATACCTTTTTTAGCACATATTCAAAGTTTGCTGTGAAAGTCAGTTTTGAGTCGAGTATTACACCAAGGTATTTGATTTCATTTACTTTTCCAATTTTTTCACCATTGATTGTCAAATTTAACCCTGTGTTACATGTTTTATTGCCTATTTCCATATATTTTGTTTTGTTTACGTTCAGTTTCAACTTGTTTAATTTCAGCCATTTTGCTATATTTTGTAGGTCTTCGTTTATTTTGTTAATTGCTTCTATGTAATCTTCACACGAAATATAGATTAAGGTATCGTCTGCAAATAGTCTAATTTTGCAATGTTTAATGGTTTTGATAATATCATTTATGTAAATTATAAATAGAATTGGACCTAATACCGACCCTTGCGGAACACCAAGGTTGTTTTCTATCGGTTCTGATTCTGAGCTTTCAACTTTCGTTACCTGTTTTCTTTCCTGGAGATATTCTTTGAATAGATTCAGAGCTACGTCAGAAAGACCTATGTCTTCTAGTTTTTCCAATAGTATTTTCCTTTCTATCGTTTCAAATGCTCTTTTGAAATCTAAGAATACTGCAATGGTTATTTTTTTTTTGTCTGTTTCTTTCTTCCATGTATCAATCACTATGTTTATCGCCGCTTCGCAAGAGTTGTTGTTCCTGAATCCTGATTGCTCCTCACATAATATGTTGAGCGGGTATACGGCGTCTTAGGAGGGAATAACCAGAGAAAACCTATATAAGTATGTATGTAACCTATAGTATGTCATTTTTAAATCAAATTTTAGAAGTATTGACTCTTTTCCCCAAAAAAAATATAAATTGATTTCGAAAGACTGTTTTTTATCTAGTAAGGTATGTTTTAAATTTTGAGAAAATATGTTGATTTTTAAACGACTTCAAAAAGGAGGAGGTTCTCAATTCAACTGTATTTTTTTATGTTTGTTACCTCAGAACTTTCGACTGGGTGAAAAGGAAAAAGTAAGTTGATTATTAAGTTGTAGAAGAATACGAAATTATTTTTTTTACTTTTTGTCCATTTTTTTAATTTGTTTTGTTAAAATTTTTGTTTATTAATATAATAAGGTTATACCATTGGTTGTTGGCAGATTTGTTAAATTTTCCAACAAAATTTTGTATTATACAACACACTTTTCAATTTTTTTTATTTTTTATTTATTTAGTCCTTATCTTAAAAAATGGAACATGTTACAATGTTACTTTTCCTCCATTAAAAGCATTTGCTTGTGGATGGAGGAAAAGTTAACATTTTAAATATGTACAATTTATACAGTCAGGTGTTTCACATATGTACAGATTCACAGTTAATATACTGTTAATATACCGTTAAAACACAGTTATATCATATAATCAATCATGTAGTAAAATAAATCAATAAATTATCTGGAAAAGCTATGTTTCAGAAAGTTTAATTTTAGTTTAAATCAAATTATTAAAAAAAAGATCGGAGCACGTGTTTTGTGACGAAAATACTTCAGTTTGTCTATTTATTTACGGTCTTAAAAACTAATATATATTTTTTTTTACATTCTCATTTTGCTTAGACATTATTGAAAAATTATAAATACTTATAATCAAAAAATAATTACATAAAGTACATAATTTTAATAGTTTTATCATCACGCCTTTCAGCATTTTTGGATGTAGGTATAAATGAAAGCAAATTTTGAATAAAATAAAATCGATATTGAGTTATAATTTTTAAAAAGCTGGTACGGAGAATTATTAATCTTTCTCATTGGAACCGCCCTGTACGATCGTAAGAATATCTTTCGTCGAAATTTGGATTCTCGGCCTCTGGCTGGTTAAATGCCCTTAAGATGAACCTACTTCCCCCATCAGGGAGACCTACCCGGATATAACGTAAAAGGTTCGGTATTAGGTACTCCTACGCGGCGTGTGGGAGTCCATCACGGGGCCCGACACGAGAATTGTGATCGACCACATAACGGGAGGCGAGGCGATAGTCCGTGTTCTCGGTTCTCACCGTTCTCGGCTCTCGGCTCGCACGTGTCCCCGAGGTTCGACATACGCGAGTTGCCACCGACAACATGACGTATTGTTATTATGGCGGTTCTACGGAACATTTTATAAGGTAGCAACGTGACTGCGGGCAACGTGACAGCATTGCCTTTTAATTGCGACAAAACGGCCTTTTTCCCTATTTGTACTTTATCGATTATGGCAGATGATTGTTGTTTGTTGATGCCAACACGTGAGCAAACCATGCTTTTAAATAAAATAAACAATGATAATTACTTACATTTTTTTACATGAATACCGCACAAGAGTCCCAAGTACTCCCGTCTGGAGCCTGTGGGGCTATGGCATCCCCAATTGGGGTATGTTGTGAGGCTGAAGGTAGTGGGGAGGGGAAGGAGATAGGAAAGAGAAAGGTGGAGAAGTACCTGGCTATTCAGATCTGGTCACCAAACACGACTAAAACCATTTCAATCAACGTTTCAATTCTGAATGGTGGTCTTACACCAGGGCGATACTGAGAGTATCTTTCACTCTGGAACGTGCCGCAATTTTTTTTTTTTAAAAAGAAAGACAAACATTCCCGGGTTACGAATAACCCAACAATGTTTGAAAATCTTCTACTACCACCACAGAAAGCCGAAAATTTTGCTTGTGTTGTGATGGAGGACTTAGCCAGCCGAGGAATCGAACACGCGACGCTCGGGTGAGACCCAACCGCTATGCCCACTCAACCGACTGACCGGTATATATTATTTATTTATACCGGTATATATTATTAATAAATTGTGAAATAACACAAATTAATCAAATATAATTTATTTGCCACGCCGGGATTCGATCCCGCGACCTTCGGAGTGCTAGTCAAAAGCCTTACCGCTGGACTACGCCGGCCGCCATAATATAAACAATGATATTAGAATCAAAGCATAGGTACAAATATAATATGAACTTTAATAGGAATTACACAGAATGCAGAATGTGAAAATTGACCTAAAATATTTGATGAATTGTTCAAATTTTTTTAAACAATCCGTCCTTAGATGACTAACGGCCGTTGTTCCCAATTCTACTGATCAATTGTTGAGCCGAAATTTTACTCAACGCTTCCTCAAATGCACAAATACGCTCTTCCCAAAGCGTTGTCTCAGACCAACAGGCGAATCGGGCGTTACTAAACAAGTCACTTAGCTGATCGGAGACTCAGATTGATCGATCGAAAAGTTGGGAACAACGGCCGTTAGAAGCCCTAGAGATTAAGAAATCCCTGAATAATTACGAACAAATATTATCTTACGTAAAAAAACAGAGTGTGCAATTCACACGCGGCAGAAATGAATCCTTCAGAAAACTAAAATAGACAAGAGTGCGAGAGGCTACAAAGCATCGCACAAAGGGGAGTCCGATAGACTAGGAAGCACCGCACAAAGAGGACACCGATTATACTATCTCATTCTCTCGCAGGTTAAATCCTACAGATGTAAGTGTTTATCTCTTTTTAGTGTCGCTATTTTTCGTTTCATCGTGTTTTAAATCACAACGGTGCTAAAGAAGTTTTCACTTCAATAAGTACACACTCTTCCCTCCATACTTCACTAGTCCCCAGCATGCCTCCACTCCCACTTGGACCCGTAATAATACGAGTATATATTATGTTCAACATTATGTAACACGTAATAATACTAGTATATATTATGTTTGACATTATGTAACACGTAATAATACGAGTATATATTATGTTTAACATTATGTAACACGTAATAATACGAGTATATATTATGTTTAACATTATGTAACACGTAATAATACGAGTATTTATGTAACACGTAATAATACGAGAGCCTTTCTAAACCATTATTCATAATTTTTAGTCGCTCCCTTAATGAGGGAATTGTGCCAAACACTTGGAAAACTGCATTTGTAACTCCCATTTTCAAGAACGGCCAAAAATCTGACGTTGAAAATTATAGGCCCATATCAAAGCTCTGCATTTTCAGTAAGGTTTTCGAAAAAATTGTGTACGACCAGATGTTTACAGCCTTGAGATCGTCACTTAACAACAATCAACATGGATTTATGAGAGGAAAATCTACAACCACTAACCTAACGGCATTTGTCGAAATCTTACAAGACAATATGGACCAGCGCGTACAGGTAGATGCAATATATACAGACTATAGCAAAGCCTTTGATTTAGTAATCCATGATGTCTTGTTGACTAAACTTTCACTAATCGGCGTACACGGAGATCTCCTCAGATGGCTCTCGTCGTATTTGAAAAATCGCAGCCAAGCAGTAGTCGTCGGTGGCTATAAATCAAATTGGGTAACCGTACCGTCAGGAGTACCCCAAGGGTCATTATTGGGACCATTGCTCTTCAACATATACATTAATGACATTGGAAAATGTTTTCTTTACTCCAGAACGTTATTATACGCAGACGACATGAAAATATTCTCTCCTGTTACAAGTATCACTGACTGTATTCGCGTACAAGAAGATTTAAATCGCCTAAATAGCTACTGTACACAACACAACCTTCAAATAAATGTTAAAAAATGCGGCGTCATCAGCTTTACCCGAAACAAAAATCCCATTTCTTTTGATTATTCCCTTAACGGCACAGTACTTAAAAAAATGATGGAGGCCAAAGATCTGGGAGTAGTGCTAGACCCGAAATTACTTTTTGACCGACATATCGAATCCATAGTTGCAAAAGCTTCCAAGGTACTTGGCTTCATACTCAGAACCTGCAAACACTTTAAAAAGGTAAACACTATGAAAATGCTGTACTTTGCGTATGTACGCAGTTCTCTGGAGTACGCTTCTCAAGTCTGGAATCCCAGGTACACAACATACATAGAAAGGATTGAGAAAATACAAAATCGTTTTCTACGATACCTTGATTTTCGGGGATATCGTCCTCATCTAAGTAATGTGGAGTCAGCCACGTTTTTCAAAATCTCGTCACTAGAAAATCGTAGAAATTCTGCAGACGTAATATTCTTGCAAAAGATAGCCACCTCTGCGATAGATTGCCCGGAATTACTTGAAAGAATTCAATTAAGAGTGCCCACCAGACAAACTAGACTAAATCACACACTTAACACTCCTCGATGCAACACTAACTCTAAACAAAACACATTCATTAACCGCGCTTCACACTTTTTTAACAATTCATACAATGAATTCGACTTATTCAACACAGCACCCCAAATTCTAAAAAAAATAAACAATAAATAACTTCTAAACATATACAAACTATTATACTTCTATACAAATAACTTATTCACTCCGAGAATAGATCCGTCCCCTTCCCCTCCCGCCCACCATCCCATCCCAATAAGCTATTATAACTATTATAACTTTTATTACTTTTATTACTTTTTAATCTCTCTAATTAATACACACCAGTGAAAACCTATTATTGGTTCAATAACATATACATATGTAAATACACCTAAGTAAATAATGTAACTGTTGGTTTTCCAAATAAAATAAAATAAAAAAATAAAAAGTATAATATTATGTTTAACATTATGTAACACGTAGGTAATAATACGAGTATATATCGTAGTGTTAAGTTAATATATATTTTGAAAAGGTTGTTCGGAAACCGGTCGGCGTTAATATTAAAAAACGTTTATAGGTTGAAACATAGTAATAGATACTCTAATTTATTTGATAAATCCCCCCCTCGTGACGATCTGATTAATAATTATAACTGGCTTTTGCCCGTTGCAGGCAACTAACGGGTTAAAACACTATGCGATTTGACGTGTGAACGTGGATGAAGCGAGGAGGAGAGTGTGTTAAACTAAATATATGAAGTTAAAAACGATGTTTGAATGCGTATGAAGCGAGGAGTGTGCGCATACAAAGGGCACAGGTAGTCGACCGCTCAATTTCGCTCTCGGGCCGCTTCGGTCGCCCGGTTCAAGGCGTTCAGTACGGGCCTTTTCTCGCCAAAGGGGGCCAAGTAGCTTCCTGCTTAATTTTTTCACTGTGCCGTTCGGGTTGCGCAGGTCGATACGCGTAATTTAATACCCGTAACGCATAATTTCCTCACAGACTCCTACCACCGAGCCACTTTGGTCGCCGAAACTTTAAAAATGGCCCAGGGAGCTTACCGCTCAATTCATTTCATCTGCTGCCGAACCATTCCATTCCCCCGTCTCAGGGCATTCAGTTTTTCATTTAATTTAATTTAGAAAAACCAATGGAGCCTTTTCTCGAAAAAAGGGGCCAATGAGTTTACCGCTCAATTTTTTTCACGCAACCCTTCGGTTTTTGCAGGTCGAGACGCGTAATTTGATATCCATCTCGGGTACTGTGAGGTTCCATGAATTGAATATTTACATAAAAATAGTTCCTACTTTCAGTACCTACCTACCCACCAAGTACATCAATCTATTCTGACGCACAATATCCGAACAGTTACGAATTACAGCTTTTAAATAAAATTTATTTTTATTCCAGTAAAAAAATTACAGAAAAATAATATGTCATAGTGCGCAGGTAGGTACTTAATGCACTTGTAGTATTTTTTTCACAAAACGGCGCTATAAGAATGTATTATTCAGAATGTCTGAGAAACTAAAACTTTGATTTATCGGAGTAAAAAAAAATTACAGTAAAAATATTATTTCATAGTAAGCGGGTAGGAACTTAGTGGGTACTTTGTTTTATTTTTTCACAAAAACGCCGCAATAAAAATGTATTTGTCAGATTTTTTTAGAAACTAAGACTTCCATCGCGGGCAGAAACCATCGCGGGCAAGCGCTCATCAAATCCCAAAGTTTCATCGCAATCGGATGAACGGTTTAGCAATGCATAATTTCATGATGCCAGAGCTCACTATATTATACAGAAAGAATCGAGGGGATGCGCTAAAATTAAAATTCTGAAAAGGAGCTTTTCCAAATAATTTATTGATTTATTTTACTGCATGATTATATGATTTGAAATATATGTTGAATTACAAAATTTTGTTTGAAAATTTGACAAATCTGCCAACGACCTACGGTAAAACCTTATTGTACTAAAAATAAACATATTTTCTCAAAATTTAAAACAAAGCTTTACTAGATAAAAGAACAGTCTTTCGAAATCAATTTATAATTTTTTGTGAAAAAGAGTCAATAAGTAGTCTAAAATTTAATTAAAAAAATGATATATTTCCGGTTTTGTCTGGTTATTCCCTCTTAAGCTCAGAAATTTTTTTGATAGGATGAAACCGGCAATAATTATTTAGCTTATCAGTGGGCCGACTTGTGGTTGCATCGCACTTGCGTAGCTTGTAAGTATTGCTGTGTACGATGGGCCTAAAGTTATTTTTACCTCGCCTCATTGCACGAACCACCTCTGGCAAGTAGCAGGTACCCTCCCCCTCCGACGCGACCTCAAGTGCCTATCACCCTGAAAATATATAAAATCCAGGGAAGTTAATTTTATGTAATTGCGTATTTATTTCCCGCGAAGATAAGTCCTATTTACCCAACCTCTAAGTCAGGGGTCACCAATTACTATCATTATGGGTACGTTTTTTTAAATAACATGACCGTCGCGGTCCGGAAGAGAAAAGGCCTAACCCCCCCCCCTTCCCTCTCCACCGGCTTAACAATTAAAATAATAAACAGTACTATTTAAAAATTGTGGAGATACAATATTTATGAACAAATAAAACGAATGGGTTCCGGAACATTATTTTATTAAATAATAAACGAATGTTATGAATGAAAACAAGTCCCAACGGTTTTTTACAATATTAATGAGAAAAATGTCGTTATTTGCCTTGGAATATCCGTCCGAAGTTTGAACTAAAGTTCAATTCAATTCAATTCAATTCAATTTATTTTATTCTTTCAAAAACATTACAAAATTTAAAATTTCAATGCGTTTTTTAAAATACATTTGTAACAGTATTACATTAAACATAAATATAAATGGTAAGCAAAAAAAAACTATATGAGCATCAATTGAGCTTGCCTTTTAAAGGCAGCTTCACTGACGCTAAATATGTCGATATCCGAATTAATTCTGTTCAACAGCAAAATTGCTCTCCCGATCGGCATGACCATTGGCAAGTTAGTCCTGCAGGCCGGAAGATAGAACAGCCTATGCTGTCGATGGCGAAGATAACCATCGGGAATATAAAAATGAATATTCTCCAAGATAGCTGAGTTCTCAAGCCATCCACGAATCAATCTGAAGAAATGCGTAGCAATGTGTACATCCCTTCTGACACGTAGATGGTTCATTCCGAGCATACCCAAAAGAAAGTCGGTATGATAGAGCCACGGGTAATAGCCGTACTCCCTCATGTACAGAAATCTCAGAAATTTTTTCTGAACTCTCTCCAACATGAGGGAATATTTTGCTTGGTGCGGACTCCAAATTATCGACCCACTTTCAAGTTAAGGAATTGAATAGAATTATGAGAACCCGGGTGTCTTTAAAATTCCTTGCAGTACGCAGAACAAAGCCCAGCATTCTCAATGAAGTGCTACAAGCCATCTGAATGTGAGTATGAAATGTCAGCCTACTATCAAACATGATTCCAAGGTCCTTCATGGTGGAGACACGTTTTAGACTTCGGGCGTCCATCGTATACCGGTAATACCAGGTATGACACGCCCTAGTGAATGACAAAATTAAACATTTAGATATATTGAACTCAATCCGATTTCTTTTACTCCAGTCAATAATTCTATCAATATCTGACTGGAGTCGATTGCAGTCCTCTAGGGTTAGTATTTCTAAGAATAGTTTCAGGTCATCAGCAAAAAGAAGAAACCTGGAGTGCAGAATTACTTCTGAAATATCATTAATAAATATGGAAAAAAGGAGTGGGCCTAAATTAGAACCTTGGGGTACTCCTGATCGTACAAAAAATAGAATAGACTGGAATAGTCCATGAGATACAAACTGTTTCCTGTCTGCAAGATAGCTAGCAAAAAAGGTGAGTAGTCTCATTGAGAATCCTATTTCAGCCAGCTTATTGAGTAAGACGTCGTGATTAACAGTATCGAAGGCCTTTGAAAAGTCGTTATACGAACAATCTACCTGATGGCCTTTATCTAAAGATTTTGATACGTAATCAGTAAACACCAATAAGTTGGTTTCTGTAGATCGACCTTTTCTAAATCCGTGCTGTTCTGAAATTAAGTACGGCTCCACTGGTGGCAGTGTGTATTTATGAATAATCGATTCGAACAGTTTGGCCGGTGCAGATAGTATTGCTACTGGCCTAAAATTTTCTACAGAGGTCTTTGTACCGCTTTTATAAATCGGACAAATCTTCGAAATTTTCCAGGAATCAGGAAATACACCGGTTTCCAGGGAAAGATTAAATAAGAAACTAAGTGGTTTTTTTAAAAACTCGGCACAACCTTTAAGGAAGAATACTGGAAGAAAATCTGGACCAAGTGAATATGTATTTTTCATTTTTCTAATGGAAGTTTCTATATCTGATTCATCAATTTGATTAATATCGATATTCTGGGCTCCCTTTATATTCAACTTGGCAGCAATATTTGTATTTAGTAATGGAGACTCATTACTATACACGGATTGGAAGTGTGTTGCAAAAGCGTTAGCTACGTCTACTCCACGAACTTCCCGATCACAATGCGTCATGGTGTCTTGAATACCACCATCTTTTCTCAGTGATTTGACGTAGTCCCAAAACATGTTTGGATCATGCTTGATTTCGTGTTCAATAGAATTTACATATAATTGGAAAGCAGTGCGTATATTGCGCTTAACCACGGCTCTATGCACACTGAACAAATCATAGTCACCTCGACAGCCGGTAGCCTTCCATTTTTTATGGAGAGCATGTTTCTTCCTAATGCTCGCGATGGTATCTTGACAGAACCACTTCGGATATCGACGACCACCTGTACTGGGAGGTTTCCTAGAGAAACAGGCATCAAAAATAGTTTGTGCAGGCTGTTGTCATTACATCTTGGAGATGTTCATCGGTAAGTCTGCTCCCAAACAAAGTGAGAAGTTTCAAGGCATTTTTTTTTTTAATTCTGGGTTTATTAGCACAATTCTTTTTTATCCAAAACTCTTGACAAGAAACTTGCTGTTTTGGTGTTTTAAAAGTGCATTTTCTTGGAAATCGATCATTTCCATCTGGAGAGCAGCTTTATTACTCCCGAAAATATTTGCAGCTTCAATGCTCCATTCATCTCCAGGATGCAGAGAGTAAAAGTTACTTGGGATATCGACGACATTCTCAATTTTCTTAAAATCTGTGAATCTGTTTTCAAATTCCGATTTAAGATCCTTAATCTATCGTATCTTGCGCTCCGCGCGCGCCCATCCGTTGGCGAATCGATGGAAGCAAAGACAAAGCGCGGGAAAAATTATCGAATTACATACTCAAGTTACATGTGCAAAAATTTTGTATTGTTGGTATTGTTAAATAGGTCGGCTGTCCGGATTCGGACCGCGGTCCGCAATTTGGTGACCCCTGCTTTAAGTTATTGACTAGGTACCTACTTACTGACCCATTATCCGTGCTGTATGTAGGTATATAGGCAATCCGCATACATTCAAATGAGAATTCCGAGATAAATGCGGATCTGACATGACCAGATAGACAGTTAACCCAGAATAAAATGTTTGCGGAATCTTTTTCAATAATCTTGCTAGAATCCTACAATATTCCAAAAAGATTTTTGTAGTGTGAAGTAAAAATCTTAAGAAGGACAAGATCCACGACAGAGCGACAAGTGCTTTAGCAAATTAACAAAATGCAAATTAATAATGTTTTTTTTTCAGTGCACAATTTAAATATTTATTTTTTCGAAATTCGTACCAAAGTGAACGAGACGATTTTATGCGACGACAAAATAAAACTTTTTCTAATCCTTAACAAGTAAACACTCAATGAACGAAATTTGAAACGTGTAGGTATTCAATTTTCACATTGAATGCACAATTTCATTCTATGAGAGATATTTCGTATAAAAATATCTACCTTTTAATTGTCAATTAAATATTTTTAGGAGAAATTAAAAAATATATATTTAGGTACTTACCTAGTCATAGAATAAAAAGGAAAACTTAAAGTAGGTACCTTCCAAACGGTTCCATGCCAACTGAGAATAAAGTCAACTCAACACCTCTTTGAAAAGTCATTAAAAGCTATGAAAAAAATAGCCGATAAACCGAACCTAACGTAACCTATTTAACCATTTTTTAACATATTTTTTCATCACTCTAAATTACTTTTCTGAGATGGTTCTGAGTTGGTTTCATTCCGAGTGGTCCGGTCACCCTTCCAAACAACTTTGAATGGAAACATATAATATGTTACATTTAGCGACCGACTGAAAGTTCGGTTTCGGTTTCGGCAAGTTTCGGCAAAAAAATCTAGTTTCGGCATCAGTTTCGGTTTCGACAGAAAACCTGCCGAACCTTCGGCCGCACCGAAACCCTGCGTTCGTGAATTATCACGCGTCATTCGGCTGACTTCGGGTGACTTATTGTGTGACTCCAAAATGCCTATAAAACTTAAAGGAAAGATATACCAGAATATTGTAAGACCCGCAATAATGTATGGCTCCGAATGCTGGACTATGTACAACTCATACTCTAGGCAACTCGAAACAGCAGAATTGCGAATGCTTAGATGGTCGGCAGGAGTATCTCTAAAAGATAAGATCAAAAGTTCACGCATTCGTGGTAGCCTGGGTGTCACAGACATAAATTGTAAGCTGGAGGAACGACAGTTGAGATGGTATGGACACATAAGACGGAGACAATCGGACCACACAGTGAGGCAGGCAATGTCTATGGAGCTTCATCGACAGTCATCCAGAGGAAGACCGAAGAACTCCTGGATGACTCAATGCGCCAAAATTCTTCAGAAAAACGGCCTGGATGAAGGCGATACCCAGAACAGGAGAAATTACAACCTGAGAACGAGAAGAGCCGACCCCAACAGCCTACCTAGGCAATGAGTTGGGACAGCGCAAGGAAGAAGATTCGGCTGACTTTGGGTGAGTTCGTGGCTCGTATGTCACCCGCCACGATCAGCAAAATACTCAATTAATGAGGTCCTTCCTTTATTCAACTAACTTACCAATGGTGATGCTCCTGGGAAGCACTAGGTTAATTAATTGCCTCGCAGGAAATGTGGACATTTTCCACATTTCCTACAAAGATTTTAAGTGTGAAATAGTACTTATGTTTTAACTAAATGTATTAATTTAACTGTAAATGTATCTCTTCTTACCGGTTTTGCAAAAAAATAAATAACTAATGTAAGTGTTGATTATTGACAAAATTTAACATGTTTTGTTAATTTTTATAATTTTTGTTTGTTTTATAGCAGTAATATTTTTTTTCACATACAAATACTTGCATTATTATTTTTATTTCATTTAACACGTGTTAACTGTCTGTATAAGTAAAAAAATAAGCCAAATTCCGGAAAACAATAGATTTTTAACATGCCAAATAAGTTTCGGTTTCGGTTTCGGCCGAAACTGAGACAGATACCGAAGATTCGGTTTCGGTTTCGATTTCGGTAGAAAATCCTATTTCGGTCAGACACTGGTTACTCGCCTGACATCGAAAATTTCGTCAATACAGTTTCGTACTTAATACAGTCAATTTATTTTCTAATGACAAAAAAAGTTTTCGACAAACCGCAATTTTTTTACCGTATCCAGGTTTTTGCCAATTTTGGCCCTGAAGATCTAATTTTCAGCAAAGAATGTTCAATACTTTTTTTAAAGTAGATATATTAAATATATTAAAAGAGATATTGCATTTCAAAATTATCAAAATTTTTCGCATTTATCAATATTAGCAATTTTAGCGATTTCAACTTGGAAAGCTGTGTATAATATGTACGTACTGGGGGCTCAGAAAATTAAATAAACCCAAGCCTGGCCTCAAAAGTCCGATTTCACAGAGTTCACCGATTTTGAAAAATTGCGAAACTTGTGCCAAAAATATTGACTGCGTTGAATGAGACAGTAATATAAAAACAATCATAATAAAAATAATAATCGGATAATTTGTAGAGCGCCGTTTTAGTGAAAAATCACCTCAAAACGCTGTAAACAAGATTAGTGTATTGGAAAATTTATTTTATTTAATTGTATTAAAAATTATGTCTGCCAATAACCCCGTTAATACATATTTAAAGTACATTTTTTGCAAAACTGTAGATAAAAAACTAAATATCGGCACTCCCGGATCTTCATTCAAAGCTAATCTATAATATTTACCTAATTTTAAGGACATAAAACATTATTACTTTTTTGCGACGTAAAAAATGTTTTTACATGAAATTATTTGTTATTTTTTTTAAAAAACCCCCACATCTGTAAAAGACGCACCTTACGCATAATTAAATTCACAAATAGGTACTTTTATTATTATTACTACAGTTTCAGTTAGCATCATCAGATGTAGATTTTACGGAAATTTAAAAAATATATATTTATTACCAGGGTTATTGAAAAATATAATTATTTTTTTAGTATAATTAAATAATAAAAATTTTCCAATACATTTTTCTAGTGTTTATATTATCTAGGCATATGCAATGGCATTCCATATTTTTGGCACAATGTGTACAATTATCATTCTAAAAAAATATAAGAAATTCAAGAAAAGAACATTTCTAGCATTGATACTTTACTACTTATAGAAGTTTTTCATCTTAAGAGCGTTTAACCAGCCAGCGGACGAAAATCCACATTTCGTCGAAAGTTGTTCTTACGATCGTGCAGGGCGGTTACAATGAGAAAGATTAATTATTCTCCGTACCAGCTTTTTTAAATTAAAACTCAATATAGAATTTATTTCAATCCAAATTAGCTTTAATTTATACCTTCATCCAAAAATGCTGAAAGGCGTGATGATAAAACTATTAAAATAATGTACTTTTCGTAATTATTTTTTGATTGTAAGTATTTATCATTTTTCAATAATGCCTAAGTTTAATAAGAATGTTAAAAAAATCTGAAATATATTAGTTTGTAAGTGCGCAAATAAATACACAAATGGACCAATTTTCGTCAGGAAATACATGTACGTACATATTTTTTAATGATTTTATTGAAACTAAAATTAAAATTCTAAAACATGCGTTTGCTAGATAATGTATTGATTTATTTTACTGCATGATTATATTATTTGAAATGGGTGTGGTATAATACAAAATCTTTTTTGAAAATTTAACAAAACTGCCAACGACCTATGGAATAACCATGTTATACTAAAAATTAAAAATATTTCTCAAAACTTATTACATGCGAATGCTAGATAAAAAAAACAATCTTTCGAAATCCATTTATAATTTATTGTGGAAAAGAGTCAATTCGTCTAAAATCTGATGTGTAAATGACATATTTCTGGTTTTCTCTGTTGATGCCCTCTTAAAGTGTCAAATTACTTAAGAAAAAACCTGCTTTAAAAATTTTCCTTCCCAGAATTGCCCTGATTCTTGAAATTCAATATTCACCCTAGGTGAATAGGTATCAAGTTATTCTTGTGATAGTACAAGGTAAGTACTTACATAAGTAATAACATAAGGAGTTAATAAACAGCATGCATTATTTATTTTGCTTACTGCAACTTTTTTAATACATTCATTATTCATGTAATGAAAATCAAATAACTTCGTTTACACCACTATATAATTAACAATATCAACATGTTTCAATGACAATGTTGTCTTCATCAGGACAGGATGTTAATTTTAAAAAAAATGGCGAACAAGTATAGACAAATTAGCACAAAGACAAAATATTAAAAAGGAGAGGTGATTAATTGCTTAAAAAATTTTTGGTAAAAATAGTTACATAAAATTAAATATAAAAATTATTTAAGGATATATAAAATTGCATTTAGAATTTAGATAATAAAAAAAATAAAAACAAACAAAAACAGGTGGTCTAAATAACAAAATATATAATTATAATTATTTTAAGTATGAATGAGAAAATAAATTTAAAAGATGGCTGTATTTAAAAAATGTTTGGTTGTTTATGATATTTAATTTACTATTAATGCTTTTTCTAATTTCTAAAATTTCTAAATTATCTAATTGTATGCCTGAAGTGTTAGTATGTTAAATTTTGAGACCTTTATTAATATCAAAAGAATGACTGGTTTCCAAAATATGGTTAGCAAATTCTGAATAATTATTATTATTTAAACGTCTAATATGTTCCTTAACTCTAATGTTAAAATTTCTAGAAGTTTTTCCTATATAAAAAAGTTAGTCATTACAAATTAATTTATAAACCCCAGATTTGTTTAAAAAATCACATTAATCCTTTTTATACGCACCAGATTTAAATGTCCGGGTTAAATTTTCCCCACAGGAAAAACTAAACCCTTTCACACATTTCCCCAAATGATTATCTAGTCAATCCACGCTATGCAATTGCACTATATAAGTATTATAAATACAAAACAATACAAGAACAACATGTCAACCTACCAGAGATCAAATGGGAAAATAATTCACCGACTCCAGATATTTTCATATCACAGGGTACGGCTCTGTGGAATTCCTAATTTGATCTATAAATCCTACTGATCCCTTAACATAAATATTTAAAAAATCAATATTACATGCATTTAATTATTATTTAATTAATTATTCCTTCATTCTTCAGACGTTCAAGAATACCAGCATGCATTTATAATCCATGTGAACATGCATTTATAATCCAGTTACGTGACTCTGTTTTTCTTATTTACAGCTATCAAATTCCACTAACATTTCTGGTTTCACAATCATGTACATTTTTACGACAAATAATTTCACTTGTATTTTATTTTGAATATAATTTTATGCACAAAAATGAACCCTTTATATTATAGAAGTCACTTTTTTCATTAGAATCAGATTACTTCTTCACTCATCTGATTAATTTTAGCGTTTTTGTCTTTCCTCAGTATACATCTCATAGCTCTACTTTGAATAATTCATAGTTTGTTTAGGTTTCCTTCAATGGCCATATATAATATCTACAAATATATACTTTAATTCCGGTGCTTTAAAAAAAGATATCTACGACAACAAAACATAAAGTAATTGTTATTAGATTTATTTTACTTACAGTCTTGTAGAAACTATAAAATCTCTCCTTGCATGTGGGGTATGTAAATATAATCTCCTGCCACAATTTATTAAACCCCTGAAAAAAGTATTATTATTATCCGATGATATTATCAACTGGCTTGCTATCACTACGTTCAGCAAAATGCAATGACCACAAGGTATCTGAGATAAAGTGCAGATAGACTGCTTTCCCCGAATACTGGAGAGCGAATGAGATAAAAATTCGAATTTGCAACTAGGAAAATGTACTGGTAGCACGTTTCCCGCAGTAGTTGGAGCCGGTAATGGGAATGCGTTGTGCGGGTTGTATCTTGTATCCCCGCCGTGACATGATGGAACCGAGGACACGTGGAAATGCAACGTGACTTTAGATAACGCCGCGGCGCTGTCAGAGAAGTTGTTCCGTCGGACATTTTTAACCGAACGCCTTGCATAAAACAATAATATGTACGCGCGCAGTTGCGCAGCGTTCACGTTTCCTAAACATGCTTCCTTG
Organism: Limnephilus marmoratus; assembly: GCA_917880885.1. NCBI lineage: Eukaryota > Metazoa > Arthropoda > Insecta > Trichoptera > Limnephilidae > Limnephilus > Limnephilus marmoratus. Next base: position 54,728,921 of record OU862909.1, on the reverse strand, counting down.
GCGGTATTTTTACTTTGTTAGTGAGTCGCATGTTCCGCACGCACACACATACTCACACCCTTGTCATATTTACTAACATTACTACGAAGATGGATTATCTTATTGAATGAATTTTTTATCATTCACCACGCATTTTTACAATACAATTTGCGTAACACCATCAATACTTTCCACGTGCTCATCTTGATTTCCTTGTATTTCCTTGTGCTCATCTTGATTTTCTTGCATCTTTACTCTCGAGACATTCATCATCATCATCACTATTGGCTCTACGACCCCTGGTGGGTCTTGGCCTCCTCAAGAGTCTTCCTCCACTCATTTCGGTTTTGTGCCAGCTCTCTCCAGTCAGACATTAACACAAATTAAAGACTTGGACATTTTTCAATCAAATCTTTTGTTAACCACATAACAGAAATCCCTAATAAGGACTTAAAAATGTTGGGATTTATAACTAGGCTAACTAGAAATTTTAACAATATAAAGTGTATTAAACTATTATATTTTGCATAATATGTTAGAAGTCAACTTGAGTACAATTCTCCCGTCTGGAACCCATATTATAATATTATACTATACATGCACCTACAAGATGTTGAAAGAATACAAAACAAATTCTTACGTTTTCTTAATTTTAAAATGGGTATTCCAGCAATTATATTGAACTATCACACTATTTTAAATTATATGAATATGTTCAAATTGTCAGACAGAAGAATTTTCACTGACTTGGTATTTCGGTTTAAAATTCTAAATGTTTTAGTTGACAGTCCGGTATCGTTCGAATTAAAAAGCTTCCGGATTCCACTACGTAATACTAGAAGTCAGGATTTATTTCAGTGCAGTAACTCTGGAACTAACTACCATATGCAGTCCTCTTTGCCCAGAATACTAATGGAGGGAAACAATAGGCCACTTGCATCAATTTTTTTTAATTTTTTTTCCGGTTTAGGCAAATATTCTAAGACATTCCGTATTTTTTTTTTTTAATCGTATTTTTGAAACCCTGGGGATTTTTTGAAAATTTCAATCCGATAAATCAGACCATTTTTTATAAACCGGAAAGACGGGACATAATTTTATAGGTGTGAAAAAACGATAATTACATAGCCGAAAATCATTTAAAAAAAAGAACGTTTTCCACACAAATGGCACAGCAGAATAGCGAGGCATACCAAAAATATTACATCTCATAAATATTTTTTTTCCTTGATCCATCTTATTGATCATAAATCATTATAATGAACAGCGTCTATATTAATACATTCAATGTAATATACTTGTACTTGTAAATTATAATAATAATAAGAATATTATAAAATTTAATTTTGTTAAAATCAGCACCATAATCATTATACCTCTAAAACACGTACCGACATCATCTGCACGTTCTGAAGAGAACCCCGTAGATCATTAAAAGTACGGGGTTCTCTTCAGAGCATCTGTCAAAAGTGAAACCAAATGATAAGTTCGCAGAGAACAAACAATAAATCTAGTGAACGATTTCAAAAATTCGCCTGAAATCAAAGTGATGCCATATAAAAAAATAAATCAGTGTGGAATTTTAAAAAAATAATAGGAACATTTTCGGAGACGGGACATTTTCGTGTAGTGACGTCACGAGCCCAAATAATGGATTTATTTATTTAAAAATAAAAAAAAAAACTGTACATTTCTAAACAATTTTTCTAACATTTTCTTAATCTTAGTAAAAAGATCTATCCACATGATTTTTTCCAAGTCGTTATGAAATCCATGCAAGTGGCCTATTATACCAAGTCAGAGGCAGTTCAGTTATGCACAATAAAGACTGTATATTTCTTGCTGGTCACATATAAAATTCCCAAAAAAGGGCGTTAATAAATAATAAATAAATAACAAAATTTTCAATTGGATATATCATACCACTGAAGGTACTGAAAAGATATTCACGAGAAGTGCGATCTACGGGTACCTAATTTGAAAGAAAAATAATTGTGACCAACAGGTTCAACTCTTCAACACTGTTTTTTGTTTACTTTCTGAAAAACAAATATTTTTTATCGTTCAGCATCACTTTACCAATACAAAACAGCAATATTATGGTTTGCCTTACAATGGAGGTATTGTAATATTGAGGACTCGTTAAAAACTTTGAATTTGAATCAATTTGAGTTGAAATGAATCTTTTGAAAAAATATAAAAACCCGTGATTAATTTTAATCAAATATTGGTAGGTAGGTACTAATCTCTTGTCACCTGAATTATTTTATAAGTAAATCTCCAACGCAGATCCACTTTCTATCACAAGAAAAATTGTTTATTTTTTAAACCAGTTTAAAACAACCTTTTTTAACAAGTTTTCGACCGATTTTACGTACCTCATAATCTCTAACTCGCCGTTGAAGTGAAATGATGTATGGTTTTATAGTGCTTTCACGTAAATGAAAGTATTGAATTCTAAGCTCAAATTTTAGGTCATAAACTTAAACTAATCATAATTTAATTAATTCATCCGAAAAAAGTTATTTTCTTAATAGAAAGAAGATCAAATCCTATCCTAGTGCACATATTTATGAATACCATGCTATAAAAAAATTCAACAGTCTTTCACTTAAAAAAAATATTAGGAAAACAAAAATAAATTCGGACAAAAAATTAAAAAAATGGATTTAAGAACAAAAAAGACAATATTACCAAAATTTTATAACATTTTTTTAATACTTTTTTATACATAACATATGAAATGAAATCGTATATGAAACGCACAAGAGTCCCAACTGCTCCCGTCTGGAGCCAGTGAGACTATGGCATCCCCAATTAGGGTATGTTGCGAGGCTGAAGGTAGTGGGAAGGGGAAGGAGATAGGGAAGAGGATTTAAGAGGAAGGTGGGGAAGTACCTGGCTATTCAGATCTGGTCACCAAACACGGCTAAAGCCATTTCAAGCAACGTTTCAATTCTGAATGGTTGTCTTACACCAGGGCGATACTGAGAGTATCTTCCATCCTGGAACGAGCCGCAAATATACTATATATTATTTTTTAATGAATAAATTGTGAAATAACACAAATAAATTTTATTTGCCACGCCGGATTCGATCCCGCGACCTTCGGATTGCGAGTTAAGAGCCTTACCGCTGGACTACGCCGGCCATCAACAAATAAAAGAATATTTATTTAAAACACGCAACACTCACAAATACACAAATCATAATATATGCCGCTTTTCATTTAAATTTACTTTTTTAAATTTTACTCTAATTTTTAATCTACATTTTAGTTTAAATTTATCTTAATTTTAAGTGTTTTTCGTCACCAACATTATATATAATTTTTCAAAATGTATTATGTATAAATTCTTATATTATAAAATGGGGTCCTCGGCACGGGTAAGCCAACCGGTTAGGCCAACATTTTACTGGATTGTAAAGGTGGCGCAAAACTACCGATATGATTTGAATCTTATTACTTATTACTAGAGACCGGATTATATGCAAATGCATATTTGCATATGCATTTGCATATTTAGATCGTTTTCAGCGGCATTTGCATATTTTAGCAAAAAAATTGAGATCTTGCATATTTACGCTCGATCTCCTTCATCGCCTCACATAGTGACACTATAAACGTCAGATAGCTAAGCAAGATCCACGTTTGCGAATGTAAATAAACTGATTTCATCAGCAAAGAAAGTGTTCCTTAAGGCGCGTGCTCGTATAAAGGCCTACAAAGAAAAACTGCCAAATATCCCTTTACTTTATGAGCCAGTAATAACACGTTAGGGTACATGGATCGAAGCTACGATGTTTTACCATGAACATTTTGAGGCCATCAAGGGTGTTATCAATAACTTCGATAGTGCAGAGGCTTTGGCAGTTTTCCAGTGCAAAGAAGCGTTTGACGATGCTAGTATTAAAAAAACCTAGCTATGCTTAGCACTAATTTCGCCACATACCTGCAAGTATGAAAAACGCTTGGAACTCATGGATTGGCGTTGAAACAATCTATTCAGGTTATGAAGAAAATTCGCCTTACGAATTTCTCGTTGCCAAAGCTATCCCCGAATAAACTGAAAGAAAAGTTTGAAAACTTACTGAACAATAACCCAGGGTTTGAACCCTTCTGCCAAATTAATAGCTTCATCAATAGGACAGGTGAAATTTTGCCCACCATTTGAGTGCGAATTTTGCCCACCAAAAATCGCACTCAAATTTAAATTCTGTCCAGTCACATCAGTAGACGTAGAACGCTCCTTTTCCGCCTACAAAAATATATTAAGCGATCGTAGACACAATTTGTCTACAGAACATTTAGAATAGTACTTAGTCATATACGTTTTTAAAGGTATATGTAATTTTCATTGATAAATACATTTTGTAGCTGATATTTTCGAAAATAAGATTGTTATTCTCGAAACTAACAGCTTACTAAAATAAAAAGTACTGCTTCCTGTATTATTTCATGTTGCATATTTTGGCCCTTTTTATGGATTTTCGTGCATATTTTAGCTATTTTTATTGCATATTTGCATGCATATTTTGGGCTATTTTAGTTACATATAATCCGGTCTTTACTTATTTTATTATATTACAATAAGTTTCAAAATAAATCGGTTGTTTTGCGCCACCTATACCATGAAATGTGTAATCTTGTATCAATAAATAAATACTTAAATCGAATTTCACAGTTACAATTTTTTTTTTATATTTTCCTTGATAGATTTATATTGTTTTAATTTAAGTTATAGTCATTATCAAGCAGATAATATGAGGTTTTCGTCGTAAAGTCGGAAACCCTACCCATTGGTCTGGAACCAGTTAGACTACGGCGTCCCCATTTGGGTTATGTTGTGAGGCTGAGGGTATTGGGGAGAGGAAGGAGATGGGGTAGAGGAAGGTGGGGAAGCTCCTGGCTATAGAGATCTGGTCACCAAACACGCCTAAAGCCAACAAGCAACGTTTCGATTCTGAATGGTGGTTTTTCGGGACGATACTGAAAGTATCTTCCACTCCTGAAAGGGGCCATTCATTCATTACTATTATTATAAGAAAAAAATAAGAATAGGCCGACCCCCTCCCCCCCTGTTTAATATTTATTACGTAAGAATCTAAAGGAAAAAATGAATACACGTTTGGTTTGTTTTAATGTTTATTTTTCAACGTAACAATTTTTAGAAATGTTTATTTGTACTCACAAAGGTACTAATAATTTTAACTTTGCGCATTTTTGTGATCTTACTTAAGAACTATCGAGACACCCTCTCACCCCCTTGTAAGAAAAAATAAGACATGGTCGAACCCCCTCCCCCCCTAAATCGTCTTACGTAATAAATGAGACTCCAGATACTAATATTTACAGCCTGTATGTCGGACGAATATCTACAGCTCATATGTTGGACAAATATCTATGAACTTCAGAGTGAGGACTAATATCAACAGAGCTAAGGTCGGACGAATATCTATGACGGTCCCAGTGGTGACTAATATTTACGGAGCGTAGGTGGGACTAACATCTACAGAGGGCAGCTGAGCAAGAGGTTGTACGGAAAACCTAACCTAACCTAACATACGTAATATTACGTTATTCCAATATGCTATACATAATTGCAAATCCAACCTCTGCCAGTGCTGTAGATATTCGTCCTCGCTTTGGTTCTCATAGATATTACCTAGTCAGCAGTTTGAGCTGTAGATATTCGTCCTCACTTTGGTTCTCATAGATATTAGTCAGCAGTTTGAGCTGTAAATATTCATCCTCACTTTGGTTCTCATAGATATTAGTCCGATTTGTTCAGTTTTTGGAATCGCTGTAGATATTAGTGGACGCCTCCATAAATCTATGGCCCCAAAGCGTTGCAAATATAAATATTATGTATTCTAGGTATTAAGTATGTACATATTATTTTTTAAGAATTTATTGAGAACCAATACAAATTAATTTAATTTTAACTCCGGATTCGTAGTCGAGAACCTTACATCGACCATGGAGGATGTTTGGTTGCCTACTAATTAAGATGACGATATTATATTATTCGAAGGCTGCAAAGTTTACTCAGTTATTACCCGGAAATGCGTACAATGCGTAGCATCCATTGATGCAATGGTGGTAGGTAGGTACCGTTGGTTGGGGTGAAGAGAACCAGGTGGGATAAAGTGGACCACCTAACTTCATTGTTTTGCGAACGCTATAGCTCCGTCAACCGAAGTGGTATACCCAAAGATATTGAAATATAAGAGATGCGCTATCCGCAGTTTTTACTGGGTGGGACTGTGCTTCCTGGTGTTGCCGATATTGTTTACCATGACGACAATATACCCTGAAATATATTCAGAATCTTAACGACATAAGTAAAGAAGCCGTGTATACAAATCGCGACTCGCGACCGCTGTATTGAACGGAACTACTGTCAAATTTGCCGTATTAAAAAAAAAGAAGAAGAAGAAAAATAATGTGGGAATCTTAACGACGACGTAAGTGAAGAAAGCGTGTGGACAAGTATACGCCGCGGCACGGCGTATTGGAGGAACGTACGGTCGAATTCACTCTAGTAGGCATGGAGATACGACCTTTCCGCCGCGTTCATTTTCATTTATTATGAAGAACGTGTTACAAATATTTAAAATGTGTCTCCATGTTGTCCTCCCGAAGTTATTAATTCATCGTCTAGAAAAATAAAATCTGGTGCTTAACTTTATAGTTGAAAAACGTTTATAAAGTTTTAAAATCGTTGTACGTAAAATATATTAATGGTAAGGCACCGAAGGTTTAAAGGAAGTCTGAAGGCACTTAGGTTTTTATTAATCTAAAATATAAATAACTCGCATCCCTTGTGCGGCATGGAAAAAAAAAGTTATTTTAGTTACGAATTCGCCGGAAATTATTAAAATGCGAATTTTGAGCCAACAAAAATTTTTGGGGTTGAATACCGCCTTAACGAATAAACTAAATGAACGAATATACTTCGAAGAAGAAAACACAAATGCTAATAAGATGACCGAATGCATAGGAAATAGTGCACTGGAATTCGACGGCAAAAATGTGGAAAAAATCATCCTTCACATTGATAAAATAACTAGTCTCCCCACTCTTGTCTACTTTAGTTTTCTGAATGTTTCACTTCTATCGCGTGTGAATTGCACACTCTGATTTTTTTTTAATTTTGCGAAGATCCGGTTTTATAACTACTGCACATCAGAATGTTAAAAGGATGTTGTTTTCTAAACCTAATTATATTGTTCACGTCTATCTTATGTAAAGTACAAAAAATATTTGCTGAATACTTACATGCTTTTAAAAAAACAAGTTGTGGTTTTTTACAAAAATACTAATATTTGGATGCCGTGTAGGCAGTGGCGCAGCTAGCATGGGTGGCACCCGGGGCGGATAACGCGGTGTTACCTCCCCCCCCTCCCCATTAAAATTGACTTTGAGAAATTCAAAACCCAAATTGCCACTTCATAAAAAATAAAAACATTACTACCTAGTCAAATGTTAATTAGTCCGTCCTGGGGGGGGGGGGTTGGCTAGAGGATTTGTGGGAATGGGGGTGACACTCAGTCGGTTGTCACCCCCCCCCCCCCACCGGGTGGCACCCGGGGCGGTACAAGAAATAACTAAGAGGTCGAAAATATTTTGAATATGATCCCTGGATTATTTTTTGTAAATTTGTCTGCTTTGTTTTATTAAAAAATCTTGAATTTTTTATAAATATTAAAACACAATCCATAACTATTCTTATTCCATAACATTCTGCTATTTCTGTTTTTTTTTTTAATGAAAAAATACAGTAGTCCGCTTCACCTCAAGTGTAAAGTGCAGCAGGGGCGGCCCTAGGGCGGTGCGACCGCACAGGGCGCCGTCATAAGGGGGGCGCCAAAAACACCCGACCACTGGTCGACTATCTATTGATCGCGCGCTTAAATCGTGTGGTCGGTGTGGGGAGCAAGCAGTGTTGTCAACGTAGGCGATTTTTCGCCATTTAGGTTACTCAGAACGTGAATCGGCGATGAAAAAATCTAAAAGACGACTGGTCGCCTATTAGGCTACTTCAGAGACAAGTTATTTAAATCAGCCGAATCGCAAATAATTAAGAAAAAAATACAACAATGCTGTCGTTGAAAGAATTTTCAGCGTAATGGGGACAATCAAAACAAAATTAAGGAATCGCATGCAACTACCCATGCTGATTGCCATTCTTAGAATTCGTACCCATATGAATGTAAGAGTTATGTATTCCATAACTTTCAACCAAGCAATCACATGGTTAGTATACACGCTGATAGAAAAATGTACATCTCCGGTGGATCTTGCGCCAGTATAGTACTAGTACAGCAACTATATCTAATAAACCCATTACTAAAAAATCTTGACTCAGCAGAGCCACTACAAGTTCTTCAACTTATAAAAAAAAATGATTGGCAGGATATATTCCCGAATGTATGGACATATTTGGATTTTGCTGATCATCCCTATATCTGTCGCCAAAGGAGAACGAAGCTTTAGTAAATTAAAACTAATTAAAACGTTCATTACGTTCGGCTATGTGCCAAGAAAGACTATCAGATCTTGCAATTTTATCAATTGAGAATGATATTGCCCAAGGGTTACATTATTCTGATTTAATAAAAAAAATCGCAAGCGCAAAAGCAAGACAAGTTGTGTTATGGTGTTTTTATTGATTTCGCAGATTTAATTAAATAAATGTAATCAAACATATTCTCTATTATTATTTCTCATCCGTCCTACCAGGTACTTCAATTAAAGTTGCACAACTGCATAGAAAGAGCTCTATTTTTTGATTGGAGGGGAGGGGCGCCACCAAAGGATTTCGCTCCACCAAATAATTTAGCTAGGGCCGCCCCTGAAGTGCAGACACATTCCAATATCTTTGGGTGAAGGAACCAAGTGAACTGCGCTAATTGCCCGTCGTATTACCAAGGGCGGATCCAGCTTTGGCGCCAGGGCGGGGTCACATAGCGCCAGGGGGGGGTCACATAGCGCCAGGGGGGGGGGGGTCACATAGTCGTGGTCAAGTCACAAGAAGTTATAATTTAATTTTGATAATAATAGATACAAGTAAAAAGTAGGTCCTCCTAGGTCCTGGACCCAGCCCAGGGGGGGTCATGTCTCCCATGACCCCCCCTCCCTGGATCCGCCCTTGCGTATTACATAGGTCAAACTGTATGTCATTCAAAACACGAATAACTTGGGGTCTTCCATTAATCACGTGATATTTTTTTAGCGACTTTTTAACCCCTCCCCGGTGAGGTTTTATCAACATCCATTCGGAGAGGTTGTCACGATTTAAAATCTCATGCCACCCACGCACCCCCGAATATTTTCTTACATCGGCTGTCACGCCATAAATCGGAGCAGATCCTCATATTAAACGATATGAGTTGACATTTCTTCAATCAGCATCTTATAATTTGGCGGCGTATTGGTTGAGAACACTCCCACTATCACCCTACAAACCAGAAACACACATCAAATCCTTTCCGACAGGAGGCAAAACATGTCGATTTTCATTCGTCGCTTGCGACCTCATAATTCTCTGGAGGCGTTGGAATTGGAGATTGATTTGGCGGTTTATAATCCTCACCAAATCAGTCGCGGCTATGGAAGGGTCCAATTAGCAAGACATATTTTGTTTCATGTTAATCCCTAGTAATCTCCTAAAAATACCTACTCAAACCCAAAACTAACTAACAAACTTCACCTAGAACTGTGATTGTAGAATTTGTGCACCCCGAACCTGTTTTGGTTGAATTTTGATTGAAAATCCATAACTAGAGTACAAATGTCAAATTATTTTATATGATAGCTTACCAAGAACTGCAGAGGGTACGTAGCATCGCACCAAAGGTAGGAGTTCCCTTATTCACTGTATAAATGTAAATGTATGTACTAGGTACTAAGGAGGATGACGAGGAAAAGAAAAGAAAAGACGACAAGAAAAATAATCGTCAACAAACGTTAGTGTAGAGCAGACGTTATTAGAGGAGGAAGCTGAACGAAAGGTAGATAATTAGTTATTTTCAAGTTAGCTAGAGTCAGTCATTGTCATTGAGGACCTTTCAAATTGTAACACGCCACAATTGTAAAAGAACAGGGGTTTTCCGATTATATGTATACTAGGATTAACTATACCAAACCATTAAATCAAAAAGTACACAACGTTATGGGGTTAATTACAAGTTGATTAATTGAGAGCATCTCGCCACGTATACCTAAAAGGAATTACGTAAAGGGGTGTCGAGGCGCTGCGAAAGAAATGAAGGGGAGAGACGCGAGAATGATTGAGCTACGAGACTACGAACTTTACGTGCAGAGCTTACGTTACAGAGTCTACGATATGAAAATAAATTTATAGAAGAAAGAAAATTTTTCATTAGGGGGGACGGGGATACATTACAATGTAATTAACATAATTGATTAAAATCCCTGTAGACCACCCCCCCCCCCCCCTCCCCCTATATGTTATGTACATAAACCGTTGGCTAAGAATAATTTGTACCAGTCTGAAGATGGCTTTAACGGCTGAAATCGGTTACGGCCAGTAAAATTGAGAAGGAAAAAAGTTTTATATTTGTTTTATTATAATACGTATATTGTAAATGAATTCCACCATGAATTGTCAGTTTAAAAAATAGAAATATTTAAAAGAACCACTTTAAAATATTTTTTAACTATGAAAAAAAAAATTAATCACTAGTTTGAAAAATCAATTTAATGAAGGATTAAAAGGATTAATTTAACATCAACTACATAATTTTTTCGTAGTCTTTTGTTATAAAATAAGCTTGTGTTATTAAAAAATCTCGAAAAGAGGTACTGCTTCACCCCCACCGACCTACGCAATGGTACCTACACAATACATTAATGATAATAATGTGCTGACATTTAACTAATTTACACGATGACGGTTGGACGTGACGTAGATAGGGTGGCTAGGGAGGGGAAGGAAGGGATGGGGTTGAATAAATGTCACGTTATGATGTACTTGTACGCGTACAACGTGTTCGTACGTAACAAGTTAACAGGTAAAAATGAAGACCCTTTTTTTAATCGAGTTATAAACCTTTAATTCAGTGGCAACGAACTTGAAATTTCAATTAAAACTTGTGAATTTACATTACATTTGAAGTCAATTTTGTGGTATAACTTTTTGAAGTAAAACTTCTCTACGCACGCTTGACTTGGAGAGTAAGCTGGTGAATGCGTGACGAGAGCGTTATGAAAAGTGTGATCGGGTGAGGCGAACGGTCGGGCGAGGCGAACTAAGTTGAGAGGGAGATATAAGTTAGTGAAGTTTTACTTCAGTCGTATGGTCTAAAGCACACTCGTTTTTTTATTAGAGCTTTTGTTTTCGAGTAAAGCCAACCATAAGTATACCACTCACGGGGCAACTATCAGCTGTTTATTGTCTTTTAAAATGCGTAAACCCGGCTCTAAAAGATTTTTAACCCTATAAAACGGAAAACTTTTTTTTTCTTTCAGAAAATTTTAAAACGAATTTTATTTTCATTTCACGTAAATAGTAATTCGTTCTAAAATTTTCTGAATATTCTTTCAAAATTGAACCAGAATCGACTTAGACAGTAATAGTGACTTAACGTGAAAAAAATTAAATAATGTAATTTTATAAATATTGTTGCAGAAGTGACAAGGAAAATCATGGAATCGTTGTAAAATCGGTACAATTCCCCTCACACTTCTTCTCATTTGTGAGACCCCCTCCCCGCTAGCGTGACGTCACATATTTTGCAATTTTACATGTAAAAACAATAGTTGGTAATATTTTTAAGTTTTTCGTCAACATTAAATTTAATATCGTCACGGTCATATTTACCTCAACGGAGGAGGCGTAACGGCATACCACGATGGAAGGGGTGTAATGGGATACTACAACGGAGGGGGCGTAATGGGATACCACAACGGAGGGGGCGTAATGCGTAATGGGATAAGGAAAATATTTTTGTGGCTGTCGCACGTGTCGCAGTCTTTTTGTGCATGTGACGTCACAAAGCTGATTACACCCCCTTCCCCCCTCCCCTCCCCCCTCCACCCCTCCCCCCCCTTTAAGGTGTGATGTAATTTATAGATGGCCCGTAATGGTAGCTTCGGACTACGCTTTAAAATATAAAAGGATTTTCAGGCTTGGCAAATTTCAGCATATCTATTAAAGAATTACTTGTCTAATAAAATATATGACCCCTATAATCTAGACCCCTCCCCCCCCCCCCCCCCTCCCCTTTGGTGAGATAAATTTAGGCCACTTCGTATATTCTTTTCAAGTAACGTAAATTTTGCTGGACCCCCCCCCCCCCTCTCCCTCTTTTTGAGCTCACGTAATTAATGTATGCCCCCTCATCAGTAATTTTAGTTATATAAAACGTAAGGTGAGCCATTTTTAAAACTTTATCATATTTGCAACACTTTGATTCTCATAGATATTACCTAGTTCGATTTTTTCAGTTTTTGGAATTCCTGTAGATATTAGTAGACGCCTTCCCCATCACTAGTTGGTAATAAAGAATTTTTAGATTTTTATAAATTTGATATTTTGCGGGGAGAACATTTTAATGAGGAAAAGTGGAAATTCTGGGTATTTCTTGATTTCCAACCACATTCAAAATAGTATTTTCATAATTGTAGGAATGTAGTATAATTTTGTTTTCTCCCGCAGCAAATTTAAAAAAAAAGTGTTAAAGAATAAATAAAAAGAGAATATTTTAATAGACTTTCTTGACATTAACTCCGCAAATAATAAAAGAAAATAAATTCCCTATGTCATCTGAGATGCTGTGTCGAGGTGACTAGGTAAACAACAACAAAAAATGCTGATTTCAATAGAATTTTGTAGGGAAAAGAACTTGTGGGGAATTTGAACATCTATTGTGGGTATTTTAGAACATATGCATTGGCAACCCTAAAGCATAGATGCATTAGATAATAGCGGGGTTTACACGCAGAGTTTGGCCTGCGAGTCTGAGCACACTTCGCTCCGAATCGTTGGCGGAAACGTACGTGTAAACGCGATCGACTTGCAGGCGAAACGCTCCAGTCACTCGCCAGTTCGTATCAGCGTTTGGCCCGTTGAGCGTTCACACGTAAGGTTTGGAGCGGGTGCCGCGCGAGATGTGTTTGACTTTTTTTGTTTGTTTATGGCTATTTGCTGACTGATTTTATTCAAGAATTAATTTATCTGCCATTCAGTGTTACCAGATGCGTGGTTTTTTGGGTCGTTTATACCTCCACGGTTTTCTCAAAAAATCATATCGAACAAGACATTGTATTTTAGCGGTCGCCAAATGATCTACTTTTGAGTGGATATGATTTGTATATTGTTTGCATGGGTCGCATGAGTGAAATCCCGAATTCAGGAATGTAGTTCTTGAAATTTTGAACTTTAGTACGGGACTACGGGTTCGCAACGTCTTTTTATTTAATAATAATATGAATAAATTAATAAAATGATTTGAATATAACCATGTAAGTAACTTTAATAAGGTACCTACTCTAGGTACCGTATTTTTTAAAAATTATTATTGTTATTTATATTTTAATCTTAATATTTAATTGAAAATAGATTTCTGTAAATTAAGCTTGATAAAAGAAAAAATAAAAGTTTTATATGTGTAGTCTCATCTCATAGTTTGCGTATTATTTGCGAATAAAACACATCGATATATATTCGATGTTGAAGTATTAACAATACATCGGTTCAATACGATGAATCGTTACTATACATCATAGTGTTTACAATACATCGATGTATATCGTCCATCCCTATAAGAAGGTCTTTTGACCTCTCCAGCCAGAATCCCTCAACCCATCACCTCGAGAAATCCTGAATTATAGCTGAGCAGTGACCTTTTCAACAACAGAATCAATATTAAAAGAAAAAAATGTACATTGAAAAAAATCTACTGATGAATTATTTTTTTAATAACGCACCAGATTTAAATGTCCGGGTTAAATTTCCCCCCCCAAAAAAAAAAAAAAAAAAAAAAAAAAAAGAAGGAAAAACTAAACCCTTTCATACACTTCCCCAAATGATCATCTAGTGAATCCACGTTATGCAATTGCACTATATAAGTATTATAAATACAAAACAATACAAGAACAACATGTCAACCTACTAGAGACCAAATGGGAATATAATTCACCGACTCCAGATATTTTCATATCAGAGGGTTCGGCTCTGTGGCATTTCTAATTGAACCTATAAATCCTACTGATCCCTCAATATAAATATTTAAAAAATCTTTTGTAATCCTACATGTATTTAAAATTACTGCTTTTTGCATTTTTATATACAAATTCTTTGACAAATCTAATATGCTTAAATTTTGAATCAGATTCCTAGGTATTATGCCAGTGGCCGAAATAACAAATGGTAATATTTTTATAGTCCGAGAATGCCAAATTCTTTTAATCTCATTTCCTAAATCTGTGTATTTTCTAATTTTTTCAGAAACAGTTTTTTGAATATTACAGGAATTTGGAATAGCTACATCAATGATATAAGTTATTTTTTTAATTTTGTCATGTAAAACTATATCAGGTCTATTATGACTAATTGTTCTGTCTGTTAGTATAGTTTTATCATAATATATTTTATAAAATTCATTTTCTATAAATGAATTTGGTTCATATTCATAATAAGGTACTACATTACGGCAATCAATCAAGTTATGTTTAATTACCAAACTTTGGTGAATTATTTTTAAAACCTGATTGTGCCTAAATGTATACTCGGAAGGCGCTAATATAGAACATCCCGATATAATATGTTCTATAGTTTCGGGAAAAGCCAAACATTTTCTACATAAATCATCAATTTGATTTATATCTTTGATTATATGCTTTCTATAATTTTTAGTATTAATGACTCTATCTTGAATGGCAAGCATAAATCCTTCTATTTCTGCGCTCAACTCTCCAATACTCAACCATTTGTTTGACGAAAGTTTGTCAACATACGTTTGGTTGAGATAATTGAAGTGTTTTGCGTGAATAATTTTATTTGACCAGGAATCTAATAATTCCTGGTTAGTATTTATAAGAATGTTGGCATTCTCGTCATATAAATTTAAAGGTGTAATATTTCTATCTGCCTTGCAAATTATTTTGTGCATTTCTGAGCTATTAGCTTTCCTATGGAAAAAATTTCTAAGCATTTCTACCTGATTGTGTTTCAAAGATGTTATTTTGACTACACCTCTACCTTCTAAATTTCTAGGTAAATTAATTCGTTCTATAGCTGAATTTGGATGATGGCAATTAAATTTTGTTAACGTAGTTCTAATTAATCGTTCTAAACTATCTAAATCTGTATTGGACCATTTAATTATGCCAAATGAGTACGTTAGTAGAGGTATTGCCCAAGTATTTATTGCTTTTACTAAATTTTTAGCAGATAGATTGCATTTTAAAATTTTTCTGATCCTAGTTTGAAATTTAATCCTAATATCGTTTTTAATACTAGTGTGATCTAATCTATTCGATTGCGGGTATCCTAAATATTTATAAACCTCATCCCCTTTCATACTTTGAATTTTGAAATTTCTAAATATACCCTCGTCTCCATCTACAATTTTGCCTTTCTCTATATGGATAGTTTTACATTTATCTAAACCAAAAGTCATTTTAATATCATCTGAAAAAATTTTAACTACCTTAATCATTTTCTCTAAATTAGATTCAGAATTTGAAAATAATTTTATATCATCCATATATAATAGATGTGAAACTATACTACTCTCTCTTGTATTACCCTTAATTTTTATTCCAAACTTGCTTTTAATTAACATTTTAGAAAGGGGATTCAATGCTAAGCAAAACCAAAGAGGGCTCAATGAGTCTCCTTGAAAAATCCCTCTTTTTATTGAAATGCCCGGTACTACTATTTTCTTACCTTTTAAATTAACAAGCAAATCTGTATTCCAAAAGGACATAATATTTTTCAAAAAGCTAATTATAATTGGGTTAACTTTATATATTTTTAATATTTTGATTAGCCACGAGTGCGGGACACTATCAAAAGCTTTTTGATAATCTATATAACAAGTATGTAAATTACGCTTTTGATTTTGAATTTGTTTTAAAATTACAGAATAAATGTTTATATTATTAAATAAATAAATGTTTATATTATTATTATTATAAGTCCCACATTCTGTTACAAACAAAAGTAGTGTGTCAGTAATAATATGAAAACAGCTTTTTTTTGAAAATGATGACATTTTACTGAAAAACTTAAAATTGCTGTAAATATTTACTGGTTGAAGATTAATTTGCATATATATTCTAAAAGGCAATTAAATTCTCTAGACTTCTTTAAAATAAATTTCTTTCTTTGATGGATATTTTAGACAATATGAAGGAATTTTTGATGAAAAATGTGAAGTAAAATGATTTTTTTAGAAAATATCTACATTTGTGGAGCGTGTAACTCAAAAACAGCTAGGATTTCGAAAATTACGTATGGAATAAAAGTTGTTGATAATTTTATGAGCTTTTACTTATTATGAGAAAATTTTCCTCTGCGACGCCCCGTTTTCGGGATATAAGCGGAAACCCGAAAATTGGGACCTTCTCCCCCGCCCTCCCCCCTCTAGCTCACCACCTGGATGTCAGGACTTTTAGTATGTTCACACCCTAAGCACCCTGAACAAGTTTCTGAAGGAATCGCTTAGATTCCTGCTCACGCACTCTACACCTCCTTTTGGACCATTCATTGACTGGACTAATAGTGAAATACATATTTTAACAAATGTCTACGCCAATTAATAGTGCTAGCTCTTGCGCTTGGCGTAGGAGTTATTTCATAATTATTTCATTATTATTACATAATTTTACAAAGAGTGTACAATAAATATAATCTTACGTACTAGGATATTGTGACGTAATTTTAATATGGCATGAAATGAAGTTATAAAATTTTGATTGGTGATGTTATGGTTGTTATTTTTTTTAAAAGAATTATTTGACCTTTTTCTTGATTGATAAGAAATTTGTCATTTTTTTTACTTCTTCGGGAAGACTATTCAAATATTTTATGCCTTTGTAAATATAATTATTGTGCATTTGTTGTGTTGAAAATAGAGGAATTTGGATGTTAAATTTATGCCTTAATGATGAGATAAATTAAAAAAATATATTAAATTTTCTTTGAATATTATTTGTAATATTGAATCTTTTTTATGGAGGTCTTACATTTTGAAAAAAAAATATGCTGAAGGGGAATGTAGGTTGTCTTTTCAAAATTACTTAAAGAAATAATTTTTGTACCACTTTTACAGGATTTACAATTTTCTCCTATGCACTTCCCCATCCAATGATTACATAATGAATTAGTGATTGGTTGGGGGAGGGGGAGGGAGGGCGGTGAGAGGGGGGGAGGTGGAAGAGGCGAAGTGGGAACCCCCTTACACCATGCCCGCGAAGCCGCAGGAAAAAGCTAGTAATATAATAAATAAATAATTCCACCTAAATAATGTTTTAACTTATCGAATAGTACCATACTTTCTTCCGTATAACCATCATACAAAATGAACACATGTTGAAAAACTTTTCAGGAGTGATGACGTCACACGATTCACTATAAGTGCGGTGTTTTTCGGGGGATCTTGAAAAATTAAAACTTTGAAAATTATTTTAACTATTAAAACAAACTCTAAAAAAATATATGAAGTTATTTAAGCAGAAGGTCATTATTCATTTAATTTTTTTTTTAAATGGACTGGAGTTCTCTATTACACCGAGGTACTTTATTTTAGTTGTATGGTTTAATATGGTTCATGAATTATTACAGACTTTTTTCTTAAATTTTTTGTTGTGTATAATTATATTAATGTTAGGGTAAGTTTTGAATTCATTTATTGAGAAAGGAATATAAACTGTTTTTTGCATTAATTGTAAGTAGGCTTGTGAAGCTTGCCGTGCTGACGAATTTTTTATTTCAAAAAAACACTAAGTAGTTTACATTTAGTTTCCAAAATTGTGAATTTTAGTAATTTACATCAAATGTTTTACCCTGCATAATAGTTTTTCAATCCATTTTTATGTATGAAACAAATAGCCCCGTATTTTGCGTATAGCTTGAGAAAGATAACAATCGCGTACTGGCAACACAAAATATTGCTGTCTTCGAATTCGAAACGAACGCTTGTTTGACGCTTGACAGCTGATATATCTCGGATTTCACATGGATTTCACCATAGGTAAAAAATAAAGTTGAAAATAATGATTACATAATAATAATTTATTTTACATGTCTAATCTAATAGATAAATATGATTTCCATTCAAAAACATTGGTTTTTAATTTTGTTTTTGGAGAAAAACATTCATGTTCCCGAGCTGGCACATTGGTCGTTGGTGTTTGTTTTACTTGTTATTATTTTGATTATTTCAATATACCTATATTAATTTATTTTAAATAATTCTTATTTATATATTACATCTAACTTATTTTTATATTACATCAGAAATTTGTTACATGATTAGATCACCATGATACTGGAAGGAGGCTAGGAGTCAGACGGAGGAGAAGACGAAGAGGGCTGGCCAGTGGAATATTTAGAAGTTTTCCAGAATCCTGCAGAGGGATGCATTGAGCCAAGCCAAGCCTCTTGGAATGGATCCATTGGTAGAAATCCATCAAGCACTTTTACCATTAGGTACATATTTCTTATTACTAGCGATTATTGCGTTTGATGTTATTATAAAACGATGAACATGTCTGGGTTTTAAATGAAACTATGAAGTAATATTTTTTCATTTATAGACTTTGGAAGAGAGACAGCAGCCACAGGGGGGGAAGTCAGAGTCCTGCACTGTACCCCTAGGACAGCCCGGTAAAGCCTCAACTTCCCATGGACGGAGAGCTGATCTACGGTGGATCAAGAAAGATTACGAGCATGTTGACTCTCACTGTGATGTGACCTTTTCAAACCCACCACTGAATATGTCTGTCTACAATATTTTTTACGTTTCATAGATGAAAACACTATAAAAAATATTGTTGAGCAGACAAATTTGTATTCTGTACAAAAAATAGCATTAGTGGAAACACCTCAGTCAATGAAATGAACTGATTTCTAGGAATGCACATCATGATGGGTATCCTCAAGTACCCGGCATTCCACCTTTACTGGGTAAACGATACAAGGGTATCTCTTATCGCAGATGTCATGCCTAGAAATCGTTTCATAAGTTGTGGTTGTGTTTTCATTTAAACAACAATAACACGTTGATTCCGAGAGGATGCCAGGGTTACGACAAACTATTCAAAATAAGGCCGTTGTTAAATGCCCCGCATGAAAATAAGGTCAAGGTGGAACCTGAGGAGTTCAATTCTGTAGACGAGCTCATAATACTGTTCAAAGGTAGGAGTAATTTGAAGCAATACATAAAAAAATAAGCCACACGAGTGGGGCATCAAAGCCTTCTCTCGAGCGGTAGCCAGTCACAGTGTGGCCAGTGGGCAGTAGCCAGGTAGGTGGGCTCGTCTATGATTTTGAGATGTACATGGGCAAAAGCAGTAATGTAGGTGAGAAGACTGCCCGGTATGACGGTATGAGTGAAAACTTTGTTTTTTTTTTACATTAGCTCCACATAGGAGGCCCTGGGGAAAATAATTCCCCGCAGGGTCTATTTCATCTTTGGGGATGCTGTGAGGAGTGTCTTTTTAGGAGAGGAAGTTCTGGGAAGGAAAAGGGTATTAGGGGTGGGTAGGAATCTGGGGGTAAGTGTGTCCAGGAGTGACGGACGTATGAATCCATCCCTCCCACTGCGGTGCAAGGCGATGAAGGTAGTTAGAAAGTTGATAAAGGATATCCCTCCAAACCGTAATTTCAGTCTCCACTGACATTGTGTAATATTTTTTTATTAAAATATGTATTAAATATCTAGTCCAGATAATGATCAGATCGTCCAGTTGATTTAGTCAGACATCTCCAAGTTTTGAGAATATATATTCAAATGTTCACCATAAATCAATTATTAATTACACTTGTCTCTGTTTTAAATACTTAAAATTATGTAAAATAACACTGGGAGACTTAACGGTCTATTAGTATGACATTTTGAAATATCCTACTGGTGATCTAGAATCCATTTGTCACATGAGAACGGGCCATTTCTACGACTCGGTCTTGAGTTGGACAGCTCAGCTGTGGAATGATTTGCCGGCCTCTGTGTTTCCTCCCTCCTACAAGACCTATGTTCACTCCTTCCCATGGGCGTAGGCACGGTAGGGCAAGGTAGGGCGTTTGCCCCATGCCTGGCATCAAGGTGGCCGATGCATGAGCTCCGGGATTGTCCACTGAGTCGCATTTTCAAATTTACAGCACTTCATAGGATGGTTTTTCCTTTTTTCAGTTCTTATTATCTGCATTCATAAAGCCTTAAGCATGAATAAGTTGTTACCTACTCTAGATTTTTATTTTTACCCCACCCTAAATCAAAACCTGGCTATGCTCATGCTCCTTCTTCTCCTCAAAAAGACCCTCCACACAGCATCTTTTAGATATTATTTTCCTTGGGGCCTCCCGTGTGAAGTTAATGTAAAAAAAATCATATATGATCTGTTCGGTTCTATCTGAGAATTGTATTTAATCTGGTTAATTGCTGGATACATGTGCACGTCGTAGAGGTGGACCCCTCTGCGGAGGCGGGTTCCAGTGCTCCAGGAAGGGTATGCCAGTCCCACCCGCGCCCCGTGGAAGGTATCAGGTACATTGGCTGGAACATTTCCCACAGGTGCAAAGTGTTCCAAAGCAAACAAAGGTTCAATGTGAAAGGTGCACCTTTGTTTCACCTCCAGCAAAAAATTTCAAATCATAGCATTAATCAATTAGGAATCGACCTAATATGTAAGCACATTTTATTTCTTTTAGATTTTTAATATATAATATAATAACACAGTTGTTAAAACAACGCTAAATAGTGCCAGTTAATAAGCTTAAGTTTAAGGAAATTTATTTGGTGAGAATTTTATTGTGATTGAATTGATACAACTACAGTAAATAAATACACGCAAGCTCTTCTACAATTTATTTTTACGCATTCACAAATGGCGCCAATCAAGGCCGTAGCCAGGGGGGGGATCAGGGGGGATTGATCCCCCCCCGAAATCTAATAAAGCACACTGAAAATATGATGTTAAACGACACCGACGCACGCCCGACTGTACAAAATGAACTTATTTCAATTTGTAGTGAAATTGTCCAGAAAAAACTGGTTCAAAGATTGAATTCTGCAAAATGTTTTTCAGTCCTTGTTTGACGAAACTACTGACAAGACACCACAAGACAAGAACAAATGTAGATCTGTGTGAGTGTGAGATATCCAGAGCTAAAAGATATCAGCCTTACTAAAAAACCCCGTGAAAATTTAATTCAATTGATAAACGAGAGTGTATGTGAAAAAATTACTAATTATAAAATTGTTCATAGAAAGAAATATACCTACATTGTTTACACAGCCTGAGAGGGAAGTTTGTCTCTTGTGTACAACTGTTTTGTTAAAGAGTTTTGAACGAATTTTGGAATTTTCCAAATTTTTAATGTTCTATATATTTCTTATTTTTGAAGATGTCGTAAAAACAAATATCTACTATTTATGAAAATTAGATAAAATTACCTTTTAGATTTGTATATTTAAAATATACGTTAGTATTAAAAAATGCCATATTTTAAGATTCAAATGCTGAAAAAAAGAGAAGGAAAAAATCTTATAAAAATGTAGAGAAATTTAAAAAAAAAACTAAATTTTAAAAACACAGTCCTTTTATATAATGAATCTGGGAGGAAACCTTTTTCCTCGCGCATACAAAAAAAATAATAAAATACTTCAAAGCTTGATTTAATGCCAAAAAAATAACATAAAAATAAACCGACATTTAAAACGGATTTCTTGGATCTTTAAAAACGTTAATTTCTTTGATGCGTTTACCAACACATGTATTAGATATTAATATTATAAAAAAGCATCACTTTAAGAAATTCTCATAAAATAAAGATCCTAAAATGTAAATTTGATTTTTTATGTAACCTAGAAAACAATTATCTGACAGTTCAACTTTTAAAGAACGATTATTGTGCCAATAACTTAACTGAAACTGATGAAAAACCAACTAATTCAATTGCAGCTCACTGCAGTTGAATTTGACTAAGTCATTCTTGCCAGGTTCAGCCTATTCGGAATACTATTGGCACTATAAAATCGGTTGAAAATTTTATCAAGTCCTCGGCAAAACAAATCAAGTACTTAAAAGAAAATATCGAAAAAAAAATTCCCAGAATTACAACGGAAAACCCTTACGGCAATGTGCGAGATCCGTTGGGTTAAAAATCACGATGGATTAATAAGATTCAAGGAAATCTGTAAAGCTATTGTTGATACACTGCTCAGACTTAAGCAGTGACATGGATTCTGAAACATCATCAAAGGCTAATTCTTTTCTGAGATTTCAAGTGATTTTGCTATAAGGATAGATTGTTTCAAAAAAATTGATGAATTCACCAAATATTTTAAATTTAATTTTCACTATCTGTGTAAGTTCTATTCAAGTTCTGTGATTATTTCAGTTTCATGCAGCAACTGGCCTACAATGGTTTAATAATGATGATCAGCTTCGTTCGAGATTCCAAAATCATAGATCCACATTATCATCTCTCAACATTTTAATTCCGCCTGTGTGTTGCAAAGATCAAGTAGACTATTTTGAACTCTATAAAAAATAGTTGGAATGGGACTCTGTAAAAGCTGGATTAGAAAAGTGGGAGTTAAAATGGCTGTACGAATCTGAACTAAATCGACCAACATGATTAAATTTTGTGCAATCTTGGAGAATGTAACCTAAACCAGACCTTATTTCAAAACAGTCACAAACTTTTAAAAATCTTGGTGACACTGCCTTTTTCCACATGTACCCCTGAAAGGACTTTCTGTTCTTTGAAACGTCTCAGAAATTCCACAAACTGTGAAAGACTAAACGGTTTGTCGTTAGTTTCAATCCACCAATGGAAAAAACGTTAAAATGATTTATTGTATGTTCTTACAAAATTGATCAAGAAAAGTTTTGTCAAAATTTTGTCATTATACATATATTAGACTTATAAAAAAAACGTCAAACAAAAAATGTAAGTAATTTAGTCTTCTTTAAGTTTGTGATAGACATTTTCGTTGTAAAGTCAACCGTTATTAATTACAACAGGAATTTTTTTGACAAAACCAAATTTTGGCACCTACAATCCAAGATGCAGGCTCGAGCTCGAACCCCCCCCCCCCCCCCCTAAGGTCGAAATTTTTTTTTTTCGTTACAGTCCCAATCTAAAGGACATATATCATAATCGCTACTACATGACCTTTTGCACGGTTACCCCCCACTGACTCGACTATAAAGACTGTTCCACCAAACAAAACCCCCCCCGAAATTTTTCTCTGGCTACGGCCTTGGCGCCAATTAAATTATTTTAGTTACTTTTTGCACGTTACGATTTAAAATATTAAGGTAAATTAATTGTTTGCGCCCGAACACATTTAATATGAATATAAATAAATAGTTTTGTCCATAAACAAACCCAAATCTTTCAAGAAAGGCTGAAAAATTCAATTTTGTATCGGTGACTCAATCCAATATTGTATTTTTCAGCCTTTATTGAAAGATTTGGTTTTGTTTATGGACAAAACTATTTATTCATATTAAATATGTACGGTTCAAACAATTAATTTACCTCAATATTTTAAAGCAAAACGTGCAAAAAGTATTAAAAACCTAAAATAATTTGATTGGCGCTATCTGTGAATGCGTAGATTAAAACGTATGCAACTTTTAACCTTAAGAGGAACGGCTGCGCATCCTTTTTCAAACAAATTTTAAATTTGTATTTGAGCCCAAAATACTCATACAAACTGAATGTTATTTTTTATCCAAATGTGTAAAAAATATCTAGAACAGATACTGATCGTCCAGTTAATTAAAAAGATATCTCCAAATACTAAGTTTTGAGATAAAATGAGGAAAGGAACATTTGAATGTTCACTATAAATCAAATATTATTTACACTTGTCTGTGTTTTACATACTAAAAATAATGCAAAATAACCCCGGGAGGCATAATGGTCCGGGTCCGGTACATTAGTAAGAAAATTTTGAAATATCCTACTATCGACCCAGAAAACATCAACACTTTGTTGAATTCACTACAAGTTTTTGTGCATTATAATAGATGTTGGTGGTGTTTATGAGTAAAGTGAGTATTGTACCAGATAGGGGAGGGGGTACACGCCTACAAATAACTGCATACTCAACTTAAATATCGATTTTCGGAGTTGTCTGACCAATTAACTGAATGATCGATATGCATTTTATATTACGACATACAGGCCATTAAAGAAGTCAATTTTTAATGATTTTAGAAGTTTTAAAATACACATATATTTATTTGAAAGTGCTGTTCCCGTCATAGTAAAAGATTATAATTTGTATATGGGAGGTGTTATCATCGCAGTGTGCTAGTTGAGTTGTATGCATCACCAACATATGTTCCCACGACCGGTCAGTGACTGAGTTGGCTTGGAATCTTGAAGAGATAAAGAGGCTGGCAAATCGTTCCACCGACGAGCTGTTGAATTCAAGAACGAGAAATAGAAATGACCTGTCCTCATGTGACAAATGTCATGACCGACCCAGTGGCTGAGTTGGCATCGCGTCCAGGAGTCCCATTGTTCGATTCCTTGGCTGGCTAAGACTTCCATCACGACACAAGCAAAATTGTCAAGTTATTCGTAACCCGGGAATGTTTGTCTTTCTTTTTAAAAAAAATAGAGTTTATATTTTATGTACAAGGTTGATATGTTTTTTTTTAAAAGAAAGTCAAACATTCTCGAGTTACGAATAACCTGACAATGTTTGAAAATCTCCTACTACCAACACAGTCCGCCGAAAATTTTGTTTGTGTAGTGAAGGAGGACTTAGCCAGCCGAAGAATTGAACACGCGATGCCTGGGTGGGACGCGTGTTAGATTGCCAACTCAGCCACTGACCGGTCCTGACATTAATCACACGAGAACGGGTCATTTTTCCGATTGGTTCTTGAGTTCAACAGCTCGGCGGTGGAACGAGCATCCGTGCTTCCTCCTACAACTTGGGTCTCTTCAAGACCCATGTTCAGTCCTTTCTCTCCTCAAAAAAACCTTCCACACAGTATCTTTTAGAAATTATTTTCCTCAGGGCCTCCTGTGTGGAGTTGTATAATAAAAATATCAACATATGATCTGTTTTTCAAATCCTAGCATAACCGAGACAATCTTTAATTTATAAGTAATCACAGCTATAGTTTAGTTCTTCTGTTTTTTAATGTAAGTAGTATGTACCTAAATAAAAATATGTTTTATAAGGCAAACAAAATGTTTCATTTATATTCATACTAACAAAATATAATATAATAATTAATTTAATTATGCACCTCTCTCTACCACAGTTATTAAAACAACGCTAAATAATGCCAGTACACATAATAAACTGCTAAATATTTCTGTCTCGGATGAGAATTACATTGTAATTGAATTTATACAACACTGTAAAATAAGTACACTTAAGTTATTCTACAATTTATTGTAAATTCACTTTGTGGCATCATTCTAATGAAAATAATTAAATATGAAAAATAATTAACTAACTTATGATAATAATCTACTTCACCCTTTTAAACATAATCAAAATAATTATAATACGCTTGTAGCCTCACTGATAATATGGTCATTTTTTTATTAAAATACTGGTTTACAATTTCATTCATTTAAATAATTTGTCACCGCCGCTAAAACTGTCAAAATTTGATAGGTGACAGCTGATAAGCATGTGATAGGTATCATCTTGGTTATGGTCAAAACTGCAGCAAAAACTTTTGAACTGCACGACATGTCCCGCGACACACCACAGTTCGCTCCGAACGCTTGAAAATCAGTTTACACGTACACTTCCGCGCGAGGGCCGCCCAAGGTCACCCATTCAACGATTTCGCCTGCCCGCGGAAGTGTGGCGACTTTTTTACCCAAAATAGTGTAGCTGTTCGGCCTGCAGGCGGACACGGCGTTTCGGCGGGCTGCTTGGCGAACACCATAGACATCCACCTTCGTGAGGGCACAGTTGTATGGAGCTTCTATAATATTTCTATAATCTATGGTCAAAACTGACGCTTTGGCCTGCCCGCGGAAGTGGTGTGACTTTTTAGAGCAAGGGGTCGGCCGGCAGGCGGACACGGCGTTTCGGCGGGAGGGTCGCATGCCGCTTTAGCCTGGGGGCGAGGCACGCGGTCGGAAGTGTACGTGTGCCCCGGCCTTAGAGATGTGAATCATAGGGCGCTGTCAATCTGTCATTTCCAGTCATTTCGTTTCTGTCACTGGTAACGGGTTAGTTCAGGTTAGTATATTTATGCTGATAACCTTTTCAAGTGCCGGAAAATAAACTGTTCCATTTTTATTCATATTTTATATAAAATGGCAAAGAATACCTCGAGCTCGGAATTTAGGAAAATCGATGTTGACCAATTCAACGAAGATAATTTCAAAGAAGACGACGCAGACCAGGGAGGGCCAACCGGCCCCGATGACAGCGAAATAACATTACTTTTGAACCAATATCCTTTTCAATGTGCATCAACTATTGTTGAATATATTATTTTATTTGTGTTAATTTTATCAGTCGTTTGTATATCTCATCAAATTTATATATCCAAAGTAATTAAATAGGTAGTAACAACGTTTAGATCCATTAAACAACACTTTTGTGATATTAAACGAAAAAATCGAATTCGATCAGAGTGTATTTGCATTATAAACAGGTGTTGAATGGAGCCTGTAGCCATGGGTATAGCAAAGGAGGACAGTAAAGTTTGACTGCTCCAGTCTTTTTTTTAGATCAAAAACCAAAATATTTTGTTGAAAATAATGGGCGTGTGTATGATAAGTGCTTTCATCTTGCCATAAAATTATTATACTTTCAATGCCAACTTTTGCACTCAATTTATTCCACAACGCGGCACATTTTGATAAGCATGTCAATCTTCCAGTTGGTTAGTCAGACATCTCCAAAAAAATCGAATCTAAGTTGAGTATGCAATTATATGTAAAAGTGTACCGTCTATATGGTACAATACTTAATGGTCTTCTTCTTCTTGTGCCTTGTCCGTTCGACGGACGTTGGCTATCATATTGGCTATGCGGACTTTGTTTACTGCGGCCCGGAACAGCTCCACGGTAGACTGGCCAAACCACTGTCTCAGGTTTTTCAGCCATGAGGTTCTCCTTCTTCCAGGGCCCCGTCTTCCGGCAATCTTTCCCTGCATTATGAGATGCAGGATCTCATACTTCTCTGGATGTCTCATCACGTGTCCAAGATATTGAAGTTTTCGGATTTTTATGGTTTTAATTACTTCCTTTTCTTTATTCATCCGAACCATAACATCTTCATTTGTGACCCTGTCCATCCAGCTTATTTTCAGTATTCTTCTGTAGATCCACATCTCGAATGCCTCAAGTCGCCTAATTAATTCTTCAGTAAGCGTCCATGCTTCCATTCCATAAAATAATATTGAAAATACGTAGCATCTGACCATTCGCATTCGTAATCCAAGGTTGAGATCATGACTGCAGAACATTTTTTTCATGCGGATAAAGGTTGCACGAGCTTGCTCAATGCGGCATTTGATTTCAACTGAAGGATCCCATCTATCATTTACGTTGCAGCCCAAGTTTACAATACTTTGTACCTTCTCCAGTTTTGTTCCAGCAATATAAAGATGTTCATCCAGTGCGTTATTTTTGTTTATGAGCATGTATTTTGTTTTATTTATATTCAGTTCTAACCCAAAATTCTCACAAGTCTTCACTACTTGATTCAGCAAAATTTGTAACTCCTCAATGTTACTTGTTAGAAGTACCGTATCATCTGCATAATGCAGGTTGTTTAGAATCTTCCCATTTATAACAAGTCCTTGAGTAGCTTCTTGCAGAGCTTCATTGAATATTTCTTCTGAATATAAGTTGAACAGCATAGGTGAAAGAATACAACCCTGTCGCACGCCTCTCTTTATTTCTACTTCGTCTGTTAGACATTGCTCTACTCTTACTGCTCCTTTCTGGTTCCAATAAAGATTACCTATTATCCTTATATCTTTATCGTCTATCCCGGAGGTTTTCAGAATTTGAATCATTTTGTCATGTCTAACTCTATCAAATGCTTTAAGGAAGTCAATGAAGCATGCATGTACATTTGTATTCACATCTCTACATCTTTGGATTAGTACTTGAATACTAAATAACGCTTCTCGAGTACCCAACCCATTTCGAAAGCCAAACTGTGTGACACCTATCTTTTCTTCCACTTTGCGATATATGCGTCCATGTATAATTCGCAAAAATATCTTTAATAAGTGGCTCATTAAACTAATTGTCCAGTGGTCACTACATTTTCTTGCTTTTGCTTTCTTTGGGAGAGTAACAAAAGTGGATCGAAGCCAATCTAGTGGGATAATTCCTGTATTATATATGGAGTTAAAGAGACTGGTCAATACTAGGATGCCTTTATTTCCAAAGAAATTTCTCATACATACGCGTTATAATCTGCAAAATCTGATTCAGTTCACGAAATCATTTTATGTCTCTCGGCAGCCCCGGATCTTCGTTTTTTTTAAGGCGGGGCAAAAACTGAAAAATGCCGCCCCCGCCCACTTAGGTATCTATATTTATTTTAACCTTGCTGGGGGGGGGGGGTATTGTATTTAAATAAAAGCTGAAATAAAAAGGCTGTTTTACTTCTCAGTCATATGATGGCTGCCATCGTGTAATAAACAAATCATGACACGCATAACGACGTAAAAATTTTAAGTAAGTTTGAATAATGACGAATTGACGACGTAAGTGATTGCACGTATTAAATTGAGTTTAAAAAATAAATATAGTAACTTAAAAAGCATAAGATAGTTATATAAAATACTTACCCAGAAAAGCGATCGATGAACTGTGATAGATTTATTGATGCGACACTAATGACATCAGTATTGTACCTTAGGTTGATCAACAAGTACTAAAGAGTAAAAATAAACAACACACTTTTGACACATTTTTAAAACAAAACACTGTCGTGGAGAGAGATCGACGAGGGAGTTTTCGAATATAGCTTCATCTCTTTCGCACGCACGGTAACCAGAGCAGACGCGTGCTGCCGCGATCTGTGGTTCCCGCGGGCGAGCGGGTCGGGTGCGTATTTTGAACTATGCGAATAATAAATGTACGTCTCACTCAGGGCTCTGGGTATCAGTCGAGTTAATATGGCCGTGAAATTTCTCTACTTGTACTATTATTTATTCCGTGGTCAAAGTTGAGTTTGGCCGCCCTCTGAACTTGCCGCCCGGGGCATGGGCCCCGGCTTGCCCCCCATTAGATCCGGGGCTGTCTCTCGGATGGGAAATTATGTTCGTTTTAAGTTTGTGATATTATTCAATCGTAACACAGATTAAAATGGACTCATCCGGATAATTCAAGTGATGCAAGCAGTGCATAGGGATGAGTGAACTTCATAAAAAAATAAGAGTGTTTTGGGTAAGAAAGGGTCATAGTGACACTTAGAGATCTGGATTCATAACATAGCTGCACCACTTGAATGCGTGTGATTTATGGTTTATTTCATCACTGGGTACCGGGAGAAGTCATAGTTTCAACCAAATGGCGCTTACAGGATCACAAAACAGAGATAAGATCTTTTCAATTTATTCATTTGTAAACATTTCAATCGAATATTACCATTTTACAGATGATACGACCTCTTTAAAGAACACTTGAGTTATTGCCTCTGAGAGTAAACCAACGATTATTATTTTGTTGACATACATCAAGAAACATCTACCTACTCCACTTACAGAATTGTTTATGTTTTTTGTTTTAAATCTGTTTTTATTCATTGCGTTTCACAGGAATGTCTTTTATTTCTACGCGGATTTTATGTATCTACGGATAAAACATTTTAATTTCCTGGTTGGGTTTTTATTTTGTTTAGGTATTTGAGGATACTACAATGAGAGAAGGTCTGAGAAGGAATCTTTGCAATATTATTTTATTGAATGTTTATCTTGAGATATTCCACAACAAAAACAAGTCTATTTACTCGCACCATCGAATGCATCTCAGTCTACGCTTTTCGAAAATTCGTTTCCCCTCTGGCGTGCACATTATAAACAAATATTTTTTTCTTAGTTTTTAGGTTTTTTACAGGTTTTTGGTTTCAGTCAAAATCTGAAAGAAGTTCTTTTCAAGTACCTACACCTCCATATTTATCTCAAATGTCAATTAAGTCGGGTTATTACACTTCGGGTGAGTTCCTCTGTTCTCTTTGGGATTATCTACAAGATTAGATGCAAAAAGAAACAAGAAGAGCAAAATCAGGAAGAGGCTAGAAGATGCACGAAAAGATGCACAAGTCAAGAAAAGTCAAGGTGATGCAAGAAGACACCTGCAGGGACTAGAAGAACCAAAAAGGTGCAAGAAAAATTAGGATAGCCAAGAAAAACCAAGAACAATAATAATAACATAACATTTGTATAGCGAAGTTTTGTGATATTTCACTTCAAGCGAAATGAAGCAAGACGAAGCAAGTTGAAGCCAGAAGAAGGGGCTAGTAGAAGCAAGTACTTTAACCCATTACCTCCATGAATTATTTTTTATTTTTATAAACTTGAATCATCATTATAACCCGATAGTATAGATTTAAAGAAGAGCCCAAAATCAGTTTTAGAATTTTCCGCCCGCCCACCCTCTCACCCGAGCGTCTAGAAAATTGATGCCTAAACGCAACTCTTGGAGGTAACCCCTCTAAGCAAAATTTTTGTCAACTATGGGTTAAGTGCAGTCTACTGTGAGATTTATATTGATAATATAAAATAAATGATTGCCTTTGTTTATAATTCAATGAAAAAAAATATTAATGGAAAATACGCAAAATAATAAAAAATTCAATATTAAAAAAAACATTCGAGAATGAGGAAAATAACCAAATCTAAGCAAATTATTCTTTAAGTGATACTGTTCAGTAGTCAAAAAGAAGGGCTCGGTTGCAGGCCCGGCACCGGTAGCCTGTTAGATTTTTTTTACACAGAGCATAACGAATATGAGATTTGCCACGACATTGCAAATGAAATTTTTGCATTCGAGGCACACAATTCCCATCTTCTGCGTCATGGCCTTCCTTCACAGGAGGTTCTTCGAATTCGATATTGATCTGATTTGGAAAAGACAATAAAAGAGTACGGGTAAACTCCACATGGAATGCCTTCTGGGAAAGGTTTCTCTGTTGCCTAGTCATCTTCTGGTTTCCCATATCATGCTCGTACTTCCTCAAGAAGCATTGCAACTTCCATCCATTTACAAGAGACAAGAGCGCTGCTGAGGCAAGATACAAATAAAGGCCAGTACCACTTCTTGGACCGAACGTTGATCCGATAATTTTGTATACCATTATCATGGAGGTCCACCCATTCCCAAATTGTTATTTTGTATTAACGCCGGGCAATCGATTTTTTTGCATGCTTTCTCCAAATTGTTGCCTTTTTTGTCTTTCTTCGATATCTGCCAACGCTGCACTTGACGTACTGGCTCCATTCGATCATAGTTCGTGGCCACTGTTACTACACGGCTGTCCTACCAACGGTATACGAGGATTTGGTTTTCTACGTCTACCACCGCATCAAATTTATCTATAATTATAAAGGCGATGAGAGTTAAACTTTAGCTAGGTAAATGAACGCTATGCGCAAGGGAAATATAAAAGAAAATTATACCTTTAGGCAATTGCTTATTGCTTTCCTGTCTTCAACTTGCCTGAAGCTTCAAGGTTAAGAAGCTACATGTGCCAGTAGCGCGCATTCTCTTATCCTTCAGGACACTCATCAAATGGTGAGATGTGAAGAAATTGTTCATAAATAGCTCATGGCGTATGGGGAACACTATATATTCTATCGTAGAAATAATCCCTGATCTAATTAGGGGTCATATGTATCAGATGCTCCGGAATACGGCATTGCTTGGAACAGGTATCCTTAGACCACTTTTGTTTATAGTGAGGCTTCTTTTGTACTGTAGTTTTGATGTTTTGGCTGGTGGTGCATTTGAAATAGATATTCTCAAGGTATTACGACTCACAGGACGATGTCGAAGGCTGATTCCAGTGAAGGTCATTAGCGAATTCATCTGGTTCATGCTCGTCAAGGCATGACTCATCAATTTTCGAATTTCGATGTTGCGCTCGATTACAAATGTGCCGGCAATATCTCGAAAGTTATCCACCTCCGCATCTTCGTTATTTTTCATAAAATTATCGTCAATATGCTCTTCGTTCTTCTGTTTATCAACGTTCTCTGAATAGCGCGTTATTAACAACATTATTGTCATCACTTTCACATACGCTAAAAGAGCGCTCCAATTCTGTCACCATTTCATCTTGATTCAACGATTTCGTTTTATAACGACGAATTGTGTAGGTATAGGAGAAGTAGGTATTTTCGACATGATAAAAAATATACGAAAACCGTAGACAAACTATTGATTTCAATAAAAATCACTCATAAAAACTATACAAAACCATATTATTTGAAGGCAAGCTAACCAAAAACGTATGTAAACACTGTCACAGCTAACCTCCAAAGGTTGCGCGCAGGCATCACCTGATTTCAGTGACATCTAGCTGTCATCTTATGCATATAATACTATGTTGAAACATTGTTTCCGACCATTTAATCTTTTGATAACAATATGTGATTCACACATGTTTTATTTTTTTCCGTATTATTTTTTTTTTCTTTTTTTCAAAATGGGTCTATTTTCAGGGCTTTAGTAAAAAAATAATTAAAAATAGGATGATTAATAAAATTTATCAAATTATGTTAATTATTGAAAGCTAACATACCATTCTGTAAATGCTGCATAACAACTTGGTGGGATTTTGCTTTATTCATAGTGAAAAAAAATCATACTTTTCATCAATTTTTTTGATGCCTATAGACATCGTCATGGAGGTAATGGGTTAAGCAGATACTATAGTAGATTGTAGCAAGAAAATGACAGAACTTAGAAAACAACACTCAATCAAAATATTTTTTCTTGTCCATCCTAGTTCGAATATTAGCTTATTAGGTTGCCATGTATAAAACTGGATTAAACTCTGCAAGAAGTCCAAGAAACACCAAGAGCAGTCGAGAAGGAGTAAGAAGAAGCAAGAAGAGATAAAAAAAGATAAGAATATTCGAGAAGAGATAATCGGAGACAAGACGAGCTGAGACAAAAAGAGAGAAGATAAAAGAAGATTAGAAGATATAAGAAGAGACGAGAACATCCAAGAAGAAGCAAGAAGAGTCAAGAAGAGACAGTAATAGAGAAGAGGCGAAAAGATCTCAAGAAATAAGAAGAAGTCAGAAGAGTCAGGAAGGGACAAGTAAAGCAAGGAAGAGATAAGAAGAGCCGAGCAGGGCCGAGCAGAGCCAAGAAGAGTCCAGAAGATCCAAGAAGAGGCACAGAAGATAAAAGAAGAGACTAGAAGATCCTAGAGGCAAGAACAGCCAAGGAGGGTCGGGAGGAGCTAGAAGAGCCAAGAACATTCAAGAAGAAACAAGAAGACACGAGAATATTCAAGAAAAGATAATCAGAGACAAGACAAAAAGAGACAAGAAGAGATAAGAAGAGACGAGAACATCCAAGAAGGAGCCAGAAGAGTCAAGAAGAGATAAGAAGATGCGAGGAGAGTCAAGAAGAGTCGAGAAGAGACGAGAACATCCAAGAAGAAGCCAGAAGAGTCAAGAAGAGCCAATAATAGACCAGAAGAGATGAGAAGATGCAAGGAGAGTCGAGAAAAGACGAGAAGATCTCAAGAAACAAGAAGAAGCAAGAAGAGACAAGAAGAGCCAAGCAGGGCCGAGCAGAGCCATGCAGAGTCAATAAGTATCAGAAGATCCAAGAAGAGGTGAGAAGATACAAGAAGAGACTAGAAGATCCGAGAAAAAACCAAGAAGATCCTAGAAGAGCAAAGAAGAGGCAAGAACAGCCAAGGAGGGGCGAGAGGATCTGGGAAGGGGTAAAAAGAGCCAAGAAGAGACGATAAGATCCCAGAAGAGACAAGAAGAAATTTGAAAAGCCACGAAGAAATTTGAAAAGCCACGAAGAGCTGAGAAGAGCCGAGAAGAGAGGGGAAGAATCAAGAAGAGGCAAGAAGAGCCAAGAAGATTCAAGAAGAGCCGAGAAGAGGCAAGAAGAAGGAAGACACAAACAAAAATAAAGTATTACGCTCAATCCGTTCCTTTATTCCTGACCATCCTAAATTCCAAGATTGGCTTATTAGGTTGCCATGTATACCGGTCGATTTAACTCCAACCTCCTTCCCATCCGCAGAGCATGTGTTCCAAGTCCTAACAAAACAGTGCCCCTGGTGTACCGGTCTCACCGGGACAGGAGTACTCCTGGCTGGGGTGGTACAATCGTATCGTATCGTATGAGTTTAAGGATTTCAGCCTGTATTCCATCTGGGCCCGCTGCTTTCCCAGTTTTAGAGAGACGAATTGCATGTTCTACCTTAATGGTAGATTACTGATAAACATCACCAACTCAATTATATTGCAGGAAAACTTGTAGTGAATTAACATTTTGTACAAATAAAAAATCTTTTTTTTCGTTGTTTGTTTTCGGGGTGTTATGCCGTGTTGCGCTACCTCCTTCTACCGGATCTGCCCTGTTGATGGACACTGCAACGCTGTCCGAAACATTGGCTAAAGATGGAGGTAACGCAACACGGCATAACACCCCAAAAACAAATAACGAAAATACTTTTGGCCGTGAAAATCTTATAACGCAAATGAAAAATCTGTTTAAAATGTTTATCTGGATATTTTTATTAATTTGAGGCGGAAATATATGATTAAATGTATGTATGCCGTATAACAGACTCCCACATTATTTATTTATTTTATTTTTTATTTTTCTTTATTCATATAAAGATATAATTATTAAAGGTTAATATTGACTAATACTCCCATTCCTAGTGGTAATACTCCTTATTTTTGTTTATCATTTGACCAGTTTTCCTTAACTCACTGAACACAGGAAAACACATTGACGCCCTCAAGATAGTTCTTCAATGTGCGCCGCTTGGATCCAAAAACCAACAAGTCAAAGTATGAAACATCTGTTTAATTTTTATTACATCAGTTAGTGCAATACTATTTGAAAACAACTATTCAATCTTTAATCTATTCCCAATCCACAAGTAATGTCTTCAATGACTTCAGGCATTTTTTTGCAGTTTCACTTTGTTCAGCCACTAAGAACGAAATTATATTTCATATTTGATTTAATAATTATCATCTTCAAATAAAATACTGTAACTTCGCATTATTACTTGTATAACAACACGGCTACGGTTTTGGTGTAAAGCCCATCAGGCAGATAAGGGGAACACAAACTCAGATTGACGAATTCAAATGTAACATGGTTTTCAAGTGGCCAATCAGTGCCATTTTGTTTTTTTTTACATTAAATCCTGATTCTACGTCTGTTTCAGCATTTTATTAAACAGCAATCAGCTGACAAGGATAGCAACATGCCAGTTGTGCTCTTCTGCTGATCACAATTTGTTCAAAAGCTGAAACGGACCTCAAATCATCTTCAAACGGAGGTCTTTTAAATGTCAGCAAAACTAAATGGGACTGATTGGCCATTAACCCAAATAATTCAATATATTCGCACCTCTTAATCCGGAAGCCTCAGTTTCTCGCGAAAAATCAGAAACCGTCACTTTGGATCGAGATTGTAAAATATCTATACAAGATAGCTTTCATATTTCAAAGACAATAAGAAGCATTATTTCATTCTCTTTCTGGTTAAAAGAAAAAAACATACGTTTGTAAGAGACTCGGGACGTTTTTGGTCTTATGAAAGTAAGACGTTTTTGGTCTTACGTGTTTTGGGATGTATTTATTCCTAAACAAGCAGACGGGTTAATTGTAATGTTTCATTTGAATTTCTGCAAAACTCCCCTACCTTAACAATATTTTATTTATAAATATTCCATCACAAACGAATCTCAAAGTATCACATTTTATTATTTCTTTTTTTGTAGGATAATGCATTAGGTCTCACTCTAAAAGTATTGCTGGCCATAAAATCAGGACAAATAGAAGAGTCGGTAGCGGCGCTGGACCGGGAGCTGGTGGACGTGCTCATGAAGTACCTGTACCGAGGCTTCGAGTACCCCTCCGAGGGCTCCAGTGGCCACCTGCTGCTGTGGCACGAGAAGGCTTACCAGGTGGGAGGCTCGGGGGCCATCGTCAGAGTGCTATCCGACACCAGGAAGATTTAACTCTAACTTGCCATTCTAATCATAATTTTAAGATATAATTATTATTATTGATTGAAGTTTTTCTATTAAATAATAACACAAAAAGTATTGTAAAAATTTAAGTTATATTTTTTACGATTTTAATTTTCTCTTGTATACTGTATACACGCATTTACAAAATACATTTTATAAAATAATTTGTTTATTTATACATGCGGCAAGTCTGCTTTTTCAAGAACCAGTGTAATATCTTGAATTATAAAATATTATTATTTTACATATATTCCATATCCCTCCATCGAAAATATAACTTGCAAGACCTTTGTAGTATATAGATTTTTGAATATATTATATTAATCTTAACATATAAAACAAAGTCTGGTTAGTTAGACCATTTATAAGTCAAGAACAGCTGGACCCATTTTTATGATCTTTGATTTGTTGGATTTGTCTTCGCCCCGAATAGCAGAATAGCTATTAAAACATTGGAAAAATTCACAAAAAAAATATTATTTATTTATTTATTGTAAGAAACCAACAGCAATTTTTATAAAGGATGAGTTAAACAGGTTTAACATGAGGTAAGCCAAAACAGTTTCTTATGCTAATGTTGGTTATTATGATATAAGGGAATGTGCCCATACTACGTGACCAATTTTTAACCCCCCCCCCCCCTTCCCCGGTGACCAAAAACCTAAGCAACCCGCCGCTCATTTGTACCAAGCGTGGTATTTTGAAGACCCCTCCCCCCCCCGAATATGTCACGCAGTATGGGTACGTTCCCTAATATAAAATTGTAATTGGTAATAACCATTGAATGAAAATGAAAATAACAAAAGAAAAAAATATGTATATGTATATATAAGTATATTAGAAGGAAGAAGGAATAGGAAAGGGCAAGAGGCGGAGGAAGAAAGGATGGGGGCAGGAGATGCTCATGCTGTACCTTTTCTATAGTTGTGCATTAATTTAATTAACATTTGTTGTGGTACGCTTGACTTCGTTTCGGTATTCGAAAATTCTTTTCCTCGTACATTTTATATGGAACAAATTCTAATCTTTTGATAGAGCTGCAGCAATATTGTGATAAATATAATATTGAATGGTGAGTGAATTCCAAAAATTCAAAAACCTCGAATGTCAATCCGCTGATTGTTTGGTTTGGTTCTTAAACATAAAACGCTGTCCCTTTTTCTTATCATATCTATATTTCATCAGTCGAAAATGAGACAAATGGTGAACGTATGTCTGCACCGCTCCAAAGGAAAAATACAATAATTATAATAAATATCCCTCACACATATAAAGAAAATGAAACGCAATTCCCGTAAGCATGTGGAAAAATAAGAAAATCACAAAAATATGAATCTCTACACAATGCCATCTATGATACTGACAAAAACAAAACGCAGAGTTCGGCATTGATATAATTGCTTCATTGTGTAATTTTTAACATAATAAAAAAACTGAATTTAACTCAGCTAATAAGTTAAAACAACAGTTATTGGTTCTGGGGCGGTACGAAGTTCGCCGGGTCAGCTAGTGTTCTATATAAAAATCTAATCATGCACCTTAGTGAAGATTTCCTTTATACTTAAACTTATTTCCTTTATACATCTATGTATTATCAAAATCAATCTACATTATTGTCAGTTTAATCGCTTTACTTTACCGTAAAATATAATATTGCACCTCACAGTTTGGATTGAGTTCCCAGCAGTAATGTGTTATGCATATCTATTAGCGATTCCTCCAGAGCCTTTCTGTACTGACGTACATCTGTCTCTGGATTGGATTTGAATGTGGATGTGGCGAAGTTGATGTCCTTATCGCGAGGATTGTAACACGTGGCATATCCATTGGGAGTCAGTGGGGCGTAGCACATAAAGCTATCACAGCGAGCGGCAACCTAAACATCGACAATTCTTTATTACTGGTCCTTGCTATGTTTAATGGAATATTCCTAATGTATATTATTCCAATGAACAATTGTTTTTTTTTCTGCTAAAATACCTAATCGTGAGATTGACCCCATATTTGGACAAGACCGAGGTAAAGTAAGTAAGGCTAAAGTTCGGTTTACGGGAGATAGTCCTAGATAAAATTTTTTTTTTTTTTTATACTAATTATGGGCCGGAAAATCCGAATCTGAAAGAATTAGGCGTCGGCAAGCAATATTAACTGAATTACACGACTTTAAAATTTTCTATAAACACAAAGGAAAACACGTCATTTTGAATGTATTGACATAACAAGTCATAGAAAAACAAGAAAGATGTTACACCACATAAAATTAAGTGTTGCCATTAAGCAATAATATCAATAACACTTTCTTTTCTATCACAAACCATGTTACACAAACCTAGCGTAGCCGCTAAACTACTTGAAAACTGGGATGTTTTTTTGCCGTGACGCGAGTAGGCGCTACGAAGGGGGCACTTTCTTTTCTATCACAAACTATGTACATTGATATTGGTAACCGGTGTACTGCTTATATTATTGATAATGGCAACACTTAATTTTATGTGGTGTAACATCTTTCTTGTTTTTCTATGATTTGTTGTGTCAATGCATTAAAAATGATGTTTTTTCCTTAGTGTTTATAGAAAATTTTAAAGTCGTGTAATTCAGTTAATATTGCTTGCCGACGCCTAATTCTTTCAGATTCGGATTTTCCGGCCCATAATTAGTATAAAAAAAAAAAAAAATTTATCTAGGACTATCTCCCGTAAACCGAATTTTTTCCGTAAGTAATTAGGAACAAGCAAAATCAATACTTGGATTTCAATGTAGCGGTGAGAATAATTGACTAGTCTTAACACTGTTTATAGATTTGCAAATAGAAATGTGCAATACTCCTCTCCTCTCCGTCTATTCAATTCATGAGGCAACAGCATGATGATAGGTATCTTACGCTTACAGTTAATTTTATAATCATAGTTCTTACTATACATAATATTGAATCACCTGACTAGTAGATAGCCGCATGTCGGTACTCCTGGCAAAAGCTGGGTCGGAGTAAATGGTGGGAAGTTCTATTCCATTTTCAATGGCAATCAATTTGAGTCCTAGTAAATGCCTGTCAATTCCCAATTCGTTCACCGCCTGAAATACATTTAATAATGAACTTCCGGGTTGACTGATAGAATAATAAATTGTGGCTATGAGTTAATTTTAATCTGCCACGCTTTCACATATCTATTAAATCGATAAAAAAGAATAACCATTAATTTCTAACCTGCAATGAATAATCCTTATGGGAGATGACGGCAGTTTTGAGAGCAGCTACTTTGTCCTTGATGGACACCTTTGTATCCAACATTGTCTTAGCAAAGTTCACTGACTCCAATGAGCAGGACCTGATAGTTTCAGTTCTTCCTCCGATGAATTTACGGGTTGCTGCAGATTCGTAATGCGCTGCTGGAACTTTATGCAGTCTACAAAATTAACAGAGTGTAGAAAAATAAACTAACATTTCCATTATTATATTAGTAAAATGACAATGTTTACCTATAGAATGCGAATCGAAAAGCCATTTGAAGGAAGCTGTCAGGACTCAACTTATGAGATTTTATAAAATCTTTTCCGTAAACATCAAATGTAAAGCAATGTAAATCCAATTCAGCTACCATTCTAAAAGAAATATGAAAGTGAATTTTACAAGTTTCCAACTTTATTTATTAGTAATTCATTAGGTAATTATCGGTTCGGATTGGCCACGCTTATTACGAATAATTTTTAGAAAAAAACTTTAGATTCGCCTTAAGTACTATAAAAGGAAATTTTTTGGCTTTGGGGCGGCGGAAAATAATGCATTTTAATTTTCAATTGCATAAAACCAAAATTCACTTCGCGAATCGACACAGCGAAAATCCGCGGCCGTAGCTGTCACTGTTATGGACTGTAGCTGACTTCGTGGGATACCTGCATGAAATACCGCGAATCACAAACCATGTTGCACAAACCTAGCGTAGCCGCTAAACCACTTGAAAACTGGGATGTTTTTCTTGCGTTGACGCGAGTAGGCGTTATAAAGGGGCACATTCTTTTGTATCACAAACCATGTTACACAAACAAGCCCGCTAGAGAAATTTCATAATTACGCGCTTTATCCCACGAAGTCAGCTACAGTCCATAACAGTGACAGCTACGGCTGCGGATTTTCGCTGCGTCGTCGGTTCGCGAAGTGAATTTTGGTTTTATGCAATTGAAAATTAAAATGCATTATTTTCCGCCGCCCCAAAGCCAAAAAGTTTCCTTTTATAGTAATTAAGGCGAATCTAAAGTTTTTTTCTAAAAATTATTCGTAATAAGCGTGGCCAATCCGAACCGATATTTACCATTCATTATTACTTTTTTAATGCGTACTTATCAATGTTTTGTTTCGCTTTATTAATTGAATTCTCAATATCGGGGGTCAGATTGAACTCCAGTTTCTTTATGTCTTTAACAGATGTCGATGAAGTAAGTATGGATTTGTTATTAATTCTGAAAACAGAAAAAGTTTTTGAATGCAATAATTTAAGGAACAAGCTGAATCCATTCAGCTCTCAAGAAATCAGTTCATGCACCCACTGTGCGCGGCTCGAGAGACAAGATATTGGAGGGTATACAGCAGAAGACAGCCCCCCAGCTGCCGAGAATTGGGGATTTTGTTGTTTCATGTATCTGGATGAAGTAAAGATATTTCTTCTTGAATATTTCAACAGATGTATGGAATAAAGAATAAGCCACATTTTAAACCCGGTTTGAGTACCATTTGACCTCTACATTCCGTGAAATTTTGATTTGAATCTAGATTGCCGCTCGATCACAGACGTGTGCGTCAGCTGTGCCATGGGCTTGACTTTCCAAATGACCAGTGGCGGTTTTCTCTAAAGTGCGTTTGTGCGCTGAACCCCCATTAAAAAGATGATAAAATAAAAGAAACTTGTTTTATAATAATATTATTATAAAATAAGTTTGTAATCATTATAAAACAAGTTCATAATCACACTATAAATAGGGCTCCTTTAAAATCCGTATTTAAAACTCGCGCCACCGCACCGTATCGAAATCGGTACCTATATCCATTTTGTGCGAGATGTGTTCCGCGCAAAATTCTGTATAGAAAAATATCCTGCCCAATACAGATCCCTCTGACGGTGATTTGAACGAAACTATGCATTTCTTTACCAAATTCAGGCGCGCTCGGTGCGTCGATCACGGACGGATACCACGTGATCTCCGATCTTTCACAAGTTGTACCGATCGACGAGTTCGTCGCAGAATGACCATTGAAGATTGCACCGGATGAAGCTGTATTCGAAATCTTATTTAGATACTATTTAGATTAATCTTTACTACGAATTGGTTTACATTATGAACATAAAAAAATATGGTACGGATAAATTGAACCTTTTACTACCTTTTGTATGGATTGGAATTACAATAAAATTATTATTTACGAAACAAAAAATATAAGCGTAAACTACTAAAGAAACGTTTTTTCATGACTTAAATAACTATGAAGTAATATGAGAAACAATTTTAAAAAAATACTCCTTTATGGCTAAGGCTATTTTTGACCTTTGTATGATTTAACTTTTTTTCATTCTTATAAAATTATGCACAAAACAAATAAAAACCACTTTGGAGCGTACTTGCCTCGTGCAAAAGAGATGCTCGATTTTAAATTTTGAAGGCGTGAGAATCAAGATATTTCTAGCGTTTATATTCCCCTTTTTATATTATTTTCGGCAAACGTCGCATCGTCAAGTCACTAGTTGAATTTATTGTTGAACTTTCTTCAGCATTGTTTTGATCAAATTGAAAACGGTTGCGTTTATAGGTTGTCGCTAATATTGTCATGTTTTTTTTAAAAATCGCTGAATACAGAGTTGTGTACATAAAAAATAATGCTAATAATATAAATGAAAAAAGTTTGGAAATTAAAAATAAAAGGCCTTCGCGTCCACTTATATGTATATTTTTCGTAATTATTCTTGTTGTAAAAAC
Organism: Limnephilus marmoratus; assembly: GCA_917880885.1. Taxonomy (NCBI): domain Eukaryota; kingdom Metazoa; phylum Arthropoda; class Insecta; order Trichoptera; family Limnephilidae; genus Limnephilus; species Limnephilus marmoratus. The sequence goes on along the minus strand of OU862909.1, from coordinate 54,686,558 downwards.
ACTAATAATATAATTAGCAACGTGCATTGCTGTAAAAAACATTAAACAATTTAAGTCCTCGAAATGTAAATTTTGATTAGATATATCTTCTCTTGGATTTCTGAACCCCCTGTTAAAAAGACCACGAACCGCCACTGCAAATGACACATGTGTGCGTCGGCCGCAGATAAAAAGTTAACAGCCTAAAAAGGTGTACGTACTTAGGTATTATATTATTATGATATATCAAAGCAACCAGTATGCCATAATTATCTTGATATTTATTAAATTCATAATATGTATGTATACTGTTATCAATCTGAATTTATCACTCTGAAGTATAGAAAAAAATACTTTAAAATGCAGAATGATTGTTGGATAAAATTAAATTAAAATGGTTTACATGTAATCGATGACGTGATCCATTAAAACAGCAATGGGCTGCCCCTCTGCAATGCAGTGCTCGTAGGTCAAACCATTCATTCCATTCGGACTGACTATCAACTAGAAACAAAAGATCAATCAGTTGAAAGTAGTAAATTGCAAATCATAAATGATATTTGCACGCCTATAAAAAAGCTTTGATTTAAAATGTGCGACCAAAAGCAGAAAAAGTATTCAATATACAAGTAAAATATACTGTAAGCTGAGAAACAACCCTATTTAAAAAAACAGGCATTTTATGAGAAATAAATCATAAAGTGTTTTTATACGCTTCAGATTTTATGTCCGGTTTAAATCGTTCCCCAGGGAAAACTTAACCCTTTCACACACTTTTCCACAAATGATCACCAAGTCAATCCACGTTATGCACTTGCACTATATAAGTATAATAAATATGAAATAATACAAGAACAACATGTCAAAGAGACCAAATGGGAAAATAATTCACTGACTCCAGATATTTTCATATCAGAGGGTTTTTATGCACCAGATTAAATGTCCGGGTTAAATTTTCCCCAAAAAAAAAAAAAAAAGGAAAAAAGAAGGAAAAACTAAACCCTTTCACACACTTCCCCAAATGATCATCTAGTCAACCCACGCTATGAAATTGCACTATATAAGTATTATAAATACAAAACAATACAAGAACAACATGTCAACCTACCAGAGACCAAATGGGAATATAATCCACCAACTCCAGATATTTTCATATCAGAGGGTTCGGCTCTGTGGCATTTCTAATTGAACCTATAAATCCTACCGATCCCTCAATATAAATATTTAAAAAATCCTTTGTAATCCTACATGTATTTAAAATGACTGATTTTTGCATTTTTATATACAAATTTTTTGACAAATCTAATATGCTTAAATTTTGAATCAGATTCCTAGGTATTATGCCAGTGGCCGAAATAACAAATGGCAATATTTTTATAGTCCGAGAATGCCAAATTTTTTTAATCTCATTTCCTAAATCTGTGTATTTTCTTATTTTTTCAGAAATAGTTTTTTGAATATTACAGGAATTTGGAATAGCTACATCAATGATATAAGTTATTTTTTTTAATTTTGTCATGTAAAACTATATCAGGTCTATTATGACTAATTGTTCTGTCTATATATATTATTATTATGTATGTATATTTTTATTTTATTTACTATAAAATGAAACTTACCTGAAGAGTCTTGTCAAACCATCTGTTGCCGTGGATGGTTTCTCCGGCGGCGATGGTTTGCTTCTCCCACCTCTCATCGCCAAGACAAGTCCCCTTATCCAAACACAATACAAACAAGCTCTGCTCTAACGCCTTCAGGCTAGCTTTGTTGGTTTCATCTTTAAAATTAAAAACAAATTGTGTGCACACTGAAAATCTTTCAAGACAAATTTAATAGAGCACCACTTGTGAACAGAATATTAATTGTTATTACCTTGAGACAAATCGTTGTAGACCCTGCCCCAAGTGTCACGGTGCTCAGACGTCAGAATGCCGATGGGATGGGAAGTAGTTTGCTGCGACTGTAATATTATCTTCTTCAACTGATTCGCAATCTGGGCTTCGCTGAGCAGCACATTATCTTCACCCCACAGTGGACAAGCAAACGCCTGTAACGAAAAAAGTACCTGATGCTTGAACTTATTATTTACTAGTTATCTTTTGAATGAATTATTCTTTATCTTTATGAGTGAGAGATAACTTACCAACGAATGCATACACGCTTAGGGTAAGTATTTGCGTATTCTGCCTTGGAGCTAGCTGGAAGAATAAGGCGATGTTAATCGACTTCCAAAAAGAAAGACCTCGCAAAGTAATTTATTTTGGGGTACCCGCTCTCAGCATACCAACAGTAACCGTAGTTTCTCTATATAATAAATTATACTCCTTGTGCAACTTACGTGACCATTGTGCAAAACTGTGATGAATTTGGAATTGTTGAATGATAAAGAATCCCTTTTGACTCCTGGGATACGGTAAGTTCCAAATACCCTCTTATATTGTCCCATATCCAGAGGCTCCTTTCCCATTTTATCAACCGGGAGGGCATCACTAAAAAGCATCAATGAATAGATTGATATAAAATTTTGAGAAATAAATATGTGTAACAAATGCAAAACCAAAATAAAATGTATTCCGTATATCTAATTTATTTAAAAAATAAGAAAAGGTAGATATCATACGTATCAATTAGTTTTTTATAGTCCAATGAAGCTAGGATCATTTTGGCTGCATAGCAAAGTTGCTCGCTCTCATTGCTGAACTTCTGGAAGGGGAAAACCAACCCGGGGTTGGAGTACATCGCCAAGGGCCAGCGGTAGTCCAAGTAGGAAGTCTGCAGCCACCACTCCGCCATCCAGTTCTCCCTGGTCTTGGCACGCTTCTCCAGTAATGCCTAGAACATTCACCAGAATATCTTGTATGGTTACCTTGTCCAAAAATGGATTTCTCTATCGTAACCTTTAAATATTAACTGTGGCAAAAGATAAAGTACCATTTGTAGAACCCTATAGATCGCCAACAGCTCTCTACTATAAAAACTTGTCATTTTAATTTAACTGAAATTACCTGAAGCTTTTGTCCAACACCTTCCCCAAATTTGTTAACCAGGTCGGTTGTGTTCTGTAATTCTGCATTGTTTAAAAAAGGCTTCACCGAGCGCAGATATTTTTCCAGAGTTTGACTCAGCGGGGGAACTGGCAACTTCGGCAAGTGTTGCGGGTTCGTGGCTTCTGTGTTATATGATACTGTTGAGGCGCATATCCTTGGCGACGAATAGACTGGACCTGCCAGACTTCGAAATCCAAACTGAAGAATGAGTACTAATTCAAAATATGGCATTATGGAATACTTACACAACATTTGCAGTAAGAAGTTTTCGAAAAAGAGTTATAATTTTCGTACTGTTAATCTTAGTCATCATTTAATAAAAAGAAGATATTTAAATCTGCAGTGATTGTACAAAAACATTAGCTCCCATTTATGCTTGTATCCGCTTGGAAGAACTGTTAAAAACCAGCTGCATTCCAGGAGAAATCCTGAATTGTAGCTGACCAGTGACCTTTTTATCAAAAGACTCAATGATAAGAGAACAAAACGTTTTTATTATTATTATTAACTAACGGAGGAAACAGATCTGGGAGACCTCTGGTTTCAACAGAACGGTGCTACGGCCCATACTGCTTGAGTTTCAATGACGAAACTGCTACAGATGTTCCTTGCACGCCTCGCCTCTTTGAGGGGTGGCGTGGGAAGGCCCGCACGCTCACCTGATTTAAGCATTTGCGACTTCTTCCTTTGGGGCAATCTGAAGGAAAATGTTTTCAAACATCGGCCTCAAACCTTGGAAGTTAAATTCGGGAGGAAATTGCCATTATGCCCATCGAGATGTGCCAAAATGCAGTCGAAAACTTCAGAAATCGCCTTCATCAATGTATCGCTGCTGGGGGTCATCATCTTTCTGATGTCATTTTCAGGACTTGATGCATAAAATGGCATGATGAACAAAATAAAATAAACCCCATTTCTGTAAATTGCACCTTTTTGTTTTTGCCCTTCAAAACTGTACTGTCTGTTTTACCGCACCCTGTATATGTATATTTGAAAATGTAGAGGGCTTTTTTGAAGAGAGGAAGCAGTGAATATGGGTCTTAAAGAGACCCATGTTGTAGGGGGAGGAAACACAGAGGCCGGCTAATCTTTCCACAGCCGAGCTGTTGAACTTAAGAACGAGTCGTAGAAGCGACCCATTCTCATGTGATAAATGTCAACCATTTACAAATGATAATTTTCTGTTCAAATATTAACAGGTAGGTACCTCCTTTATCATTTGCCTAATTTTGTTCAAACAAATAGTTGCAATTTTGAAAATAACACTTAAATTAGTATTAGACACACAACCAAAATTAGTATTTTTGATGACTGAGAAAGTAAGGAAAAGTGTTACTCACAAAGTCGAGACCAAATTTTCCAACAATCTTATTCATTGCTTGTGATTGTTGACCATCTGCTGTGAAGAACCTGAACAAAATACAAAATAATATTAAAAATAGTGTTCTAAGTTGACAACTTCTTCTTGAGATGGTTCCTCGTTGCCGAGGATCGCAACCCCCAATCCAATTTCAATTGTGGACAAGGCTCCTCCACTCCTCTGTAGCGATGTGTCGGTTTAGCTGGAATGGGCTCTAGAACTCGGGTTCTTCGCGGGAAGCGGATCCTACTCCTACTCCTTTTTCAAATCGACTACTCCCAGAGAACCCGGTCCAGGACTCGGACCCAAACCCGAACCGCATCTGGGTCTCGGGTTCTTGTACAGGTTCGAGTTCTTGTGCGAGTTACGGCTCCGAGGAAAACCTAATTTATGAACAATTGCAGTGGACAGCTAATGTTTTTTATTTTTCATTAAAAATTAATAACACATTAATAAATTTACAAAGAAAGCTTAAATTTCTAGCATAACAATGATAATTTATTTAAGTCGTTTATTGACATTCCCTCAGGGCCTATGTCTTCTTTGGGGATGCTGTGTAAAAGGTATTTTTAGGGAAAGGAGGAAGAGAAAATTCTGGGAAGAAAGGGGTAGAAATCTGAAAGTCAATGTGTCCAGAAGTGGCGGACGTATAAATCCATTCATCCCACTGGGTTCAAGGCGATGGTTCGAAAGAGTCCGGTCAGAGAGGTTTAGGTTAGATCTCGCCAACTAGTCTCTCCCGATCCGGCCAGCCGCTCAGTTGGTGGACAAACACTTTCGCCACCAAGACCTAGATCTCACCCCATGAATCCGGGCACCCCTGCTAAGCCACGAAACATAGAGAACTACTTGGGGTGACCTATGGCAGGGGTATTGGTTATCCAATAAATGGTTCCCGGGGCTAAATTGCCTTTGCGGACCTTTGCCCCACTGTTTAGGGTAAACGTCCGCAGATGCGGGTATTAATTAATTTAAATTAAATTAATCTAAAAACAAGAAATGCGCATTTGGCCAAATTATTGTCCATAGATCGCCTTTCAAAACCTGAATTATGGAATTGAACCAGTAAAAAAGTAAGCAAATCGTATAGTAAATTACATTTTCAACTGAAGATGACCTACAGATTATTACATCAAAACAAGTAAAAAGAATTCTAACCTCATTGTTTTTGTTGTGCCGGTCGGACGCCATGTAACTTTTGTGAGTCGTCTTCTATCAATGTTGCCAGCATAAAAATGTGTCTAAAACCACGACAATATTAAGCGATCATTTTAAATTGACGGTGCGGATCATTTCCCACTGCGGACCTTTGCCCCACCCTACCCTACCTGATTACATATATATTTTTTTTTTTGTCATAACAAACTTTGTGGTTAGACATTATATTATAATAATAAAACAAACACTTTGTATTTAACCACGAATATTTATTATTTTACCTCTTTCAAATATTTTGTCTCTGTCTAATTACGTTCTTTTGTCATATTCTTTCTCCCTCTGTCACTCAACTTATATATAGCCGATAACTCTGTCTTAACGTTTAGTTATTATTATTTCCTGGTGAAGCTTGGTGGAAGCGAAACCGGTCGATGTGTAAAATAATAAATATTTGTGGTTAAATTTTATATTTAAAAAAAACTTCTTTATCATGGTTAATAGTATCGGATGCGTTAATTTATCATAAAAAAATTTTAAAACTTTTAAAAGCAGTTCTACAAATTAAACTAAAAAATAAAATATACTTTTTGTAAAAGAACTTAACACTCTGTAACTTCACTTTTGGTTTTAAATAGACGTTTGAGAACCTCAGAAACTAAACCTGTGTTATCTGCAAAAAGGTCGAAACTAACAGGGACTGTCGAAAGATACAAGGCTACGGGCTATCCCGGGTGGCTACCCAGGATAGCCCGTAGCCTTGTATAGACTGAAAGACTGAAAAAAAAACATGACTCAGAACATAAAGTGAAGACAAGTGTAATGGTACCGAAACACGCGATTTGCACTAATATTTATCAAGAACATTTTTTTCTATATTACGTGCTTTGAATATTGAAAAACAAAAAATGGAAAAAAAATTGTTGTTATTTTCTTAAGGATTACAAAAAATATGAATGAAATTGTACGATTAATTATCGAGATATTGTATAAACGGTGGATCTTGGGGATTTTGTACACCCCTTTCAGGGCTGGCTGGGTTAACATAACTATTAATTTACACACAACACAATGATTATTAATTTATCCATTACTTACATCGTATTAATAGTAAACTGCTTGTGGGTAATAATAATGGTAGCTGGAAAAAATGAATAATTTGCTTACATATTTTATCTAATCTTTTTTTCCCTCATCATATTATAATCTGTCGTTTTATTTTGTAATCATTGATGTGTTGATAAAGAATATGAATTGAATCCCATAAATGCTTAAACCTAGCGATTACAAATAATTAAAAATATTAATTTTTCAAAGAAAGCTTCTTCGGAAAGGTTTTCACTTTGTGATGGCATTATTTATTTTAATGAAAAGACAAATAACTTTGCTTACATCACTTTTATTTATACACAATCAACATGTTTCGTGAACGATGTTCACATCATCAGGATCAAATTTATAGTATACATGTTTATTTATTTATTTATTGTAAGAAACAAACAGCAATTTATATACAGGTGAGTTATAGGTACAAGAGGTTAAACATGAGGTAAGCCAAAGCAGTTTCCTATGCTAATGTTGGTTTTTATGATATAATATACAATTGTAATTATTAGTAATAACCATTAAATGAAAATGAAAATAACATCAACACAAAAATATATATATAAGATAAGATTTTAAGATTTTTTAAATATTTATATTGAGGGATCAGTAGGATTTATAGGTTCAATTAGAAATGCCACAGAGCCGAACCCTCTGATATGAAAATATCTGGAGTCGGTGAATTATATTCCCATTTGGTCTCTAGTAGGTTGACATGTTGTTCTTGTATTATTTTGTATTTATAATACTTATATAGTACAATTCCATAGCGTGGGTTGACTAGATGATCATTTGGGGAAGTGTGTGAAAGGGTTTATTTTTTCCTGTGGGGAAAATTTAACCCGGATATTTAAATCTGGTGCGTAAAAAGTAAGTATATTAGAAGGAAGAAGGAATAGGAAAGGGCTAGAGGCAGAGGAAGGTGGGATGGGGACAGGAGATGCTCATGCTGTACCTTTTATATAGTTGTGCATTAATTTAATTAACATTTGTGGTCATACACAGTAGCGGCGTTAGGGTAGGGCGCGGTTGGGCGACCGCCCAGGGCGCCGGACATAAAGGGGTGCCACAGGCGCCCCTTTATATTCCCTGGCTTAAAAATATTAAAAAGAGATGGGTAATGTGTTTCTCTATGGTTGGGGATTCCCGGTAAAATGAACTGCAGCAGTGCTCCGATCGAAGGGATTGTACACCACGTTCCAATTCTAGTGTTGCCACCATAACAATTTTTTTCCTAAATTTGAATTTGAATTTACTGGCCCAGTGCAAACTCACATTGATAATTATCCGAAGAATGATATAGGGCGAAATTTCTCTATTTCTCATTTCATAAAAAAAACTAACAAACAATGAAACAATTCATTCAAGATAAAAATGTTCTACGATACTTTCGTTTACGAATCCAACTCTTTTTATTATTATTTATTTAAAATATCAATAATAATAATTTTTTTACGCTGCAAATTTCGCAATTCGTAGGAAAACCGTACGAATCTTATGAGAGTGATACTAATTAAAGCTGATAACTTGAAAACAGATTCACTCTTAATTAAAACCTGAATTGTATTCAGATTGTATTAACGAATGAATTTCAGTTGTGTATTCATCTGCTAATATATTTTGAAAGATACCATTATTTTATTAGAAGTGCAGATATAAAATTCTAGTTGCAGACTATGTATGTGCTGCCAGAATCAAAGAGAAACCATTTTGATATTCTGAGTGTAGTTTTAATTTGCCAAATACAGATTTAATTTAACCCATCTCATCGCAGAACACGCAAATTGTCCCACATATTTAATTTAAAAATAAGATTATGAAATTATGTCCAACACATTTATTTTTAAAATAAATTTGTGAATGCGATAAAATTTTAAGATACAGTTTTATTACATTTTTTAAGAAAAGAAATCTCTATTTAAAATTTTTAGGTTTATTATATTTTAGGTACTTTAATTTGAATATTCGGAGGCGTGTATTTTTGAGCCAACTCATATTTCCAATGCCAAAATTTTTATATTCAGAAACAATAATGTTCTAATAAGCACGTCGGAAAAATTACTTTATCTAGATTTTAGAACAATTTTTTTTTTGTAAAAGAATAAAAAAAAGCAAAAAAAGGAACATTTAAAATGTATGGGAAGAACCGGAAAACGCAAACAGTGACAGGTAAAAGTTTAAAAATATTGGATTCTAGTTATTCGAAGGGTTAAACCAGTTTTCAGAATGTAAAATTCCATTTGAGGATTCATCTGCTGTCACAATTCAAACTAAATCATTATCTAATTCGAGGTTCAGTTATAAAATTCTTGTTGTAGACTCTGTATGTGCTGCCAGATTCAAACAAAAACCATATTCATGTTCTGAGTGTACTTTTAATGCGCCGCATACAGACTTAATTCAAACCAATTTTGTGTTTGGAATATAAATTTTTTGGATTCATCTGTTGATACGTTTCGAAGGAAAACATCCTCTTATTAAGTTATAATATTCTATTTGCAGACTATGTATGTGCTTACGGAATCAAAGAAAAAACATTTTCTTGTTCCGAGTGTAGTTTTAATTTGCAAGGTAGAGATTTAATTTTAACCAATACTGAATGCCAAATTCCAGTTGGATTCATCTGCTGACACATTTTGAAAGAAACATTCTGTTATTCTATGTGCAGTTATAAAATTTCAGTTGCAAACTAATTATTTAATACCAGAATCAAAGAAAAACTATTTTCGTGTTCTGAGTGTAGTTTTAATTCACCGCATACAAACGGGTTTTGTGTTCAGAATACAACGATTCATTAAATAACGAGTTGCAGATGCATCGGGCATCAAATGAAGCTTTACATTTGAATTACATAATGCTGAGAAATGGATTGTTGCGTGTGTTCAGTGGCGTAGCTAGCATGGGTGGCACCCGGGGCGGAAAACGCGGTGTCACCCCCCCCCCCCCATTAATTTTTTTTTTGAGAAATTCAAAACGCAAATGTTGAATTCCTAAAATATAAAAAAACATTTCTAGCTAGTCAAATATGTAAAAAAAAAAATTGTTATCCTCAAAATTAAAACACTTCTAAAAACGCTAACAGAATAACAGCTTTTTCAACAATCGATAGGTGATAATTTCCTTCGCGAGTTCCCGTCAATCACAATGTACGAAAGAAATGAGAATGACACAGGGGAAAAGCGAGGAATATTTCACGGGAATCCCCAATAAATCAAAAGTAAGAGCTAGGAACAAAAATAAAATAAAAGAATTTTTGGGGAATGCTGACCGACCGAGCCATATAGCTACAAATAACAGAGTTCCGTGTGGAGTCTTCAATTCTAATATGCTGCAAAAATCTGAAGAAAATCATTTGCTGTCATGAAAACATAATAACCAATACTTGGTTAAAACCAGTTTTGTGTTTAGAGTGTAACGATAAAATTTCAATCGTGAAATAGTAAAGGTGGCGTTCAAGTATAACGTAACGCAATTTTTGAAAATTTTTTACCCTCTCTCCCCCCATGCGACGCGCCGTAACATTTTTCTGCACCTCCCTCCCCCTAAACATTACGTAACACCCAAGTGACTATTTTTACCTAAAAGTCTCAATTAAATTGCGCAAAGTACTGGAAAGTCGCTTAAATACCTTTTTCTTGTTTGAATCACGTTTGCGGTAAAAATAAAACAAGAGATTTAAACTCGCAATAGGTTTATTTTATTGTTTTAAATTGTAATTCATAAACAAATTGGGAAAATATTATTATTTTTATCGGCCTTTCATTCCTTCCGGATCTCTACAATTTAATACTGTCTTAACTTTAATACACCTACATGGTTTTACAACACATATTTCGTTTTACATTAGCTACACTGAGGAGGCCCTGAAGAAAGTAATTTTACAAAGGTTTCCATATGGAGCAAAACTTTACTCCACTATGATTCATAAGCTTACTCAGAGTGGAGTAAAACCTTTTTCATGATCTGAATGCAGTTATACAAGTCCTCAAAACGAAGATTTAAAAGTCCAAAGTATGATTCACAGAAGAGAAAAACCTTTTTCATGTCCTGATTGTAACTATTCGTGTTATCAAAAGGGATACATCTGAAGTCAGCTGCTGACTCAGTGTGGAGAAACCTTTTTCATGTTTCAACTGCAACTATTCATGTACTATGAAGAGAAATCTAAAAATCACACGTCTACCGACAGTAGAAAAAACTTATTTCATGTCCTGACTGCAACTATTCTTATTCTCGAAAAAAATAACTAAAACGGCACTTGCTAACTCACAGTGATGAAAAACCTTTTTCTTCTCCCGACTGTAACTATTCATGCGCTACAAAACGGCATCTAAAAATTCACATGCTTACCCATACTGGACAAAAACCTTTTTCATGTCCCGACTGCAGTAATACAGGTTTTCAAAGGGAAGATTTAAAAATCCGCAGTACGATTCACAGAAGAGAAAAACCTTTTTCATGTCCTGATTGTAACTATTTGTGTTCTCAAAAGGGATACATAAGAAGTCAGTTGCCTACTCAGTGCGGAGAAAAACCTTTTTCATGTTCCAACTACAACTAATCATGTACTATGAAGAGAAATCTAAAAATCAAACGTATACCGACAGTGGAAAAAACCTATTTCTTGTCCTGACTGCAACTATTCTTATTCTCGAAAAAAATAACTAAAACGGCACTTGCTAAGTCACAGTGATGAAAAACCTTTTTCTTGTCCCGACTGTAACTATTCATGCGCTACAAAACGGTATCTAAAAATTCACACCTACTACCTTGTTTTTCAAACAGCACTAATAAACACGCTAACACAATAATAACTTATTCACTAATTCACGTCAGTCCATAGATAAAAATTCACTTCACGAGTCTACGTTAATCACAATATACGAACGAAATTAGAATGACACAAGGAATATTTCAGGAAAATCACCGACTGAGCTAGTAACAAAAAAAACATTTTTCGGGAATCCCCGACCAACCAAGCCATAGAGCAAAATAACAGTCAGAGTTAACGTGTAAAATATTTTTTACGGCAATTTTGCACTTTCGTAAGTTTTTTCTCCACGTTCGAGTGTCACCCCCTCCTCGGGAGGTACCCGGGGCGGTCCGCCCCCCCCGCCCCCCCCTCGCTACGCTACTGCGTGTGTTACTATTATTTGGGGTCTCTAATGAAATATCGATCAATCAACTAAGGAGTAGAATTTATAAACATGATTTTCGTTGAAAGAATACTCGTCAAATGTGATTATTAAAAAAATCCAGCTCGTATATAAATAAGTCGTAATAAAATAAAACAGGATTACCATATACAACCCCCCCCCCCCCGCCGCTTGAAGTACCCTAATAAGGGGGCGGTGAAATTTTCCTCCGCCCCGATTCTCTGAGTTTAGTTTTTACTTACCGCATACAGATTTAATTAGATACAGTTTTGTGTTCAGAACGTAAGTGCCGGAAGAATTAAAGAAAAGGCCATTTTCATGGTCTGAGTGTAGTTTTAATTCACCACAATAGATTTAATTAAAACAAGTTTTGTGTTCAGAATGTAAGTGCCGCTAGAATCAAAGAAAAACCATTTTTAAGTTCTGAGTGTAGTTTTGATACACTGCACATTTAGTTTAATTTAAACCAGTTTTTTGTTATCAATATTACAATAAATTGCCGATTCATCGTGTACCGAGTGAAGCTTTGCATTTGAGGTGCATTCCATACGTGATGAAGATGCGAAATTCTATAACAGACATACAATTCTTGATTTCTGAGAGCAGTTATATATAAATTTGTAGTAGAACTTATAAGCCTGATTTTATTGAAAGAGTACTCGGCACTTGGGGTTATAAAAATCAGCATAAAAAATAGGATACTTACTCCTCCCCCCGGTCAGCGCTTGAAAATCTGCGGAAGAAGCACATGTAGAAGTTAGGGAAGGGGGGGGGGGGCAAAATTTTCCTCCACCCCGGACGGCCGAAACCCGCGTTACGCCACTGCTTAGGGGGCGCTGTGGAAATCTCGCCCAGGGCGCTTGTAGTGCTAAAACCGGCTCTGGTCGTACATTTGACTTCGTTTCGGTATTTCACAAGAGTATTATTAAGAATATCGATATTGTTAAATTGCGTGTTATATTGCGCGCATATACGGGGGATTGGAGAATTTTTTCTATGGTTGGTTCTGCACGCTGGATACATGTATAGTATTCATTTGATCCTACATGTTCACATCATCAGGATCAAATGTATAGTATACATGTATAGTACACATTTGATCCTTATGATGTGAACATCGTTCACGAAACATGTTGATTGTGTATAAATAAAAGTGATGTAAACAAAGTTATTCGTCTTTTCATTAAATTTTTTTTTTTTTTTAAATTATAAATTACATATCATTCATTATAAAATTTTGTTCAGTTCAAAAATGGTACAAATTGTGCAATAAAAAACTGCCATAGTTAGGGGCTCAATTCGGGAGGCGGGTATGGGTACCGCCGCTCCGGGAACCATTTATTGGATAACCAACACCTCTGCCATAGGGTCACCCCAAGTGGTCACCAATACTGGGTGAAAAATAAATAGTAATAAAAATGCAAGTCATTAAAAATAAGTTTTTTTTATTTCTCATCACTAAAAATATTAAATCGACTTTGTATGAGTATGATGTGACAAAAAGAGCTGTGAAAATGTACTGACTCTTTAGGTTCACGGCGATCTCAAAGAGTTTGGGAACCCTTGCTCTAAGTTCCAACAGTTTTGGCGGTAGTCTTCTGTTAAGCGCGGGTCACATTATGCTGGTTGTCAGCTGCTGCTTACCAGCGGCTGGTAGTAGTACCAGCTAGCAGCGGCGGGTAATCTGGTCACACTACTGTTGCTGCTACTCGCGTCTCGCACTCTCCAGTTAGTCATTCACTATATGTCGTCTGTCATTTCACGTAAAAAGCTAATTAAGCAGTTGTTGAGAGAGGGTGTCAGGGAACTTAGTTTAGAAATGCTTAACCAGCTTCACCGCAAACAGAGACGATGGTGGGTCAGGCCATGGATACAAAGAAGGGAAGAATTAGGGGCATCGTCAAAACTTCTCCAAGAACTGAAAGAAGAGGATCCAGAAACATACAGAAATGTTTTAAGAATGACGGCCCCTCTGTTTCGCAGTCCACTTTAACTCAGACATTATAAATAACTTTAATTATATCAATTAAAAATTACAAATTATAAAATAGTCACAACTAAACAACTTCACAAAAAAAAACATGTGCTTTCTCGTTGCTGATAGACGCAATAGTGGTCAGACTGCGCTGCCGGCTGGGGCCAGCGGTCACGTGATTGATTATTCGCCGCTGCCTGCTACCAAAAGTTAAACATGTCCAACTTCGTCAGCCGCTGACAAATACTCGCCGGCTGGCGACGCCAGCGCCGAATTTTGTTGTCACACCAAGCTGATCGACGGCTGGCAGAAGCGGCTTCTTCAACTCGCGGCTGGCAACCAGCATAATGTGACCCGCGCATTAGATAAATTATTTGATGTTCGAATTACTATAGTAGGTATTGTTTATTTATTATTGCAGAATGGTATTTGTAATTTTTATTAATGCCATCTGATTATAGTGAAACTTTTCAATGATGAATCGTGGGGGTTTCTTCTACAACTCACCGGCATCACCGATAGAATTACCGTGGTAGGTAATGTGTTGATTTATTGATAACTTGCAGAAAGTGTTTTTTCATAAAATAATTAAATTAACCCCATCTATGAAAGAGCAGATTAAGAATTCTTTTAAGTTTACCATTAAGGTGATTCTTCAAAGAATTCAAAATCTATTCTTTCATAGATGGCGCAAGTTTAATTATTTTAGGAAAAAAACACTTTTTGCAAGTTATGCTTTAAAATATTAGAAAGGCTTACAAATACAATATTGGATACCAATACCACTGATACAATACTGTGTTTGTAAGCCTTCCTTGAAAGAATTAAGTTTGTTTATGGACAAAACTATGTACATACATATTCACATCGTGTATGCAGTGGCGTAGCGAGGGGGGGCGGTCCGCCCCGGGTGCCACCCAATGGGGGGTGATATCACAACTGAAGTGATATCACAACGGGGGTGACATCCGACCGTGGAAAATATTACGAAGGATATTGTCCCAAAAATATTGAACACGGTCTGTTATTTATATTTTTGTAGCTCTATGCAAGGACGGATCGAGGAGGGGTCATGACCCCCCCCTGGGGTGGGTCCAGGACCTATGTGGACCACTAATACCCTACTTTTTACTTGTATCTATTATTATCAAAATTAAATTATAAATTCTTGTGACTTGATCACGACTATGTGACCCCCCCCTGGTGCCAAAGCTGGATCCGCCCTTGGCTCTATGGCTCCCGGGAGTGCCCCAGAATGGGAGAATTTTGTGTCTGACGGTCTTTTTATATGCGAAAATAGCCCAAGTCTGAAATTCTCCAGCCACAACCCTCCCCCCCAGGACGTTGAGGGGGGGGGGGGGGGGTGTGACACCACTTTATCCACCCTGGGTGCCACCCGTGCTAGCTATGCCACTGCAAGTATATACAGGTGGAAACAATTAATTCATCTTAATATTTTAAAGCATAACTTGCAAAAGTGTTTTTTCCTAGAATAATTAACTTGGCACCATCTGTGAAAGCGTAGATTATAACGTATGTTCCATTTATAAGTAATAATTAAGATAATAGTTCCATTTAACCTAAATTATAATATTCTCAATCGAATCAGATACCCAGGCATGGGTGTAGGCACGGTGGGGCAAGGTGAGGTGCTTGCCCCACTCTGGTTGGCCGATGCATGATCACTGGGATTGTTGACCGAATCAAATTTTTAAATTTACAGCACTTTATAGGGTGGTTTTTCCTTATTCTGTCAATATTCTTTGTATTCATAGAGCCCAAAGCGTGAATATGTTGTAGAAGCCTACTTTTTTCGGTTCCTACTCTAGATTTTTATTTTTTGCCCCACCCTAAATAAAAACCTGGCTACGCCCATGTACTCAGGTCAGCGAATAGACATAATATAAATATATTCAACACTTTTTGAATGTATTATTTTCTCTCAGTCGTTTGGGGAAAATTTAATTCAACCCACTTAAAATGATTTCTTTTTAAATAACACTCCGATTCAACTTAATTACAATAAGAAACAACTGTTTCAGTTGTCCGAGATGGAAAATGGTGCCATATACATAGCTACATATATCATTCAAATCAAAATTTATGTTTTGTTGGCCATCTTGAATGTTGATTGAACTAATTACACACCACCATGGACATATGAATATATCTGGACCTGCCCTAAGTGATAAAAGCGTATTATTTCCCCCTCCCCATAACAGTTCCATGGAGCCAGCTCGGCTTACGAGAGCTTCGCTTGAATCTAACAAAATATGACGTCATCATTCTTGTCCTGACCAGCGCGGAGTTCGCATCGTTCATTTTACAAACAAATATGAGAGCTTGTGCTATACATTATACCGTGGTATATGTGAATATAGCGAATTTGGGCGTTTCTCCAGTGAGCTCGTCGCTGGTTACAGGGGTAAGTAAATTATGAAACATTTGTAAAAGTGTCTTAACTAAATCCGTCAACAAAATATTCCTCTGAGAAAAAGGGCGAAGTTTACTTTGCGCATTTGGACTACGCAAATATGTTAATAGCGTGGCGGGCAATTCGTGCTCCCATGTAAAAAGGTCTATTCATTCAAAAGCAGATTTTGCTAAATGGTGATATTATAATGCGAGATGCCTATATACTGTCAGATTGATTTTTTAACGAATCACAGTCATCTTTCCCCTCTTCGCCCTTCATAGTTTGGTTTTACCCCTCATCTGTATCTTCTCGTCTATCCATTTGGATGTCTATGCACACCACCAATTTTTAGGCTTTTCTTGTTTAAACTCAAACTAGGAATCCAAACTATCACAAAAACTGTCCAAAATGTAACAAAAATAAAATGGTGCTGACTGACAATCTTTTATAACAATATTACATTTAGATTTCTGTGAAACACCTTACAGTACTATTCATACTAATATTTTCCGTTGTCGGTGCATGGGTGATATGAAATTGTATTTTTGCATAATTCATTTTCAAAATAATTGGAACTGATAAGACATATTATGTCAAAAAGTGACAGATCTAAATCAGTAATATTGATATTGTATTGTGTTCATTCTGCCGAGCGATTCTATACTTTTTGTGGGATCGTTATTGGATATCTCCTGTCAGATTTGTGTGATTTTTACATATTTACTGTCACATATTTTAGTTTAAATCGTTTTAAACACGAATTCCTGCAAGTAGGTATGCATGATTATTTATTCATTTAATGTAAGTTGTACATAGTAAAAGCAAATAACAGTCATAAAAATCTGACAGGAATCTGACACAAATCTGACAGGAGATCATGTACGTTATCTAATAACGATCCCACAAAAGATATAGAATCGCTCGGCTGGTTGTCTGTCTAATTATCTGTCAACGACAAAAATAATAAAGAAAGTAATTTCCAAAATGAGGTAAATATTTGATAAATACTATCAGCTTCACAAATCCTACAATTATAACATCCCGTGACTTCACGGGTTTGCGCTTTCATAAAAATGTTTCGTCACAAGTGATTAATACAGTATATTACATATTATTATTATATCTTTTTGTTGTATGATAATGCAATAGGTCTCACTCTCAAAGTATTGCTGGCCATAAAATCAGAACAAATAGAAGAATCGGTGGTAACCCTGTGTACCCGGCTTCAAATACCCTCTCGAGGACTCCAGCGGCTACCTGCTGCTGTGGCACGAGAAGGTCTACCAGGTGAGCGGCTTGGGGGCCATCATCAGAGTATTATTCGATATCAGAAAGATTTAAAAATAAATAATAATTCAAAGAGTACTGAAAAATTTTACTATATTTTTACAATTTTAATTTTATCTTGAATAAATTTGATAAAATAATTTATTTGAATACATGGGAGGCAATTCTGCTTTTTTAAAAAACCAGAACAATAGCTCGAATTATAAAAAGTTATTATTTTACAAATATTCCATACACCTCCACCAAAAATGATAATACCATGTTACAATGAATTTTGAGGAGTGCACAGCTCTTCACAGTTTGGATTGTGACCCCAGCAGTAATGTGTTATGCATATCTATTAGCGATTCCTCCAGAGCCTTTCTGTATTGATGCACATCTATCTCTGGTTCGGATTTGAATGTCGATGTGGCGAAGTTCACGTCCTTGTCACGAGGATTGTAATATGTGACGTATCCATTGGGCGTCCGTGGGGCGTAGCACATAAAGCCATCATCAGAGTACTATCCGATATCAGAAAGATTTAAAAATAAAAAATAATTCAAAGAGTACTGAAAAATTTTATTATATTTTTTTAATTTTTATTTTCTCTTGAATACATTTTATAAAATAATTTGTTTAAATTAATATGGGCCAAGTCTGCTTTTTTCAAAAACCAGAACAATAGCTCGAATTATAAAAAGTTATTATTTTACAAATTTTGCATACGCCGCCACCAAAAATTATAATATCATGTTACAATGAATTTTGAGGAGTGCACAGCGCTTCACAGTTTGGATTGAGATCCCAACAATAATGTGTTATGCATATCCATTAGCGATTCCTCCAGAGCCTTTCTGTACTGATGCACATCTATCTCTGGTTCGGATTTGAATGTCGATGTGGCGAAGTTCACGTCCTTGTCACGAGGATTGTAACATGTGACATATCCATTGGGCGTCCGTGGGGCGTAGCACATAAAGCTGTCACACCGAGCAGCAACCTAAACATCATCAATATTCATTTAGCACATTCATTATTGGTCCTTGCCTCAAGTATGGATCGTTCCTGATATATTTTATTACAATGAGCGATTGTATTTTTTTTTTGGGAAATTAAGTATTTTGACTTAAAATTCGAGTTTATTCCCCCTAATCTCCCCTCCCCTATAACAATTTTAAACCAGATCGGTTTGAGAGCTCTAAAATTTCCAGATTACCAGTTATGTAATTTTGTTTAAGCCGAAAGGAACCGATTCCAAAAATAGCCAATATCTGGCAATCCAGTAGCAGAAGTCACTGGGACAAAAAACACCATGACAGGAATATCGTCTTACATGAAGTTGGGTTAATTTTTTTTATCATTAAGTTGGGTTATTAATGAAGGATTTTTTTTGATAATTTTCCCGAATTCAGCAACCAAAAATACATGGGAATTACCTCTTATTTCAAAGGAAAAAAAACAGGCGCAGACCTGTGTAATTATTTATTGAATCATTCACCTACTTATGCATTGGCTCTATATTAGGTGTATAAATTAGTAGTAGAAATTAGTATTTTTAATTTTATATCACCTGACTAGTAGTCAGCCGCATGTCGGTACTTCTAGTATAAGCTGGGTCAGAGTAAATGGCGGGAAGTTCTATTCCATTTTCAATGGCGATCAATTTGAGTCCTAGTAAATGCCTGTCAACTCCCAATCCGTCCACTGCCTGAAATACATATGAACTTCCAGATTGACTGATTATGGCTTTGAGTTCATTTTAATTTGCCACGCTTTCAAATACATTATAAAAATCTTTTAACTCAATCAGAAATAAGGCATTGCTTCTACTAAGAATAATAATTTCTAACCTGCAATGAATAATCTTTATGGGACTTGACGGCAGTTTTAAGCGCCGCTACTTTGTCCTTGATGGACGCCTTTGTATCCAACATTGTCTTGGCAAAGTTCACTGACTCCAATGAGCAGGACCTGATGGTTTCAGTTCGTCCTCCGATGAATTTGCGGGTTGCTGCAGATTCGTAATGTGCTGCTGGAACTTTATGGATTCTAAAAAATTAACAATGTGGAAAATAAAACTATTTTTTTCCATTGATATATTATTAAAAAGATCTTTTTTACCTGTAGAATGCGAATTGAAAAGCCATTTGAAGGAAGCTGTCAGGACTCAAATTATGAGATTTGATGAAATCTTTCCCGTAAACATCAAATGTAAAGCAATTTAAATCCAATTCAGCTACCATTCTAAAAGGAATATAAAACGTGAATTTTACAAGTTCCTGACTTTATTTTTTGTGAGTTATTCGTTTATTACTCCTTTAATTGCATACTTATCAATGTTTAGTTTTGTTTTATTAATTGAATCCTCAATATCTGGGGTCAGATTGAACTCCAGTTTCTTTATATCTTTAACAGACGATGATGAAGTTGCATCGCTGGATTTGTTATTTACGCTGAAAACAAAAGAGTTTGTGATTGTAACAATTTAATGAACAAGCTCAACAGAATAAAAAAATCATATATAAGTAAATATTAGGTAGGAACCTATTATTTATAAATAAATTTAAGTGTAGCAATTATCAATCTACGAATTTATATCTCTAATATTACATTATTATTAGCTGGTTATTAGTTCACTCTGATTATTAGCTCAATGTGAAAAAGATTATTTCCATCAGGTCTATGTCATCCTGGGGGATGCTGTGTGGAGTATATTTTCGAGGAAAGGAAAGAGTGAATATGTTATAGGAGGGAGGAAACACAGAGGCCATCAAATCTTTCCACAGCCGAGCTGTTGATCAGCTATAGACAACAACCCGTTCTCATGTGACAAATTAACTGTGTACAAATGTTGGGCACGTGTTTGGCGCGTTTCCTGAGTGTGTTTCCATGACACTAGTTCCTCGGGGTATCTTCCATTAAATTATCTTTAGAACAAGGAGAGCATTCCCACCCGAGGCCTTGTTCTGTTCTGCCATGTTCTCTAAAGATTGCAATCCATTTGTTAAGATAGGAGAATTGATCAAACGGACAGCCGTTTCTACACAGAGTAAAGGATTTTTTCAGATATTTTGAGGTTCCAAAATCAACCATGGGGTGCACTTGCGATTTATACAGGATTATCAGTTGTGTACAATTTTTATTTTTTTATTTTAACTTTATGAGTAAAACCTCAAATTGTAATATTTAAATAAATGAAGACAATATAAGCGAAACTCAATCGAAAATCTGGAAACAGAAAAAGCAGAAAAACATATTGACACCTCTGGGACGCGAACCCAGGACCTCTTGCTTAAAGAAAATGAAGATAATGTAGGTGGTTCTTAGTTGAAGTATGGTACAGTTAAACATGACCGAATTTCATATCGACACTGGCGCAGTGGTTAGCGCGTTTGCCCGGAAAGCAAGAGGTCCTGGGTTCGTGTCCCAGAGGTGTCAATATATTTTTCTGTTTCCAGATTTTCGATTGAGTTTCGCTTATATTGTCTTCATTTGTGTACTATTTATTTAAACGCCCATGGGGCTTTTACAAAGTATTTTTCTATTAAATTAATGCAGGGCCTGCAGTCTGTACAGTACGCCCGGCTTCTGAGAGACTAACTTAACTCTGGCTTTAATGGAGCGGCTTTGCCTAAGCTGGTTACTTAGAGTTACACCAAGCATATCAATAGAAGGTTTTTGGGAAGATTGCTTCTGCTGAAAGAGATTTGTCACTCTCAACTCTTTTAGACAACAGATGAATAGGTCTTTGAAACATTATATTCGACTAGGTTATTTTTACCCCAAGAGGAAACCTTGTCGGGGTAACCATCCATTATTAGCTTAGAGAACATAGACCTGAGGGAAATTATTTTCCTGGAGGCTTCCTGTGAACAGTCAATGTTCTGTCAATCCAACAATCATGGTGTTTGTTTGTCCTTCGAGGGCTCATCAAACAAAATTTTACTATTTTTATTTGTTATATATTGTCACATAATGTATATTATATAAAGTCACAAAAAAGAAAACCATACCTAATTGGTTTTATTTTTGCTATTTACTGCATGGTTCCATGCCAACACAGAATCAACTTAACTCAACACCTCTTTGAAAAGTCATTAAAAACTCTGAAAAAAAAATTGAAAACTAGCTCATAACCTAACCTAAAGCAATTTAAAAAATATATTTAATGGCTATTCAAAGGAGGTGTTGAGTTCATTCTGAGTTGTCCGGTCACCATACTGCATGTGTACAAGCTGACAAATTGTAAACTGTTGATTTCCCAAAATTTAATAAATAAATAAAGCTATCATGGTTAAATCAATCAATAAAATCTATCAAAAAAACTATTTGGAAAAATGAAATGAAAATGGTTTACATGTAATTGATGATGTGATCCATTAAAATAGCGATGGGCTGCCCCTCCGCAGGGGAATGCTCGTAGGTCACACCATTCATTCCATTCGGACTGACTATCAACTAGAAACAAAAGATCAATCAGTTGTAAGTTGTAAAATGCAAATCATAAAATACATAAAAATAACTTTGGCTCAAAACGTATTACCAAGTGCAGAAAACATTACTCTAAAACAGTGGTTCTTCTGGGTTCGATCGAACCCCAGGAGTTCAGTGAGCCAGTCTCAGGGGTTTGGTGGAAGAAAAGATACACCCCGAAAAAAATTACTAAGAATATTGTCACTATCCCATCCCGCCCCATCCTATCCCATAGCGCCCCCCACCCCCACCCCGTTGTGGTGATCACGATACCACAAGGGGGCGTAATGGAAATTATGCCCCCTTGTGGTATCCGCCACCACCGATATCACGCCCAGCTTTCCAATTAAGAAGGGTTCGGTGAATGTGCATATGAAACTGGTGGGATTCAATACCTCCAGAAAAGGTTAAGAACCACTGCTCTAAAACAATGCATGTAATAATTAGTCATAAAGTGTTATATTATGTAATATTTACTATTTTCTACAAAATGAAACCCACCTGAAGAATCTTGTCAAACCATCTGTTGCCAGAGTTATTCTTGCTGCCATTGCCGTGGATGACTTCTCCGGCGGCAATGGTTTGCTTCTCCCACTTCTCATCGCCAAGGCTCGAAGTCCCCTTATCCAAACACAACACAAACAAGCTCTGCTCTAACGCCTTCAGGCTAGCTTTGTTCGTGCTATCTTCAAAATTAAAAAACAAATTACATAAAGAAAACCTTTCAGGTAAAATTTAATAGAACACAACATTTGAAGAAAATTCTAATTGTTATTACCTTGAGACAAATCCTTGTAGACCCTGGACCAAGTATCACGTTGCTCAGAGGTCAGAATGCCGACGGGGTGGGAAGCAGTTTGCTGCGACTGTGATATTATCTTCTTCAACTGATTCACAATCTGGGCTTCGCTGAGTAGCACATTATCCTCACCCCACAGTGGACAAGCAAAAGGCTGTAATGAAAAAAGAATATCTTACCTTGTTTTTCTTAATTTCTCTTTTGAATAAATTATTGAACTATGCAGCTGACCTAATGGGTGGAGTGGCCATCACTATAATGTCTCCTACTAAAAGTGCGTGTTATGTTTTTGAAGGAAACAAAAATATATATTAACACGTTCAATGCTCATGATTGGCAAGAAAACTGGCACTTTTGTAAAATACAATTAGATTATATATCGTCAATTAACAAACAGCCTGAGCAGATAAAAATTCATTTTTTTTAATCGATAGAAAAAAGAATTTCACTCATTTTATAATAAAAATAAATATTTTTATTTGTTGCACAATTTTTCCACTTTATATAGTTTCTTGCACTAAATAAGTATAGTTATCCAACTCCCTTACTTTTTCTAACAATCAAGTGAAACTTCATGAATCATATTATTAGCGACATATACGGGGATAGCGGTTGATGTATCACATATGTGACAGTGAAAAATCGCAAAGTGTGATACACCACTTTTATTGAATTAATAAATGACAGCAAACCGGGTTTCGCTTATCACAAGTTTCATCAGGGTTTATTATATTAACTAATCAAAATTACATACAGACACATATATACCAGTAGAGGTCCGTCAGTTTTCAGTGAGCTAGAGTGCTAAGATTGAAAAATACGATGTTAGATGTGGTTGTAGCTGAAAAACAATTTTTTTTTCAATTTTAACTTTTTGTATGAAGATCTTTCAGTTTGGGAATGTGCCGCATCCACAAATCCTGAAAATCATCATATAAAATATTGAAATTTTGATAAAAAAAATTCATTTTCAACAAACTTACCTTGGCTGACACCGACTCCAAAAATAACAATCGTACCTACATATTGATGAGTAGAAAAAGTAAGTTGATTATTAAGTTGTAGAAGAATACGAAATTATTTTTTTACTTTTTAGTGCATTTTTTGAAGTCGTTTTTTTGTTTTGTAAAATTTGTTTATTTTTTGATTTTTAGTGAATCTGAAGTACACTAACTAATTCGATTAAGATTCGGCCGAGTATCGTAAATTTGCTCTTAAGAATTGGAGAGTTCCGTTACTTTGTCATGGATCCCATAATCAGAACCTAACCAAACTCTCATCAAACTACCCTTGAAGCAGTGGCGGCTCGAGCACAATTTCGATGGTGGGGACCGATATTTTTTATGTGTATAAATAAATATACTTACATAACAATTTACCTTAAACTCAGTATAATTGAGAACATTCAAAATACCTACTCTTTTATATTCATCAGAGTAGGTATATTTTTTATGTTTTCAATTCTATGTCTAAAGTCTAAAGTAAATAATTCATTAATTTTTTCGAATTAATATTTATTTTTCTCACAAAAATATTATTGGATAAGTTACGCACCTTACCACAAATACCAAATAGATACATATATGAATATAAAGCTTAATAAAAAATAACAAATATAATTCAACCAACTTAGGTTTAGAGCGCCTTTGAGGTAAATTTTCCACCAGAACGGCGCTTTAGAAATAATCCGACCTATATTATTATTTTAATAACAAAATACGTACAACAATAATACCACTAACGCGAATCCCGCTCCGTGCATAGCTCACATCTTTCAATTTGAACTAAAACGAACGCCCAATTATCCACGAGGGGATCCTAGAGTTTATCCCCACGAGAATGATACTATGACTCAAATGCGCATGCGCGAATTCGCGAGATCTCTAGAAACGTATTCAGTATGAATAAAAGAAATAAATTTCAAGGAAAAAAATCCCGTGATGTCCCCCAAGTGCGCAGAACGGTTTGCGCAGTGCTAGTTTCGAGCCAGAGTCGCGATCGTCGAATCGCGGATCGCGTTGTTAGTACGCAACAAGGAAGTGTGCGGAGCGGTCGCATGTTCGTCCGAAGAAACTTTTTCAATTTCGAACTTAAAAATGTTCTGAATTGAAATTATATATTATGTTTCTGCAAATGTTAATAATTACTTTTATGTTAAGAATTAATGTTTGTGAACATAAAGCATCGAAAAATTCTCAATAGGTTTATGAAATATGAAGTGGGGTCTGTCCCCACCGTCCCCTTGAGAAGAACCGCCACTGCCTTGAAGTACATCCTTTCCAATAAAAAAATAATCATCGAAATCGGTTGGCGTGATATTGAGTTATTCGACCATTTGTGGCGCACATACTTGATGCAAATTCAAGACTTATATGATTTTCTCATGGATGCCATTGTCAGAAATGGACCAAATTAAAATGGAACCACACGGGAAGCACCAGCTTTCAAATAAAAAAAGAATCATCAATATCGGTTCACCCAGTCGAAAGTTCTGAGGTAACAAACATAAAAAAAAATAAAATAAATAAAAGTACAGTCGAATTGAGAACCTCCTCCTTTTCGAAGTCGTTAAAAATCAAAACTATGCCGCCTGCCTGCCTGTGTGCCCGCCCGCCACAAACACTCTTCTTTATGAATAGATAATTCTAGAGCTACTTACGTGACCATTGTGCAATACTGCGATGAAGTTGGAATTATTGAATGATAAAGAATCGCTCTGGACTACCGGGATACGGTAAGTTCCAAATAGCTTCTTATATTGTCCCATATCTAGAGGCTTCCCACCTTTTTTATCAACTGGGAGGGTATCACTAAAAAACGCATAAATCAATTTGTTATGTCAGCTAAAATAACAATGAAGATTTGTATAATATTTTAATAGATTCTGATGAATTTTGAGAAATAAATGAGTAAAAAATGCATAATACTGTGGATAAAAGTGTATACCTTACAAAACGCAAAATATGAAAAAAAAAATAGATATTATGTGTACCCATCAATCGCTTTTTTATAGTTTAATGAGGCTAAGATCATTTTGGCTGCATAGAGAAGCTGCTCGCCCTCATTGTTGAACTTCTGGAAGGGTAACACCATGCCAGGGTTGGAGTACACCGCCAAGGGACAGCGGATGTCCAAGTAGTAGCCTCGCAGCCACCACTCTGCCAGCCAGTTCTCCGTGGTCTTGGCACGCTTCTCCAGTAGTACCTGAAACATTTGTCAAAATGTCTTTTAATATATACAGAAAGCTGGAAAATAGTTTTAAAAAATAAAACTTTCTGTATTGTAAATAAGTACATTCTGCAAACCCTACCTATACATTTCCAATGTGAGGAAACATGAATCACCATTTTACAAAACGCAGTGCCGCATTTATTCTACACACCTTCAATTTCAAACCTATAATTCAAACCTAATATTATTCAAAACCTAAAAAAACATGAATTCATTTAATGTAATGTTAATTTGAATGAAATTACCTGCAACTTTTGTCCAACACCAGCCTCAAATTTGTTAACCAGGTCAGTTGTGTTCTGTAATTCTGCATTGTTTAAAAAAGGCTTCACCGAGCGCAGATATTTTTCCAGTGTCTGACTCAGCGGGGGAACTGGCAACTTCGGCAAGTTTTGCGGGTTAGTGGCTTTTTTTGAATATGATACTGTTGAGGCGCAAACCCTTGGCGGCGAATAGACTGGATCCTCCAGTCTTTGAGAATCAAACTAAAAAATAAGTATAATTTTAATGTCTGTCATTGGAAATGAGGCAATATCCTCTGGTTCCACAATATGTCTTCCCAGGTCTCATCTCTCTTCTTCACTCCTCCTTGGTTCCCTGAAGGCTCCACGAGGGAAGAAAACTCGTCTCTCCTCTCCGCTCCTCAGTTCCCCGAAGGCTCCACGATGGAGACTTCACCTCCCTTTGGTTCCCTGGAAGGCCCCACAAGAGAAGAGTCCACCCCACCTTGGTTCCCATAAAAATGCCTAAATAAATATAAATCGAATAACATACCTGCATTTTAATGTGTGTTACAGAAAACACAAAATGTTGCAGTGAGAAGTTTTAGAAAAGGAGATATATACTTACGATTTCTCTAAAACTGTTAACCCTGGCCATTAGTTAAACAAGAAGATATTTAAATCAGCTTTGCTCGAGATTCGTGATAAACGATTCGTGATGGTACACAATAATAGGTATTGGAACTTTATGGATTATAGGAAAAAAGGAAGCATAAACTCACTGAAGGCAGAATAATGGTGTCTCTTGGCATAGAACACTGCTTTCACTTTGAAAATTGTCAAGGCACTGACCTTGTGACTTCACATATGTAGCTCCCTAGTATATATTATTCACACCCATATCTAGTCCCTACTAGATATGGGTGTGAATCAGGTAAATGACAGGAATACTCCCTAACAATAGGTTCATTTTCTCTTATTTATGTTTGTTTTCCGCAGTGAAAGGTTAAGAATATGGCAAAAGTTGAAGAATCCTAGAGCAATGTTTAACTATACAGAACTTTTATGATTACTTCGGGCACTCTCATTCTTTCTTCCAAAAAAAGAGTGTTCATGATCAACCACATCCTTCCATTAGAAGCGGAAATGATTCAGAATAAAAATAATAATGACCATTAGGTACACTTGAATAGATGAATTAATGTTTCATGTGCCAAGATCCGATTAATGAAACGATTCATATAATTATTACAAGCCGGTACAAACTGGCTAGGTCCTGGGACTTTTCTTTAAAACCAGACAACCCCGGTAAAAACAGGATTATTTTAAGGTGATCAAATGAGGTATAGATATGTCATGTCTAAAAGGATTACAAAAATACGAAAGCTCTAGATTATGCCTGCCTCTCTCCCTAAGTAGTTTCTCCCGATCTGGCCCGCCACACAGTAGGTGAGTAATGCATTCACCACCAAGACTTAGACAAACCTCACCCCAAGAACCCGGGCACCCCTACTAAATTTTCAAACGTAGCGAACCACTTGGGGTGACCTATGGCATATAATGTATAATGATGCAGACACCTACATATATATAATCAGTATTAACAACATAATTAACAAATTCGGAAATATTGGAATATTAAATTTGTTTTTCACACGGGCTGCATCTATTCATAGCCTTAATAAAATTTAAGCGTTTTATACAAGAGATTAAGAATTAGATTATGACATGGAGAATAATGATTAGGTGGCAACTATCAACTATGGTTTCATTGATAATAATAAATATTGTCACCATCTTCTTTTATAAATATAAAAGAGAATGTCCGTGGCGGGCGGGCGGATGGGCGGCCACATGGCAGACACCGCATGGGCAGAATTTGTTTAATTTTCATACAAATCTTTTTTACAAACAGTTTTATTTCGAGATTGATGAAATTTTGCTCACTTGACCTTCAAAACAAGAGGAAGGTCACTGTCAAGTCTTATTTCGAAAAGCTCTGTGTAAAGCCAGGCCACGCCGGGGACTTCAGATGGTTATAACATATATTACGACTGAGGAATAAAAAAAAGTTTACTTACGAAGTCGGGACCAAATTTTCCAACAATCTTAATCATTGCTTGTGATTGTTGACCAACTGCTGTGAAGAATCTGAACAAAATACAAAATAATATAAAACTTAGTGTTTGAAGTTGACAGCTTCTTCTTGAGACGGTCCTCACGACAGGATCGCGACCCCCACTTCAATTTCCATGGTGGACGTTGCTCCTCCACTCATCGCAGTCCTGCGCATCGTGAAAAATTGTGGTGAATCCTGAGCAATCTGAGAAATGTATTCGCTTCCTTTCACTGGCTCTAAGTGTTCATGTTTCCACGTCATATAGAAATATGGAGAAAATCAGTGCCAGGATGTTTCTCATCTTGATGGCCTTCGATATGCGTCTGTAGCTCCATATCTTTTGCATTTTGCTCATGGCGTGTCACGTAAATACTTCTTTTCACTTCTGTTTCACAGCCTGCTTCGTCACTTATAGACGAGCCTAAGAATATGAAGACGTTTACCTTTTCTAAGTCTGTGAGAACATTTTTTCTCACAAAGGTGAAGGGTGTTTGCCCGGTGAATCCCCATTGGGGGACAGTACGATGGTAATTTTTAGTAATCTCGCTTATTTTTCGAGATATCGATACTTAAAAATTTGGTAATTTTTCAGGATTAGTGTCCATGGTTATTACGAATAATTTTTAGAAAAAAACTTTAGATTCGCCTTAATCACCATAAAAGGAAACTTTTTGCATCACGGGCGGAGGAAAATGATGCATTTTAATTTTCAATTGCGTAAATTTAAATTTCACTTCGCGAACCGATACGGCGATAATCCGGCGGCCATTCCGTCACTGTTTGTTATGTTGGTATCCCTGACACAAACAAGAGCTAGATACAACTGTAGCCGACTTCGTGGGATACATGATAAGGCGCGTAATTATGAAAAACAGAATTAATAATATAATGTAAACGAACCTCTAATCAGAATCACTTCAGAGTCTAGCTGAGGCACTGGAATGGAGACAAACCATTCAAATCCTGAGATGTTTTTTAAAAAAAAGATAATATACACAAACCCGCTACATAAACCCTGCTTTGCCAGACAAACCATTCAAAACCTGGGATGTTTTTAAAATAAAGATAATGTACACAAGCCCGCTACACAAACCCTGCTTTGCCAGACAAACCATTCAAAACCTGGGATGTTTTTTTAAAATAAAGATAATATACACAAGCCCGCTACACAAACCCTGCTTTGCCAGACAAACCATTCAAAACCTGGGATGTTTTTCAAAATAAAGATAATGTACACAAGCCCGCTACACAAACCCTGCTTTGCCAGACAAACCATTCAAAACCTGGGATGTTTTTAAAATAAAGATAATATACACAAGCCCGCTACACAAACCCTGCTTTGCCAGATAAACCATTCAAAACCTGGGATGTTTTTTAAAATTATGGTGACATGCAGCTTTCGTAGTTTAATCTCAAAGTTCCGTATTATCCGTGAGATGAACTAAATGCATTGTCTGTTGTGTTTTCATAATTTTGCGCCTTTTATGTATCCCACGAAGTCGGCTACAGTCGTATTTAGCTCTTCGCTAATATTATCAGGGATACCAACATAACAGTGACGAAATGGCCGCCGGATTGTCGCCGTATCGGTTCGCGAAGTGAAATTTAATTTTACGCAATTGAAAATTAAAATGCATCATTTTCCGCCGTCCATGATGCAAGAAGTTTCCTTTTATAGTTATTAAGGCTAATCTAAAGTTTTTTTCTAAAAATTATTCGTAATAACCATGGACACTAATCCCGAAAATTTACCAAAATTTTAAATTCTATGTAGACTAATACCATAGATTGCACTCAATGCTACGTCTCTAATAAAGGTTAGGTTAGGTTAGGATAGGTTAGGTTAGGGTAAAAACAGTACTTTTTATAAAATTGATCAATTTGAATCTGAATTTTAAGTATCGATATCTCGAAAACTAAGCGAGATATTGAAAAATTTTATTCTTCATTTTCGCCTTATTCTGGGCTGTTCTACCTGAAAACACCCGTCCAATTGCGGCACTACGGAAATTGTACTTGTCTCTTCATTAGTTTGTTTTGTCTTTGTTGATCAATAGGCCTAGATTATGGCTTTCTTCCTCTATTTTAGCAAAGAGGTGGTTCACTTCTTCTTCAGAAGATATCGAATATTTGAGTGTTTCCCCACCAACGTTTATTCCACCTCTCCAACTGTCAAGCACCTTACCTTACGCATTTTTGTTGACAAATTTACAGCTAGTAAAAAAGTTTTAAAAAGTCTATGATGTATTCTTTTTCAATATTTATTTTATTTACATGCAAACTAGATTTGATTCCATCTAAGGGACATTGATAAAATTTATTTGATTTGTTAAAATAAATGATTACTTCAAATCTGGTAATATCAGTACAAGTTAAAGCAATCTACTTATAATTATTCTGCCAGTGCTAACACATTGTACGATACACTAGCAAGGCCTACAACATAAATATACCAATCCCAAATGGTCTACAACTTGTATTTGTATGGTTTTGGATTGGAATCTATTTTTTATTTATTTTAACATACATATTATTAATTTATAAACAACAAAATCATTATTAATTTTTCCATTACTTACACTGTATTATCGTAAACTGCTTGCGGGTAAAATACTTATGGTATCTGGAAAAGAAATAAAGTGCGAATATTTTACATACCTATTTTATCTAATCTTATTTTTTCCTAATCATAATTATTAATCCCTTGTTATAATTTGGAATCATTGATGTACTGATAAAGAATGTGAACAGAATCCTAAACATTTTTAAACACAGCGAAATCAAATAATCAAAAGTGAATTATAAATTGAATATTATTGATTATAAAATTTTGTTTGCTATTGAATAATGGTACAAATGTTGGCAGTAGTCGTCTGCCAGATAATTTATTTCATGTTCGAATTACTATGGTAGGTATTATATATTTATTATTTAATGCCATCTTACGGATTATGGTTAAAGTTTTCAATAATGAAACTAGGAGATTTCTTCTACTACTTTATGGCATCAACGATAGATGTCGCCGTTCATTGTAGTATTGTCATATTTATTATACTTGTCGCATAGAAGTTGTTGTTTATAAATAACTAGCTTTTTCCCGCGGCTTCGCTCGCATGGTGTAAGGGGGTTCCCACTCCGCCTCCTCCAACCCCCCCTCCCCCCTCCCCCCCCCCCCCCCCCCCCTCCCCCCCCCCCCCCCCCCCCTACCCCTCCGCCATCTCTCCCTCCCGCTTTCCATATATTCAATCCCAGTACATTCAGTTTTTAAACAGCCCGTGTGCCACTTTTACAATTTTTATTCAAATTTCCATTTTTCATGTACCTACCTGTATTAAATTTGGTACCTAACATAAGTACCTATTTAAAATATCTAAAATTCTTGATTCGATTCAAACTATTAGTGGAGTACGTACTTTAAATAAATTTATCAGCTTAAAGATTTTCAAAAATAGAATCCTGATTTAACAATCATTGTTTCGCAAAATGTCATTCTCAAACACGCGAACTGTCAAATGTGCGATAGTCGTTAGGTTTTCTGAAATTATCCAATTTTCTGCGCAATTTTCTTAATTTTTCTCTCCTTAAGAAGCATCCTCGTACTTCAAGAAATATTCTAAAAAAAGAATTAGCAAAATCGGTTCAGCTACTCTCGAGATTTGCGCTTAGCAACACATTCAGCGATTCATTTTTACATATAAGATGTTCTCAATCAAATCAGATTCACAGATGCCTGAAGTCAACAAATTAAGTTAATTTGCTTTATTTTTTTTTCAAATTTTTAAAAAATCTTTTGATAATTATAATAATAATATTTATATTTGGATGACTTATTTTCAACATCTCCACAAGAAGAGTCATTCATTTATTTATCTACTTATCATGTATTTATGTACATATTTTATGCGAAACAACAGCCCACAATAAGAATGGTTTATTTAAATATTTATTATTATATAAATATTATCTACTTAATTGAGAAACCAATTAAACAATTCGTTGTTATACAAAATATTGTACCTAACTAAACTATATATTAACCAATAACAATTCTTACGTTTATATAATTACATATTCATAATTCGACTACCATAATACGGGCATGTGCCTAGCGTGGTAGTCGAATCACCTGTAAAAACTGTATTAAAAGTTATATGATGAATAAAGAAAAGAAAAAAAAAAGATCAGCCAAGCCATAAATATAGATGTGAATCATAGTTATTTCATTTGAATGACAAGCACTGCAACATGACAGTTGTGCTTTTCTATTGATCACAATTTGTTCAATTGATCATAATTTGTTCAATTGAACACGAGCTGTCCCGAGGCAGACTGAAACGGACCTAGAATCATCATTTTTTTAACGGGGGTTGTCACGAAACTAAATGACGCCAATTGGCCATTTGATTGCAATATTACATTTGGATTTCTGTGAAACAGAATTGTACCTTACAGTACTATTAACATACAAATAATTTCAGTTGTAGATGCATGGGTGCATGCATGATTTGAAATTATATTCCAGCGTAATGCGTAAAATTATATAATTTCAATGAATTTTTAATTTTTCAAAATTGGAACTGATAAGACATTATCTAGTTCCTATCTCTATAATATTAGGCCAAAAAAAAAGTTAATAATTATTGACTTTTTATTTATTATTTGGGCATGATTTGAACATTTGTTATTGGGTTGTAACCTAATTATTATAATTTATTGTTTTCTTTAATGCATGTAATGTTATTAAGGGGGCGTTCAAGTATTACGTAATGCAATTTTTGAAGATTTTTGACCCCCCCCCTCCCCCCCATGTAACGCGCTGTAACGTTTTTCCGTATCACCCCCCCCTAAACGTTACGTAACGCCCAAGTGACAATTTTTACCTGAAAGTCACAATTAAGTTGCGCAAAGTACTGGAAAGTCGCTTAAATACCTTTTTTCTTGTTTTAATCGCGTTTGGTTTTAAAAGGATTGCCAACTTGGAAAATTTTAATTCCCTAGTTTTTTATCTAAATAAAGAAAAACATGTTACGTAACGCGTTGTTCAAACCCCCCCCCTCCCCCCCCCCCTCGTAACGCACAGTAACGTTTCACAAGACCCCCCCCCCAAGTGCATTACGTAATACTTGAACGGCCCCTAACCTGTAAATGTTCCTAATAAAATAAAATAAAGACAGATCTAAATATGTCAAAAAATTAAGGAAATAAAAATCTGAATCCACAATAATTCTTAAAGTTCACTAACGGTGTTAATTTGAAAGGTACTCGTAATTCTGGTTGCCTCTCTAAATGTTTTAAATTGTGAGAAAAAATATTTATTTTTAGTATAATAAGGTACCATAGTTCGATGGTAGATTTGTTAAATCTTCAAATGAAAAACTTATTTTGCAAGACATATTTCATATTATGTAATCATACATTATTGTAAATCAATACGTTATCTAGAAAACGCATGTTTCAAAATTTTAATTTTAGTTCAAATAAAATCATTAAAAAAAATATCCGCGCACGTGTTTTGTGACAAAAATTTCTCCATTTTGTCCATCTATTTACGGTCTTACAAATTAATATATTTCAGATTTTTTTGCACGTTTATTTTGCTAAGACATTATTGAAAAAATTATATAATAATTATAATAAAAAAATAATTACAAAATGAACATAGTTTTAATAGTTTTATCATCACGGCTTTCAGCATTTTTGGATGTAGGTATAAATTAGCAAAATTTGGAATGAAATAAAATCGATATCAAGTTATAATTTTAAAAAGCTAGTATGGAGAATAATTAATCTTTCTCATTGGAACCGCCCTGTACGATTGTAAGAACATCTTTCGACGAAATGTGGATTTTCAGCCACTGGCTGGTTAAAGGCCCTTAAGAAAATAGATAATATTTGTTTTTTATAGGCAATGATCCTAAGATAAACATTTTCAGCTTCAAAAATCCTACAAAAAACATCGATTTTTCACAGGTTTGGACTAGTTTCGTAACACTGTTCCATCACAAAATGACTAATTTACAATATATTTTTAGTAGGATAATGCTCCCACTCAAAGTTTTGCTGGCCATTATATCAGGCCAAATGGAAGTCAGCAGCGGCCTTGGCTTGTGATTTTTCCTGTATCGGGGCTTCGAGTACCCTTCCGAGGGCTTCAGTGGCCACCTGTCGCTGTTGGACGAGAAGGACTACGAGAAGGTGGGCGGCTCGGGGACCATATTCAGAATACTAACCAATGCGTGATCCCTGGTATCGTCTCTGGAGGCCTGAAGTTAATTGTAAAGTTAGCCTCCTTGACTGACCTCTTTTGTTTCCAAAACCATGTGGAGGTTAGATTTGTAATGATACACTGATGAAATTTTAAATTGCTTATAACAGTTTAGGTAAACTAACAATAAGTGATTTGAATTATGATGCTGCCCTCAAGGCTCTCAGAAATGGAATGTGATTAGTTTTAGAAAAAGGTTGATAACAAAGTTTGACAACAAATTGACATATTTTGATTATCATTAAAATCACAGACAAAACAAACCAAAGACAAGGTAGAAAGTTGAGAAAAAGGCAACACAGACATTGCATTCAAGAAAAGGAGTACGTAGACAGAAATGAATTTAAATGAAGAAATAATGGCAAATATAAAATAAAGTTAGGTATTTGAAACTAGGACCGAACAACCGACACCAGCCGAGCGATTCTCTATCTTTTGTGAGATCGAGATAGATCTGGGGCGAGATCTTCTGTCAGATTTGTGTGATTTTCTATGGCTGTTAAATGAATAAATAATCATGCATACTTGCAAGAATTTGTGTTTAAAACGACCTAAACTAAAATATGTGACAGCTCATAGCTGAAATTCAGCCCATAGAAAAAGCAAATAACAGCCAAAGAAAATCACACAAATCAGACAGAAGATTTCGCCCGAGACCTATCTCGATCTCACAAAAGATGGAGAATCGCTCGGCAGGAAGATAATAATAAAATAAATAATAATGCAAAGAGTATTGTAAAAATTTTAGTTATATTTTTTACAATTTTAATTTTCTCTTGTATACATTTTATAAAATAATTTGTTTATATACATGAGGCAGGTGTCTGCTTTTTCAAAAACCAGCACAATATCTCGAATTACAAAATGCTACAATTATTCCAAATCCCGCCACCAAAAATATAACTTGCATGATCATTATAATATGTTGGTTATTGAATTTATTAAAATAATGTTCCATATAAAAATCTAATCACAGAAAACCTTAAGGAACATTCCCTATTTACGTAAGTTCTATCAAAATCAGTCTATTTATATTATCGTCAGTTTAATTGCTTTACTTTACAATAAAATATCATAATATCATGTTACGTATGAAGTTTGAGGAGTTCATAGCACCTCACAGTTTGGATTGAGTTCCCAACAGTAATGTGTTGTGCATATCCATCAGTGACTGCTCCAGAGCCTTTCTGTACTGACGTACATCTGTCTCTGGATTGGATTTGAACGCCGATGTGGCGAAGTTCATATCCTTGTTACGAGGATTGTAACACGTGGCATATCCATTGGGCGTCAGTGGGGCGTAGCACATGAAGCTGTCACAGCGAGCGGCAACCTAAACATCACCAACTCATTTAGCACACACAATGAACAATTGCATTATTTTCTACTGCAAACCCTGACCTTGGCATTGGCCCCATATTTGGACGGGTTTCTACAGGGTACAGTAGAAAAGTAATTATGAAAAGGGAAATTCAATACAGTGGAATCTGTTTATAATGATATCGAAGTTAAATGACAAACACGTCATACTAAGCGAACGTCATACAAAGCATTTTCAGGTCCGGTCAGTGGTTGAGCGGGCATAGCGCTTGGATCCCATCCGGGCATCGCGTGTTCAATTCCTCGGCTGGCTAAGTCCTCCATCACAACACAAGCAACATTTTCGGCTTTCTGTGGTGGTAGTAGGAGATTTTCAAACTTTGTTGGGTTATTCGTAACCCGGGAATGTTTGTCTTTCTTTTAAAAAATAAAAATAAAATTTGTAGAAAATAAACAATCTCCTGTTTTTGTTAGGTAGTTATACACGTAATATTTATTTTAATAGAGTGAAACCAGCACCGTGACGTACCCCGCACGCGTCGAACGTCGTCAGGCATCACGTGGGCCTCCCGAACACTGTCGAAGGTATTAGGAATCATGTCGGTCACTACAACCGACATAATTTTCCATGAAATTAGGACATAATTTATTAAAAATGGGTCATAATAAGCGTCATATCACTACGTATAAGCGAAGTCATTATATTCGACTTAGTTATAAATAATTTTATATGAAAACCAAACTTCGCTATGTAATTACTTCATATTAATCGGTTGGTCAATATAGGCGGAGTCATAATAAACGGATTCTACTGTACTTGGCTTATAATGTAGCAGTAAGTATAATAAACTAGTCTGAAACTATTTACAGATATGCAGATAGAAACGTGCACTACTTCTTTCATTGTTCATTTGTACGAGGCAACATCTCAATAGTAGGTATCTTAAGCTCGCAGTATAGTACAGTAATCAGTAATTCTCTCTCAGTAATCCGCCACTCGGCCGTTCGACAACTACAATAATCTGATGTTATTTTTGCTAGTTGGAAGAACAATATCAAGCTATTCGAGTATTCGTACGTCAAATTAAAAAAATAGATTGAGCGCCAAGCTTTGTACACCGATGGGTTGGATTATCTTACATACTCAGTTACCATATCTACATCTAGCGTGCTCTTGCTGACCAGTTATCAGGGTTAATTATTTAATTTTTAATTAAGTTTTTTCAATGGAGTCTCTTCTGGGGAGCGTTAACATGAAACCTCAACTAACCAAAAAATTAAAAATTGTATGAAAGATCGATAGGGTTTTTGTTTGCTTTATGAAATATTCATTTTTAGCATATTTTGTATGTACGAGGAACCAAAACTAACGAGACTTTCTTTATAACTATTTTATTATGTAGTGCCGTTCCTTATCCAGAATATTCCTTAGTGAGAGAGATGGCATCTCTGTTTCTGTCCGATTTCGGTCTTTCTTCTCCTTTTACCTTCTTGAAATATTCAAATTTCGCGCGATTTTTGTCCCTCGATCTCAATCACTGCTACCAACAGCTAGGCGTACACAAGCGTTGACGCGACGCCATTTTCTTCAATTGACGTCTAGTTTCTATTCCGAACGGTTGTTACACTATAAAATTTCTTTCTTCTCCAAAATAATTTTACGCAATTATTAACTACGTAATGACAGATAATATTGTGTATCTTGTAGCGGTTGAGATTCCCGCGTACGCGAGTGTAATTCAATATAAACAAAAACGAAATTTTGTTCCTTCTTCAAAGGGCTTTTACGCAATTATTATTCACGCAATGTCGGATAATATTGTGTATCTCGAAGCGGTTGAGATCGTAAATCGATTATACGCGAGTGTAAATCAATATACCTAAACAAAAACAAAATTTTGTTCCTTCTCTAAAAGAATTTTACACAATGTCGGATAATGTCGTCTCTAGAAGCGGTTGAGATTACCGCGTTCGCGAGTATAAATCGTGTCAAAAGACGAAAAATGAAACAAGATAATTTGAGTTCCGACTGTTTCTCAGATGAATCCGTTAATTGTGACAATAAACGAAAAAGATGAAGGCTCCGCCGCGCCGGCACTCACCAAGTTCCGACAGCTCTATTTCCAGAAGGCGAGAGAAAGGAATGGCACTTTATATTAAAAAATTAATAGAACAAGTAGGCAGACTACAAGATTTTGTTTTGCAAGAACAGAGGTCAAGATTCGCAGAGAATGCAACCTCCGAGAATATGTCTATCGCAGAAACTGAGAACCAGTGCTCAATAGTAGCCAGGAGTAATCCTCGTATTTTACAAATGCAGGGCCCCACCATTTCTCTTAGAGAACCCTTAAGTCTGTCCCTCCTCGGGACAGACTCAAAGTGTTAGAGCGCCTTTGACGGTAATCAAAAATATTGGACCAATGCAAGATAAACAAGTTCATTAAGGGCCACCTTGCCAATCCGGGTTTTAAAGAGTTTAAAAGGTGTACTTTAGGTTGCAGCCATATGATTCTGGGTTTTTTCAACATGTCACTCTTCGCCGATATAACGCATGCAGCTCTCAATGATAGGGTGCAGCTGCAGCAATTAGTCGAATGGGGTTTCGAGGCACAGGATGTCTACCCAGAAAGTACGAGAAAGTTAACGAGTTGTTTGGAGGATCATTTCAGAATGACTTACAAAAATGGTCTGATGACCAGCTGCAGATCACATGTGGAAAATCGGACAAAAAGTACTGATGCAGATCTTTCCTACTTCCTCACATCTCTTCAATAAGGAAGCCCTCTATACCCAATTGCAGAATTTGGGAGGAGTAAAGAATTGGCCATCACTGCTATAGGTCCACCAAAAGAGGGGACGGTTACAAAAAAGGTATCAAAACCACTTTCGGGGACGAGATTTCTTTCCATCTCAAAAATTTTTTCCATCCTGAGAACCCTTTCGCCTGAGGGGGGCAGACCCCCAAAGGTATCCCAAGCCCTCTACCTCTGGAGTTTAAAGGGGGGGGGGGGGGAAAGATAGTAGCAAGCGACCGGTGCGAGGGCAGACCTCTAACCGATGTTACTACAGGAGTGCATGACTTGAGGCCACCAAAGTTTCGGGCGGTGCAATTGCTGAATTACAAAAACAAATGGGCAGCTCTAAATGCTCCCAAAGTTGTTCTGAAAATCATAGGGGATACAGAATCCTCTTCTTTACAAAGCTTCTATTATTATGCCCAACTGCCCTAATTTTAAAAATATTTGTGACAAAGATTACCCCAGCAATGACAAAGGAAATAGAAATCATCCAAAAAACTAAATATATTGGAGCCGGCAGTCAACAACTCCGGTTTTCTTTCCCAAATGTTCCTGGTCCAAAAGGGGACAGCAACAACAGACCTATTATCGATAAATTCCCGAATTTCTCCAACCACAAAACTGGATGACAAAAATAGAAATGTTGCACGCATATTTCCACATCCCAGACGCAGAGTCTCGCCATCATTTTCTGAGGATTTTGTACAAAGTAGTCATTGCAAATGACATGTCTTCTCCAGGGCTTGAGCAGTGCTCCACAAGCCTTTGCCAAGGTGACCAATTGGGTTGCGGAGACCTTACACCATCAAAATATGAGGGCCATTGTATGTATACCTGGACGATTTC
This sequence comes from Limnephilus marmoratus, assembly GCA_917880885.1. NCBI lineage: Eukaryota > Metazoa > Arthropoda > Insecta > Trichoptera > Limnephilidae > Limnephilus > Limnephilus marmoratus. The sequence goes on along the minus strand of OU862909.1, from coordinate 54,647,025 downwards.
CTTCTGGTCCACCAGACATGGAAATTCTGAAGGTCAAAACAAATCTATTTTTTGAACCTACTAGGAGACTTCGGTTGGACCGTCAATTTGAAAAAAGCATCAACCAGCAGACACAAATAGAAATGAAAGACATATCATGATGGGCACAGAAAGTAAAGGTCTTTATGCCACTACACATCCCCGCTGTCTCTCATTTCCTCTCGACCGATGATACAAGTCGATGGTGCTCCGATTGCGGGGAATTGGACCAGGGGACAGCAGGATTGGCACGAAAACTTGAAAGAGATGTTTGCTATACTAAATGCCTTGAAAAACCAGAAAAGATGTTTGAGGAGTTCTACTGTTCTAATATAGTCTATACTAGAACACCACACTGCACCTTTATGGGTCGGTACAATGACCTTGCGGACCACTTGTCCCGAGGAATCCGTTTTCCGGAGTTGCACCTTCTACCTCCTGCAACAGAACAGATATTTCACAAATGGGGCAGACCCACTGTGGACCTGTTTGCCTCACATGGCTCACGTGGTGGAAAGATGTGTCCATAGACAGGGAAGACAAAGTGGCGATATTTCATAATGTTTTTAGCAGACCTTGGCACTTTCCTCTGGCATGAGTGTTTTGTCTAATTCCCCGGGTGCTTACTCATCTGAACAGCTCCACAGGAAATTACCTGCTAGTAGCTCCCAAATGGACGAAAATACTACTACCAGACTTGAAACAGGGAGTATTAAGTCTTATCTTTGCTAGGAAATCATATATATCTACGCAGATACTAATAGACACCACCACAGGCTCTCACCGCAAATACTTAAACTGGAGCTGCAAGTGTGGAAAATTGGAACTCAGATGTTAGATTGCAAGGATGGTCCGATATAGAAAGAGAGACATTGACGCGAACGATTCCTGGAGATGTGCAAAACTCCAGTGGATAACAAGCTTGTCTCCCAGTTGCAGAGACTTAATGGGACGAACAAAGTCTACAGGGCTTAGTTTTCGCAAACCCTAGAATTAACGAATCTATGTCAAGGTAGAAAAACGAAACTCGGGCAGTCATGCAAACTCAACGTGTTTCCGCAGGAAATCTGGGTTCCACCCAATTTCCATTTCGGTACCGGTGGGCAGACCCCGGTCATCATCAGTTCTTCCTCTGCCAGCAGAGGACGGAATTTTTGGAGACCGACAGTGCATGGGCAAACCTCACACTGTCGCCCCTGAAAAAATTGACAATCAGCCCAGGCGATTTCAGGGAGGACAATTTCTAAGTTCTTTAGAACAATGGCGTATCGCAAATGCCCCCATTTTTTCTCCTAAAAATCCTCAATGGCTATCGGATTCCATTTTGGTTGAGACCACCAGTCCAGAACCACTCCGGTGGGATTGAAAAATTTCGCCATGGGTCCAACAAAAGCAGCTTCCATAACAATTTTATTGGCAGATTGGTCAAGACAATACTACCAATACTTATGCTGGTATTGAGGCCTCTGCGAAGAGGACCAGATCAGCAGTGGCTTCACTTCGTTGGTTTGAAAAGTTATTTATCCAATAGAGAAAATTTTTGGAATAGGTTAATTGGCAAAGTGAAAGTACCTTAGAATAATAATAGTAAAAGAAATAAAACAGTCCAATATTCAATAAAGGAGCTGGGGACTTCGTCAGCCTTGAAAAGGTAGCAGATCTCCAAAGGTCCTACATTTCTGGAGTCAGAAGGAGAAGAGACCGGTGTGAAGGCAGACCTCTAACCGGCGTTTCTACATGAAGTCACCCACAACAAACCGCTTTAGGCCAGTCTTTCGCCATCCTTGACAATCCTGTGTAGACCAATTATTCGCCTGAGGGGGACAGACCCCCAAAGTTCCTCCATTTCTGGAGTCCGAAGGATAAGCAATCGGTGTGAGGGCAGACCTCTAACTCTAACTGGCACTTCTACTTGAAGTCATAATTGACAAACCTGTTTAGACCAATCATTCATCTGAGGGGGCAGACCCCCAAAGTTTCTCCATTTCTGGAGTCGGAAGGATAAGCAATCGGTATGAGGGCAGACCTCTAACTCTAACTGGCACTTCTACTTGAAGTCATAATTGACAAACCTGTTTAGACCAATCATTCATCTGAGGGGGCAGACCCCCAAAGTTTCTCCATTTCTGGAGTCGGAAGGATAAGCAATCGGTGTGAGGGCAGACCTCCAACCGGTACTTCTAAATGAAGGTGATCACAATTGACATCAACACTGCCACCAGACGATAGCAGACAATTCTCACTAAGGAATATTCTGGATAAGGAACGGCACTACATAATATTGGAGTTTTACCTACCATTAAAACTCTTATTATGTTGCCTTCCTTATCCAGAATATTCCTCATCCCCTGTCTGGTGAGACTACAATTGAAGAAAATGGCGTCGCGTCAACGCTTGTGTACGCCTAGCTGTTGGTAGCAGTGATTGAGATCATAGAGGGACAAAAATCGTGCGAAATTTGAATATTTCAAGAAGGTAAAAGGAGAAGAAAGACCGAAATCGGATAGAAACAGAGATGCCATCTCTCTCACTAAGGAATATTCTGGATAAGGAAGGCAACATAATAAGAGTTTTAATGGTAGGTAAAACTCCAATATTATTATGGCCGGGGTAGTCGAGGGGTAAGGCTTGACTCGCAATCCGAGGTCGCGGGATCGAATCCCGGTGGGCAAATAAATTTTATTTGATTAATTTTTGTTATTTCACAATTAATTCATTTAAAATAATATATAGTATATTTGCGGCACGTTCCAGAGTGGAAGATACGGGTGAAATGCAGATCCCGCCAATGTCAGGGAATTTAATAAAAATGCACTTTTTAGATGAGAAAAGTGTGGAGAAGATGAATAAAAAATAAATTGAGGCGTGCTCGGCAAAATTGAGGGAGATACAACCTTTCAAAGTATTTAAAATTTCACTTCGCGAGTTGATATTGACAGCCCGTTCGCCATTTTTTCATTGCTTATGTTGGATCCCAGACCTAATACAGAATTAATAGTACGCCAGAATCACAAACCATGTTACTCAAACCTAGCGTAGCCGCTAAACCACTTGAAAACTGGGATGTTTTTCTTGCCTTGACGTGAGTAGGCGTTAGAAAGGGGCACTTTTTTTGTATCACAAACCATGTTTAGCGTATTAGGTTATGACAAAATGGCGGGCGGACTGTCAATATCAACTCGCGAAGTGAAATTTTAAATACTCTGAACGGTTGTATCTCCCTCAATTTTGCCGAGCGCGCCTTAATTTTTGTTTTATTCAGCTTTTCCACACTTTTCTCATCTAGAAAGTGCCTTTTTATTTAATTTCCAGACATTCCTGCATTCCTCCCGAAGATACTCTCAGTATCACCCTCGGTATCACTCTCGGTAAGACCACCATTCAGAATTGAAACGTTGCTTGAAATGGCTGTAGCCGAGTTTGTTGACCAGTTCTGAATAGCCACATACTTCCCCACCTTCCTCTTCCCCATCTCCTTCCCCTACCCACTACCTTCAGCTTCACAACATACCCCAATTGGGGATGCCATAGTCTCATCAGCTCCAGACGGGAGCAGTTGGGACACTTGTGAGGTATTCAAATAAAAAAATAAAAAAAATTAAATTCAATATTTTTGCAACAAAATTTGGTCGCCTTCAAAGTACATATTCACCATTAGAGTGTATGGCACTTGTCAAATCATTTTTTCCACATTAAAGACAATTTTGAAACTCATCATTGGAATGTCACTCATCATTCAACCTTTTTTCCTGATGCTATCTTGCAAGCTCTTTAGTGCCTCCGTATAGAACTATCGGTTAAATGTTTGGTATGGAGGAACAAACCACATCACCTCTGACATCAAAAAACAAATGAGCATTGCCTTGATGGTCGATTTCACCCAATGCGCATTTTTCGGATAAGGAAAGAGAACACTCTTCCATTGGCTTGACCTTTGCCTGGTTTCGGGATCATACCCATTACAAGTTTTTGAGAACGCCATTTAGTGTTTTCGTCGAAAGAAGGAATCTTGATTTACTTAAAATTAAACTTTGGACGAACGTGCTCTCACAGCGATGCGTACACTGACTGAGAAAGAGTTTCTGTACAACAACCGACCACATAAAACCTGTTCCTCTTCCACTTCTCTCCTCTACCGCCCGAGTCTCGTTACTTTTGGGGTCCCTCGTATGTACTATAACCAGCTTTCACTAATTGGACACTTGTCCGATTATCGGGGTGACGGATTAGTGAGAGAGTACTGTTCATTTTACATATTTATTTTATAATCACCTGACTAGTAGATATCCGCATTTCGGTACTCCTGGCAAAAGCTGGGTCAGAGTAAATGGCGGGAAGTTGTATTCCATTTTCAATGGCGGTCAATTTGAGTCCTAGTAAATGCCTGTCAACTCCCAATCCATTCACCGCCTGAAATAAATTTAATAATGAACTTCCAGGTTGACTGATAGAATAATAAATAATGGCTATGACATAATTTTAATCTGATATAAGAACCATTTCTAACCTGCAATGAATATTCCTTATGCGACTTGATGGCAGTTTGGAGCGCCGCTAATTTGTCCTTGATGGATGCCTTTGTATCCAACATTGTCTTGGCAAAGTTCACTGACTCCAATGAGCAGGACCTGATGGTTTCAGTCCTTCCTCCAATGAATTTACGGGTTGCTGCAGATTCGTAATGAGCTGCTGGAACTTTATGCAATCTAAAAATTAACAGAATGTAAAAAATAAAACATTCAGTAATATGTGAATTATGATTAAAAAGATCATAATTATTTTTTTACCTGTAGAATGCGAATTGAAAAGCCATTTGAAGGAAGCTGTCAGGACTCAACTTTTGAGATTTGATAAAATCTTTCCCGTAAACATCAAATGTAAAGCAATTTAAATCCAGTTCAGCTACCATTCTAAAAGAAATATAAAAAGTGAATTTTACAAGTTCCCAACTTTATTTGTTAATTAATTATGTAATTCATTTATTACTCATTTAATAGCATACTTATCAATGTTTTGTTTCGCTTTATTAATTGAAACCTCAATATCCGGGGTCAGATTAAACTCCAGTTTCTTTATGTCTTTAACAGACGATGATGAAGTTGTATCGCTGGATTTGTTATTTACGCTGAAAACAAAAAGTTTGTGATTGTAAAAATTTAAGAATTAAGTTTAACAATCTAAAAAAAACATTACGTACTTAGATATTACAATTTTATTGTGAATCATCAAAGCAATGAACACAGAGGTGCTATCGCATACTAATATCACGTTAAAACGTGTTCCGCTATTATCCGCGGTGACCGGATTCGTTAGTTTCCAGTCTTTCGACGTTAAAGCATTGGGAGGCTTGGAGATCAAAATTGGACTACTTGGATATAAACAAAACTCTTAAAAACATTCTAAGTACCTATAAATATCTAACCAATATTCTTCTAATAATTCATAATCGAAGTATCTAGTATAGGCAAATGAAATAAACAAACATCTAAATGTGACAATGATTTTTTCAACATCGTTTTTTTTTGGATAAGTTTTAAGATTTTCACGGCCAAAAGCATTTTCGTTATTTGTTTTTGGGGTGTTATGCCGTGTTGCGCTACCTCCTTCTTTAGCCAACGTTTCGGACATCGTTGTGATCACATCTACCGGATCTGCCCTGATGATGGACACTGCAACGATGTCCGAAACGTTGGCTAAAGAAGGAGGTAGCACAACACGGCATAACACCCCAAAAACAAATAACGAAAATCGTTTTTTTTTCTTCAAATATTTGATTTAAAAAAAAATTGTAGGCACACACTCCTTACCGCATTCAAACATCAAATCGCTTAGGGGGCATATATTAATTACGTGAGCAGCTTTTCTTCCAATCTAGACCCCTCCCCACCCCTTAGTGAGATTTCCAGGTGAGCCACTTCGTATAATCTTTTCAAGTAACATGAGATTTTGCTGGACCCCCCCCTCCTTTTGAGCTCACGTGATGAATTATGCCCCCTTAGTACTTTTACCAATTAGTTGCCTGCAAACGGGCAAAAGCTGTATATTTCTTATTTTAAACCTTGTTTCTACTTCTATAACAGATTACGAACTATAAAAACATGTTCATAAATATCCTGTAATAAGTACAATTTTTGATTATTTCTGTTAGCAAACTTACAAATTTCACACGTTCATGATTTCAATGATTATTTATAAAACCTACAACAGTGTATGTAAATATAAGTAGATTCATTGACTTAAAAGCACAGTAAGTAGCTTATATGTTTCGGTATCAATATTCAAGGTATAATTTTTTGAAAGAGCACAGGTGAATCCAAAACTGAGCCTCTAAAATGCAAACCTCCATTGCTTAAGGCATGTTTTTTGTAAATGTCTTAGACGCTACATCTTCTATCTCGTGGAAAATTTACTGAAAAATTAGAAATACAGAAAGGGCACTTTTAAAACTTCTACGGCAATGGCCCAAAAATAGCATAAAACTTACATTCTTTCGTACACCCTAAACAATAGTGAGAGAAACTATATACGTATCTCTGCTTCCCCCATTGGAAAAATGCAAACATTATCATACATCTCCCTAACACGTATTAGAGAAATGAAATGCCGCATGCCATTGCCGTGGAAATATTAAAAACGATTGTTGGACAAAATTAAATGAAAATGGTTTACATGTAATCGATGATGTGGTCCGTTAAAACAGCGATGGGCTGCCCCTCCGCAGGGGAATGCTCGTAGGTCAAACCATTAATTCCATTTGGGCTGACTATGAACTGGAAACAAAAGGTTGATCAGTTGAAAGTAGTAAATAAATCATAAATGATATTTGCACGCACATAAAAAGTCTTTGGCTAAAATTGTACTACCAAGTGTAGAAAAAAATACTCAATATACAAGTAAAATACACAGTATGCTGAAAAAAAAACTGTCATTAAAAGAAAATCTTGGGTGTGTTAAATGTAGTTTTATATTATTTACTATTTAAATTTTATTTGCTACAAAATGAAACCCACCTGAACAGTCTTGTCAAACCATCTGTTGCCAGAGTTGTTCTTGCTGCCATTGCCGTGGATGGTTTCTCCGGCGGCGACAGTTTGCTTCTGCCACCTCTCATCGCCAAGATTCGAGGTTCCCTTATCCAAACACAATACAAACAAGCTCTGCTCTAATGCCTTCAGGCTAGCTTTGTTAGTGCCATCTTCAAAATTAAAAACAAATAATAAACTGAAAACCTTTCAAGCCAAATTTAATAGAACACAACATTTGAACGGAATTTTAATTGTTATTACCTTGAGACAAATCCTTGTAGACCCTGCCCCAAGTGTCACGGTGCTCAGAAGTCAGAATGCCGATGGGGTGGGAAGCAGTTTGCTGCGACTGAGAGATTATCTTCTGCAACTGATTCACAATCTGAGCTTCACCGAGCGGGACATTATCCTCACCCCACAGTGGTAGAGCAAAAGCCTATAATGGAAAAATATCTCGTAACTCATTATTATCAATTTCTCTTTTGAAAGAATTATTATACTGTATATCACCCCTAATGGGTGGAGAAGCCATCACCAGTGTCTCCTCCTAAGCATGCAGGTTTTTAGTAAGTTATATAATCCTTGAGCACTTACGTGACCATTATGAAATACTGCAATGAAGTTGGAATTGTTGAATGATAAAGAATCCCTTTTGACTCCTGGGATACGGCAAGTTCCAAATACTCTCTTATATTGTCCCATGTCTAGAGGCTCCTTTCCCATTTTATCCACTGGGAGAGAATCACTAAAAAAAAACGCATGTATTATGTATATCAGTGTGTTATGTTTGGTTATATAAAAATTAAGATGTGAATAATATTAAATCTAGGAATACACAGAATTTCAATAAGGAAACATGTAAAAAATGCAAAAACCGGAATTCATACGAAACACAATAAGGATAAATAGTTATCATACGTATCAATTAGTTTTTTATAGTCCAATGCGGCTAAGATCATTTTGGCTGTATAGCGAAGCTGTTCGCTCTCACTGTTGAACTTTTGGAAGGGAAAGACCAAGCCGGGGTTGGAGTACACCACCACAGGCCAGCGGTAGTCCAGGTAGGAAGCGTGCAGCCACCACTCTGCCAGCCAATTCTCCGTGGTCTTGGCACGTTTTTCCAGTAGTACCTGAAACATTCATCAGAATGACTTGTAATGGTTGAAGAAAGCTGGAATTAATACTTGTCCAAATATGGATTTTTATTTTAAATGTAAAGAAAACGGAAGTTCATATCATCACAGACGACCTGAAAGACTTCGAGGACATGGAAGGGCAAAAAAGAGCGATATCCGTTAGAGCAGGTACGCTATCAAGACGTTTTCACTTCTGCAGTCTAAACGTAAAAAGAATACCGTTCAATGCTTTCTGCTCATCATTGCACACATCAGAACTGTGGGTTGACTGTACTGCATCCCAATGGCATAAGCTAAAAGTGGCTTACAATATCGCTTATCGCCAACTTTTCCGCCTACTGAGATACATACACTGATACATTCATTTTAGTGTTTAATATTTTTTCAGTTTCATTTCTCATGCTTATCATACTTTTCGTTTTTTTATTTTATTTATTTTTTGTTATTTACTTTTTTCCTTTTTGTCTTTCTTTGATTATTTCGAAACATGGAATGTATTGCATTGCACGACCCCTGCATAAGGGTTGAGATGATTTAAAACACTTGATTTAAATCACAATTAAAATCAAATGATTTTTTCAAAAAAATTATGATTTAAATCAAAAAAAATTTACTGCAACCAAATCACCCGCCTGAAGTGCCAAGGGACTTCCCCCGCATAAGGCGCGCACCCACAAGCTATAACTGTGTAGACAGTTATAGCATTGCACATGTGTGCGCTTGTTAGTTTGATTAATAGTATTACTTGTTTGTATTCCAAAGTTGAGCCTTTCACTGCCACTGGAGTATTGGTCGATAAACAAGTCATACAGAAAAGCGCATCTACTAATTGGTGGTTAGCAATATATCATACGAAAACACATATAACTGAAGAAGTATTGGAAATAATCAAGCAACTGCTAAGTGCAGTTGCTTCTTCTGCTGGGATCGAAAGAATATTTTCGGCATCAATTTGGTGCACAGTAAAATTAGAAAAAGATTAGGCAATGAAAAGGCGGGCAAATTAGTCTTCCTTTTGAAAATACTAAATTTGGACAAATCACAAAACCAAAATAAACAAGATACACCAAATGGTTTAATTTCATTGTTAATATTTTTACTTTGTCTTTTTAATTTTCTTAGTTGTTGATTTTTTATTGAATAAGCATATACTATTGCTAGTGTAAAAAAACAATCTCTCCAAACACATTTTCAGTAGGTTGGAAGAAATTTCTTTAAAAGACAAACCCTTACCTTTTACGCTCTTTTTTGTTATGTTGTGTTAATTTTTTAATATTATAGTGTTCAAAAATGTTTGTGTACAGTAAAATATTAAATAAATAAATAAAAATAAGGACATTTTGGAGAGACTGGTATATTGATTTTAAAATTTCATCATTTTTATCAACCCTGCCCTGCACACATTCTAGAATAAACTATTATTATTAAACAAACGCAGCTTTCCGTATCGTAAATAAGTTCATTCTGTTAACCCCTAAGGTCAAATATTAAATGACAGAAAACATGAAGCATCAACAATTTGTAAAACACAGTGCCTAGTGCACTATAAAAACATGAATGCATTTTACACTTTAATATGAAAATATTACCTGCAGTTTTTGTCCAACTCCTGTCCCAAATTTGTTAACCAGGTCGGTTGTGTTCTGAAATTCTGCATTGTTCAAAAACGGCTTCACCGAGCGCAGATATTTTTCCAAAGTCTGACTCAGCGGGGGAACTGGCAACTTCGGCAAGTTTTGCGGGTTCGTGGCTTCTGTAGAATACGATACGGGTGAGGCACATATCCTTGGCAGCGAATAGACTGGACCCGCCAATCTTCGAAATCCAAACTGAAAAATAAACATTATTTTACAATATAGTCGAACTGGGTTAACGATCACGGCAATAGCGAGTCACAGGTATAATGAGCAATTACCAAATGACATTTTAATTCAGACTTATTTTCATATTACTGTTAGCTGTTCAAGATGATTCACTGATATAACATGCAAATAATTTTAACACAATTTCAAAATAAATGGATTGTTGGGTTTGAAAAAAAATAATAAATGGGAAATATTCTCAAAGTAATAACAGTCGTCACACAGCATCCCTGTGATGTCCTGTACTGCAGGTAATACTGGGCCCTTTATCTCCAGTATCGCTCTTGGATGTCTTCAAGGTTATTTATTAAAAACACGTAGTATCTTTGATACACGGAGACTGTTTATTGGAATATAATATTTACAGTGTTGGCTGTAAGCCGCCTAACGAGAAAGACGCCGCACGAGCTCTGTGCTCGCTATTATATTGTGCCGATGTCCGGCCGCTTCGGCTAGGTTCGGTACTCCCGAACCTACCCGACAGATACTCATATAATCAACACTACATCTCTCCCTCCTTCAACTCTGAAGCTACTTACTTACATAACAAAATAACTTAAATAACTTAAATAACAATTAACATAAATTGTAATACTTCATACACAATAATTATTTAAGATACACATAATTTAACCGCGGTGACTGGGTCAAGTTGTCCCGTCTCCTCTGGAAGTTGTAGGTGCCTTGTGACTTGAACGCAGTCTTCCCGACCATGGTCTCTGTTGCCGTGCCTGCTCCGACACCACCTCCTCCCCCACCAACCTGGAATCAGGAGAACAACCAGTCAATCCACGCAACAAGGTCGCAGTCTCTAACTCATGAGGCTCGTTCCTCAAAATTTCAGACGCGGGATGCTGCGCAATTTTGCCATCTTCCTTCCAGCTCACTGACATTTCCCTCATCTGGTCCACATGTCTCTTCCATGTCACATCAGAGTTCCCTATTTTAATAATATAAACTTTTTTACCTAGCTTTCTAGAAACTACACCCTTAGCCCAAACGACTTTATTATCATGACGATAATCTTTTGTCAAACATTTTTGTCCAACTTTAAAAATCCTGGTTTTTACCCCTCTGTACAACCTAACTTGATCAGATTGAGCTTTAGAAATGTTAACGTTAGCTTCCTTGACTTTTTCCGAAAAGTCTTCTCCATTTTTCACTGGCAACAAACTGTCGAACGTAGAACGCAGCCTTCTTCCTACTAACAGAACCGCTGGTTCAATACCTGTCGAACAATGGAAAGAATTTCTATAGTCCACTAAAAAATTCAACAGCTTGACATTGTAATCTAGTGGGAATTTACCGTTTATTAACAGTTTCTTGAGGAACATTTTCGAAATTTTTACTGCATTTTCTGCCAGCCCGTTTGACTGGGGGTGTTTCACCGGAGAAGTCATAAGCTTAATATTGTTCTCCTTTAAGAAAACTCTAAATTCCTCACTTGTAAAAACTGAGCCATTGTCAGATACAATTAACTCAGGGTTGCCAAAATTAGAAAAAATTTTCCTCAATTCCATAATCGTGTGAGTTGAATCTGCCTTCTGCACCTCGATACAGTCTAACCACTTCGAGAATGAGTCACAAACCACGAGAAACATCTTCCCCGCTAGGGGTCCACAATAATCTAGATGTACCCTACTCCAAGCTTTACCTGGATTTGGCCAAACCGTCAATTGACTTTTGGGTGGTGACTGTTTTGACAACGAACAATCTGAACAAGATTGAACGACTTCCTCCAAATCTTTGTTTAGAGAAGTCCACCAAAAATATGTTTTAGAAATTCCCCTCATTTTTACAATACCTAGATGTGACCTGTGTAATAAATCTAAAACTTGCCTTTGGAGAGAAACAGGTATAACTATTCTATGTTGCCAAAACAAACAATCTTCTACGATAGAAAGTTCATTTCTTTTCAACCAATATTTCCATATACTGCTGTCACGATTTACTCGTTTGGGCCAGCCCTGCCGCAAATACCTAAACACTAGCTGTAATTCGCTATCTGCTGCGGTGGCTAACACAACTGCTTGAAAATTAACATGGTCACAATTCTCAATAAAACAAACAAAGTCAGTCCCGCAATCATCCTTAAAACCCTCAACTGTGTCCTTCAACGGTAAGCGAGAAAGAAAATCTGCTTGGTTATTACAAGATTTCACAAATTCCGTTTTGTACGAAAACCCTGCCAGAATGATGCCATATCTCTGCAAACGGTTTGCTGCGAGAACCGGAATATTTTTGTGTTCCCCTAGAATTCTTAGTAACGGCATATTGTCAACGCATAACGTGAACTCCCTTCCAAAAAGGTACTGAAAAAATTTATTTAACCCGAACACAATTGCCAGAGCTTCGAGATCCAAAATACTATATTTCTTTTCGGCGGTTGTCAAACTACGAGAAGCGAACTCAATTGGACGCATTGTGCCGTCCTTAAACACGTGCATTAACGCAGCCCCGAGTCCGCATGTACTAGCGTCCGTATACAGTTTTACCGGTAAGTCCGGAAAATAATTTGTAAGAATCGTGTTGTTGCCCATTAATTCTTTAATGGTATCGACTGCTACTTTACAGTCTTCTGAGAAATTCCACTCTACCCCTTTTTTCAAAAGGTTATGCAGGGGTTCCAGTATTGATGACATCCTAGGAATGAAATTCCGATAAAAATTTAGAAAACCCAATAAACTTTTCAATTTATGAACGTCCGTAGGATACGGAGCGTTTTTTATAGCTTCAAGTTTGTTTGGCTGAGGTTGGATTCCGCTCCCCGAAATTACATACCCCAAAAATTCTACCGATTCTACAAAAAATTCGCATTTATCCGTGTTGACCCTCAACCCGCACTCTCGTAAACGCGCGCACACTGCCTGTATGTTATACACTAAATCCAGTTCGTTGACCCCCGAAATGATGATATCGTCTAAATAGAATGCCACCCCCTTCAACCCCTGAAGACAGCTTGCTATAGTCCTAGCGAAGATCGCTGGCGCTGACTTAAAACCAAAGACTAGTCTGTTATATTGAAATAACCCTAAATGCGTATTTATTGTAGTATACTTTTTGCAAAAGTCAGCTAATTCTAATTGTGAGTAAGCCTGTCTTAAATCTAGTTTAGCGAACACTTTACCCGAACTTACTTTGTGAACAACTTCATTTATGGAGGGAAGCGGGTACCTTTCCAAGTCCGTCATGAGATTTAAAGATCTCTTGTAGTCCACGCAAATCCTAACATTCCCGTTCTTTTTAATTACCGGTACAATTGGAGACGCGTATTCACTGCTGGTTACCGGAGAAATGATACCATCAGCTACCATAGCTTCTAATTCTCTCTCAATTTTTTCCTTAATAGCGAACGGAACCGGCCTCGCATTAAAAAAAACAGGACGAGCTTCCTTGTTTACTTTGAAACTCACTTTATGTTTACTGAATTTACCCAGCCCCGGCGAAAACACTTCTGGAAACTCGTTGTAAATCATTTCAATTTTGTCTTTGATTGTTGAAACCGAATTATCCATCACTGGAACTATCTTCAGATTAAAAGCCTCCATGAAGTCCCGACCTACTATCAATTCCGAGCCATTAATCACAACAGTAAATAATAACTTGTTTTTGATATTATTGTATTCCACGGTAAAACAAGCACTACCTACAAGATTAAGTGGTTTACCATCGTATCCAGATAAAGTACGCTTATCAGGTGACAATGTTACATCCCTAAAATATCGGTTGAAAATAAAATCCGGCATGACCGACATACTGGCGCCTGAATCAATCATAGCGGCACATTTTAATTTATTAATTATTATATTAGCCCTAAACGGATTAATGTAAGAAATCCTATTAATAACCTTCTCCCAGGATTGTTCAAAAATCGGATAAACATTGTGATTCTTACAGAATTTCTTCAAATGCCCTATTTTGTGACAATTAAAACATTTTGCATTCTTAAATTTACAATATTTTTCTAAATGTGATTCACCGCAAATGGTACATTTTTTAATATTCGAGAATCCTCTCGGCTCGGGACTTTTCGACCGCGAAGATGACCTCCGGAAACCTTGAGTTTTATCAGGAAGTGAATCTCTCCCCGGCGAATACGAGCGATTAATTGAATTCACGCCGCCCGACGTCCCTACGGAAATTTCTGATTTAATTTCCGGAACTAGATTATCTAAAACTGAAACCGTTATTGCTAATTCTTCCATTTTGTTAAACGTTAATTTAGTCCCCTCGAGAAAAATTTTTTCCTTGGCTCGGCCCGGCAAAATGCCGATTGCAAAAACATCAGCTAAACATTCCGGTAAACGCGTTCCGAACTCACAAAACGAAGATAATCCTCGTAAACGCACTGCAAAATCCCTGACTGATTCACCAAGCGATTGCTTGGCCTGATAAAAATTTTCTCGTTCCTTGAACACCGATCGCGGTCTGGAACAATGTTTCTCAATTAATTCTATTAACTGATCGAATGCCACGTCTGTAACTTTAGAAGGAAAACATAAGTTGATCAAAAGAGTTAATGTCTCCGCTTCTAGAAGATTTAGCAAATATGCGCGTTTCTGTGAAGCATCTAACTTAGTCGTTTTTATGTCATCACGAATTAGAAGGAACTGTTCTAAACTCAGGCGAAACAAACTCCAATCCCCATTAACGTGAGAGAACCTGGAAATTCCGCCCGATTCCATGATCGCCCACACCAAAAAAAAAAAAACACACCCGGCAACAATAACACCTTCCAGAAAAAGAAACAAAACAACCTGACACCAGGAACCGGCGCCTTTGCAGTCCAGGCGCCCAGCCGCTTCCAGGATTATCAATACCGGGCTGGCCTTAGTTACCCAGGGTCCCGTAATTTCCTCTTCTCCACTGTATATTACCGGGCTGGACTTAGTTACCCAGGGTCCCGTAAGTAATTTTCCTCTTCTTTCCTGTATTACCGGGCTGGACTTAGTTACCCAGGGTCCCGTGATTTTCCTCTTCTTTCCTCCTTCTCCACTGTCTCCTATTATGCCCTGAAAATCTCCTGATGGATGACACTTCAGCGATGCCCCAAGTGATTTATTGTCACCTTCGGGAGATTTTTGCAAGTCACGATCCCTGTCACGACTTGCCGCAATCTGATAAACAGTCTGGCGTGTACTCCTTTTTAGCTGCGCCACTTGTGATGTCCTGTACTGCAGGTAATACTGGGCCCTTTATCTCCAGTATCGCTCTTGGATGTCTTCAAGGTTATTTATTAAAAACACGTAGTATCTTTGATACACGGAGACTGTTTATTGGAATATAATATTTACAGTGTTGGCTGTAAGCCGCCTAACGAGAAAGACGCCGCACGAGCTCTGTGCTCGCTATTATATTGTGCCGATGTCCGGCCGCTTCGGCTAGGTTCGGTACTCCCGAACCTACCCGACAGATACTCATATAATCAACACTACAATCCCCAAAGATGACATAGGCCCTGAGGGAAATTATTTTCCGCAGGGCCTCCTGTGTGGAGCTCATGTAAAAAAAAAAGTCAAAGGTTGTGACATAGCGCAGCGGTTAGCTGCCCGGCTGGCGGGAATTTCCTATCCCGTTAGGGGCCATCCATAAATTACGTCACACGAATTTCATGATGTTTTGACACCCCCCCCCCCCCTCCCCCGTCCCTGTCACACATCGTCACATTTGTGAGACCCCCTCCCCCCTAGTGTGACGTCACATATTTTGCAATTTTACATCTAAAAAAGTTGACGTCACAGAGCTGATGATCCGACCCCCCCCACCCCCTATACCCTATGTCGCACAATGTCACACTTCTCTACTCCCCTCCCCTCCTCCTTAAGTTGTGACGTAATTTATGGATGGCCCCTTAGGGACTGATTAATACTTTTATGGCACTACCTGTGTAAGATTGTCGGATGTGTGAAACATTGCTACGGAAGCATCGAACCAGGTGATGTTATAATGCGTTGATTATTTCTTGGAATAAATTGAGAAGCATGAAAACGAAATATTTAAAACAATCATGTGCATGTACAAGTATGTATATGGATGTGTATGTATGTGTGTGTTTATATATATTTTTTATATTTCCCTAATATAAATATATACATTTTTTTTTCTCTTCTAAATAGCCAATGTACAATTACTATTAAAATTTAAAAAAAAAAAAAATAAATATAAAACTTTCTATTACAACATATAAATACCTGTCACACATAATCATAAATAAACACGTAAACACCTCAGCACAGGTTCTCCTAGTGAGGTGTTCACGAAACATACAACAATACCTATCCACAGTTTCACCTTCACAAACCTACCTTACACCCAACATAATAAAATTGCAAAATATATTATGTAAAAATGTTTTCAAAATTTATCTATTATGTAAAATTTTTAATTAAAAGGTAAATACTGTAATACGTAGAAATAAATAAATAAAGAATCAATGATTTTATTAATATTTTATAAAAAAATGTGTAATTTTTTAATATGTAATACCTACTTTGAAAATATACTATTCATTTACGAATGTATTGACAGTAGAAGCGGATAGTATATATATAGTACATACGACTTTTTAAAAACCTATTTTGATAATAAGGGAACGTACCCATACTACGTGACACGTTTAGGGGGGGGGGGGGGGTCTTCAAAATGTCACGCTCCATACAAATGAGCGGCGGGTTGCTTAGGATTTTGGTCACCGGGGGGGGGGCGGGGGGTTAAAAATTGCAAAAAGTTGGTCACGTAGTATGGGTACGTTCCCTAACCAGTAATGGCTATAAGGAGCTAATTTAGTCGGTCCCCTCGTGCTCATTATAACCAAGTTTGAGTGTATGTACATGCGTTACGGAATGCACAACATTTTCAGGGAGAACTTTTAGAAAAGAAAATATAATTTCCCAAAAACTGTTATGTAACCTCAGTCATTAGTACATACTCAATAAT
Source organism: Limnephilus marmoratus (assembly GCA_917880885.1). Classification (NCBI taxonomy): domain Eukaryota; kingdom Metazoa; phylum Arthropoda; class Insecta; order Trichoptera; family Limnephilidae; genus Limnephilus; species Limnephilus marmoratus. Next base: position 54,630,048 of record OU862909.1, on the reverse strand, counting down.
AAGAAAATATATAAATCAGCAGTGCTCAGGATCCGCAGTCATAGTACACAATACATTGTCTCCCATTTATGCATGTTACCCGCAGTGAAAGGATTAAAGTTCTGAAGAGTGGAGGAATCCTAGAATAAAATTTTTTTGCGGCCAGGCACACATGAGCGACTTCGGTTGCTGTGACAGGTGACTATTTTAAAATCCAAAAAAAGTCATTCGAATGTCACATCACCATGTGTGCCTACCTAAAATTTGCTTATGTGCACCTAATCTTATGGTTACTCCGGGCATACCGTTAATGTCCAAAAGAATCAAACAGTATTAATACGGTAACGTCTGCGTGGTTGAATTTCAGAACCCAACTTCGAGTGCATGTCTGACGCCACGCCATACGCGCCGCACGACAAATAACATCTGTGTACGTGAAATTTCACCCAAAGCTACTGTTATAATTCGGTTTCGAATTCAAGAATTCGTCTCGAGATGTCGCTACTTCCGTCAGCAGGACGGATCGGGACGTCTCCCCATATAATTTGTGCATATGTAGCATCTCTCCGGATATGGAAAGATTGATGGTAATACATGTTGTATCAAGCGGCTACATATTACATATGACGTCATTGCTCTGTCTCGGTTACTTTGTCCTGGTGACTAGCTAAACTGGATGACAGTGGATCAGAAGAACAGGCTATTTTTGGAACCAGTTCCTATTGGATTTATAAAATGGTCACCAACACTAACTGTACGAAGGCCAATCGATCCAATTTTGCCAATCGATCTGGAAATCAGGGAAGTGCTTACCAAGCAGAAGTTAACCAGAGAAACCCCGGCCACTCACCTAGGCGTTGTTCTGACACCGGGCGGGCCGGGGACTCTCCCTGGGCTGCTTCGTGAAATGAGGGATCTGTCGCTCCAAGAGTGGCAGGTCCGTTGGGATAGATCGAATTTGGGAAGATGGACCTTCTCCTTCTTCCCATCAGTTAAAATCAGAATGGAAGGGGCTTATCTCAGACTGGATCATCACATTACCCAGCTTCTGTCTGGGCATGGGGAATTCAGGGGGAGACTTCACACCCTCTCCCTGTCCCCCCACCCCAACTGCGCATGCGGATCCACCAACCAGTCGGCCGAGCACATTCTGTGGCACTGCGAGATCTTGACGGATGCCAGAGAGGAAATGCTCGATGGTTTGGACGTAGCTATCAGACCAGTGTGGAACACTGATCTGGTATCGAACAAGACGAACTTCGAGTGCCTGAGGAAGTTTACAAGGATCTGGGTTGAGAGATGGCCTGAGCTTAGAGTCGCTGATTAGTAGATTTTGACACCAGGTGTACTTGTTCCTGACTTACCACGGACTTTCTTTGCATCTTCTCTTCTATCAATATTGCCCAGGATGTTCAGCTTTATATTTTATTTTACATTTTTTGTTTATTATTTACACCTTCACATTTTTATGTTTTTTTTGCTTTTACAGTATTTATACATATATATATATATATATATTTTTTTTTACATTTTTAAGTTTATTATTTACACCTTTATATTTTTATGTTTTTATGCTTTTACATTTTTATGTTCATGGTCTTCTGTTTACAGATGCCCTGCGTAATTTAACGCTCATGTCTATTTTATGTTTTTTCTTTTTCTTTCTAAATCGCCATTTTATTTTACATGTTTATGATCTTTAGTTTGGTTATATGGGGCATTCACATGCCCAGCGCTGACTTCCACACGCTCTTGTTTATTTTTTTTTCTTTTTTGCGATTTACTATGTTATCAATAAATTTTTCTTTTTAGTTATGTTTTTTTTTTTTTTTTTTTTTTGTTAGAACTGAACTCAGTTGCTCGTTTTGTGCCGTCCTTCTCCCCATATAAGGGGTTGGACCCTGGACCGTGTCCCCGCCTATATACCATGGCCGGTCTTCTGGAACTGGTGGAGCTGCACCTGTCTGCCGCGCCACCCCCTGTGACATGAAGTGGCTGGGGAGAAGGCTGAACGACATCTGGAGGCTGTCCGTCCCGCCTCCGGCGATCCGACGCTTCTCTCCCTAGGGTCTTCTTCTATGATTTCCAATTACTCTCGTCTAGGCACCACCGGCTAGCTGGCTTACGGACGACGCTGCCGGTTGTCGGGAGGCCGGACAATCAGCCTCCTTCACTGTCTCGGGGACCGCCGGTAGCCAGTTTGCGGTAACATCAGTTATACTCTGTACAAATGTTATTTTACTTTTGTTGCTTTTTTTTATGAACAGTACTCGGTGTCGCCCGCTGGATTGCGTATGGTCTTTCGCTGTCATGAGCTGATTACTCATGACGGCTGCTGTCTATTTTGTTCATTTTACTTTTTTATGTCGATGTTACTAACCACTTGTTTGACTGTCCACGAGGCTCACTGCTTTGGCGGTGACTACCTCCATGGGCTTTAGAATTGTAGAAATGACCATTACAGTACAGTCCTGTAGGCGCGACCGCATACCGCCACCTAACACAGTATGAGGGGACATTGAAGGTCTAGATTCGTTACATTAAATGTAGAGCCGTTTATTCAAAAAAATTAGATTCTTGTGAGAACTCCGAAGGGGCGACCATAAGTTGCCTATACCGGGGTGGGACAGTGGTGGGTACTTCAATGTACGAAGGCGAACCAAAAGCTACCCGCAGGGCCTAGCATTAAAAACCTGCAGAGCGGGTTTTTAACAGCTAGTAAAAATAATTGGATAATTTGTAAAGCATCGTTTTTGTGAAAAATCTCCTCAAGAGTGCAAAATAGTACTCATAATCGACAGCACTCTTCCAAGGGAAATACTTCCTCAATTTTTCTAAAATTCAGTAAAAAATAATCTTGAAAGATTAATTCATTTTTCGTATGTTTCTCCTCAGCAATTAATGAAATGAAGCATATTACATTATTATAACCCAGGTTAAGTTATGGCCCGGTCTCCGAGACTCCTTTAACCGGAGAATCCTGATTGATACAGAACTCACGGTAATAACTGACGTCATTTAATTCAATTATAAAAAGACAGTTGCTTCAAAAATTCGTATGTGAAACAAATTCCTAGTGGTTAATATCGGAAGAAGCTCTAATGGATTATGCAATGATTTATGTATTTTTAAGGACTACCAAAATTATTCAGATGCAATAGTATTCCCGCAATTAACTGGTAAATATACATATAAATTACAAATATATATATACATTACCCTAATATACACATTGTAGAATTTTCAAGAAAATACTTTGAATTTGACTCTCTACATTTAAATAAAAGTAGCTAATGATGCAGATACATAATCACTAATCAGTATTTTAATAATATTTATGTAATCAGCAATTCGGAAATAATACAGGAACGAATAATTTTCCTTTCTCGCTAAGTATTCGTAACTAAAATCAAATTTACGCATTTTTATACAATTAGATTGTAGGATTAATTATTAATTATCGTTTCACTGATAATAAATTTCATTATGTCAACATTATGACAGAAAGTAAGGAAAAGTGTTACTTACGAAGTCGGGACCAAATTTTCCAACAATTTTATTCATTGCTTGCGATTGTTGACCAACAGCTGTGAAGAATCTGAACAAAATACAAAACAATATTCAAACGTCAAAATAAATAACCCTACAAAATAAAATCCCAAGTTGACAGCTAGGAATGGCCATAAATATACCAATCCCGGAATGGCTAGGAATTAGTTCATTTATGGCTAGGAACTAGGGAGTTGAAAATTTTCTTCTGGCTCGTTGGGAAAAAAAATAACAGCTGTTGAGCCGAATGGAATTAAATAGGTACTGTAGGTAAAAGTCTGCGATATATTCTTATTTTATACTACTTATTATTAAATAGTTATACGCACCCCAGATTTGATGACATCCCAATGAACAAACGATAACGAACAGTGATAAAATTTACTTGATTTGTTAAGTAATAGCGGGTCACGTATTAATTATTCAAATATGTAATCAATTGTAAAGGCGTCAAATCCGGTATCTCCGGTATTTGAGTCTTATCAAGTGAAAGGAATCTATTATTTTGCCAACGTAGGCACATTGTGATACGCAGAGGTATACAGGGTGGGGACTTACTTTAACCAGTGATTTCTGACATTATTTGGAGAAAAAAATGTAAATGAAATTATGGTCTCCGGTGACATTTTTGCTGACTCTTTTTTCATTTTTTTTTCTTTAAAATCAAACAAAAAATTCTTCTGCTCGTTGTCACTGGTCTCTCAGCCGAGTAACTGACCAAGATCAACCCCTCACCCCGACACCAACTGTCCAACAACTACCACTTTTTTATGTTTTTGTAGAAAAAAAACATCAAAAATGTCACCGGAGACCAAAATTTCGTTCACATTTTTTACTCCAAAAAATGTCAAGAATCACTCACTGGTTAAAGTAAGTCAAGTACGTCTGAGTACGTCCCTTCACTCTATATGTATATACTCGGCATCCTACCTAGGTACTTATTGGATTTTGTATGTGTTCGGGTTTTTTTTGTAAACTTTCGGGATGGCTGGACAGTGGACATGCAATACGAATATTTGTTAGATAAAACCTTTTAATGGTGTCCTTATTTTTTTAATGATTATTGTATAAAAATTGCATACAGTTAGAATTTATTACCCGCTAAGCTACTGCAAGTAGCTTGCCAGCAAGAGATTAGCTCTACAGATTAGTTACAACCACAAATTAAATAATCATAAACGCATTATCGTAACAACAACATACACATACCTATAACATATTTTTTTCCACGGTCGAGTGTCACCCCCCTATCGGGTGGCACCCGTGGCGGACCCCCCCCCCCCTCGCTACTCCACTGATTGTTGTCCATTCGTTCTCTTTACCTTTAGACTTCCTAAGAAGAACCATTGTACAATCTCGGAATAAACATCACTAGTCTACCTACCACTTATTATTGTCAATCCCCTGTATTGAGATCACAAATAGAGGAATCTGGATCCAACATTAGATTGGAAGTTCAGATTATCAGAAGATAACCGCACACGGTCGTCACACTAAATACATACTAACATCGTATTATCATAAACCAGTGGCGTAGCGTGGGGGGGGGCGGGGGGGGGGGGGGGCGGGGGGGGGCGGGGGGGGGGGCGGGGGGGGGCGGGGGGGGGCGGGGGGGGGGCGGGGGGGGGCGGCCCGCCCCGGGCGGGCCTTTTGAGGGGGGCGGCAAATTTTCACAATAAATAATAACATTATCTTTGAAAAATTTAAACCATTTCAAATCATTATTTGAACATGTTCTACGATCTTTTCGTTTACGAATCCAACTGTTTTTTTTAATTTATTAAAAATATCAATAACTATATTTTTTTAAGCTGCAAATTTCGTAATTGGTAGAAAAACCGTATGCATATTATGAGAGTAATATCTACTAATTAAAGCTGATAACTCTCAAACAGATTCACTCTTAATTAAAACCAGAATTGAGGTGATTTTTCACAAAAACGGCGCTCTATAAATTGTCCAATTATTATTAATTGTGTTCAGAATGTATAAACGAATGAATTTCAGTTGTGTTTTCATCTGCTGATACATTTCGAAAGAGACTATTATTTTATTCGAAGTTCAGGTACAAAATTCTAGTTGTAGACTATGTATGTGCTGCCAGAATCAAAGAGAAACCATTTTCATTTTCTGAGTGTAGTTTTAATTCGGCAAATACAGATTTAATTTGACCCGTCTAATCACAGGAGACGCAAATTATCCCACACATTTAGTTTTAAAATAAAATTGTGAAATTATGTCCCACACATTTAATTTTAAATAAATTTGTGATTGCGATAAAAAGTTAAGATACAGTTTTGTAACATTTTTTTTAAGAAAAGGAATCTGTATTAAAAATTTTAAGTTTATTCTATTTTAGGTACTTTAATTCGAATATTGCCAGTCATGTATTTTTGATTCACTTCACATTTCCAATTTGAACATTTTAATGTTTAGAAACAATAATGTTCAAATACGCACTTCGGAAAAATTACTTTATCTAGATTTTAGAACAGTTTTGTTTTAATAAAAAGGAACATTGCACGGGAAGAACCGGAAATTTTGTGCGCAAACATTGACAGGCAAAAGTTTATAGATTTTTTTTTTATTCGAAGGGTTAAACCAGTTTTCAGGATGTAAAATTCCATTTGAGAATTCATCTGCTGACACAATTCAAAGGAAAACATTATCTTATTCGAAGTTCAATTGTTAAATTCTAGTTGCAGACTCTGTATGTGCTGCCAGAATCAAAGAAAACCCATATTCGTGTTCTGAGTGTATTTTTCATTCGCCGCATACAGACTTAATTCAAACCAATTTTGTGTTGAGAATGTAACTTTCCAGTTGATTCATCTGTTGACACATTTCGAAGGAAAACATCCCCTTATTCAAACTTCAGTTATAATATTCTATTTGCAGACTATGTATATGCTGCCAGAATCAAAGAAAAACCATTTTCATGTTCTGAGTGTAGTTTTAATTCACCGCGTACAAACTGGTTTTGTGTTCAGAATACAACGATAAATTAAATAACGAGTTGCAGAGTCATCCTGCATCGAATGAAGATTTACATTTGAGTTACATAATGCTGTAAAATTCTGAGAAATTGATTGTTGCGTGTGTAACTATTGTTTGGGGATTTTCGTTGAAAGAATACTCGTCAAATGTGATTATTAAAAAAATCCGGCTCGTATATAAATAGGTCGTAATAAAAAAATAGGATGACCATATACAACACCCCACCCCCCCACCGCTTGAAGTACCCAAATAAGGGGGCGGCGAAATTTTCCTCCGCCCCGATGTTCTGAGTGTAGTTTTAATTCACCACAAACAGATTTAATTAAAACCAGTTTTGTGTTCAGAATGTAAATGCCGGCAGTCAAAGAAAAACCCTTTTCATGTTCTGAGTGTAGCTTTAATTCACCACATACAGTTGTAATTAAAACCATTTTTTATGTTCTGTGTGTAGTTTTGATAAACCGCATATTTATTTTAATTTAAACCAGTTTTGTGTTATCAATATATCAATAAGTTGCCGATTCATCGTGTACCGAGTGAAGCTTTGCATTCCATACGAATGCGCGATAAAGATGCGAAATTCTATTACAGGCATACTATTCTCGATTTCTGAGAGCAGTTATATATAAATTTTGTAGTATAATTTATGTATAAGCATGATTTTATTGGAAGAGTACTCGGCACATAGGATTATAAAAATCGGCATAAAAAAATTATTATCTACCCCCCCCCCGGTCAGCGCTTGAAAAACTGCGGAAAAAGTACCTGTAGGATTTGGGGGGGGGGGGGGGGCAAAATTTTACTCCGCCCCGGGCGGCTGAAACCCACGCTACGCCACTGTCATAAACTGCTCATAAGTATAATATAATATCCGGAAACAGCGATAAACAAAATGAAGTGCGTATTTTATCTAATCTTTTTTCCCGTCATCATATTTCTCACATTTTATTTTGCAATCACTGTTTTATTGATAAAGAAATTGTAAGGAATCCCAAAAATTCACGTACAACTAATAATTTATCAAAATTAAGTGGGTGCTTTATTAATATTATGAATTATAAAATTTTATATGGTTCAAAATTGCATGTATGCAGTAAAAGAGAATGGGTGCCGCTTTAATGTGCGGTCTACCCGCAACTTGCAGTCAACCGTAATAGGCTGGCCGCACACATCAGGTTTTTCCTTCCGATTGTCTGATCAGACAAAAATCAATTCGAAAACCGGATTGGTTATAATACCGGAGCCACGCCCGTTGTCGGACCGGATTGGACGTCCAGCGTGGCATAATGAAAATAGGCCACGCCTTTCCGCGCTGGCCGTCCAATTCGGTCCAATCGATTTTTGTCTGATCAGACAAAACCTGATATGTGCGGCCAGCCATAGTCATGTGATAGCTTTTGTGGATTACTTTATGGTAATAAAATATAGACATATTTATCTGACCTATTTCTCCAAAAAAGACCTCACCCAAACGGGGCCGTCACCTACAGCTATAAAAGATCATCGCACATATGTACAATATCGCTCGCATACAACCCCATACAGACCCGCCACCCGTGTGTGGTTTGGTTTATTTATGCACCACACCTAAGCACATGATGCGCAGACAAACTGACCCAGAGACTTACCTATCTGGAAAGTGAAGACGAAAATATGTGGATAAAGACATACCTAAATGATTTTGGTGTAAATTACATTTGTGTTGTGTACATTCCGCCGGCGTCGCCAAATAAAACACATTCCGATTTTTTTGATAAGGTTACAGAGAACTACAATTTTTTAATTAATAAAAAAATTGTGGTGATTGGCGACTTTAATCTGAACTCAAGTAACAAAGGCACCCAAATGGATCTCCTATATTTTATGAATCTTTTTCAAATGAAGCAGAGTAACTCTATTACAAATGTGAAGGGAAGCACGCTGGACATTGTAGTTAGTAACTTTAATTTAAAAGTATACAAATCCTTATACTCACTAGTCAAAGAAGACGCTTATCATCCATCGTTATGTATTGACATTTTGCCGAACAAAAACACAACCAATTGTCAAACACGAAACTTCTTGAATAATACTGATAATAGTGTTAGACGAGGATGGAACTTCGAACATGGTGATTTTAAGGCTCTTTATTGCCATTTACAATCTCATGATTGGCAGCCTTTGAAGGACATAAATGATGTTAATTTAGCGACAAACTTTTTTTATTCTATAATTTATAAATACTTTGATATGTGTTTCAAAATTAAGCGCACTCCGAGGAATGGTAGGAAATATCCTAAATGGTTTTCTAGTGAGGTTGTTAGCGACATAAAGCTCAAATTCAAACATTACAAAAAATGGAAGAAAACTGGAATGGTAAGTGAACGTGACATGTTTTGTCTACTTAGAACAAAAATAAAACGCAGTATTCGATTAGCACATGTGCAATATATTAATTCTGTTGAAAAAATATCAAATGTGATCCCAAATCTTTCTGGAAATATATCTCGTCCAAGAGAAGTGATGGCGGGTTTGCGGTTGACCATGTTACTTGGAATGATCAGTCTTTCTCGGGAGCAGATATTCCAGAAGCATTTGCAGACTATTTTAAACCAACTTATAGTAAGGAAGCTGCGGACTTGAAATCTTTTATACCTGGAAAAAAATACGCCACTAATAGCGCAGAATGTTGATATTCAAAACATCACAAACATTGACATCACCGCGGCTGCTAAAAAATTAAAAGCCAAAACTTCTTTTGGACCGGATCTTATTCCGTCATTCGTGTTAAAGGGCTGTTTTGAGCCCTTATTAACACCTCTCGCGTATATTTATAATCTCTCACTTAACTCCGGAATATTCCCAGACGTGTGGAAGATCTCGAAAGTTACACCGTTACATAAAACTGGTGATAAGGCTCCAGTCTCTAATTACAGACCAGTGGCGATCCTATCCTCTCCAGCCAAGTTGTTTGAACTAATAATTCATAAATTCATTTATACCCAAGTTGAACCCTTTATAATTGACCAGCAACACGGTTTTAGGTCTGGCAGATCCACTGTGTCTAATATTTTTATTTTTATTTAATTTTATTTTTTTAATTTATTATGGAAAATCAACAGATATTTTATAATTATAATAATAGCATTAATAATAAACATAATATCCAATGACAGATTTTCACATAATTTAAATTATAAATAAAAAGTAATACAAAAAAGTAAGGGTCCTGTACCCGTAAGAACTTATGAAAAATCTAATGGTTTTTACGGAGTACATATCTCAAGTTCTTGATAGCAACAATCAAGTAGATGTATCATACAACGACTTCGCAAAAGCCTTTGACTCGGTAGATCAGCTTATTCTCCTAAATAAACTCGACCAATTTGGATTTTCGGCGAAACTTCTACGTCTATTTCTAAGTTATTTCTCAAACAGAGAGCAATACGTAACTTATGGTATATTTCAATCTTCCAACTTCATCACAAACTCTGGAGTTCCGCAGGGGTCAAATCTTGGACCCTTACTTTTCTCGCTATTTATCAACGACATTTATCATTGCATAAAATTTCCTAAGTTTCTCTTATTCGCGGATGACCTTAAACTATTCCTTTTAATAAAATCTTTGGAAAATTGCTTGCAGCTACAAAGTGATATAAATTCTATCGTCGAATGGAGTCACACCAATAAATTAGGATTTAATATTAAGAAATGCTCTATCATGTGCTACACCAAGGCAAACAAAACGATTTACTATAACTACAAAATGTCTTATTCGTCTCTTCAGCACATTGTTATTTTGAGAGATTTGGGAATCACATTTGATGCGCACCTTACATTTCACGTCCACACAGAGACGGTATGCAGCAAAGCTCTAAGAATGCTAGGATTTATGCTAAGCAACTCCAGACACTTTTGCAGCTCAGCCGCGATTCGTTTGCTATACTATAGTTTAGTACGTACCATTTTGGAAAGTGGTTCAGTAATATGGGGACCGGTGGATTTAACATACTCTCAAATGATTGAGAAAGTGCAAAAGAAGTTTCTGAGATATTTATATCTTAGAGACTTCGGATATTATCCCTGGTTATATCCATCAGCCTTTTTGTCCGGCATGCTTGGTATTAATAGCCTCCCCGATAGAAGGAAAACTGCTTTGCTGACAACAGCATATAAACTTTTGGTAATATTTTGGGATTGGTGTCCATGGCTATTACGAATAATTTTTAGAAAAAAACTTTAGATTCGCCTTAATCACTATAAAAGGAAACTTTTTCCATCACGGCTGGCGGAAAATAATGCATTTTAATTTTCAATGTCGTTAAATTAAATTTCACTTCGCGAATCGACACTACGACAGCCCGTTCAAACAAACCATTCAAAAACGTATTTTAACAACGACAAAATGGCGGGCGGGCTGTCATAGTTTCGGTTCGCGAAGTGAAATTTTATTTAACGACATTGAAAAATAAAATGCACTATTTTCCCCCAGCCGTGATGCAATAAGTTTCCTTTTATAATGATTAAGGCGAATCTAAAGTTTTTTTCTAAAAATTATTCGTAATAGCCATGGACACCAATCCCAAAAATTTACCAAACTTTTAAACGGTAACATCTGTATTCCCGATATATTACGAAAAATTGAGTTTTATGTCCCCGACAACTTCACAAGAGCGCGCAGACACAGAACTTTTGTTGTTCCGAGATGCAAAACTAACTTACTATTAGTAATGTCGCTCGAAAAAATGATTATTTTACTAAATTTCCTGCCCCCTGATATAGATATTTTTATACTAAATATTCATCAATTCAAAAATGCTATTATTACTTAATAAAATAAAATGTATGTTTATTATTGGTTATGTATAACTCTAAATGTGCATTTAAAATAAAATAAATAAATAAAACCACGGACCATACGTCGATACAGATTATACGTCGTAACCGCTGCTCACGCGATATGCGAAAAGTTATGCGACCCCCCATAAATATACATGCGACCCCCTCTCCGCCGTAAACAGAAGAGGTCATTTTAATTACGGAGCTACGTAAGTGTGTGGATTGTAGCTCTCAAGTTAACAGATCCAGTACAAAGAAATGATATTTACCTACCATAGGAAGAAATCTTTTATAACGTAGTGTGTCGGTACAATACATAAGCGCTGGCGGTTCAATAGATAAGTGCTCGCGCTTTTAACGCTGCGTATGGCCAATGCTTAAAGTACGAAATTTGCAGGTAAACCGCACGCTAAAGCGGAACCAAAAAATCTTTCGACGTTAGGTACGAGCTCGGTTGTGGAGCGATCAAGAGATTTTGAGGAATTTAAGAGGCTCTAAGCCAACATATCCTCAGCCAGCGGTGGAGCCGTGGTTGAATGCAATCTGAAAATGAGAGTTAGGGTACGATCAGGTACAAAGCGGGTTTCGGTTTTCAGATTAACGGCGTTCAGCGCCCTGTTATGGCCCTGTTCCACCGGCGGCAGTTGACGCCGAGATGTGGACAAACAGAACGCGGATAAAACTTGCGCTACCTGCGCGGTAGCCTGACAGCAGCTGTCAGTTTTAACGAAATGTCGAGTTCGTAGACGACGATTATTTACTCTTGGAGAATCCTTTCTTAAAATTAAGGAATAAAACAATGGTATTTGGTATCTTTCAATATGAAAAAAACCTCAGGAGAACATGATAATATGTTAAGTACGTGCCTGAAAGAAATTCACTTACGACATTTGAGGCTATTTCAAAATTTTATCTTTTTGATTTCATTCCATCACTTGTCAACAACATTTCTGGTGGTATGGAATGTATTTCTTTTATCCCAGATTGGCGATTGATTGAAAATAGCGGCAATTAACAGGTCGCTCATTTTGATATCAGATTCTGACCGGCGTCACCGGCGAGCAGGAATTAAGAATTCATTCCGGTAAAGCTTATCGGCGCCGCCTCGCGCGGACATAAATCTGAACCTGCCTTCACTATGTTCGGCCTGATACGTTGACATACAAACATTCTTGTCAGCACGCCTGCGCCAGTCGGCCGCCCATGCGCCGACTAATCAGAAAACCGAAACCCGCTTTGTACCTGATCGTACCCTAAGGGTGTTGGTAAGTTGATTTTTTTGGGAGCTGTGACTACCATCAAAATACTGATATGTCGGCCCTTTAGGCTATCACTAGGCTTATCTTGTCAGGGCTCCTACCAGAGACCAACGTAAATCTACAAACCAAGGTTTTTTTTTTTTACCCCTGAAACATGATTTTTTACTTTTGGGACATGGCATCACTTGGCCCAATGTTACTACTTATTTTTTGCACGACTCAAGAAATTGTCTATGGAATAAAAAGTGTCATAATTTCTGTGACTTTTTTGGCATTCGTTTTCTCTGCTGACCAGGGGCGTTAATCTCGGCTTTGACCTTGGAACTGACAGGAGCGGACCAAATTCTTATAGATAAAGCTTAATTATAGATAGGTCTCACTTTAAACGTCAAATTGCATCATACGATTGTCAAAAATGTCAAACGAACATGAATTCGTATTTGAATTTGTATTGTTGACATCGCCGATGGGCATATTTCATTCAAAAATCGTTTACACGAATTACAGAGGTGGAAAAATGGTTAAAATTTGTCCGCAGTTGATCCAGAAATCAGGTAATTACATACGACATTAACATTCAGCTTGATTTATCTTTAAACCTATTTGAGGTTAAATGACATGTGTTTGTATTGATAAAAATAATATGCTTTCAATTTTACTTTAATAAGTTACGTACGCCTCGCACGTCATACATATGTCTGTTAATGTTATATTATCGTTAAAACAAGCTTATGGGTCCGAGTGGTTAATGTTTCACAAATATTGTTTCAGAAAATGTTCCAGACTTTGGATGATTTTGAAGCTTTACATTAGGAACACCTTATAACATTGTTTTGCAGACCATAACATTTGGCAAGTAAAATTAATAATGCTTTAAGTAACTTAATTGTCATGCTGTTTTCCCGCAGGGCATTCAGAGAGGACGGACCGCCAAACAACTCGGTCTTGGCATACATTCCTTGCCTCATTCACATTTATACATACTATTCTATTATTCTGACTCTTGACGTGCCCCACGCAAGCAAGCAATTATTCACTTGATCGTGCCAAGTCTTCCTCTGGTGTCCCCGAGGAAGACTTGGCACTTCACTACCACTCACATCTGCGTTATATATACTTCTTCCATTCGTTGTACATTCGCTTTTCATGCCCAAACCATCTGAGGGTTTCTTTCTCAATCTTACTCATTACGCTTACATCAGCCTTGCATTTTTTGCGGATCTCCAACGATCTTATGTGGTTTTTTCGTTCTTCATATGAACAGAAGGGAGAATATTTTTCCCTTGTGATAAACAAAGTATGTCATCACAAGGGAAAAATATTATATATTATGTTCACAAACTTTTTTTAATGTGATATATTTTTTTCAGAACACGTGATGCGGTTTTTACTGTGAGATGGCTGAAATGGGTCCTCGATGAAGGTATACTCTGTTTAATTTCGGTTGAAAGGAAATTTAGAATATGCAGATTTTTTATTTCATTCTACAAGAACTAAGATATGTACGGTGACTGCTAGAAAGGAAAAATGGCTAAAGCGCCATATAGATGTGACATTAAAGATGAACATACGTAAACAAATAATACAGCTTATTGTGTACGTTAATCTTTAATGTCACAGCTGTATGACGCTTTAGCCATGTTTCCTTTCCAGTGTCGATAGTCTTTTTCAAACCATTTATCAATTCATCGAATTCACCGAACCAGTGTTTTTATGTGCTATTATTGATTGTCTTTCTGAAAATAAAAAGTATTTAAACATGTACTCCTGAGTTCTCATTTTTCAAGCAGAAAAATGGAAATTCGTTGTAGAAAACCATAATCATTATTTGAAAATGTTTTCCATTTATAAGGAGTTCATATTTCAAGTATTTTAGGTTTTTTACTAACACTTGATTTTTTGATTTCCTCAGGATAACAGGTTTCCATCTGACAAAGCTCCCTGCTGAGAGAATGAGCTCTAAATATTATGTAAAGCTCATTCCCTCAGGCCTCAGGCTTTGTCAGATGGAACGTTGTTTTCTTGGGGAAACTAAAACATTTTTCTGCTTCAAGCATTTTTATTTTTAAATAATTTATTTGGCTAATGAATGAATGAAGAAAATCGAGGGCGATCATATTCTCTATGGTGATAAATGGCCTTGAACTTCCTCTATGTTATTTGTTGATTGTCTTTGGTGGACCATTTTATTTTTGGTTAAGTTGGTGACAGTGATGACCAAACTGCTTAGAAGCAAAAGGCCCGAAGATATCGATCTAGGGGTTAGTATATTTATGCTGCTGACTGATTTTTCTTGTCTATGCGCATTACTAAGCAAAGTTTTGCTGTTGATCTTGATCATTTTCAATTGTCATCTCTTTAAAATTTTGTTAAAATGTCACGGTACGACAGAGCTATTACCGTATTTTCTCCCGATGGTCATCTGTTGCAGGTAGAATATGCCCAAGAAGCCGTGGGAAAAGGCTCTACAGCGGTGAGATTACATATTAACCTAAAAACTTAACCGGCGGATTTGTGCAATTTGCACAGTGAACAAACATTAAAATTTTCATTTCTTTTAGGTTGGTGTACGAGGCGACGACGTCGTCGTGCTTGGAGTTGAAAAGAAGTCCGTTGCTAAGCTTCAGGAGGAGAGAACGGTTAGAAAAATATGCCTTTTGGACGATCATGTCGTAATGGCGTTCGCAGGTTTGACAGCCGATGCGAGAATCTTGATCAACAGAGCCCAAATCGAGTGCCAATCTCACAAGTTGACTGTCGAGGACCCGGTTACCCTCGAATACATAACACGATACATTGCTGGATTAAAGCATAAATATACCCAGAGCAACGGTCGCCGACCATTCGGAATCTCTTGTTTGATCGGAGGGTTTGACTATGATGGTCTGCCTCATTTGTACCAAACTGAACCATCCGGTATTTACTTCGAGTGGAAGGCCAATGCCACCGGAAGGTCCGCTAAAACTGTGAGGGAATTCTTGGAGAAGCATTACACCTTGGAAGAGGTTGCAACTGAACACGGTGCGGTAAAGGTATGTACTGATTTATTGTCCTTGCAATTTCGTGGTATTCTGTCATTTCATACATTACTACAATTATTGTCGAATAAACCTCACGTCAAACTGTTTTTACCAAATTGAACATCAATACAAACAACTATTCACAACAAACTGATAACAGGTTCTACTGCATTTCATTTTAAATTTGGTAAATATTTAGCCAACTTCTGCTCTTCTAATAGCTACAGATTATGGAAATTATATGTTATAAGGCTGGCCGCATAAGGACGTTTTCCGTGTTCGATTTCCTGATGCGGAATTCCGATTCGGAATTCCGTGAGACTAGCGCAAATGTTCGTTTTTCTTCATTCGGAATGTATACACGTCAGTACAGATAGTGATAGATATTATTAGCAATTGCATTTCTGTTAATAATGAAGAAGAAAAAAATAATGGAATGATGAAAAATAATGAATTAATAATGAAAGTTTCTGCCTCACACATTATCGTGTTGCGATTCTATGCGTAACAAATACAAAGAATACGTCGGATGCACGCGGTGCCGATGCGATACTGAATAGAAATTTCCGAGCGTGTGCGCCGGCACAAACAAAATGTATGCAAGCTCTGCGTTCCGCATGACGTCATTAGGTTTTTTCCGTTAGGTTTCTCCGAACGCGCCGGCTTGCATTCGGAATTTTTTCCGTTCGGAAAAAAAGCGAACGTGTGCGTCAGTTAATGTATTTTCTACTGATTCCATGCATTCGGATCTCCGAATACGGAAAACGAATTCAGAAATCGAACAAGGAAAATGTCCTTATGCGGCCAGTGTAGGCCAGGCTAAGGTCCTGGATTTATTTCCTAGACGGCCGGCGTAGTCCAGCGGTAAGGCTCTTGACTAGCACTCCGAAGGTCGCGGGATCGAATCCCGGCGTGGCAAATAAATTTTATGTGATTAATTTGTGTTATTTCACAATAGGCCACTTGCATGGACTTCATAACGACTTAGAAAAAATCGTGTGGATAGAGTTTTTTACTAAGATTACGAAAATGTTAGTAAAATTTTTTAGAAATGTACAGTTTTTTTTATTTTTAAATAAATAAATCCATTATTTGGGCTCGTGACGTCACTACATGAAAATGTCCCTTCGCCGAAAATGTTCCTATTAATTTTATAAAATTCCACACTGATTTATTTTTTTATATGGCATCACTTTGATTTCAGGCGAATTTTTGAATTCGTTCACTAGATTTATTGTTTGTTCTCTGCGAACTTATCATTTGGTTTGATTTTTTGACAGATGTTCTGAAGAGAACCCCGTACAATTAATGGGTACGGGGTTCTCTTCAGAACGTGAAGAGGATGTCGGTACATGTTTTAGCGGTATAATGATTATGGTGCTGATTTTAACAAAATAAAATTTTATAATATTCTTATTATTATTACAATTTACAAGTTCAAGTGTATTACATTGAATTTAGTAATATAGACGCTGTACATTATAATGATTTATGATCAATAAGATGGATCAAGGAAAAAAATATTTATGAGATGTAATATTTTTGGTATGCCTCGTTATGCTCCTGTGCCATTCGTGTGGAAAACGTTATTTTTTTTTTTTATTATTTTCGGCTATGTAATTATCGTTTTTTCACACCTATAAAATTATGTCCCGTCTTTCCGGTTTATAAAAAATGGTCTGATTTTTCGGATTGAAATTTTCAAAAAATCCCCAGGGTTTCAAAAATACGATTAAAAAAAAAAAAAAAATACAGAATGTCTTAGAATATTTGCCTAAACCGGAAAAAAATTTAAAAAAATGTGATGCAAGTGGCCTATTTATTCATTTAAAATAATATATGTATAGTATATTTGCGGCACGTTCCAGAGTGGAAGATACTCTCAGTATCGCCCTGGTGTAAGACCACCATTCAGAATTGAAACGTTGCTTGAAATGGCGTTAGCCGTGTTTGGTGACCAGATCTGAATAGCCAGATACTTCCCCACCTCCCTCTTCCCCATTTCTTTTCCTTCCCCATTACCTTCAGCCTCACAACATACCCCAATTGGGGATGCCATAGTCCTACTGGCTCCAGATGGGAGTAGTTAGGACTCTTGTGAGGTATTCATGTAAAAAAAAAAGATGCCACCAAATTTTTGATTTTTCTTTTACAAATTTTTATTTTTATTTTTTACATGAGCTCCACACAGGAGGCCCTGAGGAAAATAATTTCCCTCATGGCCTATGTCACCTTTGGGGATGCTGTATGGAGGGTTTTTTAAGGAAAGGAAGGAGAGGAGAGTTCTGGGAAGGAAAAGGGTTTAAGGGGTGGGTTTCAGTATGTCCAGGGGTTCAGTATGTCCTGGTCATCCGCCTCCAAGACCTAGACAAACCTCACCCCATGAACCCAGGCACCCCTGCTAAATCACCAAACGTAGCGAACCACTTGGGGTGACCTATGGCAGAGGTGTTGGTTATCCAATAAAGGTTCCCGGGGCGGCGGTACCCATTCCCGCATCCCAAATTGAATTTGGGAGGCGGGAATGGGTTTGAATCTAATAATTAAATATTACAACTATTTACGTCGAGAAAGGTGGTAATGCTGACTTTTTGAATTTTTTTTTTTAGTATGGAGTGGTGTTTGCGAAAAGTTTCTTTTCAATCTAAATATATAATAGTAATAAAAACGTTTATTCATCAATAGATATCTTTACAAAATTACACATTTTGTTCTTTTATCATAGATTCTGAATATCATTGATGAAGAGGTCACTGCTCGGCTACAACTCAGTATTTCTCCTGGAAAGCAGCTGGCTTTCAGCAGTGCCTCCAATTTAAATTATTTAAATAGCCCACACTAAGAACCTATTTTTTACCATCTCTCCCGATGTAAATAGTTGTTTCTTGTAGTAATTAAAGTTGAAACAAAGTTTAATTTCCATGATATGTGCTTATTAAAAGTCCGGCAGTTATGTAAATATTCACAGAAATGTTTTCTTCTCTGCCTGTAAATGATTTCCAACACCACTAGAGATTATGTGTATATATGACTGTGTGTCTTGTTGTAGCTCGCCATCCGTGCCCTGCTGGAGGTGGTGCAGTCGGGGCAGAAGAACCTGGAAATCGCCGTAATGCGGCGCGGGCAGAAGATCCAAATGTTAGATGCGGAGACTATAGACAAATATGTGGTTGTTATTGAGAAGGAAAAGGAGGAGGAAGCAGAGAAGAAGAAGCAGAAGAAGTGATAACACAATAATTACATAATTTTTATTTTATTTTATCAGGAATTTCTTAATTTGGCTGCACCTTTTCTAATATAAATAAATATTAAGAAAGAAAAATATCTTCGTTTATTAAACTAATTACATTTTCTACAAATACAAATAGCTGAAAAAAAGGAAATGCACAATTGAAACAATATATCCATTTGGTATTTGCTGACAAGATTATCGTTGTATTAAAATAAAACAATATTTTTTTAATCTAACAAATAAACTCATACTCTATAAATGATATTTATAAGAAAAATAAATATCCTAATTATCTACTAATTAAAATTTTAATAAAATATTAGGCGCATTCAGGGGCCTACAACAGGAACAGCCTTGCCCTTGAATGGGATAAACTAGGCGTTGAGCAAATCTATAGTTTTGGATATTTGTGTGTAGAGTTCCTTTAACTCAGTTCCATATTCCTGGTCAGGGAAACTTTTCTTGGTAACAATATCCTTCAGAATCTCCTTGTACTCCCAAGGCGCCCCAAATGAATCGGCGAAGGATTCATCTTTGCCTTTATCACAAGGATCCTGAGAAACAAAAATATTTTCATTATCAAATGGTAGTTCTGATTGGCACCTTAAAAATGCCGTTTATTAGACACATTTTGTAGGACCAATCAAGAAATTCAACTAACCTCAAAATCTTGATCGGGTAACGGGTTCTCCATTTTGATCACATCCGACTGATCAAAGAAGGTCTCATTCTCTGTGAAAGTGATGTCCCCAGCGATGTCGTTCCACTGTGAAGAACTCTGCTCCGGAATAATGTACTCCGGCTCCTCGTGGTTCAGTACCTCCACCACCACCATGTTGTCATTCAGGAAGGACTTGTAGTCTATCGGCTGCACTTGCTCCTCGGGAGGCGGCCTACTGTAGTTGTACTCCGGGAATATATCCTGCGGTGCCGTGGCATATGTCTCCTCAATTGCAGGTGTGTTTATGTCTTCCGACACTCTGGTGAAATATGATCATATTTTAATTCCAGAATATATTCAACGCTTAACGATTGCATCAGAAGATATGATTTATTAACGAGAGTCACCTGAAGTTTTCAATGTAAGTAGATAGGTTCATCTCTCTCGTATAGTCTTTGCATGGTGGAGTGGAATGATGGGAAGAGACTGGAATCAAGGGATATACAGCATGGTAAAGGATTTCTATCAGGAGCAAAGCAGGACTCGGGGATGAACAAAGAATATGGTAAAGAAACTCTATCTGGACTACAGGAATGAAGTGGAAAATACCTTGGACATAACAGTTAGGAATGTAATCCTGGGGATGGGAAAAGAAACCTTGGGTCGCTTTGTTGGACCAAGTTATTGGCAGCATGGCGCTGTTAGGTTCTTTGTTGTATTTAATCGTTAGAATTTCTGCAAATAAAAGTTGATATCATAAAAAATTAATGCTTTTTGGATACAGAAAAATACAGGATTCAACAATATCGCAAACAGTAAATAGAATATCGGAAACAGTAAACTTTCTAGAAATGGCAATTATATATTCCTTTGAATTGCTTTGTTCAGCAAGATATTATTTTTTTTTACAGTCGATTCTGCTTAATTGGGACACCGGTTTATCAGGACAGCCGGTTGCAAATTTGTGGCAAAACCTAAGGAACAGAAACCAAATTAAGATACTAATATTATTTCTTCAATAAATGGTGTATGTATATGTCGGCGGCCGATTGTAAAATGAGACAGATCATGATGCGCCTAGCTACTTTGTGAAGTGCTTGGCGGCAGATCGTGAAGTGCCTCAGGCGCATCATGATCGGCCTGATTTTACGATTTGCCTGCGACATATACATAGTGCAGCGTCCCACCAAACGCCTCCATGTTCCCATATAATCTTTACATAGTATATGTGCGCTTAGAACTTTTAAACTACCTAACGGATTTTTATGCAGTTTTCACCAATCGATAGAGTGATTCAAGAGGAAGGTTTATATGTATAATACATGCATATTTTAGTAGAGAAAAGTCGAGAAATTCAAAGATTCAATTCAGGCAGCGGGCAGCTTGCCAGCTGCCCGCTGCCTGAATTGCTACCTGCGGGCGGTGTGAATTTGATATATATGCAAATTAACAGATGGCGTTGGTTATAAAGGTTGGGTAAGCCACAGTAACGTGTGGCCGGGTCTGCTAGTATGTAATAAGTATGAAAAACCTCAACAAATAATTTATTTTATTACCTCCTCAAAACAAAAATGGGACAAAATGCTTGGTCCCGATGTGTCCCAATTAAGCGGAATCGAACGTATTGAACTTTCCTTTCTCAAGTGAGCGATACTAGGTTCATTCAATGATTAATTCTACCTCTAATGAAAGTATTACGTTCAACAGTCAAAATATTTAATTGAAATGGTCTAGTCTATAAACTGTACCTTCCGTCTTATTGATGTCATCAATGCCGTTCAGCGTTCTGTCATGCTGCAGAGAAGCTCTTCGTATGGCATCCTCTAAGTTCTTCCTAGCCTTGCGCAAACGAAAGCTTCCAAAACTGCGACTAATCTTCAAATCAGGATGGGCAAACTTCTAAAATATAATATAAATGAGAAAAGTTGTTGTAACCAAGTAAGACAGTAACAAAAGCAATCATAAAGAGCCTGGAATAGCAAGATCCTACTACGGACTGACTGAAAACATCCGACCTGCCAAAACTTCACTCAGAATGCTCCCATGATGCAGACTTTCCTCAAAGATTAAACCTACACCTAATAGTTAATCCAACTCTCTCTTTTTTCTCTTATTGGAAATTGTGAAGAGTTCTCTCTTTCTTGGAAATTTTGGATAATGTTATGAACTCATTTTACTCGTGGAAAATATCATATCTGTGAATTTGAAAATAATTGTTGTGACTAATGAAGACTTGCCATACTTACAGTTGCATACCTTTTCATGTGGAAACTTTTCCTTTTGATATTGTTCAGCAGGTCAACTTTACCGTATTGGAAAAAATCATGCATATATTCATGTAGGTCTGGATTACTTGCATTACAAAGAGGGTCTTGCAAATGTGAAGTAACTTTTCTAAAACCATATAAATTCAGCTGTCTGATAAAGCTCGAAATGTGAGTCGTTTTGAAGATGGATCCGTTGCAGCGCAGATAACAATCCAATAAGGTATAATTCAGAAGAATAGTTCTTCCCATGGTCCCCCAAATTATGGTATCCGTTTTTGAATTTAATAAATACCATAATTTTTGAGGAAATCTTAAATGAGTCAAATACCCTTCGCTTGGGAACATTATTGAATAAAATTCCAACAGAAGCTTTTTCAAGTGTGGAATAAAGAATATTTCCGAATCAAAGCTAATCCGGCAAAACTGAAACGAGACAAATGAACTCGAAAAATATTTTTCCGAGTTTTCCAAAAGTCAGTGGTTTATTCCAAAATTTGGCGCAATTTGAATACAAACTTTGATGCCATATATAAATTATTTAAGTACCTTCCCAGTCTTGCAAATAAAGCTTTGTAAATAAAAATTCGGGGATGATTGGTACATGTATTAAGAATACGCTATCGTAACACTTATTTCTAATAATGAAGAATACATATGCAACATCCACGTGAATTTAATTTTTAGCATTGCAGTAATAATTGTATATAATTTTTTGACTAGTGTTTCGAATATTTTTCTTACATTTTTTCAAAACAAAAACGAATCATGTTCCAATGACAAAACATTTTTGTTGTGAGTTTAGTAATTATGTTGTCTCCTTTTTTGATGAAAATATATTATATTGAAAGGGTAGATACAAGTAAAATAGGGTTTTTGATATCTCCAAAAATGACTAAGCCGAACTTTTAAAGTGAACTTGGGTAAAACAAGATGACTGCTCATAATACCCGTAACGTTATGACACAATTCACAATTCGAATGGTAGTACCACCATGTACTACCGCGCCTATCATTTTATGTTGATGTAATTTTACAAGCTTTTTTATTCAGTTCAAACGGGCCTCTGGTCCTGGGGGGCCTCCAAACACCTCCATGTTCCCTAGATCAAATCCTAAACAACGCTAAGGCACCACAACACTGTGAAAAAAAATGTAATTTTTTACTAAAATTTTCTGAACGATGCATTTGCGAATGCCCTCACCAATTTTTTTAAAGAAATTAAAAAAAAATTACAGTTCTGGTGCCAAAGCCTTGTTTAGGATTTGATCAAGGGAACATGGAGGCGTTTGGAGGTCCCCAGGACGGGGCCCGGGGCCCGGGGCGGGCCGCCCCCTCCGCACCCCCCCGCTACTGGCTGAGATCCTCCTAAAACATCAATCTTTTGAAGGCTGATATAATATTAGGTACAGTATTTTTATAGAATTCAGTTACATGTCCTCAGCATGCTTAGATTTTTATTAGAATAATTAGCGTACATATGTATATATAACAACAGGAAATTTCGTTGTAGGACCTCATTATCTATTATTTTCCTTGAAAAGTGAATGCCCACTAGCGTCATATTATCCCAACCTACCCTAATTTTCCAAATAAAGAAAAAAAAACCTAGTGCCGAAATGACGTTTACTTGACACTTGACCAGTGTGACCAGATTTAGTAGTTTTCTACTTTTTTGGTAGATTTCGAGGTACCGGCAACAGTATCTAGTAGGTAAAAATTATTTGGTATATTTTGGTAGAATTCACGCTTTTCAACTATTCTGGCACTTTTATGCCTTCATATGGCAAGCCTGTCGAAAAAAACGCGGGGTATTCCCCTTTTCATCGAATGGATTGTAGCTATCTCTTTCTAATATTAATTATTCGAGAGGGAAAGCTGTTGAGGGAATCCCACATGTATTTAAAAAAATTGATTAGGTAGGTTTGTCTTTAATTTTCATTCTTTTCGTAAAATAGAGTGTGATAGATTAGTGGGAATTCCTGTTTTGAATTTTTTTATAATGAAACGTAAATATACACAAGGATATCGTGGTGAATGGGAGCAAGATCCCTCATTCAAAAGTTGGTTATGTAAATCTAAAGTAAATACTACTAGTGCTCATTGTAAAGCATGCAACTGTGAAGTACTAAGTAGAGTGGCGTCTTTGAAGGAACACATGGCTATATCAAAACATATAAGAAATATGAAAGGATGTGACGGTATGCAAATTACTTATGTTAATATGTGTTATGTAATTTCTAGTTAATTTAATGATTACTCTTGTTAAGACTTTTTTTAATACTTCTGAGTTACGCAGTAGTACCCAACATAAAGAAGAAGAACCATAACTCGATCACAATTAAAAAAAAAAACTATATTTCTGTAGATTTTAATTTTAAGTAATAAACATTTCTCTAATTTGTGGTGTTTTCTATGTTCATTTTATTGTTTTATCGTTATAATCAAGAGTACAATAATAATGCTTCTTCGTTTTTAGTATTTTCAAGTTCTCTTTTGGTAGAATTTAGTAGTTTTTAACCTACACAAGCAGTAGATTCGTAAAATGAAATCTGGTCACACTGCACTTGACAGTAGATTGGGATTTTATTATTTGCTTGACAGATTTGAATCTCCTAGTTCGTATTGCGTGAATGTTATTGTTGAATATTATTTTGATATTATAGTTTTACAAATTTTATTCACATATTCGATTTGTAAAACTTAAAATGGATAAAGAAAGGTCGGTATTTATTTAAGATATTGTTATACGGAAGCATTATATTTTAGTTTTAGTTGCAATTTTCTACTTACAAAACATTGCACAATTCAATGAGTCATGTTTCAGGTTTTCTATGCTGCTCCTGGAGCCGGGGGAAATTTATTTTGAAGACTATTCGGCTGTTTGGCTGACGAAGGAGTCTTCTAGAATACAAGAAAAGCAAACTGGTCGTTTGAAGCTGTGTTCTAAATCGCTGGTTTTTGAGCCGAAAGATCGCGTGAAACCTTTGATAAAAATACAATACAAAGAGTGCACGACGATATGTCAATGGGAAGAGAATGTCAGCTGCAATACGAATAATATTATATCTGTCAAGTGTAAGCAATACGCGGAGATGCTGGAAGGCAATATAATTGCACCTTATAAATTTAAAATAGAGAATACTGAATTTTTATTCCTTTTAAATTATGCTTCAATCGCCGATTGTACTCAGCAAATGAATCAACTGAAGAGGGCTTCCTCCCTGCACGCTTGCGAGCAAAACAGCATGGTGGCCACTATCTCACACTCGCGTTACTCCCGAATGAGGTTTGATCCGCTGTGGCTCGATGATCTCTACGATAAGATTATTCTGGAAATTAATGCAGACCGCGTGACGCCGCTCGTTCAGAATCCCGGGAAAGTTGTGCTGACATCAAATACTTTGTTCTTCCAGCCTTGCAACAATATAGAACCTGTAAGTACAAAACATTAAACACACTTAGATGAATTATAATATAAGATAGGTTACTGAGACATGTTGGAATATTTGATACCCTATGCTGGCAACACCGACTGTTCTGTTTCCGTATTCTTATGTTTTTTTTCTTCTGTTTGAAATTGAGTCAACTTGAGTATTATTTACCTGACAATGTAATGCATCTGTACCTCGCAATTGAGTCTATTTATTTACAAACCAACAAGATAGTGTGCGTGATTGCACCGAACTAGCTGTCTGGGTTCTCTTTTTTGTAAAAAAATGCCTTCCTGTGCTTTTGAGAGGTTCAAAAATCATTCTTGAGCAAAATGCAAATCTGATGGAGTTTTTTCCATTCGTAAATACCCACAAATCACCTATAATTTTAAAAAACATAATCATTAGATCGTTTTGGCTACCCAAAAACGGTAAATATCAAAACAAAATAAAGCGAGATAATTAATGCAGCAACATATAAGTAGAATGGGCAACCATAGTGATAGTTCCTCATATTCTACTACGCTGCTCACTGTCGGCTTGCGGGGGGCGGGCTGTTGATTATACAGCTTTTTCCTTGAATTGCTATCCTTTTCTCGTGCCTTTCGTTGTTTGCTTAATATTAAAATCAGGAGATGCGCGCGTCGTTGAATTGCTTTTTCATCTGCACACACATATATTCTCTGAATTGCCAACCTTTTCTTATTCGTTTTGTTTTAGCTTTGAAAGATAAAACAAGAATGTGCTATAATTTTTGTTCGATTATTATGACTAACACCTATCTTTGTATTTATTTAGTCTATGGAAACACAACATATTCTGCTATTCTGAGAATCTGGCCTATAATTATTATATCAATATCAATTATTCCAATGAGATTCCAGTTTGAAAGGTCTTTACAAAACCCAGGTTTTGTTGTTCATGCAATATGTTTGTCATATTATTATCATATTTATGATGCAATCATTGTTTTTTTGTTTCAGAATCCTGTGCTCAAAATAAAAATATGTGATATGAAAAGGATATTCAAACGAAGATTCTTATTAAGACAAATCGTAAGTTGTGTTTGAAATAATGTATGTCTGCTTGTTTAAAAATAAGGTTACATGTGAATTTGATTTTATAGGTTGGAGTTATAATTCAATAATGCCTCTTGAAGACTCAAGAATATTTAATTAAATGAAACATTGTCTCCTGATTTCTGATATTGTTAAATAATCTCTTAGTTGTTTACTACAAAATATTCATAACACGATTTTGTTTACTAATAAAAGTGAAAATACCAGAAACTTCTGAGGAAATGCCGAAATCTTTGTGTAAAATTATCCACATGAGATTCTGATCAATACATTATTATTATATAATGAGCAGGCAGCATTCTGCTGATGCGCTCATATCTAATTTCACAATAGTTTGACAGCAAATTTTAATTTTTAACTAAGTTAGTCCTTTCTTCTCTCCAAATATGAATCCAATAGAGCTTTGAATTGATTTATGTTAGTTGCATCAATGACATGTTGTGGGAGTTTGTTCCAAGCATCCACCACTCTATTTGCAAGGAAGTGTTTTCTAGGATTAGATGCAAAAGGCGTTTTGGTAATTTTTTTTGAGTGTCCACGGATAATTATATTTTTATTAGTAGTGAAGATTCCTTGGATTCCAGGCAGGGGGGCAGCTGTAGTGTCCAGATAAAATTTTGAAAGTCTCGATCAAGTCACCCCTTTCTCTTCTATCTTTTAAGGTTGGTAATCTTAATTCCTTGAGTCTATCTTCATATCGCCGATCTTTCAAAGCTCTTGGTATTTTAGTGAAATGTCTCTGTACTCCCCCTATCAGATTTATATCCTTAGTGAATATAAATCAATATTATTATTTATACATGTATCTTCATTTTGTAGGGCCTTGAGATTTACAATGACAATAATTCAGCCATTCCACATATCTACCTCGCCATGCGCAACCAGGAAGACAGAGATGAACTTTATTTCAAAATAAAAGAATTGCCCAAACTGAAACTAAATAACATGGAACAGAATGAAATGACGATGCAATGGCAGAATGGAGTACTGTCCAACTATGATTACCTTCTATATCTGAACTGGTAAGGGATAATATTAGATATATTTCTTTTCAATTTATAAGAATACTAGCTGACCCGGAAAACGTTGTTCTGCCATATAAATGAAAGTTCAATGAGGCGGACGTTTCGCTTAACACAAGCATCATCAGGGTAGAAAATTAAACTTATTATGATGCTTGTGTTGCTTGTAGCAAAACAGGTTGGTATTAACCTGTCATTTGCCGGAGGCCCGGAGATTTTTTTTGCTTTTTTTTTTTATGCGATTTTAACACTGACGTATAAAGAAACTGTACAAAAGACAAGGTCAGAAACAATATTAAACAAAAGTTTTATATCTTCAAGAATCTTAGCTAAACAATCTTCATAAATACCGCTTACGTATTTTTTTCTTAGAGTGGATTCATCGGGAATTCTTTTGCCTGAGTATTTCTGTAGGAAATTTTTATAAGTCGGATTGTTTAATTTCCATAAAGGTATGTCTGCACATATCATAGCATAACACAATTCCCTTGAGAAAGTACAACTTTGAGAAGCACTTACCATTGCGTCAGGAAAAAATTGTTGCTTGCATTTATTCTTCCTCACAATATTTGCCATATGTTTTGCAGTAGATACATGTTGCGATATTGAAAAATGCTGCTCAGAAGAAATAGATTTTTCACAGGTTTGACAATAAAATACTTTTCCGTCTATAATTAGTGATTGGCTTGGGAAATCTTCGATATATTTTTCCAATTTGAAACGCAAAGGTTGTTTATCCTTGGGCATTTTGAAATTAAACTGATAGGTACCTAGACGGTAGTAGTAGGTGACTTGTGTAAAAATAAAGGGACGCGCAAGCAACACGGCAGGAACGTCGCTCGTCGTTGGTGATCGCCGGCTTACTGTCAGTGTAGTGTGGCCCCCGTCCGCCTGTGCAGCGCCCGCATCAAGAATCAAATTACGATGAATAATACGCGAGAGAAATGAAATACGCACGGCCGTGTGGTGGCGAGAATGCAAACACGTAAAATTATATCAATTTTTGTGAACTAACTCATGTTTTACGATATAAAAATCGAAAATATGGATGATTGTGATATTTTTTTTGTAAAATATGGACTTGACCATGAAATATGGAAAATAAAAATTAGTTTTTCACAATCTTTAACTTTAACTTTTAACTTTATACGATAATCTAGGTAGAGAAAACATACGAGATTGAAAATCGTGCAAATTAAAAATATGTATTTACATATTAATCCGGGCCCTATACATGAGTAATAAGATATATTAGCTGGTAAACAGAAAACAATCGCATAAAAAGCAATTCCTTTGTTTTTATACGGGTATTTGACCAGAAAGCAACAAGGCAAAATCCGTGTGGTTTTTTTCAAAATATGCCCGACATTCAACAGGTAAAAAAAATAAATTGTGGTTATAAACAAAGTAATCATTTTATTTCATAAGATGTCCTCCCTGATGGACGATCCCATAATAATTTATTTTTTTCTAATATTTAATTTAATTATTAATTTTACTTAGGGAACGTACCCATACTACGTGACCAACTTTTTGCAATTTTTAACCCCCCCCCCCCCCCCCCCCCCCCCCCCGGTGACCAAAATCCTAAGCAACCCGCCGCTCATTTGTATGGAGCGTGACATTTTGAAGACCCCCCCCCCCCCTAAACGTGTCACGTAGTATGGGTACGTTCCCTTATTTGTGTGTTAAATTTTATTTTTATTTTATGTTTTCAGTAGGTACCTGAATACCTAATACGTAGAATTTTTTGTAATCTCATTTTATTTCTTCTTTTTTATAATTTTTATTTTACTCTGTCTTATAGTTTTTTTTTGTCCTGTACGGGACCGCTGGGCGTCTCAAGGTTAATCGACATCTCAGTCAATCAGTGTTTAAAAGTCCCATGTTTCTCTCTCCTTTTTATCCAAAGCTTGATCCAATCTTCCTATTTTTTTGTCGATGTCGTTTAGTAAGAAACGCAACTGCGATAAAAGATGCGATACTGGGTGTACTACACATGTTAAGTGTAGACATCCTGGACGCTGCTGATACACGTAGTGACACTGCAACTCGGACACTTTGGATGATAAGCTAGACACATATGGTTAGCATGTAGACGGCTCATAAAGTAGTGTCTAGTGTTGTAGTGTATGTGAACCATTAGTGCTGTGTTGTAAATTGTTGAGAAGGGAAAAACTGAGTAAAAGTTTCTATAATTAAAAAAAAATATATCAATATAGATAGAATTTTTATTTGCTTTCCATAAGATGAGGTAAATAATTTTCTACAAAATAACATTTGCTATTTTTGGCACGCAGCTCGATAGCTTAGTAAATGGTTTTATACATAATTTCTGGAAACTCATATTTCATGCGGGAAATTGGTGAATCTGCGTCACAAAAGAACCCAAAAAACTTTTTTCTTCGATTCAAGCATTTTGATTTTTTATTTATTTAAAAAAAACTTTTTTTCCATTTTTTAGGCAACAGTTTTAAAAACTTTTTGGAGGCCCGTCTACGCTTCGATATATTTTATAATACATGAACGCATTTCATAATACAGTATAATTTGATTATAACGACTTCGCATATAACGTCCTACCGTTTTTAGCGACAACAATGTAAACTCAAGTTAGGTTTCAGTAGGAAAGATAGGTTTTAGTAGGAATACGTATCCGTTTACTACGACTCCGTTTTACGTGACCAACTGCTTAAAGCGACCCATTTTGCTTTATTTTAATGATAATTCGTCCGGTTAGAATGTCGCGCAGTGTTATGTTTACAATACCTACGCACTAATACCTCGCCGCCCCACACCTTGCCTACTCCCTGCGCCCGGCTACCTCCCGTGCCCGGCTATTCCCCGCGCGCATCACAGTCAATGTTTAGTCGCCTCTTCACAATGCTGTGCAAAGTTCTTACTAATTGGCCAAAAACAAACTCAAATTACAGACTTTCTACATTAGTAACTACATATTTACTTGCATAGAATGTAGCTACATTGTATATTTTTGGATTACAGTACATTATGTATGTTTGTTATGTGTAATGTTTAAGTACCATTAAAGTTAAAATTTGTATTAAATATTTTATGTACCTAAAAATAAATTTATCTATCTGTAGACATTTCATAACAATAATTACAACTTGCAGTTCCTCGGATCCACTGTCATTCAGTGATAGCTAGTCACCGGGCAAAGCAACCGGGACGGGTAAGAATGTCATATGTAATACATAGCTGGCTGATACAACTAAGTACTACCGTAAAGCCTTCCATATATCCAGAGAGATGCTACAAATTCACTAATACGTAGTATTTACATCTGCCCGGGAGACGTCCACATGAGACTGCTAACGGAAGTATAGCCATCTATTGTCGAATTCTTTTACTCAAAACTGAATTACAAAGTTAGCTTTGTTTGAAATTCCACGTACACAGATGTTATTTGTGGTGTGGCGCGTATGGCATGGCGTCAGACATGCAGCTAAGCCGGGTTCTGAAATTCAATCACGCAGATGGAAGGCTTTTTTTTTTTTTTTTTACATTAACTCCACACAGGAGGCCCTGAGGAAAATAATTTCCCTCAGGGCCTATGTCATCTGGGATGCTGTGTGGAGGGCCTTTTTGAGGAGAGGAAGGAATGAACATTGGTCTTGAAGAGACCCATGTTGTAGGAAGGAGGAAACTCAGAGGCCGGCAAATCATTCCACAGCCGAGCTGTTGAACACAAGAACGAGTCGAAGAAACGACCCGTTCTCATGTGACAAATGTCAACCGTGTACAAATGTTGGGCACGCGTTAGGCGTGTTTCTCGACTATGCACCGGTGCCGAAGGGATCAATGATGCTAGTTCCTCGGAGCATCTTCCATTGTAATACCGGTAGAACAAGGATAGCATTCCCACCCGACGCCTGTGCTCTAAAGATTGCAATCCGTCTGTTAAGATGGGAGAATCTATCAAACGGACCGCCCGTTTCTGCACAGAGTCGAGGGTATTTTTCAGGTATTTTGGAGCTCCAGACCAGAGATGGCTGCCAAATTCAACCTTGGGGCGTACTTGTGATTTGTACAAGGTTAGCAGTTGTGTACTATTAAAGTATCTGCGGGCCCTGTACAGTACGCCCAGTTTTTGGGAGGCTAGCTTTACTCTGGCTTCAATGGAGCCCCCATACCTGAGCTGGTCACTTAGGGTTACACCAAGCATATCAATGGAGGGCCTGTTCGGAAGATTGCTTCCGTTGAAAGAGACTAGATTTTCATTTCGATCCCTTTTGGACGTAATCAGACAAGATTGGGTCTTTGAAACATTAAATTCAACGAGATTATTTTTACCCCAAGAGAAAACACTCTCGAGGTAGCCGTCCATTCTTTGCTTCAAAGCCCTACGAGCTGTTGGAGTTTGTGAGCCCTTTGGGGGCTTGTCAAACAAAAAGCTATCATGAACTGTACTGTCATCCGCATAACAGTGAATTGGTGCACATGACAAAAGGTCGTTGATGTGCAACAAAAACAAAGTTGGAGACAGAACCGATCCTTGCGGGACGCCAGCATTTATCGAGTGTGAGGAAGAGGTGAAACCATCGACTACCGTCTGAATCGACCTCCCCCTCAAGAAGTCGGCAATCCTCGTACACAAGGATACGGGAAGTCCGTAAGAATGCAGTTTGTTGACAAGTCCTCGGTGCCAAACCCGGTCAAAGGCCTTGGAGATGTCCAGTGCAACCGTTTGGGTCTCACCGAAACGTTCCAGGCATCGCCCCCAAACATGCGTCACATACGCGAGAAGATCACCGTACGAGCGGTTCCGACGGAATCCATATTGACGGTCGTTAATAATTTTGTTCTTCTCGAGGTATGTGAGCAGTTTGTCGTTGATCACACGTTCTATCACCTTAGACAGAACTGATGTGATCGCTATGGGGCGGTAGTTGGCCGGGTTGGAGCGGTCACCCTTCTTTGGAATAGGATGGATAACCGCTTTTTTCCAACCAGAGGGCACAGAGCCAGTCTTCAGGGACATTTTAAAAAGTTTCGTCAAAATTGGAGCTAATTCTGCAGCGCACCTCTGCAGTACCAGGGCAGGTATTCCGTCGGGCCCACTAGCTTTATTAACATCAAGCCCTCGTAAAACATGGAGTACTTCCCGATGCCGGATCCTCAGCTTTTTCATATGAAAACCGCAGTGAGGAACCGACGTCGGGACAGCACCTTGGTCATCGAGGGTTGAGTTATCCGCAAACATTTTACCTAGTAAGTTAGTCTTTTCGGTGGCGGTGTTTGCTAGTGAGTCGTCAGGTCTGGTAAGAGGTGGCAGACTGGATTTGCAGAAATTGCGACCTATTGAGCCCGCAAGTGACCAGAATTGCCTGCTGCCATGCGGGCATGCAGTCAGCTTTCTGCTGATCTGCTGGTCGTGCTCGAATTTTGACCTATTTATGATTCTCTTGGTTTCCTTTGCCATTTTTTTGTAAGCTGTTCTGTCTTCGGATGTTCTAGATGTGTTGTAGGCTCGGTAAGCCGCGTTTTTTCGTCGCACTGCTTCAGCGCATTGTCGACTGAACCACGGCTTTGAGCCTACACCAGTTTCCTTAACAGTAGATTTGATGAAGCCATCCATCGCGGATGTGATGACTTCACCAATTTCCTGGGCACATCTTGAGGGATCCGAAGTCCGAAAACAGACAGCTGACCACGGAAAAGCATTAAAATGTGCCCGCAGACCGAACCAATCTGCTGACCTATAGTGCCACACTTTTCTTTTCAGCCTCTCGTTTGGTGGTCTGAAGTTTACAGGGATTGATGTCGTCACCAGGCAGTGGTCGGACGATCCTAAAGGCGCTGTGACTTCAATCCTGTAACCGTGTGGCACAGTAGTTAAAAATAGGTCTAACAGATTGGAACGGTGAGTCTGGACATCAGGAACCCTTGTAGGCTCCTGAACCATTTGCTCCAATCCGTAGCAAAGGGCAAAGGATTCCGCTTGGCGTCCAGCCGAGTCTGTTGATCCTGAGAACTTCAACCAAGGTTCGTTATGAACATTGAAGTCCCCCAGGACCACAAACTCTGCCGTAGGGTATCGGGGCAAGAGGTCATCAATAGTGTCGCTTAAGTGTTTGAAGAGCTCGGACGTGTCTGATTCGCTCAGGTTCGGTGAGCGGTATAAACACGCGTAGAATCTTACCGTACTGGCAAGATTGACGCGTACCCACATTACGTTGAATCTGGAGTTTTCCAGATTCAACAGTCGCACACAGTTGACGTCAGCTCGACTATAGAGACAGACACCTCCTTTAGGTCTGAACTTGCCTGCGAGGGTGAAGCCCGGGCAGTCCAGATAGGAGGTGTCTACAGGCTCAGCTATCTGAGTTTCAGACAGGAAGAGTAGGTTTGGGCGTTGAGAAAAAGGTGGTGGTGGACAGAGTTTAAATTGGTGTACAGGCCGCGAATGTTGGTGTAATTCACCAACAGTTTTGGCCCGCACCGGGGACGCCTACGTCTCGCCGCTGTAATGACGTTAATTATTGTAGGTTGCAAGTTCATGATTTTAATTGTTGGTTTTTTGTTTTTTTGATATGAGAGGAAGGAAGCTCTGGGAGGGAAAAGGTATAAGGGGTGGGTAGGATGCTGGGGTTCAGAGTTTCCAGGAGTGACGGACGTATGTATCCAACCCACCCACTGCGGTGCAAGGCGATGGGCAGGGAGAGTCCGGCTGGAGAGGTCGCCCAATGCGCCCCAAACGCTACTGCTGGGTCCCCTCCGGTCACGAACCGGCACAACAGCAGCGGCGGGGTTTTTGCACTCGTTGATGGGGCAGCCCACCCTCAGTCGTGAGCCTGAGGGTCGGGCCCCTGTACTACCGAGCGGCCCGGACAGCGGTAACCGGTTGTAAAGGGTCTCCCTCAACCAGCATCTCCCAATCCGGCCCGCCACGCAGAAGGTGGGCCGACGCACCCGCCATCAAGACCTGGACAAACATTACCCCAAGAACCCGGGCACCCCTGCTAAGTCACCAAACGTAGCGAACCACTTGGGGTGACCTGTGGCAGAGGTGTTGGTCATCCAATAAATGGTTCCCAGGGCGGCGGTACCCATACCCGCCTACCAAATTGATAGGCATATAGCCTACCAAATTGATAGGCATTGATAGGATAGGCAAAGGCTGTTAATACTGTTTGATAACATTAATATGTATCATAATAAAAACAAGCTTAACCTTTGGGTGGGCGCGGCTAATCTCTGAGATGAAGTTTTTAGTTTTTATTGTGCGCAGAAGAGGGCGTTTGGAGTACGAAGTGGGTGGGGTTAGTAGCTTCCCCCCTCCTCGCCTTCCAGACCTTGGCACCTTTGTCATATTTTTAGTAGCCTTCAGGTCTTCGTGGAGGACGCTTTAATCACGTAGATGAGCTGCGCCCGATCATGTAAGTTTACTAATTATTGGAATTATGGGGTGAAGACGGTTTTGGTGTTGAATATTTTCGTCTCGCAATGAATTTGAAAAGATTCAAATTCCTTATCAGGTGCACTCGCTTTGATGACATAAATACAAGGGACATGAGAAAAAAATACGATAAACTTGCACCAGTCCATGAAATTTTTGACTTATTTGTGGCAAACTGTCCGAATAGTTATTCATTGGGAAAAAACGTTACTATAGATGAAAAGTTGGAAAGTTTCTTATGTAGAAAATGGAAAATGTAAAAAAAAATATTGTTCTTGAGAAATATAGTAAATATCTTGATTAAATAAATGGTTTTGTAAGTTTTCCCAAAAATCAACCTCACAGATGAGGCGCGCCCGACCGTGTGAAGATTAGTACCGCGCCCGCCCAAAGGTTAAATTCGATAGCTGTCCGGTTAGTACTACTAAGTATCGCCAGTCCCTTGAGGGTCGTTATATCCGGATTCTACTGTACATACAAATGCTCAAATCAAAAAATTAACAGGTACCACAAAATCGACCCCATATATTCACTAGTTTCCCGTTTGTATTATGAATTTTCAGATACAGTGTATAAGTTCAGAATAGCGGTGAAAAGGTTAATATGTCTTTTAGCTTGTGGAAAATTATAATTTCTTTCAAAATTTGTTTTTGCATCTTTGAATAAATTTTCTGTAGCATTATATATAACGTTTTAAAAAATTTTCACAATATTAATTGTACCAGCACCCATAATAATATTAATTTTATTATGTCAAATATTTTTTATAGCTTGGCTGACCGCACAAAGAATGATTTAACCCAATATCCCGTTTTCCCTTGGGTCATCAATGATTATTCTTCTGCAGAACTGAATTTGGATGAGGTGA
The DNA here is from genome assembly GCA_917880885.1 of Limnephilus marmoratus. Classification (NCBI taxonomy): domain Eukaryota; kingdom Metazoa; phylum Arthropoda; class Insecta; order Trichoptera; family Limnephilidae; genus Limnephilus; species Limnephilus marmoratus. Next base: position 54,594,446 of record OU862909.1, on the reverse strand, counting down.
AGGTTTACCGAGACCTGAAGAAGCCAATAGGGGCGCTGAGTGAAGACAGACTACAGAGATTGAAGGACCGATATGAAGAGATGGCTCCGCCTAAGTTTCTGTACGGATCTCATTACTCTGCTCCAGGTTTAGTTTTGTTTTATCTAGTAAGTGTCATTTTAAATTTGCTATTATTTGTTAATTCAAAATTAGTCTAATTTTTTGAAAGATTTCTAACACAACTAACTAACTAACCATCACGCCGTTGGCAGAGAGGATGGACGGCCAAACAACTTGGTCTTGGCACACACTCTTTGCCTCATTCACATTCATACATACTCTTCTATTATTTTGACTCTTGACATGGCTAGTCTCAAGTATCTGATTTACTTGTTCGTACCATGTCTTCCTCGGGTGTCCTCCTTCTTCTACCATTCACATTTTTATTTATTTATTTTATTTGTTTTTTAATGTAAAATACATTCAGTACAAGAGACTGTTCAACTAGGAAGGTCTCCCGTTCTAAGACAGTCAAATTGACATATTAGGTTGGTAGGTACATTATCTATATATATAAAAATCAATTGCTGTTCGTTTGTCTCGCTAAAACTCGAGAACGACTGGGCCGATTTAGCTGATTTTGGTTTTGAAATGTTTGTCGTAGTCCAGGGAAGGTTTAAACATTGAGAAAATATGGAAAATTTGCGAGGAAGAAAGTTAAATCAACAATTTCCTTTTCCCATATAAACTGTTCTACCTACTTTCCTCGGGTCCATTCGAATTGAAGCACGTATTAAATTAAGGGTTTTGAATCGACAACATAGGATCCGCGGGAGGGGGAGGCGAATATGGAAGGGTGGAGGGGAACTCGGGAGGGGGGTTCACAGGACGGGGGAAGGGGGGGAGTAGAGTTGGGAGAGGGAAGGTGGAGGAGGAGTGGGAACGCGAGAGGGGAAGGGGACGCGGGAGAGGAAGGGGATTAGGAAGGTGAACGGGACAAATGGGAAAGAAAAAGCAGGGAGAAATAATTTATTTATTAAATGGCATAGCAACGCATGCCGGGTACCAGCTAGTCATTCATAAAGTATTAAGTAAAGTTAAGCTTCACAATTTGCATTTACATAATTATACAGTGGAGTAATAGGTTCTGGAATCAATTAATTAACAAGAAAAAGTATATTCAAAGTGATTAAACATGAAAAACAGTAAGTAAAAGAAAAGTAAAGAGAAAAGAAAAATTTTTGAAACAAAAGAACCGTTTTAAAAGCGCAGAAATGTCGTGGTGATAGAGCGAAGATGCTACCCTAAATTTATTTATTTTTGCTGCTATTAATCTCTTTTCATGTCCATAGTTTATTATTTTCATCTTACTAATTTATTCTTCCACCTCTTCTAAAATAAACATTAAAATAAGCATGAAAATAAGCTTAAATAGCGTATTTGCTTTGTAGCACCCCGTCATCCGCCGTCATCTTGCAACGGGTGGCGGGCACAAATCTACTCTACTGTTTTCGGCGAATGTACTCGCTACTTGACTTACTACTTGATCAATGTGAACGAACGTTTACAGTGATATTGCTTTCTTATAACCGTATACTCAAACAGAACGAATGCGAATTTAAAAAAAAAACACTTGACACAAACATGAAACTAATTTGCATTTAGATGAGTGGCTTTTAATTATTCTCTGTAAATTTTATCATTCAAGTATTGTTGATTCGGTTTTGCAAGCGGTTTTCACAAAGTTGAAAGTGTTATTGATATTACCTATTATATATTATAGTATATTTATTGCTGACTAAATCACTAGTAAGCTTAGATTATATTAATTTGTTGTGCCAGTCACATGACTGTCCTGATAGGTGTCACCATAGCCAGTGAGTGACTCCATAGAGGTCACACATAACTAATAATACTAAATGCTATCATTTAATTTGCATACTGAAGTCATCTACATATATAATATCAAATGTGAGCATGTCCGCGTGTGAGCCATGTACGATTATGTGAAATTTTAAATTATCATGGAAAATTTTGTGAAAAACAGTAGCCAAATACCTAAACATGTTTTAAAATATGTAATATTATTATTTAGCTGAAAACAAGGGTACCTACCTGAATTTTTTCAAATAGTTTTAATTTTAAAACAATGTCCTAGCTACCAAAGTATTAGTATTATTATATTAGTATTAGTATATCCCTTTATTAGTCCATCCGCTCAGGGGCAACTGAAAAAAAAAACAGTTGGCAACTCAATCGCTATCCACAGGAAAACAACTTGCAAATTGGTGGTCGGCACACAGGCTGTTAAAGACCAGTTGTCAACGGCGACGCCGCAACTCCCTGCGGCCGGCACATTTCAGTTGCCAGTTTTCCAGGTGGCCATGGTTGTACCTCATGACCTTTCAAGTTTTCGAGTAATTTGCGTTATTTATTTCAGAGAGAAATATCGATTTTGTTCAGGAGGTTTTTGGGAGGCGGGAATGGGTACCGCCGCCCCGGGAACCTTTATTGGATAACCAACACCTCTGCCATAGGTCACCCCAAGTGGTTCGCTATGTTCGGTGATTTAGCAGGAGTGCCCGGGTTCATGGGGTGAGGTTTGTCTAGGTCTTGGAGGTGGATGACCAGGACACACTGAACCCCAGATTCCTACCCACCCCTTAAACCCTTTTTCCTTCCCAGAACTCTCCTCTTCTTCCTTTCCTTAAAAAAAACCCTCCACACAACATCCCCAAAGATAACATGTGTGGAGCTCATGTAAAAAAAAAGGTTGATAAATTATTAATAAATTATATTTTTTTAAACAAGCTGGGGGCCAAGTCTCTATCTTTTATTGTTTACTAACAGCCTGTTACTTAACATTAATTACGTCACAAACACGTATTTTGACCTTAACGCTATTTTTTGTAGTCTCTATTAATTTCGTAATGCGGAATTTTGTGACGTAATTAATGTTAAGTAACAGGCTGTTAGTAAACAATAAAAGATAGAGATTTGGCCCCCAGATATAATTACTGAAATTGTAAAGTTGAGTTGCGCCGTGAATTGTGTTGCCAACCAGCTTTCGGTTTCTCCATGAGCGAAGGACGTAAATCTTCATGTTTATGTCTGTAATAATAAGGTTATACACACCACAAATAATTAATACATTCAATTTGGGAGGTGGGTATGAGTATCGCCGCCCCGGGAACCATTTGTTAGATAATCAACACCTCTGCCATAGATCACGCCAAGTGGTTCGCTACGTTTGGTGACTTAGGGGCCTCATTTCTACTGTATTGGGTCTACCTTCGTCCTTCCTCTACCAGTTTCTACCTTTCTACACTGTCATTCAGTATGGATTATAATAAAATAATAGTGTGGATTGAATGAACTTATGTGTTTGTTTCAGGCACTTCAATTACTTAAATTGGTTTTCTAGGTCCGAAAGTGTCCACACTACATGCTGTGCCTTCAGAACGGAAGATTCGATCATCCCGACAGAATGTTCAACGTTTTATCGGATGTCTATCGCAACTGCTTAAACAACATGTCTGATTTTAAGGTAATTTTCAATGAATACCTTAAGAACGAATGACCGGCAAACAAAATGCCGATTTCGTCGAACGCAGCGCTCTGCCTTCCTGTTAGTCGCCTTACGATTTCGGCTAATATTGCTTAGAAGAGCGCCGCGGACACATCATTATCGCTCCCGCGTTCAAACGGGTAATGGCTTCGAATATTGGTGCTTCAAGTTGGCAACAAATATGCTCAAACATGTGATATATTAATATATTATACTTATTGTAATCATTTTTTGACCGTAAGTATTTATAATTTTTCAATAATGTCTAAGCAAAATAAATGTGCAAAAAAATCTGAAATATTAATTTGTAAGACCGTAAATAGATAGACAAAACAGAGAAATTTTCGCCATAAATAACATGCTCAGGTTTTTTTTTTAATGATTTTTTTTTAACTAAAATTAAAATTCTGAAACATATGTTTGCTGGTTAATGTATTTATCTTTCTTTATAAATAAAAATGAATCCCCGAAATGTATGTACGCGCATAACTTCCGAACGACTGCACCAAATTGGATAATTCTTTTATTGTTGTGTTTGTTATTGTCAGGACAAGGTTTGTATAAAACTATTGGTGAGCTCTGGCATTATGAAATTTGTATTAAAAAAATTGTAATAGGTTTTTTTTTTTTTTTTTTACATTAACTCCACACAGGAGGCCCTGAGGAAAATAATTTCCCTCAGGGCCTATGTCATCTGGGATGCTGTGTGGAGGGTCTTTTTGAGGAGAGGAAGGAATGAACATTGGTCTTGAAGAGACCCATGTTGTAGGAAGGAGGAAACACAGGTGGCACGCAAGCTCTTTGAAAGCTGAATGTACCGGGAATGAATGTATGGAAAGTGGGAGGGGGGAAGGGGGAGGGGGATTCGCTGGACGGAGGAAGGGGGGGAGTGGAGTGGCGAGAGGGAAGGTGGAGGAGGCGGAGTGGGAAGGCAAGAGGAGAAGGGGACGCGGGCGAGGAAGGGGAGGCGGAAAGGGGACGGGAAGAATGGGAAAGGACACGCAGGAAAAAACAATCTATTAAATGGCATAGCAACGCATGCCGGGAACCAGCTAGTTTATAATAATACTGCATGTTTATATGATATGAAATGTGTGTTGTATCATACAAAATTTTGTTTGAAAATTTAACAAATCTGCCAACGACCTACGGTAAAACCTCATTGTACTAAAAATAAACACATTAAAAAAAAATTTAAAACATATGTTTACTAGATAAAAGAACAGTCTTTCGAAATCAATTTATAATTTTTTGTGGAAAAGAGTCAATACTTCTAAAATTTGATTTAAAAATGACGTATTTCCAGTTTTGTCTGGTTATTCCCTCTTAAATCATTTCAGCCTTATTTTCTAGCTGTTCCTAAAAATATATATTTGACTTATTTCTGGTTTAAATTTGATGATGGCCTCTGTGATTGAATGGTTATGATCCTCTGCTACGAATTCGGAGGTTGCAGGTTCAAATCCCAGCGTGCGCGCAGTTAAGTTTATTTGATTAATTTGTATTATTTCACAATTTATATACAATATATTTGTGAGCATACCAGAGTGGTAGATACTCTCAGTATCGCCCCGATGAAAGACCAACATTCAGAATCGAAACATTGCTTGAAATGGTGTTTGGTGATGAGATATAAATAGCCAGGTACTTCACAATATTCCTCTTCCCCATCTCCTAACCCTCGCTACCTCACTACGTACTCCAATTGGAGATTCCATGTCTTCGTATTCTCTTACTGTCTTGCTGGCTTCAGATGACTGGGACCAGTAGAGGATTCGTGTCCGGTACTCGCATAATAAAAAAATGCCTATATTATTATGTATCACTTAAATATGTATGCAGTCTTGTTCTAAAAATGAGTTTGTAAATAACTCAAATTTTCATATGGTAACGCTATCGTCTCATCTTGGGGGCGGGAAGAATTTTTGAAATCGATATGATGAAGGTTAAAAGAGTTTGAAAAACATGCTGACAATTCGTGCTTGCCTAAACTTTTTGAGTATTTTTTTTACTTAAATGACTAAACCACACTAAGGTGTTGGGTTATTTCAGAGAATTTTAACAATTCATCAAATTTCACAGTTAACATTCAAGTTCTGTTACTATCCAAGTAATATGAAAACTTGAATTTTAACTTCAAAATTTTGATGAATTGTTAAAATTCTGTAAAACTATAAAATAAAAATAAATAAACATCCTAATAAAAATAATCCACCGAAGTTTGGTAATTAAACATAACTTGATTGACTGCCGTAATATATTATCATATTATGAATATGAACCAAATTCATTTTTAGAAAATGAATTTTATAAAATATATTATGATAAAACTATACTAACAGACAGAACAATTAGTCATAACCTGATAAAATTTAAAAAAATAACTTATATCATTGATGTAGCTATTCCAAATTCCTGTAATATTAAAAAATCCGTTTCTGAAAAATAAGAAAATATACAGATTTAGGAAATGAGATTAAAAGAATTTGGCATTCTCAGACTATAAAAATATTACCATTTGTTATTTCAGCTACTGGCATTATTGTGTAGGATTACAAAAGATTTTAAAAATATTCATATTGAGGGATCAGTAGGATTTTTAGGTCCAATTAGGAGTTCCACAGAGCCGAATCCTCTGGTATGAAAATATCTGGAGTCGGTGAATTTTTTTCCCATTTGGTCTCTGGTAGGTTGACATGTTGTTCTTGTATTATTTTTTATTTATTATACTTACATAGTGCAATTGCATAGCGTGGATTGACTAGATGATCATTTGAGGAAGTGTGTGAAAGGGTTTAGTTTTTCCTGTGGGGAAAATTTAACGCCGACATTTAAATCTGGTGCATTTAAAAGTACATGTAAGAAATTGTGCAAGATGACAAATTGTAGGAAACTTTAATTATTATCAACGATTTTTTTTTGTTACTTTCTAGGAGTCTATCCCGGAGTTTTACGATTTGGAGGGCGGTGGAGATTTCCTGGTGAACAAGTACGGGATCCAGTTTGGGCACCGCCACGATGGCACTCGGGTGGATGATGTGCACCTGCCCCCGTGGGCCACCTCCCCGCAGCACCTGGTGCAGACCATGCGACAGGCACTCGAGTCCCACTATGTCTCCCAGAACCTGCATCACTGGATCGATCTCATCTTTGGCTATAAGCAGACGGGGCTTGAAGCAGAAAAGGCGGATAATGGTAAAGATCTTCTTTTTTCTTCTTGATGAGACTTTCGGTGTTCAACTTTTGGTGCTTTTTCGGTGTTCAGTTTTGTTTGGTTTTTTCGTTCCCTTGAAGGCTGAATTTTTTATTTATCCCACATAAAAAGTTTTTTTCCGATCCCTTGGAAAACCTTATAAGAAAGATTCACTTAAAATTTAATAGAATAATTATAATAACAAAATAAATATATAATTTGAATAATTTTTATTGTCTATGTAAGTTCAATACTGGAGATGCCACGAATAGTGATTTGGCCGAATACCGAATATTCGGCTAGGCTCTCGGCCAAAGCGCAGAATATTCGGTGGCCGAATTTTCGGCGACAATTAGTACATTTCGTGGGTAACAGATTCCGACCTGCATCATTGAAGTGCGTGCGGTAGCTACACCGTGGGCGTATTTATTTCATTTGCAAGGTCGTGTCACAACACGCATTAATTTTTGATAGTTACATCAAATTGTGTTACTTGTAGTGTGTATATCTTAAAAAATATTAGTGTTTGTTCGCGAAAAGCTTTTCGAAATGTCACCATTTAAAAAAAATCACCTATTTGGGAATATTCTATATAAATTTTTATAAGCTTTTTTTTTCATGATTTGGTATTTGGTTTTCGGCCGAATGGTTGGCAATATTCGACCGAATACCGAATAGTAAAAAAAGTAGCCGAATATCGAATAGTAGCCGAATATTCGTGGCATCTCTATTCAATACCATGTATGAGCCAATATTTAAAAAATAAGTTTTTTGGCACTTTCGTCGTTGCGGTTAAATTTTGAAAGTGACCAATAGACTGCTTGTGCTCGGTTAAAGTCAATATCACGAATGAACCATCCCCAGTACACAAGCAAGCAAGAGCATGTTTATCCCTACATAGATATTATCCGTCCTGAACTTTTTTACAAATGACTTCCGCGGTATTGAACTTGGTATTAGCATTTAATAAATTCTTTTCTTGTTGTCAGTCCATATCATTGTGAATGGCCTATGCTTCTCTTTCCCAATCAAGGAAGCCATCTATGTGTTTGTAATTTAGTAGAGTGAAAGTAACTTATTTTAGTAATGTTAATAATTTCAATCATTGAAATAAAATTTACATTTAACCACTCCGTCCCGTAAGTGTGTTTACACGACAATATAACAATAGCAGTCAAGTATGATAAGCGTGTTTTCAGGCTAACGCCTGTGTTCTCACAGAAATCGTTATAACTCTGTTATTGTTCTAGTGACAACCCTAAAACAAAAAGTACAAGTTCCATATTCAAGCTTCACATCTTTATTCAAAGTTGTCCATAGAAGTCATAAAAAATACATATTTTGTAGAATTTTTTATTAAATATTATTATATGTGTGGCGACACATCATTATTAACTTCGCCACCAAAAGAGGAATCGAGAAACATCTCCTAATATCCGCGCGCATCGGCAAACCTACTTGCCTAGGTACCTTCGTACCTATACTGGCCGCGATGTACTTTCTCGCCTCCCGTGCCAGCCCGACGATAATAATATCGCCCCGCCTAGAAAGGTCTCGAGACAGCACCGTACAATATCTGTACGGCGCCGAATATTCTCGTCAACTGCCGAGGTGGCTCGTATTACCTACCGCGAGGTAGTTACTCTACCGCGGCTATATAAGCAGCCGATCGCTTGCCCGCTGCAGTTCAGTCTCACATTAATCTTCGGTCAACATCTCAACATGTAATAAGTGCTCCTGCATGGCACCGCTACGCATCCAGGGCAGCTTCCTCGAGGTCCATCACCACGTCTCAGCTACAAGGCCCATCGTGTCTTCAGCTCCTGAGATCAGCTCCATCCCGCGACTTATAAGGTTTGGCGTCACCTTCAGTCCAGGGATCAGCTCACCACTTCATGGCACCCCGAAGCCCACCGTGCTTCGCTGCCATGGAAACACGCTCCGCCTCGTCAGGACTACCTGCTGGTGGCTCAGCTCACCGAGCCACACACTGTTCATCTCCGCGATTCAAAGCGTCGAGCAACGGCCTGGAAGATAGGTCATCTCCACCGCCATGGTGTCGAGCAACTCGCTGACCTTCACCTCACCATCTCCATCACTCCGTGCGCCTGCAGAATCTCATCACAGCACCCCGCCTTACATCATGTTACCGCTTCACCGACCTTCGCTACGTAGCCAATAAACGACTGACTCACCCATCACATCGCACGCCTTTCATTTCTGTCTCCCGCTCCCTCATATGAAATGGTAAAAAAGTAAGGTGACAAAATTGTTTATTATACATTTGTACAATAGAATAATTGTTTTTTTTTTACATAATCCGTGATTTTAGAACCGTTTTCACATAAAAACATCACGTGAGTCATTTAAATTTTTTTTCCTTGTTTGCTTTCTAAATTTAATATTTACAAATGTTAATATTTATTTGTTTTAAGCTTATTTCAAAAGTAGTTTTTGGTATTCGGCTACGTTCAGAAATGTTTCATTTATAGAGCTTTAATTGCTAATCGAAAATAGCAAAGTTTTTATAAATCTGACAGTTCACTGACAAAAAACTTGCACAATCGCAAAATATCTGAATGGTTAATTCAGTAACCATTAGATTTTTGGACTATGAATTAAAAACTTTGTGGTGTGAACAATAAAAAAAAGTCTCATCATTCCTCTGTTGTGCAGCATTTTAATGAACTGTAGGTTTTTTTATGCAACTAAAAAAGTTTTTCTGTTTCTGTTCCAGTTTTTTTCCATCTCTGTTACGAAGGAGCTGTAAATCTAGATGACATAGCCGACATGAATGAAAAACACGCCTTAGAAGTTCAAATAATGGAATTTGGTCAGATACCCAAGCAAATATTTAGGAAGCCTCATGTTAGAAGAATTCTACAAACAGTCAAAAGACCTCTGGAAGATAATTTACAAATGCAAGAACAAATCAATGAAATAATTCACAAATCTAAATGCAATATAACGGATATCAAAGAAAATGCCTCCTTTCATTCTCACCGGGAAGGCGTAAGCTGTGTGTTGATATCTGGAGATGGAAAGAGAGTTATTTCTGCGGGGAAAGATGCCCTGCTGAAGGTGTACTGCCTCCAAGAGAAACGGCAAACCCGGAGTGTGAGCATCGGAACAATGTGTCTGAGTTCTTGTGTGCAGATGGACGATAATACAATCATAGTCGGATCGTGGGACAATAATATGTAGGTCTAAAGACGGGTCTCCTGCACACAAAATGTTTTTTTTAAACGTTTACATGTTTTCATCGGCCACGGAAAGCAAAAAAACTTGTATAATGTACATAAACGTGTATGACCGAGCCCCCACATTGCAATAGTTAAAAAAAATTGCGCGTAGGAGACCCGCCTTTATATAAATATTGATATAATAAATCTTTTACATTTTATAATAAAACAATTATAGAAGTACAGGTATATCAGTTTATAGATACCATTGCTTATGTAATGATGTACTAGATGGATTAAAAATATAATTTAATTTAACCCTAGAAAGATAATCTTATTTTTACCTACGTTAAAGATAATGATACATCTTAGAGATGTATGAAGTTTAAAAGTGTATATTTGACGTATTATCATACTAACACAGTTTAAAGGTAGTTGAATAATTAGTTTAGGGTTTTGTACTTTAAATAAAAACAAAATAATTATATAGAATATATTGTAGGTACGTTTTAAGATTTTCAGGGCCAAAAGTATAGTATCACTTCTACAGCTGTTTACACGCGGTAGAAGTGATACTTTACCAAAACAATCTCAACCAATACTTGAAAAGTGAGATCATAATCAAAGCGACCAATGAGCGCAGACTAGCGTAATTTCCGTTTCATATCTCAACCAATAGGAGCCTTTAAAAGTGACATCTCAATCAAAACGGCCAATGAGCGTGTTGATGCGTCGCAATCGTCATTTCCGTTTCATCCGAAATCCAAATCACAGCGGTGGCGCTACAGAAGTTTCACTTGAAAAAAAACTAAATTCTGTAAACCTCTTACAAATCAACTACAAAATATTAAGTCTTTTTTAAAATGAAAAATAATGTTCCATTTTATGTCTAAATCATATTTTTTTGTATGCTATGAAAGTTTAAATGCTAATTAATCAGTTATACATAAAAATAATATATTTTTAATTTTGTTTGTTCACAAAATCAGATTTATACGAACAAGTCCTAATGTTACACAAAAGATAATCATACGTCTTTCAGATGTATGGTGTATGTATTTCTCCGTAATTATTGTATTTACCGTGGTGACAGAGCCGCCCTGCGCAAGCTCTGCTCGGCAAATGAGCTAACTGAGATAGACAACTCGCTAAGTTGCGAAATAGAAAAAGACAGTAATTCTTGTGTATCGCTTATGTCTCAAAGATGTAGATTATCTTTCTAGGGTTAATAATAATTTTGCTTTTGTTAAAAGCTTAAAAATTTTAAAAGAATTTTTTGTCGAGTTGAATTGCAAATCTATATTTAAACTGAATTGATGAAAATCTCTAAGGCAGCCAGTGTTTTTGGGTAGTTCCAAACTGGTTTGAGAAAAACTTTTTTGTAACTTTCGATAGGTATTGTCATTGAAGTGCACAAATACATTAAAACGTTTCCTCTTTGAAATGATTTGCCTGTATAAATCTTTTTTCCTGCCTTCACTTGAAATCCTTGTCCTGAGGAATTCTACATTAATTTTCACAATGAAATGTCACAAATCAAATACATTTATTTTATTTAAGTTTTTTGGAGTATGTAGATTTAAAAAATGCAATTTTATGGAGTTTTATTATTTCTACAGAGTCATGTACGACTTGGAGTACGGCCGCGTTGTGGATAGCTTCAGAGCACATGATGATTCCGTAAGCTGTTTGATTTGGTCTTCCAAAGGTAAATTAATAAGTTACTTTTAGTAAAATAGAACCAGAAGGGTGATCCTGTATGTTTTGCCAAAGTCTAACGCGTGTTAAATCGGCCGTATACGACTCATTTTGTTTCACTCACTTCGTTTATTTAAGTGCGGTATTCTATATTTGGCTAACGAGCTAAATACCGCCAACAACTCTTAAAAAGTAGTTACGCTAACGTCAGAGATGACGGCGCGTTAAGATGTGGAGGTTATCCACCACTTACCCGCCCTGGTATAAGTAACATATGGTTACTCCTTCAAGGCTCTCGCGAGGACTCTAATTTTTTTGAATGAACGAATGTACATTTAATTTTGAACGAGTCTAGACCTCCAGTGTCCCTGCAAACGTTGTTAGTAAGCAGGGAAATAACGGGAAATTGAAATACAAAAAGTGTTAGTATGACTATAAACAAGACAATGGGGCAGGTTAGTGATAGTCCACAAGGAGGCAAGCGCTAGGTGATTGTATCCAGCATATTCTGCAAGCACCTCTAGGGAGAAGGAGTACATAAATAATAAGGGTATAGCGCTGGAAAACGGGTGGGATTCTTTGCGTTAAGAGATGTTAGGTGTGGGAAAATTCGCAAATCGCGAATTACTTTGGCTTGTAATTACTTTGGACGTACTTGATTTACTTTGGCCATTGAATGACGGCCTTCTTCCGACGGATTTTGCCTTTCTGTCTTAATTGTCTCGTAGCGCTGACTTAACACAAAAAACTAACACAAAAGACACAGAATCACCCCTTTGTTTGCTACACTGTAGTGAGTTTTGTCACCTGCACTGTCAGATATTTCTAAAAATTTGAGTCTGAAGAAAAAATTACTGGTTTTGAAACATGTTTCAAACGGGTTCATGGGGTGAGGTTTGTCCAGGTCTTGGCAGCAGATGCGTCTGCCCACCGGGCCACCATTTATGATGGGATCGAGAGAAACTGGGTGAAGGCCTTTTGACCTCTCTCGACCCATCGCCTTGCACCGCAGTTGGAGGGATGGATTCATACATCACTCCTGGACACACTGACCCCCAGATTTCTACCCACCCCTCATACCTTTTTCCATCCCAGAACTTCCAATCCTTCCCTTCCTTAAAAAGATCGTCCACGTAGCATCCCCTAAGATGATATAGGCCCTGAGGGAAATTATTTTCCCAGGGTCTCCTGTGTAGAGCTAATGTAAAAAAAAATGTTATCGAGTCTTTTAATAATATGAGAAAAGTTTATTATGTACTAACTTACTAAAAATAATTTTGTTTTTTAATGATAATGAAATGTCATTTTGCTTTTAAGATGGTGATTTGGTGTCTGGTGGTTGGGATTGTGCTGTGAGGGTTTGGGGATCTCTAGCAGGCTTCGGCAAAGGTACTTTTAGGCCTCTGCAAGGATTGAAGACCGAGCTAGATCATGATTCCAAAATCACCTGCCTTGCTCTCAACAGGTAAAAGTTTATAAAATCCCTGCTCGGTTTCAATATCAATCTATTTGCTCTCATTTTATAAATGATTTAGTTTATTTACCTACATTTAATTGTTATTTTATTCGCATCTGTTAAAATCGTGACTTAATTTAATACCTGCATTGTCTTTAGTTAACTATTATTTTATTGTTGTCTTTTTTACTTATTGTCTTTGGAACATTAAAAAACCTCACAAGTCACTCTCTCATCTGTTTTATGTCACAGACATTATTATTTTTAATTATTTACTGTCAAATATAGCAGAATATAATCATGCTTCAGGGCAATAAAATTTATAGCGTTGTTTCATTTAAAAAATAAAATTTAATTCTAAAAAAATCAGACCACGAAAGGAGACTTACAAACTCCTCTGCAAGAATACCAGGAATACGGAGTTAGAAACAGTTTGTTTTTATATCTTATTTGAACATCATGTTGTTATTTTTGAAGATCTGGGAGTACTCTGATTTCTGGCACTGATGATGGTGAAGTGATGATGTGGAATCTGGAGACAAAGGCATTTAGAAACAATTTGGCACCGCACACTAATTCTGTCACCGGCGCTTGTTTCATATCAGATGACAAGAGGCTGGTAACATGCAGTATTGATGGAGAATTCAGAGTGACAGATATCTCAACCAACTCTCAGGTAATAATTATTACGTTCTGCAATGTCCAGCTTGACATATTTAACTTTTCAGTTGGTGGAGTTGTTAGTATACAACAGTTTGTTCTTTTGTTAGTTCTTACTTTAGTTGACAATAAAGTTATGTAGGCTCTAACACTTATGTTTAAATTTATTGAAATCAATTTAAGATGAAACCATGCAAAATCGCTTAGAAGTATTATAGACGCTTCAATTAAATACTGCGTGTAGAACATATCTTGGTCTTTAAAAATATTGGTCATTTTATTCATTAGTCTTTTAACCCCTAGAAGACGGGTAGTATTTTGTAAATATCTGAAAACCAAACTTAATATTGAAAATTATATTTGAAATAATTGGCAGGCTTCTACAATATCAACTTTTTTGCTTTCGAATTTTCATAGACAGGAATAAAATGCATTAAAAACTTCTAAAACCTAGCTCTACACCCACAGATTGCAGTTCATTTGTAGATGTAGTCATGGTTTCACTGCACTGCTATTGTAGTGTGTCGTATCCTAGAGGTTAATAAAGTATTAGGTCTATAAAAAAACACTTTCAAGTCAAACTCTCCTACTTATAAACCCCTTTTCGGATATGGTTTTATTGTTTAATGTGGCAAATTCAGTTTCTTTTATAATGTTCGCCAAAAAAAATTGATATTTTCGCCCGAACTTCACAAAATAAAATAAAATATGCATTTTTTCATTGTTATTTTTGACATCAATCAATATGCCCGGCACTCGACGAATTTGGATTTTAAAAGTGAACACACCTAAGAAGAAGTCCACCTAAGGACTACAAACTTGGCACACCCATTTCGTCATTAGCATCATTAGCACATTAGCACACCCATTACGCCCCGCCTGCGATGGGGAATGGACGTCCTAGACTTCGCGTCGCTCGGTTTCGTGAAATCAATTTTAAATTTCCTTGTTATTACAATAAACAATGCGTAAAAAAGGAGTTAAAGATTTTTATAGGCCTTTACGAAATCAACCTGTAAAAAAAAATCTCAAACACCTTTTCCAATCTTTCCAAAAGCTTTATCTCAAGTATTTTTAAACTCCTCCCAAAAAGAGGCGTGGATTCCGATTTCGATTTTTTTCTGGACTATTGGATCACCTTAATAATTAAAAATACAAGGACTGTCCGTAAAATAAGGTCTGTGAGGTGCTGTGGTTGCGAGGAACGATTTTACCCGCAATCCGGCAATACTGGCGTGTGCCTGGTTCCCCCACGCCAAATGCCCACCATGCTGCACTTTCTGTGACGCATAGTCTCGGTGTGGCAGCCATTGGCGATGGAGCTTCACTTGCCGCACCTGCTAGGTATGAATAACGCTCCGTAATTCGTTTTTTGGAGCTCTGTGATATGGTCATATCAGTAAGATCACTATTGACAAGATTTTGATAGAACATTTGGGATACCACAAGGTCTGCGCAAGTTGGGTTCCAAAAATCCTCACCAAAGATCGCAAACAATAACGGGTTGAAAGATTCCGAATTCCTTGAGTGCTACGACTGGACTGTGAGTGGGGACGAGACCTTCTAAATCTAAACCAACCTTTCATGCTCATACACTATTTTCCGTACACTTTATGCAGCTGAGAATGAATGTCTACCAAGGTATTGTTCTTTGCACACAAAAAATTAATTACAGAGCGTAATTCACACCTGGCGGGTGAGGTGAGCGGAAGCTCCATTGCGAACGTCTGCCACGCCGAGACTAAGCATCACAGAGAGTGCAGAGTGGTGGGCATTTGGCATTGAGGAATCAGGCTACACGCCAGTTTTGCCAGATCACGCGTAAAATCGTTCCACGCGACCACAGCAACTTGGAGACCTTATTTTATGGACAGTCCTCATATCTGCATTACGAAAATATTGCAAAACAAATAGGATGAGGATCTGCTTTTTTATTCAAATGTATTCTGTTTTCAAAGTTGTAATAAACAAAATCAAAAGATGCTGTTTTGACAGATAATGTAGGGAAAGAGTCCGCCAAAGGAGAGCACAGTTTAATGTAAAACTATTTAATTTATTTATGTAGCAGATAGTAGTTTATATATTTTTATACAGATTTTCAGTAAAACCATGACGGAAGGTTTATCATGTTTGGCTTGGGATGGTGATAAACTGCTCTGTCTGGGAGGAACAAAGGGATCTCTTTTCCTGTGGAATTTACAAACTGTCGCTCAGATTGTACAAGTCAAAGTACACGCAGGTATGTTCAACAACTCTTAAAAACTTATACAACCTTCCTAAAAAATGTTGTGAAAGTTTTATTCAATTGATAAACGACCGTGGGTGTGAAAAAATTACTAATTAAAAAATGACAAAAGATTGTTCATGAAAAGATATATTATACATTGCTTACACAGCCAGAGTAGTTCATCTATTGTATATGCTTGTTTTATTAATAACTAGCTGACCTGGACACGCGTTTCTGTGGCTAACGAAACACAACGCCATCTACTGGATGGTTACCCAGCCTTTTAACTCACACCGCCATCTGTTAATTTGCATAAAAATCAAATCCACACTGTCCGCTTGCCAGCCTGCTCGTCCACCACATGCAGACATTCTCCTTTAACTATATATTCCTACCAATTTACACAAAACACTATATCATGAATACAAGAAAGAAGAAGGGAACAACCCGGTACTTAAATTACAAAAGAATTGCTTTTATAATAATAACGAAGGTATAATCTGTGGAGTTGAGCCCAGCACCCCCCCCCCCCCCACCAAATAAAAAAAAATAGAAAAAAAAATATTCTCAAAGTGGGCAGTGGGCACAATAAGGTTGAGTATCTAAGCTCTATACCCTAATGGTTCGTTTACCGGCCTCGACATCTATCTCTATTTCCCTACAGCTGAACCCTATAGGCCGGTAAACTGGCCTGGTCAAATATTATATTTTGGTCAAAAATTGCTCAGAAGCCCAGGGATATAGTACTAATACAATAAATAGGGTTCAAAGGGTTAACAGTTGTTTCAAATTGCTCAGGAGCTCAAGGACATGGTGCTAATACGATGAACGCCGTGGGGTTCAAAGGCTTAAAAGTTTTTTCGCGTCATTGATTGTTTACAGAAACAATTATGTTGAAATCAAGTGGTATTTTTTTTTTAAATTGCAGGCGTGTTGTGGAATTCTGCAACGTTACCTTTTCTTGTCCAGTTACTCTTAAACTTTACCTTTTTTTGAAATTTCTTCCTCAGCTGCTGTCAACAGCATAGCCATTAGTGCCTCCTCGACCTTCATTGTCACGGGAGGAGATGATCGCCACGTCAAGGTTTGGGACACGGTGGCAGATAACTAAAGACTAAAACACAAGAATCCTATGTTCTCACTAATTTGCTGTGTGGATTTAAATTTTACTTGTGATTGAGTTTTAAAATAAAGAGGGAGTTGTACTCAAATGGATATCATTAAAATAAATTACAGTTATCTGTTTTCTCTGTTCATGCCAAATATTTATGCCCACAAATTTACAATAAGGTTGAAGCCAACAAACTGTTCATAAAAAATAACAAAAAATCGGTACTTTTACCCTTTCTAACAAAATTGGAGTTTTTTTAAAAATTTATTTATGTAACGAGAATCTGACAACTATTTTAGCAATTATTCTAAAGCTGAAAATGCATGGATTGCTGAAAGCAGTCGATATTCGAAATACACAGATTGCCGTGTGGTTTTTTATGTTTTTTCCATGAGAACTTGGTAGTCACTGCTTGGTGGAGCTGTTGATATCGACTGCTCTTAGCAGCCCATGTATTCTCAGCCTATGGTATACCAACACCACAGTACCCAGACCAGCCGCATCTCTATATGTTCAGAATAAAATAACATTAGTTTTTGGTTGCGGCGACAATTGTATACCCATATCTCCTCAGGCTGTAACTTTATCTATACGATAATAAAATAATATTAGTTAACAGCTTGACATATCTGACTAGTGAAGTGGTGTTACTAGTGTATTACTTTGAGGATACAATAATCTATGCATTTAAAAAAATTGTTTCTTCATTTGTTAGTTCCGCTGATGGCTATAAATATGTAGGTACAGTTTGTCAAATAAGAGTAGAAAACATAGGAGGGCGCCACTGTTGTTCAAATGGCAATTCTAAAAATATAACCATGGCAGTAATCTAAAGCTGTGTAACCTACATTTTTATTAAAAATTAAAAAGGCATAAAAGTGAAAAAAATACCTCAATCTGATCCCACTGATCTCAAAATTAGAATTGCATATAGGTATATTATTATTACACATTTGCAATTTTGTGCAACATAATGAAGACTAACGATATTGTAATAAAATATAAAGCACACTTTAGAAATTGCTCACATATTTAATATTAGCCTAAGTACCTAGCGTTGCCTGGGCTTTAGATCATGTCTCTAATTTTAGATCTGAATATATTTAACTCATTCAGATCTAAAAGTAGTGTAATTAAACTCATTATTAATGATTTCTCCTTTCTACCTACTGTTAAATTCAAATTTATGTCATTAAGTAGGTACCTTAACAGCAGTGCTTCTTCGATTTTAATTTTTTTTTGA
The DNA here is from genome assembly GCA_917880885.1 of Limnephilus marmoratus. Classification (NCBI taxonomy): domain Eukaryota; kingdom Metazoa; phylum Arthropoda; class Insecta; order Trichoptera; family Limnephilidae; genus Limnephilus; species Limnephilus marmoratus. Next base: position 54,576,129 of record OU862909.1, on the reverse strand, counting down.
AGAACAAAATTTTTTTTTAAATGTGTGTACAGTGTTCTGTATTTTCAGTAAGGGTCGACCGAGATCCGGTCTCGGCATCCTCGGCTATAAATTCTACCGAGAACTCTATCTCGGTTCTCGGCGAAAAATCGCTGAGATTCTCGGCCATAACCGCTATCGGTATCTATGATACTGTTATAAGTAGGTACGGTATAGGATAATGGGATTCAATTCTACTGCGCGCGTCCACATTCGTCACTTGGTGTCAATGCGTGAGAGAGTTGTCGATTGTGATTGGTCGACTGGCAGCGAGGCGGGTTTTACTTACCGCCACTGCGCCGCGCCGTTCGTTCATTTCACTACTTTGTAAACAAACAATTGTATTTAAAGGAAGTTTGTTTGAATTTTGTTCGTAGTAGAAAAAAATAAGTTCTTTTATGTGTTGTTGTGATTACTAGCCAGAACTTACATAAACTAGTTAAGTGAATATCAAGATCATTACGTATTATTTTATACGTATGTTGGATATTAGCAGAGCTGGTCAATTATACGTCATGAGGCGATACTCTTTGAAAGGTGAAAATGCAGAAAAATTGCTTTTTATGTGCTACAACATCATGTTGTTCGTTTTTGATTATTAAAACTATTTAAAACAAATTATTATTACATTATTAAATATACTATAGCGCATTTTCATTTTTTATTCTCAATTTATCTATTCTCGGTCTCGGCCGAGATTTTAATTTATTCTCGGTCTCGGTCGCGGCCAAGAATGAAAAACCTGTCTCGGTCAACCCTTAATTTTCAGTGTCATTGCACTTTAAAATAATATTTGACAGATAAATTGGTGTTGCCAGCCTACAAATTTTGTAGTTCCATTTTTTATATATTTTTTTTATTTTTTTTTTTTATTAGTAATAGAAGGTACATAAATTACAAATAAATTTTATACAGTAATTAATTACATAGTAGAATATTTGATGTACCCCCATAATTAAGCAAGGCTTGTGTGTATCTTCTACTCTTATTTGACAAACTTACATAGTAATTCTTTTACTTATCATTAATTTGACCATAGTAAGAAAATTGTTATTTTCACAATAATAATTGTAATTCTCATGTGGCAATAATCTAAGTAGTGATTTTTGTCATTATTACAAAGTTCTATAGCAATTTACAAAATTTTATAATATAACGTGTTGTATTGAATAATATTTTATATATAATTTTTCTGAATGATGATCGCCTGTGAAAGTAAAATACATATAATTATACAAATAAAGCCAAAAGTGCGTAAAATATTTATAGTTTTTAGTCAATTTATAATATTGTGGTGTAATTACTACAACTAGGTTCTGAAATCAGATTATTTGGGTTACATGCAAAACCATACCTTAGTTTCCCTGCCCATGTACGAAGGGGGACCCAAAAGTAACCGGAATTTCGTCATAACTTCTCTATTTCTCAATATTTTTACATCAAATTTTGATCACCTTCCAAATATTCTCCATTGACCACAGCACACTTCTCCAAACGCTTCTTTAATTGTTTAAAACAGTTTTTAATTTCACTTATCGGGATGTCCTTCCATAGATTTTTGTTTTACCTCCTCCGCAGTGGCAAAACGCTTTCCTTTCATGTCCCTTTTCAGTGTGGGGAACAAAAAGAAGTCACAGGGGGGCTAGATCACCTTGGAAAAAAATTCAGGATCCTCTTTGGCTGATTTTGAAGCTCAAAACATGCCTGAAGTCGACGCTCTCTTCGCCCGTCTGTGAGAAGGCGAGGGACAAATTTGGCTGCAATCCTTCTCACGGGCAAATCTTCGGTTAAAATTCAAGACATTCCAGACATCTCAGTGTCGATCAATGGTTCAGCGACGGTCTTCACGAACGAGGGTATTGATCTTGTCGACGTTTTCGTCAGTTTTTGACGTTGAGGGGCGTCCTGAATGGGTTTGGTCTTCAATTAACATTTCTCCATTTTTAAAACGTGAAAATCACTCATAGACTCTGGTTTTACCTAGAGCAGCATCCCCATAAGCAGTCAGCATTACAATAGTTTGCCGATTTCAAAACAAAACAAAATTTCACAGCCGTGCGTTGCTCTCGACAATCTGCCATCACGTTTTCGCCGAAATGGTAAAAGTTGTTTTACTAAAAAATTTCTCACGGGCGAACCGATGCACTCACAGCGACACAACTTTAGTAGTAAACATAATGGATACCTGGTCGAAAAATGTGTTCCCCCATTCTTCCTCTCCACCACAGCACAACTCCCGTTACTTTTGGGTCCCCCCTCGTATGCCATAACACATTATATTAATATGTGTTTGTGGCATATATTTGCAAGTTACAAATTCATATTTTATGTTGTATTTACCCCGCAATATAATAAATATTCTTGTTATATATTCAGCTCCTTTAATGATTTATTTTGCTTTCAAGGACATTTTAACCATTTTTTTGTTGTTTAACTTTTATTTTAAATAGATGACCAGAGTTCAAGAACAATGAATTTCATAGTTAAACCAAACTTTCAAAGTTGATATAAAAGCAGGTAAAAGAGACTCATCTTTAAATTGAGATTATTTCATAGGTACTAGAAAGTGAAAAATAAAAAATGAGATGGACATTTATGATTTGAGATATTCACAACCAAAAAGTATTATATATAATGCCGTGTTGCACTTCCTCCTTTCTTATCCAATGTTTCGGACAACTTTACAGTGTATCAAGGCAGATGAATAAGACAAATAATAACAAAAAATAGACATAATCTATATAAATAAAAATGAATCGCCGAAATGTATGTACGCGCATAACTTCCGAACGACTGCACCAAATTGGAAGATTCTTTTATTTTTGTGTTCGTTATTATCAGGACAAAGTTTGTATAAAACTACTGGTGAGCACTGGCATTATGAAATTTGTATAAAAAATGCAGTAGGTGGCACTCGAGCTGTTTGAAAACTGAATGTAAAGAATGCGGGAGGGGGGAGGGGAACTCGTGTAGGGGGTTCACGGGAGGGGGGGGGGACCCGGAGAGGGGAGGGGAATCTGGGATTGGGGAGAGAACTTGGGAGGGAGGTTCGCGGGACAGGGAAAGGGGTGGGAGTGGAGGGGGAGAGGGAAGGTGTAGGAATCGGAGTGGGAACGCGAGAGGGGAAGGTGAGGAGGAAGGGGAACGGGACGAATGGGAAAGGATACGCAGGGAGAAACAATTTATTTATTAAATGGCATAGCAACGCATGCCGGGAACCAGCTAGTAATAAGATAAATAAGACTAATAAATTGTTTGTTTAAAAATTTCAATCAAATTGTTTTTTGTGATAATAGATTAAATTAATTTAATTAAATGTCGGACATCAATTAAAAAACCAATATTTTAATTTTATTCTGACTGAACTGTTAAAACTTATGATAATATCAAATAATAAAATCAATGATAATACGGTTCCATGCCAACTCAGAATGAAACCAACTCAGAAAGGTCTTTAAAAGCTATAAAAAAATAATTTTCAAATAGCCAGGTAATCTTAACCTATTTAACCAAATTTAATATTTTTTTATCATCACTCTCTCTTTCTGAGGTGGTTCTGAGTTGGTTTCATTCTGAGTTGGCCAGTCACCTGGTAAATACACTGGAGGAATATTAGTGTTAAATTAATACTGTGGTGGTTTTAATGACCCTATGACAATATAATAATTATAATAATATCAAAAAGGCATTTGTCAAATCTACACAATCTCTACATTTTTTAAAAATTATCTTAGGATACCTAGTTCATAACTTTTTTAAAGACAAGGAATTGGGAATGGGATTGCTATTTAATTTTTCGCTTTATAAAAATACAGAATTAAATTGTGACACATGATCAATGTTTTCTAATTTTCTAGTACAATCATCAAAAGAAATAACATTTTATTTATATGAACTCACAGCTGACTGCTATGATTTTCGTACAATAAGTAATCCATTAAGTTTAGTTAAGCTGGAAGTAATTTTTTTGTTGCTTTCGAAGATATTTGCTCACTTTATGCATTTCATACATTCCGATAATTAAGGACCCAGGCTGAAGTACTAGTCCCAGTCAGGTTGTATGCACTTCATCGACGATAGTCCTAAAAGCCCTTCTAAGAAATGTTCCTTCTAACATGTCTTGTATGAAAACGAAAAAGACTATGCTATATTCTTACGAACATTTTATGAACATGTGTTTCTTTCGAATGTCAACTATTATGGTATTGCCAGTTGCAAAAACAAGTGAAAAAAATTAAATGCTTTATCCATAAAACGCACAGATTTCCATTCCCTCCCCACTATTTTCAGCCTACAACATAGCCCAATTGGGGATGCTATAGTCTCACTGGCTCTTGACGGTTGGGGGCAGTGCAGTATTAAAAAAAGATCAGAATGTGTGCATGTTTTTAGAATGATAATGTTGAGACTGAGTTATGTTCGGTGATAATAATATTGTTTCATATTTTTTTGTATTCCTGTTATTTAATGTAATTAAGTTTCTGATATTACAAATAATAGTACCAGCAGTTTTCCTAATGGAGATAATTAAATGTTATTATTATTCCCAAATATTACTTCATAATTTTATGCTTACCAATTGATACTTTAATTTTGACGACTTTCACTTCTTTGCGGTAGGCAATAAAATGCATTTTTCCTTAATCCAAAAAATCCCGTGTCATCGCATCGGAAGTGAAGAGTCCAAGCAATTATTACTTATTGCGAATATTTTTATTAGTAATAAATAAATTTTAATATTAAGTACCTGCGGTGTTTTCATTTCAATTAAATTTATGCTTGTGTTATTACGCAATCTGCATAGCCTCTAAGAAGTGTAGATTGTAGAATCTATTGTTGACGGGTGCCAAATATATGCTTTGTGTATTTCATGCTTGCAATCCTCACAAGTTGGATAATATTTAGCTACGCTATAAGCTCAAAGTTCAAAGCTATAAGGTTGCTAAAGCTGAAGGCTGTTTGCCCAGGAGCCCAAAGCGCCAAATTGAACTATTACACCACTTGAGAGCTGCGAATTAGTATGAAATATACCAGGAGCACGTAATGCTGGAGAGGAAAGGAAAATCTAAATAACTTATAAAATTAACAGCAGTGAAAAAAAACCAACCACCCCGTAAATGAATACTGCGAATAATCTACCACGAGCTTGTTGGACTCCACACGAGCAATAAATTCTTTTTTTTTTTTAAATAGTCTGTAAGATATAGCCATTAAGTATAGCATTAAACATAGGTACCTACCTACTCTGTCAGTTCTAACACCTAAAATTCAAATTTGGAGAAAATCAAATGAAAAAGTAAAAGAATCACAAGGCATCATTTGCTTCCAGCGGAAAGCAATAATTACCCTGTGTCCCAAAAAATCTCACACTGCATCCAAAGTCAAATGAACCCAACCGCCAGTTGCGATATTTCCAGGGCTGGGCAAAATACATGCTTTGCTGTAATTGAAATACAAATTACAAAATACTTTTTTGCATGTATTTAAAATACGAAATACAAAATACTTTCAAGTCGTATATTTGAAATACAAAATACAAAATACTGTATTTTAACCTTTTTTTAATTTCAAATACAAAATACAAATTACAAAATACAAAATACATTTGGTTTTGGTAGAACCTTTAGTTGCAATAAATTGTCGTAAGTGCCCTTATCTAAGGGTGCGTTTCCATATAAGCAAAGCTGAGCAGAGTGAAACAAAGACGTGCAAAAATTGGTCAATCATATTGCTCAGAAGACACATCTCGTCTCCGCTCCACTTGTAAAGTTTTGTGGTATAGGACTTAGGAGTTAGATAATAATTATTATTATTATAATAACACTAGCTGGTTCCCGGCATGCGTTGCAATGCCATATTCAAAGAAATAAATTATTTATCCCTGCATGTCCTTTCCCGTGCGTCCCCGTTCCCTTCCCGCATCCCCTTCCCCTCCCTCATCCCCTTTCCCTCCCGCGTTCACTTTCCTACCCTCTGCCTACCCTCTCCCCTCTCCCACTCCCCTGTCCCGCCAACCCCCCTCCCGTGTTCCATATATTCAGTCCCAGTACATTCAGTTTTCAAACAACTCAAGTGCCAGCTATTGCAATTTTTTTATACAAATTTTCATTTTTCACATATTACAAATATTCATTTTTGTATATTATAAGAACAATCAATCAAATCTGGTACCTAACTAAAGAACCTATTTAAAATATCTATATTTAAAAAAATCCATAGAAAATTCTTTTGTTACAAAAAAAAACAGCTGCCTGCTAAATTCAATTTCATCAAACGCGCGAAATGTCAAACGTGCGAAGTTAAAATAGCAGTCAAGTCTTCTGAAATTATCCAATTTTCTGCGTAATTTTCTTATTTTTCTTTCCGTAAGAACCTTCTGCAAAGTATTAGAAAACTTTAAAAAAATGAATGAAAGAGGTAAAGTCGTTCTGAAGTTATGGCGTGACCAAGGGAAATAAGGATTCATTTTTATATACATAGATGACATTTGTTTAGCGCATTTTTGTGTTATTTCGCTCTCAAGTGCGCTCTACAGTAATTAACTTAAAAATAATCTAGTATTCAGTCAAATTACTCCTATAGTGCTTGATCTAATACTATGATACAAAAATGTACACTACAAAGCAATGGTCAGTTTAATATAATTTGATACAAAATGTACAATAACAGTGCTATTAATTATATAGCACAAGACAATAATAATAACTAGCATGACATAAAAAAAGGTACAGCCTATTATAAAGCAATGATAAGATAACTACAAATAATCATTAGTAAGCGTGCTATAGCACAGGAAAATAGGACAATAGTACAGGATTCTAGCGGTTTTAGTCTATATACTGTCTATGTCAGTTTATTTTTCATTTTCATCATTGAGGTCACTAAATGTATTTGAAAATGTATTTTGAAGCCATAAGTATTTGAAATACAAATTACAAAATACCTCAGCAGCAGGTAATTGAAATACCAATTACAAAATACTTTTTTAGGAAGTAATTGAAATACAAATACAAAATACGTATTTGTATTTCAAATACGTATTTCAATTACAAGTATTTCAAATACTGCCCAGCCCTGGATATTTCAAATGACATCTTAGATTTTAGACCATAATGATGGGCACCCGTTATTTTTGAAGCTGAAATTATAAGTATTAACACACTTCAGGCGGGTGAAAACAAGGAACCCATTGGGGAAAACGGAATTTGTTTTTAAGTTTTAAAGGAATTTGTTCATTTATATGTAAATTTGAGAAATAATTTTTCTATACTACTCATCACACCCAACTATACAATTAGTATTGTCCAAAATTATAGCCTACTTTGTATTAGGACTCCATAAACAGAAGTTAAAGTCGGGTCGGTGTCGGGCCATTTAGTGATGTTTTATGTAGTGTTGCAACCAGAACTTTCGAACGTTGCAACTTTCCGCTTCTGCAGAAGTTCTGCAAGTTTTTTCACTTCCGTTTCCACCGTTTCTGGTTCTGCAAACTTTATAACAGAACTCTAAACGAAGAATACAGCGAGGAGCGCGGGAGCGCATGAACGACTGGACAGGGGGCGGTACACAAACATGTCGCAACGAGTTCGTTTGTTTATATATTATTTTGGTTCATTCTGCGCATCACCGCGCCTCGTGACGTTTAGCGTAAGTCCTTTGTCATTTGTTTTGTGTTTAGCGCAATTGTGAAACCAAAAACAAGTCCCATTTGGAACTATTTCATTGAGATTAATGACTCAAGTGCCAGATGCAAACTCTCGTCACACCTTCGGGAGTACAAGAAAGAGAAGAGACTACCTCTCCATGAGGATCCCCTTATGTGATGGAAAGTAAATGTGCACAAATACCCCCATCTGTTGCCAATAGTTCGCCAATACTTATCAGCTCCCCCCAGCAGTGTAGCCAGTGAGCAATTATTTAGTGGAGCTGGTTTAATATATGAAGAACACCGAAACAGACTCAAAGGTATAAAAGCAGCCAAATTACTTTTTATTAAATATAAATTACCACTGTTTAACTTCGAGTACTAAAAGTACAAAATACAAATTTAATTAAACAAATCTTAAAAAATAAAATTGTGCTTTTTCTTCGTAGTATTAACATTTCCGCTTCCGCTAAGATTTACTTTTGACATCTGTTTTCGTTAAGACACTTCCGTTGCATCACTAGTTTTATGTTTAAAAACTGTACATAGGTACTTTATTGCTTTACAAAAATGTTGGTTTTCACTTTGGTACAAATCATTTTTAATGAGCCAGGTAAGCCTCATACATTAATGCTGTATTATCGTGAAAACAAGCTTTTAGGTCTGAGTGGTTAAAAAGGAACGATTTGCGCATTTCCAGTGCCAAAGTTTAAGTTTGCCTTTGATAAAATATTATTCCACACAAAAAACAAGGAGATAAGACTTCGCCATGTTATATCACATGTACATTATATATATTTTTTTAAAGTATACTAGGGGCAGTCAAAAAGTAATGCCTCCTATTTTTTTGTACTTAAATAAAGTTAGTTAAGTAAAAATTTTGAATTTGGTGCTATTCCTCAAACCTTCTTCTACAATCTGCTACAGTAGTAACTTTTTTGCGCCAACAGGTGGCAGCACTGCAGTCGCTTGCAAAATGGCCGACATCGATGTTCTTATTAGACAGTGTTCTGTTGTGATTCTTCACTGTAGAAGGTGAAACGCCCATTCGCATTCATGAAAGACTGAAAAATGTATACCACGGTGCAACAGTGGACGTCAGCACTGCTAGACAATGGGTTCGTCACTGTAACGAAGCTGAAGAACAAACACTGCTGGTTGACGAAAAAGTGACTGCACGCAACATTGAGTGAGTTGGTGACCACATTCACGGTGAACCCACATAACTACAGATGTCACATCTTTTCCTCAGTAAAAGCAGTATGATGACGATTATTCGACAACTAATTATTCAACAAAATGCAAGGTGGGTGCCAACAAAGTTAACGGGCCAGAGTAAAGAACTAAGAAAAACAATAGCCTCACAACACTTGCAGTGCTTAGTTTCTGGAAAAAATTGTGACCGGAGATAATATGGATTCATTTTTTTGATCCTGAATCAAATAGGCAGTCAATGAAATTGCATCACACAAACTCACAGGGCAAAAAAACTCAAAACTGTGTGATCGGCCGGGAAAGTTATGGCGATGGTGTTCTGGATGTGACCTTGCTTTTTACAACACTGTGATACATGCCCTTGTTAAAAGACGGGCTAAAGCTGTGGAAATGGACGGAGATTATATTGAAAAAATACAAATTAATTGTCAATAGTGTAGTTTTCAACCCATGCAATTGCATTTTTTATATCTCGACAATGAAAGGAGAAAAAAAATAGGAGGCATTACTTTTTGAGTGCCCCTACTACATGTAGTTGGGTCCCTTACAAAGAGATTGTACAATATTTATATAAAAATATTTGACAGCAATGCTTTTCCAGGTAGCTACCTCCGTAGTCCAGTGGCTAAGACTCTTGACTCACATTCCGGAGGTCGCGGGTTCGAACCCGGCATGCGCAAATAAATTTTATTTGATTAATTTGTGTTATTTCACAATTAATTCATTTAAAATAATATATAGTATATTTGCGGCATGTTCCAGAGTGGAAGATACTATCAGTATCGCCCTGGTGTAAGACCACCATTCAGAATTGAAACGTTGCTTGAAAATGGCTTTAGCCGTGTTTAGTGACCAGATCTGAATAGCCAGGTACTTCCCAACCTTCCTCTTCCCCACCTCCTTCCCCTCACCGCTACCTTCAGCCTCACAACATACCCCAATTGGGGATGCCATAGTCTCACTGGCTCCAGACGGGAGCAGTTGAGATTCTTGTGCGGTATTCACTGTAAAAAAAAAAAAAAAGGTATTCAAATAGGACCGGTAAGGTAGAACTACTCTTACCGCCTAAAGTGTCTATGAAGGTACACATACATAAATGAATCTGTTTCTCTACGCTCTTTTTCATTCGTTCCATACCGTATTTATTTTAGTGTAATGCATTTATCTATCTCACAATAAATTAAAAATATTAATATTTATTGTTACTAGGTGAATTATTGTAATGGCGGAGTAAAGTCAGATTATTTATGAAGAAAAAAAAACAAGGAGATAAGTATAAGCTTTCCCTGACGAAGGAACGTTTGTTCCGAAACCGGTCGGATTTGCGCATCAAATAAGTGGTTTATACAAAGTTAAATTATTTCATTTTTCTAAAAAAAAACAAAATTAGCAAAATAAAATCCACCACCCCAGCGGGCCGTGCCAGGGAGGCAGAGAGCAGAGGTGTAAGAAAAATACTGCCGGCCGCCATGCAACCCAATAATAATATTTTATATTCAGAGACAATCGTAGAATATCAATGTCTGCGTTGGTTTTTGGCGACACGAGCGTCGATATGTCAGGAAAGCAGAAGCCTGTGAAAGTCTTGACTCCTACTGCCATTTTTATATAAAAAAATTTCATGGCTTGCACATTTTTCTTTTTAATTACACTCCAGCAACAAAATGTTTTCAAAACATCTGACAAAAACAAAAACATTGAGGCAGGGATACATATGTTTTTGTTTACCGCGGCCGATGCTAAACCAAAAGGTTGCAACTTCGACCCAAGCATCCGTAAAATGTGTCAGAGGAGACACGCCTTTACTGAGTTTAACCTCCATGGTTAAAAGTCTGTTTCACGTGTGTAGTTTTTTTTACACTGCTTGAGGACGAATGCACCTTTTTGTAAAAGAAAGCCAGTTGTATTTGAATGTTTTATATTTGCTATAAAAAGTAAGTCTACATAACAGTATTTGACAGTTTAAAGAATTATCACTTAACTTTGTGTCCTACACAAGATCTAAACTAAAACTGGTCAGGTGTGTAGAGTAATTCATTAAAACGGATGTGACATTTTACTTTATTGTACAATACATAGCATAAATTAAGTTACTAAGCGTTATTTACGTCGACACAGATTCAACCATTGTCTTTTTGATGATTTCTCCAAAGTCATCACACTCACTGGGAATAGGGGTGGTCGCCCGCTGCGAGTTAAGGGGGATTTCGTCAGGTATCGGGGTAGGCTGCACTGCAGCTGTTAGAGGAGGAGCAGTGGATAAGACCGGCCCTATCCCCACTCCCGGGAGCTGGGGTGTATTAGCACCAGAATCATAGGAACTGTACGCATACCTCCCCTGGATCAGCTCCGAGAATGGTTCCAGTTTGTTAGTCATGGGGTAGGCTGGAGAATGCAAATTTGTATATTGGTTCGCTTCTTTGTTTTCAGTAACTTGAGCAAAACATGCAGTTTCCGCAGCCCTGTAAGAACTGTATGTCGCTGCTGTTGGAACGCTTTGGTACTCGGCCAAATTAATACTTGGATCTTGCACAGCTGTAGTTGGCTTTACAACATACTCATTCATATACATGGAGTTATAGTGGTTGAAGACATTGTGCGATTGCTGCGAGAAGTCCTCGAAACTGGCGGCTGAATATTGCTGGTGAGCGGGGAGGTGGCCGGGGTAGTGGCTAGGCTCAGGGTGAAGGGGATACGGAAAGTTATTGATGTCGCAAGGAAATCGGGACATGGGAGAGGGGCTCCCGGAATAAGTGGCGTGACCTTTAGAAACATTGGAGGAGTAAGTGTCAATCAGCTGATTTGGAGTGCTGCTGTTATTTGTTAACCTTTCTTGGTTAAGGTTCAGACGCTCTTCCCCGTAGCAATCTTCACGGAAAGTGTATAAGTCCAAGGCATCTTCTCTGCATTGCATATTCGTAGCAGTTTTACTTGCATTCACATCGTAATGCAGATTATTGAATGTTCCAGAATTGACGCAGGACTCGACTTCTACCTGTGATGTGAGATTGACGTCTCTTAATAGATTTCCACTGTACTTGTTGATTCCGGCTGTTGTGTTGTCGGGCTGGTTTATGTATGCTGTGGAAGCAGCTGATAATCTGCTGGATGACTCGGCCCATTGAATATGTTCATTGGACGCTTCAGCCTTTGATAAATTCTCTTGGGCTTTCTTTTCTAAACCTATCCTCATGAGAGTGTGAATGAAATGTGTCCGGACCCTAACTGGATTGAATTCTATTCTCCCGGTAGTATTGCCGCAGCCGTCCCTGGTGCAGCCACAGGGAAAGTTGAGCCTGTCAACCTGGCACTTAATACCATTCTGGCTGCAAGAACAGGTTTCTGGATCACAGTAACCCTTGCAAGAACATCCACAAAGTTCTCTGGATGAACGAATATCACGGCATTCATCTTTTTCTGTGGCTTCAATTTTTCTGACACCGGCGGAGCGTAAGAGCGCCCGCCTCTGCCGCGTGGGGACGGGTTGTAAGAAATAATAACTGTCCAGATCCAATTCAGATTCTGAGATTTCACTGGGTTCATCCTCTGAATCGCTGTAGTCGCTTGAAGATACTGACGATCCTTGTACAGAATGCCGCTCGCTGCGGAGTTGTTGCAGAATCTGCCGGTGTAGTCTCCGCTGCTCCGTGGTGTGTTCGGGCAGAGTGAACTTCTGAATGTGGGAATGTTGGTTACCCATTCCCAGAGTAGAACCGCCTTGGGAAGGAATGCAAGTAAATCCTTGTGCTCGAGGAAAATAATACACGGTCACATCGTCAAATGTTAAACGTTTTCGCTTCTTTAATTTAGGCTCATCGCAGAGATCCATTTCCCGTTTTCTTTTCAAAGCACCTTTAAATTTAACAGTTTTATCACCGGGAAATGTTACATCACTAAAGGTCATTAAACTCAAAGGATCTTCTAATTTGTCACTCGGACTTTCTGTACTGTTGAGGATTTCAAAATTTTCAAAGTTGTTGCTGTCCATTGTGATGACTTCATTGACATTGGCCCCCCCAGGAGGTATATTATTGAAAGGCTGCTGAGCGATTATATCTTCGGCTATTTCTGACCCCAAGCCGGAGTCACTCCCATCTGATCTATCTTGTGGTTCGTCCTCTCCCTCTTGCAATGATGGAGGTTCACAGGGCAGACTTCCGAGGGCAGAGTCCTCACTGTCTGCTGACACCACATCTGGTTTGTTATCTTCAAAGTCACTGACTAGATCAATATCGAGTTTCTCGCCAAAGTTACTTATTAAGCTATGGGAAATATTGAATTGACGTCCACCACCTTTCTCAACTTCTGAATCTAATTTAATATCACTGTTTGCGACCTTATCACCACCGTTAATTTCTTTATCAAGTGTATACAATTTGAATTCATCACAAGAAATATTTGATCCATTATAATTATTTTTGAAACTTTGTTCATTGTTTCTTAATACACAACTATTATCACATTCATTAGAATTAGATAGCATTAGAACATCTGATAAATTCTGGTTCTGCAAAGCAGCTAGAGTAATGGTTTCCCGGGAAGATCCAGATGTTGCTGCCGACTCCGGGTTGGAAGAGTTCTGGAGACCCTTCATGGGATGATCCTCACTCATATTGGTCCCCATTGTGACTTCTTACTGATATATCTGAAACAATTTGAAAAACTTCATTAACATAATGCATTATTTGTAACTAAACACAGAAAATTTCTATTTATTAAAGTAATTTATTGTATTTCAGCAGGAGAGCAAATTTTTTAAGCAATCTACAAAAAGCATACTATTCGGATGGGGAGTTTGTCAATCAGTGATGAGCTACTAAGTTTTTATTTTTGTGAAAAAATTAACAGAAAAAAAAAACTTATTCTATCATCACTGCTAAAATTTTATGTGCTTCATGTTTAGATTGACAGATAAAAGTTTCTTCGGATAGTTCTATATTTTTAAATTCAATTTTTTCTTATAATTATTTTACAAGAGCACACTCTTATATTTGGGAGGCGGGTATAGGTACCGCCGCCCCGGGAACCATTTATTGGATAACCAATACCTCTGCCATAGCTCACCCCAAGTGGTTCGCTACGTTTGGTGACTTAGAGGTGCCCGGGTTCACGGGGTGAGGTTTGTCTAGGTCTTGACGGCGGATGCTTCTGTCCATTTACTGCGTGGCGGACCGGATCGAGAGTCTGGTTGCGGGAAGGTCTCTCGACCCATCGCCTTACACCGTAGTGGAAAGGATGGATTCATACGTCTGTCACTCTTGGACCCACTAATCCTCAGATTCCTACAAACCCCTCTCACCTTCCTTTCATCTAATATACCCACAGCCTCCACACAGCATCCCAAAAGATGACATAGGCCCCGAGGGAAATCATTTTCCTCTGGGCCTTCTGTGTGGAGCATTGAAAAAAATATATACATATATGGTTATTTTATCTATTATTATTCTATAAAGATGTTTACTCATACAGAATCATTATTTGAAATAAATAATAGTAAATGTTTGTTGTGTCGTTATAAAGTAATTAATTTAATATATAAATCTGTGCACCATCTGCAAAATAGCTAAATTTTCTAAAGATTTTTTTTTACTAAGGCATATTTATATCTAATATAGTACAAACAGTATCGGGCCCAATGTTGATCCTTGTGGGACCCCTAATGAATCGGGTACGATTTATTTGCCTTCAGTTATTTAATATGTATGCATGTTTAAAACCATCAATTTTTTTCCCCTTCGTCCCTATTTGTTTAGGTACCTACTCTTTTTCTACCTTTTGTTTCAAATTCTATGAAAATCTTGAAAAGACATTATATCTACAAAGGTTCCAAGTCTTTAATAATCTTAAATTCCCAATGTTAATCGCAGAATCGGTAATCATGATTTATTTTATGGTAACGAGACCCGGCATGTGTTGCAATGCTACTCAAAGACAGTGTTTGTGTTTTAATTCTGTTTATTTAAATGCTTTTGAACACACCATTTTTTTTTGTATTCCATTTGGTGCATGAACAAGGTTTTATGTTTTGAGTGGCTGTCCGTGTGAGAAGCAGGGGTTTTCCAAATTTGCCCTACCGCACTGCTTTCCCCACCCGCTATGTTTCCTTTGCAATCCCTCCTTCTGCTCCTTCCTCTGCACCTCCGTCACCCCCCAACCCCCTCTCCCGCTTTCCCCTCCCACCATCCCCGAATTTCTCCCTTTCCTCTTTCCCCCTCCTGCGAACCACCATTTCTTGGTTCCCCTCCTCCCTTCCCTCCCTGCCGCCAAACTACATGAAATACACACATTTTTCAACTACTCGCGTGCCGCTCATCGTAATTCTTTTTGTACAATTTTTATAACACCAGAGCTTACCATTATACAGGGTGTCTGGGGGTAAAATGCATTAACTTCGGGAGGTGATTCTATATGATAGTGTAAGTAAAAAAGATATATAACTTTTTTCGAAATTACAACTTTCAGGGGTAGTTTTGTGGTAAAAACATAAAATTAGACAGGCGTGTGCGGCCAGCTTTATTATTTTCCGCTGTTACGATACGGGTCAATCACCACCATTTATTGTTGCGACGATCGTGCCCGGCGGGCACTCAGCAAGTAAGATCGTACCTCACACTAAGGATTTTTAGTAGGTAGATCTTTTTGTATGGGAAAAAAAAGTTGGAATTTCGAAAAAAGTTGTTAATCTTTTTTACTCTTACCATCATGTAGAATCACCTCCCGAAGTTAATGCACTTTACCCCCGGACATCCTGTATATAGAAACCTTCGCAAGCGTACGCACAACAAATCACCAAGGTTTCATTGCAATTGGATGAATGGTATGGGAAATAATTTCATGACGCCAGAGTTCACCATTGTAGGCAATCGGATGAATGGTATAGGAACGCAAACGGGACAAACAAGAAGAAAAAACATTAATTTTTATACATGTTTGTATACTTTAAGGCCCGGTAGTAGCCGCTCAAAAAGAAGAAGAAGAGACGTGTAAATACGAATGTTAGAGGGAGAGCGCTAATATAAAAAACGATAATATTTAAGCGAAAAATGTGAAAATATTTAATAAAACATGACTTGTTTAAAATACAGTAAAAATCGTGAGGAATGTCTAAAATAGCATTTAAAGAAACACTGTGAATTTTTTCATGCATATAACTTGCAAAATAACTGAAAAAACGTGTTTACAATAATTTTCAGATATACTTTGCGATTTTTTCTATTGAGTATAATTGCGGTTATTCGTGAATGTCTTCAAGAATAACACATATTTTTTCTATTGAGTATAATTGCGGTTATTCGTGAATGTCTTCAAGAATAACACATATTTTTTCTATTGAGTATAATTGCGGTTATTCGTGAATGTCTTCAAGAATAACACATATTTTTTCTATTGAGTATAATTGCGGTTATTCGTGAATGTCTTCAAGAATAACACATATTTTTTGAGCTTAAGACCCCGCAACCGCGCACAAAAAGAAGAAGATGGAGAGATATGAAATTACGAATGTTAGAGGAGAGCGCTAGTATTTAAAGTGACAAAATCGATGCGAAAATTGTGAAAATGTTTAATAAAACATAACTCGTTTAAAATAGAGCAAAAATCTTGAGGGGGTTGTATTAAACAGCATTTAAATAAACACTGTGAATTTTTTCATACATATAACTTGTAAAATAACTGAAAAACCTGTTTATAATAATTTTTGGAGCATACTTTGTGATTTTTTTCTATCGAGGGAATTTTATATAATTTGCGCATGTCTACATATTATCTTCAAAAATAACATATATATTTTTTAAGAGCTTATAAACTTCAAATGTTTAAGGGAGGTTTGCAAGAAATCGGTAGAAATTCAGGCAACGGCGTCAGTATTTAAGGAAAATATGTAATAAATCGGCAGAAAAGCGGGAAACCAGGCTGAGATTTTCGGCATTACTTTATAGAATTTTTTTCCTTATTGAGAACTATACATATAATAAACAATAATATGTTGTTGTGTCTAAAGCTAGTGATGGAAATAACGCGTTTGTTTGCTCTGGTCCTAATATTTAAAAAAAATTAAAAACCCAAAATTTACACCAGATTTAACCAGTTTTCAAATTTTTTAAGACAATCGAACATTCCCTTTAAAAAATATGACAACCCAACAGGATATTATTAGGATTATGTATTTATTTAGCAAAGTTTTTTTTAATAGTGAGCCAAGAAAAAGGTTGCTAATAATGAAATAGTGCTGCCATTGTAAACGGGGCCAGAAAAATACAGAGCTGTTTTTTTTTTACTTCTGTCTGAATGCGGCTTCTAACACAAATTCGTTCAAATACAGGGAGACAAAATATATAATAAAAAAGTTTATTTAAAAAATATATATAAAATAAATGGGATGTTATAATATTACTTTATTAGGATACATTGACTACCGTTTGACATGTTTATGCATTGTACACTTTTTTTTTATGTTGACCAAGAGGTGTTCTTTGTGACAACAATAGCGACCTTATTAGTGGCAGTCATTGGGGGTCATACATTAATTGTGTGAGCAGATTTTTTTCCATTCTAGACCCCCCCCCCCCCTCCTTGGTGAGATGTGAGGTTTGGTGCGACTCTCCCCCCCCTCTCCCCTCACTTGAGATCATTGGCGTAGCTAAGGGGGGTGTTATTTTGGGCACTTCGTACATTCTTTTTAAGTAGACGTGAGATTTTTATTGACCCCCCCCCCTCGGTTTAAATAAGATTTGGTGAGATTTTGCTAGACCCCCCCATTTTGTCCTCACGTAATTAATGTATGCCCCTTGGCTACAAATTGATGCCATGCTGAAATTACCTTATTATAAATTCAAAGTTCGTTTATCACAAAGATATTGAAATATAATTGAATATCTTTGGTTAATCATCTGAAAAAAGTTGTTTTTCGCGGTAGTGAAGAAAACCATAACAATGAAATAGCATAACAATTTATGCACAAATTGATAACAAAACACTAAATATTACTTGTCGGTTGAGGTTTTCGGAAATTAAAACAACACAATTATCTCTTATCATATCACGTAGCTTGATGAAACTTTCCGCGATAAATTTCAAACTTTATTTTCTTGGTTCTGGCAGTTTTTAGTAAGAATAAACAATTATGAATTACGACCATAATATCTGGTAAGATAAATAGGCCTATAGTCTATTAGTGCCATAGTTATACAGAGAAATAAACAACATTTTCCGCTCTCTGAGGAAAAATCCAAATGACAAATGTGTAGAAATATGAACATGTAAGCATCGATAATTTATCTTGTGAGCTTGCTATTTTTCGTAAGAGCGCCGGATTATTATTTGTTTAACAAAAGCCAGGAAAAGTGTATACATAAGGTAAAAAGAAGTGTCTTGTGGGCGTATTTCGTGATCTAATTATATGCCTAATTTGGGCCTATAATTCCCTACAAAACTGTGCTTTCGAAAATATACGATTTCAGGCGAGTGTACGTGAGACGGAACGCTAGGGGATGGAACATTGGTTTCCATTAAAATTTGTATGGAAGGCACTTCTAGTGTGATTTTCTTTATTTTATGGCTGCTTTCAAAATTTCCAAGGCAACGGCACGGCGACACAAGAAAATTATTATTACTTTTTTCCTTTGGCATAAGTACGTAAATTGTGTCTCATCGCCGATCGCACCAATATTTAGTTGGTAAGAAGAGCTGCAGCATTATTGTAAGGAACGTAGGTTTATTGCCTTTTTTGCGCCGTCGCCGTGCCGTAACCGTGGGAATAATAATAGCGCTGTATGCGCGAGATGGAATGTTTTTATTCGAAAATTCGAAACATCGTCATGTAAACTAGCGATGTGCGAAAAGATATTATAAACATACAAGACTCCTTATGTACCTACACTCAATCGAATAAAAAATGTAGCACCGCTTATGAAAAGGATAATTATTCGAAGAATTTGTGCAAGGTTCACTGAGGTTTCTAAGGTTATGTCCACTGGACCCAAGTTCTGTGAAAACGCGCGCGTTGCATCAGTAACCTATCGTCATCTATTAATTCGCCAAGGATATGCGTCAATAAAATAATAATTCGTATTAGCAAAGCTAAATCATTCTTACTTTTCGTTAAACTTTCACACATGATTCATGAGAGTATCGGATTCGTTCACACGGACTCGCTCATTTGAAGCCTAATATTTCACTAGATAACTTTTTGAAAATTATTTTTTTTGATTTTTTATTGAAAATTTGAATTTTTTTGAAGTAGCCTTCCTGTAGGTATGTAATACCTAATAATAATATCCTTTCGGAAGTGGCGAGTTGCGAAGAAGTAGGTACCTATGTCGTGTTTTACTTCACTTAAGCGTCGATGACACACGGCGAGTTTACAAGCTACTATCTGGGAAATTCACTATCTGTTAGTAAACTCGCCCAGTGTTATCGTGTTACTTGCTAACTGCAGCGACTAGCAGATTGTTGACAATCTACGAAAAAAAGTTGAAATGTCGTCAACTTTACTCTCCTACACGCTTGCTCGTGATTGGTTTATTTATGTTTCCGACATGGCTTCCGGTAAACAGCTGATTTCGACTGTCAAACATCTGAAGAATTAGTTCACGCAGGCGTCGTTATTCTTGTTACTGGCGCTAGCAACGGCCTCAGTTTCCTACGCTTCTGAGCGAGTGGACAGTTTTGTGTGTCATCATGACAATCCCACTCGCCGATTTACCCGCTTTTAAACTTAGTAGATAGTAGCTTGTAAACTCGCCGTGTGTCATCGACGCCTTAGCAACAAACTGGCGATTCTTACGCTTCATACACTTCGTATATCATCATAAAGTTCATCACCGACCATATGATGGATTTGTTAGCGAGAATCTGAATGACACCTAGATTGGGGGAATGATCGGTTCTACGATCGAAACTAGAGGTGGGTAAGTTCTGCATTTTTCCGGAAGCCTCCGAGACTTGCTTCCTTTTAAAAGTACACGAGTTCTAGGAGCAGGTCCCGGGTCCGAGTTCTTAGGTGCGGACTGGGCACTGGGTATTGTTGCGGCGCACCGAAACGGGACGCACGGGTTCAAAGAACTCGGAACCAGGACCTACTCGTAGAACCCACACGAGAACTCAGAACCCGTGCAATGTAGGTACATTCAATGTATCTACATTGCACGGTCTTTTATTGAGAATTTAAATAAGTAAATTAATAAGCTGTAATGCTTTACTATAAACTATTATTTTATAATGCACGTCACCCGTTGATTAACGATACCAGATAAGACGCTCTAATTAAAAACTACTCCGTGTCTAGCCGAAGCGGTCACGCACGTGTGTGTCGATCAACGAACAGCGATCGAATGAACGCCCAGCGCCCAGCTCGTGACTCAAGGGGAAGTGATAGTTGGCGGGCCGCGGGTAGCGTCGGGAACTCACCGAGACCCGCGACTCATGAGTGGAATGGTGAGTGACGCCGGACGGTGGTGGATCGCGGAGCAAGCCGGCGGCCACGGGGTGAATCAGGAATGTATCGTAGTTCGCTCGCGCGAGTCCGGGAGTGGGCGGAATGAATGGATTGTGTCGCGATTCACGTAGCTTGGAACAAGGCGCTTGGGTTTAAAGGAACCCGGGACTTGTATTCGAGTGCGGTTTTCGCGCTTCGGCGTTGAGTTGCTCGGACCGCCGGATTACCGCCGGATTTATTTGGATGCGGAGAGTACTGGGACTGGGCCGGGTTCTCTGGGAGTAGTCGATTTGAAAAAGGAGTGGGAGTAGGAACCGCTTCCCGCAAAGGAGCGGATCACATGAGCCCATTCCAGCTGAACTGACACATCGCTAATCGAAACTAGGTAATTCATAGATTTAGCAGTCGAAAGAGCCGATGCCCAATCCTGATTTTGAAGCCATGTACAAAAAATATTGGACAGCACTGGGTTTGGAGATGTCAACAGCGAGTTTTCAGCTGTTATGAGGGAGGAGTGAGGGAGGGGGGCATTGGAAGATTCGATAATATAACACCTGATTCGATTTTGATCCGCAGAAAATACTGTCCTATGTCCGAAAAAACAACGTATGCATGGACACTGGAGGTCTAGATTCGTTCAAAATAAATAAATGTAGCTTCGTTTAACAAAAAAAATTAGAATCTTGCGAGAGCCTTGAAGGAGTAACCATCAGTTACTTATACCAGGGCGGGTAAGAGGTGGATTACCTCCACTGTCCTATGTCCGAGTTTCAGAGGAATGTTGCGGAGAGTCTTCTTGTATCCATATCATCAGATAGAAAGAATTACCATTACAATTACTAATTAATTGCAAGCATAACAACAGATCGCGGAATGTTATTTTTAAAGAAGGAATTCCGTAATCCCAGTAGATCACAACCCCGCAAGGAAGGATGTTCAACAGCCCAATAATAAATAAATACTTACATTATTAGACAGTCGCGGACCACCCATGTTTTATTTTCAGCTACATCTTTTAGACGTGGCCCTCTGTGCATTTTGCACGACATTATTTGATAAATGTACCTACCATACAGATAGGTAGGTACGTCATGTTTGTTTTATCCGTGCAACTTATGCACATATCTTACTCGAGTGATACAGAATAATCATTGCGGAAAGATATACCTAGGCAAGGGATTAGAACAGTGACCTCTGCAGTTGAGACACGAGATGGATGGGATCATGACGGGATGGTGCAGGTTGTATAGGTAGGTACCTAAGCAATGTTTTGTTACGACGAGGGCTTAGCGAATTGACAGATGTCGCGATAATACAATACGTAGGCTTGCATTTGGCAATTATGTATTATCAGTGGCGGCTCGAGCACTTTTTTAGTGGTGGGGATCGATGTTTTTTTACGTACTGTACCACAATCTCACCACCCGTAGAATATAATATAAAATTTCTCAAAAAAATATTTTATGGTCTAATCATGCTAGTCGGATATCTAAACACAAAATAATATAAAATATCCAAAGATATATGCCAATTTACAATATAGTATAATAAAAATAAAGCTTTATCTTGCAAGATTATTATCAAACTAATTTGAATACGAGCGAATCCCGCCCGAAACTTCGCAAACAAATGTTTCTGTGGGGATCCAAAGAATTGTCCCCGCGGGTATTTGAATTCACATACGACTGCGCATGCGCAGTTGCATACGATCGCGAAACAACGCAAGGAAAGTATGGGGATACTTCGGATCGTCCCCCAATTGCGCATTAGATTCTGCGCACTGAGAAATTGACCCGCTGTTTTGTGCTCCGTACATTGTTCGCTGTACGCGCGTAGGGTCTTATTAAAATCATCCGGAATAATTATTTGTATTTTATTTCTGCAAATATTAATTACTTTTATGTTTAAAGAATTCATTCATTTTGGTGAAGACAACGCATCGACTGTTATTTCCTTTTCCTTTAGTAGGTTTTGAGTGTAACTGGCGGGGACCGTCCCCATTGTCCCCCTGTGAAGAACCGCCACTGTGTATTATAATCAACCAACTGACCAAATCAGAAGCTGAGAATAAAATGTACCTGGAGCTTCAAGTTCGCATCAAGCCGCCTTCAAATTACTAAAAACTAATGCTCCATCCTGAATCTAATGACGCCTGGATCAGAGAAACTCACCCTACCATAGACCAAAAGGTCCAAAAGCTATCCGGGAACATCTTGTTCTTATATTGTCCGGCGGTAGAGCTTTGGGTATTGGCCAGTAGGTGGCGGCTAAAAACACACGCAAAGACAAAATATTCATAGCACGCATAAATCGTAACCGTAAAGCTTATAATCATGCGAATCCTACAATATTTTCGGTTTCTGCATGTTGTCTGTGGTATACTTGATAATGAAAGGTGCATATCTACGGAAAAAGGACTTAATTTTATCCGTAATCAGTAATCAGGTTCAAAAATTCGGCGGGAAAATAATATTTAAAAAATTTATTTTTAACATTGTTCTAAAATAGTCTACGAAATTCGGATTTGCGACATCCGTGGTCATAATAGAAAGAGCATTTCAATAGTTTCGTGTTAAAATAAACGGCTGGCCAAGGAAATGTTTGAAATAATTAGAATAAATGTTTTACGAATGGTATGAAAATGTGGTCCACTTTTGGACCGAAATCAATTGTAGAAAAATACAAGTGGTCCATTTTTCGACCGAAATCGCTCCAGTAGTTAATACTGCTCTCCATACAATCCGATATGCGAAAAGTTATAACTTTTGCGCATAAATGCGACCCCCTCTCCGCCGTAAGCAGGAGAGGGGGTCATTTTAATTACGCAGCAGCGTAAACATGATGACAGCTGTCAAGTTGACAGATCCAGTACAAAGAAATGACATTCAACTAACCCCTTCCCCTACCATAAGAAGAAATATTTGATAGCGCAGTGTGACAGCCATGTAACATTAACCCATAGAATATTATTTTTATTTTGAACTAAGTAGCTATTTTCTTCGATTTTTAATATACTCATATGAATTATTTTCTAATTCCGCAATTTAAAATATTTTTTCTTACACTAATTAAATTGAAACAAAGTTTGGTTTGTGGTTATTACACGTATTTGTATACGTAGTAATACGAACGTGTGCATTTGCGAACCGAAGTATAGCAGCATATATATGAGGCTACGTGTACACTCGCAAGCCGGACTGCCGAGTAGGGATGTTACATAAATAATCGATTCTTTTTCTTAGCATGAAAAATCATCGATTTATAAATAATCGATTTTTCTTGAAAATTTGTCATAATAAGCGATTTTTCCCCAAATTTGTAAAATTAAAATAAACGCGTAAAATATCTTTAATAAAAGTTTAATTAATTAAAAAAATATTCAACAGAATTTTTAAGTTTTAAAATAATCAACCGAAATTAAAAGTTTTTTTTAAAAATAATCAACACGTGTTACAAATTGTTTGTTAACTTTGTTACCGTACGGCAGAACAGACGTCTTGGCAAAGCATAGCATGACGAGGGGAGTGGTGCTGTTAAATGAAATTGCAAACCATTTGGATGTAAGTGACTGTTCTTTATATGCCTTAAAAACATTATTGAACAGTCACTTGCCTAAATGCTGATAGGGGAACTAAATTGTACTGTAATTGGAATTATTCTGTTGTACAATAAAAATAAAAATAAAATAAAACTTCATCTAGTGACAAGTTTGATTAGAAACTTCAACTAAACTGCTTTCAAAGCATAAAAGAAATGTCATCGTAGACGCACAGAAGGCGTTAATGTCATGTTTTGTTTATAAAGATCATAGAGGTTCGCGCTCCGGATGAAAAAACCAGCAGTGTAAAAAAAATGAATACTAATTAATCGACATTTTAGAAAATTAATTTCTCTTAATAAAATCGATTTTTGTTAAAGATAAATCGATGTTTTTCATAATCGATTATTAATTAAACGCCGCATGCGGTTGATTCGTTCCTTTCCCAAAATTCGTGGTTCGGCTCGCGAATATAAACGTAGCCTTATATGCATCGGAATTGCAAATATTTACTATAATTAGTAATGAGATGGTGGTTTGATTCAGTAAAAATATACATAAGGTAGGGATTCCGCGAAAAAATCATGGTCATGATACGGCCAACCGGTAGCTATAACAGTCCCGTACTTTAGGGAAAATATAACTTAAATTTTAAACACACAAAAAATGCAAAGGACACTTATTTTTAAATCACTTTCCGGTTTTAGCCTGCGAGAAGTTAAAAAGATTTGCTGGCGTCTTTGTTTCCTCCCTCCTATAACACGGGTCTATTCAAGACTTAAGTTCACTCCTTCTGTAACCGACGTGTTGCTCTCCCTCATATTTTTAACCCTTTTAATTTATATGTCTTTTTATTATGTACAATGCCCCGGTGCAACCAATAAAGCTTGCGTGCCAAGTTGCACCGGGAGACATTCTAGACTCTTATAATTTAATAATTTTAATACTTAATACTTTATTTATGCTTATTTACGCCTCCAAAGGCAACCAGGCTGACTAGCCTCCTTTTTAGTTATGGCCCTGAAAAGGGCCATTATTATACTGGCTCGCAGTCGGCTTCACCAAGCAGATTGCCTTTAATTTTTTATGGCGGCCCCTTTCAGGGCCTCTTTTTCGTCCTGGCCGCTAGGTTCATGAATACCGTGCCGCCAGCAACGATCCTTTGCCAAACACATTTTACCATTGCTAAAATGTTCTTTTTCTTTACACACAAATGCCCCGGTGCGACAAGTAAAACTTGCATACCAGGTTGCCACCGGGAGACATACTAGAGTTATTATTTTATCGCCCTCAGGGCTATTTTTCTGGCTACAAAGCCAAAAAACCAGTTTGGTGGCCCCATTCAGGGCCTTCATATTGGTTAAAAACACATCATTTTATAATATAACTTCATTTAAACACCCCGTAGGACGCTGAAACTAAGACATTTCAGTGCAGAGTCCTACGGGGCATCCATAGAGCCATAAATAAACATTGTAACTCTTAAACTGCCAGCGCTATCAGCATTTGCGCAGATTTTCGAGACTTTAGCATCAATTCACGTTTTCTCCATTTTAAAAATCCCAGGACCTCGTAAGGCGACGAAACCAAAAGGTTTCGATAGCCAGGCTTACGGGGGACCTGGGAAAAATATTAACTTCTTTGTAACTATTCAAACACTTTGTTAAATAACAAATACCTACCGACAAAAAGTCAAACTTCCTTAAAATCAACCCAAACTCATCAAACAAAAAATCTACGAATGTAGAACATCCGTAGAAACACTGTAGTTTTAAGGAAAACATTGTAAATACATTAACCTGACCTGTATAATTATTGTAAAAACCTAATTTTAATCGACCACTTTCAAGGAAATGGTCGGCAAAACCAGCGGCAACAGAAAACCGCCCCTTATATGCAAAACGGGATAGGTAAAATCCCCCACTCTAAAATTGTACCACGTGACCGTTTTTTCACCCGAAAACGGGTATAAAAGGCGTGATTTTTTGAACAATAAATCAGTTCTTCCATCAACGTCAACTCGTGTTATTATTTCCTTCTGGGAAAAGTTATTATCATCTGCTGCCTCCCGCCGACCTCTGCCTAGGCTTTGCTCCTGGTGCCATCAGTCTCCTCCAGAAAGCCGGCCCTACTTCAGGCAACCGCCACGCACCAGGACTGGGCAGAGGATTAGGCACATCCAGTGTCCTCAACTCATCAGGCACTGGGTGCACGGGAGGTCAGTATTTTATTATTTTATCATTTCATCCTGGTCGTGTACTGAAACCGGTACCCCCTTTTTTACAGTCTTGTACAGGCTTGATACGTCTGGTACACCTTCCATTCCAAAAAATATTCTCCACACAGCAAAGATGACATAGGCCCGGAGGGAAATTATTTTCCTCAGGGCCTAAGTTATCTTTACACGCCGGGATTTGAAACCCGCGACCACCGGATTGATAGTCAAGACTATTACCCCTCGACCACAGAGGTTGTTGAATATACCTAAATGAAAATAGAAATCTGTTTAAGACGCATCAAATAATATATTATCCCACAAGCTACGGACACACATGCTCGTTAGTCGCATGCTCTCTTGCTACTGATAACTAGTAGCATGTGCGTCACGTCCAAATGAGCATGCTCATTGATTCGCGAGTGGAAGGGGTAATGAGCATGCCCGTTTATGAACATGGGTGTCAGTACCATTAATATGTATTTAGGGAACGTTTCACTTAAAGTAGATTTCTTAAAAATACTGTCCAAATATTGAAATAATACAAGGGTTGTCCAAGAATTAAAGACTGTTCTAAATAAATAAAAAATCAGGAACAAATAATATTTACAAAAAAATCATTTGGCATGTACATATCCCCGCTATTTTTCGACATAGTCCCCGATCGATGTACTTGGTGAGCCGTGGCACTAGGTCCTTGACTCCCTTTTCGCAGTACTCCGCCTCCAAATATGCTATCACCTCTCCCTCCACGTCCTGGTCGGTCTTCATAGGTTTTCCGGCTAAATGTTACTTCATGCGAAGAAAAAGATGCAATTCATGTCATTGATAACATTTTTGATTCCGGGGGTTAGGTGTTGACCCACGGACATATGAATATATCTGGACCTGCCCTAAGTGATAAAAACGTATTATTTCCCCCTCCCCATGGAGCCGGCTAGAGCTCCGCCTTGGAGCCAGCTCGCTCCATGGGGAGGGGAGAGAACCTCGCTTGAATCTAAAATATGTGACGTCATCATTCTTGTCCTGAACAGCGCGGAAGTAACATCCATACATTTTTCGTAATAACACGCCAAAAACGGTAGCTTGTGCTATACATTTTACCCACATATTATATAGACAAATGGTGATATTATAATGCGAGACGCCTACATACTGTCAGATTGATTTTTTAACGAATCAGTCATTTTTCCTCTCTTCGTCCCCCATAGTTTGGTTTTACCCCTCATCTGTATGTTCTGGTCTATTGAATTCTGATGTCTATGTGTTGACCCCTTATTTCAAACCAAAAAACTTCGCCTTGGTTGGAAAAACCGAAAAAAGAGATCCGAGCGCTACCATACGATTTTGCTCTTCAGTATTTTGGGAACCCAACGAGCACGTAATGTGCATACGCCATTTTCCCCTCAAAATCATTTGTGTAGTAAACTTATTGACGTCTGGGATCAAAATTGCGATTTTACGAACTTCAACAGGGCGGACTCCCTCTTAGTTAAGAAAGCGAACAATTGAGGGCACCTCGCTGTTAGAGGGATTCGACAAAGATCGCACTGAAGCAGCTACCAAGCCAGATCACCCCTCGGTTTTTAGGGGAAAGTCTGAGCTACACACTAGTGCCGCCATATTTTGAGGAATAATGTCCACGTCGCCGAAAATAAGGAACGGTTTTTAATTCTTGGACAACCTTTATAAAAAAATTTGATACCCGTACATTCTCTACACGACTGGCGTGACCAGTTCTTACTGAAGCCACCGCCTTGAAAGGCTTGGCCGTCAGACCGTCCTTTCCTTATAATCAAACCCATGATTTCATCCTTTCCCACGATTATACGATTTTGATACGTCACACGTCAAGCGCGGTCGACGGTTTTATAACTACTAATGTGGTGTAATAGAGACCTGGGGGGGGGGGCTACCTCCAACTCCGTAGAACGATTATTTTCGCTATGTCTAATCTAAATATAATACATCAATGATTTGTACAAGTGTTGTATATTCATATGGGGTCATCCATAAATTAAGACACACCTTAAGGGGGGGGGGGGGGGTTTCAAAATTGCAAAATATGTGATGTCAACAGGGGTCTCACAATGGCGACGATGTGTGACAGGGACGGGGGGGGGGTCAAAAATCATGAAATTCGTGTGACGTAATTTATGGATAGCCCCTATTCACTGTTTGAAAACTAATTTCGTTAAAGATAATGCAAAAAAATTGTTCAGACCAAGCTTCTCCTGGATTGCACTAGATGGCTGCGAATGTGATTAGAACGAATAAAAACGTTAAACATGGAAAATTTAATTGTTTTGCCTTTAATAATGAGCGACTCTGGAATTCTTCATTTTGCCACCGCCAGCCGGATAGTAGGTACATGAGTCATGAGAAGCCATTGGGGGTAGGTACGGCTTGGAGGAATAATGCCAAATTGGGGGAAATCGTTCAGGGGAAAGAGATTAAAAAAAAGGTACCTACTTGGCTTTTCAGCTGTGGTTACTAAACGTCGTAGCCATACGCATTTCAAACAAAGAATGAGATTCAAGTATACAACGTTTAAATTTACATAGGTAGGTAGGTACCTCTATACCACGCGAAAAAACCTAATAAAAATGTTTTCGTCCAAGAATCTTACTTTTTTCGTTATTACTTTATTAGTTTTTGGGGTGTTATGCCGTGTTACGCTACCTCCTTCTTTAGCCTCTAATTTCTTCCTAAGAATCTTAGGCCTCATTCTCACGGGAGCTTTTTTAACGTCAGTTAAAAAAGCGTTCAAATAGAACAAATGCATTTCCAAGTACATGTTCATACGTCAGCGCTTTTAAAACGCGGCGCTTTTTAATCGAGCAGTGTTGCATTTTGAGCGCTGGGCGTTGGGCGTTAAAGAGAATAGATCGTATGAAACTTCGTATTATTATTCATACGAGCGGTAAAACAGCGCCGGTGCGTCTATCTTTATTCATTAATCCTGTACATACATCTAAAGTAATTGGGATTCTAGATAATTGTCGATATCGCCCCGCCAACTCAGCTGCACCAAGCAAGGGCGGATTTAGGGGGTGGGGCACGGGGGCACGTGCCCCCCCCCAGAAAGTATTTTTTGTACTGTGGAGATTCCATCACAGTACAGAAAACTGTCTCTATCAAACATTTTTTTGCCCGTCCGCCCCTTGTGCCCCCCAGAAAAAAATCCTGGATCCGCCCTTGGCACCAAGTTCTAGGCCACACTCCGCACAAAGCTTTTTTACCACTTTCAACCCAAATATTTTCCCATATCCAACCAACACTGACCAATAACTGTTTAGAGCCCCTTTGACCAATATAAGTTCACCAGAAGAATTTTACTTATCTCCAGATGATTGTTGAATTTACTACCTAAGTTTTTAATAAATTAAAATTGTTTTGTAATTTTGTAATTATTGTTTTATTTAACTCAGTGTAACAGCTAGGCGTTGTACAGGTGGTATCGCCAAACGCATGTTTGTATCTTGAAGTGTTATTCGAGGCCCCACTATCGTCAAAAGTTCGTCGAATGTTGTAATAGATATTAGACATTCAAAAATAATTTTTAAAAATATATCGGGGTATTGCCTCAATTCTTCGTACAGTGTCACAAACTGCCCTTTTGAGTATCTCAGTTCATTCAGAGGATGAAACAGAATGCCTTTTGTTTTTTTTTTTCGTATTCTAGCAACACTAATCGCTATTGCTATTAATTTTGCAGAAACCATTTGCACGTCTTACTGAAGCGAGAAACGAAACAAGAGTGATTTTTAAGCGTTCGTATGAACAATCATTTCGAGAACGTTATAAAAGCGCCAACGCCGAGTTTTAACGCGGCGTTTTTTAAAGTCTCGTGCGAATTACGCCTTACTGTTCACTGTCTCAGCGGTAGTAAAAAATACAATAATAATAATTACTTAATATTATCATTCAAAATTTTAAAACAATAATTTATAGTTACGAGCTGGGTTACGAATATGTTTGGTATTTGTTCAACTATTATGGTGGGCGAAATTGGCAGGTAGAAGACCCGCCGAGGCTCAGCGCCTAGGCTACGAGTCGAGTCGCGAGTAGGTAGGTACCTAGTTCTTGCTTACATTTTCTATCTATTTGCGGAACACCAACATTCATAATATCGTTCGTTTCGTAGTGTTCCCCCTTAGAAGGTTGTTATTTTAGCACAGGTGCAGAAAGGTAGGTACCTACCTACTCATTTTAAATATTTAAATAGATAAATTCGAAATTTCTTCTTAGCATTCGTGTAGGTAGGTACCTACCTACCATCTATTTTTTACGTAAACAGGTTTAATTTAAAAAATAGTACATTATATAAGGCAATCTTCGTGGGTATACAGTCGATACCGCTCAGTTTATCGGGACAGACGGTTATTTGGGACAAAACCCAAAGAACCAAAACAAGGATTTATTTGTTTTTTTTTTTAACATAATTTGAGAAATTGCATAAATAAAAAGAGAGAAACTCATCGGTTTATAAGTAAAAAAACAGCTTGACAAGGTTAACTTTGCAGGTGGCCAACTAACGAACGAAGTTTGTTTTTACTATATCGACGACGACGGTGCTATCTACGGAAACCGCTTATAGGTATGTAAAAACTGTGAGCCCTACACGAGGGATGGCGAACCAATGGCACGCTACACAATATTTTGGGCATGTCACTGATCAGTGATCACAAAATTTATTATGCACTACGAAAAAAGGGAATAGTAGGTGAACGAGCGAACCAGAGTGTTCCCTATGGAGGCGTCTACTAATATCTACAGGAATTCCAAAAACTGAAAAAATCGAACTAATATCTATGAGAATCAAAGTGTTGACGAATATCTACAGCTCAAACTGTTGATTAATATCTATGAGAACCAAAGTGTTGACGAATATCTACAGCACTGGCAGAGGTTGGATTTGCAATTATGTATAGCATATTGGAATAACGTAATATTGCGTATGCAGTTTAAAAAACTTAATTTATGTAAGTATGTATGTAAAAATTCCTAATATCGGACTATTGAACACATTTAGCTGATTAGTCCAACCTACGCTCTGTAGATATTAGTTCAACCTACGCTCTGTAGATATTAGTCAACACTCTGAAGTTCGTAGATATTAATTCAACATATGAGCTGTAGATATTCGTCCGACATACAGGCTGTAGATATTAGTATCTGGAGTCTTCCCTATGCTACAGAATGTTCGGGCTGTGATACGGGGGGTACGGTGTGGTGTGTGGGGTGGCGGAGGGAAGCTCGGCGCTCACTCGTTTGTTTTCGTACCTACAATCTACATCGCGAGTTTCTATTGCATAAATAATAATAATAATAATAAATTTGGACAACTTATATAGCGCTGTTTTTGCGAAAAATCGCCTCAAGAGCGCTGTACAAATTAGCATGGATTTTACATTACTTAACTTAGGAGGCTAGATAACAACTCGTCTTGCAGCTATCAAGCGCATGGATTATTGAAATTCTAGCCCCCCGATAAATTAAATAAAATATCTTTTTTATAACATAATAGTGAATTTCGTTGATATAATTGTTTTTTAAAGTTTATTTGAGTTTTATCTATGATTTAGATGTTATTTCATATGGCTAATTCAGCAAAAAAAAAAACAAAAAATGCAAGGTAGTAAGAGTATCAGAGAATTTCAAACTTGGTGGACAGAGAAATATGCCATGATTAGTAAAGAGTAAAGGTGACAAAGCAGTGTGTCTTTTATGTTCTGGCACAGTGGTATGTCTTTTATGTTCTGGCACAGTGGTATGTAGAACAGCGTCTGTGAAACGGCATTTTGAAACAAATCACAAATCCGTTGGTCGAAAAAGCGAACTAGAGCAAAAAGAAGTAATTGCAAGTGCATTGAAAGACAGAAATAAACAGTCAACATCTATGATTAAATATGTTGGCAAAAATTTTCATACGGGCGCGGCAAATTAAGCGTATAATGCAAAATGTTCCTATTTTTTGAAGTAAATAAAGAGTTTTTCATTGAAAGTATTTATTATTATTATTTTCCCAATTATCACAAAGTTAAAATTATTTGATGGCACGTCTATGATGACCTCATTAAATATTTCTTTAGAAAAATGGCACGTTGATACATAAAGGTTCGCCATCCCTGCCCTACACTTTAATTTTAAACTTCAACACCGACTGCAACGGTCAAACTAACACGAATTCTATGGCAACTAGGTACCTAACTACCCAAGATAGGTGTCACTGAAAGTAGAAATCTACATGTAAACTGTCCATTATTATCATAACGCCAAAACGTTTAGATATTTCTTTGCAAAAGAATTTTGCTGTTCCTTATATATAAAAATAAGAATTTTACGCACCGTAAAACCAATGATAGAAAAATGATGTCACGATTTGAAAATAGTTGCTTTTTTATCTGAAAACTTCGTACAGAAAACTTGTACAAATTTCATGGCGCCACAGGTCACGAGTTTTTGTTTCTTCAGAAAACAGATTTTCTTCACTTTTAAAGTCTTTTCCTACCGTCAAACTTTACAATATTAGATCTAATAAATAATCCAGATAATGTTAATGAATATGAATAAAAAATAAATGTTTATTTTATTAGGGATGACACAAAAATCGCATGTCACCATAGACATAAAAAAAATTCTATGCAAGCCACTAACAAAGCGATGAAAATATTCTTGTCAATAATTTGCCGGCTGTACTAGAAACTCTGCACCGCTCCCATTTGCGCTACTGTACAGATAACACAACACTACTTTTATTATTGTACGTATTCAGCGAACGACTCACTTCTAACGTATTGGTTTGTTCACCGTACTAACTTTTCATGTGGATATTATGCTCTAACGAAGATTAAAACTAATAATAAACAATGTACATGCTATTAAATAGATATCATTAAACTAATAATATAAAATAACGAATGGGTGCTCACCTTATAAACGCAGAAGATTATATTCGCTGAAAAGATATTTCAGCGCTTGTACCGGTTTATTTTTCAAACTATAGCTAGTATGAAACATTCTACGTTGGTCTGCACGCTACGTCTCTGTCTTTCGCAAGGGGCGCAGTATGTCACCTCTCTCTCTATCCCGCTCGCTCCGGCAGCTCCAAGCTATGTGGGCCGGGCATTATTTTAATATATATTTTTCCACTGCGATTAGTTCGTAAAAGGCGATCGTAGAATATGAAATGATTTAGAAATATGTAGCGCCCAACTTGAAGTATGTTTTTTCTGGGCAAACTATGGCGCAAAAGGGAATTAAAAATGTTTTTTAAGTCTCAGGAAATTGGCCTTTCACAGCAGCGCAGCTATTCACAGTATGTTGCGTCCGCTCCCAGCGTAAAATAATTGAGGTTATGTTTACGAAACGTCACACACTGAATAATAATAACTGTAACTTAAAATTCAAATTGAACTGTTTGATAAATATAACGTTTATATTTATAAGCACTAATTCACGATGTTGTAACACCTCAAATGTTAGCGGATTCACTGGTTTCTCCACTTTTATCGATGAAGTAGAACGTTTTTTAATGTTGCCAGTTTATTAAAAAAAAACAAACTGTTGAATTATTTTATTTGTTTTGTATTTTTTCACAATCAGAAAACCAGAACAGGTCCGACTCAATAGAGCTGCGCCTCCGCACTAGAAACAGTGGAGACGAACAAAAGTGATCGCGTCGTTTTGCTTATCCGTCCGTTTGCTTGTTTCGTTTCTCCTTTCAGCGGTGTTGCCAGATGGGAGACGGCGGTTTACCAAAAATTATGTGGGCAAAATAGGACAAATACATTATTTTCTGAATATTATGTGAAAATATACCAATTTTACGAAGCACATAACCACGCATAAGATAATATTACTTTCCTCTTCTACCTAATCGACAAATTTAATAGCATTATAACTGCTCAGGTGTAGGCACTCGAGTATTACAAAAATGCGGTACATTGTTACTAGATATTACAGTGCTGCAAATACGTATACGTATAATACTATCCCTTTTTATACAAAAAGAAAGTCCCTCCACGAATTTTAACACTGATATTTTTAATCTTGTGCTATCAAACAACAAAATTTGATGTTATTTGAATATTTCATGTTTTGGTGCAAAATTTATCCCAAATTATTATTTCGGATGTCAATATTTACTCGCATAAATATATTTTAACTTAAATTTATGGATTTTTTCTATTCTAGCAACACTGGCGTCGAATCGAGTAAATTATTACGACGAACCTGGTGCGCATGCGCCGTGCAGCAAACCGCGCACCACTACAGATTGCTATCGTATACACATACACGAGTCGTCACCAATACACCCTCAACCAGGCGCAAGTCGCTAGCTGCTGGTCGCTAGGGCCTTGAACGTGCGTTGGTGAAACTGTTTTATTATAAAATTTTACAAGTGTTGGTTGTTGGCGGTTGCGATGGTTGATTTCACTGTAAAAAAACAACAACAACTTCACTGACATCGCAGAAAGAGAGGCCTGTATTATTTTGATGTGTGTGATCATGCGTTCAATTTTGTATTTAGGAAATTTAAACTATTATTTTAATTTTTATAAAACATTAGGAATAAATTACACATACATAATATTACAATGGACCCACATGACCTTTAAAGTGGTTGAAATAATCTTCGCGTTTTAAACGTTATCTTTTTAGAAAGATAAGATATCTGTATACCTATAGGTAGATCATTTATAGTAATTGCGCAAAATTACGGTTGCTGGGTTTTTGGCGCCATGTTTATTATAACGCCCCAATGAAAGTTGGGCCCGATGGTTTCCGGCGATGAATTTATCGGACAATTCAGAATCAACTCAACACCTTGAAAAGTCATTATGAAAAATATAAGTAATAAAAAATTGGTTAAATAGATTACGTTAGGTTAGTTATGGGCTATTTTTCATTTTTTTCAACGCTTTTAATGACTTTTCAAAAAGGAAATTCTTGGAACCGAATTTATCATTTGAGAATAGTGCTCGGATTATTACGAACATGAATATTTCGGCTGCGAATATTGCGTACAGATTATTCCGCACATGAAAAATTCCGAAAACGAATTATGGCACACAGTTAAAACTCCGAACACAATTTGTTTTAAAGAAAAAATATTTTATACATTTCTACGTGTTCTAGTTCAGGCACGAGGCTCCATCGAAGCCAGGGTCAGTTAGCCTCAGGCTTTTTTTTCCTTTATTTTTTCCCATTATATCTTGATACATTTCAAAAGTAATTTTTACATATTTTCTAAATATATGTAACAGAAGACAGATAAAAATAATGTAAAAAAGAAGAAAAAAAAATGCCATGTTGCCAGGTCTTTTCCAAATACATGCCGAACAGTGAGCAAAAAAATTTCGAGGTGTAATTTCCCTAGATTTCGGTGGTACCTTGGCAAATCAAAACCAACCCGCGTCGGGGGGGTGGAGGGGGGGGGGGGTTAATACGGATGCACGAAGCGGCAACATCCCACAAACGTAGGGATGCTACGCAACATCGCTTGCCGATTGCGTCAAATCTGACAGTTGAATCGTTTATTAGGGAGAAAAATTAATCAGAAAAAAATACCGAACCGCCCATACTTCGGTATTTTTGTCATATCGAACAACGAACAGAAGTTGGTGGTACTGTACAGGGCCCCCGGACATTTCATTCGTGCAAAATATTCTGAACCCGTATAAATTATAAGTGCGCTCCACTTCTGAATTTGGCAATCACCTCTGGTCTGGAGCCCAAAAATACTCAATTTGCACATATGACTTTGAGCAGAAACGTGTGGTACGTTCGATAGATTCCCCTATCCTAACAAACGGATTGCATACTTTAGGACACGAGCGTCGAGTGGGAATGCTGTCCGGTATTTCAATGGACGATGCTCGATTTGCGGGCCTCCCTCCTACAATGTGGGTCTCTTCAAGGCCCATGTTCACTCCTTCCTCTTATCAAAAAGACCCCTAACACAGCACCCCCAAAGATAGCATTGGCCCTGAGAGAAATTATTTTCCTCAGAGTCGCCTGTGTGCATTTAGAGTAAAAAATATTATTTATTATTAATTTTTTAAACTTTATGAGTAAAATCTCAAATTATAATATTTAATTAAATGAAGACAATATTAAGTTAAAAGTGACCGAATTAATATGGGTTCCGTAGCTTAATCGGTAGAGTTGTTTCCATGTAAGAAAAGGGTTCTGGGTTCGAGTCCCAGCGGAGCCAATATCTTTTCTGATTTTTCTGTCTCCAGATTTCGATTGAGTTTCGCTAATATTGTCTTCATTTAATTAAATATTATAATTTGAGATTTTACTCATAAAGTTTAAAAAATTAATAATAAATATTCATCCTAGACTTGCAGAAAAAGTCAATAGATGTCGCGTATTACAAATAAATTGGATTAATATTTATCCAGACACTATCAAGATTGCATTCAGTTCGAGTTGAATCTTGTAATCATATATAAAGATAGCAGCCAATAATATGTGCGTTAAGTAAATGAAGATAATGTTGGTAGTTCTTAGTCGAAGTATGATACAGTTAAAAGTGACCGAATTAATATGGGTTCCGTAGCTTAATCGGTAGAGCTGTTTCCATGTAAGACAAGGGTTCTGGGTTCGAGTCCCAGCGGAGCCAATATCTTTTCTGATTTTTCTGTCTCCAGATTTCGATTGAGTTTCGCTAATATTGTCTTCATTTAATTAAATAAAAAATATTATCTTTTTTTTTCAAGGTTTAAAGCTGGTTTCAAAAATTGTTCTCATTTCAAAACAGTAAAGCAGTTCCAAATAAAATAAAATAAATTAGGCGGCCTGATTTATGAAATTAAATCTTATCTATAACATTTCTGTAATATTGTTATTTTGATTTAATCTTCTACTAATACTATAAAGAGGAAACATTTGATTGTTTGTTTGCGTTGAATAGGCTCCGAAATTACTGAACCGATTTTAAAAATTCTTTTACCAATAGAAAACTACATTATCAGCGAGTAACATAGGCTGTATATAATGGTAAGCTCTGGCGTTATGAAATTTGAATAAATGAAAATGTGTGTATTTCCCCAATTTCCCCAATCCAACAACCCAAGACCGGTCGTCTTGGCGCAGATTGATTAGGAGAGCCGACCCCACTTAAAGTGGGCAGTGGCAAAGAAAAAGAAAAAGAAGAAAATGTGTGTATTTCATATATTTTAGCGGCAGGGAGGAAAGGCAGGGGGAAGGTGGGGTTTGAGGAGAGGGAAGACACGAGGGAGGGGGAAGGTGGGGAAGGTGGAAGGGGACGGGGATGCACGGGAAAGGACATGCAGGGAGAATCAATTTATTTATTTGAATGGCGTAGCAATGCATGCCGGGTACCAGCTAGTAATACATAAAAATCAATGTTTCTTTGTTTGTCCCTTATGCGTTCCTAAACCATTCATCCGATTGGGATGAAACTTTGGTGATTCGATGTGCGCATGCCCGGGACGGTTTCTGTACGTAATAGTGAGCTCTGGCGTTATGAAATTATTTCCTATACTATTCATCCGATTGCGATGAAACATTGGTTACTTGTTGTGGGCACCATGTGTTTGCTCCAAAATATGTAATTAAGAAATCTTTTGAATCTTTTGAACATTGATTCATTGATAAATTTTGCGTGTCTCAGTAATGCTAAACTTGTGTCCTTTAATGTCGTTAATTTATTTCCCAATGTGTCTATTACTGAAAGTAAAGTAATTGTTTCCAACTTATTGAAGGATTCTAAATAACCTACGGATCGGTCTACTGACCTAACTCCTTATTTAACTTAGTTTTAAATCAAAATTATTTTCAATACTATAATGTCATACATCGACAAAAAGAATGCCTTCCAATGGGAGCACCTACCAGCCCCCTAATTGCTGATATTTTTACGAATGATTTGGAAACAACTGTTTTTAATTTAAAATCCCCCCTTTTAAGCAATGTTTTACTATGGAAGAGGTAAGTGGACGACATCTTCTGCATTTGGACAGGATCGGAACGTCAACTCAAAAACTTTCTCAATCTTTTAAACTCCTTTCATAACACAGGCCTGCGACTGTTTTTTTTCTTTGAAATAAGAGGTAATTCCCATGTATTTTTGGTTGCTGAATTCAGGAAAATTATCAAAAAAATTCCTATACGTAAGGTTTTTCCGGAAAACTCAAAATGCTGTGGGATTGCCTATCTTAAGGCGCAAAACGGAGTTTATTGCCGAAATATTTTTTTTTTATTAATTCCAACTTATTATAAGATAATGTTTAGTTTTATAGACTGAAACAAAACATTTAGTGAGCGTTGAATCACATATATCGGAATTTTCCATAGTAAGTATGATGAGAGAATGCCGAAATTCCCAAGTTGCCCACTTCCTTCCATGCCTTTTTATTTATTATTTCTGTTCCAACTTTCCTAGGGTGCGTTTCAAAAATGACTTCAAGAGGTTGTGTAAATTCTTCTGAGAGTTTTTGCTATATTTGTGGTGAATTCTTTAGTGAAAAAACAACAATGAAATATTACTGATTTTGTTAAAAAAGTGTATTTTGCGTATTTGGTGTAAAGATAGGGGGACCAGGAAAAATCTTGGGCCTAAGGCCTAATTATAATTGTATGTAATGTAAATAAAATATTTTATGACTTAAAATTAATTAAACTTGCATATTTTATGTTTTTTTTTTCTTTTGAACATTCCCTACAGTAAGGCGGGTTTTGTCTATATTTTAACTTCCACTTTGCGGAAAATCCTTTCGTGATGGGTTGAAATGGATAGCATACTCGGATTCAGCATACCGAAATACATATAATTCACCCATTACCATTTAAAAAAAATAAAAATGTCAATTTGCAGACCTGTGATGCTCTATAGAGAACTTCCAGACATCCCACACAAACGGAAAAGCTCAAAACGGAGTTTTGAGGGAATAAGATGTAGATATTATAAAGAATTATAAATCCTTATTGTATAATACATATTATTTTTATCAAATTGTATTTAAAAATGTAAATAAACCACTAGTAATAGATTTTTCATTTCAAAATGCATTTTTACCTATATGTACGGCGGGTTTTGCATAACTTTCATTTTCATTTTGCGGAAAATCCCTACGTGCTGGAAAAAAACTGAGGGCATATTTGGACTCAGCGCAGCAAAATACATGCGATTCACCCATTACGGTGAAAAAAAATTATCAAAAAGTGTCAATTTGCAGGCCTGTGTAATCAAATAAGATTTACGATAGATCAAACTTTTTGGATTTATCTTTATCTATACTGGTACCGGGCATACGTTGCTATGCCATTTAATAAATGAATTGTTTTTTTATTATAAATAAATGGTATAACCTTATTATACTTACTAAAAATGAGTATATAAGTAGGTGTGTATTATAACCTTATTATACTAATTAACCAATTTTCTTAAATGAAATAAAATTGATATGATCATTTAAAAAAGCTGGTACGGAGAATAATTATTTTTTCTCATTGGAACCGCCCTGTACGATCTTAAGAACATCTTTCGAAGAAATGTGAATTTTCGGCCGCTGGCTGGTTAAACGCCCTTAACTACGACGATTTTTAGTTTTCGGCACTTAAAGCCAGTCTTTCACCATTTTGAGGTTAACTTATTGTCGCTAGACGATAGTTTATAAACATTTTGATAGTTATCAAGACAACGATTTGTTCTGCTTTTCGTCTGACGTTGGCAATTTTGTTAGGGACAGAAAACGTATAATAAATATAAAATATTAATATTTATAATTTCATAACGCCAGAGCATACCATTATATATAGCCTATTTGACTCGCATATAATGTAGCTTTCTATTTGTGAAAGAATTTTTAAAATCAGTTTATTGGTTGTTATGAAGCAATTCTTAAAAATGTATTATTCCGTCAAGTACTTTAAAAAAATGATAATGTTGGCGACACTCTCAGGATTTTTGGTGTCTAGGCGAGGCGCGAGAGGGCGTTGTTCCGGTTCCGCACACTTTGATTTCGAAGGGAGAAGAGCGGCCCGCTTTGGAATCGACGAGTCACACATTGCGAGTAAAATGTGCTAATTGTACGAAAAAGAATTTAAGAAAGTATACGCGGGCGACAATGGATTTTTAGTGAAATCTTATTAATGGTTTTCAAAGAAAAACCCTCAAAAATCGCGAGTGAGATCGTGTTTAATCGAGTCGGGAATAATTCGGCGGCATGTTATTGTGGCCGGGGCTCACAAAGAGTAATCGGGAGTGAGCAGAGCCATCCTGTCGGTAACAAGTAGTGTACGCTGGCAATAATCATTTTCCCGCGGCCGACAATCCCGTGGTGCTCGCCATTTTTGGAGAACTCGCGCCGTAAAGGAGTAAGAGTGTCGCCACCATTTGCAATAGGACCGATAGTCAGGAGAGGTTCATGGGTCCCCACCATCGGTGATCGTTCGGCTCCAGAGCCGAGGCCAGGAGAGGAAGCAGGAGGATCGGCATCCCGCGGAGGGTCATAGGATTCCGCCTGCCACAGTCGAGCGGAGTTTTACCGATTGATGGAGAGAGTTTGGGCCTCCCAATCGGTAGAAATTCACACCAGACGTCTCCGGGAGAGGCCACAAGGGCCTCCAACTCGCAGCTGCAGTCCGGGGGGGGGGGTAAATTAGTAGATAGTTAGAATTAGGTTGATTCAAGGTCCCGGGTGAGTCCTTTTTATATGTCATTTATTAACAGTTATTCCTTTAAACAATATACTATGCTTATGTTCATTTAAAAGTGGGTTTTAATGGCAATAGCCCAACACCCCACTCCTTTCCAGGGATGATACATTAGGAATGCCCACGCCGTGAAGGGTGGGTCTCATGCTTGCCGCAGATTGACATTCTTCGACTGTATAGTCGAAGATTGGCGTCCAAGGTTCCATTCGAATCAAAGTTGATTTGGGGTGAGCGGAGGTGAGATGAAGTATTTGATTGGCATCTGCGCCTTACAGATTTTCAATACTTCGTTTGTATGGAAACACTATGATATGAAACATAAATACGATTACATTATAACAATGGCGCCTCAAGCGTTTGTTTTGGGCTCGATTTTGTAACATTCCTGGATTGTTCTTTTGTCGTCCGTGGTGTACACAGGGTAGTATAATTATGCTTTGTATAATATTCATCTGTTCAGCCGAATTTCCTGTTTGCATTTACTCGCATGTTCATTGAAACGCAATGTTATTGTATTCCATAACCTAAAATGCATTGTCAGTTTCATTTTGTATGTTTAAAGCATAGAAATCGGCCATAGACAATGGAAAATGTGCTACATAGAGCTACATAATTTTTTTTCATTTCGGAATCAATCAGTGCTTGCTGCTACAAGAATACCTCGGATTGTCTATGACGGTTTCTTGTTGACATTTTTACCTATGGCTTGGGCTAATGTCAAAACACAGCTGTGTTTACATGTTAAAATACCTGATAGCCGAAAACAAATCAATTTATTTTGTGTTTAAATAGTAATGGAGGGTTATTATTGAAGATTATTCAATTGTTTAAAATATTTATTGAGATTTTTAATGACAATGCGAGTGATTTGTTTTTGCTTCGAGTGGAAAATTTGTCTAAAGCCCTGTCAAAACCTACTGTAATTATACTTGTAAAATGTTTATTTACTAATGTCTAACTGACGTTTTAAATTTTCATTTAAATGAGCTACTTACATATTAATTTAAATGAAAATTTTTATTTTTTTTTAAATGAGCTACTTACATATTAAGTTAAATGAAATTTTTTTTTATGAGCTACTTACATATTAATTTAACGGAAAAAAAAATATTAATTTAAATGGGCAACATACACATTTAAAAAAAAAAAGAATATAGCAATAACAACAACACCGTACAATTACAACGTACATTAGCAGCAATAACAATAACAACAACATCAAAAACAAAGAATATAGTAATTTTATTTTCTTTTCTTCTATTTCTTTTCAATTGTATTTTCGTGTCAAGCTTTTTACATTACCGTTACAATGTCTACTCCGATTCCAAATGTAAATAATGCATCCAAGGATGATCTTATAAAGGAATTAACTTCACGATCCATCGAACCGGAGGGCACCGCCCAAGCGTTGCGTTCACGAGCGCGCGCCTATAACAAAACTATGAAGAAATCATTAAATGTGGTTCTGGAGGAAAGTGATTCGGATCTAGATTCTGACAATGAAACAGAGGAGAAGGTCACGGTTATTAAACATACCAAGGTTATTTATAAAGACTCATCATCGCGGGGGCTTACAAATTGGGATGTCAAGTACGATGGTAAAAGCTGCGTGAGAGATTTTCTGCTTTTGGTCGAAGAGCGTTGTAGGACACGCAACATTTCTCATAAAGACTTAGTTAAATCTTTCAGTGAAATTTTAGACGGGTTAGCACTTCTATGGTATAGGTCAATTTATAGTCCAGACTTAGAATGGGATGACCTATCCAGCTTATTAATAAAACAATTTGAGGGACAGGATAGGCAATTAGATCTGGAAAATGAGATTCTAAATTATAAACAGCCCAAGGGAATGTCAGTTTTAGAATTCACTTTGAGACTTAAAGCGCTTAACAATAAATTGGATTGTAAAATTCCTGAGGTTAAACTTTTGCGGATAGCCATGAAAGCATTGTTGCCTATGTATGCTAACTTGATGTCATCCAGAGATTTTAGTTCGTTTGAGGAACTTACGAGGTGCGCTGCTAAACTCGAGTCGTACACTGAGGCCTCAACGTCCTCAGCAATTCCAAAATTAGTAGACACTCAATAT
Source organism: Limnephilus marmoratus (assembly GCA_917880885.1). Classification (NCBI taxonomy): domain Eukaryota; kingdom Metazoa; phylum Arthropoda; class Insecta; order Trichoptera; family Limnephilidae; genus Limnephilus; species Limnephilus marmoratus. The sequence goes on along the minus strand of OU862909.1, from coordinate 54,533,281 downwards.
AAGTCCGGTAACTTTAAAAAATTTAATTCGTTCTCCAATAGTTACAATAAGCCTTTCAATAATACAAACAATTACAAGACATTCAATAATAATAACAATAATAATAATTTTAACCCTTCTAGGAATTCTAAACCTACGGCGAACAATATGAATAATTTTTCTAAACAGGATACAATAAATCAACAAAATAAATCTCTTGTTTGTACTTACTGCAAAATCAAAGGTCATTCAATAACAAATTGTTGGAAAAAAGATAGCGATAATAGGAAACCACATGTTAGTAGTATTAACAATAAGAAATATACTAAAGATCCAAAAAACTAGAAACGAGTCAATCTTACCGCGCCCCTTCTTGTGCACAAAGAAAGAGGGAGTGGAAGCGTTGGCTCCGCCTAGTGCAACAATTCCTTTCTAGCCCGTCTCCTCAAGCGGTGGACGCACTGCCACAGGAGAAGGATAGTACAGAGGATGAGCGTCCTTATGCCGACATTTTTGTTCTAAATAATAATTATAAAGCATTGCTAGACAGCGGTGCTTCTTTGTCATGTTTAGGGGGGGATAGTTATAAGATATTTTTAGATTTAGGAGTAGAATTAGTTAAAGTAGATTATAGCGTTACAACAGCTGACGGCTCGAGTCAGTCTGTTCTGGGTACTATAACTTTGCCGGTGACGTACAATACAATCACAAGGCAGGTTGTCTTTTACGTCATTCCATCATTATCACCTAATTTTATTTTGGGGGTCAACTTTTGGAAGCAGTTTCGAATCGCACCGGAACTGTTTCCAGACGTGCACGAACCTGACCATGCGGGTCACATTAATGAATTACGAGCAATTCGCCCTGCTTCTTCATTATCGGTTTCCGAAAGCAGAGCTCTTTCGAAAATTGTTAGTAAATTTGACTCTATTTCCTATGAAAAAAAAGGTTTGGGTTTAACACATTTAGTGAAGCATAAAATCATTACAACTGGTCCTCCGATTAAGCAGCGCTACTATCCTCTGTCTCCGGCTAGACAACGTCAACTCGACGCGGAAGTGGACGAGATGCTCAGTTTAGGAGTAATCCGCCCCTCTCGATCGCCTTGGTCTAGTCCCGTGATTATAGTACAAAAGAAGGATGGTACGGGGAGATTTTGCCTCGACTCCAGAAAATTAAATAACGTAACGATCAGAGACAGTTACCCATTACCTCATATCGCACGGATCTTAGACAAACTGGGTGGCGCAAGATACGTATCTTCAATAGATTTGAGTAAGGCGTTTTGGCAGGTAGCGCTGGATAAAGACTCCTGCGAGAAAACAGCATTCGTCGTTCCGGGCCGTGGACTCTTCGAATTTACTCGTATGCCGTTTGGGTTAAAAAATGCACCCAGTGAACTCCAAAGACTGGCTGACGCCTTGTTTGGACCAGAATTTGATGATAACGCCTTCTGTTATCTAGACGATTTAATTTTAATTTCGGAGGATTTTGATTCTCACATTAAACTACTTAACAAAGTTTTTGAAAGACTGAGAGATGCGGGCCTCACTATAAATCAAAAAAAATCTGAGTTCTGTAGATCAGAGCTTAAGTACTTGGGATACTTAGTAGATTCACAGGGACTTCGCACAGATCCGGTGAAAATTGAAAGCATAAAGGATTTTCCAATTCCAAAAAACGCGAAAGGAATCCGAGCTTTCCTTGGCCTTTCAGGGTATTTTAGACGTTTTATCAAAGGCTTCTCGAGTATAGCCGCTCCATTGACGAAGCTTACTGGTTCAAAGAACGGTGTCAGTAACTTCAAATGGACACCAGAAGCTGAAAAAGCTTTTAACGATTTAAAACAAGCCCTTATAAGTGCTCCGGTTTTAAGCTGCCCAAACTTTTCAGAACCGTTCGCGATACATTGCGACGCAAGCTCCGTAGGAGTGGGGGGTGTCCTAATACAGAATATAGACGGTGCCGAACACCCGATTGCGTACTATTCTCGTTGCCTTAACACTCACGAACGCAACTACGGAATTACGGAGCGTGAACTTTTGGCAGTGCTGGATTCAGTAACGCACTTTAGACCCTACATTGAAGGAGCTCATTTTACGGTAGTTACTGACCACTCAAGCTTGAAATGGCTAGGGTCCTTGTCTAACCCTAGTGGCCGTCTTGCACGGTGGAGCTCTCGCCTTTCGCAATTTTCTTTTGACGTTGTTCATCGCAAAGGGACACAGCATGTTGTTCCAGACGTACTCTCACCAATGGACCTTGCCGTATTATCAGGTGTGGACATTGATAATACAAAGGATACGTGGTATTTGAAAACTTGGAAAGGATGCAAAGAATTCCCACAACGATTCCAGAACTTTCAAATACGTAATAATGAATTGTTCCGACACACAAAGACTCGTCTAGCTCTGTGCGAGGATACTGCCTGGAAAAAAGTAGTTCCGCAAGAAGGTAGACAGGCAATTCTATCTAATTTACACGAATCTTCGCGAGCTTGTCATCCTGGGGTATTCAAAACCTACAAAAAGGTGCAATTGCGTTACTATTGGCCTAATATGTACAAGGATGTTAAGCAATTTGTTAATCGTTGTACAGTCTGTAAGGCCCACAAAATAAGTACAGCCCCACCTAACGGAATCTCCTCAAACCCAAAAAAGGTCACAAGACCCATGCAAATGTTGTCGATAGATTTAGTAGGTCCTTTACCTAGGAGTTACTCAGGTTTTACCGTAATCCTATCATGTGTAGACGTTTTTTCTAAATTTACATGGCTATTTCCGCTGCGCAATGGCACCGCGAGAAGCATAATAAAAATCTTAGAAGAAAACATCTTTCTTGTTCACGGCGTACCACGAACTATCGTCTGTGATAATGGTCGTCAATTTGTTTCGAAAGAATTTAAAGAATTACTTAATAGTTATAACATGCCGCCACCATTTTACAATTCATCTTATACGCCTCAAAACAACGTAGTCGAACGTTATAATCAAACCCTGGGCACGGCGTTATCCATCTTAGTTGAATCAGACTACCGAAACTGGTCTAAATTTCTTCCGCAAGTTCAATCAGCGATGAATAACACGGTAAACTGCGCTACAGGTTATACACCTTATTTTCTGATGCATGGTCGGGAGCAGATACTAGACGGTGATCTGCACCGTAATCCAATAGCGGATGAGGAAACCAGTTCGCAAATTGGTGCTCAACCTAAAGTTTATGCACAGAAATTGGAAGAGTTGTCGTCGGTTTATGAGCAAGTCTCGAATGCTCTTCTTAAAGCTTTTCAAAAAGGAGCTGACCATTACAACCTGCGCAGAAAACACATTACCTATCAGGTTGGTGATGTGGTGTGGCGGAGGAATTTTGCGCAATCTAACGCATTGAATTATTTTGCACAAAAATTGGCACCCCGGTTTGTTCAGAACGTGGTAGTAAAGAAAAAATCCAACTTAATTTATGCAGACTTAAACGGAAAAGTTGCGGGTGATTTTCATGTGAAAGATATAGTAAAATCAAATAATATACCGGTATAGTCTTATTGTGGCAATACTTCGGAGGGTCTGGCCATCCCTACCGAGTACTGCAAATTATCATATCTGTTAGTTAATATTTGATGCTTGGGAGTTTTAACCCGGCCTGATCAACCGAGTTGAAACGACCCGACATGCTGACAGTCTTTTCTCCTGTCATAGGTTCATTTCTACGGAAATGGGTTATTTACTTCGCGGGGGGTGTTTTATAAGTTTGATGTTGGTAATGATATGCTGGTTTGTTTCCTTACAATAACATCCTCAACTCTGGTGCTAATGCTCGAGTTGAGAATGTATTTAAAACTATATATCTGCGAGTGTATGTATAAATTGTCGATAGTATTAAAGATAAAACAGACGCAAATTCGGATGTCGGCTTAACAGATGAATTTATTTAGGTTTTGTTAGTTGTAAGTTTTGTATCCTGAGATACACGGACTTGTCCGCTCTCTATCTCCGTGTGTTTCAGGCATACTTTCTTTTTGTTAGTTGTAAGTTTTGTATCCTGAGATACACGGACTTGTCCGCTCTCTATCTCCGTGTGTTTCAGGCATACTTTCTTTCTGTTAGTTGTAAGTTTTGTATCATGGGATGCACGGACATATCCGCTCTCTATCTCCGTGTATTTCATGTATATCATTTTTAACTATGTGCATAGATGTTATATGCCGTTTTTTTTTTTTTTTTTATGTTTGTACTTACTTAGTAAATACAGAGATACCAGTGTAGTAACTCTTTGTTTTCAAAGTGGATTCGAAATAAAGAATTTAGTTATTCACCTGGAGTGCATTGACACTATTAGACTTGGTTTCATCATTAAGGTTACATAACTTATTACTAAACTTGGGAGTAAATACAATTTTTGTTTTGTTTTCATAGTAAAATATTTAACTATTATTTTTACTCTTTAAACATGGGCTGCATCAGCTAAGCCTCTACTTTTGAAAAAGCGTTTTAATTCTATTAACACTTTATAATACAAAAAAAAAATGTTTTGACACTGGTTATGTACTCTTTATTTATAAGATTTTAGAAAACTTATAATGTGGGACGATGTGGTTCTAAATATCCTTCCACATTTTAAGCCAATGTTGGAAATAGTTATATATATATTTGTACAGAATTAAAATGTATACTATTAGTATTGTCCTAAGAGACTTGTACCATTGATATTTTGTACGATATGGATGAACAACGGTTTATAGGGAAAGCCTTAAAATATTGTTCTGTAATTACTGAAACGTCTTCTACACAGATGAACGTATATTAAATGACTGCACTATAATATAGCTGCACATCTATTAACAAATCACACCTTCTAAAACAGTTGGTTGTATACTATTAAAAAATTATTTGGCACCATCCGATGCGTTGGTTGTATACTATTAAAAAATTATTTGGCACCATCCGATGCGTTGGTTGTATACTATAAAAAAATCATTTGGCACCATCCGATGCGTTGGTTATATACTAAAAAAAAAAATTATTTGGCACCATCCGATGCGGTGGTTGTACACTTTTAAAATTACCTTTACAATGTATAATTGTTGTTGGTTAAATATTATTCACCCAAGGACCGAGTTAGTTAGAATAGATAGAGTTTATTCAAAGTGTGTTGTTATCTCCAACGGAGAAGTAGACTCAGTGAAAAGTGAGGGTTGGCTTGCCTCCCTAATAATAAAGAAAAAGTGATGCCTGATTGGCCTAATCACCCTATTTATGGGTCAGTGAAGCTTTAATGCTAAGTTGTATAGATGTGTTGAGAAGGAGATTATATATATTTATTTTTATACCTATAAGTTTTCATACAATTTATGTTCAAATATGTTTTCTGTTGTAGATGTAACGCTAACGGCAGTCTTCGACATTCGTCAATTTCTCATCACCCGGTATTCCAATACTGTGGGTGCTTGCTGACTCCGTTCACGTAACATCTGCTTTAATTTGTAATTAAGCTACTTTTATCTTAAATTATCTTTAAGTTCGAGAATGGCTGCATCGCAGGCTCAACCATTCGGCTACACGCTCGATGGGTGCGATTGGAGCTGCGGCACACCCATTCTTCGTAAGTTTTGTTATCCGTTAGTAAATAAGTTTTATTTTCCAAATTATGATGCTCATTTATAATGGTTGAATGTTTGTTTTTGTTACTCCTCGGGACCAGTCTAGCCAGTATGGGTTTATATAGGTGTTTTTCAATATTGTTTGAGGGCAAACATTTTCGAGGGAAGGGGGGTATTGTTATGAAGCAATTCTTAAAAATGTATTATTCCGTCAAGTACTTTAAAAAAATGATAATGTTGGCGACACTCTCAGGATTTTTGGTGTCTAGGCGAGGCGCGAGAGGGCGTTGTTCCGGTTCCGCACACTTTGATTTCGAAGGGAGAAGAGCGGCCCGCTTTGGAATCGACGAGTCACACATTGCGAGTAAAATGTGCTAATTGTACGAAAAAGAATTTAAGAAAGTATACGCGGGCGACAATGGATTTTTAGTGAAATCTTATTAATGGTTTTCAAAGAAAAACCCTCAAAAATCGCGAGTGAGATCGTGTTTAATCGAGTCGGGAATAATTCGGCGGCATGTTATTGTGGCCGGGGCTCACAAAGAGTAATCGGGAGTGAGCAGAGCCATCCTGTCGGTAACAAGTAGTGTACGCTGGCAATAATCATTTTCCCGCGGCCGACAATCCCGTGGTGCTCGCCATTTTTGGAGAACTCGCGCCGTAAAGGAGTAAGAGTGTCGCCACCATTTGCAATAGGACCGATAGTCAGGAGAGGTTCATGGGTCCCCACCATCGGTGATCGTTCGGCTCCAGAGCCGAGGCCAGGAGAGGAAGCAGGAGGATCGGCATCCCGCGGAGGGTCATAGGATTCCGCCTGCCACAGTCGAGCGGAGTTTTACCGATTGATGGAGAGAGTTTGGGCCTCCCAATCGGTAGAAATTCACACCAGACGTCTCCGGGAGAGGCCACAAGGGCCTCCAACTCGCAGCTGCAGTCCGGGGGGGGGGTAAATTAGTAGATAGTTAGAATTAGGTTGATTCAAGGTCCCGGGTGAGTCCTTTTTATATGTCATTTATTAACAGTTATTCCTTTAAACAATATACTATGCTTATGTTCATTTAAAAGTGGGTTTTAATGGCAATAGCCCAACACCCCACTCCTTTCCAGGGATGATACATTAGGAATGCCCACGCCGTGAAGGGTGGGTCTCATGCTTGCCGCAGATTGACATTCTTCGACTGTATAGTCGAAGATTGGCGTCCAAGGTTCCATTCGAATCAAAGTTGATTTGGGGTGAGCGGAGGTGAGATGAAGTATTTGATTGGCATCTGCGCCTTACAGATTTTCAATACTTCGTTTGTATGGAAACACTATGATATGAAACATAAATACGATTACATTATAACATGGTATAGGCGTGAAAGCGTAACAAACAAACGTACGCACTTTCGCATTTATAATATTAGTATGGATAAATAATAAAATCGATTTTATAATCGATAAATACATCGCAAGCCCATAATACACTGACATAGTAATTCGTGAGACCTCGAACCACCCTGTCTCACAAAAACAATCCGCCTTCCACTCCCTGATACGCCGCCTAGTAAATGTCCCAATGTCTAATAATAATTTCCTTTCCGAACTTTCTATAATAAAACATATTGCTGTAAATAACGGATATGAACTAAGATTAATTGATAACATCTTAAATAAAAAAAAATATTTTTCGAAGAAAACTTCTTCTGGAAGGTTTTCACTTTGTGATGGCATTATTTATTTTATTACAAGACAAATAACTTTTTATATGTCGTAGGCTAATCGTAAAATCAGGCCGATCATAATGCGCCTCAGGCGCTTCACGATCTGCCTCTAGGTACTTCTCGATGTGGCTAAGCGCATCATGATCTGCCTGATTTTACGATCGGCCTATGACGTATAAAATAATTTGTCTTTTAATAAAAATAAATAAATAAATTACCAAAATTTCAAAAAATATATATCTACTTATACATTTCTAATAATAATAACGATAAAGAATGGCACAAAATATTAATAAATTTTCAGTTCAATGTTGCAAAAATCTCCCTTCTAATATTAAAAACCAGCTTTTTATGCAAGAAATAATATTGGTAATTTTTTGGGGAATGCTAAAGATAAACACCATAAATTGACTAATTCCGGAATACTAAAACTCAAATCTAACGGAGGCGTCTACTAATATCTACAGAAATTCCAAAAACTGAAAAAATCGAACTAATATCTATGGGAACCAAAGTGTTGACGAATATCTACAGCTCAAACTGTTGACTAATATCTATAAGAACCAAAGTGTTGACGAATATCTACAGCACTGGCAGAGGTTGGATTTGCAATTATGTATAGCATATTGGAATAACGTAATATTGCGTATGCAGTTTAAAAAACTTAATTTATGTAAGTATGTATGTAAAAATCCCTAATATCGGACTATTGGACACATTTAGCTGATTAGTCCAACCTACGCTCTGTAGATATTAGTTCAACCTACGCTCTGTAGATATTAGTCAACACTCTGAAGTTTGTAGATATTAATTCAACATAGGAGCTGTAGATATTCGTCCGACATACAGGCTGTAGATATTAGTATCTGGAGTCAATCTAACGACTGTTCCTCTTTTTATATCGGGAAAACAACCCGTAAATTTGAAATTAGAATCAAAGAACATTTAAGGTGTCATTAATAATAATTTTTCCGATTTCCGAATGATGCAGGAAAACGCTTAGATAAACTTAGGAGCCTTAGAAATAAATAAAATCCCTTAAAAATAATGAAATAATGAAAAATAATGAAACCGGTCGGCATAAATAAAATATATAAGTTATATTGTTCCATTTATTTATAATGGATAACCACAAAGTTATAATAGCTACGTTCAAAAGTATAGAAATTTCTATCTTTGAGTGGCATTGCAACTTGCAACGCATGCCGGGTACTCGCTAGTCCAATAAAAATTGTAAACAAGCGCCCTTGAGGTGTTTTTTCAAGAAAAAAGCGCTATACAAATCACCCCATTATCACCCCTTTTAATTTTATTGGTCTGTAGCAGTGGTCTTCAACCTTTTTGACCCGGCGCGCGGCGTACCCCTTGTCTCTCACTACAAATTTGTTGTTCCCCGTACCCTCTATTTGTCTTTTTTACACGTGCAATGAAAGACGTGTTTCATTTGGAATTTTTAATACTCTCATTATTACATGAATTTAACAATCAAGTCACACAAATACAATTATGTAATGCAAATTAATTTAGAGTGTAACACGACTTCAGGCATTTTAACCAGTGATTCTATATGCGTGCCATGTAATTGCGTACCCCAATTTGGCTTCGCGTACCCCTGGGGGTACGCGTACCACAGGTTGAAAACCACTCGTCATAGAGTTACAGACCCTGAGAAAACGGTTTGAAAAGTTGTACCCCAAATAATGAATTTCGACGCGTAAGAATGATGATTTTTTTACAAATTTAATGATTATTTTAATGATTCCTCTTCAGTACACGGATTTTATTAGGAGTCCAAAATTTCAACCGGTTGGGTGCCATAGACCCTAAGAAAACGACTTTCAAAGTTCGAAGCCAAGCCTTGCAAAAACTATGATTTTTCCACAAATGCTCTTTTTGCAGATTTTGTGAATGGGTTCTCTCCAGACCACGGATTTTATCACAAATCCGAAATTTCAACCGGTTAGGCGCCATAGAGCCTGAGAAAACGGCATTCATGTAAGAATTATGATTTTTCCACAAATGCTCTTGTTGCAGATTTTGTGAATGATTCCTCCCCCGACCACGGATTTTATCATAAATCCAAAATTTCAACCGGTTAGGCGTCATAGAGCCAGAGAAAACGGCATTCATGTAAGAATTATGATTTTTTCACAAATGCTCTTTTTGCAGATTTTGTGAATGATTCCTCCCCAGACCACGGATTTTATCATAAATCCAAAATTTCAACCGGTTAGGCATCATAGAGCCAGAGAAAACGGCATTCATGTAAGAATTATGATTTTTCCACAAATGCTCTTTTTGCAGATTTTGTGAATAGTTCCTCCCCAGACCACGGATTGTATCATAAATCCGAAATTTCAACCGGTTAAGCGTCATAGAGCCAGAGAAAACGGCATTCATGTAAGAATTATGATTTTTCCACAAATGCTCTTTTTGCAGATTTTGTGAATAGTTCCTCCCCAGACCACGGATTTTATCATAAATCCGAAATTACAGCCAGTTAGGCGCCTAGTATAGAGCCTGAGAAAACGGCATTCATGTAACAAATATGATTTTTCCACAAAAAATATTTTTAACCCCTCAGGCTAATTTGTTCGCTTTTCGGAACAACTCATTTAGGTCTCAAAGGAATCGTTGTGTCTCCCTTACTACTGTGGTTAGAAATATAATCTAAATGTTTTTGGATTTTTTCGAGTGTACATACCACGCTTTATATTCACTAACCACTAAATAATTAAATAATGTACACCTTCATGAAACCGAAGTTTCCGACCGCAATTTGAAAAAAAAATTTATGAAACTTTGGTATGTTTTTACTAATTAATTTTTACGTTATAACGTTTATAATACATTAGCCCGTTGACGTAGGTTATACTTGATCGAAGCATTAGTCTAATATATGTGTGTGTTTTTGAAGTGAAAACTTATTTAGCACCGTTGTGATTTGAAACTCGATGAAACCGAAACGAGCGACACTAAAAAGAGACTTACAAACACATACATCTATAGGGTTTATCCTACGAGAGAATAAGATTGAAGATATACTTATCCATCTCTTCTTTGTGCGGTGCTTCGTAGCCTCCCCACTCTTGTCTACTTAATTTTTCTGAAGGTTTCCCTTCTACCACGTGTGGAAGCACACTCCGATTTTTTCGTTATCAATAATTTTCATCATCATCATCTGTGGCTCTACAACCCAGGTCGGGTCTTGGCCTCCAGCAGAGCCTGCCTCCATGACTGTCGGTGTTGTGCTGCCTTGCGCCAGTTTCGGATGCCGATGGTGCTTGCATCCTTCACCACTCCATCCAGCCATCGAAGCTTTGGTCTTCCAACTCTTCTCCGACCCCCAGGTGCACCATCCATAATTCGCTTTGGAATATCTCCTTCGCTCATTCTCTGGATATGTCCAGCCCACCTGAGTCTTCCAGTTTTGATTTCCTTGGAGATATTAGGGTCCTCGTAAAGATCGTATAGCTCCTGGTTGTGTCTGATACGCCATTCTCCATTATCACAGACTGGGCCGTAAATCCTTCGCAGCACCTTCCTTTCAAAACTTTCTAGGGCTCCTTCATCACCCTTACTGATTGTCCAGCATTCCGAACCATACATAAGAACAGGTCGTATAAGGGTCTTGTAAAGCAGGACTTTAGTTCTTCTGGTAAGGTGGCGAGATTTCATATGCTTCTGTAGCCCAAAGTAGTATCGATTTGCAGCTACTATTCTTCTTTTGATTTCGCTGGATACATTGTTGTCATTTGTCACCATAGTACCGAGATATACAAACTCGTTGACAGTTTCAAATGTATAATTATCTATCTGTATACTTGGTGGTTTCTGGCGTCCATGTACGGGCATATATTTTGTCTTTCCCTCGTTGATGACCAATCCCATGTTCCTTGCCGACGTAGCTAAGCTTTTAAACGCCGATTTTAGTTCATATTCTGAGCGTGCGATGATATCTATATCGTCAGCATAAGCAAGGAGCTGAACAGACTTGTTAAAAATATGGCCTGTGGTTTGTATACCTGCATTTCGGATGGCCTTTTCCAGCGCTAAATTGAATAAAATGCAGGCAAGTGCATCTCCTTGTCTTAGTCCATTGAAGGTCTTTAGGGTGTCTGACAGATCCTGTTGTATTCTGACTCGGCACTCAACATTAGACATTGTGAGCCTTACTAAGTTTACCAGTTTTCTTGGGATATTAAATTCATCCAAGGCTCTGTACAGTCTTTCTCTATTTACCGTGTCATAGGCAGCCTTAAAATCTATGAAGAGATGGTATGTATCAACATTAAATTCTATTGTTTTTTTGCACACTCCGATTTTTTCGTTATCAATAATTTTAGTTAGAGAAAACGGAAGGCGAGCCATTTTGAAATTTTTTTTAATTTTGCGTTCGAAATTTTTATATTTCAAAAATTATACATTTATTTTGAATTATAAAATTTCAAAGCGTATTTCATAACCTTTCAATGATTTTTATTTTTCGGATGCCTTCAGAAATATTCCATTTATATGGATTTTATTGCAAAGCGAAAATATATTGACCTTCCGACAAAACAGTCCCGAGGTCTGAGGGGCTAACAGATTTTTTAAAAATTTATATTTTTAATTTTATAGTATACCTAGATACTTTAATATGTCTACCTCACTGGGTGGCAGTGGCGGTCCGTGTGTTTTCAGTGAGCTAGAGTGCTAAGATTGAAAAATAAAATGTTATTGATGTTGTTGTAGCTGAAAATTAATTTGATTTTTTTTTTCAAAATTTCAATATTTTGAACGAAGATTTTCAGGATTCTTTCAGTTTGGGAATGTTTGTGGAATAGTTTCATAGAAAAAATTGAAATTTTGAAAAAAAAAAATCGTTTTCAGCTCAACAACATAATTAACGTCGTATTTTCCTTGTATTAGTTAGTTAGACTAAGTTAGTAAAATAAAATAAAAATATATATATTTGCCAAATTACAGGGGGTTAAGGGACGTACTTGACTTACTTTAAACAGTGATTCCTGACATTAAGTGTACAAAATAGATTCTTAAGGTACCTTAACTTCCGCTCTTTTCGATCTCACGTTAGTAATAAAGACTCTGCAAAGTTCTTCAATATGCAGACATTAACTTGCCGAAGAAATATAGCAGATTCGGTTATGTTATTTAAAATTACACATAACCTAATTGATAGTCCTGATCTTCTTCAACGTCTATCATTCCATGTTCCAAATCGCAACAGCAGACAGTCACTTACTTTTAATCTCCCTCTTTGCAAGACCAACTCCAAACAGAACTCATTTATCTATAGATCCACACACTCATTTAACTTAAATTATTACCACATTGACATCTTTAACGAGACTTTACATGACATAAAACGAAAACTCAGTAAGCATCATGACTCAAACTAGAAAGTTTAATCCCTATATATTCCCGTCCTTTGCCTCTTAATCCTAATTCTATGTTCCTCCTCCCCCCTCCCCTTTCATATATTGTAAAAAAATTAATTTAATTTAAGAAAACACCCTTACAATGTTACACTTTATTAATCATTCACTATCATCAGTGGAAAGTTCATAATTGGCATAATTAACTATCTTACTATTGTTTTATTGTGTAATATCAGATCTGCTGTCAACTTTCCCTAAAATAAATAAATAAATAAATTATTTCGAGTAAAAAATGTAAATTTCTTCAAGATCAAACAAACCAAAAATTTCTTCCACGTGTCGTCACCGGTCACTCAGCCGAGTAATCAACCAACTCTTCACCGCGCCCCTAACTGTCCAATGCATACTGAATTTTTATGTTGTAATAGAAAAAAATCAAATATCACCGGGGACCAAAATTTCATTTAACTTTTTTAACTTCAAATAATGTTAGGAATCACTGGTTAAAGTAAGTCAAGCACGTCCCTCACCCAGTATATTTTTCTAAAATTACACAGGTCTACAACAAAAATGATGTCTGGATGTTTTCAATTGATTTCTATGTATTTAAGTGTTCTGAAAACTAGAAAAATACTCAAAAAATTCCAGAACGTCAGGTTATTTTGCAAAACGGTATACAAATATATATATAGATATATTTGTAAATAGTAAAATCAGTTAGAACCTAAGCGTTCCTAATAAATTGTACAGCGCCCTTGAGGTGATTTTTCACAAAAAACGGCGCTTTATAAATTATCCAATTATTATTATTATTATTATAGTATATACAATAGTGAGCTCTGGCAATAAACATTTCATTGCTAAACCGTTCATCCGATTGCGATGAAACTTTGAGGATTTGATGTGTGCATGCCCGCGATGATTTCTCTATACAATAGTGAGCTCTGGCATCATGAAATTATGAAATATTAATTAATTAAATAAAAATGAATCGCAAAAATGTATGTACGCGCATAACTTTTGAACGACTGCACCAAATTGGATAATTCTTTTTTTTGTGTTCGTTATTGTCAAGACAAGGTTTGTATAAAACAACTGGTGAGCTCTGGCATTATGAAATTTGTATAAAAAATTGCTATAGGTGGCACGCAAGCTTTGAAGACTGAACGTACTGGGACTGAATGTATGGAATGCGGGAGGGGGGAGGGGAACTCGAGTAGGGGGTTCAAGGGAGGGGGGAGGGAAACTATGGATCTAGGAGGTTTAACCTGAATTTTTAGGCAATAACAAAGACCCTAACTACAAACAAATCATCAAAAGCATTTCAAGCTTTAGGTTGCCTAAAGAGTTTAAAAGAACATTTTCTTCATTCCCACCTCGACTACTTTCCAGAAAATTTAGGATATGTGAGTGAAGAGCAAAATGAACGATTTCACCAAGATATTAAGGAGATGGAAAAAAGATACCAGGGAAGATGGAGCATCTCAATGATTGCAGACTACTGTTGGACGCTTCAGAGAGACCTTCCAGATGCTTCCTACAAGCGAAAATGTATCAAAAGGAGTCTCACTGGGAAAAAGAAACGTGTTTAGTGCTTACTAATCAATGTATTTTAGATAAAAAATAAGTTTTGTTAAGCAATTATAAATAAAAAAATTTTTTTTAGTCTTTTATTTTAAGATGATAACTTGCTTAACATAGATACCTACATTGTCAGAAAACGTGACGTTCTGTGACAAAACGAAAGTCATTTTCGGATTCAGCACACCCAAAAACATAAGAATTACGCATTAAAACCAAAACAGCTCTCAATTTTTATTTTTTTGTAGACCTGTGTTATTATTAGCCCACACAACGATGCTAGTTAGCTTAAGATTTTAAGATAAATAGTAATAAAAAATAAAAAATAAAATTGTAAAAAAATTAGGTTGTGGCAGTTATTGTTATTACTTTCACAATCATAATTATTTATTGGGTTTCCTTCGTAGACTATTGTAAGACAAAATTAGAAACCTGCTCTTTGGACGGAGGTCTACTGTTCACAAAACTAATAATATAATACCCGCTCCTAACTAGGTTTTTACTGCTAGGCCCTGCGGGTGGCTTTTGGTTCGGCTTCGCCCAGTTAGTGTTGGTGATCATTTAATAAATCCAATAGGAACTGGTTCCAAATTTAGCCCGATCCTCGTATCCACTGTCAACGTGTCAACCAGTGATGGCTAGTCTCCGCGAAAAAGTAACCGGGACGGGCGATGACGTCATAATATGTAATATACAGCCGCTTGATACAACTGAGTATTACCGTAAATCTTTCGAAATCCGGGAGATACTCCAGGTAATCCAGGTTTACAAATTCGTAGGACTTATACCTAGGAAGGGCACGTCCCTTTGGGCCTTGCCGACGAAAGTGGCGTCATCTTGTGATGAATTCTTGAATTAGAAACAGAATTACAACGGTAGCTTTGTCTGAAAATCCACGTACACGAATGTTTATATGGTGCGACGGGTAAGGCGCGGCGGCAGATACGGCAGAGGATTCTTAATTTCAATCACGCAGACGCAAGGCTATTAATAACGTTCGATTTATTATCGGGAAGGATATTACAATGTTAATAAATTGGGCATGTAACTACAACTTAGATATAATAATTAATTCTACGGTGACGTTTGCCACTCGAAAACGTTTGGAGTCTCATTACAGTCATACTCGACTCGAGCCGATGTTATCGGCCTTTATCACATGTTCTATTTGCGTACAAAACAAAGTCCACTCAACCTTCAATATTTCATTTGATGAAGCTTTTCAATAATCTATTTGTGATCTAAAAAAGATTCCGAGGCTTTCGGATACAATAATACTTTTGAAAAAAAATACCACAAACCCGAATAATTATTTGACATTGTTATAAAACTGTCATAGCAGTTGATTTTGCTGTTAGTTATGCTGCATTAGCTACATCAGGTACAAGTATATCCACGCACTGGCATTGCATCTGGAGAATAAATTTACTATCATCTTAATACATAAAAATTAAAATAAAGTTTCTTTGTTTTTCCCTTACGCATTCCTAAACCATTCATTCGATTGCGATGAAACTTTGGTGATTTGATGTGCGCATGCCCTCGATGGTTTCTATATATAATAGTGAGCTCTGGCGTTACGAAATTATTTCCTACACAATTCATCCAATTGCGATGAAACTTTGGTGATTTGATGTGCGCATGCCCGCGATGGTTTCTATACATAATTGTGAGCTCTGGCGTTATGAAATTATTTCCTACACAATTCATCCGATTGCGATGAAACTTTGGTGAGTTGTTGTGCGGGAGGGGGGAAGGCGGGAAAGGTGGAAGGAAACGCGAAGGGAAGGAGGGCGCGGGAGGGGAAGGGGAGACGGAAGTGGAACGGGGACGAATCGGAAAGGACACGCTGGGAGAAACTATTTTTATTTAATTGGCATTGCAGTGCATGCCGAGAAGACGCTATGTGTATAAATAAATAAATGTGCAAAAAGGAACATAATAAAATTATGATAATTAAAAAGTACTTAAAGTAATTTGTGTGGTATATTTATTATTTTAATATTTTTAACGCTATTAATAGGTAGGTGAGTGAGAAAAATTAAATTATGATTTGTTCTAAAAATTATTATAATATTATTTTTTGCATGAGCTCCACCCAGGAGGCCCCGAGGAAAATAATTGTGGGGAGAGTTTTTTTTTAAAGAAAGGAAAGAGAGGAGAGTTCTGGGAAGGAAAAGGGTTTAAGGGGTGGGTAGGAATCTGGGGTTCAGTATGTCCTGGTCATCCGCCTCCAAGACCTAGACAAACCTCACCCCATGAACCCGGGCACCCCTGCTAAATCACTAAACGTAGCGAACCACTTGGGGTGACCTATGGCAGAGGTGTTGGTTATCCAATAAAGGTTCCCGGGGCGGCGGTACCCATTCCCGCCCCCAAATTGAGTAATTTGTGTATAGAAACTTCATTCAAAAAATATTTTATTTAAACTAAAAAATATACACAGGATTCCCGGAGTTAAAGTGCATTAATTTCGGGAGGTGATTCTACTTGATATAATAAGTAAAAAGATAAAACTTTTTTCGAAATTCCAACTTTTAGTTTTGTGGTAAAAAGATAAAATTAGACCGGAGTGTGCGGCCAGCTTTATAATTTTCCGCTGTTACGATACAATGTAATTTCGGAAAAAGTTGTTAATCTTTTTTACTCCTACCATCATGTAGAATCACCTCCAGAAGTTAATGCACTTTACCCCCGGACACTCTGAATATCTGAATTCTCCACTGACCAACATTAATATTCAACTAGTGCAATATGATACGAAACTGTACAATGCCCTAAGAAACACACTTAAAACAAAAATACACTTAAAACAAAAGTAAAAACATGGTTGAAAAAACAAAGTGGTAATTAACGTACAAATATGTAAAGACGATGTAAAGGCAACATGAAACTAAATACAAAGGTTTAAAAACGAGTGTGCTTCAGACCACACGACTGGAGTAAACTTCTTTAACTCCATCTATACAACGTGTCCGGAAACTCGTAGTACAAGCGGGAAACTGGTGAATCTATATCACCCAACCCAAAACCCAAAGAACTTATAGAACGTAGAGAACCCAAAAAACTTTTTTTTTTCGATCTGAGCATTTCGATTTTAATATTATTTTTTTTCTATTTTTCCATTTTTTCGGCAACTAAAGGGTTAAATAAAATTTTGAGCCCGGTTTACCCTTCGATGCATTTTATAAGACATTACACAGCTGAAATCAACCCCCTAGTGAACATTTTTTTCAAATTTAACCAAAAAAATTCCAACTTCGGACCCGATTTACTCGAAAACGAAAGCTCAAATCAAAAAAGTTATATCACAAATCGACTCCGAATGTGATGTAGATTTACCAGTTTCCCGCTTGTACTACGAGTTTCCGGACACCGTGTACAATAGGAAGAGAGAAAGAAAATGTGCGCGCACACTGCTCTCTCTTGCTCCTGCAGTGTGATACAGACAATAGGCCTGCACTGTGTCTTAGATATACCTACGAAAAGTAACTGGCTACGAGAGAAAGAGAGAAAGAAAATGTGTGCTCGAACCTCTCTCTCTTGCCACTGCAGTAATGTACGAAACGTAACTCTCTCTCTTTCTATCTTCACTAACTTATATCTCCCTCTCAAACTCTCAACCACCGTTCGTCTCGCTTTTCGTAACGCTCTCGTCACACATTCACCAGCTTACTCCCCAAGTCAAGCGTGCGTAAAGAAGTTTTACTTCAAAAACTACAGGCCACCTCAGAACAAGAAACCCTAGTGAGGAGGACTGTGGAAAAGATTGAATTTTTACTTATGCCTACATCACTTTATACCTGTCTACGCCATGTACTCACTTTGCCATAACCCATAACTAATAAAAAAAATAGTATAAATACGATGATACTACGAGTATGATGTTATCAAAGTTGTCAGGTTTGGTGCTGCGGAAAAAGTACCAACACTTCGAAACATATTTTATTTAAAAAAAGTTATGGAACAATATTAGAAACTAGCAAGTAAAAACCCACTTCTGCGGGAAAACTATAATATGAAAAGTTCAATAGTTCTATTTGAATATTATAGATGGCAGCACTTCCGCTTGTATAATATTACGTGAAGACAGACGACATTACGACAAACCCACCAAGAGATGAACTAATATTTTTTGATACCACTCACAGATAAACAAACCATCAAAAAAAATTATTAATGTCCTTCATCTTGCCCAAGGTATCCCGAACATCGGGCAAAAAAAAAATCCATCAGGTGACATTACTACAGTTTGCAAGACAAAGGGGTTAATTTCTCCCTGTAACTTGCCAAAAACCAATATATAATATACTAATATTTTTTGAGTTGTATAAAAGCAAAGGCTACACTAAAACAACGGTTTTTGACTTATGCATGCCAAATATGTATTTTTATCTACAACTCGCTGGTCCCGGCATGCGTTGCTATGCCATTTAATAAAGAAATTGTTTCTCCCTTAGTGTCCTTTCCCATTCGTCCCGTTCCCCTTCCGCCTCCCCCCTCTCACCGCCCTACCCACCCCCCTCCCACATCTCTCTCTCCCTCCCGCTTTCCATACATTCAGTTTTCAAACCTCGCGTGCCACCAATAGCAATTTTTTTATACAAATTTCATAATGCCAGAGCTCCCCGGAAGTTTTATAAAAACCTTCTCCTGACAATAACGAACACACAAAAAAAGAATTATCCAATTTGGTGCAGTCGCTCGAAAGTTATGCGCTTAGCAACACATTCAGCGATTCATTTTTATATAATTAAGGATTGGAATAATGTATTTAACATAGCAAATTTAGAAATCACGAGAGTGAAAACATGGTTAGACTCAAACATACTTACACTAAACATATTGAAAACAAAATTTACAACTTACAGTATAAACAGCACGGGACAACCAAAAAACAACACAAACACCATAAAAATACCTGCAATTGCCCTTCTCTAGAAAAAACAGAATAAATAAAGTATCTAGGAATCGTAATTGACCATAACCTAAAATGAACACATCATATCAAACAAATCACAAATAAACTCCTCAAAACAATACATATTTTCCTAAACATAAGGAACATATATAAAATAAAACAAATGAAAACAATGTATTTTGCACTTTGTCAATCAATAATAGAATATGGAATAATTGTCTGGGGAGGAGCAACAAACTCAGCTATCGTTCACTTAGAAATCGCGCAGAAAACGATCTAAAAGATAATTCTTAAAAACACAGACTAACTAATACAGACCAAATATTCAACAGTTGTGACATACTAGATATACGCCAATTATACGATAAAACTCTACTAAACCACATTTTCCACCAACAAAAACAAATTTCAACAACATTAAAATATCACTAAAGGCGGGTACAGATTACCGTAACGTAACACGTAATGTAACACGCAATGAAAGAATTTGCCGTCCACATTGCCGCAATGTATCATGCAATGTAACAGAATTCTCATAGTGTGGACGCCTTGCGCGCACGAACCGCGCACACTCCGCGCGCGAACTGAGCATTTCAACTCGTGCGCGCCGCAATCCACAATGCTTCGGTTTTTTCGCCGAATACAAAGGGGCGCGCAGTGTGCGCGAAGCGTCTGTATGGACGGCTTGTTCGTGTCTGTACGTCAGAACGCGCGCGAACAATGGAGAACTTGTTCTTGGCAGACTGAGCTATGTTCACCGCGCGCATGAACAGCTGCGAGTAGGTACTTTTTTTTTTTTTTTACATGAGCTCCACACAGGAGGCCCTGAGGAAAATAATTTCCCTCAGGGCCTATGTCATCTTTGAGGATGCTGTGTGGAGGTTTTTTTTTAAGGAAAGGAAGGAGAGGAGAGTTCTGGGAAGGAAAGGGGTTTAAGGGGTGGGTAGGAATCTGGGGTTCAGTATGTCCTAGTCATCCGCCTCCAAGACCTAGACAAACCTCACCCCATGAACCCGGGCACCCCTGCTAAATCACCAAACGTAGCGAACCACTTGGGGTGACCTATGGCAGAGGTGTTGGTTATCCAATAAAGGTTCCCGGGGCGGCGGCACCCATTCCCGCCTCCCAAATTGTACTTGTTCGGTTCGTGCGCGCGCTGCGTCCACACTTATGAAATGTTCCATTCATGTTACATTGCATGTTACGTTACAGCAATCTGTAGGTACCCGCCTTAACAGACCAGTAAGACAATCGTACAAAAATAACTTAAAAACTCCGACAGTGAATATAAGCTTTGGAAAAAGGCACTATAAATATAATGCTATTAAAGTATTCAACAGTCTTACCCTTGCAAATAAAATAGAGGAAACAATAATAAATTCATATTTAAAATTAAAAATTGGATTAAAGAACAAAAAAGACAATATCTCCAAAATCTCATTACATCATAAGAATAAAACACATACACGTAACACACAAAAATAAATATAAAACACATCATTTAAAAAATACATTTTACCTAAATTATAAATTTTTATTTTTAGTTTAAATTTAGCTTTTTCTTTTTTTTTTCTTTTTATGCAGCATTATTTTTATATTATTTTTAATGTAATATGTAAAAAAAATTGTTTTATAAAATGGAGACCTCAGCACAGATGAGCCACCCAGTGAGGCCGACATCGCTGAATTGTATTTAAAAATGTTAGATATTATGTCACATAAATAAATATATAAGAAGATGTGCAATGTTCAGGAGAGGTACAAAAATGTATGAAAAATCCATTGGAAATCGCATTCGAAATAAACTGGAGCTTAAATTCAAATATGCCACTCTCCCGTTGGTTAGAAGCAAAAACACTTCTCTCCTATTTAGCCAATCAGCTCGCTAGTACGAGTACTACAAATCAATAAACCGTGACCTAACCCAACAATTTTCAGCAGTAATTTATATTATGGCAGTTATTACTTTCACAATAATATAATTTGCATTTATTGGGTTTCTCTCATAGACTACAAAAATACATGAACCACGATTTTTATTTATTTTGCGAATAATTTCAAAAGAAATGAAAAAAGTTAAGAGGGCATTACCAAAGAAAACCGGAAATACGTCATTTTCAAATAAGATTTTAGACGTATTGACTCTTTTCCACAAAAAATTATAAATGGATTTCGAAAGATTGTTCTTTTATCTAGCATTCGTATGTAATAAATTTTTAATTTTTTTAAATTTTTTAGTATAATAAGGTTATTCCATAGGTCGTTGGCAGATTTGTTAAATTTTCAAAAAAGTTTTTGTATTATACCACACCCATTTCAAATAATATTATAATCATGCAGTAAAATAAATCAAAACATTATGTAGCAAACGTATGTTTTAGAATTTTAATTTTAGTTTCAATAAAATCTTTAAAAAATATGTACGTACATGTGTTTCTTGACGAAAATTGGTCCATTTGTGTATTTATTTGCGCACTTACAAACTAATGTATTTCAGATTTGTTTAACATTATTATTAAATTTAGATATTTTTGAATGTAGCTATTACTTTGTGGTTATCCATTATAGAATAATGAAATAATTTCACTTTGTATAAACCACTTATTTGATGTGCAAATCCGACCGGTTTCGGAACAAACGTTCCTTCGTCATGGAAAGCTTATACTAATTTGACAGTTTCGAACAATGCTTTATTATGGTAGGGGTGGAGCTGTTTCTAGATAATAATGTAGATTGGGTAGGTAGGTATTAGTGTAGAGTGGGTGGGTAGGGGAACAAATCCATGATTGGGAAAAGGGATTTTTTAATTTCCAAGGCTTCTAAGTTAAATTGACTAATTCCGGAATATATAAACTCAAATGCAATGATTGTCCCTCATTTTATATTGGAAAAACCACTCGTAATTTTGAAATCAGAATCAAAGAACATTTAAGGTGTCTTAATAATAATAATTTTTCTGAGTTTGCTAACCATATCATTGAAAATAACCATAGTTTTGAAAAAAATACAGGGATAAATATTCTTCATATTAATCATAAAGGAAAACGTTTAGATAACTTAGAAGCCTTGGAAATTAAAAAATCCCTTAAAAATAATGAATCTATTATCAACAAACAAAAAATATTGTCATATAGCCCAATCATGGATTTGTTCCCCTACCCACCCACTCTACACTAATACCTACCTACCCAATCTACATTATTATCTAGAAAAAGCTCCACCCCTACCATAATAAAACATTGTTCGAAACTGTCAAATTAGTATAAGCTTTCCATGACGAAGGAACGTTTGTTCCGAAACCGGTCGGATTTGCACATCAAATAAGTGGTTTATACAAAGTAAAATTATTTCATTATTCTATTAAATTTAGACATTATTGAAAAATGATAAATACTTATAATCAAAAAATAACTACAAAAAGGACACTATTTTAATAGTTTTATCATCACAGCATTTTTGGATGAAGGTATAAATTAAAGCTAATTTGGATTGAAATAAATTCGATATTGAGTTATAATTTAAAAAATCTGGTACGGAGAATAATTAATCTTTCTCATTGTAACCGCCCTGCACGATCGGAAGAACAACTTTCGACGAAATGTGGATTTTCGTCCGCTGGCTGGTTAAACGCTCTTAATCAATGGACAGATAATTTTAGTCATAATTTTTTTAGTGGTTTCTTTTATGCTTTCATACATTTCTGATCAAAAGGCACATTTTTAGTTGTTTTAACGCTTATATTTCATATAAAGTTTTGCAATGCCACTCGAAGAAAGTGTTTGTGCTTTAAGTTTTAATTCTGTTTATTGAAGTTTTTTCAGGTACAAAATATATTTTGTTTTTCCGTCTGGTGCGTACACGAACAAATCAGAATGTTTTCTGACCGGCCCCTTGAGCAATCCTCATACAGCTGTCAGTGTAAGAAGCGAGGATTTTCCAAATTTACCCAATGTTGTTTTTCCCCTACCGTTACTCTATATCCGTGGTCGTCAAACTGCGGCCCGCGGCGGGTATTTGTGCGGCCCGCACAAATATCTGGCGTTTTCTTAACAAATATCTTGGCGTTCAATTATACTATCCGTTTTTTTGCGGCCCGCACAAATTTCTGTCGTTTTCTTTTTAAATATATATTTTTTCATCTACAAATACTATCCGGTTTTTTGCGGCCCGCACAAATATCTGCCGTTTTCTTTTTAAATATATTTCTGTACAAATATTTTGTGTACGTATACCCATATGATTTTAAAACGTTGTTTTTAATTTATTGACATTTGATTTTAAAACGCCCAGCTGGTTTTTGAACACATATTGTACGTCATAGGTTCTCAAAGTGGCGATAATGCCCCCTTGTGGTCGTTTGAGACTTTCAGGGGGGCAGTAGAAGACCCAGAGAAAATTAGAGGGCGTAGAGATGGCGCAGTTAGGGTGTAGGTAGGTAAAAAAAAAAGTTAAAAAAATACCAAAAAAAAACACGCTTATCACGTACTAATAAAGCAAAGTAAACTTTAATATTGGTTATTTTTTGTTATTTTATGTATTGTAATCATTTTTATCATGTATGCGAAAATTCACACATTTCGATAGTTCGGTAAGTGGATGAAAATTGAACTGAAAGATTCCGTTACAGATCTACACAATTTTTTTAATATAGATAATATTATGACTTAATGTGTATTATTATTAAAAAATTGACACTCTATCACGAACATAAGAAGGAAGGGGGTAGCAACCCGGTACTTACATACAAAAGAATTGCTTTTTCAATTTGCCAAACAAAAAGGCAAAACAACCCCCCCCCCCGAAATGATAAGTGTGCGGCCCGCAGTAATACCTCACATGTCCTATGTGGCCCTTGACCAGAAAAGTGTGACGACCGCTGCTCTATATCCTTTGTAATCCCTCCCTATACCCTTCCCTCATCCCCTACCCTTGCGTCACCCCTCCCCTGTGTGTCCTTTCCCATGCGTCCCCCTTCCGGCCCCCGTTCCACTCCCACGTCCGTTCACCTCGCGCGTCCCCCTTCTACCTTCTCCGCCTTCCCCCCCCCCTCGTTTCCCCTCCCGCGAACCCCCACTTCCTTCGCTACCCTCCCGGATTCCCCTCCCCTCCCTAATTCCCTCCCTATCGATACAGTATAGAAATACACATATTTTTTATAGCTGTCTGTGTGAAACGTATGGATTTCCTACATTTACTCCCTGCTATCCCTTACCGCTACTATGTCTTCTTTGTGATTATTTCCTCTGATTGTCCCTCGTCCCTCACACCTTCGTCGCCCCTCCCCAGCGTGTCCTTTCCATTTCCTTTCCACACCCCCGTTCCCCTCCCCGCGTCCCCTTCCCCTTTCACGTTCTCCTTCTACCTTCCCCGCCTTCAACCATCTGCGTCTCCTTTCCCACGACCACACCTCCCCCGTTTCCCCCCCCCTCCTCCTTTGCACTTCCACCTTCCCCCCTCGTCATCCCTCTCCATCTTTGTTCCTCTCCCCCCTTCCGATTTTCCCCTCCCTCCTTCCCTCTCTGCCGCTAATCTACATGAAATACATTCAGTTTTCACACAACTTGCGCGCCACTTATTGTGAAATTTTTATACAAATTTAATGACGACAGAGCTCACTATATATATATAAAAATATTCGCGGGTGTGCGCATAACAACTCGCCAAAGTTTCATCGCAATCGTATGAATGGTAGAGGAAATAATTTCATAAAGCTAGAGCTCTCCATTATACACAGTAGAAGACAGTAAATTTGGGAAATCCATACGTTTCATACAGACAGCTGTGAGAAGTATGTGAGTTTCTATAATTTTGCGATAGAGAGGGAATTTGGGAAGGGAGGGGAATCCGGGAGGAGAGCGAAGGAGTGGGGTTCGCGGGTGGGGGATCGAGGGTTTGGGATAGGGGGGAAGGTGTAAGGGGAACCCCAAAGGGAAAGGGAGGGAAAGATGAGAGACGTGGAAGGATGGTTCACGGGACTGGGGACGCGGGAGAGGGGGAAGGCGGGGATGCTGTGTGGAGAATCTTTTTTAGGAAGGGAAGGGAGGGAAAAAGGTATGAGAGGTGGGTAGAAATCTAGGGGTCAGTGTGCACAGGAGTGACGGACGTATGAATTCTTCCTTCCGGCTGCGGTGTAAGACGATGAGTCGAGAGAGACCAGCTGGGGAGATCAGAGGGTTTTCCCAAACCGGCCCGCAACGCAGCTGGTGGGCAGGTGCATTCGTCGCTAAGACCTGAATACACCTCACCCGATGAATTCGGGCACCCCTGTTAAACAACAAAACGAAGCTAACCTCTCGGGGTAGAGGTGTTAGTTATCCAGGTGGCGATACCCAGTCTGGCCTCATAAATTGTATTGTGATTATATTAATTATGGATGTAATACTAAGTACCTACGTACTTACTAAATTGAATAACAGAAGGGTATGTTTGAGACGATGTACGAGTATGAATGTGAATTAGCAAGTGTATGCTAAGTTTGGTTTTTTTTTTTAAAATAAATTGACGGATTCATCAAATATTTGAAGTTAATTTTCAGGTTATGTGTAAGTTCTATTCAAGTTCTGTTATTATATCATTATCTACAATATAAAAACCTGATTTTATTTTGAGTTGTCAAGAATTGTTTTTATGTAAATTTTGTAAATACACAATGTATACTATTTTATGCCATCTGCAACTTTAAAAACTTTCTCTTGTATTGTAATGCATTGTTTTTACTAAAATGTATCTTTATACCTTCCATTCATGTGATGTTTACTTTTTCAAGTTCATCTTTTTTATTTAAAACTGTGTCTCTGTATTATAAACTTATCATGTAAAAGCCAATCAGGGCGTTGAAATATTAATAATAAAAAAAAAAAAATAAAAAAAATTACAGGCCAGTTGCTTCATGAAACTGAAATAATCACAGAACTTGAATAGAACTTACACAGAACATGAAAATTAACTTAAAATATTTTATGAATCCGTCAATTTTTTTTAAACAACCCGTTCTAAGATCGAGATATTTGGCGGTCCATCCGCCCTGCCTACCCCTGTGTAAACGGCTCAATGGTTAGATTTAGATAGTTATTTACCATTTTGGTTGGAAGAATTTTCTACGCATAGAATTATGTTTAACAGAACTTAAGCAATTCATCAATTTCCAACGTTAACCCGTCTGCTTGTTTAGGAATAAAAACATCCCAAAAGACGTAATCGCGTTATACTTTCATAAGACCAAAAACGTCCCGAGTGACCTTACATTTTAAAAGCTATATATCTCTTTTCCTCTCATGGAAACATGTGTATTTTTTCTTTTAACCAGAAAGAGATCGAAATAATGCTTCTTATTTTCTTTCAAACATGAAAGCTATCTTGCACAGGTATTTTACAATCTCGATCCAAAGTGATGGCGATGGAATTTTTGGGCGAAACTGAGACTTCCTGATTGTGAGGTGTGAATATATTGAACCAAGCAGACGGGTTAATAAGTGCTGTGAAAATTCTATTTAAGTTATGTCAAGCCCCGCGAAACAACTGCTCCACAATGGAATAATAACAGAACTTCAATAGAAACTTCAATTGACGACATCCGTAGTGCAGTGGGTAAGACTCTTGATTCACAATCCGGAGGCCGCGGGTTCAAATCCGGCATGCGCAAATAAATTTTATTTGATTAATTTGTGTTATTTCACAATTAATTCATTTAAAATAATATATAATATATTTGCGGCATGTTCCAGAGTGGAAGATACTATTAGTATCGCCCTGGTGTAAGACCATCATTCAGAATTGAAACGTTATTTGAAAATGGCTTTAGCCGTGTTTGGTGACCAGATCTGAATAGCCAGGTACTTCCCAACCTTCCTCTTCCCCACCTCCTTCCCCCCCCCCACTACCTTCAGCCTCACAACATACCCCAATTGGGGATGCCATAGTCCCACTGGCTCCAGACGGGAGCAGTTGAGATTCTTGTGCGGTATTCACTGTAAAAAAAAAGAAAATTTACTGAACTTGAATATTAGATAACTAAGAAATCTGATGATGGACAGTGTAATGCTGTCCGAAAAATCGGCTAAAGAAGGAGGAAGCGCAACACGGCATAATACCCCCAAAATAAATAACCATAATACTTTTGGCCGTGAAAATCTCAAATCATATCTTGTTTGATATTATTGTTCAAATCCTGTGAAACAATTGGCACTTTTAAGGCAATAATTGCATCCTGCTACTAACTGATTAATTACGTTTATGATGTGTTATTTTCCATTGAAAACAAACTTGAAAATCTGATGATCTAATATTCTAATGCATTAATTCTAACAACGATTCATGAAAGGTAAAAATAAATATTTATATTTGAAGTGCTTAGAAATAAACAAATGCATTTCTATATAATTGTGTGTTGAAATATTAGCATCGTTTTGTAGAATGACAAAACACTTGAAAAGAGTTGCAGGAACAATACAAGTCAACGAACTTTTGGTAAGTTCAAACCACCTAGCGGAATTTTCAGGAAGCTTCAATTCAAATTCGCCGGTCAACCTTCATTTCACGGGTTCCGCTCTAAATAAAACTAACTTTGTGTGTGTGGTTGTCCCCAAACTTTTATAAGTTGCTTTCATGTTCAAATACCTACTAGACTACATAGTTTGCGTACGATGAAATTTGGTTGATATTTGAAAACATCCTGTTAAATCAACAAGAACAACTTATTTTCCATTTGTTGAAAATTGTGTTGGCTTCATTGGTAATGATTTTCTTCAATAATATATACCTAGGTACCTACTTACTACATTATTTTTCTATCTTGACAACACGGGAAACATAGTTTATTATTTATGGCCTTTTCGTCAGTTGGCGATATTATTATGTATTTATTTAGACCTGTACAAAACTTCAAACTTCAAACTGAAATACAGCGAACATAATTTCAGCGTTCAGTAAAAGTAAATAATATTGTAGTATAATTTGATGTCAGTGTGAGGTCACAAATTGCAGCGAACTACAAAATCTTCTCAAATGTTAATGCTCATGTTTTGATAACTAAATCTGTTGCCTTAGATAGCCTTGATCGTGGTTTTTTCTCTTGATGAGATTGAGTAATTGTACCCGTTGAATTCTATTCCTCGTTGCTTGTCGCCGTTGATCTGTACTGAAATATCTCGGCAGTTCGATCATTCCGTCCGAACGTGGTTCAATTAACAGTCATGAATACTGTGTCCTTGTTATTCACCATAGGAAAGTTTGAGACGGATATACCGAACGAACAAAATTTTTGCTCGGACAGCATACTCAGGCCACAGCTTGAAAGTGCACAGTGGACGACTTCGGGTATCCTCGACTCAGTTCGGGCCTCTTCGGATTGTTTATTGATCACACTAAGTACGTATGGAGAGAGCTGCAGCATTCAAATTGAATTGCGTATTTTCTTTACAAAAGGAAAAAAGGAAAATCATCGTCATATAGTGTGAGTTGATAATTTTGAAACTTTTACTTCCTTTTCACTAAGTGGTTCAAAAACTCGCCCAAATCGACAAACTTCAGAACTACACAGTACAGTAATAAACTAATCTATGTAGAAATGACGGGATGTGGCAAATGAGTGTCGGATTAAAGAAAACGTTTTTCCCTTTTTCATTGAGAATGCAAGCGTTTTTATAATACCGAGGACAGGAAAGTACATGATGTGAAGAGGGTATTGATTTGGTTTTGTTGGTGTATATTTCCATATCAGCCAACGCCCAGAATTCAAGTTAACCCTAGAGAGGTCGCCCGTGTGCATTTTGTACCTACTCGATTCACAATAAATCGAGATGGTGCAAAATGCAAAATGCTGAAATTTTGTACAATGCAAACGCATCGGCTTGGAAATTATAATTTACATTATAACCACATACCAGCCTATGTCAAGATGGCAAAGATATTATTGTCAAGTTTAGGTTGGGGGGCGTTCAAGTATTACGTAACGCAATTTTTGAAGATTTTTGACCCCCCTCCCCCCCATGTAACGCACCGTAACGTTTTTCCATTCGACCCCCCCCCCTAAACGTTACGTAACGCCTAAGTGACAATTTTTACCTGAAAGTCACAATTAAGTTGAGCAAAGTACTGGAAAATCGCTTAAATACCTTTTTTCTTGTTTTAATCACGTTTGCGGTAGTAAATAAAATTAGAGATTTCGAGAACGAAAAGGATTGCCAACTTGGAAGATTTTAATTCCCTAGTTTTTTTTATCTAAATAAAGAAAAACATGTTACGTAACGCGTTGTTCGAACCCTATTGCTCCCCCTATTTATTATATATTTAATGTTTTTTTAAATTTTTTTTTCTTAAAAACAAACAAATAAAAAATTATTTTCCATTTCGTCACTGGTTACTTAGCCGACTAACTGCCCAACATGCCGCCCCCAACTGTTTAACCTACTATTTTTTGTTTTTGTAGAAAAAAAGTCACCGGAGACCAAAATTTATTTTCACGTCTGATTCAGTTATTTTATAAGTTATATGTACCTATGAAGAAAATCACAGTGTTTCTTTAAATGCTGTTTTAGACATTCCCCACGATTTTTACTGCATTTTAAACAAGTCGTGTTTTATTAAACATTTTCACATTTTAAATGCTGTTTTAGACAGTCCCCAAGAAATTTTTGCTCTATTTTAAACGAGTTACATTTTCACAATTTTCGCTTCAATTTTACCGTTTAAAATATTAGCGCACTCTCTCCAACATTCGTAATTACATATCTCTCCATCTTTTTTTTCTTGATCGGGGATACGGCGCCTTAACCAGAGATTCCTGACATTATTTGTATTAAAAATGTTTTAAAAATTTTGGTCTCAGGTGACTTTTTAGATATCTTCTTTTTTTAATTTGTTTCTTCCAAATCAAACAAAAAAAAAATCTTCCACATACCGTCACTTGTCACTCAGCCGAGTAACCGGCCAACCTCACTCCGGCCGGCCTCACCCCGCCAATAACCGTTCAATTCTTACTGATTTTGTTATGATTTTAATTGTAAAAAAAACACGTCAAAAATGTCACCGGACCAAAATTTATTTACATTTTTTCCTCCAAATACTGTCAGGAATAACTTGTTTGTAAGTCACTCCGTATATGAAAGAAAAACATTAAAATATAAAATATTCGTCTACTTTACTAAATATGTTTATCTTATTAGTAGGTATGTAAGGTAATAAAATTATAACTTTTGAGGACTGCAGCCAATTCCATTCTGTAAGTCTATTCTATAGTTGTATTCTGTTAGTCTAGAAGTTTAAAATTCTGTTGAAAGTGAATTGTATAGCTTACAATTATTTTTAACTAGCTGACTCCCGGCATGCGTTGCGATGCCATATTCAAAGAAATAAATTGTTTTTCTTCGCAAGTTCTTTCCCATGCGTCCCCGTTCCCCTCCAGCATCCCCTACCCCTCCCGCGTTTCTCTTCCACCTTCCCCGCCTACTCTTTCCCCTCTCCCGTTCCCACGTCCCGCTAACCCCCCTCCCGCCTTCCATATATTCAGTCCCAGTACATTCAGTTTTCAAACAGCTCGCGTGCCATCTATTACAATTTTTTTATTCGATTTTATTTATTCATATATTAAAAATATTCAATTTTGTATATTATAAGAACAATCAATCAAATAATTTGGTACTTAACATAGGTACCAATTTAAAATATCTATAATTTTAAAAATCCGTAGACAATTCTTTTGTTACAAAAAAAAAATAGCTGTCTGCTAAATTCACATTGAACTATCAAATGTGCGAAGTTAAAATAGTCGTTAAGTTTTCTGAATTATCCAATTTTCTGCGCAATTTACTTAATTTTTCTTTCCGTGTGAATCTTCCACAAAGTATTAGAAAACTTTTAAAAAAAGATGAATGAAATAGGTGAAGTCGTTCTGAAGTTATGGCGTGACCAAGGGAAACAGGGATTCATTTATAGATTACCGCTTCTTAAATAAAGTTTGATAAATGTGATTTAGTTTTCACATTTGCCCAATTGCATTGCCGTCTTTGGGGGATTTTGTTCTACAAAAAACGGTCATGTGTACATAATTCAACAAAAGTGCCCTAAGTACGAACGCCATGTCACATTTAGGATCGCGGCCACTGAAAGGTTAAGGCCTTTGATTTGGAAGAGGCGACTCGGGGTCCCGACTTGTAACCTTATCGCGGATCGCTGTTCCCTCGGCGCTTTGCTCACACTGCGTATTACCTCCGTACATCACCGTAAGTTGTGAAACGGCCAAAGCTTGTACGCTTTACGACTTTTCCCTGTACCTAGTTTACTGTGTACTAAGTTGAATAGGTTAAAAGATATCATTAAAACGTTATGTCTGTCTTTTTCGTCACATTTGTACGTTACCTACTTCCCAGGTCTCAGGTCGTAAAGGGCCACGGTTTGGTTGATTCATTATTCCCATACTTATTCTTATACTTGGGTCAGTACCTAAATGTGGAAAACTATTGGTTTTACGCACACATCATTAAATAACTAATAGAATTCTTCAAATAATAAATACTTCTAACTTTTCGTACAAATTCATGTCTACCAGCGGTGTACCTCAAGGGTCGCACTTAGGTCCAATACTTTTTTTTTGCTTTTTAAATGATATTGTTACGGTATTTGATAACAATGTTAAAGTGTTTTTTTTTTTTTACATTAACTCCACACAGGAGGCCTTGAGGAAAATAATTTCCCTCAGGGCCTATGTCATCTGGGATGCTGTGTGGAGGGTCTTTTTGAGGAGAGGAAGGAATGAACATTGGTCTTGAAGAGACCTATGTTGTAGGAAGGAGGAAACACAGAGGCCGGCAAATCATTCCACAGCCGAGCTGTTGAACATAAGAACGAGTCGAAGAAACGACGCGTTCTCATGTGACAAATTTCAACCGTGTACGAATGTTGGGCCCGCGTTTGGCGTGTTTTCCGACTGTGCACCGGTGCCGAAGGGATCAATGATGCTAGTTCCTCGCATGGGCGCCCGCAGAAAATTTTCTAGGGGGGGGCAAAATATTTTTTGTAATGTTTTAATGTATTTCTAATTTACTGTAGCGTATTTGAATAAATAAAGTAGCTCACTTCCTTATTAGATATTTAATATACCTTTTGATTACAAAAATAATTTTTCAGTTTGGTTGGGTATTTCGATCTCAAATCCAAATCTAATTTTTGTATGAAACGGACAGAAATGGGCCGCGCATACGTTCCCCTTAACTCTTTTCAACAAAAATACAAATTGATTTCGATAGATTGTTCTATTATCTATTGAACGAATGTTTTGAATATCGAGAAAAAATGTTTATTTTTAGTTTAATAAGGTTATACCATAGGTCGTTGGCAGATTTGTTAAATTTTCAAAAAAGATTTTGTATTATAAACACCCATTTCAAATCATATAAAGCATGCAGTAAAATAAATCAATTCATTATCTGGTAAACGTATATTTCAGAATTTAAATTTTAGTTTAAATAAAATCATTAATAAATATATACGTAGGTACATGCGTTTCTTGACGAAAGTTGGTCCGTTTGTGTATTTATTTGCGCACTTACGAACTAATATATTTCAGATTTTTGCTTATTCTTATTCTTATTTTGCTTAGACATTATTGAAAAATGGTAAATACTTATAATCAAAAAATAATTACAAAAAGTATGTAATTTTAATAGTTTTTCATCACGCCTTTCAGCATTTTTGGATGTAGGTATAAATTAAAGCAAAATTTGGAATGAAATAAAATCGATATTGGGTTATAATTTTAAAAAGCTGATAATATAATTGATGTTTCTCTTTGGAACCGCCCTGTACGATCGTAAGAACATCTTTCGACGAAATGTGGATTTTCGGCCGCTGGCTGGTTAAACGCCCTTAACATGCACAATCCAAACACACGTTCATCTGACATTGTAGATCTAATGGCGCGTTCAGACGTTTCAATTTTGTTGATCCACTTTTATTTAACGTAAAAAGTTGAACGAGATTATGTTCACACGTTTCAATTTAAGTAGAACCGAATTTGACATTCAAGATGGCGTCAACTGAAATTGTCAGTGCGTGCGTCTCTCTAACTTCTGATGTTTTGCGAGATGGGCTCGAGATTATGAAAAAGCATAAAAAACGTCGTATTTGGGTGAGAAAATGGATCATGAATTAGGCGCATCCAACACAATTTTGAAAGAGATGGAACTAGAAGACTCCGAAGGATATGGATGACAGAAAAACAATTTGATGAGCTGATTTCCAAAATTGGCGATAAAATTTTTCAGAGATGTTTAAATTAATAATAATTACTACTAACTACAATAACCGGAGAAGCAAGGAAATAATCCATATTTCGTTAAAATTAGCTTTACCATAACCTAAAAACAACAACTTTTTCTTTTAATTTATGCGTATTAATGGTGACGCATGCTCTGAACATTTACCGTTATTTTTTGTCATTATCATAATATATTGGGTAGGTAGTGTAAATGAAACACATATTATTTATTGCAGTATCACGGGCATTTCTATTTGTGTACATTTCTTGCTTTTGATCCCAAAGACAGGGATTCATAAATCTGAATATCAAATCATTTGTTAAAATTGTTAGGGTCCTTTTAAATAATAAACTCCTTTTGCAAAAAACTTCACTTTTTATTCACTGTGACATGTTGTAGAAATGTATAAAATAACGGTGTTAGTATTGTATGCACCGGGCCAAAAACACTGGCAGTTGTTTTACTGTTAAACTTTGCGTAGGAAAGAAGCCACAATAATCAGGTGCTATCATTTTTATAGTAAACAAAAAACTGCACACATTCATAGACTTAAAACCATACATTTGACGTTTTGCAAGTGTTTACCAATACTTGAGTTGCAACAAATATGGCGTCCACCTAACTCGTAGTTAAGGCAGATTCCTAAGCCTAGCAGAGACTCACACCATTAATTTGAAATGGTCAGCCCATGGGAGTTTGCTCAAACCCCCCATAGATGGCGGTAGTAGGTCAGTTTTTGCCACCGGTAGCCTCAATTTTCAACATGGTCGGCCGCCACGGGATTCATAAATCAACTTTATGGATTTATGAAGCCTTCAAGAAAACAACAAAAACAGAAGGAGACTACCAAGGCAAAAAAACAATTCCTAAATCTAAATACTGTACCAATACCAATAAATAATTTAACCTATTAAATTAGCAGCCAAAAACTTTTTTTTTTTTTTTAAACTACAATACTGCACTGATTATCATACTATTATTTAAAATTATACATTCAGAAGTTGGATTTTAAAGTGATTAACCTAAACTAACTACATAAACTTAAATTAACCCAAAACAAAATATTTTTTTTTTCACATATTTAAATAATAATTCAACACAAAATAATATTATAATAGAACACAACACAATTGTCCTTTTTTTTTTCAAGTTCATTTGTTTTGATCTGCTCCAGGTGCAGTCCACGAGATAAGCACCACAGTGCGGGGTGCGTCATCAATTTATAGGTCGTCATGTTGTTCCTGAGTTTGGTACCTTTAAAGGGTCTTTTTTTAATATCTT
This sequence comes from Limnephilus marmoratus, assembly GCA_917880885.1. Lineage (NCBI taxonomy): Eukaryota > Metazoa > Arthropoda > Insecta > Trichoptera > Limnephilidae > Limnephilus > Limnephilus marmoratus. The sequence goes on along the minus strand of OU862909.1, from coordinate 54,498,587 downwards.
CACCCTAAAAAGGTTTTTTTTGAATTTATTCATCATGGCCGTCCAGGGTGTCCGGACTGAACGGAGGGGTCCGGGGCGTCCGTTACAGGTTCAGCTTCCGGATCCAGAGGCATCAGACATATCTTTGTGATAGGCCTGACAAAGATTCCTTGAGGGGTTTTCAGGGTAACCACTCGTACTACACCATCCGCGCCGGGATGTGTACATATGACTCGCGCCATTTTCCATAATGGTGGAGGTAAATTATCTTCCTTCAGAATAACCAGATCATCCTTTTGCAGTGCCCGTTGATTACTGGTTTGCCATTTAGTCCTTTTTTGTAGTTCCATCAAGTACTCTCGCTTCCATCTAGACCAAAAGGATAACATTAGCGTATGGATTCTCTGATATTGGGTCAGTCTGTTGTCTGGTATGGCTCGGACATCTCTCTCCGGAATGATAGAGGATTTAGTGCCTATAAGGAAATGGTTTGGGGTGAGGGGTTGGTAATCGTGGATGTCATCAGACAAGGAAGTCAATGGACGGGAATTTAGACAGGCCTCAATCTGACAAATTAAAGTATACAAAAGTTCAAAGGTTAAAGCAGAATTATTAGTGACTCTATACAAATGAAATTTTGCTGACTTGACCGCAGCTTCCCACAGCCCTCCCTGACTAGGGGCTCGAGGGGTTATGAACCTCCACTCTAAACCTCTGTTGGCTAAATAATTTTGAATTTTGTCGTTGTTTTCCCTCAAGCTGGTATACAGCTCCTTGAGCCTGTTACAGGCTCCCCGAAAGTTGCTAGCGTTGTCGGAAAAGATCTTATCAGGTTCTCCCCTGCGGGATATAAACCTCTTTAAACTGTTCAAGAAAGCATTGCTAGATAAATCCGAAACTAATTCCAAGTGAACCGCTTTTGTGGAAAAACAGACAAAAATACATAAATACGATTTCACGAGCGGAGCCTTCCGCAGTGGCCCACTTTTGGTTGGAATCGGTCCGGCTAAATCGACCCCCGTGACAGCGAACGGTCGGCTCGGTGTGATTCTTTCGCTCGGTAAGTTGCCCATGATTTGGTTACCAGTACGAGGATAACACCTGAAACACACAATACACTTATGTAATATCTTTTTAACAGTATTTTTCCCAAAAATAGGCCAAAACTTTAATCTTATTTCAGTTAATAGGGCTTGAGGTCCTGCGTGCAAGTTTACATAGTGATAGTGACGTATAATCAATTCGGTCAGCTTATGCTTAGCTGGCAATATAATTGGATGTTTTTGTTGGTACGATAGGTGTGTAGCTAAATTTAGTCTACCGCCCACATGTATAAGACCATCACGTAAAAAAGGATGAAGGGATTTTAAGTTACTATCTTTGTTGACGTTTCCTTGATTTTTTAATGTCTTCAACTCCTTATGAAAGGCATGTGCCTGAGCTGATTTCAGTAGATAATTCAAACTTGCCTCTAGTTCAGCTACACTTAAATTACCCGAAATTTTACTTTTAATATTTCTGCAGTTATTCACAAACCGCAGCACATATGCTGTAACCCTTTTCAATTTGATAAATGAGGAAAATTTTCCAAATATTTCCCATTCTTGAATATCTGTAGATAATAGAATATTTTTGCTCTTGAGCTCCGGAGGGTTTGAACAGGAAATGTTCGATATAGGCCAATCGTTGACTCCGTCAGTCAACCAACTTGGTCCATTCCACCATATTGTAGAATTTATCAATTTATCTGCAGTAGTTCCTCTTGACAGTACATCCGCTGCATTGTCGGATGATGATACGTGTCTCCATTGATCTGGATCACTCAGTTCTTGTATTTCGGCAACTCGATTAGCCACGAAAGTGCTCCAACGAGTAGGTTGACCTTTCAGCCAACACAGCGCTATCGTAGAGTCACACCAATAATATGTGTTGATCTCCATTATATTTAGTGCTTGTTTTATAGTTTTCATTAATTTCGCCAGTAGTACAGCACTACACAGCTCCAACTTAGGCAGTGAAATACACTTTAATGGTGCTACCCTTGATTTGGATGTTATTAAATGTGAATGCCACTTACCGCTGTGGTCCACTGACACCATATAAATACAGGCTCCGAAAGCCTTCTCAGACGAATCGCAAAAGCCGTGTAGCTGTAGCTCCTTTGCTTGCTTGCAAATAATTTTTCTTGGTATTTTCAACACATTTAGCTGAATTAAATCTTGCAGGTAGGTCCTCCAGGGTGCTAATATTTCATTATTTAATTGATCATCCCACGCTGCTTTGGACTGCCACAGCCTTTGCATTATCAATTTGGCTATGACTATTATCGGTCCTAGGAGTCCCAATTGATCGAAGGTTGATGCTATGCAAGACAATATCTCTCGTTTGCTCTCGGTTGGACCTGATGGCTTCATTATTACATAAGAAAAGTAATCAGATTCATTGTTCCATTTTAATCCTAATATTTTCTCAGTCTTTGGATTGTCAGTAATAATTTTGTCGGAATTGTCTGAATCGGCACACTTAGCTTGGCCCGACTCGGCTGACAATTCCAAGGCATTGGACCTCCACTTCCTCAACGTCATCCCCGCAGATGACAAGATGCTAATCAGTTCTTCTTTTAACTTCTTACACGATTCCAGCTCATCTGCTCCCGTTAACAAGTCATCCATATAGAAGTCATTTTCTATGACCCGACTAGTGCTAGGAAAAATTAAATTATTATCCATACCAATTTGCTTTAAACATCTCGTGGCCAAGAAGGAGGAAGGTGCCAGCCCATAAGTCACAGTCTTCAGACGATAATGCTTGAGCACATCCTGTGGCGACTCGCGCCATACTATCTTCTGCAGGTCAAGGTCATCTTCACACATGTTAATCTGGCGGTACATCTTCTCGATGTCGGCAGTCATGACTATTTGATGTTTCCTGAAATGCAATAGTTGGTTATATAGATCCTTTTGTATAACAGGTCCTGTCATCAAGGCTTCATTGAGGGAAATTCCATTTGAGGTTTTGGCGGAGCCGTCAAAAACGACCCTCACTTTAGTAGTAGTGCTGGATTCCTTCACTACAGCGTGATGCGGTAAAAAATAGGATTCACGATCCCCTTTTGACTGGTCACACACCTCCATGTGTCCCAATTCTTCATATTCACGCATGAATTTTACATATTGTGTCTTCAACTCGGGATGTGACACAAATTTTCTTTCCATATTTTTAAATCTCTTTTCGGCAGTGAGCAATGAGTTTCCCAACTGATCAATGCATGCCCGACGCGGTAAACTTACTACATATCTACCGTCATCTTCTCTAGTATGAGTATTAACAAAACTGGCTTCGCAAGCCTTTTCTTCTTGAGTTTGAATTTTAGTGGAATTAATCTCTTCCAATTTCCAAAATTTTTCTATTTGATGACTCAACTTATTTATAGATAAACTGCAAAAATCTGATACAGGCCTTTGTTTGGGATACACGTTTATCGGACCGGACACAATCCAACCCAGTTGCGTACGTTGAAGCGTTGGTCCTGACTCGAGTTTCAATCTATCGTTGCTTAGCATTTCCCAGAAGCTCTCCGCGCCCAACAGGATGTCGATGGGTGCAGCTATATTGAAGTTCGGGTCTGCCAGCTCCAGTACTGGTGGTAGTTTGAACTCTTTTTTCGCCATTGTCACTTGTGGTAAATTGGTTGTAATTTCCTGTAAAATCAGACATGATATTTCGCATTTATAATCAGTATTAAGCGAAGTCATCTCCACCGAAATTCTCCTTTTTATATGTGTAATATTATTATGGATCCCAGACACGGGTTTGTTTATCCATTCACATGGTAAATTTAATTTATTAGCAAATTCAGCTCTCATAAAATTACTCTGCGCGCCAGAATCAATCAGGGCGCGAGCCTTAAACATTTTATTGTTGGCCCCCACAATTCCTATGTAGGCGGTTGACAATAATATTATTTTTTCTGCCTTTTCCGATGCAGAAAAATTCGATACTATAACCTCGTTATTAGCATCCATATTTGAGGTCTCCGGCGGAGGTACCTCCCTGTGTAGTAGAGTATTGTGGCTATACTTGCCACAAATTTTGCAGATTAGGTTTGTCTTGCAACTCTGTGCTTGGTGACCCAACCTCAAACATTTAAAACATGCCCGGATTGATTTCGTAGCATCAATCCTATCCTGTAATTTTAATTTTAGAAATTTTTTGCAAAAATAAATTTGATGACCTTTTTCATTACAATAAATGCAATTGTTTGCTTTTACTGCTAAGAATACCGATGAATCTTTTTTGTTATTATTGTTGCCTATTTGCGTTTTATGTAGGTTAGAATATGTTTTCTCTGAAACATTCATGAGCTCCAATACTTGCGCCCTAGTAGATAAACATTTCATGAATTCCTTTAATGTAGGTAATTCACCTTGCAATGTATATTGTTCCCAATTTTTTCGGGTAGCTACATCTAATTTATTTGAAATTATGTAAATAATCAAAGGATCCCACTGATCTACTTTGACCCCGATGTTTTGTAATGCCTTTAAATTTACATTGGTTTCGTCAATTAAATACCTTAATGCTACAGGCTCTTCATGTTTCATATCTTTTAATTGAAATAGCGTTTGGATATGTTTATGTACGGTAGCCCTGAGATTAGCAAATCTGTCATGCAACAACTCCCAGGCCGAAAGATAGTTTAATTCCGAAACTTCTAAATTAGCAATTATTTTCAATGCGTTCCCTTTCAGCGTAGATTGCAAGTAAAAGAATTTTTGGACGTTGCTCAAGGAACTGTTATTATGAACCAAAGTTTTAAAGGTTTCAACGAAATTTACCCACTCCTTTTGATTTCCATCGAATTCTCTCAATTGGAAAGTTGGAAGTTTGATCTCGACCCTACCCTGCTCGATTGACATAATCGCCCCCTTGGCAGTTGCCAATACGGAAAAATATTGATTTTCGAATGTTTCACGCTGGACTGAATTCTCCCGCTCCTCATCTGATAAAATTTCAATTTCGTCTTGTATAGATTCGAATTGATCCAACAACGGTTTAATTCGGTCGTACCTCAGTTTAATCTCATTCGCGGACAATGAATTTAAAGAATCCGCGAACCGTGTCAATTTCCCTTTGATCACGCCTCTCTTGGTTATTAAAGACTTGATCTTATCCATTTTGCTATGATAAAATATGTTCCGACAATGCGTATTTATTTATTTGAGAAGCTACCTGCGTGAAAGATAACAACGACAATATTCCTGGCAATTATTAATTGAGAACCTATTGTTCAAACATCAATTGATAATCATGACTTGCATAAAAACTTTACGTGGGTAGTGATTTTATTTTTTACAATACGATATATACGGGATTAATCTTGTTAAAAAACTACAGGTCTAAATAGGTGTTAAGGGATGTGGGAACGGGTGGGAAGGCAACTAAACACTTATCTCATTTCCGTGGCGGTTCATGGTCTTCCTTTATTCATCTTTGTCATTCCGGTATTTTAATTTTGGTCATCTGTTTTTTGGCAGCTGGTTCTTGTTTTTAATTTAGCAATCCTCTGATTGCCATCCGGCTCGAAGGACCATGTTAAAATTGTTAGGGTCCTTTTAAATAATAAACTCCTTTTGCAAAAAACTTCACTTTTTATTCACTGTGACATGTTGTAGAAATGTATAAAATAACGGTGTTAGTATTGTATGCACCGGGCCAAAAACACTGGCAGTTGTTTTACTGTTAAACTTTGCGTAGGAAAGAAGCCACAATAATCAGGTGCTATCATTTTTATAGTAAACAAAAAACTGCACACATTCATAGACTTAAAACCATACATTTGACGTTTTGCAAGTGTTTACCAATACTTGAGTTGCAACAAATATGGCGTCCACCTAACTCGTAGTTAAGGCAGATTCCTAAGCCTAGCAGAGACTCACACCATTAATTTGAAATGGTCAGCCCATGGGAGTTTGCTCAAACCCCCCATAGATGGCGGTAGTAGGTCAGTTTTTGCCACCGGTAGCCTCAATTTTCAACACCGACCATTTCAAATATTTTTTCGTTGAAACGGATTCCATGACGATAGAACTAGGAATGTCTAACGAATTTGGACATAAATGTTTGACGTCTAGTTGTGCACGCGAGTAACTATGGTAACCAAGATGGCGCGATCATACTTGAACGTCAAAAGTAGACGGGCTATCAACTTTAGCTAGTCAACAAAAAACTTGTTCAACTTTGTTGAAAGAAGGTTTACACCTGTCAATATGCTTTCAAGTGTCGAGTTGATCAACTAAAGTTGAACCGTGTGATCCGGCTATATGCCATGTTTTACACGACGTAATGTGCTGAACGATCGCTCCACCGTACATGTTGTTGCTGGTAATGTGAGCAAAACTAGTAAGGCATACCTGACACTATTTGACTATTTTCAATCAATCCAGGGGGGGGCAAGTGCCCCCCCTTGCCCCCCCCTGCGGGCGCCCATGGTTCCTCGGAGCATCTTCCATTGTAATACCGGTAGAACAAGGATAGCATTCCAACCCGACGCCTGTGCTCTAAAGATTGCAATGTTGCTTATAAAAACTATACATGACTTTATTCACATTCAAATAAGTTACAAGATTGGTGTAAATTTACCAATCGTTATGTAAACATTAGTAAATGCCACGTTATAGAATTTTTTCGAATATATCAGTCTTTCAACTATCATTATGAAATTAACAAAGCTTCCCTTACCTCTCTCCAATGATTTAACAAAATAGTATGCAATGGAAAACAGTAAAAATGTGTAAGTTTTTAATTTTTTTAATCAAGAGATTGAATCAGTCAAGTTTGATTTTATGTATATTAACCACGGACATATGAATATATCTGGACCTGCCCTAAGTGATAAAAACGTATTATTTCCCCCTCCACATGGCGCCGGCTGTAGCTCCTCCTTGGAACCGGCTCGCTCCATGGGGAGGGGATATAGCCTCGCTTGAATCTAAAATGTGTGACGTCATCATTCTTGCCGTGAACAGCGAGAAGCTGACATCCATACATTTAACGAAATAACGGCAGCTTGTGCTATACAATATATCTAAGTATCAATATGCACATAGCGAATGTGGGCGGTACTCCAATGTGCTCGTCGCTGGTTACAGGGGTAAGTAAATTATGAAACATTTGTAAAAGTGTTTTAACTAAACACGGCAAGAAAATATTGATATGTGTATTGGCGCGAGTCTTTTTGGGGCGAGCATTTGGCCTTAGCAAATAAGTTTTGAACGTGACAAGCAATTCGCGCTCCCATGTAAAAAGGTCTATTCATTCAAAGCAGATTTTGCTTTTAAGAACTAAATGGTGATATTGTAATGCGAGATGCCTATATACTGTCAGATTGATTGTTCAACGAATGACAGTCATCTTTCCCCTCTTGCTCTCCATAGTTTGGTTTTACCCCTCATCTGTAACTGCTTGTCTATCCATTTGGATGTCTATGATATTAACAGTGCAGTTAAAAATGTACGTATCTCATAGGGTATTTATTGAACGTTTTGCAAATACTTTAAATTAATGATTTTTGCGCGTAAATTGACATATAATGCGGTACATTACTCGCAAATACATCATTCGATCTGGTGTGGCGAGGAAATGTAATCTTTTCTAATAGATATGATAAATCAATAATAAAGTTTACAATTTTGTATAATAACAACGCATCAGTGATTTTTCTACGTTTATTGAGAGCTGAGCGATTAAATTGGTGATTACATAGATACTAAAGCGATGAACAGATATTTTTTTCGTTATTTATTTTTGGGGCGTTGTGCCGTGTTACGCTACCTCCTCCTTTTACCTAAAAGAAGAGGTAAAGGAGGAGGTTGCGCAACACGGCACAACGTCACAAAAATAAATAAAAAAATATCTGTTAATAAGCGTTTAGGCGTTTAGGCGTTGTGCCGTATTGCGCAACCTCCTTCTTTACCTCCTCTTTTAGGCTAAAGGAGGAGGTAGCGTAACACGGCACAACGTCACAAAAATAAATAAAAAATATCTGTTAATAAGCGTTTAGGCGTTTAGGCGTTGTGCCGTGTTGCGCAACCTCCTCCTTTACCTCCTCTTTTAGGCTAAAGAAGGAGGTAGCGCAACACGGCACAACACCCCAAAGATAAATAATAAAAATATTTTTGGCTGTGGAAATATAAGATATTTTTAATTTATTTATTTTTTATTTCAAAGGCAATTTCATTAATTTTTTGCGGGTTAATATTTTTTTGTGGGATAGTTATTAAAAAAAAACAACAACAAAAAACTTGCCCAAACTACAATGCACACTTATTACTTGTTGTTACTGTTGTCACGTACCCCTTGCTTCCCCGTAATCCACATAGGAGGCTCTGAAGGGAATTATTTTCCTCATATGTCATTTTTGGGGATGCTGTGGCGAGAGTATTTTTAGGAAAGGAAGGACAGGAACGTCACGAGAGGTGGGTAGGAATCTGGGGTCAGTATGTCCAGGAGGGATGGACGTATGAATGTATCCCTCCTACTGCAAGCTAAGTACAAGGCGATGCTCAAAGAGAGTCCGGCTGGAGAGGTTAAAAGGTCTCCCTCAACCGGTCTCCCAATCACTGGGTGGGCAGACGCATCCGCCATCAAGAGCCGGACAAATCTAACCTTTTACGAACACCCCTGCTAAGTAACCAAACGTAGTGAACCACTTCGGGAGACCTAATTATGGAAGAAATGTTGTTTAACCAATAAATAGTTCCCGGGGCGGCTCACTTAGATAACTAATACTTTACCAGAACCTTTTCTGGGTTTATCGATGTATTTATTTATTTAAAAATAAAGTAATACATTAAAACACAAGCTGCATACCTTATATATAAAAATCTCGTATCAGGGTGTTTGTGGTCGCACTCCTCCGAAACGGCTTGACCGATTTGTATGAACTTTTTTATGTATATTTGGTAGGGATGAGAATAGGTATTAAAGTATATTTCATACCGCGAGGTGATTAGGGTGTACCTATTCAGAAAAAAATCTATTTTTTTGACAAAAAATTTATTTCGTATTTTATTTTCAATTTGGCATAAAAAATACCTATAACCTCAAATTTTTAACTGTCCTACCTCTTCTCTCCCATTTTTTAATCGCGATTTTAATATTTTTGTATCAACAAATTTAACCGTCTTTCGTATTTTAAACAGAACGAAATTATTTATGTTGTTGAATGACAGATGGCGTTACGTCCGCCTCATCGAACTTTCATCCACATATGCGCAAGGCATTCACGAGAAGCGTCGAGTCGTGTCATTTTCATTCGGCATCATGTTCTCGCGTGGGCAAATCATCGAGCTTATTTGTGTTGGCTAAAGACGGACTGACAAAAAATATCATACACTCAATTGCTCTCCAAAATTAATATTGATTTTCTATGTTTCATTTTCCTACTTTAGTTGGTGTTTTTTTGTTTTTATCGGCGGTCATCGTCTAGATCGCTTAATTCCTCTTTCTGTCATAGATCCCATCCCCTCACACTTACAACACATTCGTTTTTTTATTTAACAACCAAAATATTCACTAGAAATAATTTACATGGCAGAACAACGTTTGTCAGGTCAGCTAGTCTCACTATAAATTATTGTGACTGTTTTACACCATTTCATTCAATAGCACATTAAATTTAAATGAGATACATATTATTGCACAGGAAACAGAAAGTTGTGATATCATAGACGTAAATACAAAGGTATGTACATACTTTTGTGAACACATTTTCATCTTCATTTCACTTTTGTCCTATAATTAAATATAAATGATGTCATTCTCGACGTAACATCAACAATCACAACAAGTTAGCTGGGTATTTGGCAGCAATTGGTATTTGGTATAACCCTAAGTGACCAGCTCAGGTATGGGGGCTCCATCGAAGCCAGAGTAAAGTTAGCCTCCCAAAACCTGGGCGTACTGTACAGGGCCCGCAGATACTTTAATAATACACAACTGGTAACCCTGCACAAATCACAAATGCGCCCCACGGTTGAATTTGGCAGCCACCTCTGGTCTGGAGCTCCAAAATACCTGAATAATACCCTCGATTCTGTTCAGAAACGGGCGATCCGTTTAATAGATTCTCCCATCTTAACAGACAGATTGCAATCTTTAGAGCACATGCGTCGGGTGGGAATGCTATCCTTGTTCTACCGGTATTACAATGGAAGATGCTCCGAGGAACTAGCGTCATTGATCTTTTCGGCACCGGTGCATAGTCGGGAAACACGTCAAACGCGTGCCCTACATTTGTGCACGGTGACATTTGTCACATGAGAACGGGTCGTTTCTTCGACTCGTTCTTGTGTTCAACAGCTCGGCCTCTGTGTTTCCTCCTTCCTACAACTTGGATCTCTTCAAGACAATGTCCATTCCTTCCTCTCCTCAAAAAGACCCTCCACACAGCATCCCAGATGATATAGGCCCTGAGGGAAATTATTTTCCTCAGGGTCTCCTGTGTGGAGTTAAAGTAAAAAAATGCACATTTTAATGTAATGGATTCCACTTTGGATCAAGAAGAGTAGCTGTAGGTGAAATATCTGTTATCAAAAATAATAATAAAATATCTAAATTAATGTATTTATTTTGTGCAGATAAAACTGATGTCGGAGTCGTACATTTCGGACAAGCAAATAGAGAATGTTTCACTCAGTGTCCACTGATTTGAACATTTACTCAAATAAAATTCCCATTAAACCAAATAGAATAAGTAAATAAGTTCAATCATAGTTCCATGGGTTTTCTTTTCTTAATTTTTGGCTTGTCAGGTTGGCACCATTCGCTAATAAATATTCAGTACGGAGTTAGTTCATTTATCGGAGAACACAAACATACTTAATAGGGAAGAAACCCCAGCCGTCAATTGGAAACACCTCGCTTTCGACCTTTAGTCAATTTTCAACAACTCAGTGATTGGAAAATTAATAACTATTCATAATTTCCAAGATTGTACTTTAAAATTAATAACGGCGTAGGTAATAAAAATAAAACAATTAGTTTTTAATGAGCAGCAAGAACTGCTTTCAATAAAATGAAATCCCTCTTCTGCAATGACAATATCAGCTTAAAACTAAGGCAGAGAATGCTAAAATGTTATGTTTGGTCGGTCTTGCTGTATGGATGTGAAACATGGACCTTGAAAGTAAATACCATGAACAGGTTAGAGGCTTTTGAAATGTGGCTTCACCGGAGTATGCTTAAGGTCCCATAGACCGACATGATCACCAACACAGAAATTCTCAGGCGGGCTAGAGCAGATAGAGAACTGCTTACATTAAGAAAAATCCGGAAAATTTCATATCTGGGTCATATACTTCGAGGGGAGAAGTCTCACTTGCTCCATTTAATATTGAAAGGCAAGATAAAGGGTCGCCGAGGGCCTGGTAGGAGACAAATGTCTTGGCTGCGAAATATACGAGAGTGAACCGGCATTAGAAGTGTGGAGGAGCTATTCCGGGCAGCGCAAGACAGAGAGACATTTTCCAGAGTGATCACCAACGTCGGGGGGACGATACGGCACACAAAGAAGAAGTTTTTAATTATAAGTACCTATGCAGAAATAATATAAAATCAACCTTCTCAACAGAATCACGTTTTAAAATGTTTCCAGTACCAAATGCCGATGACATATTTAAACAAGCTTCCATTATAAAAAATATGTAAAGAAAAGAAAAACAAATTGTAAATTTATTGTGAAATGTAAATTCTACAAGAATTTTACAAACTAATGAGAAATGGAAATCATTTTATTACACGTAATCTCAAATGCAAAACCATTAAATTAACTAAGCCATAAAAAAACTATAATAACCTCACTTCTGATTGCGCTGTATCACTAACCACAGAGACAAATAAATAAAAAAAAATAGAATTCAAAAAACTTATATTCTATACAAAACATTTTAGAACATTCCTACAACCTAAGTAAGAATCGTGGCTCCCTTATCAGGCACAAGAGCTCCACTTTTCTGATAACGTATACATCCATAGATGTAGGGTTGCCATATTTTAAATTTAGCAACCAGGACAAGAAGCGTGAAAACCCCGGATTTTAGAGCCCAAAACCCGGACATATCAACAGGTTTTTTTAAACATAGTCAGTGTAATAAAAAAAACAGTTGAAAATGTCATAAATCACCTTTTTATTAATTTTCAAATTAAATTTAGTCATCTTTCATCATCAATATAAATGTAAGTACCTAAAAAAAACAGAATCTTATTACAGTTTGTGACAAATTGTTTTAATAATCAGTTAGAATTTTTTTATTCTTAAAATAAAACGAAAATTATTAATATACTCTGTTATGAAAACAAACCCTTATTAAAACATTAAGCCTAACAAAATTTAATTAAATTTTTAAACAAAAATCTTAAAAGTACTGAGACCATTTTAGTATTCAGTCTTAAAATTTTTGAGGTAAGTAACTCTTTAACTCAATAATAATTTATCTTTAAATTTTTATCAGCAGCCATTTAAACAACAAAATATCTCTTTACATAATATAAACTAAATTCAGTCTTCTTAAATCAACAAAACTGAACCTTTTTAAATTTTATACTTATGCACTGTAATGTAAGTTACATTATTAATTTTTTTAAGCATAAAATAACCAAAAACTATACTCATTTATATCACCTTAAAGTTTTAATCAACAGCCATATTGTTAATTTCTTTTACGTAATAAAAACAATCATAACTTTTAAACAAAGGCAGAACAACGTTTGCCGGGTCAGCTAATATTTGAACAAAAAATTTGAATTCCTGGAAGTAGGTAGTTGCCAGTAGGTTTCTACAACAATATCATGGATGTACAAAAAAAAATTATGTTCTACAAATTAAACTTGATAATAATAAATAGTATTCCGCACATTTGGAAATGTAATTGAACACAATAACTCCACATACTGCTTTTATCTACAACTAACTTCAGTACTCTACAAGCTTTTCCTTTTATACACGGTGTCGGAAAACTCTTGTTATGAATTCTAAACCAGATAACAATCTTGAAGCTTTTTAGGGTTTACGATAATTTATTCGATATTATATTACATGATCCTTGCTGGTTCTTCATTTGAAACAATAAATTTATTTATTTTAATTTTAATCTTCATGAGTAAAACCTCAAATTGTAATATTTACTTAAACTAAGACAAAATAAGCGAAACTCAATCAAAAATCTAGAAATAGAAAAATCAGAAAAAGATATTGGCACCTCTTGGACTCGAACTCAGGACCTTCTGCTTTCATGGCAACAGTTCTACCAACTGAGCTAAGGTGTCTATATCCAATTCGGTCACTTTTAGCTGTATCGTACTTCGACTAAGAACTACCAACATTAGCTCATTTTCTTGACGCACATATTGGCTGCTATCTTTATATATGATTACAAGATACAAACCCGAACAAAATGCTATCTAGATAGTGTCTGGATAAACTTTTACCCATTTTATTTTAATATGCGACATCTATTGACTTTTCCGCAAGTCTACGACGAATATTTATTTTTATTTTTAACTTTAACAGTAAAACATCAAATTGTAATATTTAATTAAATGAAGACAATATTAGCGAATCTCCATCGAATATCTGGAGACAGAAAAATCAGAAAAATATTCTGGCACCCCTGGGACTCGAATCCAGGACCTTCTGCTTTCATGGCAACAGCTCTACCAACTGAGCTAAGGTGTCTATATCCAATTCGGTCACTTTTAACTGTATCATACATCGACTAAGAAGAAGAAGGGTTCGAGTCCCAGAGGTGCCAATATCTTTTTCTGATTTTTCTGTCTCCAGATTTTCGATCGAGTTTCGCTAATATTGTCTTCATTTAATTAAATAAATTTATTGTTGACACGCTGTGGAAAATTTTCTTTTTTAAGAAAAGTCGGCGCATAATGATTTTTGGTCTTTTGGTGAAGAAATTATACACATGGGTCGCGAGTGTTATTCAATAAATAAACTAATTTCCGTTTAGAAAAATTACGGCCGTAGCGACAAGCAACAAATTTCCCAGTAATTTTGGTACGTGTAATCCCAGCAATGTTGGTACAGGTTAGTCTGTAAGTACATGAAATATTCACCTGTTATATAAATATTCGGCATTCAAAATTAAATATTCAAAATGGGACTATTTATATTTCAATAATTTGAAAAATTGACCAAATGGTTATCATATAAAAATAATATAGCGCGTAAGTAAAAGGAATAAACATTACTTTGCAAAAAAAAAAAACTGAAATGTTTTGGATAGTTAGGCAACTATGGTAAAATTCTATATTTGGCTGACGGTGCAAAAAAAGTTCGTTCATTATTTCCTCTTTGGACTTCCTGCACGGATTTGTTTGTAAATCAGTAAGTAATGTCAATAGAGAACTCCAGTCCAATTTTTAATTTTTTTAAATGAATAAAGACCTTCAAACTCAAATAACTGCATATTTATTTTTATAGTTAGTTTTAATAGTTAAAATAATTGTCAAAGTTTTCATTTTTCAACACCCCCTGAAAATAATCGTATCAATGGTGGATTGTGTGACGTCATCACCCATCGATAGTTTTATTTACTTTCAACAGGTTTTGTCATTTTGAATGATAATTATACGGAAGAAAGATGATACTATTCGATAAGTTAAAACATTATTTAGGTGGAATTATTTATTCATTATATTATATTTATTATATTATTGAATATTATTACGGGAGAGTGGTATAAAAATTGTTTGAAATTATCATTTTTGTAGCTTTTAAAATCAATATTATCAAAAACGAAGAATCACCCACAAAAGTGTAGGAAAACGATAACATCTGATCGATTGCGGCCATTTTGATTATTCTCCACGGCCAAATTTTGGCCTATGTAGCATTATGATATAGTATATTTATACGAGTTTTTCGTACAGTTTAAAGTTTTTCAATATTTTAAATAATAGAGATAAACTAATAGAGATACCTCTATTTTTGATACTGAATTATTTAGGCTTAAATATTGTTTCAATAAACACAACAACAAAATTTCTATGAACAGTATGAAATAACGAATAACATGCAATGTTGTTAATACTGATGGCTTTTGTCATACCTACATAATCAAAGTTTCAATACAATGACTGGTGACGCTTGACGTCAGCACTAACCATTCAGTAATACCAACTTTACAGTGTGTTTTGACGAGAGGTTTAAAAATGCACTTTTTAATAATTTTTAAGTACTCTACGTTTAATATTATGAAATAAAACTTATATATTCAGAATCAGCGTTTATTGGTCTATATGAACATAATTTTTTAAAGCCATAATATTTTTCACTGGAGTTCCTTATTACAATATTAACGGTCATTTTTGAAGCGCCGATATCGTAAATTAAAAAAAAAACTATTTTTAAAAAATCACTTAGGTAAATAAATATAGTTCCACATTTTCTTTTAAATTCTATTTATTATCCTCAAATTACCCCTATCAAATCATTTTCAAATCACCACGCTCTAACCTTTAACCTATCACAAACCGATCTGTAACCCTAATGATCCCAAACAGTTTTTTCCCCAATCTGTTTTTCCTTAAATAATTCAACCGTTAAAGCGACTCTTGCTTTTATCGTTACACGTTAAAAATAGAACACATTCAAATAAAATTGAGGAAAATTTATTATAAAAGTACCTACCTGAATTTCGTTACACTCTGTTATGTCGTGTTAACAAAAAATAATTAAATCTATTATACAGGGTGATTCCCGAGCATATTTGGAGTAAGAACTAGATGTCATTTTGCTGTCTGATGATATTTTTTCAATAAAAAAATAAAAAAAGTTTTTCCATCACACATCTTATACTGAGTAGTTCTGTTTAGCCAGTTCGAGTCAAGTGATGCGCACTCCGTCTCGTTCTAGCAGTACCTACCAGTCGCCATGTGTAGCATTGTGATCAACCAGGGATGTTGTCATGTTGTCAAGCAGATTGAAAAACGTAGTTTCGAGAAAAACGCTTTCAAAATTTTGCTGAGGATAATTCAACATCCCAACTGTTTAAAACGGTTTCATATAAAATGCTTTATCTCCATCAATTTTATGAATTTCCTTGAATGGCGATTTCTTGAATTAGGGAACGTACCCATACTACGTGACCAACTTTTTGCAATTTTTAATCCCCCCCCCCGGTGACCAAAAACCTAAGCCCGCCGCCGCTCATTTGACCAAGCGTGACATTTTGAAGACCCCCCCCCCTAAACGTGTCACGTAGTATGGGTACGTTCCCTTATGAACAAATGCATCTTTCAGAAAATGAATTAAAAAAAATAATCTTTTTTTCTTGCAGTGCCCTTAAAGTCTTGTTTAGGATTTGATCAAGGGAACATGGAGGCGTTTGGTGGCCCTTCAGAGTCAGAGGCCCGTGTGAACCGAATAAAAAGCTTGTAAAATTACATCAACTTCACTAAGGGGGGGGGATTCATTCATCTTTGCCGCCCCGGGCTTCTGACGGGCATAGTCCGCCACTGCACTTTACCCTTTTGTAACATCAAAAATAATTTTTTTCTACCAAGACGTAACTTTATTCATAATTAATCTGTTCTTTTACTACATTACGAAAGGTATGCCATCACCCCATTCAATAAAAAAACGAACACAATTCAATAACCCTTTATTGTACATAAAAGGACACATACAAAGAATATGCATATATATAAAAAAAAAAAAAAAACATTACAATGAGCCGTCTTTTCACTTAACTGATCACTTCCTGAAAACCTTTTCCAAAGAATTTTAGCAAGCAGATATGTAGTGCAAACTGAAGCTTGAACAACATTTATATCTTAAACATACTAGGGCCGGTCAATAAGTTATGTCTCCTATTTTTTTTGTCCTTTAATTGATAAGTAATAAAAAATGCAATTACAGGGGTCGAAAACCACACTATTGACGATTAATTTGTTTCTTTTCACAATATAATCTCCGTAATTTCCACAGCTTTGTCCACCTTTTAACAAGGGCATGAATCACAGTGTTGTAAAAAGCACGGTTATTATTATTATCCAGAACACCACCGCCATAACTTTCCCCGCCGATCACACAGTTTTGATTTTTTTGTCTTGGTGAGATTATGTGATGCCATTCCATTGACTGCCTCTTTGATTCAGGTTAAAAAAATGAACCCATTTTTCATCTCGGTCATAATTTTTTCCAGAAACTAAGAGCTGCAAGTGTTGTGAGGCCATTGTTTTTCTTGTTTCTTTATTAAGTTTCTTGGTACCCACCTTGCAAAACTTTTGTTGAAAAATCAGTTGTCGAATACTCGTCATCACACTGCCTTTACTGAGGGAGAGAATGCGACATCTGTATTTATCTGGGATCATCAACGGCCTACCCCGCTCCGCTTTTCCTCAGCCAGCGGTGTTGGTCCTTCAGCTTCGTTACAGTAACGAACCCATCGTCTAGCAGTGCTGACGTCCACTATTGCATCATGGCACACATTTTTCAGTCTTTCATGAATGTGATATTTTGCGTTTCACCTTTTACAGTTAAGAATCAATCACAGAACGCAATCTATTACGAACATCGTTGTCAGCGACTGCAGTGCTGCCACCTGTTGACACAAAAAGTTACTACTGCAGCAGATTGTAGAAGGAGGTTTGAGGAATAGCACCAAATTCAAAATTTTCACTTAAATAACTTAATTAAAGTAGAAAAAAAAGGAGGCATTACTTATTGACTGACCCTCGTATAATTAAAAATAAAAGCAAAAAATAAAACAAAACAAATGCCAATATAAACCACACACGGCACCTACAATCATACCCCCACTGATACTAAGTAATGTTGCAACAAATAGAAGGAAATAAAAGTAAAATACAACTATGTTTATACATTTTTTAATTATAAACTTTATATTTGTGCATAATGTGAACATTAGTTATTTTTTGGGTTATAACCTAATTATTGTAATTTGTTGTTTTCCTTAATGAGTATACCTAGTTAACCTGCAAATGTTCCAAATAAAAAATAAAAAAATTAAAACATCTTGAAAGCTGAATTTTTTCGAGATGGGTGCCGGAGGTGCTCACTAATTGAAGCAAGTCATTTTTCGCGGGGCCCCTAGCCGATGCGGGGCCCCTAGCCAATGCAGGGCCTCTAGCCGATGCGGGGCCCCTAGGCAGTTGCCTACACTGCTTTATGGATAATCCGGTACTGGCTCTATGGTACTATAATACATTTTTATGTCTCCATGTAAAAAATTGAAAGTATGATTGTGAAATTCAGGCATAAATAACACTTTTTTTGCAATTATTATAAAAAAAACTGAATTTTCCACATTATACAATAAAATCATATCCGAAAAAGGGTTTATAAGTAGGAGAATTTGCACTTTTTTATAGACCTAATACGTTATTTTTTTCTAGGCTTATTAAAAGATTTGTAAAAAAATGATCGATATTTTGAAAGGCCATGTTCTACTCGCAGTATTTAATTGAAGCATCTTTAAGCATCTAAGCGATCAAATTTTCAATACAAAAACATTGGATTTTGTATGATTTTGAGTTATTTCGCATGGCTTCATCTTAAAAGGTTAGTTACCTATAATATGGAAAAAGGAAGAGAAAAAAATGAGTTGAAGATAATATTAATAATTCTAAAATTTGAAATATGAGATTGACTAATACGACGGTTTGACAGAAGGTGGCAATGGCGGTATTGGTAAACGCGCACGTCCTGGTTAGACGAGAGGTTCTGGGTTCGAGTCCCAGTTGCGACCATTATCTTTTTCTATTTTTCTGTGTCTTAATCTCTTTCATATTTTCGTTTAGATTATTATTGTTATTTTCTTCTTCAATGATATACTAAAAATGTATTTTTCTTTAGAAAGGTATGAACTCGTGTAAGAAACAATTCTTTTAAAATACAATTTTATGGCTAAAATGTGAGTGAAATGACTGTGACAGTTTCCATTGATTAATAATTTTCTTTGATTAAATTATTCACAAAATAAATGTAAACCACTTTAGCGCTTAAACTCTAGACTCAGTTTTCCAAGCAAGTTTTATGCCCATTGCCTATATTCGTGGCGATTAAGAATACATAAGTTTTTGGCTTGTGGCTTCCTCTTAACAAAAAGCTTTAGTTTGTCAAAAAACCAAAATGGCGCTGATCGTGTGTTGTTTTGATCAAATGTACCGTAAGGTAAGAACTCATCAAGATGTGTTATAAAAGCAGCTATTTTTGTAACGCTTTTTTGCTGGGGAAATTTGATAGGAAACCGATACATTCCTTGTGATTGAAGTGTCAATTTCCCTCGAAGTACGGATTACATTATTAACATTAGGTACCTCCCGCTGCGCACCTCATTACATAAATTCCCGACCTTTGCAAGTCGTCTAACAGACGATCGATTCATTTGAGATTATTAAAATTTCTAGGTGCGCAATCTCTTCTGCCCCTTGAAACCCCTTCGGCACGACCCTAGCTGATTACGCTACAAAATATTGGACATCTTCCGTTATACTTGAACGAACTAACCTCGAAAAAAAACTTATAAATCCGATTCACCAGACCTTATTTTTTTTCGGGGAAAGCTCAGAAACAGTTCATAAAATGAAAGTGTTTCTTACCATGGCTTTTAACATTTTTTTAAATGTGAGTATTGGACAAGAGTTCCAATTTTTTGGAGACTGGCAACCCCAATTTGGGAATGTTGTGAGGCTGAAGGAAGAACTGAGAGAAATAAGATGGGAAAAAGGCAGGTGGCGAAGGACCTGCTCTTCAGATCTGGTCTCCAGACACGGCTAATGCTAATGCTATTATTAAGCAACGTATCAATTCTGTATGGTGACCTTCCACCAGGGAAATACTGAGATGTATACTGTTTTAAATAACGAAATATCATTTAAAATAACACAAATTAAATAAATTAATTTTCAAATAACACAAATTAAGTTAATAAAATTACCTCGCGCACGCCAGGACTTGAACTCGTGACTTCCGTATTCGTAGTCGAGAGCCTTACAAATTAGCCTTGGCCTAAAAATTAATTATTTGTGTGGGAAAAGTCGGAAAAATGTTTTCGATTAGAAAAAAAAACAAGGGAATTTCCAAAAAAGATTTATCTTTTTACTCATTAACTATCCATTACTATCAAGTAGAATTACCTCAAGAAGTTACTGCGCTTAACCTCAAGACTACTGACCCATGAAAAATCACGGGAAATTATAATTGTAGGATTTGTGAAGCTGAAATTATTTACAAAAAAAACACTGCCTTTTAAAAACAAACATTATCTATTTTAGAGACCATCAGAAATTTATCTTTCCAATGAACACCGTTAGAATATTAACAGTCAAAAAATTAAACAACAGAAATACACATTTAAGATTTCCAATTATTCATTAAATAATTAAAATAAAATAATTTACTATCACTTATCTGAATTGCTCCCAAAGAGCAAAACCATGTCCTAGAGACCGGTGGCTGAGTGGGCATCGCGTTTGGGTCCCACCCGGGCGTCGCATGTTCGATTTCTCGGCTGTCTAAGTCCTCATCACGACACAATCAACATTTTTTGCTTACTGCGGTGGCAGTAGGAGATTTTCAAACATAGTTGGATTATTCGTAACCCGGGAATGTTTGTCTTTCTTTTTAAAAAAATAAATTTATTGAACCGGAGTTACGGACAGAATCACAACTGAAATTAGTATTTTTTAGAATGAACCTTTGTATTTTGTGACGTTTTTTATAGTAAGCATGTTGTTTTAAAATATGTCAGACAGGGAGTGACATATTTTAAAACAACATATAGCGTAGCGCGTAGACTCGTAGCATATAGGGTTCCGACCCTACGGCGTAGCAGCGTTGGTGTAATGCGTATCATTGCACTGCGAGAGCATGAATGGTGGGTTAGAAGATAGGGGAGATTTTTACCTAGTAGGCTGGGGGGATCCTGAAATTCTATAATTTTTTGTTCGATAACTGTACAGGCAGTTTATCCGGCTCGAAGGACCAATGTTTTCGCCAACACAAGATTATTGACGCGGATTGCTAACTCACGAAGATAAATCTCTGGCAGTTAACACTATCCAACGAGTATTTTCATAAATACCGTAATTTTCTAGGGAGGCTTGACTTTATTTACACGTAGTTAGGTGACTACGAAAATTACTAGTAATAACGGAGCTAAGAGCTAAGCTAAAGTTAAACAGAAATGAGATTAATCTTGCATAAATATTACCATTGTTAATTATTGTTTTATATTTTCATTAAGGCGCCGCATCCATGATCAAAAAGAAGAAAATGGAGAGATATGTAATTACGAATGTTAGCGGAGCGCGCTAATATTTAAAGCGATAAAAATTTGAATAATTTCGAAAAAACCCGTTCTTGGGACGGGTTGTTTAAAAAAATTTGAGCAATTCAACAAATATTTTTATATCGCTCCAGATTTTCTTTTCTGAGAATTGCGATTTTGAAAATGTTAGAATAATATCACTGGAAGAAAAGAAAAGACACGCCCACAAAATATTTCTTTCTGTGTATTACTTCATTTATTGGTTGGATGTAAACGTTTTTGAAGTGAAAACTTCTTCAGTACCGTTTTGATTTGAAACTCGATGAAACGAAAAATAGCAACACATTAAATGAGACGAACACATACATCTATAGGATTTAGCCTACGAGAGAATGAGAAAGTATAATCGGTCTCCTCTTTGTACTTTGTGCTTCTTAGCATCCCCACTCTTGTCTGAAGGTTTCACGTCTACCGTGTGTTAATTGCGCACTCTGTATTTTATTAGATTTTTTAAAAATATCTTAATGATAAATTGACAACTAAAATCACGGGGTATTATAATTTTGTAGGATTTGTGAATCTCGGGGCCGTTCAAAAACAAATATTTTCAATTTTATTTATAAAATAATAACTTTGTTTTGTTGTCAAATTAGTTTTGAAGAGTTTTCATTTTCAATGTACATTTGTTACTTTATACTTAAAATTTTCTGCTACCGGTTTCGACAAATCCGTGTCATTCACTAGTAAACTTAAAACTAGTTTTAATTGTGTCATTTAAGTTTACTTAAAACTAGTTTTAAGTAAACTTAAAATTAGTTTTATTTGTGTTTTAATTGTGTCATTTAGTGGTGAATGACACGGATGTGTCGAAACCGGTAACAGAAAATTTAAATATAAAGTAACAAATGTACATTGAAAATTAAAACTCTGCAAAACAAAATGTCAAGAAATTGTTACATAGTTAATGCCGAAGAAATACAAAAAAAATAAATTAGTTTTTTTTTTATTTTTTTTTTATTTTTTATTGAAACATTTATTTACAATTTAAAGTTACAATTTTACAATATAATATAACAACAATATTTCAGTCACTCTCCTAATAAAGCAGCTGCTTGTGTTTAGGAGAGGACAGCTAAATACTTTTACGTCTATAGAAATTAAAAATATTATTACAAAAATAATAGTAATTTTACGAGAAAATACGATACAAGTAATAAAATTATTGGTTAGTTAATAAATGATTCAAAGGATTGATAAAGCAAAACATATTTCTAAACAATAAGTAAAGTTATGAGGCGGTACTGGAGTATTTCAATTTTTTTTTAAATATTTGTCGTAGTTTTCTTCCGATCTATCTAGGGGTATATTATTGAATAATTTTAAACCCTTGAATATGTAGTGATGCTGTGCTGTTGTAGTTCGTACTAGTGTCAATAAGTTTTCGTCAAACCACAGTTTTACAACATTAATTGCATTGTTAGCTGATACTTTGACCTCATTCCAAGAATTTCCTTCAATAGTTATCACTGCATCACCTGCGTAAGATATAATGTTTCCAATGATTGGGAGTTCAAAAAGTTCATTTACATACAATATGAATAGTAAAGGTCCCAATACAATTCCTTGTGGAATCCCAAAATCTATATTTTTTATTTCACTTAGTTCGTTGCTTACTTTTACCTGTTGAGTTCTTTGATGAAGATAACTTTTTAACCATGTTTTAGCTTTGCCAGTTATTACTATATTATTAAGTTTATTAATTAATTTTGAATGTGAGACACTGTCTAAAGTTTTACAGAGGTCAATGAAAATACTTAAGAATTTTTTATCTTTAGTTGTCTAATACATGTAAAAATATCAAAAATTATATAGGATACAATAGAATCTGTAAATCATGCAATATTTAATTTTGGCACTGCTAAAAACCAGCTGCATTCCAGGAGAAACCCTGAATTGTAGCTGAGCAGTGACCTTTTCATCAATAGACTCAACGATATAAAAGAATAAAATATATAATACTGTAAAAGATGTATTGATGAATAATCGTTTTTACTATTTATTATTATTATTATGCAGTGTATTTATCATAGTGTCCTCTGCGTGCAAAGTCGTATCTTCTCCAAGCTTAAACATTCTAATAAAATTGTGTTTATTTGATCTGCTGGATAAATCTGTCAAAATTCAAACGAAACAAATACATTTCAAAAATGTCATTATTATTTTTTTACAATAAAATAAAATATTTATATATTGGTACCTACTTTATCGCTTGTCTTAACAATCAGTTCCAATTTTGAAAAATGTTCAAAGCAAATTTGACATCATTAGGCAGAAATATTTCACATCACAGACAACATCACATACAATCGAAATTAGTATAGTTTGATTAGAACGTCTCGAGAGTAATTTTCAAGTCAGATTAATCAAAACGTAGGCATAGTTTTGAGGGCGTTAAGAGGGAATAACCAGAGAAAACCGGAAATATGTCATTTTTAAATAGAATTTTAGACGTATTGACTCTTTTCCACGAAAAATTATAAATTGATTTCGAAAGATTGTTATTTTATCTAGTAAAAGTATTAAATTTTGAGAAAATATGTTTATTTTTAGTATAATAAGGTTAGACCATAGGTCGTTGGCAGATTTGTTAAATTTTAACAAACATTTCAAATCATATAATCATGTAGTAAAATAAATCAATACATTCTCTGGGAATGCTACGTTTCAGAATTTTAATTTTAGTTTAAATAAAATCATTTAAAAAAAATCCGCGTACGTGTTTTGTGACGAAAATACTTCAGTTTGTCTATTTATTTACGGTCTTACAAACCAATATAATTAAGATTTTTTTACATTATTATTTTGCTAAGACATTATTAAAAAAATATAGGTATATACTTATGATAAAAAAATAATTACAAAAAGTACAAAATTTTAATAGTGTTATCATCATGCCTTTCAGCATTTTTGGTTTTAGGTATAAATTTAAGCAAATTTCGAATGATATAAAATCGATATTGAGTGATAATTTAAAAAAGCTGGTACGAAGAATAAATAATCTTTCTCATTGGAACCGCGCTGTGCGATCGTAAAACTATCTTTCGACGAAATTTGGATTCTGGGCCGCTGGCTGGTTAAAGGCCCTTAAGAATAGCCCCGATAGACCTAAAGTGAAAAACTCAGCGGGCAAGACTGTCACAGCCATTCACAGTGGCGGCAGCACGAGTAGTATGAAAAACTACTTATATTATAAAGGCCTTTCAAGACCTGCAAAAAAAACAACCCTTTTCACCCCCTTCCTAACCCGCCTAACAAAGTTGCCCAATAATACATAACCTTGAATCTGTTTGGAAAATTTTAAATTCACAAGCCCTAAAAATTCAAGTTTTTCAATTTAGGTAATTGAAGCCATTTATACATTCACCGTGATGGTAATAATTTTGGCTGCTCATTAGAAATATTTAAAAAAAGTTATCAAGTAGTGACAATTACAAGAAGTAATACGTTAGGTGTGAATAAAACTTAGCATGTATTGAAAAACTTAAGGGTTGTTTCACAGAAATTCAAATGTAACATTGGCATCAATTTTCCCAACCAGCGCCATTTTTTTTTACATTTGAAATTTCCCCTTAAGCGCGGATTGTAGGTGCATTTCAGCTTTCTGTTGAATTGTAATAAGCTGACAAGCTTTACAACATTATGGCTGTCTTCTTCTGATGATCATAACTTGTTCAAAAGTTGAAATGGATTTGGAATCGCATTTAACGGGGACCTTTCAACTGTCAAAAAAACAAAATGTGTCTGAAAGATTTATTTATGACAATGTTACATTTGAATTTCATTAAACTAACAAGTTTTGGCTAATTCTTTTACTATGAAAATGAGAAGAATAGTAGTGCTTCAGATTCAGACCAATGAGAGGACACAAGTGGTTAGGTGTAAGTCATGAGTAGTCTCAGTAGTTAGTTGCTAACTATACGAGTACCTACGTCTTTTAAGCTGGGGAATTCCATCTAATTTATTCGATGATCTGTTTTATAAAACGACCCGTTTGAAAATGGAAAGGAACTGTCGCGCTTTCACACTTGCTCTTTCTATTTCGTTCAATATAGGTCGATTATAGAATAGAACGAAAGTTGACTTCGATTCAATGGGTTTCTATTTCGTTCAGACTTTCAGGCTCTCTATGGCATAATTATTTGTTAAAAACTTTAATTATTAATCTTTGTAAGCGACTAATAAATCTTAATTGCAATAAGTTATTAGTTTTAAGTGTTAGTGTATATGTTAAATGTGGAAATTAAGATGTAAAGCGCGCTTCAAATATTATTACAGAAATTTAACCACTCACATTATTACAGAAAGCCTGCTCTCGTATATCTGGTCTATTTCATAGGTCCTATTATTTTTCATATATCCTTCGATCATAGAATAGATGTGGTGGGAACGCGGCATTAGTTGTTTTAAGTCACTAGTAATTACGCTAGTTCCGTATTTGCTGTCTCTCAACAATTCTCGCGTTTTTTCAGTTACATTTAAGTTCATAGACTTGAATGACTTCATAGATATCCAAATTTAATAGACGAGAACATACAGATGAGGGGAAAAATCAACTATGGCGGTACGAAGAGGGGGAAGATGACTGTGATTCGTTAAAAAATCAATCTGATAGTATATAGGCATCTCGCATTATAATATCAACATTTAGTTCTTAAAAGGAAAATCTGCTTTTGAATGAATGGACCTTTTTACGTGGGAGCGCGAAGTCCAAATACGGCAAAGTAAAGTTCGCATCTTTTCACAGACGAATATTTTGTTGCAGTATTTAGTTAAGATACTTTTACAAATGTTTCATAATTTACTTACTCCTGTAACCAGCGACGAGCACACTGGAGAATCACCCACATATTTTCGGGTGTAATGTATAGCACAAGCTAACATTTTTGCCGTGTTATTTCGTAAAATGTACTATGAGAGCTCGGCGTTGGTCGGGACAAGAATGATGACGTCATATTTTTTTAGATTTAGCCTGCCGGTTCCAAGGAACCGGTATGGGGAGGGGGAAATAATACGCTTTTATCACTTAGGGCAGTCTATATATATACATATGTTTAAAGCACTCTTTTTTGGGTGAATTACCTAATAAAAAAAATTATACTAGTGTCACACTTAGCGTTAAAAGAGTCTGCGTTTTTTGGCTTGACCTATATCAGCATATCGCTCGCCATAGATTCCCAATGGGAGTGTATGGCGCTAACGCTAGGTGTGACACTAGCATAAATCTTAGCTCGATGTTAAGACGGCCTCCGTGGTCGAGGTTTTCGACCAGCAAACCGAAGGTCGCGTGTTCAAATCCCGGCTTGCGCAAGTAAATTTTATTTGATTGAATTGTGTTATTACGTACTTAATTTATTCATTTTAAATACTGTAAAGTATATTTGCGACACGTTCGAAAGTGTAAAATGCTCTCAGTATTGCCCTGTTGTAAAACCAAGATTCAGAATTGAAAACTTGCATGAAATTACTTTGATCTTTTTTTACATCTGAATAGCCAGGTACTTCCTCACGTTCGCAACCTGCTGCCTTACAACATAACTGGCTCACTGACTTCAAGCGGTTGGGAGCTGTTGGGACTTAACGAACTAATCATCAAGCCGTTTCCCCGCAGGGGTAGGCAGAGAGGACGGACCACCAAATAACTCGGTCTTGGCACCCACTCTTTGCCTCACTCACATTCATACATCGTCTCATACATACTCTTCTATTATTCTGACTTTGACATGGCCCGTCTCAAGTATCTGATTCACTTGATCGTGCCATGTCTTCATCGGGCGTCCCCGACTTCTTCTACCATTCTTAGGTCATATATTCTTTTTAAACTACTTCCTTCGTTCATTCGCTCTACATGCTCAAACCATCTGAGGGTACCTTTCTTAATCTTACTTATATGCTTACATTCTTTGCGGATATCCACATTTCTCACACGATCATTCATGGTTTTACCACACATACGCCTCAGGGATCTCATTTCAACAGCATTCAGTTTATTTAATCCTTTCTCTGCCAGTTCCATGCCTCACTGCCATACATCAGGATAGGTACCAGGACTCCATTGTGGACTGATAGCTTCGCTTCTTTTGACAGTTTTTTATTAGCGCCAACGGCATTCAGTCCTCTTAATGGAGTTACCGGCATTTACCCTTCTTTCAATATATCTCTATCAGCCTTCTCATCTCTCGTAAACATGCTACCCAGATACACAAACTCATCCATCTGCTCCAAGTATTCATCATTCACAACTATCTCGCACACTGTTTTCGTACTCTCTCTTTCAAAACACCATGACTTTAGACTTGGGAGTTCTGTGCGGAATTTAGATAAATTTCAGTCAGAATAAATCTAAGCAATGTATTATAGATTAAATAAATTGAGTTATAAAGCGCCGTTTTGATGATTTATCCAGGAAAACGGCGTTAGAGAAATAATCCAATCATTATGAAAGTAAATCCTTCGCCCATTCCGGCCGGCTCTACCGGCTACCTGTCAAATCGATGATGATCTGCTGAAAGGTAGGGTTCTCCACGTTATAAAGAAATAATGGCCGCCAGTAACATTTTGTCTCGCGACTTGGAACCATCGCAAAATTACCTTGGCTGTATTTTCTTATGCCGAAGAAAGGTAATTTTTTTACTTCGTGTGGAATTTATCAAACATTTTGAAGTGCGGAAAATTCTATCTTTAACTCATTTCAATTTGGTGGCGGTTATGGGTACAGCCACTCCGGAATAATTTATTGGATAACTGCTTACCTCTGCCGTAGGTCACCCCAAGTGGTTCACTACGCTTGGTGACTTAGCAGGGGTGCCCGGGTTCATAGGGTCAGATTTGTCTAGGTCTTGGCGATGAACGCGTTTGTCCACCAGCATGACGGCCGGCGTAGTCCAGTGGTAAGGTTCTTGACTGGCACTCCAAAGGTCGCGGGATCGAATCCCGGCGTGGCAAATAAATTTTATTTGATTAATTTGTGTTATTTCACAATTATTCATTTAAAAAATAATATAGTATATTTGCTGCACGTTCCAGAGTGGAAGATACTCTCAGTATCGCCCTGGTGTGAGACCACCATTCAGAATTGAAACGTTGCTTGAAATGGCTTTAGCCGTGTTTGGTGACCAGATCTGAATAGCCAGGTACTTCCTCACCTTCCTCTTCCCTATCTCCTTCCCTCCCCACTACCATCAGCCTCACAACATACCCCAATTGGGGATGCCATAATCTTACTGGCTCCAGACGGGAGCAGTTGGGACTCTTGTGCGGTATTCATGTTAAAAAAAAAAAAAAAAAAGCATGGCGGCCGGATCGGGAGAGACTGGTTAAAAGAGGCCTTTTAACCACTCCAGTCGGACTCTCTCGACCCATCGCCTTGCACCGCAGTGGGAGAAATTGATGCGTCATATTGACCTTCGGATTCATACCCACCCCTCCTACCTTTTCAGGACATCTTATCTTTCCTTTCTCTAAAAAGACCCTCCACACAGTATCTCCAGAGATGACGTAGGCCCTGGGGGATTTTTTCCTCAATTCCTCCTGTGCGGAGCTAATTTTTTTTAAAATGTATGGGATGAATTTGACTGATGTTTTATAATGTTCTCATTCTTTAAGTTTAGAAAATGAAATTCTCATAGATATAATAACTATAGATTAGCCCTCTCATACCCGATTCCAATCCCAAAGTGACACCACCTACGAGAAATTTCATAATATAACTACCCACCGTATTCCGTTGCATCTCTTGGGTGACGTAGTTGTTTTACTAGGAAGAAATTAAACATTTTTTATCAAATTTTACATTTCTCGATACGCTGCCTCGAATTCATATTATGTTATGTACATATTTTTTTTAGATATTCATGTAACTGATTAAATAGTTAATAATAAAGTCCGCCATAACCACGGACATATGAATATATCTGGACCTGCCCTAAGTGATAAAAACGTATTATTTCCCCCTCCACATGGCGCCGGCTGTAGCTCCTCCTTGGAACCGGCTCGCTCCATGGGGAGGGGATATAGCCTCGCTTGAATCTAAAATGTGTGACGTCATCATTCTTGCCGTGAACAGCGAGAAGCTGACATCCATACATTTAACGAAATAACGGCAGCTTGTGCTATACAATATATCTACGTATCAATGTACACATAGCGAATGTGGGCGGTACTCCAATGTGCTCGTCGCTGGTTACAGGGGTAAGTAAATTATGAAACATTTGTAAAAGTGTTTTAACTAAACACGGAAACAAAATATTGATATGTGTATTGGCGCGAGTCTTTTTGGGGCGAGCATTTGGCCTTAGCAAATATGTTTTGAACGTGGCAAGCAATTCGCGCTCCCATGTAAAAAGGTCTATTCATTCAAAGCAGATTTTGCTTTTAAGAACTAAATGGTGATATTGTAATGCGAGATGCCTATATACTGTCAGATTGATTGTTCAACGAATGACAGTCATCTTTCCCCTTTTCGCTCTCCATAGTTTGGTTTTACCCCTCATCTGTAACTGCTTGTCTATCCATTTGGATGTCTATGGCGATATCGCATACCTAAAATATTTCTAACTGCCTGAAATTTGTGTTTTAAAATGATCTTCACAAAGCTAGTAATTCAGTTGCCGCGAACTTGCTGGAAAACAAATTAGCTCCACGCAGATCAACTAAAGATACAAACCAATGCTTCTTGCGATCTTTTGACTGTGAGATAATGGACTTTCTTTTTGATAAATGTTTCGTAAACCAATATTTTTGGTTCCGGTGCCATTTTTAAGACCAACACGCCATGTCTAGATATACTTGGTCGAAGGAAATTCTCCATTTGAATCTTTTTATCACTTTCAGTTTCACAAATCTAACAATTATAATATACCGATACCCTGTGATTTTCACGGGTCTGCGTTAGTAATATTTTTGATGATTTCTTCAATTTTATTACTGATTTTTGCAAAATTATATTTATGTCTTCAAAATAACGTTATAGCACGGATTCAAAGTCGCAAACCACTTAAGAAATCGATCTGGCATGATATTCTAAATACAGACTAGATATGTTAGAAACTTCATCATTAAAAATTAGAATTGATAATATCTTGAAATTTCAGCAAAATTTATTTTGCGACCGAATTTTTAAAGCTGCGATGAGAAACTTTAAAAAAGGAACCTTATTCAAAGTGGTGGGAAAATGTACTCATAGTTCGACAAATCGACGCACAGAGTATCCAGACGGAGTTAAAACCTTCTTCATTCAACATTAGCATGATTACTTTGTCTTTCAGTAAAATAATAGTAAATGCTCATGATTTCTGCCAATTTTTCTTTATTTTTGCAACATTTTATCATCAATTATCTGTATTTAAAAAAGTTATGTGATATTCGATCCGCTGCGTTGTAGCTATTTCCTTTGTCCGTGTAGCGCGCGCCGCGACCCTGTGGTCGATAAATGGCACTAGACGCGAGGCGAGGCTGGGAGCGCGCGCAGCGCCCCGCAACTCCTCGCGCTGTATGCGGCGGCCGATCCCCGAACTAACAGCCCGAGCCGAGCTTCCATTGCCGATATTGATTTTGCTGTTCAATAGTCATCGCAATATTGCTCCTCTTAGTCCTAGGTATCGCCTGCATTCTGCATTGACAGGTATGTATTCCGTGTTGTGGTTGTGTGCAAGTTGTATTTATGCAGCCGACGTGTATGATGGTGTATTGTGCATTTCGATTTGAAGCTAAATGCATTACGGCGCCGCGCCGGGCGGCCGACGGCTTTTCAGGCCGAATAAGTATTCAGTAATAACTCCATAATTTTAATAAAATATTACATATTTGAAATTACATTGCAAGTTGGTCTAAAAATTTCGAATAAGAAAGTTCTTTTATTTACACATATAAATTTACTCTTTCTTGGATATAGTATTTTAAGGAACAGAGTTCAAATTTAAAATTTACAAAAAGCGGTGACGATGATTTTTAAAAATCAAAATAATTTTATAATTATCAACACAATTTTAGGTGTTTTTTTAAACTTTCCTGTTCCCATCTCCGTTTTTCGTAGTCTTAAAGGCCGTACGAACGACCGGAAGGTTCTTTTCATAACCGGCAGTGGCTGAGTTGGCATCGCGTGTGGGTCCCACCGAGGCGTCGTATGTTCAATTTCCACGGCTGGCTAAATCCTCCATCATGACACAAGCAACATTTTTCGCTTACTGTGGTGTTGGTAGTAGGAGATTTTCAAACGTTGTCAGATTAGGTATTCATAGACCGGAAATGTTTGTCTTTCTTTAAAAGAAAAAAAATTATAAGGAATAATATATTTTCATAATTTTTTTAGGATAAACCTTGCCCGATGAGCACGGGCATCTCTGCTAAGGTGCTAAGTCACTAAACGATGAAAATCACTTGGGGTAACAAATGGCAAAGGTATTGGTTATTAAATGAAGGGTTCTCGGGGCGGTACCCTTTCCCGCCCCCCAAATTATTTACAATATAAATTACTGTTGAGCCTTATTTTTTCCAATGTTTCTGGTTTTCAACATAGAGGTGTTTTGGCTACCGTTTCAATGGATGGAGAAAGGACGACGAAATTGTATTTCATAAATCGGAAAATTAAAAAAAAAAATGTAAAAAAGCCTTATTTTACTTTTACAATCAACCGTAATATAGCTGCAGCTCAACTTTGTTATTTACGAAATTGTCCGATAAACATGAAAAAGAACAAAACCACCCTATGGTCAAAAGTTTAACAGCTGTTGTTATTGTGCATAAAGTAAAGTTAATATAACGTAAATGGACCATATATGTATCCAAAGATGTAAGTCCTGCAAGAAGGAAATTACAAAAATCTCGCCAAAAAACACTTTCTGGCTTTAAGCTAACTTAATTTAAAGATAACTTCATTTACAGTGTAAAAGTCAACCGTATCTAGGTACTTTATTTCATAGCGTAGTACTTACCTAGTAGTCTTCATGATCAATAAACCAAAAAACATTTTTCTCAAGTTGCAAACATTCTCGGACGGGGATTTTTCGCGTCACGAAATTTGGACATATTTTTTTTTCCTGAAATTTCTCTTTCTCTTGATCAATAGGTGCTTGTGCTATAGCAATTTTCAGCTTGCAACATCATTTCCACCCCTTAAAAACTGACATCCATTCGAGGCTTTGAAATTTACACTCACTGTTTTTGTCAACCGACAAAAACAACGCAAGACATCATATTATCTAAGACTGGGGTACTTAGGTTCGGTGAGTCAGTCTCGTGGGTTCGGCGGAGGTCAAGACATACCCTTATTTTACACATAGACATACACACATTTTATTTTTCCAATTAGGAAGGGTTTGGTGAATGCGCGTATGGAACTGGTGGAGGTCAGTACCTCCAACAAGATTAAGAACCACTGGTCTAAGACATACAAATTTAAAGTTTAAATAAGAATTAACTAGTTCAGTCATTCAATGAGTGATGTGAACAGACATACAAAAAGTAAGTTTGATTTTTTTTCTTATAATAAATCAAAACCAAAATTTCCTCTATAGTCATCAGATTTATAAGTAAGCGCCTTATGAAATACCCACCTACTTAATTTTAAACCTAATAATTTTACGTTCCATTATTTTTACTTCAAATAAGGAATTATACAATTTGTCCAAATAAACGTCACAATCTCAATGAAAATTCTTTTTTCAAATTTTCCTCAGGCGATATTTACCAAAATATTAAAAAATGCAAGAAAGCCCAAATAAACACGACGATTTCACTTTGAAAAAACAAATTTCAAAGTTAGAAATCAAGATCTTTGAAAGTCCTATTAAAGTTCTGTTATTACCCAAGTACTGAGAAACATCCGGCCTGTGATGAAATCACAAAGAACAACTCTCTTTTTATAACTTTTGAAGGTTATTCCCATCAATGTAATATAATATCGTTGAAGTAGAAGATAAGAAAGAGAACAAGACACAGAAAAATAGAAAAAGAAAGTAGCAACTGGGACAAGAAAGATGTCCCATTTCCGACCGTTTTTTTTCTATTTTTCTATGTCTTGTTCTATTTCATATTTTCTTTTAGATTATTAGTGTTATCTTCTTCTTCAATGATATCTTTCAAAGAACTTGAATTTTAACTTTGAAATTACATGAATTGTTCATATAAAATTAGAAGTTAATTTTCAAGTTCTGTGAAAGTTCTATTCATTCGGTTATTACATCAATACGGGTCAATTACTTCACTTCACAGAACTGAAATAATAACAGAACTTGAATAGAACTTTCACAGAACCTGAAAACTAAATTGTAATTTTGATGAATTTTTCTAATTTCAAACCTTTGTCACAGGAAACGGAACGCACAAATAAATTTACAGACAGAGGAAATGCCAAATGGTTGAGTTATAACAGTACTTCGCTGTGCGCAGACGATCGGAGAAAGAGCGACGCTTGATTGGTTTGTCCTCGACGCGCTGAGAAAAGAAAGGCGGATAGGTGTGCAAATGTTTTTATAATTTCATATACATTATTAATTACCATGCTAATTTGTACAGCGCTCTTGAGGCGATTTTTCGCAAAAACAGCGCTATATAAGTTGTCCAAATTTATTATTATTATTATTATTAATCAAATAATTAAATAAAACATTAGTTATTTTTTGTAAAGTCGAACTTGTTTTCAAACGAGAGTTTCTGGTTCACGCATGATTATTACTTTTGGAATCTCCTCTTTAAGGCATAGGTGATATAAACCACTCGCCCCCACCCCTCCCAAACAGGGGCCCACCCAATAAATCCAGTGGTCCGTGAAGTTCCACAGCACCCAGGCGGGTCCGAAGCTCCTCGCAGGGTTCATACCGCCCCCAGAATATCCAATACTGGCCGCATTGCACGCCGTGGCAGTCATACCCACCAGAAAAGATGCACAGGGCCTGATATCATATCTACTAGGATCCTCGCAAACGTGAATCATCAGCACAAAGATGAACGTTATAACAATCTCCACGAGAAATGCTTTTAATGGTGTCACCTCAATAGGCTTGGTCAATCCAAGATCTTCGTTTTGCGGAGGCAGGCTGACTTTTACTAAGTAAGCTGCGTTCACAGCGCCTAGTAATTGCGATATTATGTAGAGTAGACATCGTATTAAAGGTGTGTTTCCTGTTACGAGGAATCCTATCGAAACTGCGGGGTTGAAGTGAGCTCCGGATAATCGGTGGAATATTGCATAGGAAGTTGCAAGGCCTAGTCCCATGGCAAGAGCAATTTGCATGGTGCTCGCAGGTTGTCTGAGCCAGTCTATGCTGCTCGCTATTCCGAGGTAAAGAAATATGAATGTGCCCAAATGTTCTGCAAATATGTCCCTGTACAGATCAGAAGTGGTTAGTTCTCGGTATCCGATAAATTCTTTGTAATTAAATGAATAAACCATGTTTTTCACCCACGAAAATGAATTTATTTGTCAACGTGTTTCTTGTTGACAGATAGGGAATACTCTACGTTTAAATTTGAACATATAATACTCCAAGTGCATTAGGTAGGCAGGTACGCCAAGTACCCCTCAATATATGGTTACTTTATTAATTAATTATTTTATGTGTGCGAAAGTATAATAAAAATTCAATATTTATATATATTGTAAAGATTTTTTTTTTGTTATTTTTTTTTGCAATTCAGAGAACTGACAATGGAAAATAAGGAACTCCAGTGAAAAATATTATGGCTTTAAAAAAATATGTTCATATAGACCAATAAACGCTGATTCTGAATATAAAAGTTTTATTTCATAACTAGCTTTTTCCCGCGGCTTCGCTCGCATGGTGTAAGGGGGGTTCCCACTCCGCCTCCTCCACCTCCCCCCCAATTTTCTCCAATTTTCTGCCCAATTTTCTTAATTTTTCTCTCCGTAAGAACCATCCTCGTACTTCAAGGAATATTCTGAAAAAAGAATTAGCGAAATCGGTTCAGCTGATCTCGAGATTTGCGCTTACCAACACATTTAGCGATTCATTTTTATATTATAGATATTAAACGTAGAGTTCTTAAAGAAATATTAAAAAGTGCATTTTTAAACATCTCGTCAAAACACACTGTAAAGTTGGTATTACTGAATGGTTAGTGCTGACGTCACGCGTCACCAGTCATTGTATTGAAATCTTCGATTATGTAGGTATGACATAAGCCATCAGTATTAACAACATTTCATGTTATTCGTTATTTCATACTGTTTATAGAGATTTAGTTGTTGTGTTTATTGAAACAACATATAATTCAGTGTCAAAAATAGAGGAATCTCTATTAGTTTATCTCTATTATTTAAAATATTGAAAAACTACTGCACAAAATAATAGTAATGCTTCTTCTAGGGAGAATGCTTCGAATAACGGTATTCAAAATGGCGGCACTTGATCAGCTGATTGCCCAATCCTATAGTAATTTTTCAGTAGTGATGACGTCACACGATTCACCGTACATACGGTGGTCTTAGGGGGATCTTGAAAAATTAAAACTTTGACAATTATTTTAACTATTAATACTAACTCTAAAAATAAAAATAAAAATGCAGTTATTTAAGTTAGAAGGTCATTATTCATTAAAATTTAAAAAAAAATTGGACTGAAGTTCTCTATTCACAGAAAAAATAACTTCTGTCATATTAGATTTACATTACCGACATCTGTTGGTGGAAAATAAATGTTCCGCCACTACTTCCTTTTGAAAGAAACTTCAAATTTCAAATTCGTATTCGATTATTTTTCTTTCATGCTAAATAATAAATAAATAGCTAAGAAATATTACGTTGGTAAGTTTTTTTTTAATATTACGATGATATTATTAACACGCAGTTTAGAAAAACCATAATGGAAAAATTACAATTTTTTCGTACTAGTTTTACATTTCTGACATCTGTTGGTGGAAAACGAATGTTCTAGGAACATTTTCTCCAAAGATGATGAATAATGTCATAATATTATTCCATTTCATACTTATTTAAACGTGAAGTTATGGTAGAAGGTTCAAAAAGAATTAAATACTTGGATGGAAACTTTTTCCCAATCTACTATTCAAAGGTGATTGAATAATGGGAGAAAATTAAAATTGTTAGCTACTGAATTGTTCCATCGTATAATCAGTTTCAGCCTTGAGCGCACGGAAATTTGTAAGCGTTAGGTTTGGAAATTTCCCGCCCTCTTTCAAAAATCATACCATTGCTATGTACGTACCATTGAATGAACCGATATTTGACCGTTTATCGAATATTTTTAGGATTCATAAAAACATCGTTAAATTTATAAACGCGTAAATTCTGCGTATTATTTGCTTTAAAATTGACGTTTATGGTACCTACTTGGAGCAATGTCAAATATTATGACTTCTGCGTGTTGTTCATGGCCTAGTTGATAATCACAGATATAAATTTAAATTCGAACATGCATTTTTTAATATGTGAACGCATATAATATGAAATATTTTAAGAAATTTTTTTTACTGTCGGTTCCCGGAATGTATCAAATAAATCAGAAGAAATGCGAGACATCTCTGGTTTATGTGTGAAACTACTAAGTTAGCTTCTTGATTAATTGAAGTTTCTAATGCGCGGGAACTTTTGAAATAATTCCAAATAGCAGATTGTGAATAACGAGTATTTTAAGATTACTCTCAACATTAAATTTGGAAAGTATCTTAAAAATTATAATAAAAAAATTAAATTTCAATATTTTTTTATGTTACCTTTCACGCGTGGAAGCGTAAATATGACATCTTACAATTGTTAATTTTTAGGAAAACAATGAAACATATTAATTATATTTTTTATTTAAGAGTAGTTAATAATAATACATTTTATAAATAAGTTCACGAGTTAGTAACTATAATACGGTGCCTCTTTCACATATCTAGTTAATATCTTATTCTTACAACATTAATCTAATACTTTAATTTCAAGCTGGTGTTAAGTTTCTTAACTTTAGTAGTACTTAATTAAATGTTAATAATATACATATTACAGAGGCTTAATTATGTAGGATAAAACATATTTCACAAGTAAATAAATTATATCACGGCATGAACAAAAAAAATTGAAATTCGAGTTACTTAAAAATATGATAGATTTGGCATAATGTTGAATATTAATGAATAGGGCAGTTTATATAAACTATAAACTGTAAATATAACCAATAAAATCATTATTGTTGTTAATAATGTACCTATAACTAACATTCCAAAATATCAGTTTTAGATGTATGTAATTATATTAAATGTAGGTATCTACATAATTCTTTGAATTTTTACTTATTTTATTTTCTGGTTGATCAAATTCTCTTTAACGATTTATAAAATTCGGTTAGAAAATAATAAAAAATAGGCTGAATTGAGTTGCCGAAAAAACATATCAGTTTTTCAATTTCCCCGATAGATGTAGATAAACCCGTAGTACAAACGAGAAACCGGTGAATCTGCAGCTCATTTGAAGTCGATTATGTTGGATATTTATTTTGGGTTTTCGAGCAAAAGTCCGAAGTCGGAATTTTTTTAGGACAAATTTGAAATAAAATCATTTGCCAGGGAGTTGAGTAGGTTCGCTAGGGCTTCTAAAGTTTTTTTTAACCCTTTAGTTACCAAAAAGGAGAGCAAAATATTTAAAAAAAATCGATATGTTCAGATCGAATATTTTTTTCTGGTTATGTTGGTTCATCTACGTGGTGTAGATTCAGTTTCTCACTTGTACTACAACTTTCCGTCCACCGTGTATATTAAGTACATTCTACGTTGTAGGTACATAGTACCTACTTTTGAACAAACACAATGTTGTGGTAATAATTCTTAAAATATAATTACATCACTAAATACCTAACTACTGGACGTTACTGATCAAATTATAAACGTTTTAATAAATCTACAGTGTTAAAAATATAAAACTGTCACCTCTGGACACAGCCTTACTTAGTTTGAAG
This sequence comes from Limnephilus marmoratus, assembly GCA_917880885.1. NCBI lineage: Eukaryota > Metazoa > Arthropoda > Insecta > Trichoptera > Limnephilidae > Limnephilus > Limnephilus marmoratus. The sequence continues at coordinate 54,460,330 of OU862909.1, read as the reverse complement.
CCAATCGGTTTCAGACACAACACCCCTGCTCTCTAACAAAAATTTAATCCACCCTGAAAAACGCATGGATTTGCCTGAAACCGGTTGAATTAAAACGGTGTCCACCACAACTTTTATAATAATCATATTAATCTAAATTGCTTTATTCAAGTTGACTAGATCATACACATTCATTTGTTTGATAAATATATATAAATAGGTACAATAACGTGTATTAATTATAATTCAAATATATCATACAAAATAAAAGTAATGAACTGCGGATGAATTAATTCATTTTGACTTGTAAGAGATAGTTTTCACATATTTGCTACTCCTATTAATTTTTAAAAAGGGAAACGGCTACACGGTCTTTTTCATACAAATTTAAATTTGGATTTGAATCCAAAATACCCAACTAAACCTAATAATCTTTTTTTATCAAAAGATATAGCAAAAATATTCGTAGCTATAAGGTATTTTCTTTGTTTGTATTTTAAATTATAAAATACAAACCAACAAAGAAATCAATTTTGCATGAATTTATAGACAAGTTTAGCTTTTATTTGGGAGTTAATTGTAATTATTAAAAAAATAATCTTTGTCTATCTACTCTAAAAAAATTAATAAAAAATACAAGTTTATAGATAATTTTTTTGATTTATATACAACAAATTCGTGTTTCAACGAAAATCGGTCATTTGTAATTTAAAATTATGCCCATCGAAATCCTTTTTTTTGATTATTAATTTTATATTTCATCAATAATAGAGACAATACATATTTTTAATAATAATCATTAATTCATAAATAACTGCCAAAGTTGCTTTTAGTGGCGAAAAATTGAATTCTTTAAGCTTTAAGGGGTTACATGGATCCGAAAATTTTGAAAAAAAAATCCCTTTATCTAATAGTATCTAAAATATGTCTAGAATATTCTTCGAAAGTTTCAAGTCAATCGGAGTAATAGTCTAGGAGAGAAAGAGCCTTTGCAAATCCCCAGACGGTTGGGGATAGATACTTGAAACTTCAATCGCGTTTAACTCGAAACACCATTTTTGAAGTCGGTAGGTACGATTTCTCAGAAACCAATGCACCGATCTCATTGAAATTAGACACACTTCTTTAAAATAGCATTGACCAGTCCCTGAACGAAGGATTTTTTTTCGACTACAAATAATTATGCAAATGTAAATTGTATCAAAAATTGAGTTATTTTGCACACAACTCTGCCAAAAATTCAAATTTATTTTTTTGAGAAATCCTTCGTTCAGAGACAGCTTATAATTATCTATTACTAACAGAAAAACTGTTTTTTTTTTTAAATTTCAAATGAAGCTATTATGAGTTATCCTGCCTACCGCGAGGACGTTTTTCTTAGGGGTCTCCGGAAACCAAGCCCCACCGGGTGAATTTTCCGATTTTTTTCAAAATTGTTGAGAAGTTATGTGCTCAACCCATTTAAAAACCATAATTCATAATTTACATTTTTTAAAAATCTTAAAAATGAATTTTTTCTTGGTTACCAGATCCATGTGACTCCTTAAATTGCATTTATTTTAGTATTAAAAAAGTTTAAAAACTTTTCATTAAAAAGAATAAATAATTTTATTCTGTTTCTTTGGGTAGTTTGGCCTCAAATCCAAAGTTAAGTTTTGTATGTGAAGAAGACCGTGCATCCGCTATTAATTGACATAAATATGTCTCTTCCAATGAGTAATGATAAAGTTTTTGGCATTTTTAATTATCTATTTTAATTTATGGATTTGACAAGGAAATCATTAAAATACGAGTGATATTAAATCATCTTGTCTGATAATATTTTAAAAGTTCATTGTTTATCGAATCACTTGGGGTAACCGTACGCGGTGGGTAAGTGTACGCGCCGATTTTAGTTTGCGAGAATTTCGCGCATGCTTGCTTCACCTGCACTTATTATTCTATGTCATTGCGTTTTAGGCCATCTTGAACGAGGTCGTGTTAACAATGAGCCTTAATACATAGAAAATAAAAATGTATAGGAAAACGATTTTTTTTCGTAATTTTCTTATTTCGCTCTGTTACCGATGGATAACGTGATGGATAATGGCCAAGTAACCAAATTGTGTAATAAGTATCTAATAACGGTATGTAATAGTCTATTACATTTTTTGGTGAAGTAATGATAGTTTCACATGTGCAAACAAGCAATTCTAAACACTGATAAACATTGAACTGTTTTCTTTAAGCTTTTCTTTTCATATAATGAATAATAGATCACTTTGTATCAACCACTATATTATAAACAATATCTACATGTTTCGATAACAATGTTATCTTCATCTTTTCTTTTCATGTTTTTTTTACATTGACTCCACACAGAAGGCACTGAGGATAACAATTTCTCTCAGGATCTATATTATCTTAGGGTATGCTGTCTGGAGGGTTTTTTTTAAGGAAAAGAACAATAGGATGTTCTGGGAATGAAATGGGTATGAGGGGTGGGTACGAAACTGAGGGTCAGTGTATTCAGGAGTGACGGACGTATGAATCCATCCCTTCAATTGCGGTGCAAGGCGATGGGTCGAGGGATTCTGGCTGAAGAGGTCAAAAGATATCCTCAATCGGTATCTCTCAATCCGGCCCCCCACGCAGCAGGTGGACAGACACATCGGCCGCCCACTTGGGGTGACCTATGGCAGGGAAGTTTGTTATCCAATAAATGGTACCCGGGTTAATTGCGAGTGTAAGTATGCGCGGAAATGTGGATGCGTACACTTACCACACAATCCGCTACAAGCAAAATAATTTTGAAGGATGTACATATTATTTCTTCAACTGTTTAATTTTTACAGTGAAATGTTCCAGGTGTATTTTTATGTAAGAAAGTATTCTAACAGGTCATTTTGCACCCAAGATCAATTGAAAAAAGAGCGCGCACACTTATACTTTGGTACGAGTTTGCTAACCACTCATATTTGTGATGATTACATGTGACCTTTTTAAGATAACTGTTTGATTTATGAATGGTATGAGGTATTTTTGTTTGTTTGAGATATCTTAAAACGTCAATTGAATAAAATATTTCCATAGTTTTATTAAAGAAAACCTGATGTAAACATTATTTCGAACAGTTACCTCTTGTGACTCTTCTGTAGCTCCTCCCAATGTAAGTATGACAGATAAGACAAAAACCATCGTAATATTTGTTAAAAACATAATTAAAACTAACGGTAATTTGAAATAATCTACTAAAAAAAATCTTTCCTAAAATTCCAATGTAGCTATCGTTCAACATCACTCCATCAACTTCGAAGCCGACTGCAGAACAGGACTTGAAGCGCGACGGATTTTAAAGTGTCACGTGATTAAGTCAGTGCCATCGAGTAACGAAATTTTGCAAATGACGGCGATTGTTAATGATGCTCGTTGCTACAGCAGATTTGTGTGTTGTTTTATTGCAAACATTTTAAATAAACCGTGATTAGACTATTTTAAACAGAGAAGATTACTTTGTGATAGCACTGACTTGCTTGACCTGTTCTGTAGTCGGCCTTGATCAAATGATTGATGATTCTCCCTGAGACTGAGCGAGACTAATGGCCGTTGTTCCCAATCCTACTGATCAACTGTTGCGCTGAAATTTTGGTTCCCACTCCTCAAATGCACAAATACGCTCTTCCCAATGCAACTCTTCGACCAACATTTTGCAATTTGGGAACCTTTAATGGATAACCAACACCTCTGCCACAGGTCACCCCAAGTGGTTCGCTACGTTTGGTGATTTAGCAGGGGTGCCCGGGTCCATGGGGTGAGGTTTGTCTAGGTCTTGGAGGCGGATGACCTGGACACACTGAAACCCATATTCCTACCCACCCCTTAAACCCTTTTCCTTCCCAGAACTCTCCTCTCCTTCCTTTCCTTAAAAAAACCCTCCACACAGCATCCCCAAAGATGACATAGGCCCTGAGGGAAATTATTTTCCTCTGGGCCTCCTGTGTGGAGCTCATATAAAAAAAAACAGTCAAATCGACCGCAGGGCCTTCGCTTGTGTAGAAACCGAAAACTGGTTGGTTTTTAACTCAATTCACGGCGCAACTCAACTTTAAGAATTCAGTAACTATATCAGTTTGTTCAACAAAAATATAATTTATTAATGATTTATCAATTATCGACCTTAATATATTAAGTATAATAATAATTTATCAACCTCCTGAACAAAATCGATATTTTCCTGCTTTGGCATATCTCAAATTACTCGAAAACCTCTCAACCTGGCAACTGAAACGCGACTAGCACTGAAAATTGCGGAGTCGACCTTGACAACTGGTCTTTAACAAGCGCCAATGAAATTAGCAATTTACTTTCCTTTGGTTGAGTTGCCAACTGGTTTTTTTTCATTTGCCCCATTGGCGAATGGACTTTTAGCTGATCGGAGACTCAGATTGATAGTTAGAAATGTTGGGAACAACGGCCGTAAGGATTACTGGGGGTCATCAGTGTTCAGTGCTCAGTACTCCTGCTTGATGTAGAAGTAGTCTCAGGAGTCGCTGCTGTCCTGCGGCTGCAGGTGGTGTGACGGGGGCTGGGGCTGGTCGGAGGGCGGCAGCAGGATCTGCTGTTGTTGCAGGAGTTTGGCTGCAGCCGGGAAGCCGCCCAGTTCGAAGCCGGCGGGGGCCACGATACCGGCGGCCGTCGCGGTTCCCTGAAGGTATGCTATCAGTCTGGAAAATAAATATACATTTTCGTTAGTGTTTCTATTAAAAAATTGTGTTTTGTTTCGTCAAATGTGTTTGACTTGAGAGTTGGTAGCAATTCTTGAAATTATTAACAATTATCATGAAAATGTTTGGGAAATTTTAAATTTTTGGAATAATTTTTAAGATTATTCATATCAATGTAATATTTAATGAATAAAGAAGAACATAATATTAATATATCTAAACGAAACGTAAAACAGAACAGGACACAGAAATTAAAAAAGGTTAGGTATAAATTTTGTTATGAAAAGTTTAATTTTCTATGTACAGGGTGGACCATAACTGTGTTCGCGGTTTGTTTCGTTATTTTTTCAACAATGCGTGGAGCGAGCGCGGTTCGGGGGGTATCGTTAGACGCGTTATTTCATGGAAATTTTAGTCGCCATGGAGCCGTTCACGGGAGAGCAGCGCGCATTTTGTGTTCGTGCATATTACATAAACAATTATTCCGTGACGATTTCGAGACGAATGTACTGTGATCATTTCGGTTTAGACATTAATCAAGCACCAAGCGCAAAATCTATTCGGAAATGGATCAAAATATTTGAGACAACCGGCTCAACAGTAAAAACAATTAATGAAGGCCGCTCGAAGTCAGCGAGGATACCAGAAGTTAATCAGCGTGTTAGTGAATCAGTTAGGGAAAATCCACAACAAACTACTGGCAAGAGAAGCCAAGCCTTATCCATCAAGCGTACCACTTTACAAAGAATTTTACGCCACGATTTAAATCTAAAAGCTTATAAAATTCAGCTGACGCAAGAGTTGAAGCCGAATGATACCGATCTTCGACTTAATTTTGCCAATGTATGCTGGAACGTTTTGACAATTTTTTCAACATAATGTTCAGCGATGAGGCCAATTTCCATATCAATGGCCATGTTAATAAACAAAATTGCCGGTATTGGTCTGAGAATAGAAGAAGAAGAAGACCCCCGACAGAAGCATCAACCTCCCTTGCATAGCCCGAAGGTCGTTGTGTGGGCTGCAATATCAGCAAGGGGTATCATTGGCCAATATTTCTTTGAAAACTAAAGGAGAGTTGCTATGTTTGTGAAATCTAAGAATTATTGTCAGATGCTTCAGGAGTTCTTGGTCCCAGCTCTTCAAGATTTTCAAGGCCTCTTCAAGGCCACAATTCCAGGAGCTGGTTTCAGCAAGACGGCGCCACCTGTAACACTGTTAAACTGTCCATGGACCTAAACATATGGAGTTTCAGTTCAACCTTCGAGCCGAAGCCACGTCAAAATTTCGCTCCGCGTTTTTTAAATTTTAAAAATAGAAGGAGTGCAATATTGTAATTTTTTTGGTGCACCCTTGTGCATCTCCACCAGGGCTACACCCCTATGGTGTTTATTTTTCAAAAATTTTGATTTTAAGTATAGTTAAGTGAAAAACAGTGTATAAAACTAAGTTACGCATTTTTCGGGCGTTGACGCCGCATCTCCCGGTTTCCATTATCGCGGGTGTGTGCAGTTTTGTGAGACTATAGTGCCACAAAAAACCCCGTCAAATTTAACCTAAGTTTAAAAGTTCTACATACAATTTAAATTTTTGTGTTTTTTAAAAGTGTTTTTATCATCAAACAGTGTCGATTTTTCCGCGGACAGTGACGTCACTATCACCAGCAGAAGCGGAAAATTTTTCTACACCTGATGGTACCCTTGTTACTGGGATTGGTGCAGGACAAGTGCTCTTTTTTTAACATTTCAAAGTTTACCACGTGTCAAATTGTTCTAGAAACTTCCATAAAATTTGTTCATAGTGATGAAAGAACTTAGTTATATTGACTGGCGTAGTGTTAGACATTTTTATTAAATTTCGCAGATTTAGTATGGTTAAGGATTTTGATTAAAACTACAATTTCGTGCCATATCCAAAATCAGACAATTTAATATTTTCTTAGCTAAATTTGATGGACTGTCAAATTTAGCTCTCGAGACATTTCGTACCTAAGGGGTCCCTCAAGGACAAGTATTGGCCCATTTTTTTTTGTAACTTTGTAACGGGACGCTATTTCGAAATTTTAGTGACAGTTTTGGTAATTCATTTTCCCCATTCTTTTTCCCCATTTTTGGGGAAAGTTTCGAATTTCGAGGGAATTTCCCTCAAATTCCCTCGATTTGCCCCATTTTCCGTTTAAAATGGTTTCGGACGGAGTATCGAGTGGCGATTCCGATGGTGCCACTCCCATCATCGTCACTTCAAAGGATGACCGTCAATCGGTGATTCTCCGTAAGATGGCTGCACTTGAACGAGAATTGAAACACTGCAAGCCTCCTAAGAAGAAGTCGAGCAAGAATCCCACTATGACGGACGTAGTGGATGTCCCTGAAACCGACACCAACGTGGATTCAGATATGGACACGGTCCCCCCCCCTATGACACCTGTGGCAGGCCCCAGTGGAGCGTCAATCTCCGCTATTCCCTTCGGGTCTCCTAACGCATCAACCAGGAAGAGGGTTCGTATCAGTGATTCCCCTAATGAGAATCAATGGAAAGTCATCCCGGCTTTGTCTAAGTGCCAACAAATGCGCACCATTATTCTTGAGGGCTCGAATAAGCTGAAAAAATCTGATAAAAGCGCACTTAACAATTTATTGGATGATCTCATGTCTGAGATCACCCATTTGATGTTGGAGATGAATACAATTGCTACTCGGAGCTCGACTATAGAAGAATTGATGAGTGCCCAGATCGAAATGTCGAAAAAGATCGACAATATCGTACAGACGCGGCCTACAACAACCAGTGTCCCTTTCCCGGTGGCTGCACCTTCCTACGCCAAGGTAGCTACAGGAGTCCCTAACTCCAAAACCTTGGTTGTGAATGGCTATGAGCGCCCCCTGCCACCCAAACCCCTTACGGTGCTCATATATCCGGAGAAACCGGAAGGAAAAACGTCAGAGGAGACGCAAAAAAACCTAGAAAAACTGATCAACCCGCGCTCCGATGGCTTTCAAGTCGTTAGACTAAGAAAAATAAAGGGAGCTGGTATGGCCATTCAGGCCAAAAATAAAAGTGACCTGGAGAAAATAAAGAAAACCGAGTCTAAACTTGCTGCTAGCGGCTTGAAAATCGTGAGTCCCCTGGGAAGACTCCCGAAAATTGTGATATACAATGTTCCGAGGTGCGAGCCTACTAAGGATCAGGACCTATTCAAGGAAATATACATGAATAATCTGGACGGACAGACCACCCTCTCGCTGGAGGATCATCTCCGTACAATGCGAAGGGTGTCACTTTTTGGTAAAAGAGACCAACCCACGATGAACATGGTAGTCACCTGTCATCCCAGTGCTCGACGAGTGCTCATTGACAGCGGGATGTGTTTTCTTGGCTGGACTGCCTGCCGGACACGGGATTTTACAGGAGCAACTAGATGCTACAAATGTCATCAGTATGGTCATATAACAAAATCTTGTTCGCAAGAAAAGATCACCTGTCGCCACTGCGCCGCTGTGGGACACGACTTCGAGGAGTGCCCCAAGAAGACACAACCCGCTGTTTGTGCTACTTGCACAAGGTTTAAGAAGCCGGCTGACCATCCGACAGGAGACAGGTCCTGTCCAGCTCAGAGAGCCGCCGTCGATGCTCAAGTCAAGATGACAGACTATGGATCTAACTAATCCTTTATCCTTAGGTCAGATAAACCTACAGCGTTCCCGGATGGCCACTTTGGAGGTGCTGCGGGTCATGTCTGACCGTAAGATCGACATCATGCTTATTCAGGAACAGTACACTTGGCAAGGTAGGACTCCCATTAGTTTTCCGGGGGCGGTACTCGAAGTTGGCACATCTCCGGGGGCGGGTGTCCTGGTCAACACCTCGTTGATCAGCCCCCTGCTTCTGGACGGCTATTCCGATGAGTATCAAACCTGTGTATGTATTAGATTTGGTGATACTGAGATCTTTTTGATCTCAGTCTACTTTAAATACGGGAACCCGGTAGGACCCCACATCCTGAGTTTGACGCGCGCACTCAACGCGCTTAAAGGTCGTAACATTGTTATCGGAGGTGACTTTAACGCGCGCTCACCACTATGGTTTGACACAAATGACTGTAGGACGGAACGATCAGACGCCGTGGAAGACCTGATTGCCGCGCAAGGTCTTAGCATAATAAATGAACAGAGTTCTCTTTTTACCTTTTCAAACATACATGGTGAGAGCAACATTGACTTAACTCTCTGCTCTGGGTCAGTTGCAACCAGGATTTCAAGGTGGACAGTCCATGAGTGCGAAATAAATTCGGATCATAGACTTATTACTTATACGGTTGGTGTTAAGAAAACTGAGATTCCAAGATCCTCCTGGAATTTCAACACCACTAGGGCGAATTGGGATAACTTTGGGATAGCTCTACGAGATACATTAAGGGATTTTCATCATGTAGCTGCTACTGATCCGGATAATTTGGGAAATTTTTTTAACAAGGCGGTTGTATCTGCTGCCAACTCGTCTCTGGGCAGATTAAACCCAAAGACGAGCATTCGGACGCCGTGGTGGTCACCTGAGCTGACTTCGCTAAAGGGGGCCTACAAGAGAGCCCACAGGGCGCTGGGATCGGCTAGGAGTGGCGGCCGTACGGAGGAGGAGACGGCCGCTCTCCGGGACGACCTCAGATCTGCCAGGTCGGCTTTTAAGCGGGCTGTTCTTCATGCGAAACGAGCTGCTTGGCATAATTGGGTCCAAGATGTGGGTAACGCCAACCCGTGGAATATCCACAGCGCAATTGAGAAATCCGGTAAAGGATCTGACCGGTATTTGTCTACTGTAATTGGGAATTTTGATGGGAGGAACGCTGAGACGGTGGACGTGGCCTCTACCCTCGAGACTCTTCTGGGCGAGTTAGTTCCTGTAGATTCAGTAATTGGGGAAAGTGACCACCATAAACAGATTAGAAATCTGGCACGGCTACCGCCTAGAGACCTCGCCCAAGAGGATAACATGTCTAGAGTCACTAAGGCAGAAATTGAAGTTATAATTAAGGGTTTGGGTCCTAAGAAGGCACCAGGGCATGATAGGCTCAACGGCGTAATTGCGAAGCAAGTCTGGGTCCACGCCAAGGAGGAGCTCTTCCAGGTGATGGACACATGCATGAGAAGAGGTGTTTTTCCCTCAGAATGGAAGCGCGGCGTGCTCCGGATTATACCCAAGGGGAACGACAAACCATTATCAGACATAAAAGCGTATAGACCTATAACATTACTCCCTGTGTTAGGTAAAATTCTGGAGAAATTAATCAGGGAACGTCTACGGAAAACACTCTCCCCGGCCAGTGATATGCAGTTTGGTTTCGTCCCCGGGAAATCCACGGTGCACGCCCTGTCGTATGTGCTTGATTGGGTGAAGGTTTGTCCCAAGAGGTACGTTGTGGCAATTTTCCTCGACATAACTGGTGCCTTCGATCATGCGTGGTGGGCAATGATACGCACGAAGGTGAAAAACAGGCAGTGTTCCAAACTTCTGTTTAAAGTCATCGATGACTATCTGTCAGACAGAACTATTACAATCTCATTTGGTGACTTTTGCATCCAGCGGGAAGCAGACATGGGATGCCCGCAGGGCTCCATTCTTGGTCCTGACCTGTGGAATATCGCCTTCGATGACTCCTCCAGGTTACCCTTGCCTGAAGGATGTATCTCTGTCGATTACGCTGATGACAAAATGTATCTGGTCTCTGGGGACAGTAGAAAAGAAGTGGAAAAGAAAGGCAGTGAAGGTTTGCAGATGTTCCTGGATTTTGGAAAAAGAAACAAAATGACCTTCGCTCCCCACAAGACCAAGGGTCTCCTGATGAAGGGTTATCTCAGCAGAAACAGAAACCCGACCATCAAAATGGGAGAGTCCAACATCCGTTTTTTCGATAATGTAAAATACTTAGGCGTTACACTAGATCGATCGTCCTCTTTTCTGTCTCACGTCAAGGATGTATCCAGCAAGGCTCAGGCTCTCTTTTTGAAGCTAAGGAGACTCTCCACAGCTGAGTGGGGATTGCGTAATCCTGTGTTGCGAATTCTATACAGATGTGTATATGTGTCGCAAGTTTCATATGCTGCATCTGTTTGGGAGCACCGCTTGGATAATTCGCTCATACTCTTGGCTCTCAAGAGGGGCCAACGTACGCCTCTGTTGGCACTATCCGGTGCGTATAGAACCGTTGCTTCGGACGCTTTGCCTGTTTTGGCCGGTTTATTACCAATCGATCTTGAAATCAGGGAGGTGATTACGAAGCAGAAGCTGACCAGAGGAACCCCGGCAACTCATCTTGGTGTAGTTTTAACTCCGGGTGGTCCGGGGACTCTCCCTGGTCTGCTTCGTTCAATGAGGGAACTGTCGCTCCAGGAGTGGCAGCTTCGTTGGGATAGGTCGAATTTGGGAAGATGGACCTTCTCCTTCTTCCCATCAGTTAAAGTCAGAATGGAAGGGGCCTTCCTAAAACTAGACCACTACGTGACCCAACTTTTGTCTGGTCATGGGGAGTTCAGGGGAAGACTTCATTCCCTCTCCCTGTCCCCTCATCCCAACTGCGCGTGCGGTTGCACCAACCAGACGGCCGAGCAAATTCTGTGGCACTGTGAGATAATGATGGATGCTAGAGAGGAAATGCTAGATGGTTTGGATGTAGCGATTAGACCAGTGTGGAACACTGATCTAGTTTCGAACAAGGTGAATTTCGAGTGCCTGCGTAAATTTGCAAGGATCTGGGTTGAAAGATGGCCTGCTCTCAGAGTCGCTGACTAGTTTAATATAGGTCACCAGGTGTACTTGTTCCTGATATACCACGGACTACGATTCAAAAAATTTCTTTCACTCACTTGCTTTTGATGTATATACTTTTATATTTTTAATTTATTTTTCTTTTGTTATTTTCATTTAAAAGTTTACAGCTTTACTGTTTGCAGCTCTGCAGTATTTTATTTTTTATTTTTATTTTAATTTAATTTTATTTTAAATACATAAACGGCTATACTGCCTTTTATAAATAAACATATAATAGAGTACAAAAGTAAGAAAAGTAATATCATTACATAATAGTAGTTTTAAACTTAAAAAATAACATACAATTATTTTGTGTATCACAACAAAAAATAACAAGAAATAAAAGTGAGAAATATCATCATTTCATTTCAACATGTCCATATTGCGTGTATAAAGTTACATTATGGAAAAAATAAAAAAAATAAAAACTTAAAAACTGAAACCTAAAAATAACATACAATTATTTTGTGTATCACAACAAAAAATAACAAAAAAGAACAATGAGAAATATCATCATTTCATTTTAACATGTTTATGAAAAATAAACAAAAAATAACAAAAAAGAACAATGAGAAATATCATCATTTCATTTTAACATGTTTTAACTATTGTCAACATTTTTAGTCTACAATCTACATGTACATTATATTTCTTCCCCTTCTATATTGTTATGCTATTTCACCAAAATTTTTACATTTTGGAAGATTGCGGCTATATAAATATTTAAACTTTTCTGTTTTGCAGCTCTGCGGTTTAATTTTTAATTTAATTTTTTCAATTTTTCATGTTAAGTATACTTTGCCTTTTTTTTACAGCATCTACTTACTGTTACCATTAAGTTATATTCATATTGCTCTGTATTCATGATCTATTCATGAGCGCCATGGGGGTCTCCAACATCAACTCATTTAGCATCAATGATTGATGTATTATTATTTTGTCTTCATTTGTTTTATTTTTTTATTCTTTTTTTCTCCCTATGTTATATAGTTTATTTGGAGGTTGAACTGAACTCCGTTGCCTATTTTGTTTTGTCCTTTTCCCCAGTAAAGGGGTTGGACTTTGGGCCTTGTCCCTGCTTTACTTGTTTGGGCCGGCCTGTTGGACTTGGTGGGCTCCACCCGGCGCCCGCGCCACCCCCCCTGATATGAAAGGGTTGGGGGAAAGACTGAGCGGCGTCCGAAGGTTGTCCGTCCCGCCTCTGGCTACCCGACGCTTTCCTCCCTAGGGTCTTCTGAATGGTCGTCCAATTACGTCGTCTAGGCACCACCGGCTAGCTGGCTAAAGGACGACTCCTTTGGATGTCGTAACGTTGGACACACGACCTTCTTCATTCTCACGGGGACTGCCGGTTGCCGGTTGGTTACTTTCACCATTTCTATTTCAATTTTGTATATCTACACTTATTTCATTGCTTTTTTTTCTATTCCATACACAGATACCTGCAGCTCTGGAGTGTGTGGTCTCCCTCCGTTCATCAGCAACTGCATGCATAACTCATGATGGTTGCTGAAATATTATTTTTTTGTTTTCTATATCGAATTTCTTATGTACCACTAACACCTGTAGTATTAGTATACCGACCATTACAGTACAGTCTGTAGGCGATCCTACATTTCCGCCACCTAACAAAGTATGCAGGGGCATTGAAGGTCTAGATTCGTTTTATTAAATGTAGAGTCGTTCATTCAAAAAAATTAGATTCTTGCGAGAGCTCCGAAGGGGCGACCATAAGTCGCCTATACCGGGGCGGGACAGTGGTGGGAACTTCAATGTCCATGGACCGTTTGAAGGAGATGTTCCCGGAAAACTCATTTCACGAGGAGGAGACATTGAGTGGCCCCCACGGAGCCCAGATCTCAGCCCGTGTGATTTTTTTTGTTTTGGGAATTCTTAAAATCAAGAGTCTATGAAGGCAATCCGACAACAATAAATCAGTTAAAACAAAACATTGTACGGGAAATTAACGCCATCCCACGGGCAACTTGTCAACGTGTTTTTTGAGAATTTTCGAATCCGCCTTAGACAATGTTTACAGGCTGGTGGAGCACACTTGGACAATATAATTTTTAAAGCATAATGTCATTAAAATTTCCATTTATTTTACTTTTTGAAAATATTAATAAAACATGTCTAAGTTCTACCATTATTTATTTATTGTTAATTGAAACTAGGTATACAGTTAAGGGCCAACCTGTACATTTGTTCCTTAAATTTTTTCGTTTCGACACATCCATGTCAATCACTAGCAAACTTAGTGAATGACACGGATGCGTCTAAACCGGAAGCAAAAATTAAAACTAAAGCCATAGTAAATAATGCAAAATCATATATTTTTGTTTTGAAAATTTAATCGCTTAGAAGTATTATAGATGCTTCAATTAAATACTGCGTGTAGAACATACCTTGGCCCTTAAAAATATCGGTCATTTTATTTATAAGTCTTTTAATAAGCCTATAAAAAAATAAAGTATAAGGTCTAAAAAACACACTTTCAAGTCCAAACTCTCCTATTTATAAACTCCTTTTCGGATATGGTTTTATTGTATAATGTGGCAAATTCAGTTAATTTTATAATAATCGCAAAAAAAGTTGATATTTACTCCCGATCTTCCCAAAATAAAATAAAATATGTATTTTCGCGTCGTTATTTTACAATACGGCCGCTAGTCGACGAATTCGGTTTTTGAAAGTGAACCCTATGGCATCCACCGAAGAACTACTGTCCACGCCGCAGTCGCCAAACCTCCTTCGTATCAGTCACGCCCCGAACTGAGCGGGAGATGGACGCGTCACTCCGCGTCGCTTGATTTCGTGAAATCAATTTTAAATATCCGTTTTATTACAAAAAACAATGCGTAAAAAGGGAGTTAATGTTTTTTACAGGTTTTTACGAAATCAACCTTAATTTTTTTTTCTCAAATACCTTTTCCAATCTTTCCAAAAGCTTTTTCTTAAGTATTTTCAAACTCCTCCCATAAAGGGGCGTGAATTCCGATTTCGACTTTTTCCTGGATTATGGGATCGCCTTAAGTAACAAACGTACGTAGAAAATAAAACTTTTCAAAACAAAATGTCTAAAAATTGTTACATAAAAATTGGCCCAGGAAATACCATAAAGGTTAGATTTTCATTTGAATAACCCACAAGAGTCCCGACTGCTCAGTCGGGAGGATGCAGGAAGGGGAATAGCGGGGTAGGTGGAAGGGGAAGGAACGGGGACGAATGGGAAAGGACACGCAGGGAAGAGGTGGACGAGGGAGAGGCAGAGGGAGGGATTGCAAGGACACATAGTAGCGTTAGGGACAGAAGGGGGTATTTTTGTAAAATTCATGTTTCTCACACGGACAGCTGTGTGGCCTGCTCACGTATAGGAAAAGCTTCCGATTTATTCGTGTACGCACCAAACGGAAAAACTAAAATTTTTGTGTAAGTATCGAAAAGTACTCCAATAAACATAAATAACATACAAACAATTTCTTTGTGCGGCATTGCAACGCCTGCCGTGTACTGGTTAGTAAATAAATAAGCAGAATTAGTAGAAGTATTTCAGATAAAAGTGATTAAAATGACCTTCTGAGTTCTTCCAGGGCGTTAGACTGCATGAGGATGTAGTTCTTGGCAAGGAGAAGCGTGGCTATCTTGGACAGTTTTCTCACTGAGGGGGAGTGCGCGTAAGGAATCACGCTACGTAACTCGTCCAAGGCATCGTTCTGGAATATAATACAATATAGTTATTAAAAATCGGGCAAACAGATCATCTTCAACTAATCCACGTTTTTGGAAAACCTCATTTAATAACAATGATACCATTAAATTGAAATTAAAACAATTTTTTAACTTATTTCCACATATTTATTTAACCAGTACCGGTTTCGTCCTGTTATGGACATCTTCAGGCTGGCAATTGTTAATTGCCAGCAATTGCCAGCCTGAAGATGTCCATAACAGGACGAAACCGGTACTGGTTAAATAAATATGTGGAAATAAGTTAAAAAATTGTTTTAATTTCAATTTAATACAATATAATTCCACCACGTATAACAGAACAATAAATAAACTTATAACAATGATACCCTTCAAAATTAGCTTCATGGCTTCTTCACGAATTATAAACCACAGTATTTCTGCAGGGTAGCATTGACAAAATCATTAGGAGCGACCATCGGCAAACAAAGTCCAGAGAGTGTGGATGTTAAATGACACCGAAACCAAAATTATTGGTTGCAAAACTTGGGTTAAGAAAGTGCATTATTTCAGTCAAAAGTACGCAAGAAGCATTGCTTATCTTTTGTTGGTCTGCAAGGACCAAATTTGTTTCCCAAGATATTATTCTTTCGAAGTAAGGCAACGGAATCTGATGGGGAATTTGGTTATCAAATTACTCATAAGTGGGCCGAAATATTCCCCCGAATTTGTAAGACATGCCATATCTATAGTTTTTTGTTTTTGTTTAAGGCAATTCACCCTAAAAAGAGTGCTATGTACATCTAGAGTTGATATAACGACGAGAGCCACTCGTAAGCAATGCAGGGGAATGTACAATTGCCTAGTTTTTTGTCCAATGAAGATTTCGTGTGCTTAGATTTTGTTGTTTTACTTTAGTTAAAATTGCAATCGTCACTGAATAAAATCCTTGAATTTAGGAATTACAAAAATACTCTTGTGGATAGAGTTTACTGGTTATAATTTATTCGAACCTAACATCATATGTTACATTTCGGAAAGATTTCACGAGAAAACACAAAACAGTAATTGGTTTTAACTGTAACATTTTCATGCTGTTTCATTCATACTAGGTTTATTACATGCGTTTGGACGTGCATTTGGACATGCTTTTCCTTGCAATAAGTGTGTTTAAAGATGGGTTGTTTTACCAGATCGTGCATTCTCCGCCTCTCTCTGGCATTGATGTTTAGTCTAACACTCTTCCCCTGCCTGGCCTTCTGCTTCCCCCCTCCCATGCCGGCGTTCATACCTACCCCTCGCTGGGATGAGGACATCCTGAAACATAAAGTTACTTTCATGAGCTTCTTATAGATTTAGAGACTGTTCATAAATGCCACGAAATCAGAAGGTGAAAATTGTAGTAAAAATATCTCCGCGACTTTTCATCATGAACTAGAAAAATGACATTTCAAGACTCAACTAATTAAGGAAACTATTCACTCTTGTCCAGAATTTCCAACACCAGGCAAAAGCTTGTTTTTTATGTTGGTCTGTCACTACGTCACTAAGCTATTGACTCCTGGCTAAAATGGTGGAAGAAAGCCGTAATCTAGGTCTACTAGTCAACAAGGCCAAAACAAAACTAATGGTGATCAACAGGGCAAACCCTTTCGTAAGAACAAATAATGTTCTTAGACTTGGAAACGGTAAATAACTTGATATACCTAGGAGAAGGAGATTGACGAAGACTATAGACTATAGACGAAGGAGATTGAGAAACAGAAGTGAAAAGAAAAAATTGCATGACAAATAGCGCCACGATTGCAAAAGTTATGGAGTGACACAGGCATAATGAAGACCACCAAAATGAGACTCGTCCGGACCTTGATTTTCCCCATATTTCTACCGGTTGTCGAAACATGGACACTTATACCAACCGAAAGAAAGCGAATAGACACCCTCGAAACGTGGTGCTGGAGAAAAATGTTCAGGATTCCATTGACAGCCAGACGCACAAAAGTATTAATTCTGGAAAAACTAGGCATCCGCATAGGCTTTCAACTATCTGCCTCCAATGTATTTTAAGATACTTTGGACATTTTGCTCCAACTTGGAGAATCTTATGGCCACTGTCTAAGTGGAAGGCAGATGAAGAAGAGGAAGGTCACCAATGCTCTGGAACGACCAAGTATCACTGGCGTTCGGTACGCCGAAGTACGCAGCTCTCCACTCAACGTAGAACCGCGAAGAATAGAGTCCTTGACAGGGCCGTATTTACACTTTTCATTGGTATAGGCCACTTCATTTGCGCCGCCCCTTCCTCCTTCTTAGAAGATGCCACCTATCCGCACTCACCTGTAGGCTTTTATTAGGTGACGCACAATTATTTTTTAAATAAATATTCAAGCATAGGTTAAGTAGATATTCAAAAATGAAATAAAGAATTAATTATTCGTCTAATAAAAGTGTAACATGAAACAAGAATTAGAAATGGAATAGACCTTGGTATTTTTTCATTCGCTTTAAACAGAAAAAACTCCAGAACAATTTGTGGCCGGAGTGCAAAGTGCGATGCGGAAGGCTATATCCAAGTTTGGGTAAACGTTGCACAGAGATGGTTTCCTCAAAAACTTTCCTTAAAAAGATTTAGTTATGATGTAGATTCAGGTTTCTCTGCCGTCTTATTAGAGGAAATGTGACCTTGAAAGTGTTCCCATTCCTGAACTAAATCGTCTTCTAAATCATTGCACAAGAGACTGAGCTTTTTCTCAGACTCTTTGTGTTGAAAGTTCACCCATTTTTTTTTTTATTATTTTTTTCTTTAAACTATTATGCCTTCATACTATGCCTTATGCCTTCGCATATGCCTTACCTCTAATTCAGATCTCAGTCAGGAAGTTGTTTCAATATCTTCATTCGATGTTTCGTCTATAATTTTTTTTCTCATAGGGTCATCTTACTCTGAATGTCGCCCTGATATTGCTAAAGTGTGCTCATTTCAATTGAACTTTCTTCGAAATAATCAAAGTTTTCTTACTCTTGTATAATATACTCGAGAAGAAATCCATAAAAATCAGATACCGTCAGTACATCAACAGATGAGCTCTGAATCTGAGCACTCACTTTATTTTAGTTTTTCCAAAATAGCATTCCAAAAAATGATTAGTTGCCAAATAATGGTAGCCCACTGCCCAAACATTTTTTGTGAAATATTCGCAAATAATCGACGCAATCCGCAGTCCCATATGGGATCACTGGGCGTCTAAAGGTTGCTTTAAGGGGGGAAATAGGCGTAGAGCCTTAAAAAAATTTTTTTTTCATAAATCGATGGTACTATTCAAAAATATTTTCTGAAAATTTCAAACCAAAATTTCACGCCATTTAAAAGTTATATGCGTTTGAGTGAGTGTCCCTCGGACTACCACTATTTTACTGCCACTCTTATTTTCAAACGCATTTTTCTCGAAACTGCTTTTTTCGAATTTGTGTAAACTCTGGCTCCTACAGCTTTTGATTAATCGTTATCAAACTAAGAACATAGTTTCTTTATATAAATGTGCTCTATTTGAACCTCAATCCTAAACAATATTCTTATTTTAACTATTTTTTGGGGGCAAAAAAACGTTTAAAAGAATGGTAAAAAAAATCGTAAGTACAAAATTTTCACATTTATCGAAAAAATATTAATTTTCGATTTTTTTGAAAGAAGTGAGGTTCAAATAAAAGAAACACTAATAAAAAATAATTATTTTTTTTGAAAAATTGATTTCGGATGAAAATTGTGACCTCCAGCAGTTACACAAATTGTCCAGCCGGATGGCGACTTAAAATGCGCGGCAGTTGACATCTCCGTTATTTTTTTAGGAAAATATTTGAAAAATTTAAAATATACTCTTGAATATGTATGTGTTAAATGACCGTAAGTTATAAATAAAATATGATTATATTCCTTAAGTGTTAAAAAAATTCATGAAAATCACTAAAAATACGAAGTCCTACACCTATTTCTAATAAAGGTAGCCCACTGCCAAAGCATTTTTTGTGAAATATTCGCACCACAATCACAGGTCCCGTATTGGACCGTTGGGCATTGAACGACACAAATCCGCGGTCCCGTACGGGACCACTGGACTTCTAAAGGTTAATAGATAGAAAACTCTATCTATCCACAGTAACTTTTTTGTAGTTGTTTAGGTATAATCGTTCACAAAATTAATGGCGTACCAAAGCGAGCGAGCGCCGCCCCCTGAACCCTGCCGCCCCTAGGCCGCGGCCTATAAGGCCTATTGACAAATCCAGGACTGGTCCTTGACCACCATGGTGATTGAAACAGGGGACACGGTCCTCAGCAATGAGGAACCGACTTGAGAAAAAGTATTAAGGCTCACGATTCTCAGCAATGAGGAACCGACTTGAGAAGAAGAAGCAAGTGAAGAATCATTATTATTGTTATGATCTCTAGCGAGGTGTTAACTTAAGTTTTCACTTTCATATTCTAATTTTTATTTCAGTTCTTTATCTTTGATTAATTCATATAAGTACCATCCTTTACTAATAATTATTTACACATTTCTTCTAATTTCGTGTTACCAATTTTGCAAATTGTGCCTAAGTTCGTTAATAACTTACATTGGCGTTTTAAAAACTGTACAGGTACTTAGAAATGTTTCTTTTCTATTCACTCAATAATTACATAATAGCATAGGCATATCGTAGGTTCCGCAAATTTGATCGTGGTCTTCATTTACTTATGAATCTGGAGATCCCTGTTTTAATTATCACTGGAGATCACTGTTTTAACTGAACTCGGGGGAAACATGGATTTTGTCGAGTGTTTGCGAACAGGTGCCTAGGCAGATGAGAACTGTAGTTAGTAGATAGATTGGCAAATACCTTCATCATCTCAGATGTCAGCTCTCAGAAGAACATCGTCCCCCGGAGTGGCCTTCACCAATTTTGCATAGAAGATCACACACGTTAGAGCCTGCTTGTCTTACCATAAATTTATCAGGATAAAAACATATGTAAATACCTAGAACGGTTTTTGTGATGCCTTTCTCACTGAGAGGAGTTCTTGTGATGAGTCAAATATTTTTATGCAGCGTTTAAGTAATTTGGTTGTTAACCTGTGCGAGTGATGGCTCGCCGACGGCTCCGGCCTGTTCTCGTCGTGCGAGGGCGGCTGCTGCAGTCCGGGCAGGGCGGGCAGCGTGGGCGGCAGGTTGGGCCCCGCCTGCAGGTAGAAGCCGCCCAGCCCTACGGCGCCCAGGGGCGTGCGGCGGCCCTGGCCCAGTGGGGGGCTCTGCGCGGCCTCCGCTCCCGCCCCCGCCCCCGCCCCACCGGAGGGCGGCGCCCAGCCGCCGTACTGCCCATGGTCCATGCTGAAACCTGAAAAACAACAATGAAATTCACAGGAATGATTATTTTTGATAACGTATTAATCGAGTTTTGTGACACTGAAAATTCTCTGCCGGTCTCAGCATTGAAGATTACCTAGCCTCCTCTGGGAAATATTACAAGAAATTTGTAAGAAATGAGAACGGGAAATTTCCGTTGAAAATATATCTAAAATATTCTCGTGACAAGTTTGAATAGAAATAGTCGTCATTGGACCTACTACAGCTGACGAAAAGATATTAAACTTTTTTGGAAGCATCTTTATATCTACACCAATGAATAGCTTTTTTTATATAAAATTATCAAGAAAACACATAGGTACTTTGAAAGCTTTTCGCTATATATAACAATGAAGAATATTTGCAATGTTTCGTGGCAAGAATGAATCAGTTTATAAAAACGCGGGATGATGGTGGCCGAGCGCTGACGGGAGATGTTTGAAGCTGTTAGTTCTACCGATAAAACACAGATGTCATAAGTGGTCAGATTTTTAAACGGCCTAATTTTACATAATAACGCCGATTGAATGGAACTCAATAAGTACACATCGAGGGGGTTGGAAAACTCAATAACATATTCTTAACATGCTTAACTATTACCACGTTAAATTTCTACAAAGAATAATCTAATTATCATCTTAAATTTGAAAAAAGCAGTTGAATAAACCGTCAGATTAAGTTTTAAAGATACCGTCAGCTTTTTATGTATGATTTGAATCTAATGAGAAACCAAATATGAAATATAAACACAGATTTAATGAAGACAACCAAAACTATAATGTCTATAATCGTTTTATTTTAATAATGAAAGCAACTTAACCCAAAAAAACTTTATGGGATTATTTTATCAAACACGAATGTTTGCTTAGTACACATTTTTAATTTGAAAAATCACTTGCTAAATAATTAAATTGAAAATACATTTTGTAAAAATATCACTTACCTTTCGTTTTAATGTTTTTGTAACCCCGAAATATTTACAAATCACAGTTAGCTTTATTTGTATTCACTTTAAAAACCATCACATTAATTTAAACATTTGAACAACTATTTATTAAATAATCGTAATTTACGTAAAAACGTCAACAACAAATCTGTTCAATACAACGTAAATAAATAGGAGCCGATTCGCTACATTATAGCTTCAGGCAGCTTAAAACGTCACTTGGATGCCTTTAATGAATGAAATAAAAGTTTAAACGTCAGATTAATTAAGTGTGTTCAAAATTGAAAGCGTAGTTTGACGTGTGGCAATTATTTACCTTCGCGAAAGCCGATAGTGGCGATTTTCTCTCAAAGATGTCTACCACTCCGCTGTAGGGTGTCCCTAGGACTGGGTAGGGTGGCCGCCGGGAGGGGGCGGAGCCGATTATCTTTCACTTAGGGGAGGTGGGGTGGTGTGAGTGCGCTCCGTGAAGTATTAGTTCCTTTGGCGGCCGCCGCGGCTCCACTGCCGGGGATGCTGCGGTAACTACTACACGAGATTTTGGTGGGGATTTAGGACTGGCGCCCATTGTGCGGAGAGGAGAATTCGCTCGATCAAAGCTATTGTTCTTGCAACAGCTGTACGATTTTTATAACTGACTAATTTGATTCAATGAACCATCATCTCATTAGACACTTGAAAATAAACCTGAACGTTATATTGAATTTCAGATCATAAGGGTCTCATAATAACTGCCAATTGTTTAAAAGGTTCTCTTGTAAAGGGTCCTTTGTTAGATCCTAATAATAATAATATTAACAAAAAAGTTACTGTTACTGAGTTAAAAGTTACTGAGAAAAAACCAACGTAAAGATAGAGTTTTCAGGAAAGCCTGAAAAAATATAGTTCAAGCAAACTATAAAACTCTGAATTAAAGTTAAGTTACTTTGTTTACACCGCTTTATTAGATACAAATTTATGTTTTCTTCTTTATAAATTCTTCTGCTGTTTTGGGGTTGTTCCTTCCCCCCGCCCTCTATTCCATCTCCGAACGTAATCTCCTAATCTATATTTAACTTTAGTTTACGACTCATTGTCGCAAAAAGGAATTATTCTCAAAACATCTTGCAAATTTTGCATCTAGTAAACAAAAGTAATTTGATTTTATTTCAGAGTTTTATAGTTTGCTTTACCTTAAACTGCTGACGTGATTTTTTTTACGTATACTCTGACATGGGGGCCTGGGCGGCCTGTTACTTTAAACGTTTATATATTAGAGATCCATGAAAATTTTGAGGTCCAGATTATTATTTATTGGACAATTTTATTTTATTTTATTATTATTTTTTATTTATTTATTATATCATAAAATATAATAAAATACTTTTTTATTATTAAGTATCTTATATTAGGCAATTTTGATATTTTGTAATAATTTTTGGCAAAAATCACTTGAGATCAGAAATCAGTCTGTATTATCCATTAAACTAAAAAAAACTACGAACTTACTTTTATAATAGTTGATTTAATTTTATAATGAGTTCCAGTTGCGACCATTGTCTTTTTTTCTGTTTTCTGTGTTTTGTTCTCTTTCATATTTTCGTTTAGATTATTATTTTTATCTTCTTCTTCAATGATATATTACGTTCAAAAGTTATAAAAGAGAGTTTTTCTTAGTTTTTAGTTCCACATGAATAAATTCGGATACATTTATCCGAGACGCTATCCAGGATACAAACAAATTCTTACAATGATTGTTTCCAATAAAAAGGGTAGTTGCCCATAATATGGAAAAATAATTAGTTGAAGATAATATTGTTAATTCTAAAAATTTGAAATATGAGTTTGACTATTATGACGGCTTGACAGAAGGTGGCAATAGCGAAATTGGTTAACCCGCACGTCCCGGTTGGACGAGAGGTCTGGGTTTGAGTCCCAGTTGCGATCATTGTCTTTTTTCTGTTTTTTGTATCTTGTTCTCTTTCATATTTTCGTTTAGATTTTATTATTGTTATCTTCTTCTTCAATGAAATATTTGGATGATTTATATAGCGCCGTTTTTGTGAAAAATCACCTCAAGGGCGCTGTGCATAATATTTTAATAGTGTCTCGAATAAACCATATAAAACTTTAGTAAAATTGTTTATTTTTATTTTTATATAGTAAAAATTAACTTTAAAAAAGTCACGAAAGTACTGACGATGGGTCAGAGAGGCCCGCAAAAAATTGAAACGAATTTACTTATAGAAATTTAACTTTAAAAATTTTAAATTTTTAACTCACGGCTCTGGCGTCTCTAAATTCAAAGCTACTGCGTCACGTGCGGAGGAGGAGAGTATTTCGATATTATTATTATTGCTAGGACGGAGCGGCCCCCACGTCAGCAGTTAATGTTTGAAAACCGCTTAGAGTTTTCAGACTTTCCTGAATGCTCTTTCCTAATGCACTGATATCAGAAAACCCTTAAATAATAATTTCTATTTTAGAATACTCCTCATCAAGACCTATGTATGAAGTATCTTGATGTTCGGCTGCGAAACATGGTGCCTATCCGAAAGAGATAAACGGAGACTAGAGGCTTTTGAGATGTGGTCCTATAGAAGACTACTAGGAATTTCCTGGAGAGACCACATCACAAATGAGGAGGTTCTTCAAAGAATCGAAGGAGGAAGGTACCTGCTCAGGACCTTGTCCGAAAGGCGCGCAAGATGGATCGGCCATGCAATAAGGCAAGAAGGCCTCTTGCATGCCATAATGGAGGGTATGACCGAGGGGACAAACGCTAGGGGACGCTTACGCCGAGAGTACCTGGAGGACCTGCTGGTGGACGTGCGCTGCTTATCATATGCAGACTTCAAAAGAGCCGCACAAGACAGGGAAGAGTGGAAGAAACGAATAGATGAAATTGCTGCAAACCAATCCCAGGATTGAAACCAGAGAGAGAATAATTTCTAGCATATTGATTAACAAATGAAATTTATCTTATTGTCTTAATCTAGACATATTTCCAGTAAAGCACTCTTTTCTACAGTGTACGTTGATTGCGGAAATTTGAATGCTGTAAAGAACAGACTTTTAGAGTAGTCCATGAGAACGAAAAGAAAGTTTTTTTTTTCAAAAATACATATCTTATGTTTTTGAAGAAATTTTCCCCACAGGAAAACTAAACCCTTTCACACACTTCCCCAAATGATCATCTAGTCAACCCACGCTATGCAATTGCACTATACAACGTGTCCGGAAACTCGTAGTACAAGCGGGAAACTGGTGAATCTACATCACGTAGAGAACCCTAAAAACTTATTTTTTTCGATCTAAGCATTTCGATTTTAATATTATTTTTTTTTCTATTTTTCAATTTTTTCGGTAACTAAAGGGTTAAAAAACAATTTGAATCCGGTTTACCCTTCGTTGCATTTTATAAGACATTACGCAGCTGAAATCAACCCTCTAGTGAAAATTTTTTCCAAATTTAACCAAAAAAATTCCAACTTCGGACCCGATTTACTCGAAAACGAAAGATCAAATCAAAAAAAGTTAAACCACAAAATCGACTCCAAATGTGATGTGGATTCTCCAAATTCCCGCTTGTACTACGAGTTTCCGGACACCTTGTATAAGTATTATAAATACAAAATAATACAAGAACAACATGTCAACCTAACCTACTAGAGACCAAATGGGAATATAATTCACCGACTCCAGATATTTTCATATCAGAGGGTTCGGCTCTGTGGCATTTCTAATTGAACCTATAAATCCTACTGATCCCTCAATATAAGGAAAGAAATAAGAAGGAAATATTATAAAGAATGCCTTACATCTTAAAAACTGTTTTTATTTTTTTATATTTCTCGAGTAAAAAATCTTATCTCTAAATTAATTTTCAACCAAAACTTTATATTACGCTGATGCTTTTTTTCATATTTTTTGACATCGTTCGTCCATTTCATACGCTGCCTAGGAATACCTGCTTTTGTTTTTTGGGGTATAGATGATTTACATATTTATTCTTATTTTTATTTCTATTATCCTTTAAATATTATTATTTGTTACTTTTATTTTTATTTGTTATTCTATTTTATTTTTATTCATACAAGATTCACCCACTTTAACTCCTTTCCTGTATGTGATCATGTACCTAATACTAGTATCAATATTTGAGTTAATATGTATGCTATATGTTTGTACTTTCATCTACATATATATGGATGATTATACTTAATATGACATCTTATGAATCTCGACTACCATAATACGGCATTTGCCTAGCTTGGTAGTCGAAAAACCATGTGAAACAAACCTGTAACAAACAAAATGAATAAAGAAAATAAAAAATAAAAAAATAACGCCGAATAGATCATTCAGATTAACGTTTTTTGTAAATTCTGTTACTTTATTTTTAATTTGTCATAAAAAATCCTATTAAAATGCACTTCGAAAAATTTTTGAATCGAAAAATGATGTGTTTAACTAATTTTTTGTCTTTTACAGAATTTCAAATTTGTTTGTTTATATTGTAATATCTGTCGTTCGGGAATAAGAGCAAACGTTGTAGCGACCATAATTTTATACATGACAATTTAATACTTTCACGAAAAAAAACTCTAATATTTATTAATTCATTAAAACCCGTGTAATGTAAGCACATAGGTAATGTGTTTATTTTAACGTGAAGAAAATACATTTTGTAAAAGTGAAACATAAAGCAAAGAATCCTAAATGTTCACATAATATGGGAAATGCATCTCGTCGCTTGCTCAGGATTGGTTTTTACTACTGTTTGTTCTACTGTTTGTACTCTTATGTCTACAAAAACTTGTATTGAGAAATAAAAGTTTTGAAGTTAAAAAAATGTTTTTATTAATTAAATTAATTATTATAAATTAAAAAAATAATTACAAATATTTTAAAAAAATAAAAGGGTCAATCTTTATCTTCAAGTAAAGAAACAACATTTTTGGTTGAATTTTGAACGAACTAACACGTACTGCATTTACAGCTTAAAATAACCCAAAAATACAGGAGTACAAACCAATCCTCAAGAAGCGATGTGTTAACTGGCATTTAACTAGGAAGCCACAAGCCAAAAATGTATGTATAATAATTATTAGTGAGTTATTTGTTTTGTGAATTATTTTATAAGATAGAAAAAAAATCTCGATAGAAACTGTCACAGATAATTTTAGCCAAAACACTGTATTTGTAAAAAGTTGTTTCTTATATGCGATTATACAGTTCTAATAAATAAAGAAATACATTTTTTACTAATTTACACGTATATTTTTTGAAAAGTAAATAATATTTTATTTTAATGTTTAACGGAAATTGTAGAAAAAGCTTCAATTTATCCAAAACATAATTTTTTGCATTTATAATGTAAAACAATTCGTAGTAAAGATTAATTTTGTCCATAAACAAACTCAAATCTTTCAAGAACGCCTGAAAAATTCAATTGTGTATCGGTGACTCAATCCCTTATTGTATTTTTCAGCCTTTCTTGAAAGATTTGGGTTTGTTTATGGACAACACTATTTATTTACATTAATATTAAATACGTACGGGCGCAAAAATTAATTCACCTCAATATTTTAAAGCAAAACGTGCAAAAAGTACTAAAAACCTAAAATATTTTAATTAGTCCCATCTGTGAATGAGTAGATTATAACGTACGTGACGTTTAACCTTAAAAATAAAGTAATTCACTTGCTTTTTCCCAAATATACCAGCACATAATATTATGTATGAATTTAAATATCAGCGTCACCGTGGCTCGGCCCAGTGCGAACCGTGCCGAAATAAAAGGGTGGCAGCAATTGTTTAGGGTGGCCCCCTCCCCCTACCGGCAGGTGGTGGGTGGTGTTGGGGGATGTTTGGGGGAGGGGGAGGGGGCAATCGACACAACCACTGTTAGCAGTGGTGCTCAGCAGCATCTCTAGGGGACGCTTGGTGTTATACCGTTCTATTACTTGGTGTTATATAATATTAGATGTTGATTTTTTAATAATATATTAATGGATTTAAAGAGTTAGTAATAAACAGGAAAAAATGCGTTTGATGAAATTAAAAATTAAAAGAATAATTATGTTTGAAAATACGGCGTGATGAGCTACCGTCTTTAAGTACATCTTTTTGATTGAAAAAGAAGATAATACTAATAAATCTAATCGAAAATTTGAAAAAGAACAAGACACAGAAAAACAAAAAGGTAACGGTCGCAACTAGAACTCGAACCAAGGATCGCTCGTCATACTGGGATAAGCACCTTAACCAACTCGGCCATTGAGGCCTCATATTTTTAATAGATTTTTATTATGAATTTGAAATACGAGATCGACAATTTTATTATGAATTTGAAATTGAGTTTACAAAAATAATTTAAAAGTAAGAGGTCTCAATGGTCGAATGGGTTAACGGGTTACATTTGTCAAAATATAATACATGAATTATTTTATTCGAAGTGATGAGCAAACAAAAAGAACAACTTCTCAACAATATTGACAAAAAATTGTCATAAAAAAATTCGGAAAATTCTGCCGGCGGGGCCTGGTTTCCGGAGACCCCCAAAAAAGTGTCCTCGCGGTAGGCAAGATAACTCATGATAGCTTCATCTGAAATCAAAAAAACATTTTTTCCTGTTAGTAGATAAGTATACACGTAAGCTATTCTTGAACGAAGGATTCCCGAAAAAAACTGAAATTTGAATCTTTGGCATAGTTGTTTGCAAAATAATTAAATTTTTGGTACAATTTACATTATGTATAAGCCTTGTAAAATTATTTGTAATCAAAAGAAAATCCTTCGTTCAGGTACTGGTCAATGCTATTTTGAAGAAATGTGCTAAATTTCAATGAGATCGGTGCATTGGTTTCTGAGAAATCGTGCCTACCGACTTCAAAAATAGTGTTTCGAGATAACACTATTGATGTTTGAAGTATCCCGGTCTTTCCCAACAGTCGAGGGATTTGCAAAGGCTGTCTCTCCTAGACTTTTACTCCGAATTGCTTGAAACTTTAGGAGAATATTTTTGAAATATTGTACTATTAGATAAAGGGATTTTTTTTATTTTTTTCAAATTTTCCGCCCCCCTTAAGGCGCTTGTCCCGGTAAGACGAGCGATCCTAGTTTCGATTCCTAGTTGCGACCGTAACCTTTTCATTTGTCTGTGTTTTGTTATTTTTAATATTTTCTTTTAGACTTACTAGTATTATCTTCTTTTTCAATAATATACTACATTCATGGGTCAAAACTTTGAAAGTTTATTCGAATGAAAATTGATATTTGAATTTATCTTTGGTTTTCTTGATTGAATGAATGTATGAGTGAAGTGGTATCTTGGAAGTGGAAATTATCTCACTTCCCGACATCCGCAGGAGTTGCAACTCAGCAGATAGACTCGTTGTGGATGACAATGCATTCTATCTTTTTTGGTGGCAATCACGCACACACACACACACGGACATACACGCATTTCTATGAGATCATTAGAGCACCTAATATACGAAATGAATATCGGTCTCACCAACTTGGATTTGGCCCGGTTGGTAGCGCGTTTGATTTCGATCATTGGGTAGGAAGGTTCAATTCTCAGTCAAACCAAAAAAAAAATTAAGTTTTAAAAGGCATTTGAAAACAGATTATATAAAAAAAACTTGTTTTTCAGGTTGATGTTTTATATTCTTGTACTTAGTGAATACGTTTGACAAATCTTCCAAACTGTGTTATTAAGGCGTGGTATTTTTAAAATTTGATGTTTGGAATAATTGACTAACAATTTAAGAAATCTGATATTTTTTATAAATCTATGAGTATTTTTTTTTTAATATATATCTAAAGAAGGATATCTGTTGCGGGCGGACGCTCGGCGATGCACCGGTCGGGGGGCGTTTGTTTGATTTGAATACAATTTTATTCCAAGATTGATGAAAATTTGCACACTTTACCATTAAAATAAGGTTACTGTCTTATTTCGAAAACCTCTCTGTAAAAAGGGGTAACACAGGGGACTTGGACTATATGTATCATATCAGAGGGTTAAAATAATTCCGCTTAACAATAAAATCTAAATAAATGGAATATTTCTGAACGTATCCTAAAATAAAAACTGTTCTAGAAAAATGATAAAATATGCTTTCAAAATTATAAATTTAAATAAACATAATATAATTTTCGAAATACAAACACAAAAAAATTTAAAAAATGGTTCACCTCACGTTTTTCTGACTAAAATTACTGATAACGAAAAAAAAAACAAAACATTTTATTAGACAAAATTATACACCTTATTATCGCCTCACTTTTTTGTCGTTTCATGTAAAACTAATTTATACAAAATTCACAAAGTTTTACAAATTTATTTCGACATGCGATTCGAAACTTTGGTTTCATAAAGGTGTATATTTTACTTCTTTTGTGGTACATTTTGTATTTAAAAATGAAGCGTGGTCTTTTCTCTTTCTAACACCGTTTATATCATATTTATCACTATGATAGTAAGGGATAAACTAACTGATATTGTCTTCCGCGCCAACAAAATGCTTGGATTTGTTCTTCGTAATGCGAGATCATTTACTAATGGAATTGCAATACGGAGAACATATGAAGCACTTGTCCGCAGCATCCTTGAATATAGCTCCATTATTTGGCCCCCTTCTGAACAAAACCATATCCTAGAAATAGAAAAAGGGCAAAAAAGGTTTATACGTTATTTGTATATGAGGGAATATAAATACTACCCATTCCTGTATCCATCATTGTTCTTAACAAGAATGCTCGATTTTAATACCCTAGAAGCCCCCCGAAAAATATTTTTAGCAACATTTTTTTTAAGTTAATCTCCGGTACCATACTAAATCCGCCAATATTAAAAGAAATCAACTTATATGTCCCTAACGCGTATAATCGTGGGAGATCCCACACACTTTTTTTATGCTCCGAAAGCGAGAACTTCTGCCTATCAGAATGCACCATTAAGCAGGGCGACTCAACTGCTTTACGACTGTGCATTGAGCATCGACATCTTCAATGTCACCTACAGAGAATTCAATAGCTATCTCTTGACATACGTCACAACATTTAAACATGCCCCCTTTAAAAAAAATGTAATCTTTTCCATAATTTTTTAGTGTATAACTGTTTAACGGAGAACCTGAATAAAATAAATAAATAAATAAAAAAAAAAAAATTCTGTGAGATCTACATATATGAGTTGGCCCCTATGGAGGTCAAATAGACTCTAACGATTGCTAGTATTCAAGAAGTTAAGGAACATACTTGACTTACTTTAACCAGTGATTCCTTGCATCATTTGGAGTAAAAAATTTAAATGATACTTTGGTCACCGGTGACATTTCCGAAGTTTTTTTCTTCGCCAAATTTTTCCACCCTTCCCTTCCGCCTTTTTGCACCCTTCAGAGCAGAATTTTGAAATCACAACTTATTGTAGAAATTTTGCATATTTGACGTTCGAAATATGAGAAAATTTCTGTCTACTTATGATTGCTAAAAGTCTCCGCCAAAATCCGCGAAAATGAAAAACACGGTGAGTCACAAACAAATTTACAAATTGTGAGTCACTAACAAATTTACAAATTTATGATTCATATTCTTCTTCTTCTTGTGCCCTGTCCGTTCAACGGAAGTTGGCTATCATGTTGGCTATGCGGACTTTGTTTACTGCGGCCCGGAACAGATCCACGGTAGACTGGCCAAACCACTGTCCCAGGTTTTTTAGCCATGAGGTTCTCCTACTTCCAGGGCCCCGTCTTCCGGCAATATTTCCCTGCATTATGAGATGCAGGATCTCATACTTCTCTGGATGTCTCATCACATGTCCAAGATATTGAAGTTTTCGGATTTTTATAGTTTTAATTACTTCCTTTTCTTTATTCATCCGAACCATAACATCTTCATTTGTAACCCTGTCCATCCAGCTTATTTTAAGTATTCTTCTGTAGATCCACATCTCGAATGTCTCAAGTCGCCTAATTAGTTCTTCAGTAAGCGTCCATGCTTCCATTCCATAAAGTAATATCGAAAACACGTAGCATCTGACCATTCGCATTCGTAATCCAAGGTTGAGATCATGACTGCAGAACATTTTTTTCATGCGGATAAAGGTTGCACGTGCTTGCTCAATGCGGCATTTGATTTCAACTGAAGGATCCCATCTATCATTTACATTGCAGCCCAAGTATATAATTCTCTGTACCTCTTCTGGTTTTGTGTTCCAGCAATATAAAGATTTTCATCCAATGCGTTATTTTTGCTTATGAGCATGTATTTTGTTTTATTAATATTCAGTTCTAGCCCGAAATTCTCATAAGTCTTCACTACTTGATTCAGCAAAAGTTGTAAATCCTCAATGTTACTTGTTAGAAGTACTGTATCATCTGCATAACGCAGGTTGTTCAGAATCTTCTCATTTATAACAAGTCCTTGAGTAGCTTCTTGCAGAGTTCATTGAATATTCATTTTCTAAATTTTTAAATTAGAAAATTCACTAAGTTTTTTCACTCGGAATGAAGCCGGTAAGATACGTAAGCATGTGTTTTGACTGAAGTTTTACTAGAAGTTTCTACGTAAACATTCTTTAATAAGTAGGTAATAATTTAACTACCTTACTAAATCTTTGATAATCGCCTCATAATCTTCCACTTATGTGTTTACGAGTACGAGATAATATTCACGGGAAACATGTTTAACGTTTGAAATGTGAATTTCCATTTGATTAATCATTTGGCAGGTTTAATAGCAGATTTTTTTTCTTTATTCATTGCATTTGTTAAATACATAATATGTTTATTGAGGTATTTTAAATAGGTACATAGATATATATGTCTTAATACAATCCTTATTTATATATACACTTAAAATAACACATCTATAACAAATCAATCACATATCTTCGCAATTTAATTTTAAATGTTTTTATGCTCTCTTCCAATTTAATTTCTTCTGGTAATTCTCCAAATATCTTCGATGCTCCGTACATCAATGACTTTTGACTGTGTTTTTTTCCAGAAGGGGAAAACAAAACATTTTTCAACCACCATGCTTAGCACATGCCCGTGTTGTGGTGGTCGTTAATGGTAGGATCCACATTAACAATAACATTATGATATTATTTTATTTAATGTATTATATTATTTATATTTTATATCATATTATTAAGGTTTATGTATCGGTGAATACGTAAATACGTGTTTCCGAAAGTGATGTCTCTGCGAAACGCCACTGAGCAAAAACAGTATTTTGTCATGCTTCACCAATTTATGTTTAAAAAAAAATGGGACGGGTTTAAATAATTACAGAATTTATTTAATTCATTTTAATAATCACAGAATTTAAATAGTTCATCAAAAAATTTCCAAGTAAATATTCAAATTCTGTGAAAGACTTACTCAAGTAGTGTTATTTACAAAGTAGTGTAAATATAACAGAACTCGGATAGGACTTTCAATAAAATTTCAAAGTTAAAATTAAAGTTCTGCGAACGTTTTATTGAAGTTCTGTTATTATTTCACTTCGGGCCGGTTGTTTCACAGTACTTTGATAATAATAGAACTTGAATAGGTCTTTTAAGGGACTTGAATTTTGACTTTGAAATTTGATGAATTTTTGAACACAGCATCACATAGCACTTATAAAAATAGGGTACTAGTAGATACATAAAATAATTTATTTGTTTACATGTTATTATAAAAATATAACTTTATTAATTCTCTATGGCTATGGAATTTCCCTTCCGAAATGCAGCTGTGTGAGTACTTTAATCATGCTAATTCTGGCAGCAATTCCAAGGACTGGTTGTTTCACAGAAATTCAAATGTACCATTGTCATCAAATGGCCCTTTCGCACCAGTTTGTTTTTTTGATAGTTGTAAGTTCCCCGTTAAATAAAGAGCTTTGAACATTGTGATCAACATAAGAAGACATCAATCGTTTTTGTCTGCTTATTACAAATTGATAAAAGTTTCCCGCTTGTATTACAATTTTCCGGACACAGGGAATATTATACTTTTACAGGCACATTTTTTGTTTTTGTTTCAAAAGTTGGTACAAATGAGCGGCGGCGGGCTTAGGTTTTTGGTCACCGGGGGGAGGAGAGGGGGGAGGGGGTTAAAAATTGCAAAAAGTTGGTCACGTAGTATGGGTACGTTCCCTAACACGTGTTAAGAGGGTATAACCAGAGAAATCAGAAATATGTTATTTTTAAATTAGATTTCAGACGTATTGACTCTTTTCCACAAAAAAAATATAAATTGATTTCGAAAGATTGTTCTTTTATCTAGTAAACGAATATTTTAAATTTTGAGAAAAAATGATTATTTTTAGTATAATAAGGTTGTACCATAGGCCGTTGGCAGATTTGTTAAATTTACAAAAAAGATTTTGTACTATACAACATCCATTTCAAATCATATAATCTTGCAATAAAATAAATCAATACATTATTACCTAGGAAACGCATGTTTTACAATTTTAATATTAGAATTAGTTTAAATAAAATCATTAAAAAATATGTACGTACGAGTACATGTGTTTCTTGACGAATATTGGTATAAAATACTCAATTAATGAGGTCCTTCCTTTAACCTGTCAAAGGCCAGGGTTTTTTACCTTGCCTTTTTTAAATTACCTTAAGAACAAGAATGGAGGAAGCTATTTTAAGCTTTATTTTATGTTATATATTAATGGAATAAAATTTAAAATCTCATCCAAATTATTTGAATTAATATTCATTTTTGAAATTCGATTCTCGCGCGCCGGCGCGTTCCTGGCAAATGACAGGTTAAGTGTTGATTATTGACAAATGTTTATTCCAAGAAGTAGTTAATATGTTTGTTGATTTTGATTTGTTTTATGGCAGTAATATCAAAAAAATTATTATAAATTATTATTATATGTATATATATTTAAATACTTCAATTATTGTTTTTTTTTTTATTTATTTAATTTGAAACGTGCTAATTGTCTGAGTAAGTGTAAAAGATAAGCCAAATAACAGTAAACAATCGGTTTTTAACATGTCTAAAAAAATTTTGATTTCGGCCGAAACTAAGGCAGTCACCGAAGATTCGGTTTCGGTTTCGGTGGAAAGTCCTGTTTCAAAGCAAATGAATATACATGATTAAAATTTGAAATGTTTGAAAGACATTTGACTTTTTTGGTAGACGTATTATTGGACTTTTTTGGTAGACGAATTATTCGACTGTAGGCACAGTAGTAATGTTTCTTGACCGAAATAATAATTCTGATCCACGCAACCCTGTGTGAGGACTTGAGACATTCTAACTTACAGCACAACAGGGTTATTTAAAAAAAATGAACAATTCTTCAAATCAACCCTTTGGAATATCATGACTGCGTCTGTCTGGCGGTAACCTCATGCGATAATGTGATCTATAACAAGCTACTTTAGAGTTCATTATTGCATGACGTTACCACGACAGATGGAACCTTATTATTCCAAAGGGCCGAAATATTTGAAGTTAATTTTCACGCTATGTCTAAGTTCTATTCAAGTTCTGTAATTATAATCATTATAGGCCAGTTTGAAAAGAACTTTCAGAGAACGTGAAATTACTTCTTACTGCTTTAGTAAGAACTAATTTAGAATACAATTCCACTATTTGGTTCCCGTACTATAAAGCACATCAAATAAAAATTAAGAAAGTTCAACATAAATGTTTAAGGTTCAGTAATTTCAAACTCTCCATACACATTGAAGAAATTAATTATGTAAACTTAATGAAAATACTTAATTTAACTGACTTATCGTGTAGAAGACCTAAGAGCGATCTGGTACTTTTATTCAAATTAATTAATGGATCACTTGACGCACCTGACTTAACAAAACTAATAACATTCCGAGTACCAAATCGTGACACGAGACTTCCAGAGCTGTTCTTTGTTTATCCGTCTAAAACTAACTATTTCATTAACTCCCCAATCCAAAGACTACATAGGCTTGGAAATAAATTCAGTTCCGACGATATTTTTATTTATTCCTTACCTAAATTCATATCAGAAATTACTAAAATTCTGATGTAAATTTTAATATTATTAATCCAATATTGTTTTTTATTGTTATTTCTTTTTAATTCTGCTTCCTTTCTATTTGTGTAAAGGAAGAGAAATAATACTATAAAATAATTGGTTTTTTATTGTTTCTATTTCTATTATTACTATGTCAAACGATTTATGTAAATGCTCCAAGGGCGTAAATAAATAAATAAATAAACGTGAAAATTAAATTCAAATACTTGATGATTTGTTAAAATTTTTTGAAACAACCCATCCTTAGTCTTTCTCCGTTACTTCATTTGGTTAATTAATGATTTTTATTTTATTTTATGTTAATTAATTTAATATAATGTATTATTCATTTGTGAGCGATATTTTAAATTTTCTAGAGACATTATTTTTTAAATAAACCTTTAATCATATTCTATCAGAGTCGCCAAGATTAAGTTTCTGTAAGAACACATTTAAAAAGAATTATTATCTTTTTTTTTCTCGATGCATAGATAATACTTATGATTTGTTCGCCGTAAGAAAGAAAAATATTTTTTCTTCTTAGTTTATCACAAATATTTCTACTTGATTACGTAGATAAATTACTAAAAAATGTCGAAGTGTTTCCATATTTTTCGTTGCATAATCGGCATTGAGTGAGGTGACACTTTTACTAATAATTTCTGTAACTAAAGGAATGTGTTTTCTAAATATCGAATTTTCTCAAAATTATGGACGTTTCGAGTCAAAATGTTTTTCATGTTTGGTATTAAAATGTTATCTTTACATTCGTATATTACTATTACTACCATTACTATACCATTCATCCGATTGCGATGAAAATTTGTTGTGTTGTTGTGCGCACTCCGCGAAGGTTTTTATATATAATGGTGAGCTTTGGCGTTATGAAATTTGTAAAAAAATCCAATAGGTGGTGGCGCGCGAGTTGTTTGTAAAATGTGTGAATTTCATATAGTTTAGCGGCTGGGAGGGAAGGAAGGAAGAGGAGGGAATCCGGGAGGGGGAGGGAGGGAACGAAGGAGGATGATCGCGAGAAGTTCACGGGATGGAGAACGAGGAGGGGAGGGGGGGAGGCGGTGAACGTGACAGGGAACGCCGGAGAGGAACGGGAATTTGAATGGCATTGCAACGCACGCCGGGTACTCGATGGTTATTTATAAATACTAAAGTATTTGATTATACGTCAACTTTAAGAAAAAATAAATATCTAGTGCATTTAAATTACCTCAGAAAGATTCCGAAATTCCTTGAGAAATTTCAACGTCCATGGGACTTGCACATACACAGGTAAACATATTTAAAGTATTGATTCTTAAACCAAATAACCTTAATTATTATACCTGTTACAACGTGTTTTAATATTTATGTTGCTAAGGGAAACCTCATGATAACAGACACCCCCAGATTTTTGCTACGCCACTGGATATTGGAGATATCTTATAATGAAAACTTCCCATATTCGTGGAGGTAGAAAAAAAATCATATCCATTCCCGCATTCGTAAACCTTGTTAACAACCCACCAGTCAAATAATTATTACAAGCACATGCAACACAATGGTTCTAAGCCCCCGTTGCATTGTTTTCAGTTTGAATGGCTCTCTAGCTAAATGTAGGGTGGCTTGCCTACCCCTAAATAAGAGTCGTTCAATTCAATGATCACCACTGGCCTGCAAATGTACTATCAAACTTACCCCTATATTTGCACTCCCAAAATTCAACGCCAAAGCATAACCATCCGGTAGATGGCAGTAAAAGCGTATTTTGCATTATTTTTGCTACGACTGACTACGTGAATGTGTGGATCTCGGAAACAAGGGATGAATGAAACTCGGCTAAGCTCTGCCGCTAGGAGGCGGTAATACCGCCGAACCAATGATAATAATAATTTTATTCGTACTCATCCAAGGTTGCGAAAAGTGTGGCTTTCTAGGAAGAAAATAATTGCGATGAATATTGTTTACTTTTTTTTTGTCCCTTTCTTTGAATAGTATTGCAAAAGATTGCACTCGGAATGAAAATATAAAAAAAAAATTATCTTTTTGAGATTGTTATTGATAGAAATCTACTTTTAACAAATGATTTGACTATTTCTGAAGGAAAACTAGAACAAACACAAAACTTTCTCAAATATGATCATACATTAATAGAATTTGTATCTTTTCGTTTTTATGAATGTGATTTGTTCATCGTTAGAGAAAGAGAGAGTAATAATAATTATTCTTTTTAGTTTCTCACAAATATTTTTACTTGATTCCGTGGATAAAATCTTACATTGTCAAAGTGTATAATTACAAATTGGCCGGATTTTTCAATTTTTAATATTCTAATGTATTCACAATAGATTATTATCATAATGTGTGGTTATAATCAATATGAAAGTGTTTTTTTTTTTAAATATTATGTTATCTGTGTGTGTCTTCTCCAATCTTAAAATTTCTAATAAAGTTAGTTTTATCTAAAGTAACCTGCCAGGTAGGTACGTTTTTTTCATCTGTTAATATACAAAATTAGATAGAGCCTAGGAAGTCATAATATTTGTTTGGTGGTCATACATAAAGGAAAGAAACCATTTTATAGAATGCCTCACATAATTAAATTAAATTATTAAATTTTTTAATTCAAATTCAAAATAAAGTCGTTGGCTAGTTAGTTATTCTTAATTTTCACAATTTCAACAAGTAAAGTCATTTATTTATTTACCTATTTTAAGTTATTTTATTTCAGTAAAATCAACAGTCTACAATAATTGTCTTAATTATTAAGTTGGTTATGGATGTGCTGAGGAACCAATCGTAGAATTCCTCATTATACTAAAATATTAAAAAAAATCAATATATTTAACGAATTAACAGATATTACATATACTTAATTATATACACAAATTTCCACTGCTATAACGAGTGTGGTAGTTGAAAAGCATGTAAAAAACTGTATACAAAACTAATACACCGAAAAATGAAAAAAAATAATTAAACAAATTAGTAAATTATTATCAAAATTATATATTACAAAATTACAATCGATTTTTTTTGTTAATAATTTTTTACGACCGGTTTTGCATTTTTAAAACACACACGATTTACCTACAAACTAACGAGAAAAGGTTTAAAACGGAAATACATTCAGTATTGCCTAAAAAGCTTGTTGCAGTTTTAGAGCGGCAGATGGCAACCCTGGCGTAGCATATGTTTTCGCGACTCGGAGCATATGCTTTCCTTCCAAATGCGCGCTGGCCGGAGATAAAGCGCTTTTCCTTTCAGCCGATTTCGAAAGATGGTGCGATTGTGCACTTTTCTCGTATTTTAAACAAATTAAAAATATTAATTTTATCAATGAGAGTCATTAAAAAATCAGCACAAATAATGATTTCATTGTTAAAAAGATTGCTTGTATTTATAGCATGAAAAATATTTGGCGCATAACTTTACCCACAAAAACGTTATTAGATCGCTGCTTTAAATAAAATTTTATCGTATTTCCAGAGATGAATTAAAAAACAGTTTCTATGACTAGTATTACCAGTACTAAGTATTATGCAATACGAACGCATTACATTTTTATAATATTATTGTGATAAATATTACGAAACTTCTTTCGAACAATAAACTTAAGTCCAGAAGTATTTTTCTTTAAAATTTGAACATATTCTTACTAATCCCGGTTCGGGATTCATTATTTGGACAACCAACATCTCTGCCTAAGTCACCCCAACGGTTTGCCACGATTGATGATTTAGCAGGGGTGCCCTTGGGGTAAGGTTTGTTCAGATCTTTGGCGGACGCAACTGTCCACCTGCTGCGTGGCTCGGCAGAGGTCGCTTTGACCTCTCCAGCTCTCTCGACCCAACGCCAAGCACCGCAGTGAGAGGGAAGGATTCATAAGTCTATCACTCCTGGACACAACGACCCCAGATTCCTTACCACCCCTCGTATCCCTTTCCTTCCCAGAACTTCCTCTCATTCCTTTCCTTACAAATTTCCTCCAACTGCATCCCCAAAGATAAGATAGACTCTGAGGAAATTATTTTCCTCAGGGCCTTCCGTGTGGGAAATAAATAATAATATTATAATGAGTGCATTTTAGAAAAAAAATGGAAAATTATTCGGAAATTTTAGGACGGGATGTTTCTTAGAATTTGAATAATTCTTAAGTTAAAATTCTAGTTCTTTTCTAGTTTACATTCCATTATGGGCCTATTATTTGCCAGTACTCGTTTAATATCAGAACTTGAATGCGACTTTCACAGAACTTGAATATGACTTTAAAATTAATTAACGTACTCGTAGGTACTTGACATCGTCACATAATAAAGTTAAACAAAAAATACACACACAAAATGTTTAATAAATGATAATTCTCGCGAGGCATTTCAGTGATGAGGACAAAAATCTAGCAATTTTGGTTCTATATTAAAACTGAGAAGATACCTATTCGCCTTTCATATCAAAATTCCAGAAATTCATCATAATTATGTGGCTGACAATATTATGAGTGATTGAAGGTTCATTTCCAACCCTTCAGTGTTGCCATGTAGCGGAATATTTGGTTGGTAGGTACCCAACAAAGCAAACAATGTGATATACAACTCCACAATATGAAGTCTCCTAAAAGGGCCCGCAGATAGGAAAGTTAAATGAACTGAGTTGGCTCATTTGAGCGATGGGGCACCTTATTTTAATATTTGATATTATTATCTTCGCGTTTTCACTTAAGATTAAAATGAGAAGAGTTGAATGGGGGAGATATCAAACGCAGGAAATTATTTTCTCTTCTTGTAATGCCATCTCGTACCGCCACGATGATTATAAGTTTTCATGTTTTCCAGAAGACTTTAAAATCTTAATAAAGTAAAAGAAAATATTTTTCAAATAAGATAATTTCTTTGATGAATAAAATACTTATAATTACTAATAAATCTAAACGGAACAAGTCACAGACACAGAAAAATAAAAAGGTAACGGTCGCATCTGAGAATCGAATCCAGGATTACTGGGACACAGCACTTCCAACTCCATGGTGACCTGTGTCAGTTGAGGATAATATTGTTAAAAATATGAGAAGGAGAAAAACGACAGAAAAAATATAGGTCCTAATGGGCGAGTTGGTTAAGGTTCTGTGTCCCGGTTTACCGTTCTTTTATCAAGGTCAAAAAGGTATAGTATATACTTAACCTCTTTTCTCTTTTATTTTTTTTAAATTAAGACAAACATTCCCAGGTTACGAATAACCCAACAATGTTTGAAAATCTCCTACTACCACCACAAAAAGCTGAAAATGTTGCTTGTGTTGTAATGGAGGACTTAGCCAGTCGAGGAATCGAACACGCGACGCTCGGGTGGGACCCAAGCGCTATGCCCGCTCAACCACTGACCGGTCGGACCTCATATATATTTAAGGTATAGTATTTTTCCGACGGGTTTCAGAACCACCGAAATATATAGGTACTTGAGGTTATATATGTCGGCGGCCGATCGTAAACCAGGCAGATCATGACGAGCCTAGCTACTTCGTGAAGTGCCTCAGGCGCCTCAAGATCGGTCAGATTTTACGATTTGCCTGCGGCATACACACCACGACGCGACGTGTAAA
This sequence comes from Limnephilus marmoratus, assembly GCA_917880885.1. Classification (NCBI taxonomy): domain Eukaryota; kingdom Metazoa; phylum Arthropoda; class Insecta; order Trichoptera; family Limnephilidae; genus Limnephilus; species Limnephilus marmoratus. The sequence continues at coordinate 54,419,227 of OU862909.1, read as the reverse complement.
ATTTGGGATTAGACTGCTAACAATAACATTCCTTATGTAGAATGCGATAACTTTTATATTCCCGTTTAACACCTGCCACCTGTTTTGATTTATTCACGAAAAAACATTGCTAAAAGCGTCTTTTGTTTTATTTTGCGAACCTCAGGCACAAATATTTAAATGATTTACGATCATTTTCCAAAGATAAGTTTTAAGATTTTCACGGCCAAAAGCATTTTCGTTATTTGTTTTTGGGGTGTTGTGCCGTGTTGCGCTACCTCCTTCTTTAGCCAACGTTTCGGACATCGTTGCAGTGTCCATCATCAGGGCAGATCCGGTAGATGTGTGATATAACACATCTACCGGATCTGCCCTGATAATGGACACTGCAACGATGTCCGAAACGTTGGCTAAAGAAGGAGGTAGCGCAACACGGCACAACACCCCAAAAACAAATAACGAAAATTTTCCAAAGAGTTTAATTTCTACATAAAAACATAACCGAAGAAGGGATTTGTATTTGAACCATAATGTAGTTTTTATACTCGTAGGTCAATACTTTTTTTTCTGGGCTTATAAAAAGACTAATCCAAAAAATATTATTTCGAAAGCAACTATGTCTTCTATTTGTCAGTATTTAATTAAGCATCTAGAATATTTCTAAGCGATCTAATTCACAAACCAAAATCACATGATTTTACATTGTATAGTAGTGCATCACCTTAAGTATATGTTTAACCCCGATAGTGGTTCTGAAATCAATACTCAGCGAAATTCTTTTTTTTTTGCAATGAATAATGACAAAGTACGAGTTGAATACCGTAGGAGAAAATATTTTATTAATTTTATGCATTCAGACATATTGATAATTTTATATAGGTACCTATCACTATCTGTACTACCAAACTTTACATTTTTTACAGTTAATTGAAGCATTTAATAAAATTATTGCGTTGACGCAACTTTTATGACAACAGAGCTCACAGTAAGAATGTTTTTACTTATTTATTAACAAATTATTTGCTTTTTTTTTTATTTTTTGGTAGAAAGCAGTCACTTTGTGGTTTGACATATTAATTAAAGGAAAACAATCACTTTGTTTGAAACCACGATTTATTGATTTAATTTTTATTTACCGACCGGTTTCGCTCAATACAAGCATCTTCAGTTAATTACACTCTCTCACTCTTACTTTATATTATGTTTTGTCTCTGTCTGTATGTATATATAAGCTCACACAATGTATTTTTTCATCAGTTTTAATTTATACCCTGAAGATGCTTGTATTAAGCGAAACCGGTCGGTAAATAAAAATTAAATCAATAAATCGTGGTTACAAACAAAGTGATTGTTTTCCTTTAATTATTTGCTTTGTTTCTAAGATTGGTTCAGTATGCCTAGGAATATCATATCCTAAGTTCACATATAAATTTTTGGCTATGATAATATTTTTAACATTTAACAAGAATCATTCATTCTTCGTTGCATTCATTACCATTTTGTAACACCCTGTAAATACCCACCTCTACAGGGTGTTAAGGGACGTACTTGACTTTCTTTAACCAGTGATTTCTGACATTAGTTGGAGTAAAAAATGTAAATGAAATTTTGGTCCCCGGTGACTTTATTGATGTCTTTTGGTATCAATTTTTTTTCTTCAAAACAAAAAAAAAACATTTCCACATGTCGGCACTGATCACTTAGACGAGTAACCTACCAACCCCTAACTCCGCCCCTAACTGTCCAATACCTACTGATTTATTTAATGTTTTTAGATGAAAAAAAAGTTACCTGAGACCTAAATTTCATTAAATTTTTTTACGTCCCTTTATACACTGTGTGGTGTACATGGTACTTTTCTTACTAATTTTAAATTACTCGAATCCTTACGCATAAATCTGTCTCTTGACGAATCACATTTAGGAAGGTATGCATACTATGGTTATGTATATTCATTAATAAAATACGAAATTATCTTTTGGGGAAACTCAGAAAACGCCAAAGATGTTTTATCATCCAAAAAAGATGTATAAGAAAAATGACAAACTCTGCTAATCGGGATTCATGTAGACCTATATTTAAAAATTTGAAAATTCTTACAGTCACCGACATATATATAATGGAGTTATGCATGTTAGTGCGATCATCTCCAGAAAAGTTTCCACAGAAAAACTCTACACATAAACACGCTACAAGGTTTACAGAAAATTTATTAATACCAAAAGCAAACAAAACAATTTTCCAAAAAGGACCCTTTTACATGGCCATTAGAGTATACAACAACCTTCCACATGATATTAAACAAATACAAGATACACTCAGATTTAAGTCATCACTAAAAACATTCCTTCTGAACAGGTCTCATTACACATTAAGTGAATACCTCACATAGGTACAACTGTTTTTATATTTATGTTTATATAATAAATTAAAACAAATTCACTTTGTATTACACCACTTTTATATTTATATTTCATTTGTGTTCAAATCTGTACAACATGTTAGGTTAACTGGAAGAAATAGGATAAAGGTACCTAGGCGACTTAGTAAGGTTCGAAGCATTTTGTAATGAAAACAAAATTTACCTAAGTTACAACAAATGTAAACAAATAAGCTTCACTAAAAATCACAACGCTATTGTACACAATTATTGTATTGGTAACTATTTACTCGAGCGCGTTTACTGTATAAAAGATCTAGGGGTACTTTTTGATTCTAAACTCCATTTCGATGCGCACATTGAGAATATTGTAAATAAAGCTTACTGCATGCTAGGATTTGTCATTAGAAACAGCCGCGAATTTCGAAAACCGGAAACTTATCTTCTACTTTACTACTCGCTGGTCCGCTCTCAACTTGAATACTGCACCTCCATATGGACACCACTTTACGGTGTCTTTAAAGACAACATAGAAAGTATTCAAAAGAAATTTTTGCAATACCTCAATTACAGAATGAGCGCACCTAAACGGGGGTACATAAATATGCTCTCGAATTATAACGTCTCCACTCTAACTAAACGGCGAACATTCCTTGACCTCATGACTCTATATAAAATCTGCAACAACATTATTGACTGTCCTGACCTACTGAAACTAATAAACTTCAAAATACCACCCAGAGTAACAAGGCTTAACGACTTATTCCACATTAGTCGGACGCGTACAAATGCTGGTGTCAGGGATCCAATCAGAAGAATGTGCGAATCGTTTAATCAAAATCAAAACCTCAAGGATTCCGACTTATTTTTTGATACACGCAGTACCTTTAGTAGAAAATTGAAGGCTGTTTTCCTACAAAGTACAATAACTTAGACATTACTCGGTTTATAATTTTAACTACCTTTCTTTTTTCAAATTTATGTATGACATTATTTTTTTAACTATATTTATATATTTTTTTAAATATATTTTTGGTCTTACCATCAAAACAATTTGTAAACTTTTATAAGGATATTGCGCACATTTCATTTTTTTATCTCTCTATTTGTAAAATAATATTCTTATGTATATACATACGTCTTTTCCGTATTTAAAAGTAAAAATATTTGCATATATTTTTATCTACTGTTAATGTTAATTCGTGAGAAATAGTTTGGATGCAGGTGAATTCTCTATTAATTGTTTTGTATATTCTTGTCAATTGACATCTGTATCTGTATTTTCTCCTCAATAAAAAAAAAAAAAAAGTTATACCTTTTGTACTAAATGCAAATTTTGTACAATAAATGATTTTGATTTTTGATTTTGATTTTGATTTTGATTAAATCCTTGTAATTACTACTGTACCGCCCACCATTAAATGTTGCTTTTACATTCCAAAATACACTCATTAAAGAATATATTATATATTAATATATTTTTCAGGATTAAATGACATCTGTTCACAATTATGTCCTTTGCGTGCGACCTAAATATCTATAAATAGACAATAAAGTGTTAATTTCAAGCGACTCCCAGGTAAATATGGTCCTGTATTCATTCATTTTTAGGCAGCATCGCGTTCATTGGTCAATACATTCTAGATGCATGTATTTTCGTATCGGTGATCAATGAACCGGTGGATGCAATTTTTAGCCATAAGTTGTTTTTAATTGTTTGTCTAGTTCAGTGGTTCCCAACCTTTTTTGACCAGGGACCACTTTGATTTCATTATTGTTAACAGGGACCACAAGGTTAAAAATAAAGAGGCGCTTGCCCTCCCAACCTCCCCCGGTCACCCGCGCGCCGAGTTCGCTTATTAACCTATAATAATTAATTTATAATTTGGGAGGCGGGTATGGGTACCGCCGCCCCGGGAACCATTTATTGGATAACCAACGCCTCTGCCATAGGGTCACCCCAAGTGGCAAAGCTATGTTTGGTGACTTAGCAGGGGTGCTTGGGTTTTTGGGGTGAGGTTTGGCCGGGTCTTGGAGGCGGATGTCTGCCCACTATCTGAGTGGCAGGCCGGATCGGGAGTGATTAGGTTGAGGGAGACTTTGTGACCTATCAAGCAATGAAATTTGGAACATCGCCTTGCACCACAGTGGGAGGGATGGATTCAAACGTCCGTCACTTCTGGACCCACTGACCCAAGATTCCTATCCACTCTTCATACCTTATCCTTCCCAGAACTTCCTTTCCTTCGAAAGACCCTCCACACAGTATCCCCAAAGATGACACAGGCCCTGAGGGAAAATATTTTCTTCCGGGCCTCATGTGTGGAGATAACGTAAAAAAAAAACAGCGCGCGTTCATTCAAAGTTTGAAATCTTCCGCGGAACATATTCCCTGGTCTAGTTTGTAGTTTTTCTAGATTTAAGAAATGTATTATAAGTTTGTATAGCCCTTGAGGTGATTTTTCACAAAAACGGCGCTATATAAATCATCCAAATATATTATTATTATTACATTATGTATATAGTCCCACATTCTGTGCATCTATTTGTAGAAAAAAGTATCGTAATATGAATTGGTCACGTCGAATTTGCCAGCTAGCGCCCGGTCCGTGATCAACATTATTTGTTCGCAGAAAGGAATACAATGTGGGAGGTGGGTGGCAGTGAGGGGGAGGGGGGTTGGGAGGCCCTGGGGCTGCGTGGGGTGGGAGGGGGCGGTGTGGCAGAGGCAGCAGAACAAAGGCAGCTGATGCCGTCGCCATGGCAACCGATCCTCCCCTTCCGGGGGTTGAATTTCTTTTTAATGAAATGTTACGGACCATTCTTTGAGGTGATCGCTGAGAGAACATAACACATTTCAATCTATGCTAAAGAGTTCAATTTGTATGGGACTGGCAGGATTATTATCTCGCCGGAGTTCTGAAGGGGTTGAGATTAACTTTGACGGAAAGGGTTTTATGATAAAATCTGGAATTATGCAATCACAAATAAATAAAACCTTTAATGTTTTCCATTCAGAGTAATCTGCTAAAAGTCAAGATTTGAAAGGGTGATTTTTAATTTCCTAATCTAAAATATATTTTTTTATGGAATGCAGTAATTTAAAACGCATTTTTAAAACTTCTATCGAAGAAAGCAAATACTTTGTGGCGTGACATTATATATTAAATGAAAAAACACACTTTGGAAATCCGGTTGTTGTTAAATAATATTAATTCAAATAAAAAGTGGTGTTTTACAAAGTGAGTTTTTTCATTTAATATTTAAAACTTCTATTTCTGACATGGACATATGAATATATCTGGATCTGCCCTAAGTGATAAAAGCATATTATTTCCCCCACCTATTTCGCCGGTTCCATGGAGCCAGCTCGGCTTACGAGAGCGTCGCTTGAATCTAAAAAATGTGACGTCATCATTCTTGTCCTGACCAGCGCGCTGGTCACATCGCACATTTTACGAACAAAAGTGAGAGCTTTTGCTATACATTATTCCCTAATATATGTGAACGTAGCGAATGTGGGCGTTTCTCTAGTGAGATCTTAACTAACCACGGCAACAAAATATTCCCGTGTAAAAAAGAGCGAACTTTCCTTTGCCGATATCGTCTACGCAAATGTGATAATAACGTGGCGGGCAATTCGCGCTCCCATGTAAAAAGGGCTATTCATTAAAAAGCAGACATTGCTTTTAAGAACTAAATGGTGATATTATAATGCGAGATGCCTATATACTGTCAGATTGATTTTTTAACGAATCACAGTCATCTTTCCCCTCTTCACCCTCCATAGTTTGGTTTTACCCCTCATCTGTATCTTCTGGTCTATTAAATTTGGATGTCTATGATTTCTGAGAAATAATTGAGCATATTAATTAATAAGTAGTTCAATAGAACCCAATTTTTTTAATTTATTTCACTTTTTTTTCTCCGTCTTCTTGAACTTCTGGATTTGAGAAATTTTTTAAAAGATTTTTTCAATAAATTGCAAAAAAACTATTCCCAAATTATTCCCTTGGAAATTTGTAATATATTTATATACCTAATAGTATTTTTTACATTAGAGGCCGGGAGGAAAAAATCCCTGATGGCCTTTTGAAGGAAAAGAAGAAGAGGAAGTTCTGGAAAAGAAAAAGGTATGATGGGCGGTAGGTATCAAAGAATGACGGACGTATAAATCCATCCCTCTAATTGCGGCGTATGGCGATGGGTCGAGAGGGTCCGGTTGGATTGGTCAAAAGGCCGTAGGTGTGCTAACGCATCCGCTGCCAACACCTAGATAAAACTCACCCCATGATCCCGGGAACCCCTGCTAAGTCACCAAACGAAGCGAACCGTCTAGGGTGACCTATGGCAGAGGTGTTGGTTAACCATTAATGGTGCCAGGGATGGCAGTACCCATACCGGTCTTCATTGGCGTAGACACGGGGCAAAGTGAGGCGTTTGCCTCACCCTGGCTGGCCAATGTATGTCCACTGGACTTAGTGGCGATCGAGTGGCGTTTTCAAATTTGCAGCACTTTATTCATAGAATGGTTTTTCCTTCTTCCGTACATATTATTTGTGTTCATAGAGCCTTAAACATAAATATGTTGTAGAAGCCTACTTTTTCGGTACCTACTCCAGATTTTTATTTTTTTGACTCACCTTACCCAATACCTGGCTATGCCCAAACCCGCCTCCCAAATTTTTGTCGGGAAAGATATATCTTATATATAAAAACGAATCGCTAAATATGTTGCTAAGCGCATAACTTTCGATTGACTGCACTAAATTGGATAATTCTTTTTTTTGTGTGTTCTTTATTGTCAGGACAAGGTTTTTATAATGGTGAGCTCTGGCATTATGAAATTTGTATAAAAAAATTGCTCTTGGTGGCACGCGAGGAAGCGACTATTAATATGGAAAGTGGGAGGGAGGGAGAGATAGGGGAGGGGAACCAGGGAGGGGGAGGGGAACCTGGGAGGGGGGAGAGAAATTCTATTTTATAAAAATAGAATTTCTTTCGAAGGGTGAGGTCTAAGAAGTCGAACTTGAATTCACACCTTGAGTGTTGTTAATAAGTCACTATAACATTGCATTTTTTTAATATGCCCTAGTGTAGATAATCCCATGTCCTTGGACATATGCCCACAAACTTGACGTTAGTTTACGATGAGAGATAATATTAGCCCAATCTATCAGTAATAATTATATATTTAAATTTATGTAACTCTGTCATACCGTAGCCTACAACCACCGACCATGGACAGATACTGTTTTCCTTCAAATTATATTCATCTTTTCTAAAGTGTGTTGGATGATTCGCTCTTGACATTGCGGTATAAAAGCAACCATAAGGGAAACATTCATCACTCAAGTAATTTCCTGTCACAGTGAGCGAAAGTCTCTTTGTCTTGTTCCTTGAAAAACATTTCTTTGTGACATTTCTTGATGGAAAATGGATAATGTTCTTTCTTTTACCTCTAGATATTTTTTGGCTGAAATAATAATTACCTACTTGCACATTATTTTTATTATTTATGAAATGAGGAAAAGAAAAATAAAAAAAACAACGAAACCATAGAATCAAAAAGAAGACAAAAATGCCAAGTGGGCGTGTTTCATGATTCCGTTTTATTTTTATTTTAATGACAATATAAGATAAAATAAAACTACAAAATCAGTATAAATACAAAGTAAAGTGGTTTGTTTACAGTCCACCTCACTAGGTATTCTCCTGTTCCGAGGCGGACTGTATGTTGCTGAATGGGTGTTGATTTTTATTTCCTCATCTTCTAGTTTCTTGATTTTCACAAAATAAACAATAAATAAAATAAAAGTATTTATGTTTGTTGTCTGCAGGTTGTATTGGGGTTTCTTCATAATTTTAATGATTTCCTCATCTTCCTGTTTACTTAACCATAATTTGATGTCTTTGTTAAATATTTGTATCTCCATTTGTATCTCCTCCTCTTAATTTCAATTGGAAGGGTATTATATAATTTTGTAGCTTGGAAATTATGGTTTTTCTGGCCAAAAGATATATTTAATTGCGGGATGTTCAGTAGTTTTAAGGATTTGACCTTGTAGTGTAGGTGTGTTGGTCAGCAAGGTATTCATATTTTTCTTTAAATTTGAGTAGTGCATTTTTTTGAGTATAATTTAATAATGGAACACATTAAAGTTTTTAAAAATTTCTTTTGATGGAGTTTTTATGGGTACTTTTAGGATTATTTTTATTATTGCCTTTTACGTTTTAGCTAGCTGCAGGATGTGAATGTTTGAGGCAGTTCCCCATCCTATAATCCCATGTTCTATTATTCTATAAGTATGACTGATCTTTGCTTAAATTTCATGTGCAGAACGGCGTTTCACTATCTTTATGAAATTAAAATGTGCAAGTGTAAGAGAGACAGGTTCGTACCGAATTGGCAAGTCAGTGACATCATTGGTTTCCTTTCAAATCCATATGGAATCCATTTCTAGAGTTCTTTTTTATTCTATGATTTAAACAGAGTAACGATGTGTACATGTTGACATTGTTTTAAATCCTTAATCACAATTCAAATCACATCAAAAGGAGAAAGATGCAGGTTATTGCGAAACCTTTGACGTCAAGAGTCATATCATTCATTAAGTCAGAGGCATAAATAGTTACTTACTTGGGAATGTAATGTATTTGTAAGTATGTTCTTGTAGCATGTTTGTTGGATGATGGGCGGTAGCCTGGATAAATTGAATTTATTATTTTTCACTCCTTTGACAAAAGAATGAACGAGTACCTTAAATTTTCCAAATTTGATTTCTCATTGCCACCATACAAAAGTGCAATACAATACAGTACTTTAATTATTGTGGTTCAGGCTAAAGCCTATATAAACATTACCTTTTCCATAGGTCAACCCACGTGTTCGCTATGTTTGGTGACTTAGCAAGGGTGGCGGCAGAAGCGCCTGGTTGAGGGAGATCTTTTTTGACCTCTTTAGCCGAACTCTCTCTACCCATCGCTTTGCACCGCAGTGTGAGGGATGGATTCATACACATACGTCCATCACCCCTGGACACACTGATCCCCAGATTCCTACAAACTCTTCCTTTTCTTCCCAGTACTTCTCCCTAATCCTCATAAGGGATTTTTTCCTAAGGGCCCCTTTGTCATGATCTTTATTGGTTTCAAGCTTTTTTAAAATATATGGAGTAATAATATAAATAAAAAATAATTGAAATAGGACAGTGGTGGGCAAACTTTCTTCATGGGGGGCCAGAAAGTTTTAAGTAATTTCGAGGAGGGCCAGGAGTTCAGCTAAAATGCGTTTTGTTTTAAAATCTATATTTTAATTATAAAACTTTACATACAAACGCTAATATAAGTTACAGATTACAATTATTTAACTTTTATTCGAAGGCCCTGCTATGGTAGGTGAATGAAGCAACCTTTAGCAGCGAGAAAAGGTGCTCATCATTTAATCGATTTCTGACTGAGTTTTTCCGCTATTTCATGGTCGAAAAAGTCTGTTCGAAGATATACGTCGACCCAAACATTGCTATTATTTTCTGGACATGATCAATTATCTTTGGATATTCAGTTTTCGGCAGTGTTCTATGAAAATCTATTTTTTTGGAATTTAAGAATAATTGTTTTAAATGGGGGCTGCACTGCATTTCAACAATTTCTAACTGCAATTCTGCAGGAACATTCTCCGGGTTCACATTAAACGGCATTAAAAAAACATCAAGCGATGACTGAATATTCTTAAAATCTTGAAACCTAGTTTCAAAATCTGTGTGAAGTTTCTTCAGCGCCTGATTGAATTCTTTCAGTTTGTTCTCAGTCACTGATGCCACGGATTCTAAGCGCGGAAAGTGAGTTAAATTATTCTTCTCAATGCAGTTAGAAAGCAGAAAAAAGCTGATTTTTAAATGATTTCAAACAATCCCAAGTCTCATCTAAAAATTGATTCCTTCCTTGAAATCTTTGATTTAATTTATTATAGTATTCGAGCAAATCGGTACGCCAATCTTTGTTTTCCAAGATCTGGAATTCAGACCATTTCTCTGTTCTGGCTATAATAGCCCTCGATAATTATATTTTGACTCCGACGATCCTTCGAAATTAATAGTAGGTATATAATATATATACTTATGATTTCGGAAGATCGTCGGCGGGCCGGATTAAATACCTTAGCGGGCCGGAGGTGGCCCGCGGGCCGTACTTTGCCCATCACTGAAATAGGACAAGTTGCCAAATTGTTTCAATTATTTTTCAGAAATAAAAAGATACTGAGGGGACATGAGTTAAATTTTTTTAGATAATTTATGGGTTGACAGATTTCTATAATAATACTGACTGAAATTCGATCCATTCCCTGGGCGTAGGTTCATAATATACATAAGAACAGCCCTTGTGGTAGGTGCCTACGCCTGTTGGGCGAATTGGTATCACATTCTGCCAGAGGGCTTGTTGTTCGCTTTGACAGTATCTGACGGCAGCCATGTTTCATCCCTCCGACCACCAGCCTACATTCACCAGCCCACTGCCTCCTGCCAACCCTCCGGCCGGGGGCGGGGGAGGATGCGGAGGTGGGAGCGGACTGTGTGCTATGTACCGTTGGATAATTCATTATTATTATTAACATAAAAATAAAATTAAAATGCTTTAAACAAGAAAAACTGTAAAAGTAGTAAAATCAGAGTGTGAAATTCACGCGCGGTATAAGTGAAACCTTCAGAAAAATAAAGTAGACAAGAGTGGGGAGACTACGACTTTCGTCGAATTCCAGTGCACCTTTTCCTATACATTTGGTCGTCTTGTTAATATTTGTAGTTTCTCCTTCGGAATTGCTAGATGTCGTTTTTTTGCCTGTTCATTGTGGCGTGGTTTGAAGATTGGATATTGATTTTACAAAAATAAATATTTTTTGGATTTTGTAGAATTCGACCTTTGATTCGCTGGATGTCTGACCGCTGAAGATCGTCAGGCGCAATAGTGGAGGCTCGCGTGGGACCTTTGGATTTATATTATATTGGAACCGAGTAAATAAATATTGTATTGCTATCTTATTCTCTTGCAGGCTAAATCCTTTAGATATATGTGTTTGTCACTTTTTAGTGTCACAATTTTTTGTTTCATCGAGTTTCAAATCAGAACGGCGCTAATGAAGTTTTCACTTCAATAAATAATAACTAAAATAATAAAAGCGTTGCCTAAATTTTACCCTCATCCAAACAGATCACAAAACAAATTCTCCTACTTTCGTTTTTATAGGTGATCTCGGTAAATCTTTTTATCTGTGAAGAAACGGTAAACTCAAATTTGTTAAATCTTTTTCTAAAGTGGTAAAGTAATCTAGAAATGCATAATATTACTTCATTAAATTTTTCCCGCCTGTTTCCATTCCCGGAACAGCGTTTCGTTCCATTTTTAAAGTGGGTTTCCTTGCAAGATGGCCGCCGCGTCACGTTGGACGTCCGTGGCTTAAGACCGCCGCTGCGCCGTTATTGCAGATTTATTTTGTTCGTGTCGCCATATTTTATGGCAGCTGGCATTAAGTATGATTTGTCGGCCTGTCTGCCGTGAGAAGCGCCGCGGAACGGGAAGAATCCTGGATTCATAGAGCCAGCGACACCGATAATACGATTCTGATAAAATGTGATTTATCTTCAAGGACTTCTTGCGTTTTTATGATAGCCACCTCAAAAGAACCCCCACTTAAGCTGAGATTGTTTTCTTCGGAAGTCTTAACCCTTTTCCGGCTTGCGCAGATTCGAATCACAAAATCTTCAATAACGATTTGTTTTTATTTTATTTTTTCTAGTACATTAAATGCTCTACACAAGAACCCTCGAGAAAAATAATTTTCAGAAGGGCCTGTGTCATCTTTGGAGGGTGCTTTAAGGAAATGAAGGAGAGGAAGTTATGAGGGAAGAATCTACGCGTCAGTGTATCCAGGAGTGAAGGATGGGTGAATCCCGCCCTCCCGCTGCAAGATGATGGTTCAAGAGAGACTGGCTGGAGAGGTCAAAGAGTCTCCCCAAACCGGCCTCTGCCGAACTGGCCCGCCATGCAACTGGTGGGCAGGTGTATCCACCGTCAAGACCTGAATAAACTACACTTGATGAACCCGGGCACCCATGCTAAGTCACTAAACGTAGCAAAACTAGTAATGAACATGTTATAAATTGGATATGATTTTAAATTTTCAGGGCCAAAAGTATTATAGTGCATTAGTTTTGGGTTATTATGCCGTTTGCACTACTTCTTTCTTTAGCCAACGTTTCGGATAGCATCGCAGTGTCCATCATCACACACATCTGTCCTGATGATGTACACTGCTAAGCTATCCGAAACGTTGGCTAAAGAAGGAGGTAGCGTAACACGACGTAATAACCCAAAAATAAATCACAAGTGTTATAAATTTTACACACCTGGAAATAACCATCCATGAATCGTTGATCATACATCTGTAGGTTGTTTACACATTGTGTAAATTTTAAAACATGTTTCTTAGTAAGGCTGTAAGTGTCATCGTGTACACTGTAACATTGGTACACTTGGTAACACTGTATTTTACTATTGCACCACCAGGAAGTTTCGCAAAGTGTTAACCCTGTCAAAAAAATTGTATTCACATAAACCGTAATGAATGGGTTAATTTATTGCGAACTTTCTACCCCCCATGCTGTGTGAAAGATCCTTAAACCTTAAAGTGAAAACTTCTTTAGCACAGTTGTATTTGAAACTCGAAAAAGGAACACAAAAAGAGACAAACTCATATATTCAAAGTATTTAGCCGATTTTAGAGAAAGAATAATCGGTTTCCTCGTTGTGCGATGCTTTGTACCCTCCCCATTCTTGTCTACTTTAGTTTTATGAAGTTTTCGCTTTTACCGCGTGTGAACTGCACACATATTTTTTTCAATGTTGTTTTTCGAAGATGTATCATTTTGTGTATAATTTTTAAAGTTCTCCTTTTCTCTCGCTTCCACTAATAAATTTAATTTATTATTATTATTTACCGCCATTTATTTATTATTAGTGTCCGTGGCAAAGTTTGCACATGATGTTAAGTTTATCATTTGTGTGTATGTATGTATATAAACGGTATTAAGGGACATACTCGACTTACTTTAAACCAGCGATTCCTGACATTATTTGGAGTTAAAAATGAAAATTAAATTTCTGTCTCCGGTGCCTTTTTTTGATTTTTTTTTTTTAGCTTAAAATATAAATAAATCAGTAGATATTGGACTGCTAGGGTCGGGTGTGAGGAGTTGGGTGGTTGACAAATGAGTAATAAAACAAGTTTTGAAGAATAAAAAAAGTCACCGGATATAAAATTTATATTTATATTTTTTACTGCAAATAATGTCAAAAATTAGAGATTTAAAAGTCAAGTACAAGTACAGCCCTTTTCACCCGGTATGCGTTTTTTTGTACAAATGTATTTAATGCGGAAAATTTAATGGTTTATGAAAGTATTGTTGCAACAATTGCTTTTATAACTGCAATATGTCCTATTGCAAAGTAATCTTTGAAATTTGGATTATGAAACTATTATTGCTGCAAATGAATTTATGATTGGTGCAAAATTAACTGCATGGAACTTAATGTTGATAAATGCAAAATTTTGTCCTTTTATAGAACTAAAAAACCTATTCAGTTTGATTATAAACTAAATAATGTTTGTCTCTCCACTGTCACATCTATCAAGGACCTTGGGGTCACTCTGGATTGTAAACTTTCTTTCCGGGATCACATTAATAACATCGTAAACAAATCACTTAAACTACTCGGCTTCATTCATAGAATTACCTCTGACTTTAAACATATAAATACACTTAAATCTCTTTACTGTTCGCTGGTCCGCCCTCACCTAGAATAAGTTTAATATGCTAGTGTCATTTGGTCTCCTTTTTATGCTGTCCACATTTGTTACATCGAATCTGTACAACATCGCTTCCTACGAGGAATTGCTTGGAGGTTAGGACTTGAAAGAGGAGAATACTCGTATGATGAAATTGAACAAACTTTAAACATTTCCTCTTTAGAAAAACGTAGAAAGGACTCTGATCTTTTTTTTTTTTACATGAGCTCCACACAGGAGGCCCTGAGGAACATAATTTCCTTCAGGGCCTATGTCATCTTTATGCTCAACTAAGATGCTGTGTGGGGGTTTTTTTTAAGGAAAAGAAGGAGAGGAGAGTTCTAGGAAGGAAAAGGATTTAAGGGGTGGGTAGGAATCTTGGGTTCAGTATGTCCTGGTCATCCGCCTCCAAGACCTAGACAAACCTCACCCCATGAACCCGGGCACCCCTGCTAAATCACCAAACGTAGCGAACCACTTGGGGTGACCTATGGCAGAGGTGTTGGTTATCCAATAAAGGTTCCCGGGGCGGCGGTACCCATTCCCGCCTCCCAAATTAAATATCTAATATGCATTTTCAAAATTATCAACAGTATTACTGACACACCTGCTTTGTTACAACTCATCCAGTTCAACATTCCTTCCCGTAGACTCCGAAATAATGAATTGCTGTTCCTCAATCAACATTTTACTAATTATGGATATCATTCTCCTTTATCCAGAATGTCGAGACTAGTCAACACAAATCAAAGCATTGAATTTTTTGGTGTAAGCCTAAATGACTTTCGGCAGTCGTTACGCAATGTGGTTTTTTAAAGTCTTTTTAAATCCATCTTCAAGCTACTTGTAGTTATCTTCTCTATGTACTTTTATATTATATGTATTTTGTCAATGCTCTTCATCTATATGTAATCTCCTTTCATTGTGATTTCTCTTTTTTTTCTATTCGTGTTATTGATGTATTGTTAATTGGACTAATTGTCCGTAAATAAATAAATTGCAACAATTGCTTTTATAACTGAAATAGGTACGTCCTATTGCGAAGCAATCTTTGAAATTTGGTCCATGAAAGTATTGTTGCAATAATTGCTTTTATAATTTACAATAATTGCTTACATATATCCGAAATTCATGCATCACGGGTGTAACAGACGTATCAAGCCTTTACAAGACTGTAAAATAAGGGGCACCGGTCTTGTGCACGCCTTCCACTAGCTCACGCTGATGATGGTGATATTTGTTGGCTGGCCTCCCTACATCCAGTGGTATAGGTCCTGGATGCGCCTAGTTTCTGCCTGAGCGGTGCCTTGGCAGTGCCCCGAGTCAGGGCCGACTGCAGCGGTAGGCACCGGGTTCCCGTTCAGGCAGAACTTCGGCAGGAGGCAGCAGCTGGCAGCAGGTCGCAGACTTCCAGAGGTAGGTGGAAAGGACCACTTGTAGAATGAATAAAAGACTTGTTTGAATGTTGAAGAATAACTGATTTATTATTCAAAAAATCACGCCTTTTATACCCGTTTTCGGGTGAAAAAACGGTCACGTGGTACAATTTTAGAGTGGGGGATTTTACCTATCCCGTTTTGCATATAAGGGGCGGTTTTCTGTTGCCGCCGGTTTTGCCGACCATTTCCTCGAAAGTGGTCGATTAAAATTAGGTTTTTACAATAATTATACAGGTCAGGTTAATGTATTTACAATGTTTTTCTTAAAACTACAGTGTTTCTACGGATGTTCTGCATTCGTAGATTTTTTGTTTGATGAGTTTGGGTTGATTTTAAGGAAGTTTGACTTTTTGTCGGTAGGTATTTGTTATTTAACAAGGTGTTTGAATAGTTACAAAGAAGTTAGTATTTTTCCCAGGTCCCCCGTAAGCCTGGCTATCGAAACCTTTTGGTTTCGTCGCTTTACGAGGTCCTGGGATTTTTAAAATGGAGAAAACGTGAAATGATGCTAATGTCTCGAAAATCTGCGCAAATGCTGATAGCGCTGGCAGTTTAAGAGTTACAATATTTATTTATGGCTCTATGGATGCCCCGTAGGACTCTGCACTGAAATGTCTTAGTTTCAGCGTCCTACGGGGTGTTTAAATGAAGTTATATTATAAAATGATGTGTTTTTAACCAATATGAAGGCCCTGAATGGGGCCACCGAACTGGTTTTTTGGCTTTGTAGCCGGAAGAATAGCCCTGAGGGCGATAAAATCATAACTCTAGTATGTCTCCCGGTGGCAACCTGGTATGCAAGTTTTACTTGTTGCACCGGGGCATTTGTGTGTAAAGAAAAATAACATTTTAGCAATGGTAAAATGTGTTTGGCAAAGGATCGTTGCTGGCGGCACGGTATTCATGAACCTAGCGGCCAGGACGAAAAAGAGGCCCTGAAAGGGGCCGCCAAAAAAAATAAAAGGCAATCTGCCTGGTGAAGCCGACTGCGAGCCAGTATAATAATGGCCCTTGTTAGGGCCGCCTAAAAAGGGAGGCAAAACAGCCTGCTTGGTGAAGCCGACTGCGAGCCAGTATAATAATGGCCCTTTTCAGGGCCATAACTAAAAAGGAGGCTAGTTAGCCTGGTTGCCTTTGGAGGCGTAAATAAGGTATTAAGTATTAAAATTAGTAAATTATAAGAGTCTAGAATGTCTCCCGGTGCAACTTGGCACGCAAGCTTTATTGGTTGCACCGGGGCATTGTACATAACTAGCAAATTATAATTTAACAATGAGGGAGAGCAACACGTCCGTTACAACGGGGAACTGCTAAAAGAGACAAATTATTATCAAAGCCTGAAGACCAGGCGTAATGCCGGACTCGTGGTATTTGAATTAAAGTAACAAAAAAACCTTAATGATTGTCCATATCTCCTGTCATGCTGTGGCTTATTAGCTCCTGATAAATACTGTCGAACTCGTAGCCACGCCCTATTCTGCATACCGCAGGATCGGACAGATGTCATGGCTCAACACAGCATGACAAGAGGTATGAAATTGATTAATGCCCTAGCAGCAGATATAGATGTGTTCAATACTACTATACCTACCATGTTTAAAAAAAATTATGTACATGTATTGTTAATTGGAAAAAAAAGGCAAAATGTCCTATTGCAAAGTAATCTTTGAAATTTGGTTCATGATTTCATGAAGTATTGTTGCAACAATTGTTTTTATAACTGCAATATGTCCTATTGCAAAGTTATCTTTGAAATTTGGTTTATGAGTGTATTGTTGCAACAATATTGCTTTCATAACTGTAATATATGTCCTATTGTAAAATAATCTTTGAAATTTGGATTATGAAACTATTGTTGCAACAATTGCTTTTATAACTGCAATATGTCCTATTGCAAAGTAATCTTTTATAACTGCAATATGTCCTATTGCAAAGTAATCTTTAAAATTTTATTTTTTCCTTGTAGGGATGATGCATTTCCGTTTCGTGAAAAAAAATATTTCAACATTTAAGATTAGTTGCTTTACAAACAAATGAAAATCATACAACTTTCAACGGGTAAAGTCGTAGATAAGAGAAAGCTCGGAATTACATCGCATCCTTCTACCTCACACCTCATACCTCCTCCCTCTTCCGTCCTACCCTCCCGTAGAGACGAGCGCAGAAAACTCTCCTTATTTTCCTTTTTCCATAAATTCCCTCCTTGTGAAACGAATGGGATCACTTTAGTTCGAGCCCCGCCTCCCCTATTTTCATACGTAATAAGATGCAAAAACCTCCCCCTCCCCCACCCCACCCCTCCCCTCCCCTCCCACTACTTAGCGGTCGGATGTTGAATGCATTTGGGAAGAGCGAGAAATTTTAAATTGTTTTCTGGTGACGGTAAATATTAGATTTACTCGTGGCACGTCTTTGAAAGTAGCGGCCTTTGTTCGTGGCCATTTGTACAATGTTTTAGAGAATTCATTCAATTTCTTACGTTATTATAAATATGTCATATTATGGGTTGTTCAATGTGTTATTTTTTAAGTACGAGTGGAAATCTGAGGATTTAGATTTTTTTTAAATTTTTTCGTTTTTAGGAAAAATAACTTTTGAAACCAGGTGATTGATGCATTTAAAAAATCATTTTCAGAACAATAATTTATTTATTAATTTTAAATGTAAGCACAAAAGTTTTATTAATTACATTTTAAAATTAATAAAACTTTTGTGCTTATTTTTTTTTTTTTTTTACATGAGCTCCACACAGGAGGCCCTGAGGAAAATAATGTCCCTGAGGGCCTATGTCATCTTTGGGGATGCTGTGTGGAGGGTTTTTTTTTAGGGAAAGGAAGGAGAGGAAAGTTATGGGAAGGAAAAGGGTTTAAGGGGTGGGTAGGAATCTAGGGTTCAGTGTGTCCTGGTCATCAGACGTAGACAAACCTCATCCCATTAACCCGGGCAACCCTGCTAAATCACCAAACGTAGCGAACCACTTGGATTGACCTATGGCAGAGGTGTCGGTTATCCAATAAAGGTTCCCGGGGCGGCGGTACCCATTCCCGCCTCCCAAATTGCTTATGTTTCAGGTTTAACATTTGTTTATTTATATCCTAAGATTTAAACTTCACTCTTTCAATAGAAGCATCTGCTTGTGTTGCGTGTACATTTACACAAAATAGCAGTTTAACAATATAATTAGTAAATGCATAATTTTGTAATATTACAAATAATTTTTGCTCGAATTAAGGATTTTTTAAAACACATAATTTTTTTTTTATTCAGGTTCTCCATAAAACAGTTATACACTAAAACATTATGGAGAAGATTACAAAATTTAAAAAAAAAGTTCATGTGGCAGTTTAACTATGTTGTGACGTGGTTAATACGATTTCTTCGTAATCATGTTTATAAATTTAAAAAATATATTAAGGGTGGGTTACTTAAATTTTTTTTAACAATTCTACAAACTTTTTAAATTAATTTTCACGATTTGTTGAAGTTCTATTTAAGTTCTGTGATTATTTCAGTTTCATGAAGGAACTGGCCTATAATGATATAATAACAGAACTAGTAGAATATAACTTAACACAAAACGTGAAAATTAACCAAAAAATTTGAATAGAATGAATTTTTCTTTTTTTTTTAACAACCCGTCCTAAGAATGTAGAAAAATGGATGACAGTAGAGAATGACGTAGGATATTTTGTAAGATTTTTTGGTGGAAATAGTGGAAGCATTTTTTGTAAATAATCACGATTTCGTTAAATCCTGTTTTACATTAACTTCACACTGGAGGCCCAGAATAAAAAGATTGATTGAAAAGAGGATTGCTATGTGGGTTTTTTTTTAGAAAAAGAAGGAGAGGATCTGGGAAGGTAAAATGTAGGAGGGGTGAGTAGGAATCTGAGGGTTAGTGTGTCCAGGAATGACGGACATATGAATTCATCCCTCCTACTACGATGCAAGGTGATGAGTCGAGGTAATTCTGCTGTAAAGGTCCAAAAGTTTCCCTCAACCAGTCCCTTCCGATTCGGCTTGCCACGCAGTTGGTGGGCAGACGCACCCGCTGGACAACCTCACCCATGAAATCGGGCATCCCTGCTAAATCAGTAAACTTAGCGAATCACTTGAAGTGACCAATGCCTTAGGTGTTGGGTATCCGATATATGGTTCCTGGTACAGCCGTACCCATACCCGCCTGCTAATATATTTCTTGACAGAGTTCTATATTTGTATTGTATCATTAATGCTTCTGATATTTTCTGGTAATTTATTAAAAAAAATCATTGACGAGTATGTAATGTAATGTAAGCCAGAGTTTTTTTTGTTTGGGAAATACACCCATCGCGATTGAAAAGGTTGACGAAATGAAATCAAAGTTTAATTTTTCTTTAATTTTTGGATGAAGATTTTAATTATTCTTTGAGTTATTGCAGTTCTCGTAATGCCAAATGTTGGTCGTCCCTTCTATCGTTTATTTTCGTTTCCATAAAACATAAGTTGAGTACGCCAACAAAAATATGAATATGAATTGAGACTAACGAGTGCTAACTTTGTAGTGTAACTTGCTCGGCTGGTCTTGCTTTAAACATCCCGCCGGAAAGCCGCGGAGTCATCCCTAAAGGTATCATTAATCATATCTTTCGATTTCCTTTTTGCAAGGCTCACAGGAAAATGTTGTATAAATCTTCCAAACACCTCTACAAAGTGGAACTGCATTTTGCAAGGAAAACCACACCATAAATGTCACAATCCGCACGTAAAGTACTTATTTGTAATTTATTTCACGAATTTCAATTTTTTTAATAATTTTAATTTAATTAAATGAAAAAACAAACACTTTATAAAACACCATTTATATTTAGTTTTTAAAAAAGTACCTATATATTATTTTTGAAGATAATATCTGTACATTTGCCGAGCCGAAATGTTAGTTATATGAAATTCCCTCGGTAGAAATAAAATTCAAAGTATGCTTCGAAAATTATTAAAAACACATTTTATTCTGTTATTCAACATGATGAAGGTATTAAAAAAATCGCAGTGTGTATGTCGGCGGCCGATCGTAAAATCAGGCAGATCATGATGCGCCTAGCTACTTCGTGAAGTGCCTGGTGTCCGATCGTGAAGTACCTCAGGCGCATCATGATTGGCCTGATTATACGATTTGCCTGCGATATATATACGTTACTTTAGACGTTTGTCAATAGATTTTTCTCTATTTTGAACGAGCCGTGTTTTAAATACTTTCACAATCTTCGCTTAATTTTAATCATTTTTAGCATTAGTGCGCTCCTTCTAACTTTCGTATTTGCATATCTTCCTGTCAAACTATCTTCTTCTTGAATGCTTACTACGCAGCCTTATATGTATCCTAATAAGCTTCCGGGTACTTAAACCATCAGGGAACATACTTTAACTTTACAACCCCGATAACCCTTCAAAATTACGTTTTGAAGACTTTCTGTTCTATTTCTATTAAATAACATCCATAAAGTAAAGCTAGTCATTTACCTTACAAATGATTCTTTTATAAATTCAACCGTTTTCTTCCATATTTAATTATAACTTGAAAACAAATATTTTATATAGGCAAGTAATGAAAACCAACTTCTGCATATATCTTAGTTTCATCAGTGTTGTATAATAAATGCAAGACACCACACGGAAGAACAGATTTTCTGGTACAGCCTAGCAAGATACGAGGAATAGTGTTGTAGAAATTTCTGAAATAGTAGATATATTTAATTACTCTTTATACAACCAAACATTTTTTTACACCTATCAGCCCAAATGTTAAGAATATTAAAATTAGACCTTTTACTGTAAATGGGTGTATGAAAAAAATGACATTGTGAAGTATTTCATTTAGAAATATTTGATTCAATGTCTTATTTCCTATGGACAAAAGTATTTTGCAATTGAAATTGTAAAAAAGCTAAAAAAAATGGTTTCGCTTTGAAAAGTTCGGTTTACTTTTGCCTTTTCACCGACGATTAAAAAAATGTGCTTGTGAATAATATGTATACAGGATGTCCGGGGGTTAAGTGCATTAACTTCGGGAGGTGATTGTACATGATAGTATAAGTAAAAAAGATAATTAACTTTTTTCGAAATTCCAACTTTTAGGGGTAGTTTTGATTGTGGTAAAAAGAAAAAATTAGACCGGCGTGCGCGGCCAGCTTTATTATTTTCCGCTGTTACGATATGGGCCAGTTACCCACGTACAATGTTGCAACGATTGTGCCAGGCAGGCTCCCGGCAAGTAAGATCGTACCTCACACTAAGGATTTTTAGTAGGTAGATCTTTTTGTATGGGAAAAAAAATGTTGGAATTTCGAAAAAAGTTGTTAATCTTTTTTACTCCTACCATCATGTAGAATCACCTCCCGAAGTTAATGCACTTTACCCCCGGACACCCTGTACATATATACTCTAGCAGATAAAAACGCGCTCCGAAGGTTTTTACTGCTAGGCCCTGCGGGCGGTTTTTGGTTCGGCTTCGCCAAGTTAGTGTTGGTGATCCTTTTTGTAAATTCAATAGCAACTGGTTCCAAAACTAGCCCGTTCCTCGTATCCACTGTCAACAGTGTCAACGTGTCAACCAGTGTTGGCACTGTTGGCAAGTCACCGCGAAAAAGTAACAGGGACGGATGATGACGTCATAATATGTAATATACAGCCGCTTGATACAACTGAGAATTACCGTCAGTCTTCCGGAATCCGGGAGATACTCCAGGTTCACAAATTCGTAGAACTTATACCTAGGAATGGAACTTCAATTTGCATATTGCCGACGAAAGTTGCGTCATCTTGTGACAATTCTTGAAATAGAAATCTAACTACAATGGTAGCTTTGTCTGAAAATCCACGTACACGAATGTTTTCATGGTGCAACGGGTAAGGCGTGATGTCAGACATGCAATCGAAGTCAGGTTCTGAAATTCAACCACGCAGATCCTAGTCTATTAATAATATACGTACATTTACGCAGTAGAAGTTAGTTTGAGTTGTAAAGGGGTTAAAAGTAGTATTTATCCGAACAATTACAATTTTGACCAGGGTAAACAATTTTCACCCCTTGATAGGTATTTTTGTAAACGATTCTGTCAAAAACAATGGCCCTGTCATTATCACTCTCCCCCCAGTAAACTGTTTTAGAGAATTTGTTATAATCCTTGTAGATTGTCGCCCCCGGCACTACTTAATCCTTTAAGTCCCCTCCTGCTCTCTGCTCTCCTGGTACTACGCTATCCTGGCAGGGTGGCCCCCTCCGGGGCGCAGGCTCTAATCGGGCTCCACGGGGGCCCCCATACTCCGGATAACCGCAGACTTTATCAAGGGACGAGGATTTAATCTCGATGGAGAGGTTTCCAGAGGTCTAACCAATTTTGCGATGTTGTGGCTGCGAGAGAAAATGTAGCATGTGAAATGTTACAAGAAAATTTACAAATCGAAATACCATGCTCGGAGGGTGGTGTGTGGTGTGGTATTTTATCGATTAGCGCAAAATAATTTTATTTTCGTACTTTTCATAATGTTCATATTAGGTCCGTACATATGAAATTGGCGTTTAGTATGGGAGGAACATAAAGTCGATTTTTTAAAATATAATATATTTATTTAATCAAAGTATGTACCATTGCTATCTATGCACTTTTGCCATCTCATAGGTAGTTCATCGATCCCTTTACTAAAAAAACCATTCGGACGGGAATCAATAAAATCATTGAAGGCGGTTTTGACTGGTCCATCGGAGTTGAATTTTTTCCCTTGCAAGAAGTTATCCAAATTTCGAAAAAAATGGTAATCTGTTTGGGCAAGGTCCGGAGAGTACGGTGGATGTCTTAGACATTTATTTATTTATCTATATAAGGTATGTTTACATTACATTATTCGATGCCTGTCTCACTAGGCTGTTCCAATTGAAGCTCCTCTAATTTGGTAGCCGTCTGTTGAGCAGTGTGTGGTCTAGCGTTCTAACGCGCCTTTGTTGATTTGCTTCACTCAATTCGTGAGGTACCCACCTTTCAAGCTTTTTCACCTTCCCTATTTACTTCAAGTGGATTAAAACAGTTTTATCACTAACACCGCAGCCTACAGCTAACTCGGAGGTGGTTTGCAAGGACTCTCTTCCACAATAGCCTTCAATTCTTCATTATCGACTTTGGTCTCCGGCCGTCCACGGGGCTTGTTCTGCAGGTTGAAATTTCCAGAACGAAAACGTTGGAACCAAAAACGAACTGTGTTTTCTTTTGCGGCACCGTCGCCATACACATCATTAATCCTTCGAGCCGTTTCTGCAGCACTGGTGCCACGGTGGAACTCGTACTCGTAAATAACGCGATATTTCAAGTTTTCCATTTTGTAAACTAAGTGACGTAAAGAAAAAAAAAACAATTAAGGAAAAAACAAAGAAATTATAATTTTCGAAACACAAATACATGAGTAAATAGCTGTATAAATTTGAACTTGGAATTCCTAACCAAAGAGAAGATATTTGAGAACAAAGTTGCCAGTACGGCAAAACGCCAAATTTCATATTATGTGAGGACCATATATTATAAGTTTGTTATTCGACTAGCTCCTTCTGGTTTTTTATGTATAAGCGCAGACCCGTGAAAAATCACGGAGTATTATAATCATTGTAGCATTGATAAATACATGTTAACTAAAAATTCAACCTTTTGAAAATCACAAAATCTGACTTTACTACTCAAGATTAATCCCAAAATATTTAACTAAAGAATAAAAATAATTTTCTGGTAAAAAAAATACATAATGGGTGTACTTTATCACTAATCTGAATCCTTGACACATTAGCTCCAATTTTGAAAATGACAATTAACATATTTTTCTGTCACAATATTTTATTATGGGTAGATAATTTATCGCTAGTCTTAATTCTTTACACAATTCCAAATTAAAAAAAATAACATTTAATTCAAAGCAAATCCAAGTTCAAGAGTTCACTGAACCGGAGTTATGGACAGACAACTGAAATAAGTTTTTTTTTTTAAATATTGCACATTAGAGGAAAGATTATTTCGATCAAAATTATTATTCAAGGATCAGAAGGTTGTGTGGTCATATCACGTCGGGGTCACCATTTATGGTATCATGTTTACGTTAAATGTTTACGCGTGTAAGGTGTTTCGTAAATCAAATAAGCAGGATGTTTTTACAATAATTACAAGTTTATTTACAAATTACAACAGAAACAGAATTCAACACCACTGTCAAATATTAACAATAATAATTAATGTGAATAATAATAATAATAATAATAAATTTGGACAACTTATATAGCGCTGTTTTTGCGAAAAATCGCCTCAAGAGCGCTGTAGGGCGAACAAACACAATACACAAGCTGTGTCTTGACCGGGAGTTTAAATCAGAATGAAATGGTGATCTTCGTCGCAGGGCGAGCAAGAGTCTTGTGACAGAGATTGATTCCAATTGGTTGCTGGGGGACCAATCGGATTGGCGTATGACTGCAGATCAATGACGTTGTGCGAGCTCCACAACTAAGTTTTTATTTTAAATATCATGAGAGAAAACATCATGAATTAACAATTTTTAGCGGTGTTTAATTAAATGCACAATTTTATTTTCTTATTTAAATATTATTTAAAGTAAGCCAATTCCCTAAAGTTATATAAAACTGATTATAAAAATCAAGACGCTCCTAACCTCCCCACTACATAATATTCATATAATAGATGAAGTGAAGTAAATTATTCAATGAGAGGTATTGAAATTTCTTTTGTTTATCTTTAAAGGGTCTTGGTTGTGGAGGAAAACGACCGAGACCCTTTAAAGATGAACAAAAGAACTTCAGATATACATATAGCAACATTAAACTCAAGATCGTTAATTAGACCTGAGAGACTTCAAGAACTTGAAACGTCCATGTAAAAGCTAAAAGAAAAGTCTATAACGCATATATTCTGCCGCCTTTAATATATGGTAGTCAAAAATGGACACCGACGAAAACTTTAACAAATAAACTAAGCGGCTGTCAAAATATCATAGAAAGAAGTGTCATTGGAGTTAATAGAAGAGATAAAGTAAAATTAACAGAAATAAAAAATAGAACTTAATTCAAATAGGTACATTCTGTACATTGCAGTACAGTTGTTTTAGGGCATTCTGTAAAATGGTGATGGACTAGACATATATTGAGAGAAAGGCAAGAGAAATGGACTAGAATAGTAACAGAGTAGTATCCAAGAGACGGTAAAAGAAACAAAGGTGGACAAACGAAAAGATGGGAACATGATCTAAAAAATGTGGCTGGTCCAGAATGGATCAGAGTTGCAAAGGATAGAGAAAAATGGAAATCTTTAGAGGAGGCTCATGTCGAAAGACAAGCTGTTTCTAAAAGTAATGACCCGAACGCTGATAATTTAGAATTATATTTAAAAAAAAATTAATTAGATTAGATAATGTTTTATAAGTTTAACAGCAATAAAGGCTAATTTTATTTTATTATATTTTATTTTATTTTATTAACATCGTAGCCGTTCTTTAACAGAACCAGGGGTATATCGCTACCTGATTGAGTAAAGCCGTGGAGTGTACGTGGGTTAAGTAGGAACTAATTTATCGCTATATCTGTATCTTGAAGAGCCTTATATCACATGAAGGCGAATAGACGACCACCTAAAACTCGTCTCGTATTGTATTCTATAAAATCATAGTTTGCATAAACGATATGTTTCATTACTCTATCACCCCAAATAACTTCATAGTACTGCGTCAGAAACAATTAGCGTAATTATTAAGCTCATTACGACACGACATTGTTCAGAATGTGTTAATTCACTGTGCAACGTGTTGAATATCCCAAATCCATGAGTAAGCGAATTACATCCCTTAATTACCAAGGCGAGACGACAGGCATCATCAGAGGGAGGAATTCTACTACCAGCTTCTGCAAAGGTCGTTGCCATGGGAGATAGGAAGATTAGGTGAAATAAGACGAAAGATAAGTGCATTTTAAAATCCTTATTTATAATAATTGCTTTTAAGCAAGCCGGTGAATTTTTCAATTTAACAGGCGGTTACGGGCCCAACACCATAGATCACCCCAAATGGTTAGGTACGTTTGGTGTCTTAGCGGTACCCGGGTTTATAAGGTGTGGTGATGGATGCATCTGCCCATCTTCTGGGAGGCGGGTCTGATCTAAAAAGACTGGTTGAGGGAGGCCTTTTGATCTTACCCACCTCTCATATCTTTTTCTTCCCTGCACTTCCTTTCCTCTTTTTCCTTAAAAAGACCCTCCACACTGTATCTCCTAAGATAACATAGGCTCTGAGGGAAATTATTTTCCCCTTGTAATATTTACAAAAACTCAAGAGGTCAATCTATACTTAGAATATTAAGTTATTTTTTCCTACAACATTAACTATTAAAAATCCTTCAAAATGTACTTACTTTATTTACAAGATTTTTAATGAATAAATTTATAATTCTTCTCTAAGCTGTGTTTCAAAAAATAAATAAAATAATTTTACGCATTTTATATTTAATATTTTAGTCAGAAGTTTTAGAATTTTTTTTTTGAGATATTAAAATAATATAATTTATTAATCTCGTATTCGGGTGTACCTACATTAAAATCTACATTATAAATTAATTTAAAAATGTATTAAACTAATTGTCCGTTGACCCTAAACAGTTGTTTTAGTCATTTTGTCAAAGTTTGTACACCTTTTTATAATTTTTATGCCTTCCATTTCGTTAATTGTATGCTAAATTTATAAGTTTTCATCAATACCAGATTACAGATTTTCAGTGCAGAAACTCCGGAACTAAGTACCGTAATATGTACTTCTCATTGCCTAGAATAATAATGAATGGTAATAATGTGAATTCTTCGGTGAACATCTTTAATTTGTCACTTAAAATATGCAAAAATATATTTGCTGGGCAGTTCAATATTGATAAATAAAACTATACACAAGTAATATAATTTTATAAACTATTTATTTATTTATTTATTTATTTATTTTCGGGAAATCGACAGTTTACATTTTTACAGTTTGTACATGTTTGTATAGCCAAAATAAAACCAATTATGGATTTCCTCCATGTGACTTTACCTCTGATTAACAGGGTAATAAAAAAAATTAAATAATAAATTTATAATAAAGCAGTATGAGATCAAAAATTTTATAAAACAAAAGATTAAGTATATAAAACTAAAATTTACATAAAACATAAAATATCAATACATTGGTAACCATAAGAAGCCAGATTGTACATATAAATCAAATCATAACAGAATTAAAGATAAACGATAGAAACATAGAAACATAACATATTCATGGAACATCAGAGAAATACTCTTTTATGTACCCCTTATATTTGGTAGGTTCGGAATTGAAAATGTCCACCTTGGATAATATGCTATTGTAACTATTGCATAGTCTGTTCAGACAAGAATTTTGCTTGCAGTTTGTCTTGCATTGATCAACCCTGAACAGGACAGAAGAGCGTGTTATACGCGCAGGTACATTAAATTGAATTTTATTTAGCAACTCTGGGCATTGAATATTATTGTTAACTAATTTATAGAGGAATATTGCATCCTTATGATGCCTTCGTACACTCAATGAATCAATTTTAAAGTATGAGGCTGCCTCTGCATAATTATTAAATCTTACATATGACTTGTAACAAAGATATTTGAGGAATTTGTTTTGAATTGCTTCAATTTTGTTCGTATGGATTTTATAAAATGGAGACCAATTGCTTTGTAGAAGCCACTAAAACAGCCCGTGGTCACAATGGAATAGATAATAGAAATATTAAACGTCCATATTGGTCCAAATTTACGTAAAAACTGTATATTTTCCAAAAGCATACTATTTAAGCAATACAAAATTAATCCTATACACCTGGAATTTCGTTTCATTAAATGTAGAAATGGGACACGGTAAAAACCCACTTCCTTTGGATCAAAATAATTATTTCAAAATATTTGCAGGTTCGACCATCGTTTTAACTGACCAAATAAAGCAAATTAATAAACTAGCACGTTTAAAATATATTCATTTCCAATATTCCATAACACATAAATATAAAAATCCAATCAAAATCGTGGGACATGTAAAAAAAGCAATCTATAAACTTTGATGAATATGCCCCATAACGACTATATCCATCAGGGAGTCAAAAGGTGTCATTAAAAAATAAAACGGGGTCATTTTGTTTATTTTTTGTTATTCTACTAAATATATTGTTTATTTAGAGAGGTTTTATGTAGTCCTTCGCGCTAGAAGTGGAGGGAACTCTTCAGGTAATTTGAAATAAATAAAAAAATTACGCAAATTTAAAAAAATGTAAGAGCTGTAAATTTTTGTTAAAATAAAATTTTGTTATCAATTTTATGTTATTCTACCATGTTTCACTTCCTCCTTCTAACATTACAATGACGATCACACCCGATTATGAACACTGTTCCGCTGTTAGAAACGTTGGCTAAAGTCGGAGGAACAAAAATAACAACGATAATAAATGAAAATCTCAAATCATATCAGAATCATTTCATGCCTACCAAGAAAGAAAAACACCGGATTAAATTTTGTTCGTCCAAGTAAAAAAATAACAGTCCAAAAAAGATAAATCATTGCTTAATTTATGTTATACGTCGGTATTTTTCCGCAACTACTGAATCCCGAGAACGGTGGGTTGTGTGGGCTGTTGGGTGTGGGTGGGGTGGAGCCGCCATTTTGCACCCTTGCACGGCATGTAACCCTTGCGAATCAAAAAGCCCGCACGGGGTGTACAGTGTACACTAATGTAATATCTGCCCCGCCCTGGGCGACGCGCCGTGTTGCTCCCGGTAGAGTGCCGCGGACATGACTGGCCAACCAACCAACCAACTAAACTTGAAAATAAACCTGAAAACCCAACATGTAGTATCTATTAATTCCAATGATTAGAACTATTTGAAATGTGTTGAGAAACTTCCAAATAAGATCATGGTTTGTTGAGATTACATGTTACTTCATTTACGTTATTGTAATGTGATTGTTTACTTTTTTTCGGGAAAATATAAATGTGATTGTTAATAAATCTCTCAAAGTACTTGGTTTCATCACTAGAATCACTTCTGACTTCAAAAACATAAATATCCTAAGAACTCTTTACTGCTGCTTGGTTCGCCCCCATCTTGAATATGCTTGTCTCCTTTTTATGCTGTCCATATTCGTCATATTGATTCCGATCAACATCGGTTCCTAAACCGTCGGAAAAAATCTGATCTCTTTTGTTTCTTATAAATTATCAACTATATTATTGATTCACCTACATAACTACAATAGGGATGTCGAAAGTGAAAAAAATATCGATATATCGATGTTTCGACATTTATTAAAATATCAATATCGACGTCGATATATCGAGGAAAAAATATCGATGTATCGATACATCGATCAAATTTTCAAATAAGTGTATTCAGCTTAATATTATCAATAGTAATTTTTATACACAATGTGCATTATTTTAATGTACAAAAATCTCAATAAAAATGAAGGTATTTTTATCAGTATTCATTTTTATTAGGTAATAATTACAAAAATATCAAAAACTAAAAAGCTGTCTTCTAACTTATATGTAAACTCAGACGCATACAAAGTTTTATGCGTCTCGGTAACATTCTATTGGTGTATTAATTTTTAAAAAAGGATTTCGTGTTTGGAACAAGGTATAGTCAATAATCATAGACAATTGGGAACTAACACATAGGAGTGGCTTAGAAAAAAGGCGAAAAATAGCATACATTTCTATGTACACATATGAGATAGTATTAGTGATTACAAATACTAATGAAAGACAATAGATTTGTAAGCTATTAATAGTTAAAATTTCAACCGACAGATGTCATGACCCAATACAGTTACTTTTTCCCGTTCGTTCCTGTACGGTTTTGGATTCTAGTGACTTTAGTTACATAAATAAAATAAAAATATCGTTTTTGATACAATTTTCGATATTGGATATTTTGTATCGATATATCGGACAAAATATATCGACTAAAAATATCGATGTATTGAATTAACAAATATCGATACTTTTTCAACAAGCCTATACTACAACTCATCCCATTTAATATACCTGCTCGTAGACTTAGAAATAAAGAACTGCTCTTCCTCAATCAACACTCGACTAATTATGGTTATAATTTTATTCACCACTGTCCAGAATGTGTAGAATGGTAAACTCATGCCAAGACCTTGATTTTTTTGGTATAAGCCTAAACGATTTTTGTTGATCTCTAAACAGTTGAAGATAAGTTATATTAAATTACTCTTATTTTAGCAAAGTCTTGACTTGACTTGACACATCTATTTTCTTATGTTTTCTATGTTTGAATTTGCATTCGTATACCGTCCATTATTCTTACGATGTAAATTTTCCCTAATTTCGTGTTTGTAAATTGGACGTAAGTCCGTTAATAAATAAATAAAATAAAATCAAAATAATGTTGCATATTTAACTTAACTGACAATGCATATTTAACTTAACCTGACATCCTTTCTGTATGTGGTTCTAAGTTATGCTGCTGCTGCGGACGTGCGACACTGATAGCTTCTGCCCTTCTACTAGAGTACTAGATGCTTTCGGTTATCATCGTATACGTTTGTACCAAATATATTGAAATATAAGTAGATGTGCTATCTGCTGTTTTTACTATGTGGGTCTGCGCTTCCGGGTATCGCCGATATTGTTTACCAATTAACAAATAAACTAAAAGAACAAATAATTAACGAATAAACCAAACGAACGTTAACTAATGAACGAATTCTTTCCTTATTCAAAATATATTGTTAACCAATATTAATGCACGTTTTCAAAAAAATCAACGAAATGAACAAATTCTTTTTGTATGAAAACTACGCTAATTAGCGCGCAGTCCGGCGACAGTTGCGCGGACACCATAGCATATCTCTTCTGTATTTGAATATCTTTGGTTTGTACATTAGATATGAACGACGGTAGATGATACTCTTCTAAAATAATACTTAACTGACATCTGTTGTGATATCGCAAAACTACTTATAAATAACTATACTAACAACATCTATTGAAGGATGTTGAAACTACATGACTAACTTATATACAACCCAACAAAACATATCCACATTGAAAAATACAGTTTAGAATAATACTCTCCTGAAAAAGATCAGGCTATAACAAAAACTATTTGACGAACAAAAAAACTATAGTAAGTGCATAGGGTGTCAATTCTAATAAAGTGAATAGAAACATAGCATCATTTCAATTATAGCTATATTGTTATCGGTACTGAAAAATATCCAATTATCGAACATTCGAAAACATGCAGAATGTTTTTTTTTTTTTTTAAGTGAAACTTCTTTAGCTCCGTTGTAATTTGAAATTAGGATGAAAAGGAAATGACGCATTACAGTACCTGTGAAGCGCAAAACTGCGCTCATTGGTCGCTTTGATTATCTCACTTTTCAAGGCTCCTATTGGTTGAGATATGAAACGGAAATGACGCATTACAGTACCTACAAAGCGTTAAACTGCACTCATTGGCTGCTTTGATTATGAACTCACTTTTCAAGGCTACTATTGGTTGAGAATGTGTGGGCGAAGGTTTCGCTACAGCCGCGTGTGAACGGCAGTCGACTTAAAAAAAATTGTTTTGAAAGATCAGATTACAATAACCTGACAATATTTGAAAATCTCCTACTATTATCACAATAAGTTAAAAATGTAGTAAATGTGTCGGATGGAGGTCTTAGCCAGCCGTGGTATTGAACTTACGACGCCTATTGGGACCCAAACATGATAACAACTCAGCCACTGACCGGTGCAATTTTTGATGTTTTTTTTTCATAACAAACCAAAATTTCTTTTTTTACATCCTCACTAGTGACAACCCGTCATCCCAACGCAACTGTTAAACATCTACTTTTTAAAATGTTTTCAGTTAAAAAAAAAACACCAAAATGTCACCGGAAGCCAATATTTCATTTACATTTTTGACTCCAAATAATGTAAGTAATCACTTGTTAAAGTAAAAGAAATACATTCCTTGAAGCCCTGTGTAAAACATTTTAATATGATCAGTGCAGAAATTTCGTGGCCCATAAACATTCCTAAATAAAGTTAAGAATCTGAAGATTTACTAAATGATATTATATTTCATGAAATAGAAATGAATAGATCAACCAAAAAATGTATTTCACAGTGAATTCCACTTTTTTGTTGCAACCTTTACTTGAACTACCTACAAATTAAAAAATAATTTTTTGGGATATACGCGATACGCCACTTCCGTGATGGCCACTTCACGGATATCTTTGGAAAGCTTTGTTTTTTAATCCATGCTAAGTAAATTGCCTATATAGAGGAGCCCCTTGAGAAAATGACAACATCGGGAAACGATAACTTTAAATAATTCATTTATGGTAAAAAGGATATTTTATTTTTGATATTTATATTGAGATGGTAATGTGTTTGACGATGGGAATGTTAATTGGTATTTTTTTATGTGAGTACCTACCGCACAAGAGTCTCAACCGAGATGGGTAAGAGAAAGGTGGGTAAGTACCTATCTGGCTATTCAGATCTGGTCACCAAACATGGCTAAAGACATTTCACATGGGTTTCTGTAGGTTTTTATAAATATTCACAGTTTTATTCAGATATGTTTGTCGGACTCAGAATGAAACCAACTCAGAACCTCCTTTGAAAAGTCATTAAAAGTGATAAAAAGGGTTAATGAGATTACGTTAGGTTAGGGTTATGGGCTATTTAAAAAATATTTTTTTCAAAGCTTTTAATGATTTTTCAAAGAGGTGTTGAGTTGACTTGATTCTGAGTTGGCACTGAAAATGAAAGGAAGGGCACTATCTACATAATATTTAGAAAATTCATCGCCTTTTACTAGCATTAATTTCAATTTGGGAGGCGGGATTGGGTACCGCCGCCCCGGGAACCTTTATTGGATAACCAACACCTCTGCCATAGGTCACCCCAAGTAGTTCGCTACGTTTGGTGATTTAGCAGGGGTGCCCGGGTTCATGGGGTGAGGTTTGGCTTGGTATTGGAGGCAGATGAACCCCAGATTTCTACCCACCCCTTAAACCCTTTTCCTTCCCAGAACTCTCCTCTCCTTCCTTTCCCCAAAAAAACCCTCAACACAGCATCCCCAAAGATGACATAGGCCCTGAGGGAAATTATTTTCCTCAAGGCCTCCTGTGTGGAGCTCAAGTAAAAAAAAATATTAATATCGGGTACTTTAGCACCAGGTGAAACTGTTCGGGTCAACCATAAATCAATGGGTTAACCATAAAAGTGGACGAAAGTTATAAAGGTTTAATTGATTAAAAAAGTAATATTAAAATACACATTCTCTGTTATGAACCCCTGGCATCTGGTAGAGAGCCGCGCACTGCCTGCGCCCCCGGTGCTTCAGGGTGGGATGGATGGAGAGGCAGAGGCTTTGATACAATGGAAGAGGGATGCACCCCGTCCCCGCCACCACCCCCCGTCTGGTGTTATGGAAACCAGCCGAGCTCCGAGCCCCCGACAACCCAATTCATCACCGCTGCCTCTTTCCGATTGATTGCATCCCGTACTTATTTGTAATTATTTGCAATATCTACCTGCTTTACTGAATGCGCAAATTATTCGATACTCTAGCGTGGCGGTAGTGTATTAATGTGTATCCGTAAATATATCGATGCATTAGTGAAATTCACTTCTAAAATAATTGAAAATCTAACAATGCCAGGGAAAAATAAATGAGTTTTTCAGGAGAAGCAGTTGTTTTGTGTATTCTTTATTGTCGGTGACTTAGAAGAAACACTATGCGTGGGTTTCTTCATTTACCGATAATGCTAAATGCAATGCTAATTGTAAAAATAAGCGATCGAAATTTAAAATTTAAACGAAATTTCTATGCATTTGACCGTTTACTTTTACAATTAGCATTGCATTTAGCATTCTCGGTAAATGAAGAAACCCACCATAATAATTGATTTACAACATGACATTATTATTTCAGACTTTTACATTAGGCTGCCTTTAAACACGTATGTTTTTTTCGTATTTCTTGGGCATTGACTACGTAACAATTTCTAGACGTTTTGTTTCGAAGAGTTTTAAATTTCTATGTACATTTGTTTCTTTAATTTTAAATTTTTTGCGACCTGGTTTGACACATCCGTGTCATTTACGAGCAAACTTAAAATTAAAAGGTTTGGTTTTAAGTTTGCTTGTGAATGACACGGATGTGTCGAAACCGATCGCAAAAAATTAAAAATTAAAGTAACAAATGTACATTCAAAATTATAACTATCTTAAAAACAAAACGTATGTTTTTTCCTGAAAGTTGCTCACGTAAGCGATTTATGGTCAAATTATCGATGTAAACGACACCAAAAGTCACTTACGGTAATTTATAGGCAGTTACAGAAGTTATAAATAAAGGCTTTCCACGAAAACGAATGTAAATGGAAAGAAACTTCTCTAATTCCAAAAACCAAAGAAATAGAATTTATTTTTCGGGTGAAAAAGGTTTTCTGAAAATGAGCATCCTTCTTTTTAATTATCGGTCTAATCTTTTCTCATATCAATATTTCTGTTTATAAAATTACGTATTTGAATTCGAAGTCGGTTAACTCCATTAATTCACCGTTAACAGAACAAAAATGCGTGGAAAACGTTTCTCTCAAACCAACTTGTATTCCAACTGTTTCAAAATCAAAATCGAGTAAATTTGGTAGCAGCATATACTTGTTAACAGGAAGCCATCTTACCGATAGTAAAATTATGTATGTAGCGGTTTTCGTGAGAATTTACGTAAGTTAAATTTAAAATTTAAGCCGTAAATTTTTACTTACGAGTGTAAAGCTAGAATTAGACATGTTGTAGAGATCGACCTTAGATAATAATATAATCATCATAATAACAGTGATGTGACAGCAGTTATTTGTGATATGACATTATAAAATAAAACAATAACTTTGTAAACACCACTTTAATTTTTTATTCTTAATACCGACCAGGTTTCGCTACAACTGTAGCTCCGTCAGGGCAGTGTATACTCAACTAAAATAGAAAACATTAACTTTTTTTTTAATCGAGCTTTAAGCATCGAAATTAATTAATAAAATCCCTTTTCATCTAAATAAAAATCTCGCAAAATAAAAGTTTGGGAAGTTTATTAATATAATTATTTTTTTTATAATTGGGTTATGAGACATTTTTAAAAATAAGCCATTCTTTCGAATTCTACAAATAAAAACTTATCCAATTTGCTTAACTTTCAGTCAGATAAAAAATAAATTAAATAATTGATGAAATAAACCCTTCTCCAGCGGAGAAATTCTTAGGTCGACGTTCAAATATTTTGCAATAGACAAATGATGCGGGTCTGCAATTTATTCACTGCTTTGCTGATTGCAATTTTTTTTGCCATAATTTTTGATGTAGTAATTAATCCCTATGTCAAGTTTTGTAATTTTTGACTGTGGCGTAGTCCTATTTACCAACATTTTTTTTCAATATCGTTTAATGGATTTTGCTTATATTGTCGTCATTTAATTAAATATTACAATTTGAGGTTTTACTCATAAAATTAAAATAAATATAAAATTATCATCCTAAACTTATTAAATAAAATGGATAAAGATTTATCCAAACACTACCTAAAGGGCATTTAATTTGGGTTTGAATCTTGCAATCATACATAAAAGATAGCAGCCGATAATATATGCGTTAAGGAAATGAAATTAATGTGTGTGGTTCTTAGTCGAAATATTATACAGTTAAAAATGACCGAATTTGATATCGACCCCTTGGCGCAGTGGTTAGCGCCTTTGCCGAAAAGCGAGAGGTCCTGGGTTCGAGTCTCAGAGGTGCCAATATCTTTTTCTGGTTTTTCTCTTTCCAGATTTTCGAATGAATTTAGTTTATATTGTCTTCATTTAATTAAATGTTTTTTCTTCTCATATCCATAGTTATTAAAATTAAATTTAATTCCTGCCATATCGTAACAGGTTCAGCTTGGTGATGTGGCCTATACTTATTAATGTTGGCAGTAATAAATAAAAAAAGACCGTCTTGCATTCATTCGCCTCAGGTCAGTCAATACATTTATAATAGATTGTAAAGTTTCTTTGGAAAAATTGTATAATTCTTTATTTGATTTTTTTAAAAATGTTACTTAAAATATAAATATGGTTAATAATAAGTACGCAGGTAAAGTACCTACTTACAAATCTTATAAATACAGCAAAATTGGACGCAAGATCCATTATTCACGAAACTATTAGTTGCTTAGTTTATTTGTTATTTTTAAAAGAATTATTGCCCCTTTGTTAATTACTTGGAATACATCGTTTAAAACATTTATCAACATGTAGTACTTACTTGTAAGTTTTTCTGTAGTTCTCAACTTTCCATTGAAATCTCGTTAAACATTGATATAAAGGATACGATTTTAGATTTTCACGGCCAAAAAATTATTATTAGCCTAATTTAGGCTAAAGAAGGAGGTAGCGTAACACGGCACAATACCCCAAAAACCAATAACAAAATTGATATAAAGTTTCACTTTTAAAAAATGGCAAAAATAATATTATAAGATCCTTAAAACATCCTATTAAAAATACAGCGAAATTGGTTTGTTTCCAAACAGCAAACATTCATTTAAAAGAAACTTGAACGTTTTCAGTGTGTTTTTCGTTGTGATATTAACATTGTGATTTTAATTTTACAATTGTAAAAATGTTCTGGATCTTGCAAACATCGATAAGCCGTCGTAAAAATGGTTTATGCACTAATAAAACAATCGGTTTCACACCCATGAAATAATTTACACCGTGAAAGCTTAACGTCCTTTTTGAAGAGTCGAACAAAATTGTTTTTATTACAGCGTAATAACCAAACTACGTTTGTAGGTTGCTACTTCGTTCGAAGTAAGTTGCGAGAGTTTTCAGTCCTCGTAAAAATTGTTCCAAAGTTCTGAACTAAAATTGCTCTGCTTCCTCGAAGAGATGGGCTTGTCAAGTTGTTATGGAATTCGATTTAACTTATCTAAAGATACAGTTGTACAAGTACTAATTATTTTGGGAAACAAATTTCGACGTGAATATTGAAATGATTTCCTCAAATATAGAAATAAAAAAATCATTTAAATAACTTTTGGTTAGTTAGAATTAGGTGAATATTCGTAGATATTTAAAAATAAACAATTAACCCATAAATTTGACGGCTGGTAGAAAAAAAACACAAAATTAGTTTTTATGTTACATTAACTCCATCCAATAATTTCCCTTAGGGCCTATGTCATTTTTGAGGATGCTGTGTGATGCGTCTTTTAAGAGGTATGGAAGGTGGGTAGGATTCTGGAGGTCCGGCTAGAGGAGTCAAAGGGTCTTCCTTAATCGGCCTCTCCCGATCCAGCCCGCCACACAATCGGTGCACGGATGTACCCGCCGCAAAGATCTTATAGAGGCTAGTGTTTTATGGAGGTCACCAATGATAGGGTGATGTGTTATGTGTTTTAAAGTGTGTAACGGGTGCGGTAAAGCAAATAAGTAAGATGTCGGTACATTACTTACAGGTTTATTAACAATTTACAACTTACACATAATTCCTTTATGTTTAAATATTAACAATAATAATAATGTGACGGGCGAACGAATACGATACGCAAGTGACTCTTGACCGGTAGTTTAAAACAAAAAAATGATCGGTGGTTTTAGATGCGCCGCGGAAAGATTTCTTGTGACTTGAAAATGAATTCGATTGGTTGCTAGAACACCAATCGGATAGCCAGCCAAATGCAATTCAGTGTCCTTTGTTCGATCTCCACAATCTGAAAAACCCTTCCCCCAAGAACCTGGGAACCCCTGGTTATCCGTAAACAGTTCCCGGCGCGAATGTTTCCATACCAGACTCCTGAATTGGTTAAATATAAATCGTTTATAATAATCTTGAAAGTAACATCCAGACAAAGAAAAATACATAAATTATTATGCTTTGGATACTTTCTTATTGAGGTTTAGCCGTTTTAAGACGATAAAAAAACAAAAACAATTTTTGAAAAATCTTTTCACCCTCTTGGTTTAAACTCTTAGGGGGGTGATCTTAACTGTTGAATTAAATGCGGAGAAAGGGGAGGCGAATTATAGTTTGAATATTCTTTAAGGAAAGACATAAGTTAAGGAATTGAAAAATTAATAAGGAGAAATTTGACCCTACCAGATTCCATTTTCAAAAGTGCCTAAAATGACCGTTATATTGCTTTCGTCATAGAGATTTTCCTCTTATCCGTGGCACAAATAGACTATCGTCTCTTTTCTTCAGACCCTTCCATCCAGTTCCAAGGATTTTCCAAAATCATTACAAGTATTTTTATAAAACTGTGGCGTAATATTCACGTGAGGCATAGAATAAAGAAGAACACTTGGGATACATTTAAAAATATTTGGCCAATCGGCCTTAAATTTCTAATACAAAACTGTGTTCCGGCATGGTTACGAAATTCAAATGAGATGGAGATTTCCGATGTCAGGTGAGTGTAAGTGAGATAAGGCGCATGCTAAATGGGCTAAATTTGTAGAATAATGAATAACACAAGAAGTGCCTTGTGGGCGTATTTTGTGATCCTGTTGTAGGCCTAATTGCGGCCTATATTTCACACAAAACGGTGTTTCACCATGATTACCAAATTCAAATGGGATGGCGATATACAATTTTAGGCAAGTGTAAAAGAGACAGGCCGCTAAATGGTCTAGAACTAAGAGATACGTCAGTGGCACATTTGTTTTTATTCAAATGTTCGTACACGGAAGGCACTTCTAGCGTTGTGTTCTTTATCATTGAAGAAGAGGATAATATTAATAAATCTAATCGAAAATATGAAAAAGAAGATAATTGTCGCAAATGGGACTCCAACCCAGGATCTCTTGTCTTACCGGTACAAACGCCTTAACCAATGTTATAGGACCTCATATTTTAATAATTTAAATTATTTAATAATTTTTCATCATCTTCTTCTTCAATGATATATAACATTGGAGGGTAAACGTTTAAAAGTTATTATATATCCTCCAATGATAGAGAAAGCACAAATAAGTTTCTGAGATATTTATATCTTAGAGGCTTCGGATATTATCCCTGGTTATATCCATCAGTCTTTTTGTCCGGCATGCTGGGTATTAACCCATTGGCCACAGAATTAATGAGCAAAAAAAATGGCTCTCACCACTGAATTAATTTTGTACCAAAAATTGAAAACCTGCATTGGTGTACTAAATCCATTGTAACTTTTAAACCATATATTGAAATTGATTAATTTCTTTAAATTTATTTACATATTCGATTAAGGTAAAGAAAAACATTAGGCATAAAATTTTTTAATGCCCTACCATATAAAATCAAATCCGAAGAAAATTATAAAGTCTTTAAATTACTAATAAAACAACTGCTTGATCAACCAAACACAAAATTATAAGTTTTAATTTCAAAGAAAGAATTTCTACGTATATTTTTTGATTACAATGTACTAATTAGTAAAAATTGATCAAGTCTTAATTATAATTTTATGTACTTTATTTCAAAATTAATCACTTAACTCCATCATTAATTAACAAAAAATAAATTATAAATTAATGTAGTCTTCTTATTGATTGCACATATCCTCTTAAAATATTTCATCAACTTTTGAACTGAAATGTAAGCGATTATTGTCGTAAAATAACATTATGTACCTACTCCTGCAATATTATCAGTTAATCCCATTGTCAGAATCAACTATATGTACTTACCATCTCAACACCTACCTATTAAGAGAAATGCAATAATATTATTTTTATTTTTACTACTTCTATTGTATATTATTACTTTTAAAATATCTATACTACATGTATATCTAATTTAGCAACTGCTACGTTAGTATATTTCTTTATTTAATATTTGTTTTTTATTCATAAGTTTTATTTGTTTCTTAATTTAAAAATATATAGTATATCTTATTTTTTATCTTTTTTCTGTAATGACACGACTCCCCAATTTAAACACGAGAAATTTTTTCTCTTTTAAATTGGGTAGATTCATTAACAAGAAATTATTTTATTTGTAATTATTTTTAAGAACCATGTATTTTCCTTATGTAAATCTGTTATATGTATGTATATTTCAAATAAAAAAAAAAAAAAAAAATAAAAAATTAAAATAAAATTTAAAAAAATATTAAAATGTGTGTCAATAAGGATACAAACATAACCTTCTCTTTTTTCGTAAGTTTTTTTCCACATTTTAATTCAAAAAGTTACAAGAAAACATAATATTCATAAATCGAACAATACTAATTTTTGTTTTTTACATACATGTATACTAATAACTAATAAAATAATTTAGTATGATAGTCCTCAAAGCAATCAGGGACGTTCAGTGTCACTACCAAAAGCCTAGAACCACACGCAATTTTGAAGAAATTAAATGGCAGCTGGCAGCATACAAAACTTGGGACACAAATATCAGGTAAAAAACATAAGAAACATTTTATTGCCAATTCTACGAAATGAATGATTAATTACCTACAGAATGTTCGGCATTTAAAATTTTATTCAAAAATGTCATTGTTGAGCTCGTTTTTCGTTTTTTGGCGGACCTACTCTAGCCCGTCAGCGTGCCGGGGTTTGTGGTTAAGTACCTGATTTGCACACCCGGCAGGCTGCCGGGGTTTGTGGCCAATGGGTTAATAGCCTCGCCGATAGAAGGAAAACTGCTTTGCAGACAACGGCATGTAATATTCTAAATGATAATATCTGTATTCCCGAAATAATACAAAAAAATGAGTTTTATGTTCCCCCAATTTCTCTAGAGCGCACAGATACAGAACTTTTATTGTTCCGAGATGCAGAATAACTTACCATGCCGCTCAGAAAAAGATTCTGTTACTAAATTACCTGTCCCCTGACATTGATATTTTTCAACTAAATATTAACTATTAAAAAACGCCATTATTGCTTGATAAAATAAAAAGTATTTTTATTATTGGTTATTGGTATGTATAACTGTAAATGCGCATTTAAAATAAATACATTATGACAAGAGTTATTCCAAAGAAAAAATAATTTCTTGACTCTATGGCTGGGAAGGATTCACGTTTCAGGACAGCCAAATTGCATATTTAGTTCATAATATTCTTAACAAATTAATGGTTTCGTTAAAGATATCACAAGAATGAGATTCTGTCAAGACAACTTTTGAGAACATTAATAATTGCATTCGAAACAAAGAAAGGTTTCTTTATGTCCTTGTAAGAATCGCAAAGATGTGATTTTTTTAGAACATTAGAATTTTAGAACGTTGGAGAATATTAATAATTGCAATATTTAATTAAACGAAGACAATATAAGCGAAAGTCAGTCGAAACTCTGAGAACAGAAAAATCAGAAAAAGATATTGACACCGCTGGGACTTGAACCCAGGACCTCTTGCTTTCCGGGCAAACGCGCTAACCACTGCGCCACCGTGCCGATATCCATTTCGGTCATTTTTAACTGTATCATACTTCGACTAAGAACCGCCCACATTATCTTCATTCTCTTAACGCATATATTATTGGCAACTATCTTTATGTATGATTGCAAGATTCAAACCCGAACTAAATGCTCTCTAGATAGTGTCTGGATAAATCTTTATCCATTTTATTTTCATATGCGACATCTATTGACTTTTCTGCAAGTCTAGGATGAATATTTTTATTTTTATTTTAACTTTATGAGTAAAACCTCAAATTGTAATATTTAATTAAACGAAGACAATATAAGCGAAAGTCAGTCGAAACTCTGAGAACAGAAAAATCAGAAAAAGATATTGACACCGCTGGGACTTGAACCCAGGACCTCTTGCTTTCCGGGCAAACGCGCTAACCACTGCGCCACCGTGCCGATATCCATTTCGGTCATTTTTAACTGTATCATACTTCGACTAAGAACCGCCCACATTATCTTCATTCTCTTAACGCATATATTATTGGCAACTATCTTTATGTATGATTGCAAGATTCAAACCCGAACTAAATGCTCTCTAGATAGTGTCTGGATAAATCTTTATCCATTTTATTTTCATATGCGACATCTATTGACTTTTCTGCAAGTCTAGGATGAATATTTTTATTTTTATTTTAACTTTATGAGTAAAACCTCAAATTGTAATATTTAATTAAACGAAGACAATATAAGCGAAAGTCAGTCGAAACTCTGAGAACAGAAAAATCAGAAAAAGATATTGACACCGCTGGGACTTGAACCCAGGACCTCTTGCTTTCCGGGCAAACGCGCTAACCACTGCGCCACCGTGCCGATATCCATTTCGGTCATTTTTAACTGTATCATACTTCGACTAAGAACCGCCCACATTATCTTCATTCTCTTAACGCATATATTATTGGCAACTATCTTTATGTATGATTGCAAGATTCAAACCCGAACTAAATGCTCTCTAGATAGTGTCTGGATAAATCTTTATCCATTTTATTTTCATATGCGACATCTATTGACTTTTCTGCAAGTCTAGGATGAATATTTTTATTTTTATTTTAACTTTATGAGTAAAACCTCAAATTGTAATATTTAATTAAACGAAGACAATATAAGCGAAAGTCAGTCGAAACTCTGAGAACAGAAAAATCAGAAAAAGATATTGACACCGCTGGGACTTGAACCCAGGACCTCTTGCTTTCCGGGCAAACGCGCTAACCACTGCGCCACCGTGCCGATATCCATTTCGGTCATTTTTAACTGTATCATACTTCGACTAAGAACCGCCCACATTATCTTCATTCTCTTAACGCATATATTATTGGCAACTATCTTTATGTATGATTGCAAGATTCAAACCCGAACTAAATGCTCTCTAGATAGTGTCTGGATAAATCTTTATCCATTTTATTTTCATATGCGACATCTATTGACTTTTCTGCAAGTCTAGGATGAATATTTTTATTTTTATTTTAACTTTATGAGTAAAACCTCAAATTGTAATATTTAATTAAACGAAGACAATATAAGCGAAAGTCAGTCGAAACTCTGAGAACAGAAAAATCAGAAAAAGATATTGACACCGCTGGGACTTGAACCCAGGACCTCTTGCTTTCCGGGCAAACGCGCTAACCACTGCGCCACCGTGCCGATATCCATTTCGGTCATTTTTAACTGTATCATACTTCGACTAAGAACCGCCCACATTATCTTCATTCTCTTAACGCATATATTATTGGCAACTATCTTTATGTATGATTGCAAGATTCAAACCCGAACTAAATGCTCTCTAGATAGTGTCTGGATAAATCTTTATCCATTTTATTTTCATATGCGACATCTATTGACTTTTCTGCAAGTCTAGGATGAATATTTTCTGCAAAATGGATAAAGATTTATCCAGACACTATCTAGAGAGCATTTAGTTCG
The DNA here is from genome assembly GCA_917880885.1 of Limnephilus marmoratus. NCBI lineage: Eukaryota > Metazoa > Arthropoda > Insecta > Trichoptera > Limnephilidae > Limnephilus > Limnephilus marmoratus. The sequence goes on along the minus strand of OU862909.1, from coordinate 54,375,126 downwards.
GGTTTGAATCTTGCAATCATACATAAAGATAGTTGCCAATAATATATGCGTTAAGAGAATGAAGATAATGTGGGCGGTTCTTAGTCGAAGTATGATACAGTTAAAAATGACCGAAATGGATATCGGCACGGTGGCGCAGTGGTTAGCGCGTTTGCCCGGAAAGCAAGAGGTCCTGGGTTCAAGTCCCAGCGGTGTCAATATCTTTTTCTGATTTTTCTGTTCTCAGAGTTTCGACTGACTTTCGCTTATATTGTCTTCGTTTAATTAAATATTACAATTTGAGGTTTTACTCATAAAGTTAAAATAAAAATAAAAATATTAATAATTGCATTCAGAACAAATGAATGGTTTCTTTCGAGGGATCACAAGGATGAGATTCTTTCCAGGCCATTTTGGAGAACATTTACAATTGCATAATTTAAAATATAGAATGTAACTATAATTTTTTAAACATTTACAAAGTATTAGAAATTACACAATTATAAACCAATATAGGACATATGAATTCCCAATGTATTTAAGATTATTTACTGATATAAAGTTCTAATTTTTTCAAAAATGTTTCCTAAGTAATAAAAATTACACATTTTTAAACCAGAATATAAGACGTATGAATTCTCCTCTGTAATTACAACTATTTAATTGATATAGAGATCATCCCAGTTTAACTTCTTCCTTTGCGCTGTCCCAACTCATTGCCTAGGTAGGCTGTTGGGGTCGGCTCTTCTCGTTCTCAGGTTGTAATATCTTCTGTTCTGGGTATCGCCTTCATCCAGGCCGTTTCTTCGAAGAATTTTGGAACATTGAGTCGTCCAGGAGTTCTTCGGTCTTCCTTTGGATGACTGTCGATGAAGCTCCATAGACATTGCCTGCCTCACAGTGTGGTCTGATGGTCTCCGTCTTATATGTCCATACCATCTCAACTGTCGTTCTTCCAGCTTGCTATTTATGTCTGTGACACCCAGGCTACCACGAATGCGTGAACTTTTGATCTTATCTTTTAATGATACTCCTGCCGACCATCTAAGCATTCGCATTTCTGCTGTTTCAAGTTGCCTAGTGTAGGAGTTTAACTATACTTTTTTTATAGGCAAATTTGAAAAGGTAACATTGAAAACATAAATTTTGAAATGGCTAGTCATTATTTTACAAGAATCAAAAAACATATCAAAAGATTCGTAAATTTAAATTTAAAAGGAGGATTTCCTGTAATCTTCTTTGTTCTATGATGGGAGGTAATATGAATGATGACAATTTAATTATTAATTACAACAACCTCAATTAGTATTCATAAAGTCAGAAAACTCAATAGTCGTAAGACGCTCAAGATTCAAAATTCAGACTGATATATTTCCATTACAATATTTCGTATTATTTATCCGCCTACAGTTTCCTCGGGCGGGGAGGGATAACGTCGTTTATTTATTCAACGAACTGAAAAAAACATTTCGCCTTCAAAGAGAAAGTATGATTAGAGTGAAGAGCTAAGGGGGGCTTGGAGCTTGCGAAGGGACTCCACCAATTCCACAAGTTGAAAGATACTCGAGACGGATATTTATTTCTTTCTTTTAATCTTGAAAGCTTATTAATATTATGCGATCAGCACAGGATGTTTGTTTTAATGAAATACTTAACTTTGTAACCCTGTAACTGTTTAACTTTGTTGAAGAAGGCGCATAAATAAATTATTATCGTATTATGTTAGTTCTTAATACTCGTATTTAGCCGTTCTAAAAACTGTTACTTTTTGGATTGGTCTGGGTTGCATTATGTTTTCTTTAATGAACAGTGAAAAATTTGAAACAACAGTATAGCGCCTCCCTCTTGTGTTTTAGATTATATCAAAGTTCAAATGACGTAGCGAACTGAAAACATTTGAGTAAATCTAGAAGGACCACACAGAAAACTATGTTATTATTTCATAACACCAGTGCTCACTGTTCAAGAGCCTGCTTCTTAAATGTGTTTTTTAATGGTTATGGTGAAACGAAAGCGCACTATAAAAAACATAAAACAGTATTTTTACAAACAAATTGAATTTTTCAAGATGCGAATTTCACGTGTTAGTCGGCCAGAATGCGACGTTGCCACCTCTTTTGCAGCTCAGTTAAAACCACTGGAGCGACAGCGCAATTTAAAACTTTTTTCTCCGATTGCTTGAGATTGTTTTGGTGATCGTTTTGAATATTTTCCGCCCACATTAAAAGAAATCATACCTTGGAATTTGAATACGCAGACAAACAAACTGATTATATATAGTACTATATAGCCGATGAATTCGATTATCACATATTCGTAGGATTTATAAAAAAAATATATAAAATCGTAAACTTCTACTTAATTACTTATAAATAAGGGAAAATTTGCCAAAATTGGCAGCAAAGCAATCCGAGGTATTTTAAATAGTGCCATATTGTGGCAAAAAGCGCTCCGGAGAATAAAGATTGCAGGACTGAAGGGAAGGATAAACCACTCCAGAAATATTCTCATAATAGAATCCCGTTTGATTTCATTGGAGAAAGACACTGGCTCCCATAACCTCAGACCCGATGGACTAATAAGAGCTCAATTAAAGATTTTTTCTTGTCTTTTTATGAATACTTATCATCTAATGATGCCAACTACTTTTTTAAAATTTAAAATTTTTCTTATTTTTTAAATTTTATCTTTACTCTATTTTATAAATTCCTTTGTTTTTACTTACACTCTATATAAATATAGGATGTGTAGGATTGCACTCACCTCTACATGTGGAGAGGTGAGTGCAATCTCACGTGTTTTTTTTTGCATTTTCAGGTGATTTCAATAAAAAAAGCCTAAACTGTTGGCTTTTAATCAACGTGCATTTAGAAACATTTTCACTGTGTATCTTTCATATCATTAAAATATATTTTTTAAGGCATATTTATAACATTTTTTTTCTATTTAATAAATTGTTTAATATCCGTAAATTATTTACACTACAAAACTAAGAAGTAAGAATTTAAAAACAAAAATCTCCTCCCCCCTCCCCCCCCCGCCCCCCTCGCCCCTCCCCCCTCCTGGTTTATTTTTATATTACTTGTGTCTTATATTTGCATCTTATTGTAATGAGAAATTATGCTTAAGTTATTTTTGAAATGTATGTATAAATAATGAGCAGAAAAAATGATTTTAAAATATCGGATACCATACTTGAACCCACTTGATTGTCACCTAACGAAGTGTTCGTTGAATAATTGATACAATTGCCTACGCGCTTGTAGTGAGAGGGTGCTTGAAACAGATCATTGTAGAGAGGGGAGGCTTTTTCACATGTTTGGCATTTTTCACATTGCGATTGCCATTGTTATAACGAGACCTCTCCGGATTCAATGATCCAATCTCACGCGCAGAATGTTAATGATTCGATCATTAATATCGCCACAGCCCTGACACGTATTATGATGGCAGACGTTCGTCAAACCATTGCGAGAAGTTCGGCAACGCCGGGTGGCTGTGCCGGAATGGGGAGGGGGTGATTTGGGTGCGGAGTTGCCAAGCTTAGTCCTCTACAATTAGTTTATGCACTTGTTCATTCAAAATTCATGTAAAATATTTAACACAACCCTTCTAAAACATAAATTTGAAGCTTGTATAACATATTTTCAGAGAACCACGAGCATGTAATTTTCAATTACATTTCCACGTGGATACGTTTTCCCTTTCCATCAAATTATTAGTTCCACTACTAATAGGGAATACTTTGTTAACATTAGGTCCTTACATATGAATTTGGCGTTTTGTATGGGAGGAACATAAAGTCGATTTTTTTAAAAATAATATATTTATTTTCGTTATATGTTTTTGGGGTGTTGTGCCGTGTTGCGCTACCTCCTTCTTTAGCCAACGTTTCGGACATCGTTGCAGTGTCCATCATCAGGGCAGATCCGGCAGATCCGGTAGATGTGTAATTTTTAGTCGTGAAGTGTGTGCTTATTTACTTCGAAGCGATACCACGATACGCCACTGCTTGTCACGAGTATTTTGTACTGGTGAAAGTTAGTGCTGCTGGCGACACGGTATCGCTTCGAAGTAAATAAGCACACACTTCACGACTAAAAATTACACATCTACCGGATCTGCCGGATCTGCCCTGATGATGGACACTGCAACGATGTCCGAAACGTTGGCTAAAGAAGGAGGTAGCGCAACACGGCACAACACCCCAAAAACATATAACGAAAATGCTTCTGGCCGTGAAAATCTTAAAACTTATCTAACCAATATATTTATTTAATCAAAGTATGTCCCATTACTAACTATGCACTTTTGCCATCTCATAGGTAGTTCATCGATCCCTTTACTAAAAAAATCATTCGGACGGGAATCCATAAAATCTTTGAAGGCGGTTTGGACTGCCCCGTCGGAGTTGAATTTTTTCTCTTGCAAGAAGTTATCCAAATTTCGAAAAAAATGGTAATCTGTTGGGGCAAGGTCCGGAGAGTACGTGGATGTCTTAGACATTCCAATTGAAGCTCCTCTAATCCGTCTGTTGTGCAGTGTGTGGTCTAGCGTTCTAACGCGCGTTTGTTGATTTGCTTCACTCAATTCGTGAGGTACCCACCTTTCAAGCTTTTTCACCTCCCCAATTTGCTTCAAGTGGATTAAAATAGTTTTATCACTAATACCGCAGCCTGCAGCAAACTTGGACGTAGTTTGCGATGGATCCGCTTCCACAATAGCCTTCAATTCTTCATTATCAACTTTGGTCTCCGGCCGTCCACGGGGCTTGTTCTGCAGGTCGAAATTTCCAGAACGAAAACGTTGGAACCAAAAACGCACTGTGTTTTCTTTTGCGGCACCGTCGCCATACACATCATTAATCCTTCAAGCCGTTTCTGCAACACTTGTGCCACGGTGGAACTCGTACTCGTAAATAACACGATATTTCAAGTTTTCCATTTTGTAAACTAAGTGACAAGAAAAAAAAAACAATTAAGGAAAAAACAAATAAATTATAATTTTCGAAACACAAATACATGAGTAAATAGCTGTATAAATTTTAACTTGGAATTCCTAACCAAAGAGAAGATATTTGAGAACAAAGCTGCCAGTACGGCAAAACGCCAATTTCATATTATGTGAGGACCATATATTATAAGTTTTTAAGTTTAAGATATTTTATTTTATTTAATTTATTGGGGGGCTAGAATTAAGTAAATTAGGGCTAAGTTAAGTAAATTCTAATGTAAAATCCAAGCTAATTTGTACAGCGCTCTTGAGGCGATTTTTCGCAAAAACAGCGCTATATAAGTTGTCCAAATTTATTATTATTATTATAAATAAAAATGAATCGCCGAAATGTATGTACGCGCATAACTTCCGAACGACTGCACCAAATGATAATTTTTTTGTGTGTTCGTTATTGTCAGGACAAGGTTTGTATACAACTACTGGTGAGCTCTGGCATTATGAAATTTGTATTACAATAGGTGGCGCGCGAGCTGCTTGAAAACTGAATGTACCGGGACTGAATGTATGGAATGCGGGAGGTGGGAGGGTGGAGGGGGGTCTACGGGATGGGGAAGGGGGAGAGTGGAGTGGGGAGAGGAAAGGTGGAGAAGACGGAGGGTGAACGCAAGAGAGGAAGGGGACGAGGGAGAGGAAAGGGAAGAGGAAGGGGAACGGGAACGGGACGAATGGGAAAGGACACGCAGGGAGAAATAATTTCTTTATTAAATGGCATCGCAACGCATGCCGGGAACCAGCTAGTTTTATATAGATTCGTTCAGCCAAAATATTTATAAAAACTCACTTTTAGAAAAGCTTAAGCGAGAGCTTTTAAAAAAGAGATTTCAATATTCAATTAATAAATATTTTTTTATTAACTTCCTAGAAACAGCCAAGAAAATATTCAAAGTAGAACTCAAACGTTATAATACCATTTCTTGGTAAGGGTAGTTGGTTGTTCTGGTCCTGGGGCGATGCGGGGGTGGTAGCGGGGGAAGGGAGGAGGGCCAGTGGGACGGAGATAAAGTGGGGGTGAAAGGGTGGTTGGGGCCAGAATAGATTCACGGTGAAATTCAATATCGAATTATTTAATAGAGGATTCTGTTCTAGCGCGAGTTGGAAACAGCCAACCCGCTTGTTAAATACAGACTCGAGTGTAGGCGAGGTTATTTATAATAATGCGCGTATTGGCGATATGGATATTTATTATAAGTAATGGCTATAAATACGTCCTAACTAACGTGTTGGCGGTTGGAAAAAGAGAGTGAGGAGAGGCCTGCATCTCCTTTTATATGCGGGATCACCTGTCTCGCTCTTGTATGGCCGGAAACAGGTGTGCCACCCTAAAACCTCTCTCACATCTTTATTATCATTTTCGATTTTACATATTCAATTTTAAAATTAAACGAACCTAACATAATAGCATATCTCTGTAACCTTGACGCGGCAATCTTAGGTACTTCTTTATTTTCACCTAAAATTCTCACTAACGGCTGATTATCCACAGCTAAAATAAATTCTCTGCCGTACAAATATTGATAAAACTTCTTAATTCCAAAAATAATTGCTGTTGCTTCAATATCTAGAATAGAATAATTCTTTTCCGCTTTAGTTAAAGTTCTGCTTGCGAACCCAATCGGTCTTTCTACGCCATTTTGAAACCTATGAAGTAATGTTGCTGCTACCCCATTAAAACTACCATCTGTGACAAGTTTCACAGGTATATTTTCGTCAAAATGCGTTAAAATCCTATCCGAAGTTAACTCTTCAATTCCCAGTGTCACCTGTAGGTGACAGAAGTTTAGTATTTTTTTTCTACCACATGGAAATTTTATTTTTAAATTCTACTACTACCACAGTAAAGGCAAGTAGTTACTCTATTCGTTATTTTTTTCTGGCAACACTAGCCACGTGCCATTTATCAAATTCATGCTCGTGTTTCACGCGAAATTGGAGCACTCCGAGTTTGTGTGATCTCTTGCGACATAAAGTGAAATAAAAATGCCTAAGCTGTAAGTTTTATTTTTTTCTTATTATATACAATAGATGAATAAATAAACTAAAGTACAAATGTATTTTATGACAAAAATAATTTACAGAATGTTTGTTACAACTTTGGAAATATGTCGTGTCACCTGTGGGTGACACTGGGCATTGTGACTATTCAATTGGTATAATAACTCTTTCGTTCGAAATTCATTCAAAGTAATAAATAACTAGACCGTTGTTTACATTTTGACCTTATCCGCTACGTTGTGATGGTGTTTTAGAATTGGTTACGTATTACAGGTTGACGTTAGATGAGTTTGTTGAGGAATTACAGGCCGGGGAGGACCCAAGCGATATTATTTTATTTCCTCCTGATGGGTGGTGTGGTGATGAACGAAGATAGTGGAGATGAAAAAGAGGCTAATATTCTTCATCTTCCCAGTCGCATGTTTCGATCTCTAGTAGAACTCCAAAATAGACCTTCCACCTCTGGAGAAAATAGTGTACATGACTTGGAAGAAGAAGGAGATAAAATCAACGTTCCTGCCCCTAAGAAAAAAAATAAAAGACAATACTGTAAAAAATGTTTCAACAGTCTCAGCAATACTTTTATTTCTTGTGGTAAGGGAGACCGTGATGAAGAAGTATTTTCTAACTCTAAATAATTGCGAGAGCAGAATGCTGGGGGTACAGGTACTATTCGGGAAAACCGCCTGGAGAACTGCAATTTGCCATACTGACATGAAAAAAGAGCCAAGAGGTAAGAAAGTGTCGTGTCATAAAATTTATGGGAAAATCATTGCAGCTAAATGGCATGAAAATAGTATTGTCACCATTGCATCTAACTGCGAATCACTCGCAAATCGACTACTCTCAACGAATATGTGGATAATGTTACCAACGCACCGGAAAAATGTGTGCCAGGTGCAATATCGGTTTGCATATAAAGTGTTGGTTCAGCTTTCACAATAGATAAGTGCTCTGTTTTATTTTATATAAGAAAATATCATTATAAAACTTTATATAAATAAATAATATTATAGAACTGTTATTTTATTCCTACCGTAAGAATAAGTAAAATGCTGTTTCCTCTTGAGAATCTTCAAGCACAATGCCCAGTGTCACCTGTAGGTGACACACTGATAAATAAGGGGGGGGGGTAGTTTATTTTTATTTTTTATATTTTTTTGTCTTAACCACATACATGTTGGCTATTTTATTTATAGAGGAACGAAAAATCTTTATCAACTTTGACATGGGAATTGAAGAGTTAATATTCTTTTAATTATCGCAAAACTATTTTCTTGTTCCGTACCCCATTGAAACTTAACATCTTTTATAAGTAATTCGTATAATGGTGACAATATATTTGCCATATTTGGAATAAAATTACGATAATAACTAATCATACCTAATAAACTTCTTAAATTATTTAAATCACTAGGTGCTGGTGCATTTAAAATGGCTTCTTTATTCCGTTCACACGGTTGAATCCCTTGTTCACTTATTTTATAACCTAAAAACTCAATAACTTTTAAATTGAATTCACACTTGTCACTATTCACTGTTAGATTACAATGTTTCAACCTTTCTAACACGACACATACGTTTTTCTCTAAATCGTCTTCGTCTTCCCCTATCACGATAATATCATCCAAATAAAACGTCATGTTCTGTAATCCTGACAAACAATTTGCCATTGCCTTTGCAAATATAGCTGGCGCGGGAGATAACCCGTACACTAACCGCTTATACTGAAACAATCCTAAATGGGTATTGATTGTTGTAAAACGCCTACACTCCTTTTTTAAAACAAATTGACTATACGCCGATTTAAGATCGATTTTTGCAAAAACTTTCCCACCATTTACTTTCGTTAATAGCTCCTCTATCCTAGGTAATGGATATTTGTCAACTAATAACTGATTATTCACTGTCGATTTATAATCACCACATAATCTAATACTACCGTTTTTCTTAATTACTGGAACAATTGGACTTGCAAACTCACTAAACTGGACTTGTTCTATAATACCGTCTGACAGTAAACTATCTAACTCCCTTTCGACTTTTTCTTTCAAAGCGAACGGCATAACTCTGTGATTACGAAATATCGGAATAGCGGTCTCTTTTAAAGTTAAATTCACTTCGTACTTATTAAATTTTCCTAGTTTATCCGTAAAAACTTCCGGGAATTTTTTTACTAATCGCTGCTTCAAAGTATTCTGTTTTATACTGTTTACGATTCCGTTAATCCCGACGTTAAAAAGATTCATAAAATCACGCCCCACTATCGATAACGAAGCACTTGTGACAACAACAAATTTCAAATTGTGACACTGACCGTTAAATTCCACTTGTGGCGTAATAGTACCTACCACTTTCACGAGCGTATTGTCAAAACCCCGTAGACTAATGTCTTCGTGCACTAGCTTGATTCTACTGAATTTACTGAAATAACACTCCTTGGAAATTACGCAACAAGATGCTCCAGAATCTACCATGAATTTACTCTTGATCCCGTCTAGTGAAACTTCAATAAAAAATGGTTCGACACTATTAACTTCACCCAACTTTGTGTCCGACAACAAAGTATTCACACTCTTACGTGTTGAGGAACGCTTGCACTGTTTTGCGAGATGACCCTTCGTACTGCAAATTTTACATAAATAATTTTTATATCTACATTCCGTCGCGATGTGATTATTGTGACCACAAACGGTACAATTTTGTTTCACAGCGTTCGCTGGCGACTGTGACCGTGCCCTGTTGCTATGCCCGAAACGCTTCACGTCTCTGTCTTTCACACGCGAATTATTAAAAGAGAGTCGACCGGCCTTGAGCTGTACATTAGCGTAAACCGTATTATCAACTCGGGACTGCGCTTGAGTTGAAGTTACGAGGTCAATGCACTCGGCGACTTGTAAACATTTTTCGAACGAGTGTAATTCACCCTCGAGAAATAATTTTTCCCTTACCTTTCCTGGTTTACAACCCAAAACAAAGAAATCCCTTAAATTTACTGATAAACTATTCCCAAATTTGCAATTAGTAGAAAGAGACTTTAACCGCACTGCAAACTCACGGATTGATTCGTCATTTCTTTGTTTAGCACTGTAAAACTTAGATCTCTCTTCAAAAAAACATTTCGTTGAACAACAATACTCATCAAGTTTAGATATCAAATCTTCTAACTTAATATCTGTTACCTTTTTAGGAATGCACAAATTAACCAATAAGGAAAAACAATCATCTTTCAATGCATTCAGGAAAATAGCCCTTTTTTTATCATCCGATGCAAACTTTTCATCATTCACGAGGAGAAATTGTTCGAGGCGGACTTTGAAGTTCTCCCAGTTCCCGTCACGCAAACTGAAGGACTCCAATCCTCGAAACTCCATGTTTCCAATGCCCAGAAGGTACCCAAATAGAGAGAAAGAAAACAGAAAAAACAAAAACTTCCCAATGAGGCTTCTTCTTCTGCCGTCTGCTCCCTGGACCCTGCTCCGGAAACTGCTCCTTGACCCTGTGAATTGATGGCTCCTTCCAGACCCGTCACACAGTAACACCGATGGCTACCCCAGATCACTCCTGCGACCTGGATCTCCGATCCTTGAGCCTCAGAGATGTCGATTGACGCTGGACCTCCCGTGCTTCCCCCTTCCGAAAAGCTGGCTGGCTCCAGTGTCTTCTTGCACTTCACTCCTTGCAGTGAAGTGTTGGAATAATTTCGGTCCGGCCTTTCTTACCGACCCGAAATAATAATGTTACCGCGTATTTTTTTGCCAAATTTTTGTGCCAAATTTTTTTGCGCGTCGATTCTTTACGCGATCTGCCGTATTGTCAGAATCGTGTACCGTAGGCTGCGCCACTGTTAAATACAGACTCGAGTGTAGGCGAGGTTATTTATAATAATGCGCGTATTGGCGATATGGATATTTATTATAAGTAATGGCTATAAATACGTCCTAACTAACGTGTTGGCGGTTGGAAAAAGAGAGTGAGGAGAGGCCTGCATCTCCTTTTATATGCGGGATCACCTGTCTCGCTCTTGTATGGCCGGAAACAGGTGTGCCACCCTAAAACCTCTCTCACATCGCTGAAGTGTGAGAATTAGTTATATGCTACATGCTCATGTATTCGTGTAATATTATTACATATTCAGCAGCCGGGTATATGATACATCTGTACCGAGGCACGAGTGATGGTGCAACGATAAAGCAGTAATTCTGTGCCTCAGAAAAATGTTCCTCGACACGAGTTCTTATTAATGTTTCTATTTTTGAAACCGACAATTCATGTTGGAATTCAAAAATTCCATGTCACCCCAAATATAATTACGATTTGACAATAATAAAATTAGGTCATTAATAAGTCATATTACTTGTGAGGTATTCCCCAAATAATATCAAAGTAAGCTACAAACCCGAGGTAATTAAGCCTACTGGGAATAACTAAAATAATTCGGCAGTCAAAAATGACTGAAAATTAACATTATATGAACGAGTGAAGCGAGAGTTTTAGGGCAAATAGCTTACGTAAAAGGACTGTGTTTTTTTTTTTAATTTTGAATTTCATGAAATCTTTCAACCTTTAATTTTTGCGTGTTCGAAGCTTAAAATATTGCGTTTTTTAAAATATAATGTAAGTATATTTCAAAAACAAAAATCTAATAGTGATATTATCTAGTTTCTAAAATGGTATATGTTTTTTCATCTTCAAAAATAATAAATATAGGAATATTTAAAATACATTGGAAAAATTCGGATATTCGTTGAGAAATTATTAATAAAATAAGTTTACATAACCAGATAAACTAACCTCTTTGGCTGGTGAAGCAATATAGGTATATCAATCTGTCTATATCTACAAGTGTCTTCCTACCGCCCTGTTATTCTCTTAAGCTCCTTTTCAAAAATCTTGGAAACTGTCATGAAGAAGCAAATTGCTCAATTTCTAAAAAAAACAAATTATTATCACCATCCCAATATGGCTTTAGGGAAAATCTAAGTACCAATGATGCCATAGAAAATCTAACAAGCATAGCTACGAAAAACATAGATGATGGGAAAAAATGTTTGGCTTTATTCATAGATCTCCAGAGAGCTTTTGAACACAATAGACCATAAAATATTACTATCTAAGCTAAAAAAATAGGATTGGTCGAAACAACGATGAACTTATTGAAGTCTTATATAACAGGGCGAGAACAATAAGTACAGATTGGTAAACGAAAGAGCAAACTACTACCTTTAAACTATGGCGTCCCTCAAGGAAGAGTTCTGGGACCGATTCTATTCATTATATACATAAATGATTTAACAAACCTTTAGATTAAAGGAAACATCAGTTATGCTGATGATACTGTATTATTATTTCAATAAGAAAATTGGACGGACACATTTAATGTGGCTGTACAAGGGCTTAATGCACTTCAAAATTGGCTTAAAATCAACTCGCTTACCCTTAACATAAGCAAAACTAAATTTATAACATTTTCAATGAACTCAAGGAGCCAATCAGCAAAATCACTAGCTAAAATCATACCAATGCCATAGAAGTAATGTTCAATGTCACTGCCCAGTCATTGAAAAAAGTGATAATTGATGAATATCTTAGATGGGACCTACACATCAAAGGTATTACTGAAAAACTCACAATTATGTATTTCTTTAAAAATACAAGAAATGTGGTAAATAAAAAGGATTTGAAAAAGGTTTATTATGTCATTCTCTAATTGAATGTGGAATTATAGGATGGGGATCTACTACACATAAACACATACACAACCTGAATACAATTAAAAAAGGAATCATAAAGACCTGAACTGAAAGTACCTATTAGAACGCCTTCGATTGAAATTTTCAATAGCTTTGACATAAAAATATATTATTGAAGCTATTCAAAAATACGGAATCCTCTACAAGATAGCGTATCCATCACATTAAAAAGAATAAAAATGAAATAAAAAACATTCCAAGTCATAAAACCATATTCAGACAAAGAAACTACATTTATTTTGCAAAAAAACTCAATAACATTCTTCCCCAAGACATAAAACTAATAAAAAAAATTATCAGTACAAATCAAGAATAAAAATATGGCTGAAAGAGGTCAACGAAAACACCCTGATGAAGACACTTAAAACGACATTTAAGAAGACAAATAAACTATAATTAAACAATTTTAGTCTGCCTCGGCACAGGAATCCCTAGTGAGGAGGACTAAGAAATACAATATCTTTACCTAACATAACCATTATATTTTGTATACTTATAAAAATATTTTATAAAGTCGCTTAAAAAATCTTTCCATGAACATTTTTTGTCAGTTTTTAATTAGTAAGGTTTTCACATACACGGTCGTTTATCCATTGAATGAAATATTCACGACGATTTAAAAAAGGTTATTTTAGTGTTTATTATTGTTGAGCCACATTGCTTCTTCACATTGCTATAATTGTATACATATCATTTTTAACGTCGATGGGTCAAGTCTGTGTTAAGGCTTACTTACTTTTACTTGCTTTTTTACTTACTTAAGGAATTTCAATTGAGTCTATATGGGAAGGGTGCACGGTGTGGAATTCAATTTCATCTTTCATCTATTATATTGTTCATGTGTATTATTCGCAGTTATTTTCAATGCTCTTGCTATCAACCACGAATATTTTACGGGTATCATCACAAATGAATATTAATCACGATCTATCATGCTTTCTCAAATGATTAGTTTTCTCTAACGGTTGAGCATTGAGAATACCCATTTTTGAGTTAACTACTAATAAAGAGACTACTTAGTAATGCTTTTTTTTTCGTGGTTCTTTCAAAACTTTTCTTACATTTTTTATTTCGCTATTTGCGATCAGATAAAACATGCTAAAACAGGTAGGTAGGTCTGTGAACAAGGCTTACCTCCAAAAAAGTATTTTCATAATTTTCACTTATTTTTTAAAATCAAAACAAAAATTTCCTCTTAATTCATAAGATTTGTAAGTAGGTACCTACTTTAAAAAAATCAAAACGGTGGAGTTAAAATAGGAGTTCGCTACGCTCAGTCAATTAAACAAGCCACTACAACGATCATAGAAATCTACCTAGTATTGAAAATACCAATTTGGGAGGCGGGTATGGGTACCGCTGCCACGGGAACCATTTATTGGATAACTAACACCTCTGCGATAAGTCACCCCAAGTGGTTCGCTGCTTTGGTGGCTTAGCAGGGGTGCCCGGGTATATTGGTTGAGATTTGTCTGGGTCTTGGCGGCGGATTCGTCTGCCCACCAGCTGAATGGCAGGCCGGATCGGGAGAGAAAGGTTGAGGATTTGATTTCTCTTTTATGAATCCCTTTGATTTCTCCAGCCATACTCTCTCGGAACATCGCCTCGCACTGCAGTGGAAGGGATGGATTCATACGTCCGTCACTCCTGGACACACTGAACCCTTATTCCTATCCACCCCTAACACACTTTTCCTTCCCAGAACTTCCTCTCCTTCCTTTCCTAAAAAAATCCTCCACACAGCATCCCTAAAATGACATAGGTCCTGAAGGGAATTTTTTTACTCAGGACCTCCTGTGTGGAGCTAATGTGAAAAAATAAAAAAATATATTTTAGTGAAAATACCATAAAAATGTAGCTTCGCTTTAACCTTAAATAAAACTTTTGATATTTTTCGTATAAACCTGTAAAAGGTTGGTACATACGTGCACGAAAATCTTTTCAGTTTTGTGTAAAACACTAACCTTACGCCTTTCACAAATTTAAAATTAGTTTAACATAGAGGACAGAATAAAAGATATGCATATGCATAGTGTTTAGGATTTGCCCGGTGCCCGGTGCCTACTATAGGACACACATGTAGGTACAATTTTTCACTGGGTGCCTTTTTTACAAAGCCCTTTACAGCCCTTTGACGTGAACAAGCGGCAGAGTGCATTCTACGGGAACCTTCAACACCCTCCTCCCATTCACTCCTCATTGCTAACAGCGTGGAGTCGTGATGGAGGAGTACGCTTTCTGAGACTCTTCCCAAGTCTAAAAGCATGAATTAAAATAATGTTTCATGCTAAACCTTTCCTTCTAGAATACCATATTATACTTTGATTCCAATTTGGCTGTTCAGCCAATCATTAGACGTGACATACATCACTCACGCTTCACAGAGAAGGGTCTCGCGAAAGTCTTAGTAAGGATCTCACCAATAGAAAGCCATTCGACTACCTAACCAATATCTTCATTCTATCCCCTATGTATTTTATCAAGCCAAATTCTTGATTTGCGGCGTACCATAGTTTTTATGAATCTAATCACTATCTAGCTTTATTCCCTTTAGAAATGCAATACAACTATCTTAATTTCGAATGACATAAAACAGTATTATTATTATTATTTGTGCGTGTAACGCAATACCTCCGCGTTGGTGACGTTGGCCTCTGTGTTTCCTCCCTCCTACTTCACTCCTTCCTTTCCTCAAAAAGACCCTCCACACAGCATCTTCAAAGATGAGGGAAATTATTTTCCTCAGGGCCTCCTGTGTGGAGTTAATGTAAAAAAGCAACAAGTTACTCTTAAATTATCCCTTGTGGCGTTATGAAATTAGAATGAAAAGATGGCATTATGAATTTAGCACAGCTATTTCCGTCTCCTTGAGGTTATCTTCCATTTTATTTATTTATTATTAATTTCTATATCAAAGTTGTACATGATGTAAGTATGAAGAATAATGTCGGAGTTTTCATAGTCTTTCCTCACTAGGGTTTCCTGTTCTGAGGCGGACTGCACTTTTGAAGTGAAAACTTCTTTAGCACCGTGGTGAATTTAAACTCGATGACACTAAAAAGAGGCAAACATATATATATATATATATATATATTAATTTATTCCAAGAAAAATTTAATCAAAAAGAAACACACTTATATAAAAAGTAAAAGGTATCGATTCCGAATACCTACTTTGAACGTACTATGCTATTAAAAAATAGTTATGTGCTAGATAATTTTCAAGTTCATATTTTATACTTATTTTATTAATATATGTACTATTATAATTTCAGCTAATACGTAACGATTGAAATAGGTTTATGATATTAGAAATTATTCCAATCATAATATAATTATATATATATATCAGTATATTACTAATTACTTGTTGAGACAAAATTATATAATTATTAACTTTATATATACACATATTGTACGAGTCGTATTTATATTGGGAATATATGGAACGTTTAGAATGACCTCGGAATGTATCGTAATAAATAACAGGGATTAATGATGCCAGGAGTAGAAAAGAAATCCTTTAATCTTAAAGGGTGGTTAAATATTTAATTAAAAAAATGGAATACTAAAGTTGTTGATATTAATTTTGTACGTTAAACAAACAAAAAATTGACTTATAAAAAGGTATGTTTAGATAAACAATTTCACACACGCGCCGTCTTGAGCACTCAGTAGATCAGTAGGTTAGTGGGAATGTTTACATAATTAAAATTGTTTATAAAATAAGTCGGTCACGGGGACACTAGGTCTAATACTTTTAAAGGAAAAATGTTCTTGGATCTTGAATAGATAATTGACAGGAATGAGTATTGTACTTAGGTATTAACTTCTTGAAGTGGGACAAAAATGTATGAAATTGAGCAATTATAGAAAAAATTAACACAATCTTTAATTTGAACATGAAGAGATATCTAAACTAAACTATAAATTTTTTTTTAATAAAATAAACAGATTTATTATAGCTAGACAAATAAGACTTACATGAAACAGTTGAGAAATCACGGGTTAGTTTAGAGGGTATTGAAGAATTACATGGAAAATTCGAGTAAAAATTTATGGAATAATTACTCTCATAGGTATCAATCATTTACATCAAACATTTGAGAAATCACGGGTTAGTTTAGAGGTGTATTGAAGAATTACATGGAAAATTCGAGTAAAAATTTATGGAATAATTACTCTCATAGGTATCAATCATTTACATCAAACATTTGAGAAATCACGGGTTAGTTTAGAGGTGTATTGAAGAATTACATGGAACAGTTGAAACATCACGGGATAGTCTAATAAGGTGAATTGAAGAATTACATGGAGCAGTTGAAAAATCACGGGATAGCCTAATAAAATGTATTGAAATTTACATGAAGCAGTTGAAAATCACGGGATAGTAAGAATTTATCAAAAGTTGAACCTTAGGGAAAATAAAAAATACAGATCAACCAAATAGAAGGCAGTGGTCGCTTCTAAAACAAAGGCCATTAACCAAATAAATAGAGATGACAAGTCTCTCAAATAAAACCGTCAAAAAACCAAACAAAAGCTTGGAGTTTTGGCGAATCTCCAGAACACATCGCCAGATAAGATCTTATTCTACTAGTATTTATTAATATTACCCACTCTTCTTACGTATTTATTCGGTTACCAAACTTAGAATTTCGCAGAATTTTATGGGCGGGATCTGAGCTTGAAATGCGATGCAAATAGTTTCGTATTGCAAGTTATAAAACCTTCCCCTAATGTATGTTTACATATATATCTTTTTATGTACTGTTCATTGAATGAAGCGAACTCACTTACAGCTAGTGCTTTAGACCTGTCGGGTCACTCTCGGCTCATTTCTTGAGCGTGGAGGGAGGATTCACGCAACTCCACACAACACCGTGAGTATATGATGATTACATATAGGACGAAACCGGTTCGCCCTAAGTAAATAGTAAACTTTGGAGGAGCAGGAATTTGGAGGTATCTAGGCTTGGGTGAAGACCTGAAGGCAGTGCATGATGGCGAAGGAAGGTTCGAGTGGGACGCGATAACTTAGGTATCAATCATTCGAACCGTGCCAAAAGATTGTGCGAATTTCTAGTTGGAATCTGATCACCTTGCTTACTTGACGGAGGCAAGAGCCAAATTTTGCCAGAAAAGGGTTTTCTGAGTTCGTCAAATATGCAATAAACTAATTACATTAACCAACTAAATCCATCTTTATATGTACTTTATAGCAGCTGAATCATAATGGAGGGGCGCCAAGCAGATACAAGATACAATCATAATCAAATTTACTAACATTTAACCATTTGAGTTATATTTAATTATCCATTCAATTAGACATGTGTAATTTCGATTAGTACAGTTTATTTATTTATTTATTTATGTATTTATTTATCATTAACGCCCTTATGGGCTTTTACATACATTTACATTTTTTTATATATTTTAGTACATACAGGTGTGTTTAGATGACAAAGAACAAAACTTTTCACATATTACATAGAAGTAAAGCTGGTAAGTAAAATGTATAGCATTATACAATAAAGAGAAAAAAATAAGTTTTAGAGCTGCAGATAGCATAACATATGTATTCCAAATAATAATAATGAGTGGGTTCTTAATATATGTGTAATTTATATGTGTTAAATACATAGCGAAGTTGATTTCAAACAAAAATACGCACTACCGACTTGAACCGCACTAAAATTAATATTCAAAACGATTCCATTTTGACCAGTTACATTGTCGTCAGAATTTCTGCAAAATTCAATTTAAGAAGACGAAATACTTTATACTGATACCGTGGAACATTTCAGATAACATAACAAATGGAACATAACAAATAATGTCAGATACTTCAGTAAACTATCACGGAGAGGACAAATGAGTTCGATAATATAATTTACGCATTCATTAGGATGTAGGGAATCATAATAAGCGACAAAGGAAAGTTAGCTCATTTAAAGAAATTATTTAAAGTTAGATTTGCAAGAAAGAGACCAATACAGCTTGAAACTCAACGCCCTATTTAGAATCAAAAGGTTACCACAAAAATGAAAGTAATTAAAGTCCTATTCATAAATCAAAAAAATTACACAACGTTTGATGGAGTTTAATTACAACATAAATACGAAAATATTTACGTTCAAGGTCGTAAATAACGTATTAATTAGTTAAGTACATATATCTCTAAAGAAATGTAGTACAAGGGAGCTCTAAGCAGCTTTCTGTAGTTATCAAAGAAAATAAGGGACCAATTTTCATGAAGGCTTGTGTGACATAGGGGAGGAATTTTCCTTCCATACTACACATATGCAAAGCCTTAAAAATTTAAAATATCGATCAGAGCAAACAGAAAAGTAAAAAGAAGATTATATATAAGAATAATATTAAAATTGAACCTCTTTTTAAAAATATCACAACTATCTTGCCGATGACCAGGAGAGTTATATAAGAATAAAATATGGGTAAAAGGCAAAATGAACACAATGGGGCCTGAGAAAAGGACATTTAAAGTACAACCCCAAGACGTCACAACAATAAAAACGATAATCTTTTTCGAATGTTGCTTTTTACCAATTTATTTATTGTTTACCGTAAAGAACATGGTTTTGATCAAGAATCAAAAAATACAGTTGATTCGGTGCCATAAGGCCATAGTTATAAATGACCCTAAATTTTGTAAAGTGGTAAAACGACCGAACCCAAGCGTTAAAACGACGAAATTTTAAAAAATCTGTATCTATTTTTTCTTGATTCGTGTACAGACCATGATTCTTAGTAAGACTCCAAAATTTCCGTCGGATCGGACGCATAGGGTCTGAGAAAAGGGCATCTAAAGTTCTACGCCAAGATGTTAATTCAATAAAAACGATGATATTTTCCAATGTGGCTTTTTACCAATTTATTTATTGTTTACCGTAAAGAACATGGTTTTGAATAAGAATCAAAAATTTTAGATGATTTTATGCCATAGGGCCATAGTTATGACCGACCTCAAGTTTGAAAAAGCGGTAAACAACCGAACCCAAGCGTTAAAACGATGAAATTTTAAAAAATTCGGTTTTGTATGTTTTTTTTTCTTGAATCGTGTACAGATTCTTATTAAGACTCCAAAATTTCCGTCGGATCGGAGCCATAGGGCCGGAGAAAAGGGCATTTAAAGTTCTACATCAAGTTGTTACTTCAATAAAAACGATGATCTTTTTCCAATGTTGCTTTTTACCACTTTATTTATTGTTTACCGTATTTTTGGATTATTTACCATGGAATTGATCAAGAATCAAAAATTATAGATGATTTAGTGCCATAGGGCCATAGTCATTACTAGTCGGTCATTACCGACCCCAAGTATGAAAAAGTGATAAATCGACCGAACCCAAGCGTTAAAACGATGAAAATTTTAAAAACTCTGTTTATAAGTATTTTTTCTTGATTCGTGTACAGACCATGATTCTTAGTAAGACTCCAAAATTTCCGTGGGATCGGAGCCATAGGGCCGGAGAAAAAGGCATTTAAAGTTCTACACCAAGTTGTTACTTCAATAAAAACGATGATCTTTTTCCAATGTTGCAATGACCGAACCCAAGCGTTAAAACGATGAAAATTTTAAAAACTCTGTTTATAAGTATTTTTTCTTGATTCGTGTACAGACCATGATTCTTAGTAAGACTCCAAAATTTCCGTCGGATCGGAGCCATAGGGCCTGAGAAAAGGGCATTTAAAGTTCTACCCCAAGTTGTTACACCAATAAAAACGATAATCTTTTTCCATTGTTGCTTTTTACCAATTTATTTATTGTTTACCGTATTTTTGGTTTATTTACCATGGTTTTGATCAAGAATCAAAAATTATGGACGATTTAGTACCATAGGGCCATAGTAATGACCGACCCCAAGTTTTAAAAAGTGATGAATCGACTGAACCCAAGCGTTAAAACGATGAAATTTTTTACCAATTTCTTTATATTTTACCGTAAAGAACATGGTTTTAGTCAAGAATCAAAAATTTTAGATGATTTATTGCCAAAGGCCATAGTTATGACCGACCCCATGTTTGAAAAAGTGCGAAAACAACCGAAACCAAGCGTTAAAATGACGAACTCGTAAAAATTCTGTTTTTAATTTTTTTTCTTGATTCGTGTACAGACAACGATTCTTAGTAAGACTCCAAAATTTCCGTCGGATCGGAGCCATGGGGCCTGAGAAAAGGACATTTAAAGTTCAACCCTAATACGTAACAACAATAAAAACGATAATTTTTTTCGAATGTTGCTTTTTACCAATTTATTTATTGTTTTCCGTGAAGAACATGGTTTTGATCAAGAATCAAAATTTTTAGATGATTGAATGCCATAGGGTTATTGTTGTGACCGACCCCAAGTTTGAAAAAGCGGTAAAACGACCAAACCCAAGCGTTAATACGATGAAATTTTTGAAAAATTCTGTTTTGTATGTTTTTTTCTTGATTCGTGTACAGACCATGATTCTTAGTAAGACTCCAAAATTTCCGTCGGATCGGAGCCATAGGGCCTGAGAAAAGGGCATTTAAAGTTCTACCCCAAGTTGTAACACCAATAAAAACGATGATCTTTTTCCAATGTTGCTTTTTACCAATTTATTTACTGTTTACCGTATTTTTGGTTTATTAACCATGGTTTTGATCAAGAATCAAAAATTATAGATGATTTAGTGCCATAGGGCCATAGAAATGACCGACCCTAAGTTTGAAAAAGTGATAAATCGACCGAACCCAAGCGTTAAATCGATGAAATTTTTTACCAATTTCATTAAATTTTACCGGAAAGAACATGGTTTTGATCAAGAATCAAAAATTTAAGATGACTGGGTGCCATATAGAAATAGCTATAAATAACCCCAAATTTTGAAAAGTAGTAAAACGACCGAACCCAAGCGTTAAAACGAAGAACTTTTAAAAATTCTGTTTTTTATATTTTTTCTTGATTCGTGTACATACCATGATTCTTAGTAAGACTCCAAAATTTCCATCGGATCGGAGCCATAGGGCCTGAGAAAAGGGCATTTAAAGTTCTAATGTTGCTTTTTACCAATTTATTTATTGTTTACCGTAAAGATGTTTTGGTAAAGAACACTGTTTATATTAAGAATCCAAAACTTCAGTTGATTCGTTCCCATAGAGCCATAGTTATAACCGACCCCAAGTTTGAAAAGTAATAAAACGACCGAACCCAAGCGTTAAATCGATGAAATTTAAAAAAATTCTGTATTTTATGTTTTTTTTTCTTGATTCGTGTACAGACCATGATTCTTAGTAAGACTCCAAAATTTCAGTCGGATCGGAGCCATAGGGCCTGAGAAAAGGGCATTTAAAGTTCTACCCCAAGTTGTTACACCAATAAAAACGATGATCTTTTTCCAATGTTGCTTTTTACCAATTTATTTTTTGTTTTTTGTAAAGATGTTTTTGTAAAGAACATTGTTTTTATCAAGAATCCAAAACTTCAGTAGATTTGTTGCCATAAGGCCATAGTTATGACCGACCCCAAGTTTGAAAAAGTAATAAAACGACCGAACCCAAGCGTTAAAACGATGAAATTTAAAAAAATTCTGTATTTTATGTTTTTTTTTCTTGATTCGTGTACCGACCATGATTCTTAGTGAGACTCCAAAATTTCCGTCGGATCGGAGCCATAGGGCCTGAGAAAAGGGCATTTAAAGTTCTACCCCAAGTTGTTACACCAATAAAAACGATGATCTTTTTCCAATGTTGCTTTTTACCAATTTATTTATTGTTTTTTGTAAAAAACATTGTTTATATCAAGAATCCAAAACTTCAGTTGATTCGTTGCCATAGAGCCATAGTTATAACCGACCCCAAGTTTGAAAAGTAATAAAACGACCGAACCCAAGCGTTAAATCGATGAAATTAAAAAAATTCTGTATTTTATGTTTTTTTTTCTTGATTCGTGTACAGACCATAATTCTTAGTAAGACTCCAAAATTTCCGCCAGATCGGAGCCATAGGGCCTGAGAAAAGGGCATTTTAAGTTCTACGCCAAGTTGTTTCACAAATTAAAACGATGATTTTTTCAAATGTTGCTTTTTACCACTTTATTTATTGTTTACCGTAAAGAACGTGGTTCTGATCAAGAATTAAAAATTTCAGTTGATTCAGTGCCATAAGGCCATAGTTATAACCGACCCCAAGTTTGAAAAGTAATAAAACGACCGAACCCAAGCGTTAAAACGATAAAATTTTAAAAAATTCTGTATTTTATGTTTTTTTTTCTTGATTCGTGTACCGACCATGATTCTTAGTGAGACTCCAAAATTTCCGTCGGATCGGAGCCATAGGGCCTGAGAAAAGGGCATTTAAAGTTCTACCCCAAGTTGTTACACCAATAAAAACGATGATCTTTTTCCAATGTTGCTTTTTACCAATTTATTTATTGTTTTTTGTAAAGAACATTGTTTATATCAAGAATCCAAAACTTCAGTTGATTCGTTGCCATAGAGCCATAGTTATAACCGACCCCAAGTTTGAAAAAGTAATAAAACGACCGAACAAAAGCGTTAAAACGGTGAAATTTAAAAAAAATCTGTATTTTATGTTTTTATATCTTGATTCGTGTACAGACCATAATTCTTAGTGAGACTCCAAAATTTCCGGCGGATCGTAGCCATAGGGCCTGAGAAAAGGGCATTTAAAGTTCTACTCAAAGTTGTTTCACCAATTAAAACGATGATTTTTTCCAACGTTGCTTCTTACCAATTTATTTATTGTTTACAGTAAAGAAGATGGTTTTGATCAAGAATCAAAATTTTTGAGATGATTTAGTGCCAAAGGCAATAGTTATGACCGACCTCAAGTTTGAAAAAGTTCTTAAACAACCGAACCCAAGCGTTAAAACGACCAACTTTTAAAAACTCTGTGTTTATTTTTTATCTTGATTCGTGTACAGACCGTGATTCTTAGTAAGACTCCAAAATTTCCGTCGGATCGGAACCATAGGGCCCGAGAAAAGGGCATTTAAAGTTCTACCCCAAGTTGTTACACCAATAAAAACGATGATCTTTTTCCAATGTTGCTTTTTACCAATTTATTTTTTGTTTTTTGTAAAGATGTTTTTTGTAAAGAACATTGTTTTTATCAAGAATCCAAAACTTCAGTTGATTCGTTGCCGTAAGCCATAGTTGTACCAGACCCCAAGTTTGAAAAAGTAATAAAACGACCTAACCCAAGCGTTAAATCGATGAAATTTTAAAAAATTCTGTATTTTATGTTTTTTTTTCTTGATTCGTGTACAGACCATGATTCTTAGTGAGACTCTAAAATTTCCATCGGATCGAAGTCATAGGGCCCGAGAATAGGGCATTTAAAGTTCTTCCCCAAGACGGTATAACAATAAAAACGATGATCTTTTTCCAATGTTGCTTTTTACCAATTTATTTATTGTTTTCCGTAAAGAACATGGTTTTGATTAAGAACCGAAAATTTCAGTTGATTCGGTGCCATAAGGCCATAGTTATAACCGACCCCAAGTTTGAAAAGTAATAAAACGACCGAACCCAAGCGTTAAAACGATGAAATTTTAAAAAATTCTTTATTTTATGTTTTTTTTTCTTGATTCGTGTACAGACCATGATTCTTAGTAAGACTCCAAAATTTACGTCGGATCGGAGCCATAGGGCCTGAGAAAAGGGCATTTAAAGTTCTACCCCAAGTTCTTACACCAATAAAAACGATGAACTTTTTCCAATGTTGCTTTTTACCAATTTATTTTTTGTTTTTTGTAAAGATGTTTTTTGTAAAGAACATTGTTTTTATCAGGAATCCAAAAATTTAGTTGATTCGTTGCCATAAGCCATAGTTATAACGGACCCCAAGATTGAAAAAGTAATAAAACGACCGAACCCAAGCGTAAAATCGATGAAATTTTAAAAAATTCTCTATTTTATGTTTTTTTTTCTTGATTCGTGTACAGACCATGATTCTTAGTAAGACTCCAAAATTTCCGTCGCATCGGAGCCATTGAACCTGAGAAAAGGGCATTTAAAGTTCTACCCCAAGTTGTTTCACCAATTAAAACGATGATTTTTTCCAATGTTGCTTTTTACCAATTTATTTATTGTTTACCGTAAAGAAGATGGTTTTGATCAAGAATCAAAATTTTTTAGATGATTTAGTGCCAAAGGCAATAGTTATGACCGACCTCAAGATTGAAAAAGTTCATAAACAACCGAACCCAAGCGTTAAAACGACGAACTTTTAAAAACTATGTTTTTTTTGATTCTTGTGCAGACCATGATTCTTAGTAAGACTCCAAAATTTCCGTCGGATCGGAGCCATAGGGCCTGAGAAAAAGGCATTTAAAGTTCTACCCCAAGTTGTTACACCAATATAAACGATGATCTTTTTCCAATGTTGCTTTTTACCAATTTATTTATTGTTTTTTGTAAAGATGTTTTTTTGTAAAGAACATTGTTTATATAAAGAATCCAAAACATCAGTTGATTCGTTGCCATAGGAGCCATAGTTATAACCGACCCCAAGTTTGAAAAAGTAATAAAACGACCGAACCCAAGCGTTAAAACGACGAACTTTGAAATATTCTGTTTTTTATTTTTTTTCTTGATTCGTGTACAGACCATGATTCTTAGTAAGACTCCAAAATTTCCGTCGCATCGGAGCCATAGAACCTGAGAAAAGGGCATTTTAAGTTCTACCCCAAGTTGTTTCACCAATTAAAATGATGATTTTTTCCAATGTTGCTTTTTACCAATTTATTTATTGTTTACCGTAAAGAACATGGTTTTGATCAAGAACCAAAAATTTCAGTTGATTCAGTGCCATAAGGCCAAGGTTATAACCGACCCCAAGTTTGGAAAAGTAATAAAACGACCGAACCCAAGCGTTAAAACGATAAAATTTTAAAAAATTCTGTGTTTTATGTTTTTTTTTCTTGATTCGTATACAGACCATGATTCTTAGTGAGACTCTAAAATTTCCGTCGGATCGAAGTCATAGGGCCCGAGAATAGGGCATTTAAAATTCTTCCCCAAGACGGTACAACAATAAAAACGATGATCTTTTTCCAATGTTGCTTTTTACCAATTTATTTATTGTTTACCGTAAAGAACATGGTTTTGATCAAGAACCAAAAATTTCAGTTGATTCAGTGCCATAAGGCCACAGTTATAACCGACCCCAAGTTTGAAAAAGTAATAAAACGACCGAACCCAAGCGTTAAAACGATAAAATTTTAAAAAAATCTGTATTTTATGTTTTTATTTCTTGATTCGTGTACAGACCATGATTCTTAGTGAGACTCTAAAATTTCCGTCGGATCGGAGCATTAGGGCCTGAGAAAAGGGCATTTAAAGTTCTACCCGAAGTTGTTACACCAATATAAACGATGATCTTTTTCCAATGTTGCTTTTTACCAATTTGTGGTGACACATCATTATAAACTTCATCATCAAGAGGAATCGAGAAACATCTCCTAATATCCGCGCGCATCGGCAAACCTACTTGCCTAGGTACCTTCGTACCTATACTGGCCGCGATGTACTTTCTCGCCTCCCGTGCCAGCCCGACGATAATAATATCGCCCCGCCTAGAAAGGTCTCGAGACAGCACCGTACAATATCTGTACGGCGCCGAATATTCTCGTCAATTGCCGAAGTGGCTCGTATTACCTACCGAGAGGTAGTTACTCTACCGCGGCTATATAAGCAGCCGATCGCTCGCCCGCTGCAGTTCAGTCCAGTTCAGTCTCACACTTACAGTCGGCCAACATCTCAGCATGTAACGATCTCTGCATGGCTACGCCATTACTACGCTCCAGGGCAGCTTCCTCGAGGTCCATCACCACGTCTCATCTACAAGGCCCATCGCGTATTCAGCTCCTGAGATCAGCTCCATCCCGCGACTTACAAGGCTTGCGTCACCTTCAGTCCAAGGGATCAGCTCACCACTTCATGGCACCCCGAAGCCTCACCGTGCTTCGCTGCCATGGAAACACGCTACGCCTCGCCAGGACTACCTGCTGGTGGCTCAGCTCACCGAGCCACTCACCGTTCATCTCCGCGATTTAAAGCGTCGAGCAACGGCCTGGAAGATAGGTCATCTCCACCGCCATGGTGTCGAGCAACTCGCTGACCTTCACCACACCATCTCCACCTCCGTACGCCTGCAGCATCATCTACGGCACTCCTCATTTCATCATGTTACCGACCACCGACCATCTGCTACGTAGCCCAATAAACGACTGACTCACCACTTCGACATGAAGACTTTCATTTCTGTCTCCCGCTCCCTCAAATTTATTTATTGTTTTTTGTAAAGATGTTTTTGTAAAGAACATTGTTTATATAAAGAATCCAAAACATCAGTTGATTCGTTGCCATAGAGCGATATTTATAACCGACGGATTGGAGCCATAGGGCCTGAGAAAAGGGCATTTAAAGTTCTACCCCAAGTTGTTTCACCAATTAAAACGATGATTTTTTCCAATGTTGCTTTTTACCAATTTATTTATTGTTTACCGTAAAGAACATGGTTTTGATCAAGAACCAAAAATTTCAGTTGATTCAGTGCCATAAGGCCATAGTTATACCCGACCCCAAGTTTGAAAAAGTAATAAAACGACCGAACCCAAGCGTTAAAACGATGAAATTTAATAAAAATCTGTATTTTATGTTTTTTTTTTCTTGATTCGTGTACAGACCATGATTCTTAGTGATACTCCAAAATTTCCGTCGGATCGGAGCCATAGGGCCTAAGAAAAGGGCATTTAAAGTTCTACCCCAAGTTGTTACACCAATTAAAACGATGATCTTATTCCAATGTTGCTTTTTACAAATTTATTTATTGTTTTTTGTAAAGATGTTTTTTGTAAAGATGTTTTTTGTAAAGAACATTGTTAATATCAAGAATCCAAAACTTCAGTTGATTCGTTGCCATAGAGCCATAGTTATATCCGACCCCATGTTTGAAAAGTAATAAATCGACCGAACCCAAGCGTTATAACGACGAACTTTTAAAAACTATGTTTTTTTTTTTTTTTGATTCTTGTACAGACCATGATTCTTAGTAAGACTCCAAAATTTCCGTCGCATCGGAGCCATAGGGCCTGATAAAAGGGCATTTAAAGTTCTACCCCAAGTTGTTACACCAATATAAACGATGATCTTTTTCCAATGTTGCTTTTTACCAATTTATTTATTGTTTTTTGTAAAGATGTTTTTGTTAAGAACATTGTTTATATAAAGAATCCAAAACATCAGTTGATTTGTTGCCATAGAGCGATATTTATAACTGACCCCAAGTTTGAAACAGTAATAAAACGACCGAACCCAAGCGTTAAAACGACGAACTTTTAAATATTCTGTTTTTTATTTTTTTTCTTGATTCGTGTACAGACCATGATTCTTAGTAAGACTCCAAAATTTCAGTCGGATCGGAGCCATAGGGCCTGAGAAAAGGGCATTTAAAGTTCTACCCCAAGTTGTTTCACCAATTAATACGATCATTTATTCCAATGTTGCTTTTTACCAATTTATTTATTGTTGACCGTAAAGATCTTTATGTAAAGAACAATAAAAACAACAATAAAAACGATGATCTTTTTGTAAAGAACAATAAAAACAACAATAAAAACGATGATCTTTTTCCAATGTTGCTTTTTACCAATTTATTTATTGTTTACAGTAAAGAACATGGTTTTGATCAAGAACCGAAAATTTCAGTTGATTCGGTGCCATAAAGCCATAGTTATAACCGACCCCAAGTTTGAAAAGTAATAAAACGACCAAACCCAAGCGTTAAAACGATGAAATTTTAAAAAATTCTTTATTTTATGTTTTTTTTTCTTGATTCGTGTACAGACCATGATTCTTAGTAAGACTCCAAAATTTACGTCGGATCGGAGCCATAGGGCCTGAGAAAAGGGCATTTAAAGTTCTACCCCAAGTTCTTACACCAATAAAAACGATGATCTTTTGACAATGTTGCTTTTTACCAATTTATTTATTGTTTTTTGTAAAGATGTTTTTTGTGAAGAACATTGTTTATATAAAGAATCCAAAACTTCAGTTGATTCGTTGCCATAGAGCCAAAGTTATAACCGACCCCAAGTTTGAAAAAGGAATAAAACGACCGAACCCAAGCGTTAAAACGACGAACTTTTAAATATTCTGTTTTTTGATTCTTGATTCGTGTACAGACCATGATTCTTAGTAAGACTCCAAAATTTCCGTCAGATCGGAGCCATAGGGCCTGAGAAAAGGGCATTTTAAGTTCTACGCCAAGTTGTTTCACAAATTAAAACGATGATTTTTTCCAATGTTGCTTTTTACCAATTTATTTATTGTTTACCGTAAAGAACGTGGTTTTGATCAAGAACCAAAAATTTCAGTTGATTCAGTGCCATAAGGCCATAGTTATAACCGACCACAAGTTTGAAAAAGTAATAAAACGACCGAACCCAAGCGATAAAACGATGAAATTTTAAAAAAATCTGTATTTTATGTTTTTATATCTTGATTCGTGTACAGACCATGATTCTTAGTGAGACTCCAAAATTTCCGGCGGATCGGAGCCATAGGGCCTGAGAAAAGGGCATTTAAAGTTCTACCCCAAGTTGTTTCACCAATTAAAACGATGATTTTTTCCAACGTTGCTTTTTACCAATTTATTTATTGTTTACCGTAAAGAAGATGGTTTTGATCAAGAATCAAAATTTTTGAGATGATTTAGTGCCAAAGGAAATAAATATGACCGACCTCAAGTTTGAAAAAGTTATAAAACAACCGAACCCAAGCGTTAAAACGACGAACTTTTAAAAACTCTGTATTTATTTTTTATCTTGATTCGTGTACAGACCATGATTCTTAGTAATACTCCAAAATTTCCGTCGGATCGGAACCATAGGGCCCGAGAAAAGGGCATTTAAAGTTCTACCCCAAGTTGTTACACCAATAAAAACGATGATCTTTTTCCAATGTTGCTTTTTACCAATTTATTTTTTGTTTTTTGTAAAGATGTTTTTTGTAAAGAACAGTGTTTTGATCAAGAACCGAACATTTCAGTTGATTCGGTGCCATAAGGCCATAGTTATAACCGACCCCAAGTTTGAAAAGTAATAAAACGACCGAACCCAAGCGTTAAAACGATGAAATTTTAAAAAATTCTTTATTTTATGTTTTTTTTTCTTGATTTGTGTACAGACCATGATTCTTAGTAAGACTCCAAAATTTACGTCGGATCGGAGCCATAGGGCCTGAGAAATGGGCATTTAAAGTTCTACCCCAAGTTCTTACACCAATAAAAACAATGATCTTTTGCCAATGTTGCTTTTTACCAATTTATTATTTGTTTTTTGTAAAGATGTTTTTTGTAAAGAACATTGTTTTTATCAAGAATCCAAAACTTCAGTTGATTCGTTGCCATACGCCATAGTTATAACAGACCCCAGGCCCCCTAGCATGGTCGATCGATATAGGTTTTATCGAAAATGTCGGTACATTGTGATCGCTCCCGAGCACGACTGCAGGCCGCTAACGAATAAACAACAGTTTACGTTAAATGTATAAGGAACCCCTAGTCATTGTGAACTATTGTTTGTTCGTTAGCGGCATGCAGTCGTGCTCGAGAGCGATGGCAAGTTACCGACATTTTCAATAAAACCTATATCGATCGACCATGCTAGGACCCCAAGATTGAAAAAGTAATAAAACGACCGAACCCAAGCGTAAAATCGATGAAATTTTAAAAAAATCTCTATTTTATGTATTTTTTTCTTGATTCGTGTACAGACCATGATTCTTAGTAAGACTCCAAAATTTCCGTCGCATAGGGCCTGAGAAAAGGGCATTTAAAGTTCTACCCCAAGTTGTTTCACCAATTAAAACGATGATTTTTTCCAATGTTGCTTTTTACCAATTTATTTATTGTTTACAGTAAAGAAGATGGTTTTGATCAAGAATCAAAATTTTTTAGATGCTTTAGTGCCAAAGGCAATAGTAATGACCGACCTTAAGTTTGAAAAAGTTCTTAAACAACCGAACCCAAGCGTTAAAACGACGAACTTTTAAAAAATATGTTTTTTTTTTTTGATTCTTGTGCAGACCATGATTCTTAGTAAGACTCCAAAATTTCCGTCGGATCGGAGCCATAGGGCCTGAGAAAAGGGCATTTAAAGTTCTACCCCAAGTTGTTACACCAATATAAACGATGATCTTATTCCAATGTTGCTTTTTACAAATTTATTTATTGTTTTTTGTAAAGATGTTTTTTGTAAAGATGTTTTTTGTAAAGAACATTGTTAATATCAAGAATCCAAAACTTCAGTTGATTCGTTTCCATAGAGCCATAGTTATATCCGACCCCAAGTTTGAAAAGGTAATAAAACGACCGATCCCAAGCGTTAAATCGATGAAATTTAAAAAAATTCTGTGTTTTATGTTTTTTATTCTTGATTCGTGTACAGACCATGATTCTTAAGTCATAGGGCCCGAGAATAGGGCATTTAAAGTTCTTCCCCAAGACGGTACAACAATAAAAACGATGATCTTTTTCCAATGTTGCTTTTTACCAATTTATTTATTGTTTACAGTAAAGAACATGGTTTTGATCAAGAACCAAAAATTTCAATTGATTCAGTGCCATAAGGCCACAGTTATAACCGACCCCAAGTTTGAAAAAGTAATAAAACGACGGAACCCAAGCGTTAAAACGATGAAATTTAAAAAAAATCTGTATTTTATGTTTTTATTTCTTGATTCGTGTACAGACCATGATTCTTAGTATGACTCCAAAATTTCCGTCGGATCGGAGCCATAGGGCCTGAGAAAAGGGCATTTAAAGTTCTACCCCAAGTTGTTTAACCAATTAAAACGATAATTTTTTCCAATGTTGTTTTTTACCAATTTATTTATTGTTTACCGTAAAGAAGATGGTTTTGATCAAGAATCAAAATTTTTTAGATGATTTAGTGCCAAAGGCAATAGTTATGACCGACCTCAAGTTTGAAAAAGTTCTTAAACAACCGAACCCAAGCGTTAAAACGACGAACTTTTAAAAATTCTGTTTTTTGATTCTTGATTCGTGTACAGACCATGATTCTTAGTAAGACTCCAAAATTTCCGTCAGATCGGAGCCATAGGGCCTGAGAAAAGGGCATTTTAAGTTCTACGCCAAGTTGTTTCACAAATTAAAACGATGATTTTTTCCAATGTTGCTTTTTACCAATTTATTTATTGTTTACCGTAAAGAACGTGGTTTTGATCAAGAACCAAAAATTTCAGTTGATTCGGTGCCATAAGGCCATAGTTATAACCGACCTCAAGTTTGAAAAGTAATAAAACGACCGAACCCAAGCGATAAAACGATGAAATTTTAAAAAAATCTGTATTTTATGTTTTTATATCTTGATTCGTGTACAGACCATGATTCTTAGTAAGACTCCAAAATTTCCGGCGGATCGGAGCCATAGGGCCTGAGAAATGGGCATTTAAAGTTCTACCCCAAGTTCTTACACCAATAAAAACGATGATCTTTTGCCAATGTTGCTTTTTACCAATTTATTATTTGTTTTTTGTAAAGATGTATTTTGTAAAGAACATTGTTTTTATCAAGAATCCAAAACTTCAGTTGATTCGTTGCCATAAGCCATAGTTATAACAGACCCCAGGCCCCCTAGCATGGTCGATCGATATAGGTTTTATCGAAAATGTCGGTACATTGCGATCGCTCCCGAGCACGACTGCAGGCCGCTAACGAATAAACAACAGTTTACGTTAAATGTATTAGGAACCCCTAGTCATTGTGAACTATTGTTTGTTCGTTAGCGGCATGCAGTCGTGCTCGAGAGCGATGGCAAGTTACCGACATTTTCGATAAAACCTATATCGATCGACCATGCTAGGACCCCAAGATTGAAAAAGTAATAAAACGACCGAACCCAAGCGTAAAATCGATGAAATTTTTAAAAATTCTGTATTTTATGTATTTTTTTCTTGATTCGTGTACAGACCATGATTCTTAGTAAGACTCCAAAATTTCCGACGCATCGGAGCCATAGGGCCCGAGAAAAGGGCATTTAAAGTTCTACCCCAAGTTGTTTCACCAATTAAAACGATGATTTTTTCCAATGTTGCTTTTTACCAATTTATTTATTGTTTACCGTAAAGAAGATGGTTTTGATCAAGAATCAAAATTTTTTAGATGATTTAGTGCCAAAGGCAATAGTAATGACCGACCTTAA
This sequence comes from Limnephilus marmoratus, assembly GCA_917880885.1. Classification (NCBI taxonomy): domain Eukaryota; kingdom Metazoa; phylum Arthropoda; class Insecta; order Trichoptera; family Limnephilidae; genus Limnephilus; species Limnephilus marmoratus. The sequence goes on along the minus strand of OU862909.1, from coordinate 54,342,148 downwards.
GTTTGAAAAAGTTCTTAAACAACCGAACCCAAGCGTTAAAACGACGAACTTTTAAAAACTATGTTTTTTTTTTTTTTTGATTCTTATGCAGACCATGATTCTTAGTAAGACTCCAAAATTTCCGTCGGATCGGAGCCATAGGGCCTGAGAAAAGGGCATTTAAAGTTCTACCCCAAGTTGTTACACCAATATAAACGATGATCTTATTCCAATGTTGATTTTTACAAATTTATTTATTGTTTTTTGTAAAGATGTTTTTTGTAAAGAACATTGTTAATATCAAGAATCCAAAACTTCAGTTGATTCGTTTCCATAGAGCCATAGTTATATCCGACCCCAAGTTTGAAAAAGTAATAAAACGACCGAACCCAAGCGTTAAATCGATGAAATTTTAAAAAATTCTGTGTTTTATGTTTTTTTTTCTTGATTCGTGTACAGACCATGATTCTTAGTGAGACTCTAAAATTTCCGTCGGATCGAAGTCATAGGGCCCGAGAAGAGGGCATTTAAAGTTCTTCCCCAAGACGGTACAACAATAAAAACGATGATCTTTTTCCAATGTTGCTTTTTACCAATTTATTTATTGTTTACCGTAAAGAACATGGTTTTGATCAAGAATAAAAAATTTCAGTTGATTCAGTGCCATAAGGCCACAGTTATAACCGACCCCAAGTTTGAAAAAGTAATAAAACGACCGAACCCAAGCTTTAAAACGATGAAATTTAAAAAAAATCTGTATTTTATGTTTTTATATCTTGATTCGTGTACAGACCATGATTCTTAGTGAGACTCCAAAATTTCCGGCGGATCAGAGCCATAGGGCCTGAGAAAAGGGCATTTAAAGTTCTACACCAAGTTGTTACACCAATAAAAACGATGATCTTTTTCCAATGTTGCTTTTTACCAATTTATTTTTTGTTTTTTGTAAAGATGTTTTTTGTAAAGAACATTGTTTTTATAAAGAATCCAAAACTTCAGTTGATTTGTTGCCAAAAGCCATAGTTATAACAGACCCCAAGTTTGAAAAAGTAATAAAACGACCGAACCCAAGCGATAAATCGATGAAATTTTAAAAAATTCTGTATTTTATGTTTTTTTTTCTTGATTCGTGTACAGACCATGATTCTTAGTGAGACTCCAAAATTTCCGTCGGATCGAAGTCATAGGGCCCGAGAATAGGGCATTTAAAGTTCTTCCCCAAGACGGTACAACAATAAAAACGATGATCTTTTTCCAATGTTGCTTTTTACCAATTTATTTATTGTTTACCGTAAAGAACATGGTTTTGATCAAGAACCAAAAATTTCAGTTGATTCAGTGCCATAAGGCCATAGTTATAACCGACCCCAAGTTTGGAAAAGTAATAAAACGACCGAACCCAAGCGTTAAAACGATAAAATTTTAAAAAATTCTGTATTTTATGTTTTTATTTCTTGATTCGTGTACAGACCATGATTCTTAGTGAGACTCCTAAATTTCCGTCGGATCGGAGCAATAGGGCCTGAGAAAAGGGCATTTAAAGTTCTACGTCAAGTTGTTTCACCAATTAAAACGATGATTTTTTCCAATGTTGCTTTTTACCAATTTATTTATTGTTTACCGTAAAGAAGACGGTTTTGATCAAGAATCAAATTTTTTAGATGATTTAGTGCCAAAGGCAATAGTTATGACCGACCTCAAGTTTGAAAAAGTTCTAAAACAACCGAACCCAAGCGTTAAAACGACGAACTTTTAAAAACTCTGTTTTTATTTTTTATCTTGATTCGTGTACAGACCATGATTCTTAGTAAGACTCCAAATATTCAGTCAGATCGGAGCCATAGGGCCTGAGAAAAGGGCATTTAAAGTTCTACCCCAAGTTGATACACCAATAAAAACGATGATTTTTTCCAATGTTGCTTTTTACCAATTTATTTTTTGTTTTTTGTAAAGATGTTTTTTGTGAAGAACATTGTTTTTACCAAGAATCCAAAACTTTAGTTGATTCGTTGCCATAAGCCATAGTTATAACCGACCCCAAGTTTGAAAAAGAAATAAAACGACCGAACCCAAGCGTTATATCGATGAAATTTTTAAAAATTCTGTATTTTATGTTTTTTTTTCTTGATTCGTGTACAGACCATGATTCTTAGTGAGACTCCAAAATTTCTGTCGGATCGGAGCCATAGGGCCTGAGAAAAGGGCATTTAAAGTTCTACCCCAAGTTGTTACACCAATAAAAACGATGATCTTTTTCCAATGTTGCTTTTTACCAATTTATTTATTGTTTACCGTAAAGAACATGGTTTTGATCAAGAACCAAAAATTTCAGTTGATTCGGTGCCATAAGGCCATAGTTATAACCGACCCCAAGTTTGAAAAAGTAATAAAACGACCGAACCCAAGCGTTAAAACGATGAAATTTAAAAAAATTCTGTATTTTATGTTTTTTTTTCTTGATTCGTGTACGGACCATGATTCTTAGTGAGACTCCTAAATTTCCGACGGATCGGAGCAATAGGGCCTGAGAAAAGGGCATTTAAAGTTCTACGTCAAGTTGTTTCACCAATTAAAACGATGATTTTTTCCAATGTTGCTTTTTACCAATTTATTTATTGTTTACCGTAAAGAAGATGGTTTTGATCAAGAATTAATTTTTTAGATGATTTAGTGCCAAAGGCAATAGTTATGACCGACCTCAAGTTTGAAAAAGTTCTAAAACAACCGAACCCAAGCGTTAAAACGACGAACTTTTAAAAACTCCGTTTATATTTTTTTTCTTGATTCGTGTACAGACCATGATTCTTAGTAAGACTCGTCGGATCGGACCCATAGGGCCTGACAAAAGGGCATTTAAAGTTCTACCCCAAGTTGATACACCAATAAAAACGATGATCTTTTTCCAATGTTGCTTTTTACCAATTTAATTTTTTGTTTTTGTAAAGATGTTTTTTGTAAAGAACATTGTTTCTACCAAGAATCCAAAACTTTAGTTGATTCGTTGCCATAAGCCATAGTTATAACCGACCACAAGTTTGAAAAAGTAATTAAACGACCGAACCCAAGCGTTATATCGATGAAATTTTTAAAAATTCTGTATTTTATGTTTTTTTTCTTGATCGCGTACAGACCATGATTTTTAGTGAGACTCAAAAATTTCTGTCGGATCGGAGCCATAGGGCCTGAGAAAAGGGCATTAAAATTCTACGTCAAGTTGTTTCACCAATTAAAACGATGATTTTTTCCAATGTTGCTTTTTACCAATTTATTTTTTGTTTTTTGTAAAGATGTTTTTTGTAAAGAACATTGTTATTACCAAGAATCCAAAATTTAAGTTGATTCGTTGCCATAAGCCATAGTTATAACCGACCCCAAGTTTGAAAAAGAAATAAAACGACCGAACCCAAGCGTTATATCAATGAAATTTTTAAAAATTCTGTATTTTATGTTTTTTTTTCTTGATTCGTCTACAGACCATGATTCTTAGTGAGACTCCAAAATTTCTGTCGGATCGGAGCCATAGGGCCTGAGAAAAGGGCATGTAAAGTTCTACCCCAAGTTGTTACACCAATAAAAACGATGATCTTTTTCCAATGTTGCTTTTTACCAATTTATTTATTGTTTACCGTAAAGAACATGGTTTTGATCAAGAACCAAAAATTTCAGTTGATTCGGTGCCATAAGGCCATAGTTATAACCGACCCCAAGTTTGAAAAAGTAATAAAACGACCGAACCCAAGCGTTAAAACGATGAAATTTAAAAAAATTCTGTATTTTATGTTTTTTTTCTTGAATCGTGTACGGACCATGATTCTTAGTGAGACTCCTAAATTTCCGTCGGATCGGAGCCATAGGGCCTGAGAAAAGGGCATTAAAATTCTACGTCAAGTTGTTTCACCAATTAAAACGATGATTTTTTCCAATGTTGCTTTTTACCAATTTATTTTTTGTTTTTTGTAAAGATGTTTTTTGTAAAGAACATTGTTATTACCAAGAATCCAAAATTTAAGTTGATTCGTTGCCATAAGCCATAGTTATAACCGACCCCAAGTTTGAAAAAGAAATAAAACGACCGAACCCAAGCGTTATATCAATGAAATTTTTAAAAATTCTGTATTTTATGTTTTTTTTTCTTGATTCGTCTACAGACCATGATTCTTAGTGAGACTCCAAAATTTCTGTCGGATCGGAGCCATAGGGCCTGAGAAAAGGGCATGTAAAGTTCTACCCCAAGTTGTTACACCAATAAAAACGATGATCTTTTTCCAATGTTGCTTTTTACCAATTTATTTATTGTTTACCGTAAAGAACATGGTTTTGATCAAGAACCAAAAATTTCAGTTGATTCGGTGCCATAAGGCCATAGTTATAACCGACCCCAAGTTTGAAAAAGTAATAAAACGACCGAACCCAAGCGTTAAAACGATGAAATTTAAAAAAATTCTGTATTTTATGTTTTTTTTTCTTGATTCGTGTACGGACCATGATTCTTAGTGAGACTCCTAAATTTCCGTCGGATCGGAGCAATAGGGCCTGAGAAAAGGGCATTTAAAGTTCTACGTCAAGTTGTTTCACCAATAAAAACGATGATCTTTTTCCAATGTTGCTTTTTACCAATTTATTTATTGTTTACCGTAAAGAACATGGTTTTGATCAAGAACCAAAAATTTCAGTTGATTCGGTGCCATAAGGCCATAGTTATAACCGACCCCAAGTTTGAAAAAGTAATAAAACGACCGAACCCAAGCGTTAAAACGATGAAATTTAAAAAAATTCTGTATTTTATGTTTTTTTTTCTTGATTCGTGTACGGACCATGATTCTTAGTGAGACTCCTAAATTTCCGTCGGATCGGAGCAATAGGGCCTGAGAAAAGGGCATTTAAAGTTCTACGTCAAGTTGTTTCACCAATTAAAACGATGATTTTTTCCAATGTTGCTTTTTACCAATTTATTTATTGTTTACCGTAAAGAAGATGGTTTTGATCAAGAATTAATTTTTTAGATGATTTAGTGCCAAAGGCAATAGTTATGACCGACCTCAAGTTTGAAAAAGTTCTAAAACAACCGAACCCAAGCGTTAAAACGACGAACTTTTAAAAACTCCGTTTATATTTTTTTTCTTGATTCGTGTACAGACCATGATTCTTAGTAAGACTCGTCGGATCGGACCCATAGGGCCTGACAAAAGGGCATTTAAAGTTCTACCCCAAGTTGATACACCAATAAAAACGATGATCTTTTTCCAATGTTGCTTTTTACCAATTTAATTTTTTGTTTTTGTAAAGATGTTTTTTGTAAAGAACATTGTTTCTACCAAGAATCCAAAACTTTAGTTGATTCGTTGCCATAAGCCATAGTTATAACCGACCACAAGTTTGAAAAAGTAATTAAACGACCGAACCCAAGCGTTATATCGATGAAATTTTTAAAAATTCTGTATTTTATGTTTTTTTTCTTGATCGCGTACAGACCATGATTTTTAGTGAGACTCAAAAATTTCTGTCGGATCGGAGCCATAGGGCCTGAGAAAAGGGCATTAAAATTCTACGTCAAGTTGTTTCACCAATTAAAACGATGATTTTTTCCAATGTTGCTTTTTACCAATTTATTTTTTGTTTTTTGTAAAGATGTTTTTTGTAAAGAACATTGTTATTACCAAGAATCCAAAATTTAAGTTGATTCGTTGCCATAAGCCATAGTTATAACCGACCCCAAGTTTGAAAAAGAAATAAAACGACCGAACCCAAGCGTTATATCAATGAAATTTTTAAAAATTCTGTATTTTATGTTTTTTTTTCTTGATTCGTCTACAGACCATGATTCTTAGTGAGACTCCAAAATTTCTGTCGGATCGGAGCCATAGGGCCTGAGAAAAGGGCATGTAAAGTTCTACCCCAAGTTGTTACACCAATAAAAACGATGATCTTTTTCCAATGTTGCTTTTTACCAATTTATTTATTGTTTACCGTAAAGAACATGGTTTTGATCAAGAACCAAAAATTTCAGTTGATTCGGTGCCATAAGGCCATAGTTATAACCGACCCCAAGTTTGAAAAAGTAATAAAACGACCGAACCCAAGCGTTAAAACGATGAAATTTAAAAAAATTCTGTATTTTATGTTTTTTTTCTTGAATCGTGTACGGACCATGATTCTTAGTGAGACTCCTAAATTTCCGTCGGATCGGAGCCATAGGGCCTGAGAAAAGGGCATTAAAATTCTACGTCAAGTTGTTTCACCAATTAAAACGATGATTTTTTCCAATGTTGCTTTTTACCAATTTATTTTTTGTTTTTTGTAAAGATGTTTTTTGTAAAGAACATTGTTATTACCAAGAATCCAAAATTTAAGTTGATTCGTTGCCATAAGCCATAGTTATAACCGACCCCAAGTTTGAAAAAGAAATAAAACGACCGAACCCAAGCGTTATATCAATGAAATTTTTAAAAATTCTGTATTTTATGTTTTTTTTTCTTGATTCGTCTACAGACCATGATTCTTAGTGAGACTCCAAAATTTCTGTCGGATCGGAGCCATAGGGCCTGAGAAAAGGGCATGTAAAGTTCTACCCCAAGTTGTTACACCAATAAAAACGATGATCTTTTTCCAATGTTGCTTTTTACCAATTTATTTATTGTTTACCGTAAAGAACATGGTTTTGATCAAGAACCAAAAATTTCAGTTGATTCGGTGCCATAAGGCCATAGTTATAACCGACCCCAAGTTTGAAAAAGTAATAAAACGACCGAACCCAAGCGTTAAAACGATGAAATTTAAAAAAATTCTGTATTTTATGTTTTTTTTTCTTGATTCGTGTACGGACCATGATTCTTAGTGAGACTCCTAAATTTCCGTCGGATCGGAGCAATAGGGCCTGAGAAAAGGGCATTTAAAGTTCTACGTCAAGTTGTTTCACCAATAAAAACGATGATCTTTTTCCAATGTTGCTTTTTACCAATTTATTTATTGTTTACCGTAAAGAACATGGTTTTGATCAAGAACCAAAAATTTCAGTTGATTCGGTGCCATAAGGCCATAGTTATAACCGACCCCAAGTTTGAAAAAGTAATAAAACGACCGAACCCAAGCGTTAAAACGATGAAATTTAAAAAAATTCTGTATTTTATGTTTTTTTTTCTTGATTCGTGTACGGACCATGATTCTTAGTGAGACTCCTAAATTTCCGTCGGATCGGAGCAATAGGGCCTGAGAAAAGGGCATTTAAAGTTCTACGTCAAGTTGTTTCACCAATTAAAACGATGATTTTTTCCAATGTTGCTTTTTACCAATTTATTTATTGTTTACCGTAAAGAAGATGGTTTTGATCAAGAATTAATTTTTTAGATGATTTAGTGCCAAAGGCAATAGTTATGACCGACCTCAAGTTTGAAAAAGTTCTAAAACAACCGAACCCAAGCGTTAAAACGACGAACTTTTAAAAACTCCGTTTATATTTTTTTTCTTGATTCGTGTACAGACCATGATTCTTAGTAAGACTCGTCGGATCGGACCCATAGGGCCTGACAAAAGGGCATTTAAAGTTCTACCCCAAGTTGATACACCAATAAAAACGATGATCTTTTTCCAATGTTGCTTTTTACCAATTTAATTTTTTGTTTTTGTAAAGATGTTTTTTGTAAAGAACATTGTTTCTACCAAGAATCCAAAACTTTAGTTGATTCGTTGCCATAAGCCATAGTTATAACCGACCACAAGTTTGAAAAAGTAATTAAACGACCGAACCCAAGCGTTATATCGATGAAATTTTTAAAAATTCTGTATTTTATGTTTTTTTTCTTGATCGCGTACAGACCATGATTTTTAGTGAGACTCAAAAATTTCTGTCGGATCGGAGCCATAGGGCCTGAGAAAAGGGCATTAAAATTCTACGTCAAGTTGTTTCACCAATTAAAACGATGATTTTTTCCAATGTTGCTTTTTACCAATTTATTTTTTGTTTTTTGTAAAGATGTTTTTTGTAAAGAACATTGTTATTACCAAGAATCCAAAATTTAAGTTGATTCGTTGCCATAAGCCATAGTTATAACCGACCCCAAGTTTGAAAAAGAAATAAAACGACCGAACCCAAGCGTTATATCAATGAAATTTTTAAAAATTCTGTATTTTATGTTTTTTTTTCTTGATTCGTGTACAGACCATGATTCTTAGTGAGACTCCAAAATTTCTGTCGGATCGGAGCCATAGGGCCTGAGAAAAGGGCATGTAAAGTTCTACCCCAAGTTGTTACACCAATAAAAACGATGATCTTTTTCCAATGTTGCTTTTTACCAATTTATTTATTGTTTACCGTAAAGAACATGGTTTTGATCAAGAACCAAAAATTTCAGTTGATTCGGTGCCATAAGGCCATAGTTATAACCGACCCCAAGTTTGAAAAAGTAATAAAACGACCGAACCCAAGCGTTAAAACGATGAAATTTAAAAAAATTCTGTATTTTATGTTTTTTTTTCTTGATTCGTGTACGGACCATGATTCTTAGTGAGACTCCTAAATTTCCGTCGGATCGGAGCAATAGGGCCTGAGAAAAGGGCATTTAAAGTTCTACGTCAAGTTGTTTCACCAATTAAAACGATGATTTTTTCCAATGTTGCTTTTTACCAATTTATTTATTGTTTACCGTAAAGAAGATGGTTTTGATCAAGAATAAAATTTTTAAGTTGATTAAGTGCCAAAGGCAATAGTTATGACCGACCTCAAGTTTGAAAAAGTTCTAAAACAACCGAACCCAAGCGTTAAAACGACGAACTTTTAAAAACTCCGTTTATATTTTTTTTCTTGATTCGTGTACAGACCATGATTCTTAGTGAGACTCCAAAATTTCCATCGGATCGGAGCCATAGGGCCTGAGAAAAGGGCATTTAAAGTTCTACGTCAATTTGTTTCACCAATTAAAACGATGATTTTTTCCAATGTTGCTTTTTACTAATTTATTTATTGAATACCGTAAAGAATATGGTTTTGATCAGGAACCAAAAATTTCAGTTGATTCGGTGCCATAAGGCCATAGTTATAACCGACCGCAAGTTTGAAAAAGTAATAAAACGACCGAACCCAAGCGTTAAAACGATGAAATTTAAAAAAAATCTATATTTTATGTTTTTTTTCTTGATTCGTGTACAGACCATGATTCTTAGTGAGACTCCAAAATTTCCGTCGGATCGGAGCCATAGGGCCTGAGAAAAAGGCATATAAAGTTCTACCCCAAGTTCTTCGTCAAGACGGTACAACAATAAAAACGATGATCTTTTTCCAATGTTGCTTTTAACCAATTTATTTATTGTTTACCGTAAAGAACATGGTTTTGATCAAGAACCAAAAATTTCAGTTGATTCGGTGCCATATGGCCATAGTTATAACCGACCCCAAGTTTGAAAAAGTAATAAAACGACCGAACCCAAGCGTTAAAACGATGAAATTTAAAAAAATTCTGTATTTTATGTTTTTTTTTTATTGATTCGTGTACAGACCATGATTCTTAGTGAGACTCCTAAATTTCCGTCGGATCGGAGCAATAGGGCCTGAGAAAAGGACATTTAAAGTTCTACGTCAAGTTGTTTCACCAATTAACACGATGATTTTTTCCAATGTTGCTTTTTACCAATTTATTTATTGTTTACCGTAAAGAAGATGGTTTTGATCAAGAATCAAATTTTTTAGATGATTTAGTGCCAAAGGCAATAGTTATGACTGACCTCAAGTTTGAAAAAGTTCTAAAACAACCGAACCCAAGCGGTAAAACGACGAACTTTTAAAAACTCCGTTTATATTTTTTTTCTTGATTCGTGTACAGACCATGATTCTTAGTAAGGCTCCAAATATTCAGTCGGATCGGACCCATAAGGCCTGACAAAAGGGCATTTAAAGTTCTACCCCAAGTTGTTACACCAATAAAAACGATGATCTTTTTCCAATGTTGCTTTTTACCAATTTATTTTTTGTTTTTTGTAAAGATGTTTTTTCTAAAGAACATTGTTTTTACCAAGAATCCAAAACTTTAGTTGATTCGTTGCCATAAGCCATAGTTATAACCGACCCCAAGTTTGAAAAAGTAATAAAACGACCGAACCCAAGCGTTATATCGATGAAATTTTAAAAAATTCTGTATTTTATGTTTTTTTTCTTGATTCGTGTACAGACCATGATTCTTAGTGAGACTCCAAAATTTCCATCGGATCGGAGCCATAGGGCCTGAAAAAAGGGCATTTAAAGTTCTACGTCAAGTTGTTTCACCAATTAAAACGATGATTTTTTCCAATGTTGCTTTTTACCAATTTATTTATTGTATACCGTAAAGAAGATGGTTTTGATCAAGAACCAAAAATTTCAGTTGATTTGGTGCCATAAGGCCATAGTTATAACCGACCCTAAGTTTGAAAAAGTAATAAAACGACCGAACCCAAGCGTTAAAACGATGAAATTTAAAAAAATTCTATATTTTATGTTTTTTTTTCTTGATTCGTGTACAGACCATGATTGTTAGTGAGACTCCAAAATTTCCGTCGGATCGGAGCCATAGGGCCTGAGAAAAAGGCATATAAAGTTCTACACGAAGTTCTTGCTCAAGACGGTACAACAATAAAAACGATGATCTTTTTCCAATGTTCCTTTTTACCAATTTATTTATTGTTTACCGTAAAGAACATGGTTTTGATCAAGAACCAAAAATTTCAGTTGATTCGGTGCCATATGGCCATAGTTATAACCGACCCCAAGTTTGAAAAAGTAATAAAACGACCGAACCCAAGCGTTAAAACGATGAAATTTTAAAAAATTCTGTATTTTATGTTTTTTTTTCTTGATTCGTGTACAGACCATGATTCTTAGTGAGACTCCTAAATTTCCGTCGGATCGGAGCAATAGGGCCTGAGAAAAAGACATCTAAAGTTCTACGTCAAGTTGTTTCACCAATTAAAACGATGATTTTTTCCAATGTTGCTTTTTACCAATTTATTTATTGTTTACCGTAAAGAAGATGGTTTTGATCAAGAATCAAATTTTTTAGATGATTTAGTGCCAAAGGCAATAGTTATGACCGACCTCAAGTTTGAAAAAGTTCTAAAACAACCGAACCCAAGCGGTAAAACGACGAACTTTTAAAAACTCCGTTTATATTTTTTTCTTGATTCGTGTACAGACCATGATTCTTAGTAAGACTCCAAATATTCAGTTGGATCGGACACATAAGGCCTGACAAAAGGGCATTTAAAGTTCTACCCCAAGTTGTTACACCAATAAAAACGATGATCTTTTTCCAATTTGCTTTTACCAATTTATTTTTTGTTTTTTGTAAAGACGTTTTTTGTAAAGAACATTGTTTTTACCAATAATCCAAAACTTCAGTTGATTCGTTGCCATAAGCCATAGTTATAACCGACCCCAAGTTTGTAAAAGTAATAAAACGACTAAACCCATGCGTTATATCTATGAAATTTTAAAAAATTCTGTATTTTATGTTTTTTTTTCTTGATTCGTGTACAGACCATGATTCTTAGTGAGACTTCTAAATTTCCGTCGGATCGGAGCAATAGGGCCTGAGAAAAGGGTATTTAAAGTTCTACGTCAAGTTGTTTCACCAATTAAAACGATGATTTTTTCCAATGTTGCTTTTTACCAATTTATTTATTGTTTACCGTAAAGAAGATGGTTTTGATCATGAATCAAATTTTTTAGATGATTTAGTGCCAAAGGCAATAGTTATGACCTACCTCAAGTTTGAAAAAGTTCTAAAACAACCGAACCCAAGCGTTAAAACGACGAACTTTTAAAAACTCCGTTAATATTTTTTTTCTTGATTCGTGTACAGACCATGATTCTTAGTAAGACTCCAAATATTCAGTCGGATCGGACCCATAGGGCCTGACAAAAGGGCATTTAAAGTTCTACCCCAAGTTGTTACACCAATAAAAACGATGATCTTTTTCCAATGTTGCTTTTTACCAATTTATTTTTTGTTTTTTGTAAAGATGTTTTTTGTAAAGAACATTGTTTTTACCAAGAATCCAAAAATTTAGTTGATTCGTTGCCACAAGCCATATTTATAACCGACCCCAAGTTTGAAAAAGTAATAAAACGACCGAACCCAAGCGTTAAAACGATGAAATTTAAAAAAATTCTGTATTTTATGTTTTTTTTTCTTGATTCGTGTACAGACCATGATTCTTAGTGAGACTCCTAAATTTCCGTCGGATCGGAGCAATAGGGCCTGAGAAAAGGACATCTAAAGTTCTACGTCAAGTTGTTTCACCAATTAAAACGATGATTTTTTCCAATGTTGCTTTTTACCAATTTATTTATTGTTTACCGTAAAGAAGATGGTTTTGATCAAGAATCAAATTTTTTAGATGATTTAGTGCCAAAGGCAATAGTTATGACCGACCTCAAGTTTGAAAAAGTTCTAAAACAACCGAACCCAAGCGGTAAAACGACGAACTTTTAAAAACTCCGTTTTTTTTTTTTTCTTGATTCGTGTACAGACCATGATTCTTAGTAAGACTCCAAATATTCAGTCGGATCGGACCCATAAGGCCTGACAAAATGGCATTTAAAGTTCTACCCCAAGTTGTTACACCAATAAAAACAATGATCTTTTTCCAATGTTGCTTTTTACCAATTTATTTTTTGTTTTTTGTAAAGATGTTTTTTCTAAAGAACATTGTTTTTACCAAGAATCCAAAACTTTAGTTGATTCGTTGCCATAAGCCATAGTTATAACCGACCCCAAGTTTGAAAAAGTAATAAAACGACCGAACCCAAGCGTTATATCGATGAAATTTTTAAAAATTCTGTATTTTATGTTTTTTTTTCTTGATTCGTGTACAGACCATGATTCTTAGTGAGACTCCAAAATTTCCGTCGGATCGAAGCCATAGGGCCTGACAAAAGGGCATTTAAAGTTCTACGTCAAGTTGTTTCACCAATTAAAACGATGATTTTTTCCAATGCTGCTTTTACCAATTTATTTATTGTTTACCGTAAAGAAGATGGTTTTGATTAATAATCAAATTTTGATGATTTAGTGCCAAAGGCAATAGTTATGACCGACCTCAAGTTTGAAAAAGTTCTAAAACAACCGAACCCAAGCGTTAAAACGACGAACTTTTAAAAACTCCGTTTATATTTTTTTTCTTGATTCGTGTACAGACCATGATTCTTAGTAAGACTCGTCGGATCGGACCCATAGGGCCTGACAAAAGGGCATTTAAAGTTCTACCCCAAGTTGTTACACCAATAAAAACGATGATCTTTTTCCAATGTTGCTTTTTACTAATTTATTTTTTGTTTTTTGTAAAGATGTTTTTTGTAAAGAACATTGTTTTTACCAAGAATCCAAAACTTTAGTTGATTCGTTGCCATAAGCCATACTTATAACCGACCCCAAGTTTGAAAAAGTAATAAAACGACCGAACCCAAGCGTTATATCGATGAAATTTTAAAAAATTCTGTATTTTATGTTTTTTTTTCTTGATTCGTGTACAGACCATGATTCTTAGTGAGACTCCAAAATTTCCATCGGATCGGAGCCATAGGGCCTGAGAAAAGGGCATTTAAAGTTCTACGTTAAGTTGTTTCACCAATTAAAACTATGATTTTTTCCAAAAGTGCTTTTTACCAATTTATTTATTGTATACCGTAAAGAAGATGGTTTTGATCAAGAACCAAAAATTTCTGTTGATTCGGTGCCATAAGGACATAGTTATAACCGACCCCAAGTTTGAAAAAGTAATAAAACGACCGAACCCAAGCGTTAAAACGATGACATTTAAAAAAATTCTATATTTTATGTTTTTTTTTCGTGATTCGTGTACAGACCATGATTGTTAGTGAGACTCCAAAATTTCCGTCAGATCGGAGCCATAGGGCCTGAGAAAAGGGCATTTAAAGTTCTACGTCAAGTTGTTTCACCAATTAAAACGATGATTTTTTCCAATGTTGCTTTTTACCAATTAATTTATTGTTTACCGTAAAGAAGATGGTTTTGATCAAGAATCAAATTTTTTAGATGATTTAGTGCCAAAGGCAATAGTTATGACCGACCTCAAGTTTGAAAAAGCTCTAAAACAACCGAACCCAAGCGTTAAAACGATGAAATTTAAAAAAATTCTGTATTTTTTTTTTCTTGATTCGTGTACAGACCATGATTCTTAGTAAGACTCCAAATATTCAGTCGGATCGGACCCATAGGGCCTGACAAAAGGGCATTTAAAGTTCTACCCCAAGTTGTTACACCAATAAAAACGATGATCTTTTTCCAATGTTGCTTTTTACCAATTTTTTTTTTGTTTTTTGTAAAGATGTTTTTTGTAAAGAACATTGTTTTTACCAAGAATCCAAAACTTTTGTTGATTCGTTGCCATAAGCCATAGTTATAACCAACCACAAGTTTGAAAAAGTAATAAAACGACCGAACCCAAGCGTTATATCGATGAAAATTTTAAAAATTCTGTATTTTATGTTTTTTTTCTTGATTCGTGTACAGACCATGATTCTTAGTGAGGTTCAAAATTTCCGTCGGATCGGAGCCAAAGGGCCTGAGAAAAGGGCATTTAAAGTTCTACGTCAAGTTGTTTCACCAATTAAAACGATGATTTTTTCCAATGTTGCTTTTAACCAATTTATTTATTGTTTACCGTAAAGAAGATGGTTTTGATCAAGAATAAAATTTTTAAGATGATTTAGTGCCAAAGGCAATAGTTATGACCGACCCTAAGTTTGAAAAAGTTCTAAAACAACCGAACCCAAGCGTTAAAACTACGAACTTTTAAAAACTCTGTTTTTATTTTTTATCTTGATTCGTGTACAGACCATGATTCTTAGTAAGACTCCAAAATTTTAGTCGGATCGGAGCCATAGGGCCTGAGAAAAGGGCATTTAAAGTTCTACGCCAAGTTGTTACACCAATAAAAACGATGATCTTTTTCCAATGTTGCTTTATACCAATTTATTTATTGTTTTTTGTAAAGATGTTTTTTGTAAAGAACATTGTTTATATCAAGAATCCAAAACTTCAGTTGATTCGTTGCCATAAGCCATAGTTATAACCGACCCCAAGTTTGAAAAAGTAATAAAACGACCGAACCCAAGCGTTATATCGATGAAATTTTTAAAAATTCTGTATTTTATGTTTTTTTTTCTTGATTCGTGTACAGACCATGATTCTTAGTGAGACTCCAAAATTTCCGTCGGATCGGAGCCATAGGGCCTGACAAAAGGGCATTTAAAGTTCTACGTCAAGTTGTTTCACCAATTAAAACGATGATTTTTTCCAATGCTGCTTTTACCAATTTATTTATTGTTTACCGTAAAGAAGATGGTTTTGATTAATAATCAAATTTTTTAGATGATTTAGTGCCAAAGGCAATAGTTATGACCGACCTCAAGTTTGAAAAAGTTCTAAAACAACCGAACCCAAGCGTTAAAACGACGAACTTTTAAAAACTCCGTTTATATTTTTTTTCTTGATTCGTGTACAGACCATGATTCTTAGTAAGACTCGTCGGATCGGACCCATAGGGCCTGACAAAAGGGCATTTAAAGTTCTACCCCAAGTTGTTACACCAATAAAAATGATGATCTTTTTCCAATGTTGCTTTTTACTAATTTATTTTTTGTTTTTTGTAAAGATGTTTTTTGTAAAGAACATTGTTTTTACCAAGAATCCAAAACTTTAGTTGATTCGTTGCCATAAGCCATAGTTATAACCGACCCCAAGTTTGAAAAAGTAATAAAACGACCGAACCCAAGCGTTATATCGATGAAATTTTAAAAAATTCTGTATTTTATGTTTTTTTTTCTTGATTCGTGTACAGACCATGATTCTTAGTGAGACTCCAAAATTTCCGTCGGATCGGAGCCATAGGGCCTGACAAAAGGGCATTTAAAGTTCTACGTCAAGTTGTTTCACCAATTAAAACGATGATTTTTTCCAATGCTGCTTTTACCAATTTATTTATTGTTTACCGTAAAGAAGATGGTTTTGATTAATAATCAAATTTTTTAGATGATTTAGTGCCAAAGGCAATAGTTATGACCGACCTCAAGTTTGAAAAAGTTCTAAAACAACCGAACCCAAGCGTTAAAACGACGAACTTTTAAAAACTCCGTTTATATTTTTTTTCTTGATTCGTGTACAGACCATGATTCTTAGTGAGACTCCAAAATTTCCATCGGATCGGAGCCATAGGGCCTGAGAAAAGGGCATTTAAAGTTCTACGTTAAGTTGTTTCACCAATTAAAACTATGATTTTTTCCAATGTTGCTTTTTACCAATTTATTTATTGTATACCGTAAAGAAGATGGTTTTGATCAAGAACCAAAAATTTCAGTTGATTCGGTGCCATAAGGACATAGTTATAACCGACCACAAGTTAAAAAAAGTAATAAAACGACCGAACCCAAGCGTTAAAACGATGAAATTTAAAAAAATTCTGTATTTTATGATTTTTTTTCTTGATTCGTGTACAGACCATGATTCTTAGTGAGACTCCAAAATTTCCGTCGGATCGGAGCCATAGGGCCTGAGAAAAAGGCATATAAAGTTCTACCCCAAGTTGTTACACCAACAAAAACGATGATCTTTTTCTAATGTTGCTTTTTACCAATTTATTTATTGTTTTTTGTAAAGATGTTTTTTGTAAAGAACATTGTTTATATCAAGAATCAAAACTTCAGTTGATTTGTTGCTATAGAGTTATAGTTATAACTGACCCCAAGTTTGAAAAAGTAATAAAACGACCGAACCCAAGCGTTAAAAAGATGAAATTTTAAAAAATTCTGTATTTTATGTTTTTTTTTCTTGATTCGTGTACAGACCATGATTCTTAGTGAGACTTCTAAATTTCCGTCGGATCGGAGCAATAGGGCCTGAGAAAAGGGCATTTAAAGTTCAACGTCAAGTTGTTTCACCAATTAAAACGATGATTTTTTCCAATGTTGCTTTTTACCAATTTATTTATTGTTTACCGTAAAGAAGATGGTTTTGATCAAGAATCAAATTTTTTAGATGATTTAGTGCCAAAGGCAATAGTTATGACCGACTTCAAGTTTGAAAAAGTTCTAAAACAACCGAACCCAAGCGTTAAAACGACGAACTTTTAAAAACTCCGTTTATATTTTTTTCTTGATTCGTGTACAGACCATGATTCTTAGTAAGACTCCAAATATTCAGTCGGATCGGACCCATAGGGCCTGACAAAAAGGCATTTAAAGTTCTACCCCAAGTTGTTACACCAATAAAAACGATGATCTTTTTCCAATGTTGCTTTTTACCAATTTATTTTTTGTTTTTTGTAAAGATGTTTTTTGTAAAGAACATTGTTTTTACCAAGAATCCAAAACTTTAGTTGATTCGTTGCCATAAGCCATAGTTATAACCGACCACAAGTTTGAAAAAGTAATAAAACGACCGAACCCAAGCGTTATATCGATGAAAATTTTAAAAATTCTGTATTTTATGTTTTTTTTTCTTAATTCGTGTACAGACCATGATTCTTAGTGAGACTCCAAAATTTCCGTCGGATCGGAGCCAAAGGGCCTGAGAAAAGGGCATTTAAAGTTCTACGTCAAGTTGTTTCACCAATTAAAACGATGATTTTTTCCAATGTTGCTTTTCACCAATTTATTTTTTGTTTACCGTAAAGAAGATGGTTTTGATCAAGAACCAAAAATTTCAGTTGATTCGGTGCCATAAGGCCATAGTTATAACCGACCCCAAGTTTGAAAAAGTAATAAAACGACCGAACCCAAGCGTTAAAACGATGAAATTTAAAAAAATTCTGTATTTTTTTTTTCTTGATTCGTGTACAGACCATGATTCTTAGTGAGACTCCAAAATTTCCGTCGGATCGGAGCCATAGGGCCTGAGAAAAAGGCATATAAAGTTCTACCCCAAGTTGTTTCACCAATTAAAACGATGATTTTTTCCAATGTTGCTTTTCACCAATTTATTTTTTGTTTACCGTAAAGAAGATGGTTTTGATCAAGAACCAAAAATTTCAGTTGATTCGGTGCCATAAGGCCATAGTTATAACCGACCCCAAGTTTGAAAAAGTAATAAAACGACCGAACCCAAGCGTTAAAACGATGAAATTTAAAAAAATTCTGTATTTTTTTTTTCTTGATTCGTGTACAGACCATGATTCTTAGTGAGACTCCAAAATTTCCGTCGGATCGGAGCCATAGGGCCTGAGAAAAAGGCATATAAAGTTCAACCCCAAGTTGTTACACCAACAAAAACGATGATCTTTTTCTAATGTTGCTTTTTACCAATTTATTTATTGTTTTTTGTAAAGAACATTGTTTATATCAAGAATCCAAAACTTCAGTTGATTTGTTGCTATAGAGTTATAGTTATAACCGACCCCAAGTTTGAAAAAGTAATAAAACGACCGAACCCAAGCGTTAAAAAGATGAAATTTTAAAAAATTCTGTATTTTATGTTTTTTTTTCTTGATTCGTGTACAGACCATGATTCTTAGTGAGACTCCTAAATTTCCGTCGGATCGGAGCAATAGGGCCTGAGAAAAGGGCATTTAAAGTTCTACCCCAAGTTGTTACACCAATTAAAACGATGATTTTTTCCAATGTTGCTTTTTACCAATTTATTTATTGTTTACCGTAAAGAAGATGGTTTTGATCAAGAATCAAATTTTTTAGATGATTTAGTGCCAAAGGCAATAGTTATGACCGACCCCAAGTTTGAAAAAGTAATAAAACGACCGAACCCAAGCGTAATATCGATGAAATTTTTAAAAATTCTGTATTTTATGTTTTTTTTTCTTGGTTCGTGTACAGACCATGATTGTTAGTGAGACTCCAAAATTTCCATCGGATTGGAGCCATAGGGCCTGAGAAAAGGGCATTTAAAGTTCTACGTCAAGTTGTTTCACCAATTAAAACGATGATTTTTTCCAATGTTGCTTTTTACCAATTTATTTATTGTTTACCGTAAAGTAGATGGTTTTGATCAAGAACCAAAAATTTCAGTTGATTCGGTGCCATAAGGCCATAGTTATAACCGACCCCAAGTTTGAAAAAGTAATAAAACGACCGAACCCAAGCGTTTAAACGATGAAATTTAAAAAAATTCTGTATTTTTTTTTTCTTGATTCGTGTACAGACCATGATTCTTAGTGAGACTCCAAAATTTCCGTCGGATCGGACCCATACGGCCTGACAAAAGGGCATTTAAAGTTCTACCCCAAGTTGTTACACCAATAAAAACGATGATCTTTTTCCAATGTTGCTTTTTACCAATTTATTTATTGTTTACCGTAAAGAACATGGTTTTGATCAAGAACCAAAAATTTCAGTTGATTTGGTGCCATAAGGCCATAGTTATTACCGACCCAAAGTTTGAAAAAGTAATAAAACGACCGAACCCAAGCGTTAAAACGATGAAATTTAAAAAAAATCTGTATTTTATGATTTTTTATCTTGATTCGTGTACAGACCATGATTCTTAGTGAGACTTCAAAATTTCCGTCGGATCGGAGCCATAGGGCCTGAGAAAAAGGCATATAAAGTTCTACCCCAAGTTGTTACACCAATAAAAACGATGATCTTTATCTAATGTTGCTTTTTACCAATTTATTTATTGTTTTTTGTAAAGAACATTGTTTATATTAAGAATCCAAAACTTCAGTTGATTATTTGCTATAAAGCCATAGTTATAACCGACGCCAAGTTTGAAAAAGTAATAAAACGACCGAACCCAAGCGTTATATCGATGAAATTTTTAAAAATTCTGTATTTTATGTTTTTTTTCTTAATTCGTGTACAGACCATGATTCTTAGTGAGACTTTAAAATTTCCGTCGGATCGGAGCCAAAGGGCCTGAGAAAAGGGCATTTAAAGTTCTACGTCAAGTTGTTTCACCAATTAAAACGATGATTTTTTCCAATGTTGCTTTTCACCAATTTATTTATTGTTTACCGTAAAGAAGATGGTTTTGATCAAGAACCAAAAATTTCAATTAATTCGGTGCCATAAGGCCATAGTGATTACCGACCCCAAGTTTAAAAAAGTAATAAAACAACCGAACCCAAGCGTTAAAACGATGAAATTTAAAAAAATTCTGTATTTTATGATTTTTTTTCTTGATTCGTGTACAGACCATGATTCTTAGTGAGACTCCAAAATTTCCATCGGATCGGAGCCATAGGGACTGAGAAAAAGGCATATCAAGTTCTACCCCAAGTTGTTACACCAATAAAAACGATGATCTTTATCTAATGTTGCTTTTTACCAATTTATTTATTGTTTTTTGTAAAGATGTTTTTTGTAAAGAACATTGTTTATATCAAGAATCCAAAACTTCAGTTGATTTGTTGCTACAAAGCCATAGTTATAACCGACCCCAAGTTTGAAAAAGTAATAAAACGACCGAACCCAAGCGTTAAAACGATGAAATTTAAAAAAATTCTGTATTTTTTTTTTTCTTGATTCGTGTACAGACCATGATTCTTAGTGAGACTCCAAAATTTCCGTCGGATCGGACCCATACGGCCTGACAAAAGGGCATTTAAAGTTCTACCCCAAGTTGTTACACCAATAAAAACGATGATCTTTTTCCAATGTTGCTTTTTACAAATTTATTTATTGTTTACCGTAAAGAACATGGTTTTGATCAAGAACCAAAAATTTCAGTTGATTCGGTGCCATAAGGCCATAGTTATAACCGACCCCAAGTTTGAAAAAGTAATAAAACGACCGAACCCAAGCGTTAAAACGATGAAATTTTTAAAAATTCTGTATTTTATGTTTTTTTTTCTTGGTTCGTGTACAGACCATGATTGTTAGTGAGACTCCAAAATTTCCATCGGATTGGAGCCATAGGGCCTGAGAAAAGGGCATTTTAAGTTCTACGTCAAGTTGTTTCACCAATTAAAACGATGATTTTTTCCAATGTTGCTTTTTACCAATTTATTTATTGTTTACCGTAAAGAAGATGGTTTTGATCAAGAATCAAATTTTTTAGATGATTTAGTGCCAAAGGCAATAGTTATGACCGACCTCAAGTTTGAAAAAGTTCTAAAACAACCGAACCCAAGCGTTAAAACGACGAACTTTTAAAAACTCCGTTTATATTTTTTTCTTGATTCGTGTACAGACCATGATTCTAAGTAAGACTCCAAATATTCAGTCGGATCGGACCCATAGGGCCTGACAAAAAGGCATTTAAAGTTCTACCCCAAGTTGTTACACCAATAAAAACGATGATCTTTTTCCAATGTTGCTTTTTACCAATTTATTTTTTGTTTTTTGTAAAGATGTTTTTTGTAAAGAACATTGTTTTTACCAAGAATCCAAAACTTTAGTTGATTCGTTGCCATAAGCCATAGTTATAACCGACCACAAGTTTGAAAAAGTAATAAAACGACCGAATCCAAGCGTTATATCGATGAAATTTTTAAAAATTCTGTATTTTATGTTTTTTTTTCTTAATTCGTGTACAGACCATGATTCTTAGTGAGACTCCAAAATTTCCGTCGGATCGGAGACAAAGGGCCTGAGAAAAGGGCATTTAAAGTTCTACGTCAAGTTGTTTCACCAATTAAAACGATGATTTTTTCCAATGTTGCTTTTCACCAATTTATTTATTGTTTACCGTAAAGAAGATGGTTTTGATCAAGGACCAAAAATTTTAGTTGATTCGGTGCCATAAGGCCATAGTTATAACCGACCCCAAGTTTAAAAAAGTAATAAAACAACCGAACCCAAGCGTTAAAACGATGAAATTTAAAAAAATTCTGTATTTTATGATTTTTTTTCTTGATTCGTGTACAGACCATGATTCTTAGTGAGACTCCAAAATTTCCGTCGGATCGGAGCCATAGGGACTGAGAAAAAGGCATATAAAGTTCTACCCCAAGTTGTTACACCAATAAAAACGATGATCTTTATCTAATGTTGCTTTTTACTAATTTATTTATTGTTTTTTGTAAAGATGTTTTTTGTAAAGAACATTGTTTATATCAAGAATCCAAAACTTCAGTTGATTTGTTGCTACAAAGCCATAGTTATAACCGACCCCAAGTTTGAAAAAGTAATAAAACGACCGAACCCAAGCGTTAAAACGATGAAATTTTTAAAAATTCTGTATTTTATGTTTTTTTTTCTTGATTCGTGTACAGACCATGATTCTTAGTGAGACTCCAAAATTTCCGTCGGATCGTAGCCATAGGGCCTGAGAAAAGGGCATTTAAAGTTCTACGTCAAGTTGTTTCACCAATTAAAACGATGATTTTTTCCAATGTTGCTTTTTACCAATTTATTTATTGTTTACCGTAAAGAAGATGGTTTTGATCAAGAACCAAAAATTTCAGTTGATTCGGTGCCATAAGGCCATAGTTATAACCGACCCCAAGTTTGAAAAAGTAATAAAACGACCGAACCCAAGCGTTAAAACGATGAAATTTAAAAAAATTCTGTATTTTTTTTTTCTTGATTCGTGTACAGACCATGATTCTTAGTGAGACTCCAAAATTTCCGTCGGATCGGACCCATACGGCCTGACAAAAGGGCATTTAAAGTTCTACCCCAAGTTGTTACACCAATAAAAACGATGATCTTTTTCCAATGTTGCTTTTTACCAATTTATTTATTGTTTTTTGTAAAGAACATTGTTTATATCAAGAATCCAAAACTTCAGTTGATTATTTGCTATAAAGCCATAGTTATAACCGACGCCAAGTTTGAAAAAGTAATAAAACGACCGAACCCAAGCGTTATATCGATGAAATTTTTAAAAATTCTGTATTTTATGTTTTTTTTTCTTAATTCGTGTACAGACCATGATTCTTAGTGAGACTCCAAAATTTCCGTCGGATCGGAGCCAAAGGGCCTGAGAAAAGGGCATTTAAAGTTCTACGTCAAGTTGTTTCACCAATTAAAACGATGATTTTTTCCAATGTTGCTTTTCACCAATTTATTTATTGTTTACCGTAAAGAAGATGGTTTTGATCAAGAACCAAAAATTTCAATTGATTCGGTGCCATAAGGCCATAGTGATTACCGACTCCAAGTTTAAAAAAGTAATAAAACAACCGAACCCAAGCGTTAAAACGATGAAATTTAAAAAAATTCTGTATTTTATGATTTTTTTTCTTGATTCGTGTACATACCATGATTCTTAGTGAGACTCCAAAATTTCCGTCGGATCGGAGCCATAGGGCCTGAGAAAAAGGCATATAAAGTTCTACCCCAAGTTGTTACACCAACAAAAACGATGATCTTTTTCTAATGTTGCTTTTTACCAATTTATTTATTGTTTTTTGTAAAGATGTTTTTTGTAAAGAACATTGTTTATATCAAGAATCCAAAACTTCAGTTGATTTGTTGCTATAGAGTTATAGTTATAACCGACCCCAAGTTTGAAAAAGTAATAAAACGACCGAACCCAAGCGTTAAAAAGATGAAATTTTAAAAAATTCTGTATTTTATGTTTTTTTTTCTTGATTCGTGTACAGACCATGATTCTTAGTGAGACTCCTAAATTTCCGTCGGATCGGAGCAATAGGGCCTGAGAAAAGGGCATTTAAAGTTCTACGTCAAGTTGTTTCACCAATTAAAACGATGATTTTTTCCAATGTTGCTTTTTACCAATTTATTTATTGTTTACCGTAAAGAAGATGGTTTTGATCAAGAATCAAATTTTTTAGATGATTTAGTGCCAAAGGCAATAGTTATGACCGACCCCAAGTTTGAAAAAGTAATAAAACGACCGAACCCAAGCGTTATATCGATGAAATTTTTAAAAATTCTGTATTTTATGTTTTTTTTTCTTGGTTCGTGTACAGACCATGATTGTTAGTGAGACTCCAAAATTTCCATCGGATTGGAGCCATAGGGCCTGAGAAAAGGGCATTTAAAGTTCTACGTCAAGTTGTTTCACCAATTAAAACGATGATTTTTTCCAATGTTGCTTTTTACCAATTTATTTATTGTTTACCGTAAAGAAGATGGTTTTGATCAAGAATCAAATTTTTTAGATGATTTAGTGCAAAAGGCAATAGTTATGACCGACCTCAAGTTTGAAAAAGTTCTAAAACAACCGAACCCAAGCGTTAAAACGACGAACTTTTAAAAACTCCGTTTATATTTTTTTCGTGATTCGTGTACAGACCATGATTCTAAGTAAGACTCCAAATATTCAGTCGGATCGGACCCATAGGGCCTGACAAAAAGGCATTTAAAGTTCTACCCCAAGTTGTTACACCAATAAAAACGATGATCTTTTTCCAATGTTGCTTTTTACCAATTTATTTTTTGTTTTTTGTAAAGATGTTTTTTGTAAAGAACATTGTTTTTACCAAGAATCCAAAACTTTAGTTGATTCGTTGCCATAAGCCATAGTTATAACCGACCACAAGTTTGAAAAAGTAATAAAACGACCGAATCCAAGCGTTATATCGATGAAATTTTTAAAAATTCTGTATTTTATGTTTTTTTTTCTTAATTCGTGTACAGACCATGATTCTTAGTGAGACTCCAAAATTTCCGTCGGATCGGAGACAAAGGGCCTGAGAAAAGGGCATTTAAAGTTCTACGTCAAGTTGTTTCACCAATTAAAACGATGATTTTTTCCAATGTTGCTTTTCACCAATTTATTTATTGTTTACCGTAAAGAAGATGGTTTTGATCAAGGACCAAAAATTTCAGTTGATTCGGTGCCATAAGGCCATAGTTATAACCGACCCCAAGTTTAAAAAAGTAATAAAACAACCGAACCCAAGCGTTAAAACGATGAAATTTAAAAAAATTCTGTATTTTATGATTTTTTTTCTTGATTCGTGTACAGACCATGATTCTTAGTGAGACTCCAAAATTTCCGTCGGATCGGAGCCATAGGGACTGAGAAAAAGGCATATAAAGTTCTACCCCAAGTTGTTACACCAATAAAAACGATGATCTTTATCTAATGTTGCTTTTTACTCATTTATTTATTGTTTTTTGTAAAGATGTTTTTTGTAAAGAACATTGTTTATATCAAGAATCCAAAACTTCAGTTGATTTGTTGCTACAAAGCCATAGTTATAACCGACCCCAAGTTTGAAAAAGTAATAAAACGACCGAACCCAAGCGTTAAAACGATGAAATTTTTAAAAATTCTGTATTTTATGTTTTTTTTTCTTGATTCGTGTACAGACCATGATTCTTAGTGAGACTCCAAAATTTCCGTCGGATCGGAGCCATAGGGCCTGAGAAAAGGGCATTTAAAGTTCTACGTCAAGTTGTTTCACCAATTAAAACGATGATTTTTTCCAATGTTGCTTTTTACCAATTTATTTATTGTTTACCGTAAAGAAGATGGTTTTGATCAAGAACCAAAAATTTCAGTTGATTCGGTGCCATAAGGCCATAGTTATAACCGACCCCAAGTTTGAAAAAGTAATAAAACGACCGAACCCAAGCGTTAAAACGATGAAATTTAAAAAAATTCTGTATTTTTTTTTTCTTGATTCGTGTACAGACCATGATTCTTAGTGAGACTCCAAAATTTCCGTCGGATCGGACCCATACGGCCTGACAAAAGGGCATTTAAAGTTCTACCCCAAGTTGTTACACCAATAAAAACGATGATCTTTTTCCAATGTTGCTTTTTACCAATTTATTTATTGTTTACCGTAAAGAACATGGTTTTGATCAAGAACCAAAAATTTCAGTTGATTTGGTGCCATAAGGCCATAGTTATTACCGACCCAAAGTTTGAAAAAGTAATAAAACGACCGAACCCAAGCGTTAAAACGATGAAATTTAAAAAAATTCTGTATTTTATGATTTTTTATCTTGATTCGTGTACAGACCATGATTCTTAGTGAGACTTCAAAATTTCCGTCGGATCGGAGCCATAGGGCCTGAGAAAAAGGCATATAAAGTTCTACCCCAAGTTGTTACACCAATAAAAACGATGATCTTTATCTAATGTTGCTTTTTACCAATTTATTTATTGTTTTTTGTAAAGAACATTGTTTATATCAAGAATCCAAAACTTCAGTTGATTATTTGCTATAAAGCCATAGTTATAACCGACGCCAAGTTTGAAAAAGTAATAAAACGACCGAACCCAAGCGTTATATCGATGAAATTTTTAAAAATTCTGTATTTTATGTTTTTTTTTCTTAATTCGTGTACAGACCATGATTCTTAGTGAGACTCCAAAATTTCCGTCGGATCGGAGCCAAAGGGCCTGAGAAAAGGGCATTTAAAGTTCTACGTCAAGTTGTTTCACCAATTAAAACGATGATTTTTTCCAATGTTGCTTTTCACCAATTTATTTATTGTTTACCGTAAAGAAGATGGTTTTGATCAAGAACCAAAAATTTCAATTGATTCGGTGCCATAAGGCCATAGTGATTACCGACTCCAAGTTTAAAAAAGTAATAAAACAACCGAACCCAAGCGTTAAAACGATGAAATTTAAAAAAATTCTGTATTTTATGATTTTTTTTCTTGATTCGTGTACATACCATGATTCTTAGTGAGACTCCAAAATTTCCGTCGGATCGGAGCCATAGGGCCTGAGAAAAAGGCATATAAAGTTCTACCCCAAGTTGTTACACCAACAAAAACGATGATCTTTTTCTAATGTTGCTTTTTACCAATTTATTTATTGTTTTTTGTAAAGATGTTTTTTGTAAAGAACATTGTTTATATCAAGAATCCAAAACTTCAGTTGATTTGTTGCTATAGAGTTATAGTTATAACCGACCCCAAGTTTGAAAAAGTAATAAAACGACCGAACCCAAGCGTTAAAAAGATGAAATTTTAAAAAATTCTGTATTTTATGTTTTTTTTTCTTGATTCGTGTACAGACCATGATTCTTAGTGAGACTCCTAAATTTCCGTCGGATCGGAGCAATAGGGCCTGAGAAAAGGGCATTTAAAGTTCTACGTCAAGTTGTTTCACCAATTAAAACGATGATTTTTTCCAATGTTGCTTTTTACCAATTTATTTATTGTTTACCGTAAAGAAGATGGTTTTGATCAAGAATCAAATTTTTTAGATGATTTAGTGCCAAAGGCAATAGTTATGACCGACCCCAAGTTTGAAAAAGTAATAAAACGACCGAACCCAAGCGTTATATCGATGAAATTTTTAAAAATTCTGTATTTTATGTTTTTTTTTCTTGGTTCGTGTACAGACCATGATTGTTAGTGAGACTCCAAAATTTCCATCGGATTGGAGCCATAGGGCCTGAGAAAAGGGCATTTAAAGTTCTACGTCAAGTTGTTTCACCAATTAAAACGATGATTTTTTCCAATGTTGCTTTTTACCAATTTATTTATTGTTTACCGTAAAGAAGATGGTTTTGATCAAGAATCAAATTTTTTAGATGATTTAGTGCCAAAGGCAATAGTTATGACCGACCTCAAGTTTGAAAAAGTTCTAAAACAACCGAACCCAAGCGTTAAAACGACGAACTTTTAAAAACTCCGTTTATATTTTTTTCTTGATTCGTGTACAGACCATGATTCTTAGTAAGACTCCAAATATTCAGTCGGATCGGACCCATAGGGCCTGACAAAAAGGCATTTAAAGTTCTACCCCAAGTTGTTACACCAATAAAAACGATGATCTTTTTCCAATGTTGCTTTTTACCAATTTATTTTTTGTTTTTTGTAAAGATGTTTTTTGTAAAGAACATTGTTTTTACCAAGAATCCAAAACTTTAGTTGATTCGTTGCCATAAGCCATAGTTATAACCGACCACAAGTTTGAAAAAGTAATAAAACGACCGAATCCAAGCGTTATATCGATGAAATTTTTAAAAATTCTGTATTTTATGTTTTTTTTTCTTAATTCGTGTACAGACCATGATTCTTAGTGAGACTCCAAAATTTCCGTCGGATCGGAGACAAAGGGCCTGAGAAAAGGGCATTTAAAGTTCTACGTCAAGTTGTTTCACCAATTAAAACGATGATTTTTTCCAATGTTGCTTTTCACCAATTTATTTATTGTTTACCGTAAATAAGATGGTTTTGATCAAGAACCAAAAATTTCAGTTGATTCGGTGCCATAAGGCCATAGTTATAACCGACCCCAAGTTTAAAAAAGTAATAAAACAACCGAACCCAAGCGTTAAAACGATGAAATTTAAAAAAATTCTGTATTTTATGATTTTTTTTCTTGATTCGTGTACAGACCATGATTCTTAGTGAGACTCCAAAATTTCCGTCGGATCGGAGCCATAGGGACTGAGAAAAAGGCATATAAAGTTCTACCCCAAGTTGTTACACCAATAAAAACGATGATCTTTATCTAATGTTGCTTTTTACTAATTTATTTATTGTTTTTTGTAAAGATGTTTTTTGTAAAGAACATTGTTTATATCAAGAATCCAAAACTTCAGTTGATTTGTTGCTACAAAGCCATAGTTATAACCGACCCCAAGTTTGAAAAAGTAATAAAACGACCGAACCCAAGCGTTAAAACGATGAAATTTTTAAAAATTCTGTATTTTATGTTTTTTTTTCTTGATTCGTGTACAGACCATGATTCTTAGTGAGACTCCAAAATTTCCGTCGGATCGGAGCCATAGGGCCTGAGAAAAGGGCATTTAAAGTTCTACGTCAAGTTGTTTCACCAATTAAAACGATAATTTTTTCCAATGTTGCTTTTTACCAATTTATTTATTGTTTACCGTAAAGTAGATGGTTTTGATCAAGAACCAAAAATTTCAGTTGATTCGGTGCCATAAGGCCATAGTTATAACCGACCCCAAGTTTGAAAAAGTAATAAAACGACCGAACCCAAGCGTTAAAACGATGAAATTTAAAAAAATTCTGTATTTTTTTTTTCTTGATTCGTGTACAGACCATGATTCTTAGTGAGACTCCAAAATTTCCGTCGGATCGGACCCATACGGCCTGACAAAAGGGCATTTAAAGTTCTACCCCAAGTTGTTACACCAATAAAAACGATGATCTTTTTCCAATGTTGCTTTTTACCAATTTATTTATTGTTTACCGTTAAGAACATGGTTTTGATCAAGAACCAAAAATTTCAGTTGATTTGGTGCCATAAGGCCATAGTTATTACCGACCCAAAGTTTGAAAAAGTAATAAAACGACCGAACCCAAGCGTTAAAACGATGAAATTTAAAAAAATTCTGTATTTTATGATTTTTTATCTTGATTCGTGCACAGACCATGATTCTTAGTGAGACTTCAAAATTTCCGTCGGATCGGAGCCATAGGGCCTGAGAAAAAGGCATATAAAGTTCTACCCCAAGTTGTTACACCAATCAAAACGATGATCTTTATCTAATGTTGCTTTTTACCAATTTATTTATTGTTTTTTGTAAAGAACATTGTTTATATCAAGAATCCAAAACTTCAGTTGATTATTTGCTATAAAGCCATAGTTATAACCGACGCCAAGTTTGAAAAAGTAATAAAACGACCGAACCCAAGCGTTATATCGATGAAATTTTTAAAAATTCTGTATTTTATGTTTTTTTTTCTTAATTCGTGTACAGACCATGATTCTTAGTGAGACTCCAAAATTTCCGTCGGATCGGAGCCAAAGGGCCTGAGAAAAGGGCATTTAAAGTTCTACGTCAAGTTGTTTCACCAATTAAAACGATGATTTTTTCCAATGTTGCTTTTCACCAATTTATTTATTGTTTACCGTAAAGAAGATGGTTTTGATCAAGAACCAAAAATTTCAATTGATTCGGTGCCATAAGGCCATAGTGATTACCGACCCCAAGTTTAAAAAAGTAATAAAACAACCGAACCCAAGCGTTAAAACGATGAAATTTAAAAAAATTCTGTATTTTATGATTTTTTTTCTTGATTCGTGTACAGACCATGATTCTTAGTGAGACTCCAAAATTTCCATCGGATCGGAGCCATAGGGACTGAGAAAAAGGCATATCAAGTTCTACCCCAAGTTGTTACACCAATAAAAACGATGATCTTTATCTAATGTTGCTTTTTACCAATTTATTTATTGTTTTTTGTAAAGATGTTTTTTGTAAAGAACATTGTTTATATCAAGAATCCAAAACTTCAGTTGATTTGTTGCTACAAAGCCATAGTTATAACCGACCCCAAGTTTGAAAAAGTAATAAAACGACCGAACCCAAGCGTTAAAACGATGAAATTTAAAAAAATTCTGTATTTTTTTTTTTCTTGATTCGTGTACAGACCATGATTCTTAGTGAGACTCCAAAATTTCCGTCGGATCGGACCCATACGGCCTGACAAAAGGGCATTTAAAGTTCTACCCCAAGTTGTTACACCAATAAAAACGATGATCTTTTTCCAATGTTGCTTTTTACCAATTTATTTATTGTTTACCGTAAAGAACATGGTTTTGATCAAGAACCAAAAATTTCAGTTGATTCGGTGCCATAAGGCCATAGTTATAACCGACCCCAAGTTTGAAAAAGTAATAAAACGACCGAACCCAAGCGTTAAAACGATGAAATTTTTAAAAATTCTGTATTTTATGTTTTTTTTTCTTGGTTCGTGTACAGACCATGATTGTTAGTGAGACACCAAAATTTCCATCGGATTGGAGCCATAGGGCCTGAGAAAAGGGCATTTTAAGTTCTACGTCAAGTTGTTTCACCAATTAAAACGATGATTTTTTCCAATGTTGCTTTTTACCAATTTATTTATTGTTTACCGTAAAGAAGATGGTTTTGATCAAGAATCAAATTTTTTAGATGATTTAGTGCCAAAGGCAATAGTTATGACCGACCTCAAGTTTGAAAAAGTTCTAAAACAACCGAACCCAAGCGTTAAAACGACGAACTTTTAAAAACTCCGTTTATATTTTTTTCTTGATTCGTGTACAGACCATGATTCTTAGTAAGACTCCAAATATTCAGTCGGATCGGACCCATAGGGCCTGACAAAAAGGCATTTAAAGTTCTACCCCAAGTTGTTACACCAATAAAAACGATGATCTTTTTCCAATGTTGCTTTTTACCAATTTATTTTTTGTTTTTTGTAAAGATGTTTTTTGTAAAGAACATTGTTTTTACCAAGAATCCAAAACTTTAGTTGATTCGTTGCCATAAGCCATAGTTATAACCGACCACAAGTTTGAAAAAGTAATAAAACGACCGAATCCAAGCGTTATATCGATGAAATTTTTAAAAATTCTGTATTTTATGTTTTTTTTTCTTAATTCGTGTACAGACCATGATTCTTAGTGAGACTCCAAAATTTCCGTCGGATCGGAGCCATAGGGCCTGAGAAAAAGGCATATAAAGTTCTACCCCAAGTTGTTACACCAATAAAAACGATGATCTTTATCTAATGTTGCTTTTTACCAATTTATTTATTGTTTTTTGTAAAGAACATTGTTTATATCAAGAATCCAAAACTTCAGTTGATTTGTTGCTATAAAGCCATAGTTATAACCGACGCCAAGTTTGAAAAAGTAATAAAACGACCGAACCCAAGCGTTAAAACGATGAAATTTTTAAAAATTCTGTATTTTATGTTTTTTTTTCTTGATTCGTGTACAGACCATGATTCTTAGTGATACTCCAAAATTTCCGTCGGATCGGAGCCATAGGGCCTGAGAAAAGGGCATTAAAATTCTACGTCAAGTTGTTTCACCAATTAAAACGATGATTTTTTCCAATGTTGCTTTTTACCAATTTATTTTTTGTTTTTTGTAAAGATGTTTTTTGTAAAAAACATTCTTTTTACCAAGAATCCAAAACTTTAGTTGATTCGTTGCCATAAGCCATAGTTATAACCGACCCCAAGTTTGAAAAAGTAATAAAACGACCGAACCCAAGCGTTATATCGATGAAATTTTTAAAAATTCTGTATTTTATGATTTTTTTTCTTGATTCGTGTACAGACCATGATTCTTAGTGATACTCAAAAATTTCCGTCGGATCGGAGCCATAGGGCCTGAGAAAAGGGCATTTAAAGTTCTACGTCAAGTTGTTTCACCAATTAAAATGATGATTTTTTCCAAAGTTACCAATTTATTTATTGTTTACCGTAAAGAAGATGGTTTTGATCAAGAACCAAAAATTTCAGTTGATTCGGTGCCATAAGGCCATAGTTATAACCGACCCCAAGTTTGAAAAAGTAATAAAACGACCGAACCCAAGCGTTAAAACGATGAAATATAAAAAAATTCTGTATTTTTTTTTTCTTGATTCGTGTACAGACCATAATTCTTAGTGAGACTCCAAAATTTCCGTCGGATCGGACCTATACGGCCTGACAAAAGGGCATTTAAAGTTCTACCCCAGGTTGTTACACCAATAAAAACGATAATCTTTTTCCAATGTTGCTTTTTACCAATTTATTTATTGTTTACCGTAAAGAACATGGTTTTGATCAAGAACCAAAAATTTCAGTTGATTCGGTGCCATAAGGCCATAGTTATAACCGACCCCAAGATTGAAAAAGTCATAAAACGACCGAACCCAAGCGTTAAAACGATGAAATTTAAAAAAATTCTGTATTTTATGATTTTTTTTCTTGATTCGTGTACAGACCATGATTCTTAGTGAGACTCCAAAATTTCCGTCGGATCGGAGCCATAAAGCCTGAGAAAAAGGCATATAAAGTTCTACCCCAAGTTTTTACACCAATAAAAACGATGATCTTTATCTAATGTTGATTTTTACCAATTTATTTATTGTTTTTTGTAAAGATGTTTTTTGTAAAGAACATTGTTTTTACCAAGAATCCAAAACTTTAGTTGATTCGTTTCCATAAGCCATAGTTATAACCGACCACAGGTTTGAAAAAGTAATAAAACGACCGAACCCAAGCGTTATATCTATGAAATTTTTAAAAATTCTGTATTTAATGTTTTTTTTTCTTAATTCGTGTACAGACCATGATTCTTAGTGAGACTCCAAAATTTCCGTCGGATCGGAGCCAAAGGGCCTGAGAAAAGGGCATTTAAAGTTCTACGTCAAGTTGTTTCACCAATTAAAACGATGATTTTTTCCAATGTTGCTTTTCACCAATTTATTTATTGTTTACCGTAAAGAAGATGGTTTTGATCAAGAACCAAAAATTTCAGTTGATTCGGTGCCATAAGGCCATAGTTATAACCGACCCCAAGTTTGAAAAAGTAATAAAACGACCGAACCCAAGCGTTAAAACGATGAAATTTTTAAAAATTCTGTATTTTATGTTTTTTTTTCTTGATTCGTGTACAGACCATGATTCTTAGTGAGACTCCAAAATTTCCGTCGGATCGGAGCCATAGGGACTGAGAAAAAGGCATATAAAGTTCTACCCCAAGTTGTTACACCAATAAAAACGATGATCTTTATCTAATGTTGCTTTTTACCAATTTATTTATTGTTTTTTGTAAAGATGTTTTTTGTAAAGAACATTGTTTATATCAAGAATCCAAAACTTCAGTTGATTTGTTGCTACAAAGCCATAGTTATAACCGACCCCAAGTTTGAAAAAGTAATAAAACGACCGAACCCAAGCGTTAAAACGATGAAATTTTTAAAAATTCTGTATTTTATGTTTTTTTTCTTGATTCGTGTACAGACCATGATTCTTAGTGAGACTCCAAAATTTCCGTCAGATCGGAGCCATAGGGCCTGAGAAAAGGGCATTTAAAGTTCTACGTCAAGTTGTTTCACCAATTAAAACGATGATTTTATCCAATGTTGCTTTTTACCAATTTATTTATTGTTTACCGTAAAGAACATGGTTTTGATCAAGAACCAAAAATTTCAGTTGATTCGGTGCCATAAGGCCATAGTTATAACCGACCCCAAGTTTGAAAAAGTAATAAAACGACCGAACCCAAGCGTTAAAACGATGAAATTTTTCAAAATTCTGTATTTTATGTTTTTTTTTCTTGATTCGTGTACAGACCATGATTTTTAGTGAGACTCCAAAATTTCCGTCGGATCGGAGCCATAGGGCCTGAGAAAAGGGCATTAAAATTCTACGTCAAGTTGTTTCACCAATTAAAACGATGATTTTTTCCAATGTTGCTTTTTACCAATTTATTTTTTGTTTTTTGTAAAGATGTTTTTTGTAAAAAACATTGTTTTTACCAAGAATCCAAAACTTTAGTTGATTCGTTGCCATAAGCCATAGTTATAACCGACCCCAAGTTTGAAAATGTAATAAAACGACCGAACCAAAGCGTTATATCGATGAAATTTTTAAAAATTCTGTATTTTATGTTTTTTTTTTCTTGATTCGTGTACAGACCATGATTCTTAGTGAGACTCCAAAATTTCCGTCAGATCGGAGCCATAGGTCCTGAGAAAAGGGCATTTAAAGTTCTACGTCAAGTTGTTTCACCAATTAAAACGATGATTTTTTCCAATGTTGCTTTTTACCAATTTATTTATTGTTTACCGTAAAGAAGATGGTTTTGATCAAGAACCAAAAATTTCAGTTGATTCGGTGCCATAAGGCCATAGTTATAACCGACCCCAAGTTTGAAAAAGTAATAAAACGACCGAACCCAAGCGTTAAAACGATGAAATTTAAAAAAATTCTGTATTTTTTTTTTCTTGATTCGTGTACAGATCATGATTCTTAGTGAGACTCCAAAATTTCCGTCGGATCGGACCCATACGGCCTGACAAAAGGGCATTTAAAGTTCTACCCCAAGTTGTTACACCAATAAAAACGATGATCTTTTTCCAATGTTGCTTTTTACCAATTTATTTATTGTTTACCATAAAGAACATGGTTTTGATCAAGAACCAAAAATTTCAGTTGATTCGGTGCCATAAGGCCATAGTTATAACCGACCCCAAGTATGAAAAAGTAATAAAACGACCGAACCCAAGCGTTAAAACGATGAAATTTAAAAAAATTCTGTATTTTATGTTTTTTTTTCTTGATTCGTGTTCAGACCATGATTCTTAGTGAGACTCCTAAATTTCCTTCGGATCGGAGCAATAGGGCCTGAGAAAAGGGCATTTAAAGTTCTACGTCAAGTTGTTTCAACAATTAAAACGATGATTTTTTCCAATGTTGCTTTTTACCAATTTATTTATTGTTTACCGTAAAGAAGATGGTTTTGATCAAGAATAAAATTTTTAAGATGATTTAGTGCCAAAGGCAATAGTTATGACCGACCCTAAGTTTGAAAAAGTTCTAAAACAACCGAACCCAAGCGTTAAAACTACGAACTTTTAAAAACTCTGTTTTTATTTTTTATCTTGATTCGTGTACAGACCATGTTTCTTAGTAAGACTCCAAAATTTTAGTCGGATTGGAGCCATAGGGCCTGAGAAAAGGGCATTTAAAGTTCTACCCCAAGTTGTTACACCAATAAAAACGATGATCTTTTTCCAATGTTGCTTTTTACCAATTTATTTATTGTTTTTTGTAAAGATGTTTTTTGTAAAGAACATTGTTTATATCAAGAATCCAAAACTTCAGTTGATTCGTTGCCATAAGCCATAGTTATAACCGACCCCAAGTTTGAAAAAGTAATAAAACGACCGAACCCAAGCGTTATATCGATGAAATTTTTAAAAATTCTGTATTTTATGTTTTTTTTTCTTGATTCGTGTACAGACCATGATTCTTAGTGAGACTCCAAAATTTCCGTCGGATCGGAGCCATAGGGCCTGACAAAAGGGCATTTAAAGTTCTACGTCAAGTTGTTTCACCAATTAAAACGATGATTTTTTCCAATGCTGCTTTTTACCAATTTATTTATTGTTTACCGTAAAGAAGATGGTTTTGATTAATAATCAAATTTTTTAGATGATTTAGTGCCAAAGGCAATAGTTATGACCGACCTCAAGTTTGAAAAAGTTCTAAAACAACCGAACCCAAGCGTTAAAACGACGAACTTTTAAAAACTCTGTTTTTATTTTTTATCTTGATTCGTGTACAGACCATGATTCTTAGTAAGACTCCAAAATTTTAGTCGGATCGGACCCATAGGGCCTTACAAAAGGGCATTTAAAGTTCTACCCCAAGTTGTTACACCAATAAAAACGATGATCTTTTTCCAATGTTGCTTTTTAACAATTTATTTTTTGTTTTTTGTAAAGATGTTTTTTGTAAAGAACATTGTTTTTACCAAGAATCCAAAACTTTTGTTGATTCGTTGCCATAAGCCATAGTTATAACCGACCACAAGTTTGAAAAAGTAATAAAACGACCGAACCCAAGCGTTATATCGATGAAAATTTTAAAAATTCTGTATTTTATGTTTTTTTTCTTGATTCGTGTACAGACCATGATTCTTAGTGAGACTCAAAATTTCCGTCGGATCGGAGCCAAAGGGCCTGAGAAAAGGGCATTTAAAGTTCTACGTCAAGTTGTTTCACCAATTAAAACGATGATTTTTTCCAATGTTGCTTTTAACCAATTTATTTATTGTTTACCGTAAAGAAGATGGTTTTGATCAAGAATAAAATTTTTAAGATGATTTAGTGCCAAAGGCAATAGTTATGACCGACCCTAAGTTTGAAAAAGTTCTAAAACAACCGAACCCAAGCGTTAAAACTACGAACTTTTAAAAACTCTGTTTTTATTTTTTATCTTGATTCGTGTACAGACCATGATTCTTAGTAAGACTCCAAAATTTTAGTCGGATTGGAGCCATAGGGCCTGAGAAAAGGGCATTTAAAGTTCTACCCCAAGTTGTTACACCAATAAAAACGATGATCTTTTTCCAATGTTGCTTTTTACCAATTTATTTATTGTTTTTTGTAAAGATGTTTTTTGTAAAGAACATTGTTTATATCAAGAATCCAAAACTTCAGTTGATTCGTTGCCATAAGCCATAGTTATAACCGACCCCAAGTTTGAAAAAGTAATAAAACGTCCGAACCCAAGCGTTATATCGATGAAATTTTTAAAAATTCTGTATTTTATGTTTTTTTTTCTTGATTCGTGTACAGACCATGATTCTTAGTGAGACTCCAAAATTTCCGTCGGATCGGAGCCATAGGGGCTGAGAAAAGGGCATTTAAAGTTCTACGTCAAGTTGTTTCACCAATTAAAACGATGATTTTTTCCAATGTTGCTTTTACCAATTTATTTATTGTTTACCGTAAAGAAGATGGTTTTGATCAAGAACCAAAAATTTCAGTTGATTCGGTGCCATAAGGCCATAGTTATAACCGACCCCAAGTTTGAAAAAGTAATAAAACGACCGAACCCAAGCGTTAAAACGATGAAATTTAAAAAAATTCTGTATTTTTTTTTCTTGATTCGTGTACAGACCATGATTCTTAGTGAGACTCCAAAATTTCCGTCGGATCGGAGCCATAGGGCCTGAGAAAAAGGCATATAAAGTTCTACCCCAAGTTGTTACACCAACAAAAACGATGATCTTTTTCTAATGTTGCTTTTTACCAATTTATTTATTGTTTTTTGTAAAGATGTTTTTTGTAAAGAACATTGTTTATATCAAGAATCCAAAACTTCAGTTGATTTGTTGCTATAGAGTTATAGTTATAACCGACCCCAAGTTTGAAAAAGTAATAACACGACCGAACCCAAGCGTTATATCGATGAAATTTTTAAAAATTCTGTATTTTATGTTTTTTTTTCTTGGTTCGTGTACAGACCATGATTGTTAGTGAGACTCCAAAATTTCCGTCGGATTGGAGCCATAGGGCCTGAGAAAAGGCCATTTAAAGTTCTACGTCAAGTTGATTCACCAATTAAAACGATGATTTTTTCCAATGTTGCTTTTTACCAATTTATTTATTGTTTACCGTAAAGAAGATGGTTTTGATCAAGAACCAAAAATTTCAGTTGATTCGGTGCCATAAGGCCATAGTTATAACCGACCCCAAGTTTGAAAAAGTAATAAAACGACCGAACCCAAGCGTTAAAACGATGAAATTTAAAAAAATTCTGTATTTTTTTTTCTTGATTCGTGTACAGACCATGATTCTTAGTAAGTCTCCAAAATTTCTGTCGGATCGGAGCCATAGGGCCTGACAAAAAGGCATATAAAGTTCTACCCCAAGTTGTTACACCAACAAAAACGATGATCTTTTTCTAATGTTGCTTTTTACCAATTTATTTATTGTTTTTTGTAAAGATGTTTTTTGTAAAGAACATTGTTTATATCAAGAATCCAAAACTTCAGTTGATTTGTTGCTATAGAGTTATAGTTATAACCGACCCCAAGTTTGAAAAAGTAATAACACGACCGAACCCAAGCGTTATATCGATGAAATTTTTAAAAATTCTGTATTTTATGTTTTTTTTCTTGATTCGTGTACAGACCATGATTCTTAGTGAGACTCAAAATTTCCGTCGGATCGGAGCCAAAGGGCCTGAGAAAAGGGCATTTAAAGTTCTACGTCAAGTTGTTTCACCAATTAAAACGATGATTTTTTCCAATGTTGCTTTTAACCAATTTATTTATTGTTTACCGTAAAGAAGATGGTTTTGATCAAGAATAAAATTTTTAAGATGATTTAGTGCCAAAGGCAATAGTTATGACCGACCCTAAGTTTGAAAAAGTTCTAAAACAACCGAACCCAAGCGTTAAAACTACGAACTTTTAAAAACTCTGTTTTTATTTTTTATCTTGATTCGTGTACAGACCATGATTCTTAGTAAGACTCCAAAATTTTAGTCGGATTGGAGCCATAGGGCC
Organism: Limnephilus marmoratus; assembly: GCA_917880885.1. Classification (NCBI taxonomy): domain Eukaryota; kingdom Metazoa; phylum Arthropoda; class Insecta; order Trichoptera; family Limnephilidae; genus Limnephilus; species Limnephilus marmoratus. The sequence continues at coordinate 54,303,584 of OU862909.1, read as the reverse complement.
TGAGAAAAGGGCATTTAAAGTTCTACCCCAAGTTGTTACACCAATAAAAACGATGATCTTTTTCCAATGTTGCTTTTTACCAATTTATTTATTGTTTTTTGTAAAGATGTTTTTTGTAAAGAACATTGTTTATATCAAGAATCCAAAACTTCAGTTGATTCGTTGCCATAAGCCATAGTTATAACCGACCCCAAGTTTGAAAAAGTAATAAAACGTCCGAACCCAAGCGTTATATCGATGAAATTTTTAAAAATTCTGTATTTTATGTTTTTTTTTCTTGATTCGTGTACAGACCATGATTCTTAGTGAGACTCCAAAATTTCCGTCGGATCGGAGCCATAGGGCCTGACAAAAGGGCATTTAAAGTTCTACGTCAAGTTGTTTCACCAATTAAAACGATGATTTTTTCCAATGCTGCTTTTTACCAATTTATTTATTGTTTACCGTAAAGAAGATGGTTTTGATTAATAATCAAATTTTTTAGATGATTTAGTGCCAAAGGCAATAGTTATGACCGACCTCAAGTTTGAAAAAGTTCTAAAACAACCGAACCCAAGCGTTAAAACGACGAACTTTTAAAAACTCCGTTTATATTTTTTTTCTTGATTCGTGTACAGACCATGATTCTTATTACGACTCGTCAGATCGGACCCATAGGGCCTGACAAAAGGGCATTTAAAGTTCTACCCCAAGTTGTTACACCAATAAAAACGATGATCTTTTTCCAATGTTGCTTTTTACTAATTTATTTTTTGTTTTTTGTAAAGATGTTTTTTGTAAAGAACATTGTTTTTACCAAGAATCCAAAACTTTAGTTGATTCGTTGCCATAAGCCATAGTTATAACCGACCCCAAGTTTGAAAAAGTAATAAAACGACCGAACCCAAGCGTTATATCGATGAAATTTTAAAAAATTCTGTATTTTATGTTTTTTTTCTTGATTCGTATACAGACCATGATTCTTAGTGAGACTCCAAAATTTCCATCGGATCGGAGCCATAGGGCCTGAGAAAAGGGCATTTAAAGTTCTACGTTAAGTTGTTTCACCAATTAAAACTATGATTTTTTCCAATGTTGCTTTTTACCAATTTATTTATTGTATACCGTAAAGAAGATGGTTTTGATCAAGAACCAAAAATTTCAGTTGATTCGGTGCCATAAGGACATAGTTATAACCGACCCCAAGTTTGAAAAAGTAATAAAACGACCGAACCCAAGCGTTAAAACGATGAAATTTAAAAAAATTCTTATTTTATGTTTTTTTTTCTTGATTCGTGTACAGACCATGATTGTTAGTGAGACTCCAAAATTTCCGTCAGATCGGAGCCATAGGGCCTGAGAAAAGGGCATTTAAAGTTCTACGTCAAGTTGTTTCACCAATTAAAACGATGATTTTATCCAATGTTGCTTTTTACCAATTTATTTATTGTTTACCGTAAAGAAGATGGTTTTGATCAAGAATCAAATTTTTTAGATGATTTAGTGCCAAAGGCAATAGTTATGACCGACCTCAAGTTTGAAAAAGTTCTAAAACAACCGAACCCAAGCGTTAAAACGACGAACTTTTAAAAACTCCGTTTATATTTTTTTTTTGATTCGTGTACAGACCATGATTCTTAGTAAGACTCCAAATATTCAGTCGGATCGGACCTATAGGGCCTGACAAAAGGGCATTTAAAGTTCTACCCCAAGTTGTTACACCAATAAAAACGATGATCTTTTTCCAATGTTGCTTTTTACCAATTTATTTTTTGTTTTTTGTAAAGATGTTTTTTGTAAAGAACATTGTTTTTACCAAGAATCCAAAACTTTAGTTGATTCGTTGCCAAAAGCCATAGTTATAACCGACCACAAGTTTGAAAAAGTAATAAAACGACCGAACCCAAGCGTTATATCGATGAAATTTTTAAAAATTCTGTATTTTATGTTTTTTTTTCTTAATTCGTGTACAGATCATGATTCTTAGTGAGACTCCAAAATTTCCGTCGGATCGGAGCCAAAGGGCCTGAGAAAAGGGCATTTAAAGTTCTCAAGTTGTTTCACCAATTAAAACGATGATTTTTTCCAATGTTGCTTTTCACCAATTTATTTATTGTTTACCGTAAAAAAGATGGTTTTGATCAAGAACCAAAAATTTCAGTTGATTCGGTGCCATAAGGCCATAGTTATAACCGACCCCAAGTTTAAAAAAGTAATAAAACGACCGAACCCAAGCGTTAAAACGATGAAATTTAAAAAAATTCTGTATTTTATGATTTTTTTTCTTGATTCGTGTACAGACCATGATTCTTAGTTGGACTCCAAAATTTCCGTCGGATCGGAGCCATAGGGACTGAGAAAAAGGCATATAAAGTTCTACCCCAAGTTGTTACACCAATAAAAACGATGATCTTTATCTAATGTTGCTTTTTACCAATTTATTTATTGTTTTTTGTAAAGATGTTTTTTGTAAAGAACATTGTTTATATCAAGAATCCAAAACTTCAGTTGATTTGTTGCTATAAAGCCATAGTTATAACCGACCCCAAGTTTGAAAAAGTAATAAAACGACCGAACCCAAGCGTTAAAACGATGAAATTTTTAAAAATTCTGTATTTTATGTTTTTTTTTCTTGATTCGTGTACAGACCATGATTCTTAGTGAGACTCCAAAATTTCCGTCGGATCGGAGCCATAGGGGCTGAGAAAAGGGCATTTAAAGTTCTACGTCAAGTTGTTTCACCAATTAAAACGATGATTTTTTCCAATGTTGCTTTTACCAATTTATTTATTGTTTACCGTAAAGAAGATGGTTTTGATCAAGAACCAAAAATTTCAGTTGATTCGGTGCCATAAGGCCATAGTTATAACCGACCCCAAGTTTGAAAAAGTAATAAAACGACCGAACCCAAGCGTTAAAACGATGAAATTTAAAAAAATTCTGTATTTTTTTTTCTTGATTCGTGTACAGACCATGATTCTTAGTGAGACTCCAAAATTTCCGTCGGATCGGAGCCATAGGGCCTGAGAAAAAGGCATATAAAGTTCTACCCCAAGTTGTTACACCAACAAAAACGATGATCTTTTTCTAATGTTGCTTTTTACCAATTTATTTATTGTTTTTTGTAAAGATGTTTTTTGTAAAGAACATTGTTTATATCAAGAATCCAAAACTTCAGTTGATTTGTTGCTATAGAGTTATAGTTATAACCGACCCCAAGTTTGAAAAAGTAATAACACGACCGAACCCAAGCGTTATATCGATGAAATTTTTAAAAATTCTGTATTTTATGTTTTTTTTTCTTGGTTCGTGTACAGACCATGATTGTTAGTGAGACTCCAAAATTTCCGTCGGATTGGAGCCATAGGGCCTGAGAAAAGGCCATTTAAAGTTCTACGTCAAGTTGATTCACCAATTAAAACGATGATTTTTTCCAATGTTGCTTTTTACCAATTTATTTATTGTTTACCGTAAAGAAGATGGTTTTGATCAAGAACCAAAAATTTCAGTTGATTCGGTGCCATAAGGCCATAGTTATAACCGACCCCAAGTTTGAAAAAGTAATAAAACGACCGAACCCAAGCGTTAAAACGATGAAATTTAAAAAAATTCTGTATTTTTTTTTTCTTGATTCGTGTACAGACCATGATTCTTAGTGAGACTCCAAAATTTCCGTCGGATCGGACCCATACGGCCTGACAAAAGGGCATTTAAAGTTCTACCCCAAGTTGTTACACCAATAAAAACGATGATCTTTTTCCAATGTTGCTTTTTACCAATTTATTTATTGTTTACCGTAAAGAACATGGTTTTGATCAAAAACCAAAAATTTCAGTTGATTCGGTGCCATAAGGCCATAGTTATTACCGACCCCAAGTTTGAAAAAGTAATAAAACGACCGAACCCAAGCGTTAAAACGATGAAATTTAAAAAAATTCTGTATTTTATGATTTTTTATCTTGATTCGTGTACAGACCATGATTCTTAGTGAGACTTCAAAATTTCCGTCGGATCGGAGCCATAGGGCCTGAGAAAAAGGCATATAAAGTTCTACCCCAAGTTGTTACACCAATAAAAACGATGATCTTTATCTAATGTTGCTTTTTACCAATTTATTTATTGTTTTTTGTAAAGAACATTGTTTATATCAAGAATCCAAAACTTCAGTTGATTTGTTGCTATAAAGCCATAGTTATAACCGACGCCAAGTTTGAAAAAGTAATAAAACGACCGAACCCAAGCGTTATATCGATGAAATTTTTAAAAATTCTGTATTTTATGTTTTTTTTTCTTGATTCGTGTACAGACCATGATTCTTAGTGAGACTCCAAAATTTCCGTCGGATCGGAGCCATAGGGCCTGACAAAAGGGCATTTAAAGTTCTACGTCAAGTTGTTTCACCAATTAAAACGATGATCTTTTTCCAATGTTGCTTTTTACCAATTTATTTATTGTTTTTTGTAAAGATGTTTTTTGTAAAGAACATTGTTTATATCAAGAATCCAAAACTTCAGTTGATTCGTTGCCATAAGCCATAGTTATAACCGACCCCAAGTTTGAAAAAGTAATAAAACGACCGAACCCAAGCGTTATATCGATGAAATTTTTAAAAATTCTGTATTTTATGTTTTTTTTCTTGATTCGTGTACAGACCATGATTCTTAGTGAGACTCCAAAATTTCCGTCGGATCGGAGCCATAGGGCCTGACAAAAGGGCATTTAAAGTTCTACGTCAAGTTGTTTCACCAATTAAAACGATGATTTTTTCCAATGCTGCTTTTTACCAATTTATTTATTGTTTACCGTAAAGAAGATGGTTTTGATTAATAATCAAATTTTTTAGATGATTTAGTGCCAAAGGCAATAGTTATGACCGACCTCAAGTTTGAAAAAGTTCTAAAACAACCGAACCCAAGCGTTAAAACGACGAACTTTTAAAAACTCCGTTTATATTTTTTTTCTTGATTCGTGTACAGACCATGATTCTTATTACGACTCGTCAGATCGGACCCATAGGGCCTGACAAAAGGGCATTTAAAGTTCTACCCCAAGTTGTTACACCAATAAAAACGATGATCTTTTTCCAATGTTGCTTTTTACTAATTTATTTTTTGTTTTTTGTAAAGATGTTTTTTGTAAAGAACATTGTTTTTACCAAGAATCCAAAACTTTAGTTGATTCGTTGCCATAAGCCATAGTTATAACCGACCCCAAGTTTGAAAAAGTAATAAAACGACCGAACCCAAGCGTTATATCGATGAAATTTTAAAAAATTCTGTATTTTATGTTTTTTTTTCTTGATTCGTATACAGACCATGATTCTTAGTGAGACTCCAAAATTTCCATCGGATCGGAGCCATAGGGCCTGAGAAAAGGGCATTAAAAGTTCTACGTTAAGTTGTTTCACCAATTAAAACTATGATTTTTTCCAATGTTGCTTTTTACCAATTTATTTATTGTATACCGTAAAGAAGATGGTTTTGATCAAGAACCAAAAATTTCAGTTGATTCGGTGCCATAAGGACATAGTTATAACCGACCCCAAGTTTGAAAAAGTAATAAAACGACCGAACCCAAGCGTTAAAACGATGAAATTTAAAAAAATTCTTATTTTATGTTTTTTTTTTCTTGATTCGTGTACAGACCATGATTGTTAGTGAGACTCCAAAATTTCCGTCAGATCGGAGCCATAGGGCCTGAGAAAAGGGCATTTAAAGTTCTACGTCAAGTTGTTTCACCAATTAAAACGATGATTTTATCCAATGTTGCTTTTTACCAATTTATTTATTGTTTACCGTAAAGAAGATGGTTTTGATCAAGAATCAAATTTTTTAGATGATTTAGTGCCAAAGGCAATAGTTATGACCGACCTCAAGTTTGAAAAAGTTCTAAAACAACCGAACCCAAGCGTTAAAACGACGAACTTTTAAAAACTCCGTTTATATTTTTTTTTTGATTCGTGTACAGACCATGATTCTTAGTAAGACTCCAAATATTCAGTCGGATCGGACCTATAGGGCCTGACAAAAGGGCATTTAAAGTTCTACCCCAAGTTGTTACACCAATAAAAACGATGATCTTTTTCCAATGTTGCTTTTTACCAATTTATTTTTTGTTTTTTGTAAAGATGTTTTTTGTAAAGAACATTGTTTTTACCAAGAATCCAAAACTTTAGTTGATTCGTTGCCATAAGCCATAGTTATAACCGACCACAAGTTTGAAAAAGTAATAAAACGACCGAACCCAAGCGTTATATCGATGAAATTTTTAAAAATTCTGTATTTTATGTTTTTTTTTTCTTAATTCGTGTACAGACCATGATTCTTAGTGAGACTCCAAAATTTCCGTCGGATCGGAGCCAAAGGGCCTGAGAAAAGGGCATTTAAAGTTCTCAAGTTGTTTCACCAATTAAAACGATGATTTTTTCCAATGTTGCTTTTCACCAATTTATTTATTGTTTACCGTAAAAAAGATGGTTTTGATCAAGAACCAAAAATTTCAGTTGATTCGGTGCCATAAGGCCATAGTTATAACCGACCCCAAGTTTAAAAAAGTAATAAAACGACCGAACCCAAGCGTTAAAACGATGAAATTTAAAAAAATTCTGTATTTTATGATTTTTTTTCTTGATTCGTGTACAGACCATGATTCTTAGTTGGACTCCAAAATTTCCGTCGGATCGGAGCCATAGGGACTGAGAAAAAGGCATATAAAGTTCTACCCCAAGTTGTTACACCAATAAAAACGATGATCTTTATCTAATGTTGCTTTTTACCAATTTATTTATTGTTTTTTGTAAAGATGTTTTTTGTAAAGAACATTGTTTATATCAAGAATCCAAAACTTCAGTTGATTTGTTGCTATAAAGCCATAGTTATAACCGACCCCAAGTTTGAAAAAGTAATAAAACGACCGAACCCAAGCGTTAAAACGATGAAATTTTTAAAAATTCTGTATTTTATGTTTTTTTTTCTTGATTCGTGTACAGACCATGATTCTTAGTGAGACTCCAAAATTTCCGTCGGATCGGAGCCATAGGGGCTGAGAAAAGGGCATTTAAAGTTCTACGTCAAGTTGTTTCACCAATTAAAACGATGATTTTTTCCAATGTTGCTTTTACCAATTTATTTATTGTTTACCGTAAAGAAGATGGTTTTGATCAAGAACCAAAAATTTCAGTTGATTCGGTGCCATAAGGCCATAGTTATAACCGACCCCAAGTTTGAAAAAGTAATAAAACGACCGAACCCAAGCGTTAAAACGATGAAATTTAAAAAAATTCGGTTTATTATGGTTTTTTTTCTTAAATCGTGTACAAACCATGATTCTTAGTAAGTCTCCAAAATTTCTGTCGGATCGGAGCCATAGGGCCTGAGAAAAAGGCATATAAAGTTCTACCCCAAGTTGTTACACCAACAAAAACGATGATCTTTTTCTAATGTTGCTTTTTACCAATTTATTTATTGTTTTTTGTAAAGATGTTTTTTGTAAAGAACATTGTTTATATCAAGAATCCAAAACTTCAGTTGATTTGTTGCTATAGAGTTATAGTTATAACCGACCCCAAGTTTGAAAAAGTAATAACACGACCGAACCCAAGCGTTATATCGATGAAATTTTTAAAAATTCTGTATTTTATGTTTTTTTTTCTTGGTTCGTGTACAGACCATGATTGTTAGTGAGACTCCAAAATTTCCGTCGGATTGGAGCCATAGGGCCTGAGAAAAGGCCATTTAAAGTTCTACGTCAAGTTGATTCACCAATTAAAACGATGATTTTTTCCAATGTTGCTTTTTACCAATTTATTTATTGTTTACCGTAAAGAAGATGGTTTTGATCAAGAACCAAAAATTTCAGTTGATTCGGTGCCATAAGGCCATAGTTATAACCGACCCCAAGTTTGAAAAAGTAATAAAACGACCGAACCCAAGCGTTAAAACGATGAAATTTAAAAAAATTCTGTATTTTTTTTTTCTTGATTCGTGTACAGACCATGATTCTTAGTGAGACTCCAAAATTTCCGTCGGATCGGACCCATACGGCCTGACAAAAGGGCATTTAAAGTTCTACCCCAAGTTGTTACACCAATAAAAACGATGATCTTTTTCCAATGTTGCTTTTTACCAATTTATTTATTGTTTACCGTAAAGAACATGGTTTTGATCAAGAACCAAAAATTTCAGTTGATTCGGTGCCATAAGGCCATAGTTATTACCGACCCCAAGTTTGAAAAAGTAATAAAACGACCGAACCCAAGCGTTAAAACGATGAAATTTAAAAAAATTCTGTATTTTATGATTTTTTATCTTGATTCGTGTACAGACCATGATTCTTAGTGAGACTTCAAAATTTCCGTCGGATCGGAGCCATAGGGCCTGAGAAAAAGGCATATAAAGTTCTACCCCAAGTTGTTACACCAATAAAAACGATGATCTTTATCTAATGTTGCTTTTTACCAATTTATTTATTGTTTTTTGTAAAGAACATTGTTTATATCAAGAATCCAAAACTTCAGTTGATTTGTTGCTATAAAGCCATAGTTATAACCGACGCCAAGTTTGAAAAAGTAATAAAACGACCGAACCCAAGCGTTATATCGATGAAATTTTTAAAAATTCTGTATTTTATGTTTTTTTTTCTTAATTCGTGTACAGACCATGATTCTTAGTGAGACTCCAAAATTTCCGTCGGATCGGAGCCAAAGGGCCTGAGAAACGGGCATTTAAAGTTCTACGTCAAGTTGTTTCACCAATTAAAACGATGATTTTTTCCAATGTTGCTTTTCACCAATTTATTTATTGTTTACCGTAAAGAAGATGGTTTTGATCAAGAACCAAAAATTTCAGTTGATTCGGTGCCATAAGGCCATAGTTATAACCGACCCCAAGTTTAAAAAAGTAATAAAACAACCGAACCCAAGCGTTAAAACGATGAAATTTAAAAAAATTCTGTATTTTATGATTTTTTTTCTTGATTCGTGTACAGACCATGATTCTTAGTGAGACTCCAAAATTTCCGTCGGATCGGAGCCATAGGGACTGAGAAAAACGCATATAAAGTTCTACCCCAAGTTGTTACACCAATAAAAACGATGATCTTTATCTAATGTTGCTTTTTACCAATTTATTTATTGTTTTTTGTAAAGATGTTTTTTGTAAAGAACATTGTTTATATCAAGAATCCAAAACTTCAGTTGATTTGTTGCTACAAAGCCATAGTTATAACCGACCCCAAGTTTGAAAAAGTAATAAAACGACCGAACCCAAGCGTTAAAACGATGAAATTTAAAAAAATTCTGTATTTTTTTTTTTCTTGATTCGTGTACAGACCATGATTCTTAGTGAGACTCCAAAATTTCCGTCGGATCGGACCCATACGGCCTGACAAAAGGGTCTTTAAAGTTCTACCCCAAGTTGTTACACCAATAAAAACGATGATCTTTTTCCAATGTTGCTTTTTACCAATTTATTTATTGTTTACCGTAAAGAACATGGTTTTGATCAAGAACCAAAAATTTCAGTTGATTCGGTGCCATAAGGCCATAGTTATTACCGACCCCAAGTTTGAAAAAGTAATAAAACGACCGAACCCAAGCGTTAAAACGATGAAATTTAAAAAAATTCTGTATTTTATGATTTTTTATCTTGATTCGTGTACAGACCATGATTCTTAGTGAGACTTCAAAATTTCCGTCGGATCGGAGCCATAGGGCCTGAGAAAAAGGCATATAAAGTTCTACCCCAAGTTGTTACACCAATAAAAACGATGATCTTTATCTAATGTTGCTTTTTACCAATTTATTTATTGTTTTTTGTAAAGAACATTGTTTATATCAAGAATCCAAAACTTCAGTTGATTTGTTGCTATAAAGCCATAGTTATAACCGACGCCAAGTTTGAAAAAGTAATAAAACGACCGAACCCAAGCGTTATATCGATGAAATTTTTAAAAATTCTGTATTTTATGTTTTTTTTTCTTAATTCGTGTACAGACCATGATTCTTAGTGAGACTCCAAAATTTCCGTCGGATCGGAGCCAAAGGGCCTGAGAAAAGGGCATTTAAAGTTCTACGTCAAGTTGTTTCACCAATTAAAACGATGATTTTTTCCAATGTTGCTTTTCACCAATTTATTTATTGTTTACCGTAAAGAAGATGGTTTTGATCAAGAACCAAAAATTTCAGTTGATTCGGTGCCATAAGGCCATAGTTATAACCGACCCCAAGTTTAAAAAAGTAATAAAACAACCGAACCCAAGCGTTAAAACGATGAAATTTAAAAAAATTCTGTATTTTATGATTTTTTTCTTGATTCGTGTACAGACCATGATTCTTAGTGAGACTCCAAAATTTCCGTCGGATCGGAGCCATAGGGACTGAGAAAAACGCATATAAAGTTCTACCCCAAGTTGTTACACCAATAAAAACGATGATCTTTATCTAATGTTGCTTTTTACCAATTTATTTATTGTTTTTTGTAAAGATGTTTTTTGTAAAGAACATTGTTTATATCAAGAATCCAAAACTTCAGTTGATTTGTTGCTACAAAGCCATAGTTATAACCGACCCCAAGTTTGAAAAAGTAATAAAACGACCGAACCCAAGCGTTAAAACGATGAAATTTTTAAAAATTCTGTATTTTATGTTTTTTTTTCTTGATTCGTGTACAGACCATGATTCTTAGAGAGACTCCAAAATTTCCGTCGGATCGGAGCCATAGGGCCTGAGAAAAGGGCATTTAAAGTTCTACGTCAAGTTGTTTCACCAATTAAAACGATGATTTTTTCCAATGTTGCTTTTTACCAATTTATTTATTGTTTACCGTAAAGAAGATGGTTTTGATCAAGAACCAAAAATTTCAGTTGATTCGGTGCCATAAGGCCATAGTTATATCCGACCCCAAGTTTGAAAAAGTAATAAAACGACCGAACCCAAGCGTTAAAACGATGAAATTTAAAAAAATTCTGTATTTTTTTTTTTTCTTGATTCGTGTACAGACCATGATTCTTAGTGAGACTCCAAAATTTCCGTCGGATTGGACCCATACGGCCTGACAAAAGGGCATTTAAAGTTCTACCCCAAGTTGTTACACCAATAAAAACGATGATCTTTTTCCAATGTTGCTTTTTACCAATTTATTTATTGTTTACCGTAAAGAACATGGTTTTGATCAAGAACCAAAAATTTCAGTTGATTCGGTGCCATAAGGCCATAGTTATAACCGACCCCAAGTTTGAAAAAGTAATAAAACGACCGAACCCAAGCGTTAAAACGATGAAATTTAAAAAAATTCTGTATTTTATGATTTTTTTTCTTGATTCGTGTACAGACCATGATTCTTAGTGAGACTTCAAAATTTCCGTCGGATCGGAGCCATAGGGCCTGAGAAAAAGGCATATAAAGTTCTACCCCAAGTTGTTACACCAATAAAAACGATGATCTTTATCTAATGTTGCTTTTTACCAATTTATTTATTGTTTTTTGTAAAGAACATTGTTTATATCAAGAATCCAAAACTTCAGTTGATTTGTTGCTATAAAGCCATAGTTATAACCGACGCCAAGTTTGAAAAAGTAATAAAACGACCGAACCCAAGCGTTAAAACGATGAAATTTAAAAAAATTCTGTATTTTTTTTTTCTTAATTCGTGTACAGATCATGATTCTTAGTGAGACTCCAAAATTTCCGTCGGATCGGACCCATACGGCCTGACAAAAGGGCATTTAAAGTTCTACCCCAAGTTGTTACACCAATAAAAACGATGATCTTTTTCCAATGTTGCTTTTTACCAATTTATTTATTGTTTACCGTAAAGAACATGGTTTTGATCAAGAACCAAAAATTTCAGTTGATTCGGTGCCATAAGGCCATAGTTATAACCGACCCCAAGTTTGAAAAAGTAATAAAACGACCGAACCCAAGCGTTAAAACGATGAAATTTAAAAAAAATTTGTATTTTATGTTTTTTTTTCTTGATTCGTGTACAGACCATGATTCTTAGTGAGACTCCTAAATTTCCGTCGGATCGGAGCAATAGGGCCTGAGAAAAGGGCATTTAAAGTTCTACGTCAAGTTGTTTCAACAATTAAAACGATGATTTTTTCCAATGTTGCTTTTTACCAATTTATTTATTGTTTACCGTAAAGAAGATGGTTTTGATCAAGAATAAAATTTTTTAAGATGATTTAGTGCCAAAGGCAATAGTTATGACCGACCTCAAGTTTGAAAAAGTTCTAAAACAACCGAACCCAAGCGTTAAAACGACGAACTTTTAAAAACTCCGTTTATATTTTTTTTCTTGATTCGTGTACAGACCATGATTCTTAGTAAGACTCCAAATATTCAGTCGGATCGGACCCATAGGGCCTTACAAAAGGGCATTTAAAGTTCTACCCCAAGTTGTTACACCAATAAAAACGATGATCTTTTTCCAATGTTGCTTTTAAACAATTTATTTTTTGTTTTTTGTAAAGATGTTTTTTGTAAAGAACATTGTTTTTACCAAGAATCCAAAACTTTTGTTGATTCGTTGCCATAAGCCATAGTTATAACCGACCACAAGTTTGAAAAAGTAATAAAACGACCGAACCCAAGCGTTATATCGATTAAAAAATTTTAAAAATTCTGTATTTTATGTTTTTTTTCTTGATTCGTGTACAGACCATGATTCTTAGTGAGACTCAAAATTTCCGTCGGATCGGAGCCAAAGGGCCTGAGAAAAGGGCATTTAAAGTTCTACGTCAAGTTGTTTCAGGAATTAAAACGATGATTTTTTCCAATGTTGCTTTTAACCAATTTATTTATTGTTTACCGTAAAGAAGATGGTTTTGATCAAGAATAAAATTTTTAAGATGATTTAGTGCCAAAGGCAATAGTTATGACCGACCCTAAGTTTGAAAAAGTTCTAAAACAACCGAACCCAAGCGTTAAAACTACGAACTTTTAAAAACTCTGTTTTTATTTTTTATCTTGATTCGTGTACAGACCATGATTCTTAGTAAGACTCCAAAATTTTAGTCGGATCGGAGCCATAGGGCCTGAGAAAAGGGCATTTAAAGTTCTACCCCAAGTTGTTACACCAATAAAAACGATGATCTTTTTCCAATGTTGCTTTTATCCAATTTATTTATTGTTTTTTGTAAAGATGTTTTTTGTAAAGAACATTGTTTATATCAAGAATCCAAAACTTCAGTTGATTCGTTGCCATAGAGCCATAGTTATAACCGACCCCAAGTTTGAAAAGTAATAAAACGACCGAACCCAAGCGTTAAATCGATGAAATTTTAAAAAATTCTGTATTTTATGTTTTTTTTTCTTGATTCGTGTACAGACCATGATTCTTAGTGAGACTCCAAAATTTCCGTCGGATCGGAGCCATAGGGCCTGAGAAAAAGGCATTTAAAGTTCTACGTCAAGTTGTTTCACCAATTAAAACGATGATTTTTTCCAATGTTGTTTTTTACCAATTTATTTATTGTTTACCGTAAAGAAGATGGTTTTGATCAAGAATAAAATTTTTCAGATGATTTAGTGCCAAAGGCAATAGTTATGACCGACCTTAAGTTTGAAAAAGTTCTAAAACAACCGAACCCAAGCGTTAAAACGACGAACTTTTAAAAACTCCGTTTTTATTTTTTTTCTTGATTCGTGTACAGACCATGATTCTTAGTAAGACTCCAAATATTCAGTCGGATCGGAGCCATAGGGCCTGAGAAAAGGGCATTTAAATTTCTACCCCAAGTTGTTAGAACAATAAAAACGATGATCTTTTTCCAATATTGCTTTTTACCAATTTATTTATTGTTTTTTGGAAAAATGTTTTTTGTAAAGAACATTGTTTATATCAAGAATCCAAAACTTCAGTTGATTCGTTGCTATAGAGCCAAAGTTATAACCGACCCCAAGTTTGAAAAAGTAATAAAACGACCGAACCCAAGCGTTAAAACGATGAAATTTTAAAAAATTCTGTATTTTATGTTTTTTTTCTTGATTCGTGTACAGACCATGATTCTTAGTGAGACTCCAAAATTTCCGTCGGATCGGAGCCATAGGGCCTGAGAAAAAGGCATATAAAGTTCTACCCCAAGTTGTTACACCAATAAAACGATGATCTTTTTCCAATGTTGCTTTTTTCCAATTTATTTATTGTTTTTTGTAAAGATGTTTTTTGTAAAGAACATTGTTTATATCAAGAATCCAAAACTTCAGTTGATTCGTTGCCATAGAGCCATAGTTATAACCGACCCCAAGTTTGAAAAGTAATAAAACGACCGAACCCAAGCGTTAAATCGATGAAATTTTAAAAAATTCTGTATTTTATGTTTTTTTTTCTTGATTCGTGTACAGACTATGATTCTTAGTGAGACTCCAAAATTTCCGTCGGATCGGAGCCATAGGGCCTGAGAAAAAGGCATTTAAAGTTCTACGTCAAGTTGTTTCACCAATTAAAACGATGATTTTTTCCAATGTTGTTTTTTACCAATTTATTTATTGTTTACCGTAAAGAAGATGGTTTTGATCAAGAATAAAATTTTTAAGATGATTTAGTGCCAAAGGCAATAGTTATGACCGACCTTTAGTTTGAAAAAGTTCTAAAACAACCGAACCCAAGCGTTAAAACGACGAACTTTTAAAAACTCTGTTTTTATTTTTTATCTTGATTCGTGTACAGACCATGACTCTTCGTAAGACTCCAAAATTTCAGTCGGATCGGAGCCATAGGGCCTGAGAAAAGGGCATTTAAAGTTCTACCCCAAGTTGTTACACCAATAAAAACGATGATCTTTATCTAATGTTGCTTTTTTCCAATTTATTTATTGTTTTTTGTAAAGATGTTTTTTGTAAAGAACATTGTTTATATCAAGAATCCAAAACTTCAGTTGATTCCTTGCCATAGAGCCATAGTTATAACCGACCCCAAGTTTGAAAAGTAATAAAACGACCGAACCCAAGCGTTAAATCGATGAAATTTAAAAAAATTCTGTATTTTATGTTTTTTTTTCTTGATTCGTGTACAGACCAGGATTCTTAGTGAAACTCCAAAATTTCCGTTGGATCGGAGCCATAGGCCCTGAGAAAAGGGCATTTAAATTTCTACGTCAAGTTGTTTGACCAATTAAAACGATGATTTTTCCAATGTTGCTTTTTACCAATTTATTTATTTTTTTTATCTTGCAATCATACAGCAGCCAATAGTATATGCGTTAAGAAAAATGAAGATAGTGTGGGTGGTTCTTAGTCGAAGTATGATACAGTTAAAAAAGTGACCGAATTGGATATCGACACGGTGGCGCAGTGGTTAGCGCGTTCGCCCGGTAAGCGAGAGGTCCTGGGTTCGAGTCCCAGATGTGTCAATATCTTTTTCTGATTTTTCTGTTTTCAGATTTTCGATTGAGTTTCGCTTATATTGTCTTCATTTAATTAAATATTACAATTTGAGGTTTTACTCATAAAGTTAAAATAAAAATAAAAAAAATAAAAATATTCATCCTAGACTTGCAGAAAAGCCAATTGATGTCGCATATTAAATAAAATGGATAAAGATTTATCCAGACACTATCTAGAGAGCATTTAGTTCGGGTTTGAATCTTGCAATCATACATAAAGATAGCAGCCAATAGTATATGCGTTAAGAAAAATGAAGATAGTGTGGGTGGTTCTTAGTCGAAGTATGATACAGTTAAAAAAGTGACCGAATTGGATATCGACACGGTGGCGCAGTGGTTAGCGCGTTCGCCCGGTAAGCGAGAGGTCCTGGGTTCGAGTCCCAGATGTGTCAATATCTTTTTCTGATTTTTCTGTTTTCAGATTTTCGATTGAGTTTCGCTTATATTGTCTTCATTTAATTAAATATTACAATTTGAGGTTTTACTCATAAAGTTAAAATAAAAAAAAAAAAAAAAAAAAAAAAAAATTATTTATTGTTCACCGTAAAGAACATGGTTTTGATCAAGAATCAAATTTTTTAGATGATTTAGTGCCAAAGGCAATAGGTATGACCGACCTCAAGTTTGAAAAAGTTCTAAAACAACCGAACCCAAGCGTTAAAACGACGAACTTTTAAAAACTCCGTTTTTATTTTTTTTCTTGATTCGTGTACAGACCATGATTCTTAGTAAGACGCCAAATATTCAGTCGGATCGGAGCCATAGGGCCTGAGAAAAGGGCATTTAAAGTTCTACCCCAAGTTGTTACACCAATAAAAACGATGATCTTTTTCCAATGTTGCTTTTTACCAATTGATTTTTTGTTTTTTGTAAAGATGTTTTTTGTAAAGAACATTGTTTTTACCAAGAATTCAAAACTTCAGTTGATTTGTTGCCATAATCCATAGTTATAACCGACCCCAAGTTTGAAAAAGTATTAAAACGACTGAACCCAAGCGTTATATCGATGAAATTTTAAAAAATTCTTTATTTTATGTTTTTTTTTCTTGATTCGTGTACAGACCATGATTCTTAGTGAGACTCCAAAATTTCCGTCGGATCGGAGCCATAGGGCCTGAGAAAAGGGCATTTAAAGTTCTACGTCAAGTTGTTTCACCAATTAAAACGATGATTTTTTCCAATGTTGCTTTTTACCAATTTATTTATTGTTTACCGCAAAGAAGATGGTTTTGATCAAGAACCAAAAATTTCAGTTGATTCAGTGCAATAAGGCCATAGTTATAACCGACCCCAAGTTTAAAAAAGTAATAAAACGACCGAACCCAAGCGTTAAAACGATGAAATTTAAAAAAATTCTGTAATTTATGTTTTTTTTCTTGATTCGTGTACAGACCATGATTCTTAGTGAAACTCCAAAATTTCCGTCGGATCGGAGCCATAGGGCCTGAGAAAAGGGCATTTAAATTTCTACGTCAAGTTGTTTCACCAATTAAAACGATGATTTTTTCCAATGTTGCTTTTTACCAATTTATTTATTGTTTACCGTAAAGAAGATGGTTTTGATCAAGAATCAAATTTTTTAGATGATTTAGTGCCAAAGGCAATAGTTATGACCGACCTCAAGTTTGAAAAAGTTCTAAAACAACCGATTCCAAGCGTTAAAACGACGAACTTTTAAAAACTCCGTTTTTTTTTTTTTTTTCTTGATTCGTGTACAGACCATGATTCTTAGTAAGACTCCAAATATTCAGTCGGACCGGAGCCATAGGGCCTGAGAAAAGGGCATTTAAAGTTCTACCCCAAGTTGTTACACCAATAAAAACGATGATCTTTTTCCAATGTTGCTTTTTAACAATTTATTTATTGTTTTTTGTAAAGATGTTTTTTGTAAAGAACATTGTTTTTATCAAGAATCCAAAACTGTAGTTGATTTGTTGTCATAGAGCCATAGTTATAACCGACCCCAAGTTTGAAGAAGTAATAAAACGACCGAACCCAAGCGTTAAAACGACCAACTTTTAAATATTCTGTTTTTAATTTTTTTTCTTGATTCGTGTACAGACCATGATTCTTACATAGTAAGACTCCAAAATTTCCGTCGGATCGGAGCCATAGGGCCTGAGAAAAGGGCATTTAAAGTTCTACCCCAATTTGTTTTACCAATTAAAACGATGATTTTTTCCAATGTTGCTTTTTACCAATTTATTTATTGTTTACCGTAAAGAAGATGGTTTTGATAAAGAATTAATTTTTTTTAGATGATTGACCGACCCCAAGTTTGAAAAAGTGCTAAAACAACCGAACCCAAGCGATAAAACGACGAACTTTTAAAAACTCTTTTTTTTTTCTTGATTCCTGTACAGACCATGATTCTTAGTAAGATTCCAAAATTTTCATCGGATCGGAGCCATAGGGCCTGAGAAAAATGCATTTATAGTTCTACCCCAAGTTGTTACACCAATAAAAACGATGATCTTTTTCCAATTTGCTTTTTACCAATTTATTTATTGTTTTTTGTAAAGAACATTGTTTTTATCAAGAATCCAAAACTTCAGTCGATTCGTTGCCATAGAGCCATAGTTATAACCGACCCCAAGTTTGAAAAAGTAATAAAACGACCGAACCCAAGCGTTAAATCGATGAAATTTAAAAAAATTCTGTATTTTATGTTTTTTTTCTTGATTCGTGTACAGACCATGATTCTTAGTGAGACTCCAATATTTCCGTCGGATCGAAGTCATAGGGCCCGAGAATAGGGCATTTAAAGTTCTTCCCCAAGACGGTACAACAATAAAAACGATGATCTTTTTCCAATGTTGCTTTTTGCCAATTTATTTATTGTTTACCGTAAAGAACATGGTTTTGATCAAGAACCAAAAATTTCAGTTGATTCGGTGCCATAAGGCCATAGTTATAACCGACCCCAAGTTTGAAAAAGTAATAAAACGACCGAACCCAAGCGTTAAAACGACGAACTTTTAAATATTCTGTTTTTAATTTTTTTTCTTGATTCGTGTACAGACCATGATTCTTAGTAAGACTCCAAAATTTCCGTCGGATCGGAGCCATAGGGCCTGAGAAAAGGGCATTTAAAGTTCTACCCCAAGTTGTTTCACCAATTAAAACGATGATTTTTCCAATGTTGCTTTTTACCAATTTATTTATTGTTTACCGTAAAGAAGATGGTTTTGATAAAGAATCAATTTTTGTTAGATGATTTAGGGCCAAAGGCAATAGTTATGACCGACCCCAAGTTTGATAAAGTGCTAAAACAACCGAACCCAAGCGATAAAACGACGAACTTTTAAAAACTCTGTTTTATTTTCTTTTCTTGATTCGTGTACAGACCATGACTCTTCGTAAGACTCCAAAATTTCCGTCGGATCGGAGCCATAGGGCCTGAGAAAATGGCATTTAAAGTTCTACCCCAAGTTGTTACACCAATAAAAACGATGATCTTTTTCCATTGTTGCTTTTTACCAATTTATTTTTTGTTTTTTGTAAAGATGTTTTTTGTAAAGAACATTGTTTTTATCAAGAATCCAAAACTTCAGTTGATTCGTTGCCATAGAGCCATAGTTATAACCGACCCCAAGTTTGAAAAAGTAATTAAACGACCGAACCCAAGCGTTAAAACCACGAACTTTTAAATATTCTGTTTTTAATTTTTTTTCTTTATTCGTGTACAGACCATGATTCTTAGTAAGACTCCAAAATTTCCGTCGGATCGGAGCCATAGGGCCTGAGAAAAGGGCATTTAAAGTTCTACCCCAAGTTGTTACACCAATTAAAACGATGATCTTTTTCCAATGTTGCTTTTTACCAATTTATTTATTGTTTACCGTAAAGAACATGGGTTTGATCAAGAATCAAAAATTTTAGATGATTTAATGCCATAGGGCCATAGTTATGACCGACCCCAAGTTTGAAAAAGCGGTAAAACGACCGAACCCAAGCGATAAACCGATTAAATTTTAAAAAATTCTGTTTTTAATTTTTTTTTCTTTATTCGTGTACAGACCATGATTCTTAGTAAGACTCCAAAATTTCCGTCGGATTGGAGCCATATGGCCTGAGAAAAGGGCATTTAAAGTTCTACCCTAAGTTGTTACACCAATCTAAACGATGATTATTTCCAATGTTGCTTTTTACCAATTTATTTATTGTTCACCGTATTTTTGGTTTATTGACCATGGTTTTGATCAAGAATCAAAAATTACAGATGATTTAGTGCCATAGGGCCATAGTTATGACCGCCCCCAAGTTTGAAAAAGTGATAAATCGACCGAACCCAAGCGTTAAAACGATAAAATTTATTACCAATATCTTTATATTTTACCGTAAGGAACATGGTTTTGATCAAGAATCAAAAATTTTAGATGATTTAGTGCCAAATGCCATAGTTATGACCGACCCCAAGTTTGACAAAGTGCTAAAACAACCGAACCCAAGCGTTAAAACGACGAACTTTTAAAAGTTCTTTTTTTTTCTTGATTCGTGTACAGACCATGATTCTTAGTAAGACTCCAAAGTTTCCGTAGGATCGGAGCCATAGGGCCCGAGATAAGGGCATTTAAAGTTCTACCCCAAGATGTTACAACAATAAAAACGACAATGTTTTTTCAATGTTGCTTTTTACCAATTTATTTATTGTTTACCGTAAAGAACATGGTTTGATCAAGAATCAAAAATTTCTGTCGATTCGGGGCCATAAAGCCATAGTTATAACCAACGCCAAGTTTTTTAAAGTGGTAAAACGACCGAACCCAAGCGTTAAAACGACGAACTTTTAAAAATTCTGTTTTTTATTTTTTTCTTGATTCGTGTACAGACCATGATTCTTAGTAAGACTCCAAAATTTCCGTCGGATCGGAGCCATAGGGCCTGAGAAAATGGCATTTAACGTTCTACCCCAAGTTGTTACAACAATTCAAACGATGATCTTTTTCCAATGTTGCTTTTTACAATTTTATTCTTTGTTTACCGTACAGAAGATGGTTTTGATCAAGAATCAATTTTTTTTAGATGATTTAGTGCCAAAGGCAATAGTTATGACCGACCCCAAGTTTGAAAAAGTGCTAAAACAACCGAACCCAAGCGATAAAATGACGAACTTTTAAAAACTCTGTTTTATTTTTTTTCTTGATTCGTGTACAGACCATGATTCTTAGTAAGACTGCAAAATTTCCGTCGGATCGGAGCCATAGTACCTGAGAAAAGGGCATTTAAAGTTCTACCCCAAGTTGTTACACCAATAAAAACGATGATCTTTTTCCAATGTTGCTTTTTACCAATTTATTTATTGTTTACCGTAAAGAAGATAATTTTGATCAAGAATTAAAATTTTTTAGATGATTTAGTGCCAAAGTCAATAGTTATGACCGACCCCAAGTTTGAAAAAGTAATAAAACGACCGAACCCAAGCGTTAAAACTATGAAATTTTAAAAAATTCTGTATTTTATGTTATTTTTTCTTGATTCGTGTACAGACCATGATTCTTAGTAAGACTCCAAAATTTCCGTCGAATCGGAGCCATAGGGCCTGAGAAAAGGGCATTTAAAGTTCTACCCCAAGTTGTTACACCAATTAAAACGATGATCTTTTTCCAATGTTGCTTTTTACCAATTTATTTATTGTTTACCGTAAAGAACATGGGTTTGATCAAGAATCAAAAATTTTAGATGATTTAATGCCATAGGGCCATAGTTATGACCGACCCCAAGTTTGAAAAAGCGGTAAAACGACCGAACCCAAACGATAAACCGATTAAATTTAAAAAAAATCTGTTTTTTATTTTTTTTCTTTATTCGTGTACAGACTATGATTCTTAGTAAGACTCCAAAATTTCCGTCGGATTGGAGCCATATGGCCTGAGAAAAGGGCATTTAAAGTTCTACTTTAAGTTGTTACACCAATCTAAACGATGATTATTTCCAATGTGGCTTTTTACCAATTTATTTATTGTTTACCGTATTTTTGGTTTATTGACCATGGTTTTGATCAAGAATCAAAAATTACAGATGATTTAGTGCTGAGGGAGCGGTCCGTATCGGTAGAGAGAAATGAAAGGCGTCATGTCGAAGTGGTGAGTCAGTCGTTTATTGGGCTACGTAGCAGATGGTCGGTGGTCGGTAACAAGATGTAATGCGGAGTGCCGTAGATGATGCTGCAGGCGTACGGAGGTGGAGATGGTGTGGTGAAGGTCAGCGAGTTGCTCGACACCATGGCGGTGGAGATGACCTATCTTCCAAGCCGTTGCTCGACGCTTTAAATCGCGGAGATGAACGGTGAGTGGCTCGGTGTGCTGAGCCACCAGCAGGTAGTCCTGGCGAGGCGGAGCGTGTTTCCATGGCAGCGAAGCACGGTGGGGCTTCGGGGTGCCATGAAGTGGTGAGCTGATCCCTTGGCTGAAGGTGCGTCAATCCTTATAAGTCGCGGGATGTAGCTGTTCTCAGGAGCTGAAGACACGATGGGCCTTGTAGCTGAGACGTGGTGATGGACCTCGGGAAGCTGCCCTGGATGTGTGCCATGCAGGAGCACTTGTTACATGTTGAGATATTGGCCGACTGTAAGTGTGAGACTGAACTGGACTGAACTGCAGCGGGCGAGCGATCGGCTGCTTATATAGCCGCGGTAGAGTAACTACCTCGCGGTAGGTAATACGAGCCACTTCGAGAATATTCGGCGCCGTACAGATATTGTACGGTGCTGTCTCGAGACCTTTCTAGGCGGGGCGATATTATTATCGTCGGGCTGGCACGGCCGGCGAGAAGGTACATCGCGGCCAGTATAGGTACGAAGGTACCTAGGCAAGTAGGTTTGCCGATGGGCGCGAATGTTAGGAGATGTTTCTCGTCTGTTCTTTTGATGGCGATGATAATAATGATGTGTCGCCACAGTGCCATAGGGCCATAGTTATGAACGCATCCAAGTTTGAAAAAGTGATAAATCGACCGAACCCAAGCGTTAAAACGATACAATTTATTACCAATATCTTTATATTTTACCGTAAAGAACATGGTTTTGATCAATAATCAAAAATTTTAGATGATTTAGTGCCAAAGGCCATAGTTATGACCGACCCCAAGTTTAGAAAACTCCTAAAACAACCGAACCCAAGCGTTAAAACGACGAACTTTTAAAAGTTCTGCTTCTTATTTTTTTTTGTTGATTCGTGTACAGACCATGATTCTTATTAAGACTCCAAAATTTCCGTCGGATCGGAGCCATAGGGCCTGAGAAAAGGGCATTTAAAGTTCTACCCCAAGTTGTTACACCAATAAAAACGATGATCTTTTTCCAATGTTGCTTTTTAATAATTTATTTATTGTTTACCGAATTTTTGGTTTATTTACCATGGTTTTGATCAAGAATCAAAAATTATAGATGATTTAGTGCCATAGGGCCATAGTTATGACCGACCCCAAGTTTGAAAAAGTGATAAATCGACCGAACCCAAGCGTTAAAACGTTGAAATTTAAAAAAAACTCTGTTTTTATGTTTTTTTTCTTGATTCGTGTTCAGACCATGATTCTTAGTAAGACTTCAAAATTTCCGTCGGATCGGAGCCATAGGGCCCGAGAAAAGGGCATTTAAAGTTCTACGCCAAGACGTTACAACAATAAAAACGATGATCTTTTTCTAATGTTGCTTTTTTCTAATTTATTTATTGTTTTCCGGTTTTATGGTTTCGATCAAGAATCAAAAATTTCAGTTGACTCGGTGCCATAAGGCCATAGTTATAACCATAGTTATAACATAATTATATACGAAAATCACGGGATATTCATTAACAATAAAGTAACAATATTCATTCTGTTTTTTTTTTTAATAAACAATTACCTACATTCATTTGAAAGGTATTGTGTTATTGTAGAGTTGATTTAATTCGGGTTGCAATCATCATGCAAACAAATATAATATAATTGAAAATCTAATGTGTTTTATAGGGGGACAGTTCCAGAAATATTTTTTTTTTAGATATTATATATTTATATATTTATAACGGAAAAGAAGATATTTTAAGTATGTAGTTAATTTTGAGTTAAATTCATTATAATTTTAAAAATGGCGGATTCAAGGAAAGTGGATGCGATGGAATTAGAAGCTAAAGAAATACCGTCGGGAGATGAATTACGACAGATATTTAAACGATCAAAAAGGTCTAAGTTTCGAGTCTAGGATATGAGAAAAGACGTCTAGCCAGAAGGGGAGACCGATACAAAATTGGATGAACGCGAAAATAAGCGAGAGTGTGAAGAGGGAATCACACATGATAATTGTTGGATGATTTCTATAGCGCCATTTTCGTGAGAAAATCATTTTACAGGAAAAACCCGAGGAAAAGGGACAAGAAAAATTAACGAAGTAAAGGTTAATAAAAAATAAAAAAAATAATATAAAGAAAAAAAAATAAGACAAACGAGAAAATTGGAAAAAAAAATATGTAGAATAAGAAAGGCAACATATACCTACATAAAGTAATTGAGAAAATTAAAATAGAAATTATAAGGTTGTCGCTTAGTAAGATAAAATATATATACTGATAGGGTCGAGTATCAATTTAGTGGGCTCAGAAACAAAATACAAGTATCTCGGTACGATAGTTTATTTTACAAGTTACACAGAATATCAGTTAATGTTTTTTTTACAGTCTCACATGACGCTTCTGAAAAAAAAAACTCCTATCTGTCAAAAAAAAAAAAAATCAAAACAAAACAATTCAAATTCGAATTCTGGTGCATTTAAAAAAATGGATTTGTGTAACCACCGTACGAAAGTACCTAGACTACACTGGGTAGCTCGATTCGAGCCGTGACTGATTCCCTTTGCGTTTATTTTTTAGTGACGGGATTTTGGGTCACTCTTCATGCTCGTATCAATACATTAGCCGGCAACACTCGGAAGATTTAAGAAAATGGTTGGAAAACGTGGAACGTGAAGGCGAGCACAGGCTTTAGTGACAGCAATCGGGGAAAATGTCGCAGCCGAGACATCAACAATAAACATCGGAGATATAACTACAATAATTCAGGCAGCTTTGGCACCGCTCAATAAGATTCAAGAACTCGAGAAACAATTGGAAAACCCATCAACAGTGGCAGTGATAGGAGAGGATAGTGCGCCGAAAAACGTTCTCCAAGTAGTGGAAATGTTACCGCAGCAGGAACGACCATCATTTTCCGGTGGAAATCAAAATCCCATTAGTTTCCTGGAAGATTTAAAAGAGTACACTAGAAAAGTGAAACGAACGGATCCTTTAATCGTCGTACGGGAAAATTTAAAGGGGGAAGCCAAATCGTGGGCGAATTGTACAATAAACGATGGGAGACCATGTTAGATTTCGAACGAGAATTTTTAGCTACCTATTGGGGAGACATAAAGAAAAATGAGGTTCGCCGTCATCTTGCAGAAGGGGTATATGATGCCAAGAAAAATATATCCATGCTCACTCATTTCGCAAACTATTGGGAGCTAGCGAAGACTTTAAAGATTACTGACACACCGTTGGGCATAGTTGACGAAATTATGAGACATTATCCGAAGGAAATTCAATCGCTATGGTTTCCGGGACAATCAGGAGATGAGATTGTGGCCACTGAGTTTCTTCGAAAACTAGATACAATGGTATGTACACCAGAAGAACAGAACATAAAGAAGAGGAGTGGGGAGGAATTCAGCAAGAAGGACAAATACCGTGACCGTTAACACGCCATAAAAAGGAGGATACACGCAATAGAAAGTGTGGGCGAAAACGTTAGTTGTAGCAAATGCACCGAAATTAACGTTATAAGGGCGACGTCATGACATAACAATGGATTGGTCGGAAGTTTGATTTATAAGGAGTTTTGATACTCGTATATGAGTGTGTAAATTTGCAATATTATGCGTCTACACCTTCAAATTAGTACTGTAAAGAAATATTGCTTGACGCTCGTAATGACGCGGAAAACAATCCACCGAGAAATAGTTAACAGTTAGTTCGCCAAAAGAAAATTCTACAGTAAATACAACCGGGAAGGAGCTAGTGGTCGCAGACATTGACAATTGACAAGAAATAGTAACAGTTAGTTCGCCCAAAGAAAATTCTACACTGCATTGAAGATTATGATGAAATGGGGATAGGATCCAACGAAAGGATTGGGAAAGAGTGAACAAGGGATGACTGCCCCAGTAAAAGCTGAAAAGAACGTAAAAAAGACGAAAGGATCGAGCGGAAGAAACGAGAAAGGAGGAGGAAATGCGTGTGGAAGAATGCGTCAATTCACTACAACAAATAACTGATGAATGGAATAAATTGGGAATGATTGAAGAAAAATTGGGTAGGGAAGTTAGGGGGTTTAACAACATTTTTGAGGACCGAGATTATGAGGAAGTAGAAAAGGGTAGCACTTTACCGTTATTACCGGAAGCCAAAGCACATATAGATAACACGGAAGTTCATTGTTTAATTGACACCGGAAGTCAGATCACGTGTATAGCACAAGAATTCTACGAAAATTATTTAAATGATCAAACACTTTATCCGATTATGCCAGTAACAGCAAATACAAATTAGAGTAGCTGTAGGGCGCAAAGGTCAGAGAATATCTAGATTGGTTTTAGTACCACTACGATTTGAAAATGTTACAATAAATACGCCATGTTTAATAATACCCAAGTTTATTAGGCCCATTATATTAGGTATCAATTGGTTAGACGAATATGTAGCTGAATTTAAATGTGGGGAAAATAGAAAGCTAAAAATAAAAACAGGAATTGGTAAAACGGATATAGAGTCGGTAAATTCATCGATAACTTATAGGAAATCTAAAGGTGAGATTAGCGATCAAAATTGCGCAAGTGGAAAAATAATTAGTATTGAAGTAAACCCCGAAATAAATAATACGGCGTGTCTCGAGCGTAGAATAACGACATTTGTGTCCGGGCTAGATTTGGATTTAAAAGGAAAAGAAGGGTTGGAAAAGATTTTAATCAAACATAAGAATGTATTTATAGACAGACCAGGTCTCACAACTTTATACACTCACGAAATAAAGATGACGGACGAGACGCCCTTCGTTAAGAGATCTTATCCTGTACCTTTTTCTTATAGAGATAAAGTTGACGAAAAAATTAGAGAATTGGAGTTACTCGGAATCATCAGCAGAGAGGCCACACAGTTTTCTAGATCTCTAACATTTACTTTAAAAAAAGACGGAACGGTTAGGATACTTTTGGATGCTAGGTTTTTAAATACTAGAATGCACGCCGAAGTAGAGAAACCACCATTAACTTCGGAGATAATACAGCGTTTTCATGGCGTAAAATTCATAACCACTGTAGACATGAACTCAGCTTATTTTCAGATACCTATCAGTCCAGAAAGTCGCAAATATACTGGGTTTGTATACAATGGAAAATCATATGTATACAAGGTATTACCGCAGGGGTTAAAGACATCAGTTGGGAGTTTTTCAAGGGGAATTGACAAAATCCTGGGACCAGGACTGAGAGAATTCTGCGCTAATTACTTGGATGATTTAATAGTATATACGTGTGGGAGTCAAGAAGATCATTTTGAACATGTAAACGCGGTACTTGAGAGGTTAGAGACAGCAAACATGACTTGTAAACTCGAAAAATGTCAATTTTTATTTTGGCCTTTGGGAGTTCAAATGGATCCGAAAAAAATAGACGCGATTAAAAATTTTCCGGTACCCAAGAAAATCAAACAAGTTAGAGCTTTCCTTGGACTTTGCAATTATTACCGTAGATTCGCGAATAAATATGGGGAATCAACACGGGTTTTATGTGATTTACTTCAGAAAAATAGAACTTGGAGGTGGGGTGACTCAGAACAGCGTGCATTCGAGAAGGTGAAAACATTATTTTTAGAGACAGTTATTTTACACCATCATGATCCAAATAGTACATACTACTTACAGACAGACAGTTCGGGATTTGCAATAGGGGGGAGTTATACCAGCTAGATGCCGAAGGAAATCACCACGTTATTGGATTTATTAGCAAAGCTTTAAGGGGACCGGAGTTGAAATGGACCACATCAGAACAAGAGTTATGGGCGATAATATATGCTTTACATAAAATTTGAGACATATTTAAGAGGGGTACATTTGATAATTAGAACAGATCATCAAGCACTGACGTTTTTGAAGAGCTGGAAGATGTACAGTGGTCGCCTGACTCGGTGGATTTTGTATTTAAATCAATTTAACTTCACTGTAGAGTACGTTAAAGGAAAAGAGAATATAGGACCTGACATTTTATCTCGTTACTCTTGTGATGCGGAAAACGTACAGGAAGAGAAAAACACATGCCCAGAAATAGCAGCTTTTGCGGTTAAAGGTAGACAACAAATTCGAAAATACTTAGAAAATATAACAGAACTACAGAAACAAGACACATTTCTGGGAGAAATTTTCGGCTATTTGCGCAAGGGAAAATTCAGACCACCCACAAAAAATGTTAATAGGTATTTAAAAAATTACAAAAAAATAGGTAAAACTTTGTATTACACCACAGGGCTAAACAAAACGGTGTTAGCAGTACCACAGGAGTTGACTGAAGAGGTAATAAAAATGATACATTTAGAAATTGGGCACGGGGGAATTTTCAAAACAGGATCAGCTATGGGAGACAGGTATTACTGGCCGGGTACGAGCCAAGATATAAAACGCATAGTAAGAGGATGTCACCTTTGTCAGCTGGCGAAGCGCGAAATTCGACCAACTGTAGGGCCAAGTAAATCAATTATAACCAAAGAAGTAGGACAATTAGCTATGGCAGATCTATACGGACCATTACTGAGAGGAATGGGAGGCGTGAAATACATATTTGTGATCCAAGATTCTTTCAGCAGATTTGTAAAATTATATAAATTGAGGATAGCAAGTTCAAAGACCGTGTTAAATTGTGTAGAGGATTTTAATAAAACCATACAAATAGATGCTTTGTTAACTGACAACGGATCTCAATTTACATTAAAAAAATGGGAAAGCCACATGAATAGGATGGGCATACGAATCGTACATACTTCAGTGCGAAATCCTGGACCGAATATAACTGAGCGTGTAAATAAAGAATTAGGAAGAATTTTTCGTATTTATTGTCACGAAAAACATACAAAGTGGGCTGCTTTCCTTAAAGAAATAGAGCAGACCTACAATAATTCAATACACTGTTCAACAGGATTTTCACAAATTGAAATAGCTTTCGGGAAATCGCCAACTTATAGTTTAGACAAGTATACTCAAGGGTGTGGAAAACCTACGAAAACAATAGATGAAATTAGATTGGCGGCACAAATAAATTTGGAGAAGAGCGCTGCAAATCGACAAAAGTATTATAATCACAATAAAAGACTAGTGACCTATGAAATCGGAACCATGGTCAAGTTGAAAAAGATTACACAATCAAGTTTATTGCGCAAACAAATCAAAAAATTCAGCTTACTTTACGAAGGACCTTAGGTCATCGGTTCAGTAGTTTACAGTAACACGTATACCCAAATTGATCCGGTAACTCGGGAAATAAAAGGAGATTATAGCGCTTATCATTTAGCTAGATATTACACAAGTAACAAGGAACAACAATCAGGATTAAAGTTAGTGGAAGTCAACGAATAGAATGCGAAATTTGCAAATATTTGAAAATGTTAATAAATAAATAAACAATTGAGAAAAGCAAATAAAGATATGTTAGGATACGTTATAATTGGGGAGGGGGAAGAAAGGAAATTTCTTAAATGTTAGGTTATCAGTTTACTTGCGAGGGGCGGGTCGTCGTCAAGTCTTTGAGGGTGAGTGGGCAAGTTTCTTAATAAGCGACAATCATATTTAAATATAGAAATAGAGTAAGGAAAATATATTCGTTTATTTTGATTTTCTAGTTTGGTTGTTAGTAAGTAGTACGACCTCCGTAGTCCAGTGGCTAAGACTCTTGACTCACATTCCGGAGGTCGCGGGTTCGAACCCGGCATGCGCAAATAAATTTTATTTGATTAATTTGTGTTATTTCACAATTAATTCATTTAAAATAATATATAGTATATTTGCGGCATGTTCCAGAGTGGAAGATACTATTAGTATCGCCCTGGTGTAAGACCACCATTCAGAATTGAAACGTTGCTTGAAAATGGCTTTAGCCGTGTTTAGTGACCAGATCTGAATAGCCAGGTACTTCCCAACCTTCCTCTTCCCCACCTCCTTTCCCTCCCCACTACCTTCAGCCTCACAACATACCCCAATTGGGGATGCCATAGTCTCACTGGCTCCAGACGGGAGCAGTTGAGATTCTTGTGCGGTATTCACTGTAAAAAAAAAAAAAAAAGTAGAAAAAAAAATTGCTAGATAAGTATGAACACTTAAAAGGAAAGAATTATACATATTATATGACACACAAAAGGGACATTTTGAAAAATATACTATGAACAGGATAGGGTACGTTTTATAAAACAGGATTAAAAATAAACAATGCTTAGGAGGAGCAAAAAAAAAAAAGAAGTTTTTTTTGAAACCTTGAAATATGAAAGTTTATCTATAGATATATGGTAGACATTAGGTAAAGATAAAAAGGAAACATTTGAATTACGATATAAATAGTTAGATTTCGAAGAAAAAAAAAAGAAAAAGGGGAAAAACGGGAACGCTGAACCAATTTGAGGATAATTAAGAACATTTATGAAAATTAAATATTAGAGTGGGTACCACTTAGGCTAGGACAACTTTGAATGAACTATGAATAACAATTAGAAATTAAGGATTAGAAAATAAAGTTTAAATAGATAAAGAAAAAAAAAATGCTGGAAAATCTATATGAAACATGTATACCACTGATTGTCCGATTGGGTGAGGTCGTGCGAAAACATACACATTTCACAAAAACTCATACTTACAAAACAAAAACAATTATTTGCACACCAAGAGACCACCCGCTTTTCAGTTGGTCGAAAGGCCGCGAGATTGTAAACAATCCTTACTTGAATCATTGTAAGGGAGGTCTTAGTCCAATTTGGTTGGGGACCACCAAAACACGTGAGTCGAGGGGCGTGTTCCAGCAAAAAGAGATTAATTTTGAATCTATCAAAATTAAAGAAAATTCCATAAAGTAAAATCTAGGCGAAAAGAAAATAGAAAATACAATGAGATTCAAATTCAATATTGTTAACAATCCGAACAGAATGAGGAGGAGAGATAGGGAGTAATAGGATACAGAGAAGAGATAAGGAATAATAGAATGAGGAGGGGGGATATGGAGTAATAGGATACAGAGAAGAGATAGGGGATAACAAAATGAGGAGGGGAGGTAGGGAGTAATAGGATACAGAGAAGAGATAGGGGATAACAAAATGAGGAGGGGAGATAGGGAGTAATAGGATACGGAGAAGAGATAGGGGATAACAGAATGAGGAGGGGGAGATAGGGAGTAATGGGATACAGAGAAGAGATAAAGAATAACAGAAGAGGAGGGGGGATAGGGGGTGATAGGATGCGGAAAAGAGATAAGGGATAACGGCATGAGGAGGGAAAGATAGCTATCCTAAATTTGAACACAATATCGGTGTCTAACAAAAAAAGGGGAGGGGACATTGAAATAAAATACAACGTTAGCCACAGCAAATTGAGTTCAGAGGAGGGAACTGTGATGTATTGCATTAATCAACAGTGAAAATAAGAAAATATCGTAGCTTCCCACTTTAATTTAAAAAGAAAATACTAATTACTTATAAAACGGACACACTTGCGACATCTATCGGATCAGAGTAAATTGAATTCATATTTACAGTAGGGATCTATAATTAAACAGATTGAGATGAGTATTGATAAAAAAAATCACAGATGGTATTAAAAATCGTCACGACACAGGGAAATACCCTTTTTTAGGCCAAATTACAAATATTGATATCTTGACAACAAATTAGGTTGAAACAAAAACTATTAAGGAATTAAACAAACCAATCACTTGACGGGAGGGCGTACACCAGCGGAGAACAAAAGATTGACCTTTACTCTCGGCAATTAAGGAAATAAGTAATGACTTTTTCATTCCCACCGAATCGAGAGATAAATAAACCTCATGATAAACAAGAGCCGTTTCAGGGATATTAGTCCATTGAACCCACGTTTAGAGGTAAACATTAAGTGCATTTGAGAGGTAGTGAACCATAGTTTTCGAAGTAATCTGGAAACTTTAAGGTTTGAAAAAAGATAAACGTAAACAACGATGGAAAATATTTAATGAAAAATCGAATAGAAAGTGAGGAAAACTTGAAGGAAGCTGTTAAGAGAATTTTCACCTATGATACGATTGCTTGTGACGACCGGAGATGATCAAATCGAGGGAAATCGTGCTAAGGGAGATGGAAATGTAAAAAACAATGGAAAATTATTGTTATCAATTCTAGACGGAGCGGAGATATTAGGAAAGCGAATTAGGAAGAAAAATTTCGAAAAATTTTAGAGTTTAACGATTGAACGAGGGGACAAATCAGAGTTTTAGTGCAGTAACAAGTGTTTGAGAGGAAATTAGAATAGAATTCCTAGGGGAAGGTGAAAATACTGAAAACATTGCGATAAATTTAACTCAGGAAAAAGAATCATTTTACGTAATTATGATGATGAATGGAGCATAGGGTTGTACGAGAGCAGGGAAAAATAAGACATTACAAATGGTTGTCGATCTCACATGTATATTGTTGATATAAACAAGGAATATCCGGACATGAGATTTGTTTAGACTAAGGCCATTATCCGTTAAAAAGGGCCATAAAAATTAACATTGCTCTTACGTAATATTTAGATTATAGAATTCCCATAAAAATTAACGATACTCAGATATAGGAGAATTTATTGCTTGGTACGTAGAGGAAATAGATTAAACACATGTCAAAGCTTATGGTTTATGTGATTCTCGGTAAGACGGAGACGGAGTCTGGGGGACGATCCATATGAAGGAATAAAAATGACAGAAATTTTAGGACCGAAGTGGGAGTATCTCCTATAAAAATGTGAAAAATGATATATTAATTAATAACAAATAAAAAATGAAATTTTCCAAGAGGCAGCAAACATAAAAAAACGATATGGTTAGGATGGAAAGGTACAGTAAAACTATGGGGGAGTAGATACGACAGAGAAAAACAAAGGAAATCTTAAATTAACAATGAATAAAATAAATATGGCTTGAAATATAAAAATTTATAGGGATATTTATTTTATTTATTTTTATTTAAGTACATAAAGCAGGCATTAAGCCCAAAAATTTATATACATGGATGATTTAAATTACAAAAATTATAACAAAAATAATATCAGTAATAATTAGCTACTCGTAAATATGCAAAAGTATATGAAAATAATATATAAAGGGATATGAACAATAACGTGAGAATAAATAAGGAAATTCGTGGAGAGAGTGCTGTGAATAAAAGAAAATTCGAGGAAAAGGAAAAAATTCAAATCTACGACGTAAATAGAGAAAATACGGGTTTGAATGGAAAAATTCATACAGGTGGCAGTGAAATGAAGTGGAATTTGGGAAAATTGAAATTCGAAAATGCATAGTAAAGATTTCGACATGGATTTAATCATGATTTGTGAGAGATGCGAAACAATTGAGACGTACATATAGTTATCGAAGACGGACCTTTTACGAATTGAGAAAAAAAAGAACTTTAAAATTATGAAATTCAAGCTAATTTTGTATGAGCAACAGGACAAAGGACGTTAGGGCAATTTAAAACGAACTAACTGAATCCGGATCTCTTAAGTATTAAAGTACGAGACAGAAAATGAAGATGCAACCGCAGTAAGGAGCATTACTCGATAATAATGAGAAAATTTCAAAAGATTACGAGTTGATAGAAATTAGATTGTTTTATCACAGGAAATTCAGATACAATCTTTTGGACCTGAGAGGGGGCATAATACTGAGAACAGACGTCAGTTGGGATCAGTCAGCATCGGTTTTGAAAAGGTCGAAGGGTCGTGAGACGCGACGAAACGTTCTGGTAATTTAAAGTTGTGAAAAGTTCTAAGTGGGTGAAATCTTGAGACTTGTAAAATTTGCAATGAAAATCAGTGAATCAAAATAAGTTGAAAATTAAAAACAGTGAAAATAAAAATAAAATTTACGCTTTAATTACTTGAGAAAAGTTAAAAGTGCCCGTGATAAATACAATTTGTTTTAGTGGAAAATTCGGATTTTATAATCAATAAATATTGTATTTTGAGACTTAAAAATTTTTCGCGTCTAGAATCAGTGAAGTTGATAAATAAACAAGTGTATCCAGTTTAAGCGAAAGGATCAAACAATATCTATTGTTTAAATTCAGTTATTTAAAAAATTAGTGCAAATTAAAAAAAAGAGTTAATAATAGATAAGTGCGTCAGTTTAAATGGAAAAGTTTCAACGAAAATCTTTAATTAAATTGAGTGTTTTAAATTAAGTGCTAGTCTTTTATTAATTTAAAAATAGTGTAGTCGAAATAAATCTACTCGTAAAATTATAAAATTTAGAATAAATAAAGTGATTAATCATAATTAATTGTGCCATAATAAAAGTGTAGTTTGTTAGAAAAAAAAAACAGTGGCTAATAATAATTATTCGGTACCATTAATATTATAGTTAACCTCAGAATAATTCGGCTAAATAATTTACCATTGCTCGGCACCTTTCTATCAAAAAAGTATTAATCTATCAGTAGATTAACAATTTATTAATCCAAAATTTTAATAAAGAGATTAAAGAAAAAGAAAAAAAATAAGTAAATAATAAAACAAAATAATATTTTATTACTAAGAGTTCAAAATTTGAACTTAACAAAGTGTTATTTAATAAAACGTGTCTGAAAGTAGCATACAGTTTAGAATGATAAAGTTTATACATCATTTAAATTAATTAGATTAAACGAGAATAAAAAAATTTGAAGTCGAAAAGACTTATTTAAATTTAGAATAATTAATTAGGAAAATTGCAGCAAGGTTTATCCGTGTAGAACCCGGATGGGAAAATCTTGGAGAGGTGAGTTTTTCCATTATAAAAAATTTTTCCAGATCCCAAGGAGAAAGCGGCAGGCAGCAGACCGTTGGTATTTGAATTAATTATTGTAACAAAATATTACTTGCTTAATATGTGATATGAACCTATATTAAAATATTATATATAGAATTTAACCTGCGAGAGAATGAGAAAAAATCTGTCTTCTCTTTGTGCGGTGCTTCGTAGCCTCCCCACTCTTGTCTAGTTTAGTTTTCTGAAGGTTTCACTTCTACCGCGTGTAAACTGTACACTTTTATTTTTTATATGTTTGTATTTAGTGTCTAGTTGTTGTTTTTACACTATCTTCATAATTTTTGTATGTTGATTATCACTTAGTACTACTCTCAGTCATGTTTTTATCATGGTTTTGATGAAGATTTATTAACGACAGTAAAATTAGTTTTTCGTTGTCTCAAAAAATGATTAAGTTATAAAACGAGCTTTCAAAATGAACATGAGTAAAATATGCGCAGTTGTGACTTCACATGACTCACAATTCAGTACCTACAAATCATCAATCGATAGTATTGGTAGATCTGCAACGCACGTGCCGCGATGCCACAAACTTTTCGGTCGGCCAGGTAAAAAAGGAATCTACTAATGTTGATAAATAAATGGAACCACAGAGACCTCTGTTGACAATATTAGTTGCTGGGATAATTCGATAATTGAGCAAAATCTTGATACAATCATTATTACTTTGTTTAATCCGTCTGCTTGGTTCAATATATTCGCACCTCACAATCCGGAAGCCTCGGTTTCGCGCGTAAATTCTGAAACCGTAACTTTGGATCTAGATTGTAAAATATCTACGCAAGATCGCTTTCATATTTCAAAGACATTAAGAAGCATTATTTCGTTCTCTTTCTGGTTAAAAGAAAAATACCTATGTTTGCATAAGATAAAGAGAGATATATAGCTTTTAAAATGTAACGTCGCTCTGGGACGTTTTTGGTCTTATGAAAGTATAACGCGATTACGTGTTTTGGGGGTATTTATTCCTAAAACAAGCAGACGGGTTAAACACATCACATTTTTCAAAAAATCATTAAGTTCTCTGTTCAGTATGCCCTTATTAAAATGATTAATTGTAAATAATATAAAATTCAAACTTAGGACTATTTTAATCTTACAGAACCTTACAACTTTGATACATCTATCAATTGAAGTTTTGGGAAAAGCCGGGTTTTAGGTAACCATTATAATTTTTTAAGAGTTGTGTGTGAGCCTTTAGTTATCAGTTATCCCGTGACTCGTGAATCCCCCTGACACATCCACACACTTTGCTCCTCGCACTCGCGCCCCGGGTTGGCAGGTAGATAGGTAAGGTCAAAGATCAAAGTGAAAAAGGGAAAATTCATTTTTCCTTCCAGGGGAACGCGCGACGTAAACGTCAAAGGTTAGATCGCGTAACAGTCCAGAGGTGTAAAAACCAGTCATAGAGGGTAGGTACCGGCCAATTTAAAATTGGAAGCTCACATATGGTGTGAAGGATGTAAAAAATAAAATCATAGATGTTTAAAAAGCATTAAATTATGTTTTTTTAAATCACATGTGTGACTCCTCTAAATCTTTGAGCTACCCGCTGTAAACGCATCGTGAATCATAAAAACGTTTTTTGAATATCAATGACTAAGTTTGTAAGTTTTTTAAAACTCCTTTTGATAGATTTACTACCTTTAATGGACATTTTTACAAAAATTCCACGCTGGTGCATTGAGGAAAATTATTTTTCTCAGGGACTATCTTGGGGATGCTGTGTGGAGGGTTTTTTTGAGGAGCAGAAGGAGTAGACATGGGTCTTGATGAGACCTGTATTGTAGGAGTAATGAAATACAGATGCCTTCCTAGTAAATGTGATTTAAAATTACGTAACTAATAAACAACCATGTACAAACACAAACAACCATATCGTAAATGGTTGTGTAAAATTAAAAACACGTTTATTATTGCGGGGGAATATGTTTATTACAACATATTAGATTTTTATAAGTTTATAATAATAATAAGGTTGTTATGCTTGCATGATTTTACGTGATTTATTTATTTATTTTGTGAGTATTTTACCTATAATACAACGATATATGTCGTACATCCATTTGATTAGTTAGAAATCTTCAAAAACAAAGTTTTGAGATGATAAGGAGAGCAATATTCGAATGCTCACAATAAACCAAATATTATTTACACGTGTCCATACTGTCTATGTTTTACATATTAAATATGCTATTAAATAACGGTTCGATAAATTAGAATGACATTTTGAAATATCCTATTAATGACCCAGAAAAATCCAAATTTTGTTTAAATCACTACAAGTTTTATTGCATTATAATTGATTTGGTGGTGTTCATGAGAAATCTGAGTATTGTGCCAGATAGAGGATATACTTTTACATATAACTGCGAACTCAACGGAAATTTCGATTTTTCTTACTATTCCACTGGACAAACGATCTATGCGAGGTTAAACAAAGTAAAAATGTTTCTTTCACTAATTTTGATTAGAAATAGGAGTGCCCTAAAATTAATACGTTTGAAAGGAAAGAGAAGGAGGATTATAGGAAAAGGATAGGAGATACTCTCGATAAGTTCTATACTTAAGCATTAATTAATTATTTGTGACCGTGCTCATTACTTCGATTCGATATTTCTGACGGTTAGTGTTAAGATGGTATAACCAGAGAAAACCAGAAATATGCCATTTTTATACGTATTGACTCTTTTCCACAAAAAAAATATAAATTGATTTCGAAAACTTGTTCTTTTATCTAGGAAACGCTTTAAATTTTGAGGAAAAATTTTTATTTTTTAGTATAATAAGGTTATACCATAGGTCGTTGGCAGATTCGTTAAATTTTCAAAAAAGATTTTGTATAATAAACACCCATTTCAAATCATATAATCATGCAGTAAAATAAATCAATACATTATCTGGGAAATGCAAGTTTCAGAATTTTAATTTTAGTTTAAATAAAGTCATTTAAAATATGTACGTACGTGTGTTTCTTGACGAAAATTGGTCCGTTTGTGTATTTATTTGCGCACTTAAAAACTAATATATTTCTTTTTTTTTACATTCTTATTGACTTAGACATTATTGAAAAATGATAAATACTTATAATCAAAAAATAATTACATAAAGAATATAATTTTAATAGTTTTATCATCACGCCTTTCAGAATTTTTGGATGTAGGTTGTAGGTATAAATTAAAGCAAATTAGGTATGAAATAAAATCGATATTGAGTTATAATTTTAAAAAGCTGGTACGGAGAATAATCTTTCTCATAGGAACCGCCCTGTGCGATTGTAATTTACAATTTACTAGTGAGCTCCCATGGCATGCGCTGCAATGCAACCTAATAAAGAAATTGTTTCTCCCTGCGTGTCCTTTCCCATTCGTTCCGTTCCCTTCCGACCCTCCCGCCCCCCTCGAGTTCCCCCTCCCCTCTCCCACTTACCCCGTCCCACGAAGTACCTCCCGCGTTCCATGCATTCAGTCCCGGTATATTCAGTTTTAAAATATCTCGCATGCTACCTATTGCATTTTTTTAAATACAAATTTCATAATGCCAAAGCTCACCAATATGTATATTATTATTACGCGGGCGTGCACACAATAACTCACCAAAGATTCATCCGATAGGAAATAATTTTATAATGCCAGAGCTCACCACTATATATAGAAACATTCGCGGGCGAACGAACAACAACTCACCAAAGTTTTATCGCAATCGGATGAATGGTTTAGGGACCGCAAAAGGGAAAAACAAAGAATCATTCATTTTTATATTTTTGCTTATTTTTTAAATTGAAATTTGCTTATTTTTTTGTTGTTAAAATCAACAGCCGAGTGATTGACACCCCTCCAACCGTCTCCCTCTCCAGCTTACCTAATCACCCGTTACCAAGCGCGCCGCCTAAATTCGAGACAAAATATAATAATCCCAAAGAGAGAAAATACTGCTATAATGGGGTATTTTCACAAACAATGAATGCCGTTACAAAAGTGGAAGATTAAAAGTTTATTTTTCTCTGATCACTGTATTAAAAATATGTAAAACTGAAATTTTCATTCATAATTATTGACTTGAAAAACCGCATATCCCGAAACGGTTACAATATCTTTACGACATAGAAACCGCCATTTGCTGATAAGACGCCTATCACCAAAGGTATTGAAATACGAAAGAGATATGCTATGATGTCCGTGCGACTGTCGGCGGACTGCTACCTAACAGGAGTAGTTTGCACACAAAAAGAATTTGTTCATTTCGTTGATTTTTTAAAGGTGTGCATTTTTTGTATTGGTTATAAATATAGTTTGAATGCGGAAATAATTCATTCATTTAGTTTAACGTTCGTTTAGTTTATTTGTTAGTTTATTCGTTAATTGGTAAACAATATCGGCGATACTAGAAAGCACAGTCCCACCCAATAAAAACTGCGGATAGCACATCTCTTATATTTCAATATTTTTGCCTGTCACCAATGTTACCCGGAGTGACGTCAACGTCGCCGAATTCACATATAAAAACGAACATGTAGTTTTGGCGGAAAATCGTAAATGGCGCATTATTAATTTTATAGAAAAATACCATCATTGTAGAAATTTTTCTAGTAAATACCTTTTTATTAGAAAATTTTCCACCAAACGGGAAACTAACCACGCGTTTCATTAATTACAAACGACAGAAAATATAAAAACACACGAATTAACCACAACCTCAAAACCAATGATATTATTTTGTAATTGGATTATTATTTTGTAAGAGTTAGTTTAGTATTGCTATATTTCGACAACCGCCATTTTTCGACAAAAAATAGAACAAATATTGCATGGTTAAAGATTTGCACCTTTCTTCCCAAAATTTGCCGCCCCCGATGGGGCTTGCGACCCAAGTTGAGAAACACTGTTTTAGAGAAAAGGGGTTGGTCCCGATTAATAGATTCTATTTTATTCACTTGCATGTAGAGTTTCGTAAAACAATTTCAATGCTTACTAAAACATGCAGGTTTTCGATTTTTATGTCACCCACCAGTTTTCTTTCATGACCCGATGCCGGATTGCGACCAATGATTTGGGAAACAGTGTCAGGGTTCAGACCATTTGGATCGATTTTCTTGAGCGGTATTCACAAGTTATATACTTTTACTTTTTAATGAGTTGATAAAACAACATGGCAATTTTTGTTATTTGTTTTTGGGGTGTTATGCCGTGTTGAGCTACCTCCTCCATTAGCCAATTATTTTTATCACTCATACATGGCAATTATTTTTATCAATCTTTAAAAACATGCTAGGCACTCATAATACCTAATATGTGATGCAATAAGGAACTCTAGTCCAACAAAATGACCTTCTAACTTAAATAACTGCATTTTTTTGCGTTAGTTTTAATACTTAAAATAATTGTCAAAGTTTTAATTTTTCAAGATCCCCCGAAAACCAAGGTATGTGTAGTGAATCATGTGACGTCATCATTCCCAAAATGTTATTTTTATTTTCAACAGGTGTTGTCATTTTGTATGACAGTTATACGGAAGAAAGTATGATACTCTTCGATAAGTTAAAACATTATCTAGGTGGAATTACTTATTTATTATTTTATATTTCTTATATTTTTCAATATTATTACGGAAGAACGGTGTACAAATTGTTCGAAATTATTATTTTTTGGCTTTTAAGAATCGAAATCAATATTAATGGAAACCGAAGCTCCGAACTGATAATAGTAGGGGAGCCCAAGCGGGGATGTTGGGATTAACTCAATCCCGTTGTGGGGACCTATTGGATTGTGAACCTATCGGGGTACCCTTTTAGCCTCTTGGGCTCTCCTACTATAAGATCGGGCAATCAGCTGTTCGACTGGCGCCATTTTAAAATTGTATTCTTCCTAGAAGTAGCATTACTCTTTTTTTTTGTACAGTAGTTTTTGAATATTTTCAATAATAGAGTTAAACTAATAGGAGAAACCTTTATTTTTGAAACTGAATTATTTAAGCCTGAGGGAGCGGGCCGTATCGGTAGAGAGAAATGAAAGGCGTCAGTCGATGTATGAGTCAGTCTTTATTGATGCGCTACGTAGCGGAGGTCGATGCGGAGTGGAGTGACAGTGGTGATGAGTGAAGGAAGGTCAGGAGACTACGGCGGTGAAGATCACTGGTCTTCAGGGAGCCGGCGTGTTGCACTACACCATGGCGGTGTAGAAGTGACCTTGGTCCAGGCGGTTGACCGTCGTCGCGTTGACGAGGTATGGCGGCTGTGTGTCCAGTGGGTCGGAGCACACCCGTGACACA
The DNA here is from genome assembly GCA_917880885.1 of Limnephilus marmoratus. NCBI lineage: Eukaryota > Metazoa > Arthropoda > Insecta > Trichoptera > Limnephilidae > Limnephilus > Limnephilus marmoratus. Next base: position 54,262,879 of record OU862909.1, on the reverse strand, counting down.
GGAAGAAACCTTGAGAGGCGGTGAGGATGCTGTTGCTGCTCGTTGCAGGATGCTGGTAGCTGCTCGTTGCAGGATTGCTGGCGCGTTGCCTGTTGATGCTTGTTGCTGCTCGTTGCAGGATTGCTGGCGCGTTGCCTGTTGTTGCTGCTGCTCGTTGCAGGATGCTTGTTGCTGCTCGTTGCAGGATGCTGGCTTGTTGCCTGACATCTCATGTCGAGATGGTAGTTGGAGATGGTTGTTCGAAGGTGCTGGACATGTTCCTGGGTCATACTGGATAAATGGTGTTCACTGTTGACTGCGCGAGGCCCGTGCCCCACGCGGGCAGGTAGAGAGTTACTACACTGCACTTGTTGTATCACAGCCCGATGTGTAGGTGAGTCGACCAATGAATGGAAACTAGACTTAAGACTGAGCTGCATGCGGCTGGCGCTTGCTTTTATACTCTGCCGGACGGGCAAGTAGTTTCGCTGACGGTAAGTAACGCCGGGTGAACTCACGCAAAGCCGAGATATCGCTAGAACTTTCTGCGTGCACTTGTTTGGTACAGCCAGACGTTCTAGCTCTTTCGCGTAGGTGGCGAATTATTCCTAGACGGCCTTGCAGCGGTAAGTAGTTCATAGTTTTCAGTGCGTTCGGCTAGAGTCCAGTGGCGGAGCAATTAATTCGGCACAAGTGGCCGCCACAGGCCTAAATAATGTTTCAAGTAACAGTAAATGTTTATAGAGATTTAGTTGTTGTGTTTATCTAACACAACAGTAATTGTTTATAGAGATTTAGTTGTTGTGTTTATCTTATTCGTTCATTTACATATAAATAAACGAATAAGATAAAATGTTGTTAACACGATGGCTTGTGTTATACCTACATTGGCATACAATGACTTTACGGTGATCAGTGACGTCACCACTAAATATTTTAATAGTACCAACTTGACGGCGTGTTTTAATGAGACGATTAAAAATTGACTTTTTAATAGTTTTTTAAAACTCTGCGTTTAATATTATTGAATAAAACTTATATTTTCAAAATATTCCGTATTCTCTTTTTGAAAATATTTTTTAAAGCCATAGTATTTTTCGCTTACGGTTAGTCACAACATTACGCAATATTCACTGTATTCCAGCTAATTTGAAAGTACTTAAATTTAAATTGGTTTATAATACTACCAATTATTAATTCAATAGGTACTGCAATAAATTAAAAGAAAGTAAAAACTAATTACCTACTGAAGATTTTTATTCAAATTCTCCGCCATTAGCGCCGAGGTAAGGAAACCGTCTATTAACGAAGCAGATAAACTTCTCCAGTGTTCCCTTTTTAAAAATTAGAATAATGTTGCCAGTGAAAAAACGATAATCCACAAAATGGCTGCGAACGAGAAGATGGGTAGGTACTAAGTACGTACCCGCTCGCCTCTCGGTAAAGCGCGTCGAATAATTTGCAATTCAAATTTTTAATTGGTTGTCTTTGTGTCGGCGGTAAAGGGTAAGGACGACATTTTAAAGGGGGTAATTTCGCGTCCTTCGGAAATGATGATAAACGGCAACTAGCCGGGTAGGTAGGTACCTACCTCTAACACCTACGTCACGATTCAGCAAGTGTTTGACGATGTTTTTTATCACTTTAAAATAAATAAAAAAATAATTTGAGAAATATTATTATGCAATTACGTGCTTTATGTTTCGTATCTTAACTTCGCAGTAAGAAATCTAAAGATTTTAAAGATGTAATATTTAAATGGTACAATTGTTTTTAATATTTCCTGGTTATGAATCTTGAAAAACCTGCTTACTTCATCAGTATACATACATATAAAGGGAAAAGTGTAGTTTGAACAATGATGAAGGACTTATCCAGCAAAGAGGACTCAACTCACGACACCTGGGTAGGATCCCAAATTATTGTTCACTCAGCTACTAATATCAAATTACTTTGATCTACGAATGAAATACAATGATAACATTTTAATAATGCTTTTATAATATAAATAATGTGCCTTTATGAATATCTTCTTTTCAAGTATATCAAAGATTTTTTTAAAATTTGAAATGAAATAGTTCCCTGTCTTTTATAAATTTATAGGTCAAGCATAGTGACATTTGATTTCTTTCTAGTCCAATAAAGAACAACTTGAATCATTGCTTCGAAAGGGTTGAACTCGCAAAGTCTGAATGTAAACCCTTCACTTTGGACCTGTGGAAAAAAATGGAATGCTTTGCAAAGTTCCTTGTAATTTATTTGAATATAAAAACATTTTATTTTTTAGTAATTATTGTAGTGCGTAGTACGAATTTAAAAATCAACATGTAATATTTTTAGATGGAACATATAACTATTAATAAACTGTCTGATGTTTATCACAACTTGTACGTTTTGTGGTCTAGAAATAAAAACTTTAGATGACAATTATTTTGGTTGTCCCTCTCTAAATTGTACTTTTATATCAATCTATATAATATATATAAAAATGAATCCCTGTTCGCCTTGGTCACTCCATAACTTCAGAACGATTTTACCTATTTCATTTATCTTTTTTTAAAAGTTTTCTAATACTTTGTAGAAGGTTCTTACGGAAAGAAAAATTAAGAAAATTGCTCAGAAAATTGGATAATTTCAGAAAACTTAACGACTATTTTAACTTCGCACGTTTGGCAGTTCGCGCGTTTGATGAATGCGAATTTAGCAGGCAGTTGTTTTTTTTGTAACGAAAGAATTGTCTATGGAGTTTTTAAAATTATAGATATTTTAAATAGGTATCTATGTTAGGTACCAAATTAGATTGATTGTTCTGATAATTTACAAAAATGAATATTTGTAATACATGACATTATATTTAATACATTATAATAAAATGTCAACCTACCCATCCGTCAAATAAACTCTTTGCAAAAATCAGGGTCTTAGATATTCGACAGCTATTTACTAAAACAAGCATTTGTTATATACGAAAAAATAATCTACTAATTGCTCCACAACATCAAGCACACACCCGCTTTTCATCAAACCTGGGTTGCGTGGTCCCAAAAACTAACACCTCATTCGCTCAACGACAATTCTGGTTTATCGCTCCTAAAATATATAATGCTCTGAGTACTGACATAAAGTCAAGTAATTCTAATTCTCTTTTTATAACACGTGTACAACATTGGATTTTTGAAAGGGGACGAACGCACTTTAAAGAATTCATGAGTTCTAACACTACATTTTAATTATTAATTTTTGCATTTCAAAATTTTAATTTCCATTTGTATTTCTATTTTACTTTAAAATGTTGTTATTTTTTTCTCTTAGTTTTTCACTAAATTTATATATGTTTTTAATTTTGATTTATATAATTATATGTTTTAATTTATACAGAACACTTGAGTTCTTAACATTTAATTTTTATTATTAATTTTTGTATTTCAAAATTTGAATTTGAATTTTCATTTTTACTTTTCTTTAAAATATGATCTTTTTTTTTCTCTTTAGTTTTAAGTATTTCTTAATATTTTTTGAAATGTTAAAATATTAAATGTACGACTACCACAACACGGGCTTAGCCTAGTGTGGTAGCCAAAAAAAAAACCAAATATCTGTTACTAATAAAAAATATATGAAATAAAAAAAATAAAAAAATAAAATAAAAAAATGACAAATGAAAATTTGAATTAAAAGATTGTAATAGATGGCACCCGAGCTGTTTGAAAACTGAATGTACTGGGACTGAATATATGGAACGCGGGAGGGGGTTGGAGGGACGGGAGAGCGTAGGCGAGGAAGGTGGAAGGAGAACGCGGGGGGGAAGGGGATGTGGGAGGGGAACGGGGAGCGTATTTACAAAACCTATCCCGATTCAGTCGCGGTAACGACAATTTACATTATAAATATACCTCTATATTGATTATTTTTTATCATATTGCAAAAACAAAAATTGTTCTAAAATCTAGATAAAATAATCTTTCTGATGTGTATACTAGAAATTAATAATTTTATTTCTAAATATTTAAATTTTAATATTATTCCCATATATTGTAAATACACCTCTATAATGATAATTTTTTATCACTTTGCAAAAACAAAAATTGTTCTAAAATCTAGATAAAATAATCTTTCCAATGTGTAAATTAGAAATTAATAATTTTATTTTTAAATATTTAAATTTTGATATTGAAAATTTAAAGCGACTGAAACGCGGTAGGGATTGTAAATACGCGAACGGGGACGCACGGGAAAGGACATGCAGGGAGAAACAATTAATTTCTTTGAATATGGTGGTGCAACGCATGCCGGGAACCAGCTAGTCCTTATACAAAAATTACTTCACCTCCATTCCATCTCTCTCTCTCTTCAAGTAATACGAACTCGACTCAAATGTTACACAGTATAACTTTTTTCATAACATCTTTTAAATATGAATTCGCCTTTCATTTCTCCATAATATTATATTGAACTTTTTGCCAAGGGTGAAAGCTGAAAACATTGAAAAAACAAATAATATTGATATTTCATTTTATATTTCCAGTTATAAATTCAATTTTATTAATTTTTACGTAGAATCGAAAACGAGAGGGGAAGCCAAAATATTATTTTCAATAAGGGATCCTTTTGTTCCATATTTTGAAATATATTTCTCCGTTTTCCGCAAAATGGGGAAAAATTCTTTCATATTTATTATTTTAGAATATCTCCTCCCCACGATACCCCGATAATACCCGGGAGAAGAGGAAAGAGTCCACCAGCGCCGGCTGACCATTGCCAGTGCACCCTCGCTGTAAAAAGCGCCTCTATTTACAGAGGCGGCTAATTGGATTCTAGTTGTATGCTGGGAGCGAGCCCGGGGCGGCGGGCTGGGCGGGCGGATGGGCGGCAGAGCGGGATGGGGGGCGGGAGCGGGGGCGGGGGCGGCTACCCGGCCGGAGTCTTCAGCAAACATCAGAATAATCACCATTCAATAACATCTCGTTTAGTATCATATCATTGGAATAACAGGCACGACTGCCCGCGCTGCTTTCTACAGTTTGGACAAAAGATTGGATTCTACAAAGAAAGAGTAACTATTTTACTGCTTGTTGAATTTTAAAAAGTTTATTGAAAGTATAACAGGGTGTTTGTGAGATAATCGTTATCGTGGTAATATTTTGAAATGTATTATTGTTGATTAATGTTAATATACGCCTAAACGGGCATTGAAACATTTGATATATGTACAAATTCTGTGGAACAGTAGGTAATCGTGATATACGTTAATTAAATTATGTGGAACCCATCCAGAAGAATAGCGGGTATTTTACCAACATTAAATAATAATTAATTAATTAATGAGTTTATTTATTGTTCTGTTATACGTGGTGGAATTTTATTGTATTAAATTGAAATTAATTTTTTTTTAACTTATTTCCACATATTTATTTAACCAGTACCGGTTTCGTCCTGTTATGGACATCTTCAGGCTGGCAATTGACATTCTTTTGTTAGAGAATTTTTATAAAATTTGGTAGGTAGGTATATTAGAGTATTAATATTAGAGTAGGTACATATGTTTTGGTTATTACATTAAATAATATTTACATTGGGAAAAAAATATCAAATGAAATAATAATATAACAATGGTCACTATAGCAAAAAAAAAATGTAGTCAGATTAGAAAGATTAGAAAATATTAAAAAATATTAAAATAGTGACCATTGTTATATTATTATTTCATTTGATATTTTTTTCCCAATGTAAATATTATTGCAATTTCAAATTCAATTTGGGAGGCTGGAATGGATACCGCCGCCCCGGGAACCTTTATTGGATAACCAACACCTCTGTCATAGGTCACCCCAAGTGGTTCGCTACGTTTGGTGATTTAGCAGGGGTGCCCGGGTTCATGGGGTGAGGTTTGTCTAGGTCTTGGAGGCGGATGACCAGGACATACTGAACCCCCATCCTACCCACCCCTTAAACCCTTTTTCTTTCCAGAACTCTCCTCTCCTTCCTTTCCTTTAAAAAAAATCCTCCACACAGCATCCTCAAAGATGACATAGGCCCTGAGGGAAATTATTTTCCTCAGGGCCTCCTGTGTGGAGCTCATGTAAAAAAAAAATAATGTAATAACCAAAACATATGTACCTACTCTAATATTAATACTCTAATATACCTACCTACCAAATTTTATAAAAATTCTCTAACAAAAGAATGCCAATTGCCAGCCTGAAGATGTCCATAACAGGACGAAACCGGTACTGGTTAAATAAATATGTGGAAATAAGTTAAAAAATTGTTTTAATTTCAATTTAATAATTAATTAATAATTTTACAATTTACAAGCAGGATATAATTACAGAGGTATGTAATTATATCTTGCTTGTAGCCTCATTATTATTTTTTTTACATGAGTTCCACGCAGGGGGCCCTGAGGAAAATAATTTCTTAAAAAAAGAAGGAAGACGAAGGAAGGGTGCTTCTGAAACCGGTAGAGCGTTTTAAAATAAAAGTGGTCTTAAACAAATTTATGTGTTTTTTTATTGTAAATTATGGCGAGCCACAAAGTTAGTGCTTTTTACAAATATGCAAATTTAGACGTATTGATAATTTTCCACAAAAAAATTAGAAATGGATTTAGAAAGATTTTTCTTTTATCTAGTAAACGCATGTTTTATATTTTTAGAAAAAATGTTTATTTTTAGTATAATAAGGTTACCATAGGTCGTCAGCAGATTTGTTAAATTTTCAAACGAAAAATCTTATTTTACAAGACATATTTCATAGCATTTTTTTTTTCAGTGCCGGCAACCCGGGCGTTTATTTATTATTAGTTATGTACAACATGATTTTTTTTCCTTACCCTCCTCACTAGACTAAAGTCTGTTCTGAGGCTGGTAACTAACAATTCCTAATTACATAAAAACAAATAAGTGGTAAAAAAAAGAAAAAAAGAAACATATATATTATAGTAAAAATAATAATAATAAAATAAGAGGAAAATCAGAATTTAAAAACAGAGTAGAAGATAGAAAATATATAATATTAGATATTAAGAATATTACTTATCTCTCTTCTTTCCTTGACATTCAACCAGTTTAAAAATCTTTTGAAAACCCAGTTCAAATTATTAGATGCGACGTAGGTCTTTGTTTGGGCTACAAACTTATTGAATATATATGGTGCCAAGTAAGATTCATGTTTTTTTGCAAAATTTGATTTGATATATGGTACTTGTAATTGATTGTGTGTGTTTGCTCTTGTGTATTGCGAGTGAGTTATGAAGTGTGGTGGTATTTTTATGCAGTTTTTGTAGATGATCTTCTTTATGAATAGTTTATTTATGTCTAATAGGTTACTGTTGATCATTAGCATGTAATCATACATTATTGTAAATCAATTAACGAATTGATGATAAACATTCGTTTACTAGATAACGATCTAGTAAACATGCGTTTACTAGATAACGATCTAGTAAACGCATGTTTCAAAATTATAATTCTAGTTCAAATAAAATTTCTCTATTTTGTTTATCTATTTACGGACTTACAAATCAATATGATTTTCACACGAAGTTTGTTTCGAGCGTGGTAAATGTGAACCATCCTATACTCGAGGGCCGAAGTAACTCTTACTCCATCCAACTGTTTTATTTTGTGTGTGGGCTCTTGATGTTTTGCTTATAAAACTAAATACTGATTTACACTAAAAGTAACACACAAACCATAATGGTATTATAAGAAAATCATAAGTTTTCAATATTTATTTTGATTGGATAAATTTTCGAAAAATAATCATGTTATGTATAATATAATTTTATTATACTGTAATATATTTTCCGAGAATGTACGCTAAAAAACTATAAAAAAATCAACTATGATAGGTTTTAATTAGAAACGAGTTAATATTTGTCGGTACCTCAGTGGCTAATAATAGCGAAAGATCCGGTGTTAAAAATACAGTTCTGAATTAAAAATGATTTTTACTTGAATTTATGTAATGTGATGATAAATCTATGGGTTTTTTCTAAAAGGGCCAATGTCAGTTTCTCGATGTATATATTTTTTTACGATTTTGGCCCAAAATAGAATTCTGAAAGTTTTTTCGGTTTCGAGAAAGGATGCTGACGGTACACTAGAAAAACACTCTTCTTAAAATTAAAACTTGCTAAAAAGAGCAAATACTACATAGGCTTCGTGAAATTTGAAAAACTCACATCGACTCCTATAGAAGCAAGCCACAGAAATATTGTTTAAGAGCCATTAACCAGCAGCCGAGAATTTAAATTTCATCGAACGATAATCTTGCGATCGTACCCTAGCAACTGTACAGGGCGGTTACGATGAGAAAGATTAATTATTCTCCATACCAGCATTTCAACATAATAACTCAATATCGATTTTATTTCATTCGAAATATGCTATGATAAATACCTACATTAAAAAATGCTCAAACTCGTGATGATAAAACTATTAAAATTATGTACTTTTTATAATTATTTTTTTATCATAAGTAATTTATAATTTTTCAATAATGTCTAAGAAAAATAAGAATGCAATATATTTTTAAATATATTAGTTTGAAAGACCGTAAATATCTAAATATACAAACTGAAGTATTTTCGTCACAAAACAAGGGCGCGGATATTTTTTTAATGATTTTATTTGAACTAAAATTAAAATTCTGAAAAGTAGCTTTCCCAGATAATTTATTGATTTATTTTACTGCATGTGATTTGAAATGTATGTTGTGTAATAGAAAATATTGTTACGACTTATGGTAAAACCTTATTGTACTAAGAATAAACTTATTTTCTCGATATTTAAAACATAGCTAGATAAAAGAACAGTCGTTCAAAATAAATTTCTACCTACGCCTAAAATTTGATATAAAAATGACATATTTCCGGTTTAGTCTGGTTATATACCCTCTTAAAAATTTGGATTCATCACAATTAGCGCAAAAGAACTTTTTCATTTGTAGAGCAATCCAACAGTGAGAAAAAAATAGTACTTAAGAGCGTTTAACCAGCCAGCGAACGAAAATCCACATTTCGTCGAAAGTTGTTCTTACGATCGTGCATGGCGGTTACAATGAGAAAGATTAATTATTCTCCATACCAGCTTTTTAAAATTATAACTCAATATCGAATTTATTTCAATCCAAATAGCTTTAATTTATACCTTCATTCAAAAATGCTGAAAGGCGTGATGATAAAACTATTAAAATAATGTACTTTTTGTAGTTATTTTTTGATTATAAGTATTTATCATTTTTCAATAATGTCTAAATTTAATAAGAATGTTAAAAAAAATCTGAAATATATTAGTTTGTAAGTGCGCAAATAAATACACAAACGGACCAATTTTCGTCAAGAAACACATGTACGTACATATTTTTTAATGATTTTATTGAAACTAAAATTAAAATTCTAAAACATAAGTTTGCTATATAATGTATTGATTTATTTTACTGCATGATTTTATTATTTGAAATGGGTGTGGTATAATACAAAAACTTTTTTGAAAATTGAACAAATCTGCCAACGACCTATGGAATAACCTTATTATACTAAAAATTTAAAAAAAAATCTCAAAATTTATTACATACGAATGCTAGATAAAAGAACAATCTTTCGAAATCCATTTATAATTTTTTGTGGAAAAGAGTCAATACGTCTAAAAACTTTTTTGAAAATGACGTATTTCCGGTTTTCTCTGGTAATGCCCTCTTAATGTATTCAATTCCGCGCCCCGCCGCTTGATTGTTTTCTTTGCAATTCGTTGTTTTAGGAGTTGGATGTAAAATAAATTGGTATGGAGATGCATTTTCGTTTTATTCTAGGGATTCTATCATTTTTTCTATCGATTTATACAACTGTTTAAGGCTATTACATGTAATTTAGTGAATATAATATTCCTCAAGGCCCATTAACCAGCTGCTGAGAATTCAAATTTTGTCGAAAGATGGTCTAGCGAATGTACCCTTGCAACTTTACAGGGTGCTTCCGATGATAAAGATTGATTATTTTCCGTACCAGCTATAGTACTCAATATAGGTCGTTTTTATTTCATTCAAATTTTGTTTTAATATATATCTACCTACATTCAAGTTAGCAACAAAATGCTCAAAATGCTCAAAGAATGTACTTATTGTAATTATTTTTGACCATAATTATTTACAATTTTTCAACAATAAAAATATCTGAAATATATTAGTTTGTAAGACCGTCAATAAATAGACAAACTGAAGTATTTTCCTCGCAAAAATCGTTATAATTTTTTTTAAATGATTTTATTTAATTAAAATTAAAATTCTGAAATGTAGTTTTCCTAGATAATTTATTGGTTCATTTTATTGTATTGAATGATTTGAAATGTGTGTTGTATAACACAACATTTTGTTTGTAAATTTAACAAATCTGCCAACGACCAACGGTATTATTATCCTGAAAAAAACTATTTTTTCAAAATTTAAAACATAACTTTATTAGATAATGTAATAATCTTTCGAAATCACTTTATATTTTTTTTGCACAAAAAAGTCAATTCGCCTAGAATAGAAGTACAAAACTAAACGGAGAGAAATTTTTAAAATTTCACTGCCAAAAGCATTTTCGTTATTTGTTTTTGGGGTGTTATCACACCGGACCTCTACCGGATCTGCCGGATCTGCCCTGATGATGGACACTGCAAAGACGTCCGAAACGTTGGCTAAAGAAGGAGGTAGCGCAACACGGCATAACACCCCAAAAACAAATAACGAAAAAGGAGAGAAATTTTGATTACGCGATTAGGATCGTATTAAAGGCGAGTGTGAGTGGGAGATAAGCAGATCTTAAATTAATAAGGGTATAGGTTTTTCAATTTGGGGTAACATAAACTATTAAGCGCGTTTAACCAGCCAGCGGCCGAAAATCCACATTTCGTCGAAAGTTGTTCTTACGATCGTGCAGGTCGGTTACAATGAGAAAGATTAATTATTCTCCTTACCAGCTTTTAAAAATAATAACTCAATATCGATTTTATTTCATTCCAAATTTGTTTTAATTTATACCTACATCCAAAAATAATAAAAGGCGTGATGATAAAACTATTAAAATAATGTAATTTTTGATTATAAGTATTTATCATTTTTCAATAATGTCTAAGTTAAACAAGAATGTTAAAAAAATCTGAAATATATTAGTTTGTAAGTGCGCAAATAAATACACAAACGGACCAATTTTCGTCAAGAAACACATGTACGTATATATTTTTTAATGATTTTATTTAAACTTTAATTAAAATTTTAAAACATGCGATACCCAGATAAAGTATTGATTTATTTTACTGCATGATTATATGATTAGAAATGGGTGTGATATAATACAAAATCTTTTTTGAAAATGTAACAAATCTGCCAACGACCTATGGTGTAACCTTATTATACTAAAAATAAACATATTTTCTCAACATTTAAAACATGCAAATGCTAGATAAAATAACAATCTTTCGAAATAAATTTTTAATTTTTTGTGAAAAAGAGTCAATACGTCTAAAATCTGATTTAAAAATGACATATTTCTGGTTTTCTCTGGTAATACCCTCTTAACGATGTAATCATTCATAATTATTATAATCAACTATTAATAAGAAGCCTGATGAGACACCGTGTCACTGGAGCCAGAATGCGGTTAATGGCATCCGACAACATGGTGGTGACCGCAGTCTACCACCAAGTGCCACTCCTCAGTGAGCGCTGGGCCCGAGCTCACTGCAGGACCACGACGACCGACATAATTATTTTACTTAAAAGGAAACACGCTCGCTGAGTAATTTTAATAAGAGGTCATCGTCACCGTCACTGTCACCGTCACCGTCACCGTCACCGTCACTGTCACTGTCACTGTCACTGTCACTGTCACTGTCACTGTCACTGTCACTGTCTCTGTCACTGTCACTGTCACTTTCACTGTCACTGTCACCGTCACCGTCACCGTCACCGTCACCGTCACCGTCACCGTCACCGTCACCGTCACCGTCACCGTCACCGTCACCGTCACCGTCACCGTCACCGTCACCGTCACCGTCACCGTCACCGTCACCGTCACCGTCACCGTCACCGTCACCGTCACCGTCACCGTCACCGTCACCGTCACCGTCACCGTCACCGTCACCGTCACCGTCACCGTCACCGTCACCGTCACCGTCACCGTCACCGTCACCGTCACCGTCACCGTCACCGTCACCGTCACCGTCACCGTCACCGTCACCGTCACCGTCACCGTCACCGTCACCGTCACCGTCACCGTCACCGTCACCGTCACCGTCACCGTCACCGTCACCGTCACCGTCACCGTCACCGTCACCGTCACCGTCACCGTCACCGTCACCGTCACCGTCACCGTCACCGTCACCGTCACCGTCACCGTCACCGTCACCGTCACCGTCACCGTCACCGTCACCGTCACCGTCACCGTCACCGTCACCGTCACCGTCACCGTCACCGTCACCGTCACCGTCACCGTCACCGTCACCGTCACCGTCACTGTCACTGTCACTGTCACTGTCACTGTCACTGTCACTGTCACTCTTCCTATCCCCCCCCCCCCCCTTCGAACACTGAGCGAAGGGGACAACAGCACCTCAGGCTGATGTACTAAATAAAATCGTCAAAATCGAGGTTTCGTATTCCCCATTTTTCTTCTCCTTAACCGGACCGATTTTTAAGATTTTTTTAACATTTGTACCTATATGAAGAAAATATTCTACATCTATACGTTTATCTTTTTAAAAAAATTATTGTCTAGTTTGTATACTGAACGTATGATAGTGTTCAAACAAAGCAATATTAACCATTTTTGGAGGGGACCAACTCCCATGAGAGGTAACTTATTAAAAAAATAAACATACCAAAACGCTAGTGGTGAAAATCTACATTAAAATAAAAAAAATATTTGCAATGGTGTCAAAATCTAGAGAGTAAATTAGGGAATACGTTTGTGCGGGTAGATCCCGCCCGGTTTCCTTGTAATTTTTTTTGTTATAATACCATAGTACTAATATGCATAACTACGAGGCGTGTGGGGTTGCACCCAACCCACCTCCTGGAATAAAAAATATTATTATTTCTAAACATCATATGTGATAATATTTTCTTTCGTTCCGGTTTGTTGGATAATAAGTGGAGTTGATCCTCTTAATGGCAAATGCTATAAGTATTTCTAGAAGTGTCCGGCGTGTTAATAATACCTATTTGAGTAATCAAGACGCTCATAAATGATCATTTCTTAAAAATTCAGAACTGTGCAGTTATTAAGTAGACATATCGTCACCCCATCAAGATGCCACACGGCAGAACAGATGTTCTAGCACAGTAAAACGTTGAAATAGGAATGGAGACTTTTGATGAAATTTCTAAAACAGAATAGAGAGGACGTATTTAATTGGTCTTTAAATAACCTTTAAATCTTTTGCCTTAACTATCTTTCAATTTGGGAGGCGGGAATGGGTACCGCCGCCCCGGGAACCTTTATTGGATAACCAACACCTCTGCCATAGGTCACCCCAAGTGGTTCGCTACGTTTGGTGATTTAGCAGGGGTGCCCGGGTTCATGGGGTGAGGTGTGTCTAGGTCTTGGAGGCGGATAACCAGGACACACTGAACCCCAGATTCCTACCCACCCCTTAAACCATCTTCCTTCCCAGAACTCTCCCCTCCTTCCTTTCCTTTAAAAAACCCTCCACACAGCATCCTCAAAGATGACATAGGCCCTGAGGAAAATAATTTCCCTCAGGGCCTCCTGTGTGGAGCTCATGTAAAAAAAAAAAAAAAAAAAAAAATCTTCTCAAATTATGAACAAATTTCGTACTGCTCCCAACCGTCTGGAGCCACTGAGACTTCGGCATTTTGATTGGGGTATGTTGTGAGGGGAGGGGAAGTAGATGGGGGACAGTTAGGTGAGGAAGTACCTACTTGGCTATTCAGTACCTTTCAAGCAACGTTTCAATTCTGAATTGTGGTCTTTCACCGGGGCGATACTCAAAATACACAATTTATTATTTTTAATAAATAAAGTATGAAATAACACAAATTAGTTGTGTAAAATTTACTAGCACATGCCGGTATATGAACCCGCGACAACCGGATTCGTAGCAAAGCATCGTAACCACTCAACCACGAAGGCTGTTAAAATTTTACCAGTAAGATTTTTGGAACTGATCCAAGCTAGCGGGTTCAAAATCCCAGTTTTGGCGTAGAGAAACGAACAGTTTTTTCTTCTTCAAACTTTGAAAATACACTTTTTGGCGTCATTTTTAATTAAATGAAAACGAATGACTTTATATAAACACTTCTATATAATGAATATTATCAAATGCATGATAATATTGATTATATAGTGATGTTTATTCAAAGTCATTTGTTTTCAAATAAATACAATTTTATTTGTAAATAAATATATACTTATATAAAAATTCAATAATTTTATTCGTTCCTTAGAAATGACTGCAATTCAAAATTAAAACTAATATTGAAATGGCTTTAGATATGGTTGCGAGATCAGAATATGCACTTCTCCTCTTACTTTATCATCTTTCGCTTCCCTTAGTCTCAAAATATTCCCCTGAAAGGGAAACCCAATGTTTTGTGGCATTTAAAAAAAGTAAAATTATTTTCTTTAAAGTTAAATTTTGTTATTGTCACCGTGGTCACCTATATTGTAATAACTCCAGTGACCTATTCTAAATCATTTGTATCCATCAACTTGCCATTTATTTTGATAAACTATGTTTTATATCATTTGCCCTGACACTCTTGATAGAAATATTTGAACAAATGAATAGACAATAAATCTTCCATTCCCTTTCAAGTATCTGACACCATTCGCTAGAGAATTCTAGAACAGTAGAAGTGCTAAAATACGTTACGCCTCAAAGCTGGCACTTTCGTGTAACAAGAACTTTTGAGCAAGCTTTTCAAAATCATACAAAAGAAATCAAAGAATTCCCAAGATTTTGTTATTCAACGTGAGCCGGTATTAAACATGATATAAGGTGCATGAAATGTTTACCGACACATAATAGCTGGCAATTGAATGGATAAGGGTAGTTAAAAATGTAATAGAATTTATTTGTAATACTCTCAGAATACTATCCTTTTATTTGTCATTCAGTGGATATACTGTCGAGATGAAAGCATCCCATTAATGGCGAAAGTATTCCGTTCCACAATTCAAAACGTGTTTAATTTAAAATCACGAATATTCCCAATATTTGCGTGCGGCAACTATTTGCCTCGGGAGCGCTGGGCGGGCGGAGGGTGTCGGCTGGTGTGGGGGGCGGTGCTGGGGGCGGCAGGGAGGGCGGAGGGCGGGCCGCCCCCGCCGGCCGCCCGGGCTCTCGGAGGCTGTATTGATCCCCGTTGCTAGGCGACCGCCCCCCGCCCTTCCCGGCGCGCCCCTTCCCTGGAATCATCCGCCAACCCTCGGCCGGGACGAGCTTAAAATACATGATAGAAGGAAGCAGAGAGATGCAGCTGAATTCATATCGGAATTACATTTATATCAAAATTGAAAGAAATAAATAATATAATGTTTTAGAGCTACAAAATTTTATGCCTATATTGCGAAGCCGTATAATGAAAAATTACTTTGTTTTTGGTAGAATTAGTCTTCGGCCGAGATTTTACCTATTTTATTTACTTTATTGTAATATATACATATTTTGAAATAAAATAAATAATGTTAAAATTACACATCCCAGCTGATACACAGATTTACAGTTGTAAAAATAAATTTAAAAAAAAGGCTTTGTTAGTAGGTAATCAATTTGAAAAAAAATGATAGATAACTTCAGTGTTAATTTCTTTTGACGTTTAAGACGACATGGCAAAAATTACACTAGTCCTGACACATCAATAAAGGTTTCGGATAAATATTAGTGCTATTTTTTGTTTATTTAAGCTTTTCGTAGTGATACATTTGTAACAGTTTGATTATCAAACAATTTAAAATTTAATCAAACAAACCTTCTGTCAAAACCATCTAAGAAAAGTTTTTACGACTTCCAACCCTTAAAAAATAATTAAATGATTTTAAATTCAAAACAGTTTTTGTACACCCAAAGTTCTCTTTGAGAAGTTTTCCGTCAGTAGTCGATAAAGTAAAAAATAAACTAAAAAATGTTCGAAATTTTTTCCGACATTGTTCACAACAGACGAGATACGACAAAAAAGCTTTTACGTTGAATAAAATTCATTCAGCTTGGCAAGCTTAAAAAATGAAGGTGAATTACAAAAAGCTTCCATCTTCCAACAATAAAATCTCGGGACTTCCACTCGCGTCTTAGAAATATTAATTTTAAAGTGCCATTTCCCGAATAACGGCGATCCATTTGGTTGATTTTCGGGCGAATCGAATGCAGTCTTCTCGCTTCCTCTCAAGTTTCGAGGGTCTCATCGTCCCGTTTCCTCCTGTATTTCGCCTTACTTCGTCCAATAAACGAGCGTGTGGATGAGAATTTTGAAACCGACATCGGAACAATAAATTATCGTGTCTACGGTTTATCTCCTCCGTGTTTATGTTCTCCCGATACTTAAATGTCTAATTCTGCCCAGAATGAGTCTGCTTTTGAATTTAGGCCTTCCCTCGCCCAACGCGATTTCTACTCCAGTTCGGTACAAGCGATTTAAAAAAAAATTTCACGTCATTTAGGTTCATTCAATAGTTCCAATATCTTTTACAATATACCGGTGCAGGCCCTATCATGGTACAAAATATTGACTCAGCATATATCTGAGTCTGAATATAAGAGGAAAGTGAAACATGTTCACAAAGAATGAAGGAATGCTTGTTCCAAAATATAACAAGTACGGACGGCGAACCCTGGAATATAAAGTGCCCAAAATATTTAATATGTTACCAAGTAATATAAAAAATTGCGATTCTATAAATAGATTGAGACATTTGCTGAAAATATGGTTACTAAATAAAGACGGTTTATATTAAGTCTGTGTGTTAATTGTGACAATCTGTATAATCGTTTATGTATAAACTCGTATAATTAAATTATAAATGGTGCCACAAAATAAGTTTGCTGTGTTAGAAGAAGAAATTAAATTATAATTGAAGACTAACATCCTGTTGACAAACTGTTTAAATGCGGTTTAACGGGATTGTACATTGAAAAAACAATAAAAAAGTAAAATCAATAAAATGTTAACTTTTATGGTGTTGCCAAATTTAAAAATAAGGAAAAAACATATAAATGCCTTATTTCATTGAACGCTTACAATGGCATTTATAATATCTCCAATGTTCTATCCAGAGACAGTCTTTATTTATAAATGCTGCGACCTGGGAGCGTATTTACAAAACCTATACCGATTCAGTCGCGGTAACGACAATTTACATTTTAAATATACCTCTATATTGGTTATTTTGCAAAAACAAAAATTGTTCTATAATCTAGATAAAATAATCTTTCTGATGTGTATATTAAAAATTAATAATTTTATTTCTTAATATTTAAATTTTAAAATTATTCCCATATATTGTAAATACGTAAATACACCTCTATATTGATAAATTTTTATCACTTTGCAAAAACAAAAATTGTTCTAAAATCTAGATAAAATAATCTTTCCAATATGTATATTAGAAATTAATAATTTTATTTATAAATATTTTAATTTTGATATTGACAATTTAAAGCGACTGAAACGCGGTAGGGATTGTAAATACGCGACCTGGGACCAGTGTTTTCCAGTACTACCGGGTGCCTATTGAAAGACTTAGGTTCTTTGAATCACAATAACTGTTTATTGACCTATCCTAATTTATAATTATAATTTGGAGGACTTTCTGTCCTCTGACTGAAAGCTAGATTTTGTCTGCGGAGCTTTAGAAATATAATGACTCTGCACACCCGCCTTCGGTTATCTTTGGCACGTCTCGGAAACCGAACTATTTGACCCGAAATGCCCACAGACAACTAAAGTAATGTGAGAACTAATCATAAACTAATTATAATACATTACAGTAATAAAGATGAGGTAGAAATTTAATATTATTTACAAGTTTATTCGTCAATAATTTACTGTTAAAATAAATGATAGTACAGTTGTAAAGATTACTATGTATTAAGTTCCTACATATTTGGGAACTTTATACTTTTTTCTAAACTTTTAGTACTGAAGATATAAATGTCATCGCCAGGTGATCACCCAATTTTGAGTACTGACCACACAGTATCTCTAAATATGACAAAGACTCAGGGCGTCCCGTGTGTGAACTAATGTAAAAAAAGGAGAGTAATAAAGGAGAGTATGTAAATATGCGTGACAGGATCAAGTAAAGTGAGCTTAGCTCCTTGGCCTTTATTTTCCAATTTTATAAATAAATGCAAATTAACAGACACTGTTATCCAATAAATGGTTACCGGGACGGCGGTACCCATATCCGTTTCCCAAATTATGCTACTACTGCGTAGCGGGCTGGATCGAGACAGAATGGTTGCCGTAGACCTTTATTGTAGATTACCGCTCTCTCGATTCATCGCCTTGCACTGCAGTAGGAGGAATGGATTCAGACGTTAGTCACTCCTGAACAAATTGGTCTTGAACTTTTACCTTTAGTTTTTTGATTGGCAAGCCTCAAATTTAAGTCGGATTTTTTTTCAACGGATTTATAATTCACGGTTAAAATGAGACCTTACCCTACTTGACCGAATTAAGGCTACTAAACTGAAATACAGCCGTCATTGCTGGATGGTCTGCTTAGCAAAAAGTCTTATGAAACATTAAACAAGTGTGATATTAATATTTTTAGGTAGGTACCTAGCTAGTAGATATGGTTGGAAAATTGAATTGTTTAAGAAAATTGTCTCAGATGAAATTTTTATCTAAGACAAAATTCAGGTAGACAAAATATAAATATAAAATGTGGATATAACTACGTATGTACGTGTAGTATTAAGAGCGTCTAACCAGCCAGTGGCCAAATATCCACATTTGTCGAAAGATGTTCTCACGATCATACAGGGCGCTTCCAATGAGAAAGATTAATTATTTTCAATATTTTCCGTACCAGCCTTTTAAAATTATAACTCAATATCGATTTTATTTCATTCCAAATTTGGATTAATTTATACCTACATCCAAAAATGTTGAAAGGCGTGATGATAAAACTACTAAAATTATGTACTTTTGTAATTATTTTTGATCATAAGTATTTATCATTTTTCAATAATGTCTAAGCAAAATAAGAATGTAAAAAAAATTAAGTATATTAGTTTGTAAGTGCGCAAATAAATACACAAACGGACCAATTTTCGTCATGAAACACATGTTCGTAAATATTTTTTAATGATTGGGTATATTTAAACTAAAATTAAAATATAGAAACATGTGTTTACCAGATAATGTATTGATTTATTTTACTGCATGATTATATGATTTAAAATGGGTGTTGTATAATACATAATCGTTTTTTAAAAGTTGACAAATCTACCAACGACCTATGGTATAACCTTAATATACAAAAAATAAACATTGTTTCTCAAAATTTAAAACATGCGTTAACTAGATAAAATAACAATCTTTCGAAATCAATTCATAATTTTTATGGAAAAGAGTCAATACGTCTAAAATCTGATTTAAAAATGACATATTTCTGGTTTTCTCTGGTTCTATCCTCTTAAAATATATGTAAAAACAAATTTTGAAGTACTTATTTAAGAAAAAATAAAATAATTTGGAGTGTGACTCTGTTTTTGTTAAATTTTAAAACAGTATTTTTGGTTATGATTTTAGATTTTCTTGGCCAAAATTATTATATGGCTTGGGGCAGGTGCAAATTTTAGAAAAAATATGTGGTTTCGTATGTTTACTAACCATAACGTAAGTTAATTAAAGCGTGCATCGTTTTATTTTAATTTAATTTCGAAAGCAAATCAGCACACCTTTAGTAAAATATAGTAAATATAACGGTTTTATTGCATTTAGCAGTGGTAGGTATAAAAACATAGCAGCCCTACATTCCCAAGGGTTTAGCTTTTTGGCGAGTGCTTTTATAGATAATAATTTGATGAAATAAATGCAATCATCAATATGGAACCACATATACTTCATTTGTAAAATGCAATGAGCCATGCATAAATCACAATGCATTATTGTGAAAGCTTTATAATTTGGATTGAACATAAGGAAGGGGTACTCTCTGGTAATTTAATATTTCATTCTCCCTTTTGAAATGTTGGAACCTCCATTCCACAACCCACTATCCCACATCCAAAGTATGTACCATCCACCATCCGCCAACCAGCAGACCCTCATTCAAATTCAATTACTAATGGAAAATCTATCCACTCTCCACAACACTTGTTCCCCATTCATCCAAAAATGCGTTCTTAATTATTATTTACTAGCAAACGTCAAAACGTCATTAAAAAATTTCAACAAAAGAAATTTAGAATTATTAATTATTTCAATTTTTTTTTAAGAAAAACTCTCTTTTATAACTTTTGAAGGTTATTCCCATCAACGTAATATATCATTGAAAAAAAAGATAACAATAATAATCTAAACGAAAATATGAAAGAGAACACGACACAGAAAACAGAAAAAAGACAATGGTCGCAACTGTGACTCGAACCCAGATATATTAATTCTTCTTCAATGATATATTACGTCGATGGGAATAACCTTCAAAAGTTATAAAAGAGAGTTTTTCTTTAAAAAAATTGAATATTCGTTTAGACTTACAAAAAGTCAATAGTTCCATATGAATAAATTCGGATACTTTTATCCGAGATGCTATCCAGGATACAAACCAATTTTTAGAATGATTGTTTCCAATAAAAAGGGTAGTTGCCATAATATGGAAAAATAATTAGTTGAAGATAATATTGTTAATTATAAAATTTGAAATATGAGATTGACTATTATGACGGCTCGACAGAAGGTGGCAATAGCGAAATTGATTAACGCGCACGTCCCGGTTAGACGAGAGGTCTGGGTTCGTGTCCCAGTTGCGACCATTGTCTTTTTTCTGTTTTCTGTGTCTTGTTCTCATTCATATTTTCGTTTAGATTATTATTGTTATTATCTTCTTCAATGATATATTAATTATTTCGCTTTTCTGTATTGTTCCCACAATCAGTTATAATTTAAATATTAATTCGGAGCAAATCCAAGGTTTAGAGTGCATTCAATGAGTTACAGACAGAGCCACAACCAAAATTAGTATATTGAATTAGGTATTTAAACCGATTAATTTATATTTTGTGTAAATTGTTTGAAGTTTAGGATTTGTGAATTCTTATTTTTTTATTTCAAATTTTAATACCAAACTAGTTTGGTATTAAACATTACCTGAATTCAGATAATTCAGAGAGAAAGAAATATCAACCTAGAGTACCTATATTCACTAGACTTTTCCCGAGAAAAATATTGGTTTACATTTGATTAAAAAATTTATAAATGGAAATATTTTTCCATAATTTGGAATCAACAATATTATCACATGTTGTTAATTTATAGAGTTGATATTTAGATGGACATTTAAAATCTCTTTAGATTTTGACGGAAGTGACGTTGTCTGATTAACATCGGATTTTACCTTCTAATTTGAATTCAATATTTACTGCATTATCATCAAAAATCGTAGCATTCTGTAGTTACTCTCTGTTTTATAAACGTGAAAACTGATTATTGTTCAAGGATTATTTATATTTTTCTTATTTAAGCCTGTGTATCGAGGATAAGGTTCATCTGGAGGGATTTTCCGATACCTCTCCTTCTTAATTTAATCCGGGCTTCTCCAATCCACCCAGATTAACAAATCCCTTCCACAACCCGCCTCACAATGTCACCCAATCGGGGCGGCGATTAGTTCCGCTGGCTCGTCAACGGCCAGGGAAACTTTTCTGAGGGGTGACAAAGGAAATTAAGAATTTTGAATATGTAATATTATAATAATAAACGTTCTATTATTTTTATTATTTATTAAAAACGCCCAAAGTGCTTTTACATGTTTAGTAGTACAATTAATTCATGACAGATGATTTTTAAACAGATAAAAAAATAAAATTAGATAAAAAAGCACACAAGTCATACAAATACAAAAATACAGCGATTTCATAGGTTTACAAAGATACAGATATGTCTAGGAATAGTTTTGGAATAAGTTTTTAACAAGATCAACAAAATTCGCCAAGTTTATGTTAAATATGTCAACATCACCTAAGTACTGATATCCCATAGCGTGAAATCTACATAGTGGAGAGTGGACAATGTGTTTCGCTTATGAATACTACAGTAGAATAGTGTATTTTGTCGTGTAGTTACCGTCGGTATTCGTAAGTTAATGAGTGACAGGAGTTCGTAACAGTCAAATTTAGAGTACTTTGAATAAAAATGTTAAGTTGTTTATTTTACGTCTGTCTTCTAGTGTGTGCATTTTTAGAAAATTTAATAATAAATTCTATTTTAAGTTTTCTAATGGGATATTTAATTTAAAATTTATAAAACGCAGAATTTTTTTTTTATTCGCTCAATGTTATTAATGTGAATTTTTGTAAGATGGAGACCAAACTACCGAGTTATATTCCATTAGGCTCCTAACTAGATTATCTCCCTCTCTTTGTTACATGTAGAGAACATGGTATCTTCACTAGTAATTTCATTAACTTATTAAAATTTTATTATATGAATAATATGAAATTGTTGAAAGAATTATAAATATTATTATGTAGTACTTTTCTTTGGTATGGTTGAGTGGTATCTATTTCTATTTGATGTCAGTAGATTTTCTATTTCTGATCTTCCTATATCCAGCTTTCTACTTGAAATTTAAAAGTAAAATTTCTTACCAACATCACACTAAGTGGATATGTTGGTCGTGTCGTGATAGGGGACTTAAGCCAATCGAGGTTCTGAACTCACAACGTCGGCAAGGGAAACCCGATGCGATGCCTACTCATCCATTGACCACATTGAATGTTTCTTTGTTTTAGAATTAGGGCCTTCGTGGTCGAGAGGTAAGGCTCTCGACTTGCTATCCGGATGTTGCGGGTTCATATCCTGGCGAGCGCTAATAAATTTAATTTGTTTAATTTGTGTTATTTCACAATTAATTAATTCAAAATAAAATATTTTATATTTGCGGCACGCTTCAGAGTCGAAGATACTCTCAGTATCACCCTGTTGTAAGACAACCATTCAGAATTGAAACGTCGCTTTAAATAGCTTTAATTAGCCTAATTGGTGGCAAGATCTGAATAGCTAGATACTTCCTCACCTTCCTCATCCCCATCTCTCTTCCCTCCCTACCACCTTCAGCCTCATAATGTACCCCAACCTCGAGTCTGTTTGCAGTCAACGAGACTCCAAACAGAAGCAGTTGATACAGTGAGCTTCGGCGCCCTACAATTTGCACCAGGAATTTTCTTGAGCAAACGAGATTGGTAATTTCTATTTAACTATAAAAAATACGGCACTTGATATTAAGTTTTTCATTTGGTCAATAGAAAAGTATATTTATTAAAGCCCTTCTTGGTACTACAGCTATTCTATTATGAAAAGTTCAAAATAGAAAATAAAAGGAAAGTCTAAGTTATATTAATATGGTTTAGGGGAGAGAAAGTGAGTTAAGACTGTATCGATGTCATCTAAAACAGATCAAAGCCGGAGGAGGTCCTTAAAGGAGACATTTAATTGAATTTTCGGGGGAGGGGGGCGCATCTTAATATGCCACCCCCACCCCGTCGTAAAGACCGCCTTTAATAACCACCCAAACTATTAACCAGAATTGCCTTTTGTCTTTTAATACCATTTAGCACAGATTTTTTTAAAAAGCATTGGTTCCCAGTAACAGAAGAGACATAAATATACGAGTAGAGTGTAAAAAGATATCATTTTCAGTGAAGCCACGAGCAAACACCGTTTTATGCCAGTTTATTTTTCTGTGTCTTGTTCTTTTTAATATTTTTATTTTGATTATTAGTGTTAACTTCTTCTTCAGTGATATTTTAGATTGATGGAACCTTCAAAAGTTATAAGAGAGAGTTGTTCTAATAAAAATTAAATACTATTTTCTTCAATAACCGTTTGTATTTTATTTCTAGAATTTCCCTATTCAAAGTAGATGAATATATTCACGTCTTTGCTCGCACAAGAGTACCCAAGTGTACCAAACTGTTTGGAGGGAGTGAGACTATGGCATCCCCAATTAGGTTTTGTTGTTAGACTGGAGGTAGTGAGGAGACGAAGGAGATGGGTAAGAGGAAGTACCTATCTATTCAGATCTGGTCACCAAACATGGATAAAGCCATTTTAAGGAACGTTTCGTTCTGAATGGTGGTCTTTCTGAAAGCATCTACAAATCTGGATCGCGCTGATATTATAGATAACACATTATTATAAATTTAAAAAAAATCGAGTGCAGTTTACACGCGTTAGAAGCTAAACTTAAATAATACTTGAAAAGTGAGGTCATAATCAAAGTGACCATTGAGCGCAGACCAGCGTAATTTCCGTTTCATATTTCAACCAATAGGAGCATTTAAAAGTGACATTATATTCAAAGCGGTCAATAAGCGCCGTTGATGGGTCGTAGGTGCAGTAATCGTATTTCCGTTTCATCCGAAATCCAAATCAAAGCGTGGCTATAGAAGTTTCACTTAAAAAATTGTGAAATAACACAAATAAGGATTATTCGTAACCTAGGATCGTAATCACTCAATGCAATACAACAAAATATTTGCCGTTACATATCGAAACTATTGAAATTCGTTATATTTAATCTTAAAAAATACAATTTCAGGGAAATCCAATTCAGTTTCCAGGAGACAGCATTCCGTAACTCATTGTCTACTATCTCCCGTTGGCAGGAGGAGGCGTAAAATTAATGTGTTTACTGTTTACCTGCACACTCACTTTTACAAGGTACTCCACTCTAACAAACTACCCCCGCTTTACTACTGATTCAAAGGAGGTCGGTTCTACGACACAAAGTGATTGGCTAAATACAAAATTTACACGTCCGGTACTTTGTGGTTCTAACTAATTAATAGATGAATTAAATGAAAACATATATAAGCGCAAAAAAATAAATACATGAAAAACAAATTACAATGATTTTCAAGAAGTAAAATTAGTTCGTGTTTATTTATTTATCTATGTATTTTACACCTGTACGAGCTTTTACAAAAATGTGATAAAGGTATGTGTGTGTGATATCTAAATGACTCAATGATATCTAAATGACTGATATTGTATTTGCAATTAAAAATATTTTTTAATCGATTAGTTTATATATAGGCTTAATATATCAGTTCTGTACACAACGCCAGAATAGTTTTAAAAATAATAATCAAATCGAAAATAAGTTTTCTAACTGAGAGCTTTAATATTTTTAATTCTTTAATAGGGTGTTTGTAATTCATTGTTTCTGTAGGTAGATCGAATTTAAAGTATATATTTGGAATTTATATGCTGAATTTTTTCAATGGAATCGGAGTGGATTTTAAAGTGAGGGGACCAAATATAAGAATTATATTCGACTTAACTTCGAACTAGAGAAGAAAATAAAATATTTGAAGGGTTGAAGCAGCGTGGGAAACTTTCCTACGTTGTTGGTAATAATAACTAGTAATTCTGTGAACAGAAGACCTCGCGTGCAATAAATAATGTTTTTATCTTTCTCTTATTATATAAATCAAAACCAAAATTTCCTTTGACATGATACACCTACCTACCGAATTATAAACCATGCAATATTTTATGTGTTTTTTTTTTAATTTCAAAAATAGAATAAGGCAAAGCTCCATTATACTTTACCCCAAATCGATTTTTAAGTCAGGAACAGAAAAATTGACAATATTCGCGTAGTTATTTGAATGCTAGATTTTCCACAATTTTAAACAAATATAAATGTACATAAAAGCTCTCCGAACTTATGCATCAATATGTCAATAAAAACATGTTATTGTATAAAAAGCATTAAAGTTTTTCGGTCCCACATTACGACTGTTACATAAACCAACCAGCCTTGGAAACGTTGTCACGCCACAAATACCAATAGGAAAAAAGATGATAAAGCAACTTAAAATAAAACGTAAATTCTGAATCAACGTTGCGTTTCGTTATTCGCAACAAGTATTTAAGAACAAACCTAAAAGCAACTTAACGCTAATAAATCTCAAATAAGCCAATTCATTTTTAAATTTAGGGTAGAGGCAAAGTTTTCTTTTGAAAATAAGCCAACTATATACGGAAAAAATATATCCCCGCAGAAATACAAAGCATTCTGCATATCCGACAAGTTAGAGATTGTTAGCTAGTTTTATCACGTAGCCAATGCACGTCACTGGAGCATGTTCGGAGTGAAATATTACCCTTTAAACATGTGTAGAGCAGTGGCGGCGGGAAATCTGGCCTGGGGGACTGGATGTGATGGAGAGGGAGTGGGAGGGATGGGAAGGGAAAGCAGGGGGGGGGGGGGGTGGTAAGGGTGGAAACGCCAGGCAATATTCTCCAATGCTAATTGTAAATGAATATTAAGGGACGAATGCGAACTTGATTTTTATCTGTGAAATGTTAGAGCCCTTTTGTTTTTTTTAAACAAAACGTAAGCTTAAATAGCTTTCATGTTAAAAACTAGGGAATAGCATTTATTTTAATCTTGTCTTTTTGGTGGATTTCATTTATTTTTATATTTTGAACTAAAATTCTTGCAGAAGAATTTGAAATTAAAACACTTTTGTACTTTCTTCCACTTATTTATATTTCACCAGGACCGGTTTCATCCTATTATGGTATTTATACACACTTAGGCAGCGGTACAAAACATTGTCTCTATATAATTAATGTTTCTATTTTGTTAATTTTAAGGTATTATAACTTATTACATTAATTTAAGGTACATATAGGTAATTATAAAGTTTATTATTCAAATTATGGATGATGTTACACATTAAATCGATATTATTACTTCAGTATATATATTCATTTGAATATTTGAATTATTCCTTAAATTAACAAAATAACTTATAATACCTTAAAATCAACAATATAGAAAGATTAATTATATAGAGACAATGTTGTGTACCCTGCCTAAGTGTGTATAAATACCGTAACATAAGAATTTCAACTACCAGTCTGAAAATGTCCGTAATTGGATGAAACCGGTCCTGGTGAAATATAAATAAGTGGAAGAAAGTACAAAAGTGTTTTAATTTCAAATTCTAATACAATGGAATTCCACCACGAATTAACAGTGCAAAAACTAGACTCATTCTTGAAGAACTTAATAATCACATTAATAAATATGATTTACTTTACATGTTTTTATTTACCCTTTGTACTCGGGAAATATCCTAATATCTGCATTGAATTCCATTTTCACGTAAACATGCTTTGACATTTTTAAACAAAGAAATGAATATGTTGAATTGTTTGCACGTACAATCCCTTTTTTTACCAACGGATACCGAATTTTGATGAAAATACACTTGACTGGTTGTAAAATTATTACGTTAATTAAAAGAGAACATCGATTTTAAAATGTTTTGCTGAATAAACAGTTATCTAAATTTTTAATTTTTGTTTTTTTTTTTAATATATCTTTTTTCACACAAGGGCCTACGTCATCTTAGGGGATGCTGTATGGAAGGGAAGGAGAGGAAGGGGTGAGTAGGAATCTGGGGTCAGTGTGTCTAGGAGCGCACGACATATGAATCCTTTACTTCAACTACGGTGCAAGGCGATGGGTCAAGAGAGTCCGGCTGGAGGTCAAAAGGCCTCCTTTCACCAATTTCTCTCGATCCGACCCTATGGGGTGATCTACTGTATGGCTAGAGGTGTTAGGTGCTAGAGGTGCTATTTAGATGTTCAATAAAATCACAACGTAAAATAACTTCACTTCCTAGTTAGATGTACAAAAAAATCACAACGTAAAATAGCTTCATTTCCTAGTCAGATGTACTAAAAAGTCAAAACGTAAAATAACTTTATTTCCTAGTTGGATATACTAAAAAATCACAACGTAAAATAGATTCTATCCTAGTTTTTTTGATTTAAAATTTTTTTTTTTTTTTTTTTTTCAAATTTTTTTTTTATTTTTATTTTTTTATATTAACTTTATACAGGAGTACCTATGTCATTTGGGATGCTGTGTGGAGGGTCTTTTTGAGGAGAGGAAGGAATGAACATTGGTATGTAGACCCATGTTGTAGGAAGGAGGAAACACAGAGGCCGGCAAATCATTCCACAGCCGAGCTGTTGAACACAAGAACGAGTCGAAGAAACGACTCGTACTCATGTGACAAATGTCAACCGTGTACAAATGATGGGCACGCGTTTGGCGTGTTTCCCGACTATGCACCGGTGCCGAAGGGATCAATAATGCTAGTTCCTCGGAGCATCTTCCATTGTAGTACCGGTAGAACAAGGATAGTATTCCCACCCGACGCCTGTGCTCTAAAGATTGCAATCCGTCTGTTAAGATGGGAGAATCTGTCAAACGGACCGCCCGTTTCTGCACAGAGTCGAGGGTATTTTTCAGGTATTTTGGAGCTCGCATATTATTGTTTCATTTGCTTAAAAATAAGTTCTCCTTACGTTTTATTATTAGTGACTATACTCTTTCTCTAAATGTACCCTTCAAATTGTATATATATATATATATATAAATTAATTTTTCTCCAAGCTGGTAGAGTATAATATGTTTGTGTATGTACTGCCAATGTTTGCGATATTCCATAACATAAGAGGTTTGCTATTTAGTGGGTAGTTCCAACCTTCCCGGGATAACTAGTTATTTGCTAATATAAGCAAGTACCTCTCCGTGCTCTCTGCTCTCTGCTCTCCGGGGATAATCAGTTTTGTGCCGAGGGCGCTCTTCATATCGTTATATCCTCCGCTGAAAGAGGTCGGAGCTGTTGCCATGGCCACCAACGGAATATTCTCCGAACGGAGCACGAGAGATTCAGCTCGTTCGAGAAACAATCCCGTATAATGATTAGCACAGAATTACCAACAAGTTGAAGCACACATTTTTGAGAAATATTCTCGTAGATTGAATAATAAAATAACCAAATTTATCCTGTTGAATTTAAATGAAACTTAACATAGCTTAAATAGGTCAATTATTTACCCATTGAAGAACATAATTACAACAATCTTCAATGAAAATATGAAAGATATAAAGACAAAGAAAAAAAAATGAACAGTCTCAACTGGGACTCAAACTCAGATCCTATAGTCTTAACGGGACTGGTGTCTCTACCACTACCATTGAGTTATTGAAATCTAAGTGGTCGAGAGGTAAGGTTCTCGACTAGCAATCCGAAGGTGGCGTGTTCAAATTCCGGCGTGCGTAAATAAATTTAATTTAATAAATCAATTTGTGTTATTTCACAAATAATTAATTAAAAATAATATATGGTATTCTTGCGCCACGTTCCAGAGTGGAAAATACTGCATAGTATCGCCCCGATCTCCATTCAGAATTGAAACGAGCAGTTGAGACTCTTGTACGGTATTCATATAAAAGAATTATAAAAAATAGTTACCGTTATCAACCTCATACTTACCTTTTTACCGTTCATCAACCTCATACTTAACTAACATTATCAGATCTTCATTTATTTCCGATGCGTTTTGGCTGCCATTTTTTGGCGTGATTGCAATTGCCCGAATATTTATTTACACCCCCCATACACACAAGCCCTGCTTATTTATGGGGGCACATCATATACCTGTATCATGTAATTAATTATTGTAAAAAATATATTATAATTTATTTAAAAAAAATAAAAAATAAATAAATAAATAAAAAATTTTAAAAAAATTAAAAAAAAAAAAAATTAACAACCGGTTGGCGACTTGGATAAAACTATCCAATTTATTTTGAGACATCTTTTGATATTTCTATAAGCCTAAAATGAAAAATCTTCTTTAATGATTAAATAATACAATGAGATTAATGCTTAAAATATAGAACAATTATTTACTGACTCTTGATAAAAAATTCTTAAGAAAAAGGTGTAACTACAGCAAAAAAACGTATTGTTCATTATTTTAATAAATAAGTTATTAAAATAATAAACAATACGTACTTAATGAAGTGGGTACCCACTTATCATTAGCTTACCAGGGGCGGTCCGTGACTTTTCAGTGAGCTAGAAATCTAAAATTGAAAAATATCACATTATTGTTGTTGTCGAAGCTGAAATTTTTTTTTTTTTAAATTTTAAGTATGAAGATTTTTCAGTTTGGGGAAACTTACCCAAACTGAAA
Organism: Limnephilus marmoratus; assembly: GCA_917880885.1. NCBI lineage: Eukaryota > Metazoa > Arthropoda > Insecta > Trichoptera > Limnephilidae > Limnephilus > Limnephilus marmoratus. The sequence continues at coordinate 54,232,651 of OU862909.1, read as the reverse complement.
GAATCCTGAAAATCTTTATTAAAAAAATTTATATTTAGAAAAAAAAATCGTTTTCACCTACAACATCAAGCTCACTGAAAAGTTACGGACCGCCACTGCAGCTTACTTGTAAAACCTGCGAAGTTTATTTTCAGAGATTACAAATGGCAACATTTTATTTTATGTATTTAAAGTACATCAAAATGAAATTATAATTATAACAGCCGATTACCTACAAGGTAAGTACATATATTTATAAATTACATATACATCGTATACCTACCTAGATAAAATCCAAAAATTTTAATGTGCAAATGTTAAAATCTTCGTATTTTGATTTTTTTTTGTAATCGGGAGTGAATTACTCAAAATGATAAAAATATACCTGTATCTATGTTTTATTATTTACGAGTATGAGCTTGCTTCTAAATATCTCACTTCACAAGTTAAGAGGGAATAACCAGAGAAAACCGGACATACGTCATTTTTAAACCAAATTTTAGACGTATTGACACTTTTCCAAAAAATATTATAAATTGATTTCGAAAGACTGTTCTTTTATCTAGTAAAGGTATATTTTAAATTTTGATAAAATATGTTTATTTTTAGTACAACAAAGTTTTACTGTAGGTCATTGACGGATTTGTTAAATTTTCAAACAAAACTTTGTATTATGCATCAAACATTTCAAATCACATAATTATGCTGTAAAATAAATCAATAAATTATCTGGGAAAGCTATGTTTCAGAATTTTAATTTTAGTTTTAATAAAATCAATTAAAAAAAGATTCTTACACGTGTTTTGTGACGAACATACTTCAGTTTGTCTGTTTATTTACAGTCTTGCAAACTAATATATTTAAGATTTAACATTCTTATTTTGCTTAGACATTATTGAAAAATTATAAAGACTTGTGATCAAAAAATGATTACAAAAAGTACATAATTTTTTCATCATCACGTCTTTTAGCATTTTTTAATGCAGGTATAATTAAAGCAAATTTTGAATGAAATAAAATCTGTATTAACATAATAATTCTCGGCCGCTGGCTGGTTAATGGTCCTTAAGCAGTGGCGTAGCTAGTATGGGTGGCACCCGGGCGCGTATTTACAATCCCTACCGCGTTTCAGTCACTTTAAATTTTCAATATTAACATTTAAATATTTAGAAATAAAATTATTAATTTCTAATATATACATTGGAAAGATTATTTTATCTAGATATTAGAACAATTTTTGTTTTTGCAAAGTGATAAAAAATTATCAATATAGAGGTGTATTTACAATATATGGGAATAATGTTAAAATTTAAATATTTAGAAATAAAATTATTAATTTCTAATATACAAATCAGAAAGATTATTTTATCTAGATTTTAGAAATATTTTTGTTTTTGCAATGTGATAAAAAATAACCAATATAGAGGTATATTTAAAATGTTAATTGTCGTTACCGCGACTGAATCGGTATAGGTTTTGTAAATACGCACCCGGGGCGTGGTGTCACCCCCCCCCCCCCCCTATTAAAGTCGACTTGAGAAAAAATTCTAAACGCTAATTTCGACTTCATAAAATTGGTCCATCATCCTGGGGGTGGTGGGGGGGCGGGGGGTGGCTTGAGAATTTCAGATTTCTCTTCAAATATAGGCTACTTTCGCCTATAAAAAGAACTAGACACAAAATTCGGGGCACTCCACGGGGAACATATGAAAGAAAACAACAGACCGTGTTCATGTATACAATACTTTGGTGACAATATCCTTCGTAATTTTATTTCCACGGTCGAGTGTCACCCCCCTGTCAGGTGGCACCCGGGGCGGACTGCCTCCCCTCGCTACACCACTGCCCTTAAGGTAACGGTCGCAACTGGGACTCGTAGGGATCTCTTGACTTTTTTTATTTTTCTGTGTCTTGTTCCTTATCATATTTTCGTTAAGATTTATTATTATATATTATTTTTTCGATGACATATTACATTGATGGGTATAGCCTTCTAAAGTTATTACAACCAGAGTTATTCCAATAAAATTTGAATATTCGTTAAGACTTTTAGAAAAAGGTCAACAAAATCGGATATGTTTGTTAGTTTATCTAGACTTCAAGCCAATTCCTTATAACTTTGTATTTGTTAATTCTAAATTTGAAATATAAGATCGATAAAAATAAATTACAATAAGAGGTCCCAATGGCCGAGCTCGTTAAGGCATTTGTCGCAGAAAGGCAAGAGATCCCGGGTTCGAGTTCCAATTGCAACCTTTGCCTTTTTATTGTTCTGTGACTTGTTCTTTTTCATATATTCGTTTAGATTTATTAGTAATATCTTCTTCTTTATTGGAATAAGCTACTTTTGAGAAGTGTGACACTCTGTGACTTACATTAATTCTGAATCACAATCTATTACTTGAACCATTTTGTCATTTAGATCTATAAACTTACAACATTTTTCTGAAGCGGAGTGAAAGTAAAGATAATTGTTGGCACCAAAAACTTAATAAAGTTGAAAAAAGTCAATTTAAATTACCAAAATTTTTCTAAGAACAATAAAAATCTCAGTTTTTAGCTTTGTCAATTCGAATATTTGGCTATTGCAGAAGGAAAACGTGACCCAATTTTAATAAAAACTCAATATCTCGCTGAAGTTTTATTGCTCGATTAAAATTAATTGCGAAAAACTGGAGCGTTCTCTTTGATGTCACCGCCTTTATACCTATAATAATAAAGGTTGTTCTGACGTCAACACGAAATGGAATCCGCGATAAGCTGGTTAACATGTCATTATTTCTTATGAGAGCTTTGGATAGCTTTCGGTTGTGTTACTCCAAATACGAGTATGATTATGGTGGGAGCCATTCATGGTTCGGGATTATTTTGATATTTTGCTAATTGAAAACCAATACAATGCCTACAACAGGATACCATTCCATTCACACACACTAACTTCGGTTGTGGTGTAATGCTTAATAGATAGTACAACATTTTATAAGTCATTAATATTTAAAACTAGCTGGTACCCGGCATGCGTTGCTATGCCATTTAATAAATAAATTGTTTCTCCCTACGTGTCCTTTCCCATTCGTCCCGTTTCCCCTCCGCCTCCCCTTCATCACCCTTTCGCGTTCCCATTCCGTCTCCTCCACCTTCCGTCTCCCCACTCCACTCCCCCTCTTTCCCCGTCTCGCGAACCCCTCTCCCCTCCCATGCCCCCCTCCCCCCTCCAAGGTTCCCCTCCCCCTTCCCCCCTCCCGCATTCCATACATTCAGTTTTCAAACAGCTCGCGTGCCACCTATAGCAATTTTTTTATACAAATTTCATAATGCCAGAGCTCACCAAAAGTATTACACCAACCTTGTCCTGACAATAACTAACACACAAAAAAAGAATTATCCAATTTGGTGCAGTCGTTCGGAAGTTATGCGCGTACATACATTTCGGCGATTCATTTTTATTTATATAGAAGATAGATAGATAGATAGATAGATAGATAGATAGATAGATAGAAGATAAATAAAAGAATTGTGGCAACAATTAAATTATATTATTTGTATAAATTATATTACACAAAAATATCAGGACTGAGTCATTTAGATACTCGCTTATACCTAGATTGCATGCAGTTGGCAATGCTTTCTCAGAAGTAGTAGATGTGTTCAACTGCACCGAATATAGTTATAAGAAGGCTATAATACCTCAATCACAATAATTAATGTTACGTATAATAGTGTTCGTCTGCACGGCGTCTATATCATACTCTAATATAGATTCAAAACTACTTACTTCATTTATGTTAACTATCAGACAGACTAGTTAAGTGATAGCTAATAAATATATAATATTTTTCCAAAATTATTATTCTTAAACCAAAGATTTATAATTGATTCTCTAACTGACATCCCTGAAAAGCAGAACTAATTAGCAGTACCTGTAGCCATTTCAAACTGCAGTTATTTCAACTGAAGGTAACAATAATATCATTATTACTAAGTTACTCCATTTTAGCCCGTTCAACAATATGTACAATTCCAACAATATGTACAATTAAAAGTAAAATAGGTATTTTATTCTTGATGTTGAGAATTTTTCTAAGAATTCACCTTTATTTACTTATTTTTACTCTGCATAAAAATGTGTATTTTGTACGAGCTCATATTCTTTTTTTTGTTGTAAAATATATTTGTATCCTATAACTAAATACTAGTATTTTGTCTAATGTACATTATTATCATTGTAATTACCCTCCTGTGTACCACTGTGTATCATGTATCACCGGATTGTAATAGCCATTTTATGGCGTTGAAATAAATAAATAAATATTATTCAATAAAAAAACATAGACTCTACTAACATAAACAAAATAATATCATTCTAATATTTTAAACTCAGGGTCGTGTTTAGCCTAAAACAAACCAAATAGCCCGAAACTAATAAATCAATCGATAGCTTATCGCGTTTTAAAATAAAATAAAATGTTTTTAAAAAGATCATCACAATGTGAAAATTACTACAAGGGGCGCCAGTTCAAATTGAATAAAATATTAAATGCTAAATCAATATTGGTATCTCAAAAGTATTAGCTCACACGTCAACAGGGATCCACCAAAGTACGTATCTCTGACTTCCTATTCGGAACTGTTTAAAAAATTAGCTTGTCCATAGTATGTTTTATACAACAGCAGAATGCAGGATTCCGTTTGTTCTAATTTATCTTTCCAATAATTAGGAATTATAAATCAATTCGAATTAATCTGTAGCAACCGACAAAGGGGCCTTTAACCAGCCAGCGGCCGAAAATCCACATTATGTCAAAAGATGTTCTTGCGATCGTACGGGGCGGTTTCAATGAGAAAGATTAATTATTCTCCGTACCAGCTTTTTAAAATTATAACTCAATATCGATTTTATTTCATTCCAAATATGCTTTAATTTATACCTACATCCAAAAATGCTGAAAGGCGTGATGATAAAACTATTATAATTATGTACTTTTTGTAATTATTTTTTGATCATAAGTATTTATCATTTTTCAATAATGTCTAAGCAAAATAAGTATATAAAAAAATCTTAAATATATTAATTTGTAAGACCGAAAATAGATGGAGAAATTTTCGTCATAAATAAGTGTTCGGATATATTTTTTTTAATGATTTTATTTGAACTAAAATTAAAATTTTGAAACATGCGTTTACTAGATAACGTACATTATCTAGTAAACGCATGTTTATGTATATCAATAATATTATTTATTATTCATTTTTTAAACTTTATGAGTAAAATCTCAAATTATAATATTTAATTAAATGAAGACAATATTAGCGAAACTCAATCGAAATCTGGAGACAGAAAAATCAGAAAAGATATTGGCTCCGCTGGGACTCGAACCCAGAACCCTTTTCTTACATGGAAACAGCTCTACCGATTAAGCTACGGAACCCATATTAATTCGGTCACTTTTCAACTGTATCATACTTCGACTAAGAACTACCAACATTATCTTCATTTACTTAACGCACATATTATTGGCTGCTATCTTTATATATGTTTACAAGATTCAACTCGAACTAAATGCAATCTTGATAGTGTCTGGATAAATTTTAATCCATTTTATTTGTAATACGCGACATCTGTTGACTTTTTCTGCAAGTCTAGGATGAATATTTATTATTAATTTTTTAAACTTTATGAGTAAAATCTCAAATTATAATATTTAATTAAATGAAGACAATATTAGCGAAACTCAATCGAAATCTGGAGACAGAAAAATCAGAAAAGATATTATATATCAAATCCATGTCGTTGAATATAATCCACTTACCGACATCATTTATCTAAGCAGATATAATCTATTTAATTATTTACACTGGGTTCTTAAAGATGTTCTCTCTCAAATGAAAACAATCCAGTTATAAAAACTAAGTTTAAACACAAATGTGTATAAACTTAGTTTTTATAACTTTTACAATAATGTATACACGGTATGAAATATGTCCTGCAAAATAAGATTTTTTGTTTGAAAATTTAACAAATCTGCCAACGACCTATGGAATAACCTTATTATACAAAAAAAAAAATTCTCAAAATTTAAAATATGCGTTTACTAGATCAATCAATAAAAGAACAATCTTTAAAAATCAATTTATAATTTTTGGTGGAAAAGAGTCAATACGTCTAAAATTTGATTTAAAAAGACATATTTTCAGTTTTCTCTGGTTATACCCTCTTAATGACTGGGTGCTTACTTAGCATTATAATTCAAAACTGTTACAGTGGGTCTGTCTGTGATACAATGAATTCCACTTTATTAAGAATTTAAGTGTAATGTTAGAAGCTAAAACTGATTGTGTCAAGAATTAACATAATATTTTTTCGCCTGAAAATTATTTTGATTCTATATAAAAATGTGTTTATCCTGTTTAAATTTTTTTCGGTTAATCTTGACAAGTAAAGTCATATTTCAGGATTTTTCAGTAGTATACGATTTTTCCATTTTCAAGAAAGCGTTATTTACTTACTTCACCTAGTTATAAAATTATACTTCGCGAAATAAAATTTATAATGGCTCTTTCGTTATAAGTAGCCCCAAAAAAAATTATTTTTTTTATGCAATTTTTTTTTTCATTAACCCCACACAGGAGGCCCTGAGAAAAATAATTTCCCTCAGGACCTGGGTCATTTTTGTCGATGCTGTGTGGAAGGTTTTTTTGATGAGAGGAAAGAGCGAACGCGTATCATGAAGAGACCCAAGTTATAAGAGGGAAGAAACACAGAGGCCGGCAAATTTTTCCACAGACGAGTTGCAGAAGTGACCCGTTCTCAAATGACAAATTTCAACAATGTACATGTGTTAGGCGCGCGTTTGGAGTATTTCCCGACTTTGCACCGGTGCTGAAGATATCAATGGTACTAGTTCCTCGGAGCATCTTCCAATATAATACCGGTAGAACAAGGACAGCATACTTATTTGATGGCTGCGCTCTAAAGATTGCAATCCTATCTGTTAAGATAGGGGTTTTTGCACAGCGTCAAGGGTTTTTTCAGGAATTTTGGGGATCCAGACCAGAGGTGGCTGCTAAATTCAACAGTGGTGCATACTTGCAATTTTTATAGGATCAGAAGTTGTGTATTATATTATATTAAAGTATCCGCGGGCCCTGTGCGCACAGCCTCTGAGAAGCTAACTTGACTAGCTTCGATGGAGTCCTCGTGCCTGAGCTGGTCACTTAAAGTTACACCAATTAACTCTTCTGCTTGTTTAGGAATAAATACATCCCAAAACACGTAATCGCGTTTTACTTTCATCAGACCAAAAACGTCCCGAGCGACCTTACATTTTAAAAGCTATATATCTCTCTTTCTCTCATGCAAACATATCTATTTTTTCTTTTAACTATAAAGAACGTTGGCTAGAGATGGGTTTATCGCAACACGGCATAATACCCTAAAATTAATTACCATAGCTTTTCAATTACTAGAAGATTTTAAGGGTGAACTTATTAATGTATCCGGTGCATTAAAATAAAAAAATAAAAATCAACCTTACAACAGCAAAAACATATTATTACTATGACTGGGAATTAAACCTTTCTACGCAGGGTATTTAACATGGTCGATCGATATAGGTTTTATCGAAAATGTCGGTAACTTGTCATCGTCCGTAACTGGTAACCCGAGCACGACTGCAGGCCGCTAACGAACAACCAACAGTTCACAACAACTAAGCGTTCCTAATTTATTTGACGTGAACTCTTGTTTGTTCGTTGGTTACTTGTAGTCATGCACGGGAACGATGACAAGTTACCGACAGTATCGGTAAATCCTTTATCGATCGACCATGCTAGGACCCCAGGAACTGGAGTCAACTACGCTCCCAACTAAGACCGAAATCTATTTCGTCTATTAAGTGATTTAATGACATAGAATTTCGATCGAGTCTTTCTGCCGAATTTCAGCTCTGTCGGATTTCGGGAAGTAGGTTGATTTCCACTTTCATACATTCATTCAATCAACAGTGACATTCAAAAAGATATAAGTATTTAAAAAAAAATTAAAATGCAATATTATCTATATCAATGTTAGTAAATTATTATCGCAATCGGAGCATGTGTGATGCGATGTGTGCGTATTGGGCCTGGGGTGCATGCGGGGGTGGGTTCCCTAGACTCCTGGCACACCTTCCCGGGCCCGTGACGTCACGCCAGCCCCGCCCCCGGCCCGGCGCGTTGTCATGGTGAGGCTGAAACACCACCAGCTCCACCCGGCACCACCCGCTGGAACCCTGGCACCCGAACACCCGAACAACACCCAACAACACCCGGTACCCAAACAGTCGGCCAACCAACCGACAGCCGACAACCGACAGCCGACAGCCCGGGGTGGCATCCGGGACGCATCGCACTGACTAATTCGAAATAGATGAGTTCGATACACCATTTCAAGACTGAAACAACTCCAAATATCTCTCTTAGGTATTTTATTTAGTCTTTGCAAATAATTGATCTTTGTGTATTGAATTATATTGTATAAAAGAAACTTAAGCGGCCTTTCATGGAAAACTTAAATTTGGATTTTAGGCCAAAAACCAAGCCGAAAAATTATTTTTAAATTGCAAGGTGTGAAAAATATGGATATTTGCCACTTCATTTAATTTTGTTTTAAATTATAGAAAATAGGATAACATAGATATTCGATTTTTAACGATTTATAGGCAATTTTGAAAATTATTTCTGAGTTAACGATAATTACTTATCTTACAAGTGACCGATTTTCTTCGGAACACAAATTTATCAAATGCTTGCTGGTACCCGGCATGCGTTGTTAAGCAATTTAATAAAGAAATTGTTTCTCTCTGCGTGTCCTTTCCCATTCGTTCCGTTCGCCTTCCGCCTCCCCTTCCTCTCCCGCGTCTTCTTCCCCTCTCACGTTCCCAATCCGCATCCTCCACCTTCCCTATACCCACTCCACTCCCCCCTTCTCCCGTCCCGCGAACCCCTCTCTCGAGTTCCCCTCCCCCCTCCCGGGTTTCCCTCCCTTCCTCCCGCGAACCCCCTACTTAAGTTCCCCTCCCCCCTCCAGCATTCCATACATTCATTCCCGGTACATTCAGTTTTCAAACAGCTCGCTTGCCACCCATTGCAATATTTTTACACAAATTTCCTAATACCAGAGCTCACCAGTAGTTTTATACAAACCTTGTCCTGACAATAACGAACACAAAAATAAAAGAATTATCCAATTTGGTGCAGTCGTTCGGAAGTTATGCACGTACATACATTTCGGCGATTCATTTTTATTTATATAGAAGATAGAAGATAGATAGATAGATAGATATAGACAGACGAATTAAAATTTCTACCCAAAAACATATTTTTGATACGTTTTAATTTTAATATTATTTTTCATTGTATTAACACAATAAAAAGGGCAAGATTATTTTTTTTATTTTCGGAATTGACAGCCATTTCTCTTAAGTTCCATTGAAAAAATAGTGGTAAATTTTATTTATTTTTAATTATACAACAGATTATTTATCCATGTGTACAAGCTTTGTTATTGACTGAGCGTAGCGAAATCCTTTTGTATTTTATCTCTCTGAAAATTGATATTGGACGTTTGTAAGTTTCCGGTTTAGAAAATCTGCTGCATCCACCTTATCATTCAAGCAAGCTTGATAACTTTGACTACATAAGTTATTAACTTTGACAGAGTTTTCCAGGATGGTACCTACCTGCCTGAAGAAAGTTTGACAAAAGAAATATCATTGGGATAATGACGTTTCTTTAGAAATTGTATAGTTCCATATTTGAATTGATTTTGATATGTTTAATAATTAAGAAAGTAGGCATATAAGTACCTACATACGTATCATATGATTTCAGAGGAAATTTTGATTTTGAGTTATTACATAAGAGAAATTATGAAACACACTTTTTGATCGTTCACAGAACAACTATTTTTAACATTCTTAACATTTGGGAAGATAAATACGTTTCAGGGTTATTCAAAGAGCGATTAAATATATATTGTGTTTTAAGAATTTCATTCAATAATATTCCATAGCCCTCTTTTTTTTACATTAAGTCCACACAGGAGGCCCTGAGAAAAATAATTTCCCTCAGGGCCTATGTCATCTTTGAAGATGCTGTGTGGAGGGTCTTTTTGAGGAAAGGAAGGAGTGAACACGGGTCTTGAAGAGACCCATGTTATAGGAGGGAGGAAACATAGAGGCCGGCAAATCGTTCCACAGCCGAGCCTTTGAACTCAAGAATGAGTCATAGAAATGACCTGTTCTCATGTGACTAATGTCAACCGTGTACAAATGTTGGGCGCGTGTTTGGCGTGTTTCCCGACTATGCACCGGTGCCGAGGGGACCAATGACGCTAGTTCCTCGGAACATCTTCCATTGTAATACCGGTAGAACAAGGACAGCATTCCCACCTGACGCCTGTGCTCTAAAGATTGCAGTCCGTCTGTTAAGATGGGAGAATCTATCAAGCGGACCGCCCGTTTCTGCACAGACTCAAGGTTTTTTTTAGGTATTTTGGAACTCCAGACCAGAGGTGGCTGCCAAATTCAACCGTGGGGCGCACTTGTGATTTGTGCAGTGTTAGCAGTTGTGTACTATTAAAGTATCTGCGGACCCTGTACAGGTACAGTTTCTGAGAGGCTAACTTAACTCTGGTTTCGATGGAGCCCCCATCCCTGAGCTGGTCACTTAGAGTTACACCAAGCATATCGATGGAGGTCCTGTTCGGAAGATTGCTTCCTCTAATTATTATTATAGATTAATGTAAAATCAAGAAGGAAAAATCACAGAAGTGATAATCCGATAGATTTGTGTTATGGTTGTGTCTGTGTGTCCGAATTAAGATATATATTTTTTTACGGAGAAATTCAAATATTGAAATTATATCTTAAACGGTCACCGATTAATCTCTCTCTAGAGCAGTACTTTCTGGAGCAGTACTCCAATGGGAACAGTTGCTCGCAGTGGAGTACTGCTTATTCCACTTTTAACCGTAATCTGCAGTGAAAATTGAGTTAATAATTCTGCAAAGAAAATTCTTTCATATCTCGTTAACTGTATTGACATTAGAAAATGTATTAGAGATATCAGCGAAATGAATTTAATGATGGTTATAACTTGAAAGGTCTTATTTGGTCTTGTTTCTGTCTTAAATTGATGCATCGAGTTATATCTTAGGCAATTATTGTAATAACTACTGATATTGAATGCGGCGGGATATATGCGTAACTACATACGTTACCAATTTCGGAGAGCTGGTGACCGGACAACTCATAATAATAAGACTTCAGGACCTCCCTTGAAAAGTTATGAGAAGTGAAGACAAAATTTTATGAAATGGTTAAATAGGTTACGTTAAGTTAGGTTATGGGTTATTTTTCAATTGTTTTTTCATAACTTTTAATGACTTTTCAAAGGGGTGTTGAAATGCCACTTTATTCAGTTGTCAGAGAGATTAGATTCAGAGAGCTCTATTCAAATGGTATTATTGGTGTGGTGTTCATAGCAGAGAGAGCAAATATCCTCACCGACGTGACATGTAGAACGAAATAGGAACATTTTTAAAAAACTATTTTTTTTAATGCTAATGAACCAATTTTTCCAGTAGTGCCATTTATGTGGAATTAAATTTGTGTTTATTTTTATTAAATTAAATATGTAAAAACCTACCCAGGTACTTTTATATTTATCATATATATCATATAATATTGAAGATGTTTTTATGTATGTATTACAATTACAGGATTTACTACTTTATTCATCTCTTCCTTCACCTATATAATGCCCTCTTTATGGTATTGTAGCAATTGAACGTGCTACGTAAACACAGTTAAAAGAAAGCTCTAGAATCATCGGTTGATAGTTTTTTATGTGCCATTAAAATTTTCACAATGTTATCAACATATGGAGTGTGACAGTTAAAAAAAATAAACAGTACAATTTGTTTCAGCTTGCTGTTCAAAAGAATTGGAATTTGAATTGCTTGAATTTGAATTCTTAAGTAAGTACTTCTCACAGTGCAGGTAGCTACAGTACTCCCTCCCCAGACAACGCAGACATGGCTGCGGTGGAAAGAGGAATAGTCAGATACCGAGGTGATCGGGAAATCGAACTCGCCTTCCAGAACGAGTGGTTGTGTGTGTCCGATCCTTACTGCCATCGAACAACGGAAGGGTTGGTTGTGATGTGGCGGCTGGTGACTCTGATGCGGTTTGCGAGTGTGATGTGAAACTCTCAAGATCTTGAGCAACGTATGCTGGTTTGAGGCGGTCGATGCTCACGGTGATTTCCTTCCCTTTTACCAGTATGGTATATGTTCGTTCGTGCCGACGAACGACTTTATGAGGGCCACTGTAGGGTTGTTGAAGCGGGCTCTTGACTGTGTCGTCCCTCAGAAAGACGTGAGAAGCTGTGGGAAGATTTTTGAAGACGAAACGATGTCCATAACCATGGCGGGTACCTTCAACTGGTCTCAGCTCGTTGAAATGTTTCCGTAGTTCCTTGAGGAAGCTTCCGGTGTCGTCGTTAACATTAGGTCGTGCTGTACATAGAAATTCGCCGGGTAAGCGGAGCGGCTCGCCGTATACTAGCTCGGCTGAGGTTGTCGCGAGGTCATCTCTCCAAGCTGCTCTGATTCCCATGAGTACGGTGGGAAGTGTTTCCGTCCAACGGTTATTCTGATGGCACTTGATCGCTGCTTTCAGTTGACGATGAAATCGTTCCACCATGCCATTTGCTGCGGGGTGGTATGCAGTTGTATGGATTTGCGTCGTGCCTGCCAGGAAATTCAACTGCCTGAACAGCCTCGACTCAAATTGTCTCCCTTGGTCCGTAGTAATGCGGAGTGGAGTGCCGAATCTTGTTATCCAGCCCTTGTAGAAAGCACGCGCCACTGTTTCAGCCTCTTGGTCTGGGATCGGGAATGCCTCTGGCCATCTCGTGAATCTGTCTACGCACGTGAGACAGTATCGGCATCCTTCTGAAGAAGGCATGACGATTATGTCGACGTGGACGTGCTCGAATCTAGCGGAGGGTCTGGGAAAGGCTCCCAGGGGTGCTGACACGTGCCGTGTAATCTTGCTTCGTTGGCATTGAAGGCAATTGCGTGCGAGCTTAATAGTCTCAGCTTTAATGGCCGGCCAGACATAACGTTGAGTTATGAGCTTAACCGTGGCCTTAATTCCAGGGTGAGCCAGCTGATGGACCGCATTGAATGCCGCAGGTCTGAACTTCTTCGTGACGAAGGGTCTGGCTATGGTAGTTGAGACGTCACAGTAGAGATGCGCGTCAGTACCCGGAATATTAATCTTTTTAAGTTGTAGGCTAGAACTTCCTTGCAAGTGTTGTTCCAGTTCAGGGTCGCACATCTGGTCAGCTGCCAGCGCTGCGTAGTCCAGAGGAGTATCTATCGTCTCGACCCTGGAGAGAGCATCCGCGACGATGTTGTCTTTTCCGGAGACGTGTCGGATGTCAGTTGTGAACTGGCTGATATAGTCCAGATGGCGGAATTGCCTTGGTGAGCATTTGTCTGCTTTTTGTTGGAAGGCGAACGTGATAGGCTTATGGTCTGTAAATATGGTGAACGACCTGCCTTCCACCATGTGGCGAAAGTATTTCACAGCGAGATAGATGGCTAGTAGTTCTCTGTCGTATGCGCCATATTTCTTTTCAGCTGCCGAAAACTTCTTCGAAAAGAATGCTAGAGGCTCCCAGTGACCTGCGACGAATTGGTGGAGTGCGGCACCGGCTGTAGTATCAGACGCGTCGCTGACGATAGAGAGTGGGGAGTCGCACTTCGGGTGAACGAGCAGGGTTGCCTGGGCCAGAGCTTCCTTGCACTTGCTGAAAGCTTCTACTGTTTCGGCAGTCCAAGACACGAGTTGTTTGCCTTTTTGGTTCCCTTTTAGGAGGTCATTGAGTGGAGCTTGTGTCCTCGCGGCGTTGGGAATGAATCTTCTGTAAAAATTTATTGCTCCCAGGAAACGGCGGAGATCCTTGATGGAAGCTGGTTGGCTGTAGTTGTTGATGGCCTCCACTTTATCTGGGAGGGGTGAAGTGCCAGCGTCGGACACCGAGTATCCTAGGAATTTGACCTTAGTCAGGCCGAAATGGCATTTGGCGGTGTTGATGACAACACCATATTCCTGCAGGCGCTGGAATAATATCTTGAGGTGGGCTAGGTGCTCTTCCTCTGACGTTGAGGCAATAAGGATGTCGTCTATGTAGGCGTAACAGAAATCTAAGCCTCTGGTAACCTCGTCCATGAAGCGTTGGAAGGTCTGGGCTGCGTTGCGGAGGCCGAAAGACATCACCGGAAATTCGAAGAGTCCGAATGGCGTAGTGATTGCTGTTTTCGGAATGTCCTCGGGAGCCACAGGGATTTGATTATATGCCCGCACCAGATCAATCGTTGAGAAGATCTTGGTGCCGCTCAGTGCCTGTGCAAAATCTTGGATGTGGCGTACGGGGTATCTGTCCGGAATAGTTCTGGCGTTCAATCTTCTATAATCGCCACATGGTCTCCACTGGTCGTCCTTCTTGGGTACCATGTGCAAGGGAGATGCCCAAGAGCTCTCGGAAGGTCGAGCGATTCCGAGACGGACCATGGCCTCGAACTCCTTCTTGGCGCGTTTTAACTTGTCAGGAGCAAGGCGTCGTGGGCGTTCGACTGTTGGAGGTCCTGGCGTGGTGTTAATATGGTGCAGTGTTGCGTGACGAACTTCCCTCCTGGCGCGGTCAGGGCGAGTGATGTCAGGAAACTGTTGAAGAAGCTTATGATACGGGGACGTTCCTGTGACCGTCTTAATGGAAGCGATCTTGTTGTCGCTTCGTTTTCCCGTGATGGTCAAATTCGTCACCTGGTCCAGCAGCCGTTTATTTCGGACATCCACCAGTAGCTCGTACTTGGCGAGAAAGTCTGCCCCGATGATTGGCCTGGAGACGTCTGCAATGACGAAGCTCCAAGTAAAGTCGCGTCGCAATCCCAGATCCAGGTTGAGCGTTAGGCTGCCATAAGTAGCGATTGTGCTGCCATTTGCTGCTGCCAGTTCGTATGTCGCTTTAGTGGGGCGTCCCTGGACAAGGCGTCGTGGGAAAACGCAGAGATCTGCGCCGGTGTCTATAAGAAATTGGGTACGGGTTACCCTGTCGGTAACAAAAAGGCGACTGACTTGGTTGGGGCTGGTGCTGGTCGCCATCAGTTTGGGCCCCGCGCGTTTTCCTGCTGGAAGTTGCAGGGTTTGGTGCACTTGCTTGCCTTCGTCCCATACTTCCAGTGGTACCAGCATGTTCCCTCGGGCTGACGACCTCTGGACCGACTGCGGGAACGATTGCTCCAACGATGCGGGGTGGCGCTCCTCCTATGCTGGCCAGAGCGTAGTGTCGAAACTTCGCGCCTCAAGGTAGCGAGCTCTTGTTGGAGAGGCTGCATCAACCGCGCCATCTGTGTAACCAATGAATCTTCGGACGATGGAACAGCCACTGAGTTAACTGCCGGTCTACCAGCATAGTCTGCTATGGCGTCGGCCAAGCTGGCCACCTTGTCAAGCGGAGTGTCTTGCTGCGTAGCCAGAACCACCTGCATACTTCTAGGAAGACGACCCATCCATAGGGTTCTCAAAACCTCATCGGGCACAGCGCTGCCGGCGAGGGTGCGCAGGTGTCTCAAGAATTGGGAGGGTTTACGGTCTCCGATTTCTTCATGTTCCAGAAGTCTCCTTGTCTTCTGCTCCTGCGTGGAGCTGAGGCGTCTGGTTAGTTCATATTTTAATAGTGCATATGCACCGACCTCAGGGGGCTTCACAATGATGTCCCGGACTTCTTGGGCGTGGGCGGGATCCAAGGCTCCGAGAATGAAACCAAATTTTGTGGCATCCACGGTCACTCCTGCTGCCTCGAAGCTGCGCTCCACCATAGCGAACCATAATTCTGGGTCATTAGGGTCATTAGGGCAAAAAGGCGGAATGCGTACTGCCACTCGGTTGACCTCAGGCGGTGGATTCCTGATGTTGGGTTGCTGGTTACTTGTCGTTGGTTGCTTGTTGCTGGTTATTGGTTGCTGGCTGTCCTCAGATGTTCCGCTCACAAGAGACATGATGATGATTGGTGCGCGAAATTTATCACCGAAGAGTTTATTTCGTGCGCGACGTGCTCGCGGTAGACGTACTTGCACGCGTCGTGTTCACTGTTGGATTCACAAATGTAAACTTCGTGGTCACTAATGTGAACGTCGGGGTCACCAATGTAGCAATTGAACGTGCTACGTAAACACAGTTAAAAGAAAGCTCTAGAATCATCGGTTGATAGTTTTTTATGTGCCATTAAAATTTTCACAATGTTATCAACATATGGAGTGTGACAGTTAAAAAAAATAAACAGTACAATTTGTTTCAGCTTGCTGTTCAAAAGAATTGGAATTTGAATTGCTTGAATTTGAATTCTTAAGTAAGTACTTCTCACAGTGCAGGTAGCTACAGTATTAACCCTCAATTTAAATCATCTTTCTGTTTGAATTGTATTTTTTAATTTATTTATTGTTTCTTTACACTGCAGGTAAAAATGTTTACAATACATTTTGTTACCTCACTAGGACAAGCCTGTGTTGAGGTTAACAATAATTATACAAGTTAACAAAATTATACAGATTTTGAAAGAACAATATTGTTGTATTTCTTACAGATTGAGATTATGTTATGGGTACCTACTAAACTGATGGCGCTAGGTAGTACATTAATGTAGACTTTTAGGGTGACCATAGTTTTGAGATCATTTAAAATAAAATAAAGTTTTTTTGTTTTGTTTTTAAGGATTAAGTTGTAAATAATGAATATATGTATATAATTTAACATGCTATAGATTTGGCAAGAGGAAGATGAACAAAAACGGTTCAAACAAAAATAATATTATTTTAGCTTATTATTATAAACATACTCATTTAGCTAATAATTTAGAAAGGACAAAGTAGAGAAAATCAATTGGCAATCCTCGACTAACACAAATAATTTAAGATTCTTTTTAAAAGTGTACAAGGAATTAGATGACTTTATATGTTCTGGAAGGCTATTAAATATGAGTGGAGCTTGATAGAAATAATTTCTTTGACCAAAAGAAGATTTAGTTTGAATTGCCATAAAGTTCAGACCAGAGCCAATTCTCGTAGTACGAATTTGCTGTGTTCTTTCTGCAAAATTAATATTACTAAAAAAACTACAAAGCGTTTGTGTAATATATAACTGTTTTACGTTCATTACATTACATTCCTTAAAAAGTAAATGAGTTGGATATTTAATTTTTTTCTTGAACATAACTTTAAGAATCATTTTTTGGGCAATATTAAGTGGTTCTATATAAGTCTTTGCGCAGGATCCCCAGCACACTATATTATAAGAAAGCAGAGACTGGATTATTGCAAAATAAACAGTTTTTAATTTTTCTTTGTCTAGTATATGTCTCAGTTCTTTAAAGATATAGGTAAGTCTCCTAGTATTATTTACTAACATATTAATATGATCATTCCATTTCAATACATACTGTATAAATCAGTATGTATCTTACCTTAAATATTCTTATGTTATAATTAAATATTCTTATGTATGATACTCATTATGTACCTCTACGCCTGTCTCAACACAGGTATACCCTAGTGAGACAGGCATCGAATAATGTAATGTAAACATACCTTATATAGATAAATAAATTAAAAAAAAAAAAATTACATTAACAGGAGGCCAAGAGGAAAATAATTTTCCTCACGGCCTATATCACGGTCTTTTGGAAGGAGTGAACATGTATTTTAAAAGAATAAAAACAGTTGTTTTTTTGAAAAACCTGATATTGCGATCGAGTAGTCTATGTAAGACTCTGTAATAGTATTTAAGGGACGCACTTGAATTATTTTAAACAGTGATTTCTGACATTATTTGGAGTAAAAAATGTAAACGAAATTTTGGTCTACGGTGATAATTTAGAGGTCTTTTTTTTTCAAAGAAAATAAGTTTTTTCACATGTCGTCACTAGTCACTCAGTCGAGTGATTGCCAAACCCCTTACCCCGCCCCTAACTCTACCAAAAATGCTGATTTTTTTAATATTTTGTTTAGAAAAAAAGTGTCGCCGGAGACCGAAATTTCATTTACGTTTTTTACTCCGTATAACGGTCAAATTAAGTCAAGTACATCCCTTAAAAATAATAAATAAAAATATAAATAAAAAAAATAAAAAATAAATAAATAAAATAAATCCTTAAATCCTGTACATAAAAATTGACTTGGTTTTAATTTCTTCAACAGGTCCGATTAAAGAAATTTCGATTATAAGGATTATTTTCGTTCTTGTAATTTTTACAGCTTTTACCGACTGGAATTTCAATCACAGTTAATGTCGGCTATGAGTTGAGGCTTTTAAATATTTCTAATTTGGTTAAATTGGGTTCTATGATGGTTGATCTGCTGACAGTTGGCTCCCCGGCATACTTATATACAATATGCAGTCGGTTTAGGGAAAATATGGTATACGTTATTACATAAAATATAACTAAGTTACCCCGATGGGAATGCATAAAGGAAAAATCTGATTGTCTATATACTGTCAATACTGTATATTAATTCGTTTAATACTCGTATCAACTTATTAATAAAGGTATTTTTGAGGTCGATTTTTTGTTTGAAATTGGTAAATAATGCTCAAAAATTTAAAATTTTATAATAAAAATCATTTCGTGGGGCAAATTGTCTGGTCACCAGTAAATAGTAACCCTAGTTGATTATAAAATACGTTAGTGAATCATTATTGATTACGAAAAAAATTTTAAATTATTCGTCGTTGCAAAATTTCTTAACCATAAACTATCGAATATAATTCACGTGGCATTGTGTCAAGTGGTGTTTTGAATGACAAATTCGACGTGACGTGGTGTGATAAGTTCGTTAATCCTAATAGGATCAACGCTCGCCACTGCTGGGTCCGGTCTAGCGGCAAAGCCAGCTCCGATGATTCCGAGATCACGTCTCGCAGCCGCCACCAGCCCCGGCCACATCTACTGCCACCGGGTCCGCAGCGGCCCTCGCTGGACCGGCCAGCTAATCGCATTACCCGCCCGCCGCGCCGGAAACAATCCAATAATTGGCCGCATCGCAATTAGCCGCCGTTCGAATTTTAATCCCTTCATTTTGAATTTCCCGCCTCATTTTGAATTTCCCGCCGCGCCGAGAGCACCTCCTGCCGGCCGGCCAATTCATTACGGAAGCTCGCTAAGTAAGGCCTAAGCCCCACCGTCGAAATAGGTAACCACATGTACCTGCCTGCTGGTCACCAGGGTCGAAGCCGAGGAGAGACATGTGAAGTGATGGTGCCAGGCGTACACCCTGAGGGGCGTACAAACCGTACAATTAAACAAACTCCTGTTTACGTACCTCCCCAGCTAGATAAACAGCCTTCCTAAAAAACCCCGTGAAAATTTTATTCAATTGATAAACAACCGTGGATGTGAAAACATTATGAATTTTTTTTAATAGTTCAAGGAAATATATATGTGTACATTGCTTACACAGCCAGAGGGGGTTGTTTATTTATAGTATATGCTTATTTTAATAAAAAAATTCCGAACGAATTTTGGAATTTTTATTAAAATACGTATTATAACTGTTTTATTTTTGAAGATGTCGTAAAATAGTAAAATCATATAGATACCTTTATTGAAACTAGATAAAATTAGCTTTTGATTTTTGTATGTAAAATATCTTTTGTTTTAAAAATTGCAGTATTTTAAGCTTCAAGCGTCAAAAAAGTAAAAAAAAAGCTTATCTTTAACATATTCTATTATAAATATACTCTGTATTAATGCCGTAAATATATTAGTGCCGTAAATATATTAGTGCCGTAAAATAGATTAGTGCCGTAAATATATTAGTGCCGTAAATAGATTAGTGCCGTAAATTTACTCTATATTATTCTTAATTAATAAATAATTGTTAAATAACAAAAATAAAATAACTAACGAATGCCGTTCATTCACTCATTCACATTCATACATCGCCTCATACATACTCTCCCATTATTCAGCCCGACTAAAGTATTGGACTAACTTGATTGCGCCATGTTTTCCTAGAACGTCCCCGACTTCTTCTACCATTCAAATTTGCATCATATATTCTCCTTTCTTCGTTCATTCGCTGTACATGCCTAAACTATCTGATCGTCCCTTTCTAAATCTTACTCATTACTCTTACATCAGCCTTGTATTATTTGCGGATCTCCACACTTTTTTCACAAGATGATAATACATAGTTTTACCACACGTACTCTGCAGGAATCTCATTTCTACAGCATTCAGTTTACATTCACCCTTCCTTCGTCAGTTCCATGCTTCAATGCCATATATCAGGGTAGGTACGTGCACTCCATTGTGGACTGCTAGTTTGGATTCTTTGGATAATTTTTTTTAGCGCCAACCGCGTTTTATCTTCCAAGTAGAGTAATTTGCATGTATCCTTCGTTCAATATCTCTCTCAGCCTTCCCATCTCTCGTAAACACACCTCCCAAATACAAACCCATCCACCTTCTCCAAGTATTCATCGTTCAAAACTATATTCCACACTGTTATCGTACTTTATCTTTCAAAAACCGTGACTTAAGACTTACTTACATTCATCATTAACACATTCTTCATACACTAGGTAAGTTCATCCTAGACACGAGTGACTGTAGATCTTATATAATGTTAGAAAGTAGCATACAACAGGCAACATACTTTCAGATTACTCAGTTTCGCGCCCAATCCCACCTTTTTTCAATTCTCGAA
Organism: Limnephilus marmoratus; assembly: GCA_917880885.1. NCBI lineage: Eukaryota > Metazoa > Arthropoda > Insecta > Trichoptera > Limnephilidae > Limnephilus > Limnephilus marmoratus. The sequence continues at coordinate 54,211,857 of OU862909.1, read as the reverse complement.
AATCCATTTATAGATTGAATAACCACACTGACATTACGCAGCCACCTTCTTATGTCAATCCATCCCGTAAAACGCTTGCAACTCTTCCCATCTTACTTGCGTACTTCTGAATTAGAACCTGTGGATTCCGGATTCGTAGCCAAGGATTGTAACCACTCAACCACATCGACCGGAATTACTAGGAAAAGAGATTGAAAATATGGATGGTAATTCTACAATTAGTCCCCAGTTCTCTAATGTTTTACAAAAAATAATTGCCAACCGTAATGCTTACGGAAATAGAAAACGGCGAGAAATAGTTAATTTATGGCAAGATAATATAATTTTTTTTCACGTACAAATTAAATGATGAGGCGTTTTTATTAATGCTGAGGCGTTTATTTCTAAAAGTTGCCCATGGTGCCAAAATACCTAACCCCGGCTCTGCCACTTCCCTGGGCATTGGCGATCGGCGATACACGAGATTAATTGGCCGCCGTCCGCCGCAGTGTCCATGCTAATAAATTACTTCACATAATATTGTGCGAAACGGGAAATTCGATGGTAAAACTTCCAACTAAATACTTTCATGTGAAATACTATGTACTCACCCACATACATGGTCGACGGTTTGGCTTGATCGAACATGGTGACATGGAACTTTGCTCACATACGCGGCAGAATATGTAGTTAAACTTAAAACACACACAAGGTAAAAAACCTTTTACCTGCACCTTTATAAATAACTAATCTGTAAAAATGTAAGTAAATAAGAACTTGTAAGCTTTGTAAGCTTTCATAAAAATCTCCAGTCCTAAAGAGTCCTAAGTTCTCCAGACTTTAAAAATAAATATGAACTCTATCTTTGCTACTAATCTTCTCATAAATGTAATACCAACAGTAATGGAGGGTAGCAAATGTAAAATCGTGCATTTTAGTGTTCTTTGGGTGCAAAGTAGAATTTTCACCAAGAATAAACATCTGTTTGTAAATAATAAAATTAGTTCCTCTTATAGTGTTCCCTTTGTAAATTGTCTCCCATTGCCCCTCTCTCCTCTACCCACTTTCATATTTTCATTGATTCCATTGTCTTATGTCCATTCTTTTTCAATTGACACCATTGTCTACGTCTATTATTTATAATTAGTATCAATAAAAAACCCTGAAGAAGTGAGCATTGCTCACGAAACATGTTGGTTTTGTAAACAATAAAAGTGGTAAAAACGAAGTAATTTATTAATTTAAATAAAATTAGAGTCTGAGAACTCACAACATATTTGTACTGCGCCCTTGGAGTGATTTTTCATAAAAACGGCTACAAATTATCTATTATTTTTTAATGCTCGTCGTTGCGTACCCACCAGAGCAGCGATATATGTATCATCAAGAGGCTCAGACAAATCTTGAATTTCAGTCAAACATCGAGCAAGAATTTCGGTCCCAGAATCTTTTTAGAATCGATATCAAACATTGAAGGTTGCCCACCACTTTCCCACGGCGTTCTAAGGAAACAGATGGTTTCCTCCTTCATCGTACTCGTCAGGACTCTAATTTTGTGTTTATAAAGAATCTACTTTTTTATTTAAAATGACTCTAGACCCCCATTGTTCGGGCATACATTGTTAGCAGGCAGTATGCGAGTGCGTACGTGTTGTTAGTTATTTATTTCATAGTATCACGTCTCATCTCCGCCACCTGATGTAGCTGAAATAAAAGTTTGTTAATATGTAGGAAGAAATGTTAATAGAATTAAAAAAAATTTACATATTATGATGATATTGTTTGACTTAACCATAGCAGCTGAGCTAGAGTCATCCGGCAGTCCCGCCGAGGATAAGCGGAGCCATCAGTCCAGTCGCAAGCGAGACTCGGTGTCCGCGCCCCTAAGCCGGCTCAAATCAAACAAAAAAGCGTCGAGCGAGACGGTACGCACGCTGAGACATGTACGAAGGAGCGTAAAACAATCTAGCATGAACGCGCGTGGGTACGGGCCATTAATATTTACACGCTCTGGGGATGCGGTCATCCATCATTTACGGTTCATAATCGAAATTTTACATCCGCTATCAATTATATTAAATATATTTTATAAAATATTAACAAATTAGCTCAGATCCGTGAACAATCACGTGAAAATTGTAGAATTGTTAATCGCATGTTAGCTATATGAAATTAGCTACATTAATAAGATTTTAAATAGCTACATTAATAATATTGTGAATATTAACCCACATACATTTTTTAAAAATAAATACACATTTCAAATACAGAATATATTTGAAAATAATTTTCTAGCATAACACATAATAAATATAAATTGGTATAAAATAAATCTGGGATAAAAATATTTAATAAGTAGTAGGAACTATATAGATTGATCGATTTATATCAGATCAGTTCCGATTTTCAAAATGACAGATAATTTCATTGAACCAGAGCTACAGACAGACACACAACCGAAATCAGTATTTTTGATGATAATCATGCTAATGTTTTGTTCCATCATGCACATAATATGTGTGGCGGTTTTTGTTTCGTGTTCTCTAGTGATAATACTTCAATTCTTTTAGTTGGTAAAAACACTGCAATTTCGTGTTAATAGGTTCTTTCATGATAAGCTATGCTCGAATTATGGAGTTGATGCACTTGTTGAGTCTTTCCAGGACCGGTCTAGTGTAGGCGCAATCTCGCCGGCTTGCCAAGGCGCCAAGGAGCGAAGGTGCTGGTAACAATCTTCGATTACTAAGGTTTTTAGTGGCGCCAGGTGCCGTTTGGCTCAAGGCCGTCCCTGGTTTTTCCTTGAAACCAATGATCCGGTCCCTCAGAAGAGAAGGGAAGCCGTAGAGGCGGCCTTCAGAAAGTGAACGCTGCAACAGCAATGGAGGTCAAAATATTATGATGCGCTGGGGTTGTGTTTCCTTATAATACTTGTAGCTTCCTTATACTAAAATCTTTGTTTTCGTTGGTATATGTGGAACAGAATGATCGGAATATGCAAAATAAATATCATTGCATCGGTAGAAGCCTCATCATTCTCATAAACGTGAATGTCATCGATATATTTGACTAGTTTCTATGGAAATCTCAACGGATCGTTTTTAACACTTGCGCGCATGATTTTTAGACTTTTTAAATTATATTAGTCTCTCTTGCATTTTTATTGCAGTTCTTCAAAAGTCTACTGAATGCTTTTATGGGTGGTTCTATTACAACCATAAATGGTTCATTGTCTTCAATGTGACATTCAATTTTAGCTGCCGTTAATAGTCGGATTAGTCCGCAATGTACAGGTTAATTAACTGCGGTGACATGCTCCATCCCTGCGCAACCCCTTAGCTTAGGTAAAAGCAGTGGCGGTTTTCTCTAATGTGCAGATATACAGTGAACCCTCAAATAATAACGACGAACAAGACTAATTTCGATTATAATATTACTGCAGATTGAACATCGCACCACTACTCCATAGTAAAAAAATCCACCCGTACAAATGAACATCCCGTCACAACTCAATATTAAAAAAAACCCGCCGGTACGAATGAATATTCCGCCATAAATCCTCAGAAAAAATGCCACCAACGGGAATTCGGCCCAACACGGATTTCAGAACGCACAAGGAAGCTAAAAAAACTTAAAATAAAATTTATTAAATTTCTTTACTGTAACTATTGAACGATTTTTTTCCTTCAAAATTAAACCAAAAAAATCTTCCACATATCGTCACAGGTCACTCAGTCGATTAACCGACCAACCCTTCTCCCCGCCTCTTACTATCTAATATCTACTGATTTTAGTTGAAAAAAAACATGTAAACATAATTTGTTTTTGTTTTTAAATCCTGACTGAAATCAAATCCCCATCAATTGTTTGGAAGGCAACTACGCTGAACATTACACGATCAAGGCGTTAGAAATTCATTATGGGTATGAACTGAACCTAAAGATGTTTTATGATAGGACTGTCAAATACATCCAAATTTGTCTATCCTAAAACGGCAATTCCGCCGACTTGCCAAATCAATAAAAAATACAAATTTATCCTGTATAATTAAATAAAAAATAAAAATTGTATGTTTGAATTTTATAACGAATTTTAGTACGAAACTTAAACAATGTTTTTAAAATTTTATAAACATTTTATCATTGTTTATTTATTTATTTAAACGCCCATAGGGCTTTTACATAGAATGCAGTACTTTTTTTAAAAAATACAGTGAAAAGAATGGGTTTACAAAATACAAGTAACACAATATATGTTAAAAAAAAATATAGGCTACATAAAAGATAAGCGTTAAAAAAAATTAGGTTACATAAAATATAAGCGTTAACAAAATACAGGTAACATAAAATATAAGAAACAAAATATAGTCCATAAAATAAAGGAGTTGACAGAAAATTGTAGGCAGGTATTACGAATGTTTTATTAAAAGTTGTAGCATTTTCATATCCACAAACCGCTCTATTTGTGTCTGTTATACCAGTTCTAGTCATGTTTCAAATAATAGTTTGAGAATGTACTGTTGGGATTTTAAAGCTTGTATTTAGAAATTTTAATTAAAATTTATTTATGTAAATGCCGAAATCCAGTTAATCTGACCAGCGTTCATAATGGACCAAACTGTTAAAACGTCCTCGTCCTTGCTAACTCTGGTTCTAGCCAACAAAGGGAGCATGTTCCTATCCGAACTCAATTATGCATATGCCCCCCCACGTATGTATGTAGGTATAACTAGTTTCTTCGGACACAATAGAAACGCCGAATGCACCAAAAACTAGGCACCATAGATCTCTTTATTGTTAAAAAAAGTTCAGATCAGACTCGGCCATTTGTTTCTAGGGTAGAAAGCAGAGGGGTTGGAAGCGCATAAACCAGAATTTCTCAACCAAGTAAGTAAATAAAAAACAAAACTTTTTTTTCTGCAATTATTGATTTTAATCGTTTTGTGTTGATTGTAAACGTAGTTTAAAAAAGCAGCATTATATAACTTGATTTATTTGAATTAAATATGGTTCTGAAATATTTGGCTAATTATATGTTTGATAGAAGAAGAAGTGCGGCAAGCAGTGTTTTGCGTCCTCTCTATAGCTCAGTGTTAAAAAAATGCTGAGCTCAGCATCAAGACAAAGATGGCAGTGTTTAAAACGGTATACCGCCCGACGCTCACTTGCGGCCACCAGACATGGATGCTAAATGAACGAACACGCTCTAGAGTCCAAGCTGCCGAAATGAGGTACTTGAGAGGAGTGGCAGGCAGTGGCGGCCGCTGCCCTGAAAACGTGGTGGTTCACTGATAATCCGTTAATAATAATATAACTAATAATCCGTAACTATGAGATAACGATTACTAAGCAACAATAGGTAAAAATGATCCCACTAATCTTATTTGGAGAGAAGATCTATTTTAAGCTGTTTTCGAAGTGCGAAAACTTCTACATATCGCTATTTAATTAAAAAAATTATTTTTCGGTACTAACAAAATAAAAACACTAAATCTTAAATTTCAACCCAAAAAAATCTTTTTTTTACAATGTTTAATTTATTTATTTTTATATTTCTTAAAATAAAATAAAATATTTCATAAAATAAAATAAATTTCAAAGTAGTGTAAGAAGAATATACGATGCAAATGTGAACGGTAGGAGAAGTCGGGGACGCCCGAGGAAGACATGGCACGAGCAAGTGAATCAGATACTTGAGTCCGGCCATGTCGAAAGTCGGAATAATAGAAGAGAATGTATGAGACGATGTATGAATGTGAGTGAGGCAAAGAGTGTGTGCCAAGACCGAGTTATTTGGCGGTCCGTCCTCTCTGCCTACCCCTGTGGGGAAACGGCGTGATGGTTGGTTAGTTAGTTTTATATTTCATTTTAAGCAGGATACAAACAGTATTTATAAACAATGTATAAACAGCACGAGGGCAAAATTGTCAAAGTTACCTATGAAAAAATTGTATTCCTTAATGATTTGTGTTTTATAATTTAAAACACCGATCAATAAAAAAGCAAATATATGTAAAACTTAGGTATTTGCTGTACCTTTTGATTAAAAAAAGAATTATTCAGTTTGGTTAAGTATTTTGGTCTTAAATCCAAATTTAAGTTTGTATGATAAAGGCCGCCGGGTGGCACACCGAAATAGCTTAATTTTTCATACATATGGCCGGCGTTGCGCGCTGGCGATGTTTGGGATATTCGATACAAAAACATAATTCGTTCCGCTTGCAATTGGCCTGCACACCGGACAGGGTAAATTCGCGCGGAACTTTGAAAATTTGCTTTCCCTGATTCATATTATATTATGCATTATATTGGTAGGTGATATTTTTAATGAAATTCATAGATTTTATATATTTCGGTGAGATAAAGTAATTTTAGACGATATAATTTACCAGTGCTGCACACAAACACACTGTTCAACCAGCCGCCCTTGGTGGCAGGGGTTACGAAATGGGATCATATAAGAAACTCGACGATCCGAGATGATCTAAACATTGAACCACTGCTACTCTTCATAGAAAAATCGCAACTGAGGTGGCTTGGGCATGTACTAAGAATGTCTGATGACCGAATTCCGAGGAAGATACTGAGTGCGATTCCAGAGGGTAGACGTCCAGTGGGCCGCCCCAGACACAGTTGGGCGAGGCAACTCCAGAAACTGTGTGAGGAGAAGATGGGTCTACCATAGACAGAGGCCGAGCAATCAGCACAAGACAGGGCCGTATTGAGGAGCCTTGTCGTTGCAATGGGTCCCCGACCCGAATAGGATAAGGGAAAGAAGATGATGATGATATGTTTTAGACGAATTGAGCAACATCGATCGATAAAATAACAAAAAATTAACATTTACACGTCGATCACGGATATTTGAAATATTGAACGAAATGTTGATTAATTGTTCAGTAAGAAAATAAAAGAAAGCGAAAAGAAAGTTTTTTTATTGTTTCAAAAAATCATGTAATATTCTGTTTTTGTAGACTGAAAATTATTAATTTTGATTATAAAATAACGTTAGTAAATCTTTCAGAATACTTTGTAAATTTATTTTTTTTGCGAATTTCTTTAGTAACGATATTTATACGTCGTAAAAGACACACTTATTTTCCTAGAAATTTTTTGACAACTCAGATCGAAAGAGAAAAAAAAACGGAGAAAAATGACATCTCTGACTCATTTTTGGATGTACAGCATTTCAAATTTCCGCTGTCAATATTAGGACGGTTTCAGCATTCACATTTTTGTTGAAATAAAATAGAAATCAGCAGGATTCCTAAGAAGCATAATATATGATTATTCAACATTTTATTTCGAATACGTAACAATTCGTTTGTGTATATTCTAGAATTGAAAAATACATTTTTTCCTTCTTCATATTTATTTAGCTTTTACCCTTTAAGGATGGGCCATCATTTCAAATTGGAGAGGAGAGAGGAAATATGAATTTAGATATTATTTTATTCAAATGGGAAAATTTCAAAATTATATGGAAGATTGGAGTCGAGTTCAGACCTAGAATAGATGAGATGTTGAATGGGGGAAGGCAATTTTAGATAATGTTTGATAGAAGAGAGGATATTTGTTTAGAGATATTAATTTCTTTAATATTAATCTTTTTTTTTTTAAATTGGGGAATTGTTGAAACCACGGTTTTAATGGGATAGTCCTTTGTATTGAGACATAGCAGGCTCCTTTGGAGTGACTAGCAATATGCCAATAATCTAGCCAAACATTGCAAGATCTATCTTTGAATATGGATAAATATGAGACAGGGGAATCTTGTTTACAAGGGTAACAAATAATTGGATGCTCCTTGTTATGTCAGGGAATCCCCAATATCATAACCCACGATGCCAACATATCCAAAAATCTAAATAAAAGTTACAGTTTTTCCAGAGCTTTGAATGGGGACTATGAGCACTCGAAAAAGGCATACAAAGTGAACATCAGGATGAAGAAGAGTACTGGATTGAAGTTTTTGAAGGGAACAGAGAGAGTCAAACAGAACAAGGGAATGTTCAAAATTATTTTTGATTCTATATTTGAGAGATTCAATTATTGTAAAGGACTCGGTTGAAAATATTCAAAATTGGTTTAAAATTGAATAAAATATTCTGTCATTAGAATTATTGTGGTAAAAAACGTTAATACCTATACAAAAGTTATGAGAGTTTGAAGATTTGTAACCATCAGTAAATAAAAGAGAAGAAGTCGGGCCATTTAGAAGAAATAACGTCATTGAACATATTATTGACAGTACGGGCCGCGAGATTGGAATGACGTTTAAGGATGCCGACCCCTTCTAAAATAATTTCTATAAGGGAATACGATCATTTTGGGTAATTTGAAGATCTGAGAGTGACTGAAAATTTTTACAGATGGCAGCAAGAGGTTTAGTTTGAGCTCTAATTGTAGTACATGAATCTGTTGAGTCGTCGAACAACGAGGCTCTGGGGATAAACTGATGACATTCAGAATTTAAACATTTAAGAACAAATTCGTCAGCAAACGCCAGATAATGATGTGATGATATAAATTTTTTTTTCGCATTTAGTGACTATATTGTGAATATCGGAAGACCATTTAAGTTTACTATCAAATTTTTCTCCCAAAATTTAACTTTATAGGCGTTGGGGATTGGAGAGTTTTTAGATAATATTTTAGGACTGTTTGAGAATGTATCACACTGACTCTTCTGCACTAAAAGTTCAAGACTATTTAAATATTTTTTTTTTTATATTTTCAGCAAATATAATGAATTTAAGACGGAGGTATTAAAATAGTTGATGGTGTAATGGTCAGCATAATTGCCTTCCAAGTTATTGAGCGGGTTTTGATTCTCGGCAGTGGCATTTTTTATTTTATTCTTGAAGTATTTTTAACGTGATTTTTGACGGTTTTGCGTTAATATGTGATAAGTAAGATTACATTCATTTCTTTTCTGTCCTTTTTGTAATTTGTGAACTAACAAATAAATAAAACGATGAAATGAAAAAACCTAAGTATAAACTGTTGCTAATTACTGGATAGAAAACCACCAATAAGATTTATTGACACACTTCTGAAACAAACAAGTTTACAAAATCAATAAACACGATGCAAATAATTTATAAAAAATAAACAAAAACATTTATACATTTCCTGTAAACAAAAAAGAAAATTCCTGTTTCCAAAACACTGGCAAAAGAACACTGGCAGAAGAAAAAGATTTTCCAGAAAGAAGACAAGGTGTGTTTCATGTTATCTTATTTTATTTTCGTATTCAGCATCGCGAGAGAACACAAATTAGACACGAATATGAATTACGAGGGAAACATGCACGAAATAAAACATAAAATAAAAGTTTGTTGAGAAACACCCTTGTATTGTGGTGCTCGCTAAATTAGCAAGTAGGGGAAGCAGAGTTAGATTTCCTCCAGTACCTACCCCCTACCTAGCTACTTGTTTTAATCTAATGCAACTGACCGATTTTGCTGGGCAGAGATGATTTATTCCTACCATTATTTAAAGTTTTCTCTAGGGTTGTCTAGGCTACTGTGAATACACGTTGTATAATTGATCGCTGTAAATACAAAAAATAAAGTAGGTGCCTCTCATTTGAATGATAATCAAGACAAATAAAATAGGGTCGCAACTTTTGAACCAAATAAATAATAATACATTTAAAACGTATCATAATAAATGACTAAAAAACATTATAAATTGTTTTGAAGTTATTATCCTTTAGTCAAATTGCCGAGCGGTCCGACATGCGCCGACTGACACTATTTTCGTAATGACTTACTTGTTTTATGCAAAATGATATTTTCGTAAATTGTAACTACCTACCTGATAATGTGTTCATAAATTTACAAAAATTGTATAATCTTATGTTCTTTCGCCAGGTTAGCTACTTACATTCAGAGAAATGTTTTTTTTTTCTCTCCAATGCTGCTAAAAATATTATATCATAACGAAGAACGAAAATATTCTTGAGTTTTATCATATTTTCACGCTAAACACGCGTTCTTTACAATAAAAATAGTCTTTCTATCTATAGTACAGTACTATGACATATGTGGATGAAAAATTATGACATTTGACACGCAATTTGCGACGTGCTTTTTACAGACAGAAAACAATATTTTCAAGCGACGAAAAGACGAGACAGAATTAGGAAGATACCTTATTTCCTTGCGAATAAAATATATTATTATAGTATGCTCGGAGCATTTTTGCTTCAAAATATAATAAAATTGAATCAAGCGCGATTAGTTATTAGCAAATCCACGGTGGATTTTTTGGCACTCTAGAGGTTATGTTGGTTTTTCAACTATACATACTTTTATTACAGTTTTACGAATCACTGATTCCATTTTATTCATGACAAAATAACTCTATTTGAAATGTCAAAATATAAATTCATGACATATATAACTCAATTTATGAATCATGAAATAAAAACCGCAATTTTTTTTAGCTTGATTTTAAAATTTTGTTAAAGTTTTTGACAAAAAAAAAACAAATCTTGAGACACATGAGGTCCAATTTTGAAAATGAGAAAACAAATAATATTAATATCTAATAATAACGATTTATTCCGGAACGTGGGGAGAATAGTGCAATCCGACAAGTCCCATATGGTTATTCATATTTACATAAAAGATTTTAAAGTAAAGAAACAGGTACATACAATAGAAAAAAAAACTAAAATAGTAATAAAAATAAAATAAATAATCAATAACTATGTAGGGCTCGGGTCAGGGGTGGCGCTTGGTGATGGAAGGCTGCGGTCACCATTGTGTTGTCAGAGGCCTTTTATTTTAAACGGAAATACGTCACAACATAGTTCTACACAAATACTCAATTCCAATAAGCAAAATCGCACCTCGGCGCGTGCCTTCCATAGCTTAGTTGGCTAGGTGCCTGATTAGTCTCAGCGGCCAGAGAGACAGACATCAAGTGAACGGGGTTCGAATCCTACGAAATCCAAAAAAAAAATACATTTTTATTTTTAGAAATCAATGTCCAATCTTCAAACCACTTTAAAAAATCAAGCAAAACAAAAGAAAGCGACATCTAGCAACTAGTTTTACTTCTACCGCGTGTGAATTACACTCTGATTTGTTTTAAAGAAAGGCAAACTTTTCCGGTTTACGAATAATCTGACATTATTTGAAAATCTCCTACTACCATCACAGTAAGCGGAAAATGTTGTTTGTGTCGTGGTGGAAAAGCTGGTTGTCAGCACTGCCTCTAACATAATAAAAAAATATATATTCTGTTAAAATATTAAATTATAAATAAGTACTTTATCGCTTGTCTGAATTCTTGACACAACAAACAGTTCCAATAAGGAAGTTGAGTGAAAAATATTCTGACTTATAAAAAATATGTTCATGTAGATCAAAAAATATCGATTCTAAATATATAAATATATTTCTATATTATTATTCCTAGAATTAGTTAAACGTTCTTAAAAAATGATTAAAAAGCTATAAGCTAAAAACGCTTCATCATTGGTCAAAAGAATTCTGACGTCATCTGTGCCCCGGTTTGTACGATCATGATCGTGCATCTCTTTCTATTACACGAGAGATGGTTTATTTATGATGAGACAGGTTGTATAGGCCAAACGTTTGCTTTACAGACAGAACTGGACAGCAAACTGCAGAAATAAATTAACGTTCATATCACAAAAACATAAAAACCAAACAAAAATACTTAATATAAACACACAAATAAATATTGAGTTTAAATAAATAGAGAAGAAATGTCTTTACCGCGCGTGAAAAAGTGACGCAGCTTTGAAACAACTAAACATTTTAATGTAAACATATATTTGTCTCACTTCCACAAGTCACCAGAACAATACCACCGCTAGTTAGACAAAGGCAGAAACACAAACCTGGGTTGGCAGGGTGGTGTTGCCTACAATTTGAAATTTTACCCAATATAAACAATGAAAAAGAGTTTTGTTAACATTAGTTTGTAATAAAATAAACTAATTAACATTATTTTGAATATATGTTTTTTTATTATACTATATGAGTAAAAGTAAGCATAACTAATGAAATCATTACGATATTTTTTGTTCCAATATTTTTTATCGTACCAATAGTATATACTTCATACTCAAACGGACAGTGCTTTGAAAGGGATTCAAAATGTGTTTTCAAAGTTCTTTTCTCAGCAATCGAATTATTTCCACCCACTTACCACGGTATGCTGCATCTTTAGGTGCCCTGCAAAATTATTAATATAAAACACTTACTAGATAATTACTAGATTATTCATTAATAAACTAAAATAAGTGGTAATGACTTCTTCTGTATGAAGATTAAAACGTAATTTTTATTATTATTTCCAAAATATTTTAAATGAGAGGTTACCTAAATAATAACTTATTCCATAAATTATGTATTTTCCCAATAGTGTGGTAAAACCAAAACGACTTTTTAGTGGCAACATTAAACCTGTATTATAGTATTTGACATTTTATATTTCAAATTTCTGCGTTTTTTAATTAAATATGAATATGTAAACAATAAACTTCCGTGTGAAAAGCTTGTGGAAAGTAATTTCGCTTGATTTATTATGTGTTTGTGTCATTGAATCGCATTCTTTCCCGACATATTTAACCATTTTGTAGAGCTTAACGCTCGTTCGACGAAAACTGTCACTTTATAATACCGTGTTTTACGTTCAGGCGGCGGCGAAGAACCCAAATTCTGACTTTAAAATTAATTTAACTATGAAATCTTAATCAATTTTCTTTTTTTTTTTAATACCATTAATTCTGATGGACGGTTAACATTGATAAGAAAAATTGCTGGAATTCCTTATTGAAGAATTAAAAAAATCTCCATACAAAATGCCAAAGCAACGTGTTGAGTGTGAGTCAAATGACGTCACACACACACCTCGCTCGGATTCCGCCGTTTTGGCGGGCTTAATAAAATTTAAACTTTGAGAATTAATTTATTTATGAAAACGAACTTTAAAAAAAAAAAAAAAAATACCAATATTTAAGTTTGAATGTGCACATTGATAAAAAAAAATAAAAAAAATGGACTCAACTTCCTTATTTTGAAAATCACACTAAATTCCAAGCAAATCCTAGTTCATGGAACCAGAGTTACAATCACTCACAGACAGACCTACAACTGAAATAATAATTTGAACCAAACATTTTGGGAGGGGGTGGGGGGGGTGGTATAGAGGTCATGTCGGGGGTTATTTGGAAATGGTTGGAGATAGGGATACTTGGGGAGGTAACCTGCACAGTGTTTGTTGGTGTGGATGGTAAAGACGTGGCTTATTCGAAGGAATCGACCGGAAAATGTAATACAATTGTGATTGATTGTTCCCAAGGATACGCAACAAATTCAATCAATCAAATTGAAGGATTGGGAACGAGAGAGTGGGATATATAATTATACGGGGTGTTTCAAAAAGCAAGATGCGCTCATGATTGATGCGTTGTGGTGAAATATTTAGAAAATAATAATATTAAATGCTTGAAATTTATACTTCTTTAATACACAAAATTTTTAAGCTGATTTAAAAAAGGTTTGAAGTAAAATAACATTCAAGAAATGCAATTAAATGATTTTTCAGCCCAATTCTATACACTAAAATAATCTGCCGAGCGATTTCATATTTTTTGTGGGATCGTTATTACATAACGGACGTGATCTCCTGTTAGAGTTGTGTGATTTTTATGGCTGTTATTTGCTTTTTCCACGTACAACGAACATTAAATGAATAAATAATCATGCATACTTGCAGGAATTCGTGTTTAAATCGATCTAAACTGAAATATGTGACAATAAATATGTAAAAATCACACAAATCTGACATAAGATAACGTCCGTTATCACGTAATGATCCCACACACGAAGAACATAATAGGGTTTATTTTTTATTTATTTTGTAAGTATTTTAATATCACACATGGGTGAAATTGTTTACGTCTATGATATTAAGTCTTGCCTGAACAGATTATGCTACAGTTTATCCAAGGTGGATATTTTTAATCGCGAACTTCTCGCGAACCAAATACAATCCATAAAATACTATTTCTCTGATGTTTCGTGAATAATGTTATGTTTCTATTGTTTATATTTTTTAATTCCGTTATGATTTGATTATTATGTACAACCAGTCTTTTTGAGGTTACGAATGTATTGATAATTTTAGTTTTTTGAAAATTTTCGTTTTAAGTAGTTTTTCGTATTATGTAATTTTTGGCGTCGTATTCCTTTCTTATAAATTTAATTATTTCCTTTTCCTTATTATACTCTCACAATTCAGGTAAAGTCACAAGAAGGAAATCCATAATTGGTTTATTTTGGCTACAAACTGAAAAAATGTAAACTGGCGGTTTCCCGAAAATGAATAAATAAATAAATAAAATAATATGTTTATTGATTTGATGGCGAAAAAATATTATAAACAAAAAAAAGTTTATGGTTATTATACAGAGTGTAACAGCACGTACCCGAAGTATCTTAACCAGCGATTCCTGAGAATCCTGAGCTATTTTGAAGTAAAAAAAAGTAGATTTTAGTGGTCATTTTGCAATCCGATAATATATTTTTTTCTATTAAAACAACAACAAAAATTATTCATACGTCACCACTAATAACACTCCTACACGTTGCGACGGGATAACGTGAAATGGACGTTGTTTCGTGTGTTACCGTGCTGCTGGAATGAAACGGAGTGCTTATAAACGTGACCCGCTAGGCTATACTACAACTACTCACTTACGATGTTTGATGGAAAAATATTTTTATTATTTTTAATTTAAAAAAAAATATCATCGGAAAGCAAAATTTCGTTAACATTTTACTCTAAATTTACCTAGGAATCGCTGACTAAAATCGTTCGGGTACGTGATGTGACATCCTGTACATAAAATAGTTTATAAAGAAAAAACACCCAGTACACACGATGTATTCATTTTTATTACAAGTTATATAGCTCTAAATGTTTTGTCTTACGGTATTGACGATAGCTCGTACGCCAATTGTACATAATAATAATAATAGCCTTTATTCAGACAGTAAATTACATTACATTATTTATAACATTTATCATGCATCGACTCCCTGTCTGTATGTCACTAGTTGACAACAGCCTCCTCCAACTGTCGCCGTTTCTCTCTATCATTAGCCACTCTTGTCCATGTACCACCTGCTATGGCTTTGATGTCGTCAACCCACCGTATAAAACACCTCGTTTTCTCTTCTTGTCACTTGTGAACCAATTCATGGCTAATTTAGACCATTTTTCACTTCCTCTGATTGTATGGCCTGACCACTTCCACTTTAGCTTTTTTATTGTTTTTGTGACATCTTTTGTTCTTGCTTGTTTCTTAATAGTTTCGATTCAATTGTACATATTTACTTCTAAAAAATGGAATTTGGTGCTTCAATTAAATATTTTGTTAAATGAACAATGAAGCCGTATCAAATTCCGGTTTGTGTCTGTTTATGACTATGGTTCAATGAATTATAAAACTTGGATTTGATTGAATTTATATATCATTTGCTGATTTTAATGAAGCGAACACTACAATATGATATTTAAACAGATTTTTTATTTATTATCTTTTTCAAAATTGGAATTATAATCTTACGTTATTTTTCAGGGTGTGTCCTGACATAAAATAGCCATTTATTGATTGAAATGACCCTATTTTGTCAGATACACTGCCAAAAAATAACAAATGACTGCATTATTAAAATAGTTATTCAATGAAGGACACAGATATAGAAATAATGCGCACTGCATTTTTCTCGTCAATTATAAAAATCTAATCTGTTCGGTGAGATTTAGTGCCAATAATAATATTGCGGCACCATTCAATACTATCGTTTAGTATCTGTGTAAATTAACAGAATTACTAGAATCGTTTAGTATCTGTGTAAATTAACATGTTTTATTTATTTTTTTACTCTTTTTAATACGCCCATGGGGATTATATATTGGGTACAACCAGGGCTGGGCAAAATACATGCTTTGCTGTAATTGAAATACAAATTACAAAATACTTTTTCGCATGTATTTAAAATACGAAATACAAAATACTTTCAAGTCGTGTATTTAAAATACAGTATTTTAACCATTTTTTTCTTCCAAATACAAAATACAAATTACAAAATACAAAATACATTTGGTTTTGGTAGAACCTTTGGTTGCAATAAATTGTCGTAAATGCCCTTATCTAAGGGTGCGTTTCCATAGAAGCAATGTTGAGCAGAGTGAAACAGAGACGTGCAAAAATTGACCAATCATATTGCTCAAAAGACACATTTCATCTCCGCTTCACTTCACGCTCCGCTTAAAATTTGTGGTAAAGGACTCAGGTGTTAGGTAATATAATAATAATATATTATTATTATAACACGACATTTGTAAAGCGCTATTTTGTGTTATTTCTAGTGACCGACCGAAGGTTCGGTTTCGGTTTCGTCAAGGTTCTGTAAAAAAATCTAGTTTCGGTTTCGGCAGAAAATCTGCCGAACCTTCGGCCGCACCGAAACTCTGCATTTGTGAATTATCGCGTGCCGTTTGACTGACTTCGGGTGAGTTCGTGGCTCGTGTGTCATCCACCATCATCAACTGAGTTCGTTGGTCGGTCCGGCGTGCTTGTATTGTGAGTTTATGTGATCACAAACTTCAATTATTTTTATTTATTTCATTCTAATTTTAATTTTATTTAACAAGTGTAAATAAAAATTAAATTATAGTCTCCTTCAACGGAAGCGATCTTCCGAACAGCCCCTCCTTTGATGTGGTTGGTGTAAGGCCCACCGTTCATGGAGATACTTACAATCTACGTAATTGTGACGAAACCACAAGTACCCTGTTGATATACATACTCCTTTTTAATGCTAGTCTCCGTACACGGCGCTATCCGAAATATACTATTTAGTCATATGAGAACGGGTCGTTTCTACGACTCATTCTTGAGTTCAACAGCTCGGCTGTGGAACCCGGCCTCTATGTTTCCTCCCTCCTTCCTCTCCCCAAAAAGACCCTCCATACAGCATCTTCAAAGATGACATATGCCCTGAGAGAAATTATTTTCCTCAGGGTCTCTCATGTGGAGTTAATGTAAAAAAATGTGATTGTAAACGCAATTAAAATTATAATACTCAATTTATGAAGTCCTTACTTTATAGTGAATATAAGTGTAAAAAATAAGCCGACAGTAAACAATAGATTTTAACATATCTAAAAAAGTTTCGGTTTCGGTTTCGGCCGAAACTGAGACAGATATCGAATATTCGGTTTCGTTTTCGGTAGAAAATCCTGTTTCGGTCGGACACTAGTTATTTCACTTCAAGTGCGCTCTACTGTAATTAACTTAAAAATAGTTTAGTATTCAGTCAAATTATTCCTATAGTGCTTGATCTAATACTATGACACAAAAATGTACAATACAAAGCAATGACAAGCATTACATAATATGATACAAATATGATAGAAAATGTACAATAACAGTGCTATTATAGCACAGGACGTGTTGCCAACTCTAAATATTAACACACATAACATATAGCTTTGGATTCTAGCGTTTTTAGTCTACGTATTATCTATGTCAGTTTATTTTTCAATATCATTATTAAGATCGCTAAATGTATTTGAAAATGTATTTTGAAGCCATAAGTATTTGAAATACAAATTACAAAATACCTCAGCCCCAGGTAATTGAAATACCAATTACAAAATACATTTTTAGGAAGTAATTGAAATACAAATACAAAATACGTATTTGTATTTCAAATACGTATTTCAATTACAAGTATTTCAAATACTGCCCAGCCCTGGGTACAACACATCTTTACTTAAACTCCGTAGGTATGAATGATGATTTGATGAATTGGCGAGTTTGTTACATAATTTTTTTTTGTAAATGGTCCTATATGCATACCTACTCTTAAATTAACTGGACTCTAAGTTCGCAACTGTCGAACTACGAATTTACAGTTATGCTTCGCCAATCTCGAAGTGTATATTTTTAAAGTATTTTGTAATAAGAGTCTTTAATTTATTCTAAAAGGATATTATTAAACATAACATTCATGAACAGTGGCGATGTGCTAGGGTGCTAATATTAAAAAATTGCATCATGGATGTTGTCGTATGAAAAAAATATTTTTTTTATTATTTTCAAAAATCGGTGTTTTGTAAGAAGATTTTTTAGGAAATCGGTGCGGCACACCGCCAAACTGAAACTTTCTGAAATTTTTCATACAAAAAACTGATTTTCAAAAAAAATAAATTTTTTTTCGGCTTCAACAACATCAATAATGCCATTTTTTAATATCAGCACTCTACCACACCCAAAAGTCACGAGCCGCCACTGTTCACGAATCGTAAACGCTTTGCTTAATTACATTTTTTTTTTAAAGGTAAAGTTTATGGTGAGGTGACCAAATAACGGAATTATACTCTAATTGGCTACGAACTAAAGTAGATAAATAAAAAATTGATGACCGGAAATAGCTTTGGCTAAGTCAAGGATTTTTCCTTGACTTAGCCAAAATGCTTTCTTAACAATATTTGTAATGTGATTCAAGTGGTATAAAATTCTAATTTTTTATCCAATGTATAGATCTCGGATTATTCTCTAATTTTATTAATATCTCCAGTTATGCATATATGGTCAAACGCATAATTAAAAATATTTGAGATTTGTTTCGACCAACCAATAATTGGTTTACATTACATTTAGAAATAAGTTGTTAGTTTGACACTTATTTTATTTTAGGCACTTTATGATTTTGTTGCTAAAGTCAATCGTTCAGTAGATTATATACCAATTTACAAAATAAAATATTTTGTCCTAAATAATAAGTGAATATTCTTATTAGCGTGATGCGATTAAAGCATCTCTAAAGTTAAACTTATGCATAACATGAAATAGATTTTTAAACACACAAACTTACAGGCATAAAGTACTTTCAATGTGATGTGTTTTAATCTAAAAGCCTTTAAATAATTTTAATAAAAATCGTAACAAAAATTTGACATGTGCTAAAGACAAAACTTACCAAACCCTTTATTTGGAAATATGTATTGTTATGATCGTTTGATTATTTATCAAATTATTGATCATGAAGTAAAAAAGCAATCATACAAAAAGTAGGAAACTATTTACCCGTTCCCAGAAACTTTAACAAATTAAACCAATATTGTGTGGTTTCTCTGGCAATCCTGTATTTTGAGCAAAGTTGGCGGGGTCTTATATTATATTTCAACCCTTTTATATTTCTCCACGATTTCCAGGTAAGCCAAAACCTTAGAAAAGATCTCCAATTTATTTTACCCATAACATGAAAAGAAAGAGACGATTGCCTTGGTAGCTGGGGTTGTTAGCATTCGCCCATAAAAGCCCGGGTCATCCATACTAGACATTACTGGTTACAACTTGAGATTTGTTGGTTATATTCTTTTATTATTTAGCAGAAACTACTTCTGGAGAGTAACAAATCGTTACGGATCAATAACAGGGGTTTTTATACTGGGAAGGCTCCGCTGGGTACAAGGTGAATTAATTAAAGCAGTAAGTATCAAAAATGATAAACTGAAACATATTATATAATATAGTTTATAAAAAAATACTACTGGTACATATGACGTACCTATTCATTTTTACCACGGTTGTAAAGCTACACATATTGTTCGTAGCACTTAAGTTTTGAGGTATTGGCGATGGCACATTTACCAATTCCAAGTTAAATTCTTCTTAAAAAAATGGTACTTAGTGCTTTATCTAATTCAGATGTTCTGAAAATTATCAAAGTGATGATTGTGGGTTAGATGTTAGAAGGCCCAAACTTGAAGGTGGTTGAAAAACAGCCACAGAGAGAAAAAGCAGGAAACTAGGAAGGGAAGCGTTTGTTAAAGATGATTTAGTCTTTCCACTGATGATGACAATAATGTAAAGTTAAGTACGTTTAGGTTACCGAATTCAAAATTCTTTTAAGGTTCGGATTTAGTCCAATAAATTCATATACGAGTAATTAAAACACTGAACCATTTTTCAGAATTATTGAAGATAAAAGAATATTTTCAACAATATCACAACATCCATCTCAATTTTCATTACTCTTACCATCACAGACTCGACGTGTTGCATTATCAACGCGAAAAACGGGATAAAAGTAAAATTGTGCCGAAAATTCGGCGAATTATCTGCTTCGGTGAAAAGCGGCCTTTGCGCACGCTCCGCCCGAACATCCACCGAGACTTCGGTTAATCAACTACATTACGGGGCACATTAAAACAATTTAATCTATCCTGGCAAAGGGCTTCTCTGAACGTATCAGCGCAAAATTCTTCCGACGTAGTGAAATAAACTTTTTGATGGGGTGGTAGTACTGTTTATGGTTTTGGGGTTGGTGCGGCATGTCCTCCCAGTCGGCTCCCGTTGCTAGGTTACTGCCCCCTGCGCCCCGTCCTCCGGGCCCGAGAATTATCGATCTCCGCCCGAAGTTGCTGGGGCTCACATCACCATCCGCGGGAGATGAAAACTGCATTTACAACTATATTTACAACTGTGTGGATTATTTGCACGGCCAACTGGGTTGGTGTCCACGACTGTGGATTGCCCGGGAGCTGGCGCGAGCAAGCCTGGGCGAGCGGAACAGCATGTAAAACCACCTGCCAGTATCATTTGGCTGATACCTAACCTCCTCTCAAAACTTGTGTATGTATAAACTATAGAAAACAGTAATTTATTAACTATAATTTATTAACAATAATTTATAAGCTTTCCCTGACGAAGGAACGTTTGTTCCGAAACCGGTCGGATTTGCACATCAAATAAGTGGTTTATACAAAGTTGAAATATTTCATTTTTCTGTAATTTATTAAGTTTATTACACTCTAGCGCAGATCCGCGAAAAATCGCGGCAAATTACGTTAGTACCTACATCTGGTTTATTACGGCCAGCTGTTCAATTTATAAAACTTCAAAATTAATTTTCAAGTTTTGTGAAAATCACTATGAAAGAATAATAGAACTTGAATAGAACTCTCACAGAGTCTGATTTTTAACATTCAAATTCTGTGAAACAACCGTTTAAATAACGCTTTAATTGGAAAAGCGCAGACCCTTGAAAAATCATGAAATCTGATTTTACTTGTCAAGATTAACTCTGAGAAATTTAAACAAAATAAATAATACATATTTTAAATCTTAATATATAAAACAAACTTGGGTTAGTCACACCATTTATAACTCAAGAACGACTGGACCGATTTTTATGAACTTTGATTTGTTGGATTTGTCTCGCTCTTAGTCTCCGCCCGACTAGCAGAATAGCTCTTAACCCATTGGCCACAAACCCCGGCAGCCTGCCGGGTGTGCAACTCAGGTACTTAACCACAAACCCCGGCACGCTGACGGGCTAGAGTAGGTCCACCAAAAAACGGAAAACGAGCTCAACAATGACATTTTTTAATAAAATTTTAATTGTCGAACATTCTGTAGGTAATTAATCATTCATTTCGTGGAATTGGCAATAAAAAGTTTCTTATGTTTTTTCCCTGATATTTGTGTTCCAAGTTTTGTATGCTGCCAGCCGTTATTTAATTTCTTCAAAATTGCGAGTGGTTCTATGTTTTTGGTTGTGACCCTGAACATCCCTGATTGCTTTGAGGACTATCATACCAAATTATTTTATTAGTTATTAGTATACAATGTATGTAAAAAAAAAATTATTATTGTTCGATCTATGAATATTATGTTTTTTTGTAACTTTTTGAATAAAAATGTGGAAAAAAACTTACGAAAAAAGAGAAGGTTATATTTGTATCCTTATTTACACATATTTTAATATTTTTTTAAATTTTATTTTAATGTTTTTCTGTACCTTAATCGAATATGTAGACAAATTTAAAGAAATTAATTCATTTGAATATATGGTTTAAAAGTTACGATAGATTTAGTACACCAATGCAGGTTTTCAATTTTTGGTAAAAAATAAATTCAGTGGTGAAGGCCAATTTTTTTGCTCATTAATTCTGTGGCCAATGGGTTAAAACATCGAAAAATTCAGGAAAAAAAAATGTTAAGAAAATTATTTTCCTCATTCAATTTGTTTGGATTGAATTCTCATCTTTTGAAAGAGCAGCAGCAGTATTGTGGTAAATATAATATTGAATAGTGAGTGAATTCCAAAAATTCAAAAACGTCAAATGTCAATGATGCGCTGATTGTTTTGCTTTTGGTCTTAAACCTATAATGCTGCCCATCTTTCTTTCATACTTAATGTCAATAGTCAAAAATGAGATAAGCGGTGAACGTATGTCTGCACCCCTCCAAAGGAAAAATACAATAATTTTAATAAATCTTCCTCGAAAGATTAATAAAGAAAACGAAACGCAATTCCCATAAGTAAATGGAAAATAAGTATGAAATAACCGTAAGTAAGAAAATCACAAAAAATATAAATCCGTACACAAAGCCATCTCTGATACTGACAAAAACAAAATACGGACAGTTGCGCATCGATAATTGCTTCGTTGTGTAATTATCGAGCTAATAAGTTTTTAACACAATTGTTATTGATTCTGATGCGGTACACAGTTCGTCGGGTCAGCTAGTATAAAAATAAATGATTTTCATTTTAAAAAATACTGTAGATTAACAAAATATTTCCTATTTTGAAAAAGACGATGAAAATTATTTATAAGTACTTTTTCAGTTGTCTGAATTCTTGACAAAATCAGTTCCAACCTTTGAAAATGACACATAATTTTTTATTAAATCCGAGTTTATTGGACCCAAGATCAATCGTAGACCCACACCGAAAATAGTATGTTTGATGATTGAATTGAGTTGGGTTGCCTTTCTTATTACGGAGTACAATGAATGTTTAAAAAGATTTTTCAAGAAAGGTTTTTTATGAAATTTAGGGACTATTGCCGGAGCTTAAAAACAGAGTTAGTGTGATCTCAAAAACCAATAAAGAACCTGCTTCACCCATTCAAAGCTTTGCAGAGTGTTTTAAACCTTATTTATAGTGATACTTGAGATATTTTATGATATTTTTTTCATGCCTTTAAACAAGTCGGTGAGAACTTTTTAAACAGGTGAGTGTTTTTTGATGTTAAAAGAAAAAGTCTACATGGATTTTTATTGTTATCAAGTTTAATTTGTAGAACTCCATTTAAATATTTTATTTCTTTTGTACATTCAGTAATATTATTGATTAATTTATAAACAACACAACGGAACTTAATTATAAATAAACTGTTTTTTTAAATTAAATTATAATATTATTTAATATGCAAAAGAAATAAAACATTTAGAACAAGATATGATTTTAGATTTTCACAGCCAAAAGTATTTTTGTTGGTGTTATCCGTTTTGCGCTACCCCCTCCTTTAGCCAACGTTTCGGACAGCGTTACAGTGTCCATCAACAGGGCAGATGTGTGGCAGAACGTTGGCTAAAGGAGGAGGTAGCGCAACACGCCATAACGCCCCAAAAATAAATAACAAAAAAAAACATTTAGAACAAGTTTATTTATAAACAACATACCAGTACTTATTTATGAATAAACTGTTTTTATTATTTAAATAATAATATTATTCAATATATAAAAGAAAAAAATCTATGTGGATTGGTTTATAGTTTAATAGGGCATTACCAGAGAAAGCCGGAAATACGTCATTTTCAAAAAAGTTTTTAGACGTATTGACTCTTTTCCACAAAAAATTATAAATGGATTTCGAAAGATTGTTCTTTTATCTAGCATAGTTATGTAATAAATTTTTAGAATTTTTTTTAATTTTTAGTATAATAAGGTTATTCCATAGGTCGTTGGCAGATTTGTTAAATTTTCAAAAAAGTTTTTGTATTATACCACACCCATTTCAAATAATGTAATCGTGCAGTAAAATAAATCAATATATTATCTAGCAAAGTTATGTATTAGAATTTTAATTATAGTTTCAATAAAATCATTAAAAAATATGTACGTACATGTGTTTCTTGACGAAAATTGGTCCATTTGTGTATTTATTTGCGGACTTACAAACTAATATATTTCAGATTTTTTTAACATTCTTATTAAATTTAGACATTATTGAAAAATGATAAATACTTATAATAAAAAAAAAACTACAAAAAGTACACTATTTTAATAGTTTTATCATCACGCCTTTCAGCATTTTTGGATGAAGGTATAAATTAAAGCTAATTTGGATTGAAATAAATTCGATATTGAGTTATAATTTTAAAAAGCTGGTACGGAGAATAATTAATCTTTCTCATTGTAACCGCCCTGCACGATCGGAAGAACAACTTTCGACGAAATGGGATTTTCGTCCGCTGGCTGGTTAAACGCTCTTAAAATGGCGATGAGTCCAATAAATCATCTTTTACCAAGCTGTGGGAAAACCGTATCTGTTTTACTGGTATTTCACTGGAAGGAAAGCGCTTCATTGACCCCTTTGTCACAGTGGCATATTCAGTGACCGAACAATTCAATAATGTGCAACTTCATCACTCCTTTAAGAGGGAATAACCAGACACAACCGGAAATAAGTCATTTTTAAATAAAATTCTAGTATTGTTATTTTATCTAGTAAAGCTATGTTTAAATTTTGAGAAAATATGTTTATTTTAGTAGAACAATGTAATACCTACCGTAGGTCGTTCGCAGATTTGTTATATTTTCAAACAAAAATTTGTATTATACAGCACACATTTCAAATCATCACGCGTTAAAGCATTTTTGAATGTAGATCGGTTATCAAAGCAAATCTTAATGAAATGAAATCGATATCGAGTTATTATTGGAAATGCTTTCTCAGAAGTAGTAGATGTGTTCAACTGCACCGAATATAGTTATAAGAAGGCTATAATATCATACCTCAATGACAATAATTAATGTTAAATAGTGTTCGTCTGCACGGCGTCTATATCATACTCTAATATAGATTCCAAACTGCTTGTTTTATTTATATTTACTACATATCAGATAGTTAAGTGATAGCTCACTGATAGCTAATAATGTATAACTTTTTTTCAAAATTATTATTTTTAAACCAAAGATTTATTATTGATTCTCTAACTGGCAGCCCTGATAAGCAGAACTAATTAGCAGTACCTGTAATCATTTCAAACTTCAGTAATTTCATCTGAAGGTAACAATAATATCATTACTAAGTTATGTACTCCATTTTAGCCAACAATATGTACAAATAAAAGTAAAGTAGGTATATTATACTTGATGTTGAGAATTTTTCTAAGAATTCACCTTAATTTACTTATGTTTATTCTGCATAAAAACGTGTATTTTGTACGAGCTCATACTATTTTTTTCTTGTTGTAAAACATATTTGTATCCTATAACTAAATACTAGTTGTTATCATACATATGTACTTTGTTTAATGTATATATTATCATTGAAATTATCCTCCTATGTACCACTATGTATCACCGGATTGTAATAGCCATTTTATGGCGTTGAAATAAATAAATAAATAAATAAATTATTTAAAAGTGCTGGTTCCTACGGAGAATAATTAATCTTTCTCATCGAAACCACCCTGTATAGTCGCAAGAGTGCGATCGCAAGTCTATATTTCGATGAAATTCTCGGCCACTGGTCGATGGCCCTTAAAAGTAATGAAAAAAACTTGGTTAAATAAATAGGGTTCGTTAAGTTCGATTATAGTCTATTTTTTCACCACTTATGGTCTTTTTTACCACCAGCTTATGGTATTTTTTTAAAGGGATGTTGAAATGCCACTGTGTTGAGTTTGGAATGGAACCAAAAAAAATTTTTTCCAGCCTACCTTATGAAGTTTGTCAAATGGGAAGATTTAATTTCTAGATTTAAATTCAAAATTTATCAATCATTCCCGAAATAAAATGGTTTTGTTTATATTGTTCCTTAATTTACAGGTGACCTTAAAATGATATTAGTGGAATAAAATCATGTGAAGAAACAAAACAGAAAGCAAACCAAATAACCCTCGAAAATAAGAACTCTTACCTAATGACCTAAAAAACAAACGACTCGTAAAATAGTACAGGTGTTCATAATTAGTACACATTGGTTTGAAAATAACTTCACAGCTGATTTTATTGAACAAGAGCTCGTTTCTGTAATAACTTGCCGGTTTTTTTGTGATTTTTTTCTTCGTCAACACGGGTAACTCTGCATGATGTCCTGTTTTCACTAAAACCTCTCCGCCAAGCATCCCAGACATGTTACCTTCACAGAAGTTACCCTTAGTGTTGTCTGTTTGGTGTTAAAAAACAAATCATTATAATATGAAGAATTATTTTTAAATTCTCGAAGAATTTATTTTTAAAAAAGTGTAAGGCATTTTTGATTTATAACTCCATTATTTTCCACATAATCCCCGTTACTAACAATGCACTTGGTGAGCCGTGGCACTAGATCCTTGATTCCCTTGTCGTGGAACTCGCCAAATGTTTTCACCTCTTCCTCCGCGTCCTCGTCGGTCTCCAAACGTTGCTTCAGGTGAAGAAAAAGATGGAAATCATTTCATTTATTACCTTTTTGATTTCGGGGTTAGGTGGTGAACCCATGTTTCAATCAAAAAAAGCTTCGCCTTCGTTAGAAAACCGGTTTAAAAAGACTCGAGCGCTTTCCACTATTATATTCCCTCAAAATCGTTTGTATAGTAGACTTATGGTTTCGCTACACTTGTCTGCCGTGTTGTGTCGTGACGTGACAGAACGGTATCGGTTTCATAAACCATTAGTGATTTTCAGCACGACACGACACGACAGACTAATATAAACGTCACCATACTAAATGCATGATACCGATACCGCTCTGATGCGTCACGACACAACACGACAGACAAATGTAGCGGAACCATTACTTACATCTGAAATAAAAATTTCGAACTTAAATTTATCATATCGTAGATATCATTTGTGTCTTTATTTATATCTTTTGTCTGGTTTCTCTTTAATTGTCATTTGAGTAAACTTTTTATTTTTATAATTTTATATTTCCAACTGTTTTTTGTTTTGTTTTATGTAATTTTTATTTAAACTTTTTAAAATTTTAACCATTGTATATAATTTGGCTGATTGAATTCATATAAATTTTTATCTATTTGTCTTATACGGACATAAAGATCGCGCTGAAGCAGCTACCAAGCCGGATCACTGGTTTGTAGGGGGAGGTCTGAGCTAAACGTTAATACCACCATATTTTGAGAAATATCGCTCGCGTCGCCAAAAATAAGTAAAGATCTTCAATTCTCGGACAACCCTTGTATATTGATGTGTTATTTATTAAAATGTGAGTTTTTTCATCGTCATTAAAATACTAATTTCGGTGGCCTATCTATGATTGTAAATTGTAACTCTGGTTCAGCGTACTCGACTTTATTTATTTATTTATTTGTTTGTTTGTTTGTTTGTTTGTTTACGCCTTGATGGCTTTTACATATAAATAAAATATATATATTTTGAAAGTAGTGTTATTGAAAATTGAAACTGATCGTGTCTACAATTCAGACAGGCGCGCGGTTAAGTGTCTACCTATACAATAAATAAAATATAATTAAATTAAAAAAAAATAGTTGATCAAAATTGGAACTGATGTGTCAAGAAATCAGACTATCCCCTGATTTTCGCAGGTCTGCACTAGTTTATTTATAAAAATGAACGAATATTTTTTCTTACTTAACTATTTTGCAGGCTCTCCGTTGTGAATTGGAGCAACTTCAACTCCGTGTACAGTGAATCGGGGCAACTTTGAGAAATTAAAATGTTTAAAAAATTTATTAACTGAACACCTAAATACCATAATAAAATTCCTTGTAAATTAACAATCGGAATGTGTTGGGTAGCTTAATCGTATTCTTAATAATCACAATATTCCCAAGGGCGGATCCAGGATTTTTTTCTGGGGGGGCACAAGGGGCGGACGGGCAAAAAATCAACAATTACTGTTAGAAATAAACTTGAATTATCATACTTCAAGTTTATTTCTACAAGTTCAAGTATGGATAGGAAGGTTTATGAAAGTGTAAAAACAATAGAAAAGTTAAATGTTTAATAAAGACAGTTTTGGCTTCTAAGTATGTACTGTGATGGAATCTCCACAGTACACAAAAATACCGTCTGGAGGGGGGGGGGGGGGGGGGGGGGCACGGGGCGCGCATGAGAACACAAGAAATGCAGTTTTCGAAGTAATTAACAAAAATTTTAACAAAACAAAAAAAACGACTTCAAAAAATTAACTAAAAAGTAAAAAAATAATTTCGTATTCTTCTACAACTTCCAAATCAACTTACTTTTTCTAATCATCAATATGTAGGTACGATTGTTACTTTTGGAGTCGGTGTCAGTCAAGGTAGGTTTATAACTACATATATAGTTATAGGTGTAATGTGCTTGTGCCGCACAAGCGACTTGACGAGGCGAGAGGCGAGAGCTAGGCCGCGGCGACGCGGGGAGCTGTCAAGTACTTTTGAACACGCCGGGCCGGGTACCTTTGCTGGCACCGACTCCAAAATAATAATAATAATAAATTTGGACAACTTATATAGCGCTGTTTTTGCGAAAAATCGCCTCAAGAGCGCTGTACAAATTAGCATGGATTTTACATTAGAATTTACTTAACTTAGGAGGCTAGATAACAACTCGTCTTGCCGCTATCAAGCGCATGGATTATTGGAATTCTAGCCCCCCGATAAATTAAATAAAATATCTTTTAATATGTACGTATTTCAATTGTATCGATTATTTGTATTTGTTGTAGTATGATTATTTTAATAGGCTCCTGTAATAGGCAAGCAAGTTAGGCTCGGTTTAGCGAGATAGAAAAGACGTATGTATAAATATGGCATGAAATCATGTACACATATCTACAATTAAAAAGAAATTATATTAATATATTCATTTAGACAGCGCCGTACACTAGATTCTCATAAAATGACTAATTATTCTGATAATCTTTGGGTTTAGCTATTCTATCCTTTGCTCGCGGGGTAGTGCCAAACTATCAGATTTTAAAAATAATCATTTCTTTGACACCACATGAAAAAGACTAACAAAAATGATAACCGCTATCATGAAAAATTATTGCTCATTGAATTAATTTTTATCCAATAAAGATTTAGACAATATTTATAAATAGTTTGTAAACTGATTGTCTATGTTGATCACGGACATATGAATATATCTGGACCTGCCCTAAGTGATAAAAACGTATTATTTCCCCCTCCACATGGCGCCGGCTGTAGCTCCTCCTTGGAACCGGCTCGCTCCATGGGGAGGGGATATAGCCTCGCTTGAATCTAAAATGTGTGACGTCATCATTCTTGCCGTGAACAGCGAGAAGCTGACATCCATACATTTAACGAAATAACGGCAGCTTGTGCTATACAATATATCTACGTATCAATGTACACATAGCGAATGTGGGCGGTACTCCAATGTGTTCGTCGCTGGTTACAGGGGTAAGTAAATTATGAAACATTTGTAAAAGTGTTTTAACTAAACACGGAAACAAAATATTGATATGTGTATTGGCGCGAGTCTTTTTGGGGCGAGCATTTGGCCTTAGCAAATATGTTTTGAACGTGGCAAGCAATTCGCGCTCCCATGTAAAAAGGTCTATTCATTCAAAGCAGATTTTGCTTTTAAGAACTAAATGGTGATATTGTAATGCGAGATGCCTATATACTGTCAGATTGATTGTTCAACGAATGACAGTCATCTTTCCCCTCTTCGCTCTCCATAGTTTGGTTTTACCCCTCATCTGTAACTGCTTGTCTATCCATTTGGATGTCTATGATGTTGATTTACTTTACAAAACAAACACATTTTTACGTTGATATTTTTTTTATAGCGCTTTCTACTATCGTTTTAAATAAAAATAACAAAAATAAAAATAACAATCGTACCTATATATTGATGATTAGAAAAAGTAAGTTGATTATGAAGTTGTAGAAGAAAACGAAATTATTTTTTTTACTTTTTAGTGCATTTTTTGAAGTCGTTTTTTTGTTTTGTTAAAATTTTTTGATTTTTAGTGAATCTGAAGTACACTAACTAATTTGTCTGAATACGGGTAAACCTACTAAACGTGCTGCTCATATGTGACAGACATAATTTGACCATAGCGACGTTAGGATCAAATTAAGAGATTCGGCCGAGTTTCGTTAATTTGTCATGGATCCGATAATCAAAACCTAACCAAACTCTCATCAAATTACCCTTGAAGTTCATCCTTTCCAATAAAAAAAGAATCATTGAAATCGGTTGGCGTGATATTGAGTTATTCGTCCATTTGTCGCGCACATACTTAATGCAAATTTAAGACTTATATGGTTTTCTCATGGATGCCATTGTCGGAACTGGACCAAATTAAAATGGGACCACACGGGAAGCACCAGCTTTCAAAAAAAAAATCATCAATATCGGTTCACCCAGTCAAAAGTTCTAAGGTAACAAACATTAAAAAAAAAATAAAAAAAATTCACTCGAATTGAGAACTTCCTCCTTTTTGAAGTCGTTTAAAAATACGTTAAAGACCAATGAATTAATAAATATTCAAATGTTTTGTTGATCTCTTTGACGAGTTTACAGTTTAAAAAAGCAGAGCATCACCACACTGTATGTCTTCCTACAATATTTTTAAATTTTATTACTAATCAATTTTTAAGTCTTTGTTTCTTATTTCAAATATGGAATTAATAAAGTTGCCCACTTTTTCATTCAAAGTAATGTAAATAGTTATATTTTTGGAAATTAGTGGTCATTGACAAAACAAGTTCAATTTGGGAGGCGGGATTGGGTACCGCCGCCCCGGGAACCTTTATTGGATAACCAACACCTCTGCCATAGGTCACCCCAAGTGGTTCGCTACGTTTGGTGATTTAGCAGGGGTGCCCGGGTTCTTGGGGTGAGGTTTGTCTAGGTATTGGAGGCAGATGACTAGGACACACTGAACCCCAGATTTCTACCCACCCCTTAAACCCTTTTCCTTCCCAGAACTCTCCTCTCCTTCCTTTCCCCAAAAAAACCCTCCACACAGCATCCCCAAAGATGACATAGGCCCTGAGGAAAATTATTTTCCTCAGGGCCTCCTGTGTGGAGCTCATGTAAAAAAAAAAAAAAGTTAGACAAGCGTATAAAAAAAACATATAAACTCCGACGGTAAATACAAGCTCTCTCTGACACGACAAATACAATGCAATAAAAGCTTTCAGCATTCTTCCACTCGACAAAAAAGGCAATATTACAATAACAAAAAACCACAATACCATCGCAATTCATACTTCATTATATTTACCGATTTTTAAAAAAATTTTGTATTTTTTTCCATACCGCCTTTATCATTGAATTTTATTTTATTTCATATTACATATTTTAACTTTAATTTATTGCAACGTATTTTTTCCTTTTATCAATATTGAGTTCTATCAAAATGTAGTATGGGGGTCTTCAGCACGGGTAAAGAATCCAGTGAGGCCCCCATTATAAAATAATGTTATAAATGTATAAAATTATTGTATCAAGTTATAATTATTCATTTATTATATTATACGCCCTGAGGGCTTTCACATAAATAAATAAAGGCAGTACATCTTTAACATGAGAAAGAAATAATATAAATAAAATTACAATAGAAATAAAAAAGTACACAAATTACATAAAAATATAAGTAACAAAAATTTTAAGTACTGTGAGACATAATAACGGTAAGTTAAGATAAAAAAATACGTACATGGTATAAAAATACAAACAACAAAAATTTTAAAGTAAGGTGATCAGAGGTTTACAAAATTGCAATATTAACCATGTCTGATAAAACCTAAGTATTAGTTTCGAAAAGTGGTAAACCGCTACATCGATGGTACCTCCAGTACCTCTGCAAGTTGCAGGAGTTCGCAACTGTCCAATTTGGATTTTAATATTTTAGATAAGAAAGTTAATTTTTTTTAATAACTGAATAATACTAAAAGTTGTGAAGGTTTATAATATTTCAATGAATTTACTAAGAATTTATTACATTTAATTACATTAATAAGACAGGTTAGCATTTGTTAGGACAGATAGTTTAGTAAATTTTTCGATGTATGAGTAGTTTTAAATTTACCAAAGAATTTCCTTAGTGAGTACGTGTTTCGTGGATAAATGATTTAATTGTTTAATTTTTAAATTGTGTTTGCAACATATTGCATACTATGTGCGAATACGTATTGCCCAAGTATATAAAAAATATTAAACACATATAATAAAAAAAAAACTAATTAGAAAACGAAGCAATGGAGCAATCAACGATGTTAAGATTGTAAAGATCTATAAAAGAAGCAACGTGAATCAAAGTAACCCCACTCTACGGTAGGTCGCACATTTCTGACATAATTTTAAAATGTAAATGGAAGGCAACTTTATTTAAAATAAGAAAACGATCCTTTGAGGGTTGAAACATTTTAAAAATTCAAATGAGAGAAAAGCGAACAAAGCGTAAGCGCTTTATAAATTCTCCCTGGGTACTTAGGAACATCAGTGTTTGACAACCAATTCGCGTTAAACGGATTTTCGTGTACAAATAAATTTCTACGAATTTTTAAGTAAAGGTTTGATTGAAGTCTGACGAGGGAGGTTTAATTTGATATACCTAGTATGTACTTAAGTGTTTCTTAAAAAATATGTCATTCCTCAACGACACACAAACACAAGACTCATTAAACTCAAGACTTGGTTGATTTGCTTCATTTTATTTCCATTGATTCTTTTATACACGCCCATAGAGCTTTTATGTAGAGTAAATGAAATGGTTACATTTTTTTGTCAGTAATAAATACTGTTAAATACAATAATTTCTTTCATATTGGCTTACAATTTGAAATAAAAAATCTAAAATCTTCGTTTCAAACATCGAATTAGTTACGATTTTATATTTTCACGGCCAAAAATTATTTTGTTATTAGTTTTTGGGGTATTATGCCGTGTTACGCTACCTCCTTCTTTAGCCAACGTTTCGGACAGCGTTGCAGTGTCCATCATCAGGGCAGATGTGTAATAGTTAGGGGTGATGTTTGTACTTATCTACTTAGGAGCGATACCGTGTAGCCAGCTCCACTCCTCTACGAGCTGGCGCTACAATATACTTCAACATGTTTTTTTGCGTTTAGCCTTGATGTAACCGTCAATTACCGGATACCAAGAACTATTGAGCTTAGCTCCGTCGTCTCTATTAATATTTATAGGATTTTTGTGAATTTCAATTGCCTCCGTAATCAGGCGCGCTCTATGAGTTTTGGGTCTTCCCAGGACCTCAGGGACAAATCCAAAGTAATGGCTGGTTTCGATTAAGTGCTCGGCGATTGCCGATTTGTCAGGGTGGCCAAGTTTACAGGCACGGAAGTGTTCTGATATCCTTTTGGAGATCGTCCGCTCTGTTTGGCCTACATAAACCTTGCTACATCCAGAACAGCTGAGTTTGTACACTCCATCTGTTTCCAGAGGAAACTTGGTCTTTGCAGGCCTCAAAAAGTCTCGTATTTTTATCGTGGTTTTTTCTTTTTTCAATAGCCTGGCAATTCTGTCTGTCACAAAGTGAACGTAAGGCAGGAAAGCGCAGCCCTTTGACTCTTGTTCAATTCTGTCTTCGTTTGGTGCAAATTTGGCTCTTACGATTTGCCTTGTCTGCCTTGCTGGGTAACCGTTACGCTCCAGTGCATCGGTCAGTTTTGTAAACTCTGCTCCGATTTTTGTTTCTTCACATATTCTGGTCGCTCGGGTCACCAATGTATGGATAAGTCCTCTCTTCTGCGCTGGGTGGTGATGGGAATCAGCGTATAGATACCGATTTGTATGAGTTGGTTTTCTATACACTGTGTGTCCTAGACTACCATCTTCTTTTCGCATTACCTCCACATCTAGAAAAGGTAGGATCTTAGAGTCATTTTCCAGCTCCATTGTGAACTTAATTTTAACGTCGAGTGAGTTGAGATGGTCCAGAAATTCGTTCAGTTTCTCTGTTCCATGAGGCCAGATGGCGAAGACATCATCGACATACCACCGCCATACATTGGGAAAAGCCGAAGCTGTGTCGAGTGCCACTTCCTCAAACTTCTCCATAAAGAAGTTGGCGAGTACTGGCGACAATGGAATGCCTATCGCAACTTCTTCCACTTGTTCAAAAAGTTCACCCTAGAATGCAAAATATCCCGTTTTTTCCCTCTTGTGCGATGCCGGCACCTATAAGAAAATCAAAAACAATCCCACTAACAAAATTGACCTAAAGACAAGGGAGTTAGTAAAAGCTTCCAGTATTAGGAAAGAGGATCGATCTGGGCTTTTTGTAAAAGCCTCCAGAACTCCTGCCCTGTACGGTCTTCCGAAAATCCATAAAAAGGATATCCCAATGAGACCGATCGTCAGTGCTATTGGTGCACCGACGTACAAACTTTCTCAATACCTCTCAAGATTACTGCAGATGCAAACTGGGAAAACTGAATCTTGGATTAAGGATTCCACAGATCTGATCAGTAAGCTTAAGAAGGTTAAGACCGAGAAAGGAGATATATTTTGGTCAGTTTTGACGTTGTGTCTCTTTTCACGAATGTGCCTCTGGAAGACTCCATGACAATGCTCAGAGAGATCTACGAGGAAGACATTTGTAAACTTTTTGAACACTGCCTTAAAACGGGATATTTTGCATTCCAGGGTGAACTTTTTGAACAAGTGGAAGGAGTTGCAATAGGAAGTCCGTTGTCGCCAGTACTCGCCAACTTCCTTATGGAGAAGTTTGAGGAAGTGGCACTCGACACAGCTTCGGCTGTTCCCAATGTATGGTGGCGGTATGTCGATGATGTCTTCGCCATCTGGCCTCATGGAACAGAGAAACTGAACGAATTTCTGGACCATCTCAACTCACTCGACGTTAAAATTAAGTTCACAATGGAGCTGGAAAATGACTCTAAGATCCTACCTTTTCTAGATGTGGAGGTAATGCGAAAAGAAGATGGTAGTCTAGGACACACAGTGTATAGAAAACCAACTCATACAAATCGGTATCTATACGCTGATTCCCATCACCACCCAGCGCAGAAGAGAGGACTTATCCATACATTGGTGACCCGAGTGACCAGAATATGTGAAGAAACAAAAATCGGAGCAGAGTTTACAAAACTGACCGATGCACTGGAGCGTAACGGTTACCCAGCAAGGCAGACAAGGCAAATCGTAAGAGCCAAATCAGCACCAAACGAAGACAGAATTGAACAAGAGTCAAAGGGCTGCGCTTTCCTGCCTTACGTTCACTTTGTGACAGACAGAATTGCCAGGCTATTGAAAAAAGAAAGCATCAAGACTGTCTTCGGAACCACGACAAAAATACGAGACTTTTTGAGGCCTGCAAAGACCAAGTTTCCTCTGGAAACAGATGGAGTGTACAAACTCAGCTGTTCTGGATGTAGCAAGGTTTATGTAGGCCAAACAGAGCGGACGATCTCCAAAAGGATATCAGAACACTTCCGTGCCTGTAAACTTGGCCACCCTGACAAATCGGCAATCGCCGAGCACTTAATCGAAACCAGCCATTACTTTGGATTTGTCCCTGAGGTCCTGGGAAGATCCAAAACTCATAGAGCGCGCCTGATTACGGAGGCAATTGAAATTCACAAAAATCCTATAAATATTAATAGAGACGACGGAGCTAAGCTCAATAGTTCTTGGTATCCGGTAATTGACGGTTACATCAAGGCTAAACGCAAAAAAAACATGTTTAAGTATATTGTAGCGCCAGCTCGTAGAGAAGTGGAGCTGGCGACACGGTATCGCTCCTAAGTAGATAGGTATAAACATCACCCCTAACTATTACACATCTGCCCTGATGATGGACACTGCAACGCTGTCCGAAACGTTGGATAAAGAAGGAGGTAGCGTAACACGGCAAAATACCCCAAAAACTAATAACAAAATCGAATTAGTTATGTAAGAATCTAAGATATTCATACACATAAAAGATATTTGAATGACCTGACAGTTGGCTCCCGGAATTATAATTTTTTGTGCATTATTTCCAACTAGCTTACCGGCGAACTTCGTACCGCCTTAGAATCAATAAATGTTTTGTTAGCTTATTAGCTGAATTAAATTCATTGCATTGTAAATTACTTAATGAAGCAAACACAATTCAATATTCTGGCATTACCGGAGCCGGCATACAACGCCGTATTCATTTTTGTCCATGTTTTGTTTTTGTCATGCATAAGAGATGGCGTTGTATATGGATTTATATTTTTTGTGATTTTCTTACTTTTCAAAAAATGCGCCAGGAAATTTCTATAGGCTGAGATAAACAAAAACAAATCATTAAAATAGACGCTTTTATATTTATCGGGACGATTCACGGTAACGGTACCTTTACGGCAAAAAAGGTAATAAACATACTTTCCTTATCGCTATAATGCTGCAACTCTTTCTTACACATTACATAATGGTGACACGCATAAAATATGTCTGACTGTTTTCTCCACGGAACTACTTCTTTGCTACGGGAATTGCGTTTCACTTTCTTTATATGTGTGAGGGAGATTTATGATAATAATTGTATTTTTCGTTTAGATGGATGCAGACCACAGACATAAGTTCATCTTTTTTGTCATTTTCCACATTTGTCATTTAGTGTGTAAGAAAGAGGGGCAGCATTATATGTTTAAGAATAAAAGAAAAACTTATCAGCGCATTCACATTTGACATTTTTGAAGCTTTGGAATTCAATCGCACTCCAATTTTATCCTTGTAACTATATTCCGTGGGTAGGAGTCTACGGGGACGTAACGGTGAGGTGTGTGAGAAAGATGCAAGAAAATGATGACTTCTTTCCTTTGAAGGAAACAGACCTACGTACAATGTGTATCTCATTTTTTGAAAGAGCGGCAGCACTATTATGATAAGTATAATATTGAAGTGTGATTGAATTCTAAAAAAGTCGTTCCATACAAAATGTATGAGAATATTAATTTTCTTCATAATTTTTTTTTCGTGAATTTTTGCGATGTTTTAATAGTTATTCTGTTATTTGGGCCGGAGACTAATCCAACAAACCAAAGATCATAAAACTCGGTCCAGCCGTTCTTGAGTTATAAATGGTGTCACTAACCCAACTTTGTTTTATATATTAAGATTAATATGAGATTGACTGTTATGACGGCTTGACAGAAGAGAGCAATAGCGAAATTGGTTAACGCGCACGTCCCGGTTAGACGAGAGGTCTGGGTTCGAGTTCTGTTTTCTGTGTCTTGTTCTCATTCATATTTTCGTTTAGATTATTATTATTATCTTCTTCTTCAATGATATGTTACGTTGATGGGAATAACCTTCAAAAGTTATAAAAGAGAGTTTTTCTTATAAAAAATTGAATATTCATTTAGACTTTTATAAAAAGTCAATAGTTCCATACGAATAAATTCGGATACTTTTATCCAAGACGCTATCCACGATACAAACCAGTTCTTAGAATGATTGTTTCCAATAAAAAGGGTAGTTGCCCATAATATGGAAAAATAATTAGTTGAAGATAATATTGTTAATTCTGAAATTTTAAATATGAGATGGACTATTATGACGGCTTGACAGAAGAGAGCAATAGCGAAATTGGTTAACGTGCACGTCCCAGTTAGACGAGAGGTCTGGGTTCGAGTCCCAGTTGCGACCATTGTCTTTCTGTTTTCTGTGTCTTGTTCTCATTCATATTTTCGTTTAGATTATTATTGTTGTCTTCTTCGTCAATAATTCTATTCTGAGCATTGGAGTTTCAAATTGTAAAACGTAGAAAAGAATTGTAGAAACGAATGACTCGCGAAAATGAAAACAAGCAGTTTTATGCACAACAAAGAGAAATGAGAAGTTGACCACTGACAAATAAGCGCGTATACAAAAAATGCATTGAAATGTTTCGTAAAGGGTGACATAGACGCGAAAGTTATAAGTAAGACTCTACACATCGAGATTAAGCAAAAGATAAAATTAGAAGTGCTCAGTGCAAAATGAAGTTAAATATTTGAAATAGGGCAATCACAACATACAACACAAAGATAAGGATAATTCAACATACAGACTGTTTGAAACGGTTCCACATAAAATGCTGAATCTCAGTCAATTTTACGAATTTGCGGTGGGGTAGTGCCTTAAAAGCAAAAATAAGTTTAGGGTGACAAAGGTTGCGCAGCCGTCACTGTTGATGGTTTAAAAAATTATGTTTCTTTTTTCTTCAAATAAAATATTAGAAGAAGCTGTTTTAATAAATAATTGGATTTTCAACAAAATAATAATTTATGGCAAAACAACCAATTCGTGTCTGTGCATGAACTCTGCGCTCACGCCGCAGGACCTTGAAAGATAAGTCTGCCGTAAGATGGCTCCGCGGGGCGTTGTACTAATACTAATAGGTCCTTCCTCATGTTCTACTCTGCCTCCTGTCCTTCCGCCCCCACCCCCTTCCAGTGGTATCGATCCCTCCCAGCCCCCGCTGCTAGGAACATTGTGCCACGGGGTCTGTTGTGACACGTTCTCCTCTAAGTGCTTCTATTGTTTCTTTCCGATTCCGGGTTAAGCGGTTTCAGAAGGAGGACAGTTGTATTCAAAGGTCTCAGTTGATCATGAATGAAAATTTATATATGAGGTTGGTACTTGAACAAGTTGGATGAACTAAAATTGAACTCAGCTAGAACAACCGCA
This sequence comes from Limnephilus marmoratus, assembly GCA_917880885.1. Taxonomy (NCBI): domain Eukaryota; kingdom Metazoa; phylum Arthropoda; class Insecta; order Trichoptera; family Limnephilidae; genus Limnephilus; species Limnephilus marmoratus. Next base: position 54,173,177 of record OU862909.1, on the reverse strand, counting down.
AGTGCCTTCATCGATAACTTTATATATCGGCGTAACTACCGATGATTTCATATCGATCTTCCGAGAACGGTCGCACTCTTGATAGCCAGACCAATGTTGACAGAATAAATGAGAAATCGAAATACGAAGGCAGCACTGGCGGATCTGTCTATGGATTTCTATTACAAAATGTCAAACGGATACGTAAAAATTATAATACTAAAAAATTGTCAATTTTGAATTGAGATACTAACTCTAATATACATTGGCGCTTCGCTTGCAGTTTTTGAGACTAAACGGGAGTTAATTTGTTAATGCGGTCTTTAGTCATATAACCCCTTTCGTTTCTCCAAGATCGAAAGAATAAATGGGTGCGTCTTAAATGAGTTATTCAAGTCTATTAATTGGATCGCGAATAAGATTTATTTGAACCCCCAGGCCTCAATCATTTAACCTATTTTGTCGGAAGGTCAAAATATTTTTGCTTTAAAATAAAATCCAATTAAATGGAATATTTCTAAATACCTTGTTAAGTCTGGTTACCGCAAATAGTATATTGAAGAACATAATTAATACACATACCCCATTACTAATAAAAGTGTTTTAAATTTTAAACAACTGATAAACATCCATAATTTAAACTTTGTTGTTTGTCAGTAGTTGTGTAAGAATAAAAACACTGTTAAGTATTAAAATAAAACTTTAAATTAAAATCTTTATCTGTTTTATCAATTAATCTTGATAACAATATTATATGGTATGGTTAAATTATTAGTTCAAAAACATGTTTTTTCACAAAGACGAAACATATCATTGTAGTATCGGAATTTAACAATATTACCGGTGCAGCATATATCTGAGTCTGATTATAAGAGGAAAGTAGAACATGAATAACAAGGTTCACAAAAAATGAAGGAATACTTGTTCCAAAATATAATAATAACTACGGACGGCGATCCCTGGAATATAGGTGCCAAAAATATTTAACATGTTACCAAGTAATTTAAAAATTTTGCGATTCTACAAATAGATTGAGATATATGCTGAAACAATGGTTACCAAATATAGATGGCTTACATTAATTCATGTGTGTTAATTGTGACAATCTGTGTAGTTATTGTAATAATATTATGAATGTATGTTTAAATTGTAATTGAAAATTAACATCCTGTTGACAAACTGCTTTATTGCGGTTTAACGGGGTTGTACCTTGAAAAGCAATAAAAAATATTTTTTAGAAAATTGTCCCAGAATATTATTAATTTGTGCTGCATTATATGTCGGGTTGACACAAAGTATTATTGTATATTGTATTATTGTATTCCACATGGCAAAACGGACGGTGCTGGACGTATGGTGCTGCTAAATGATATCTCTAGGTCTCTTGACATTTTTAACATTGGCCTTGAAGGTTTCAAGAGTCATTTTAAGGAAGAACTCAAAAAAATATTGTCACTATATTTTAAATTTATTTATTTAAAGTTATTTAATGTGTAGGATTACATCAATCTGTAATACACGATATAATAAAATAATGTCATTATTTTTATTTGTTTCGAACTTTAACCTGATAATAGGCAATGTTTTTATAAAGGTCAGTACCCTCAATACTGTATTGTAAATGAACTGTTCACAGATGAAAAAAATTGAACGATTCATTCCAAAGTTTACATTCTTTCAACGAAAAGTTCAATTTGTAAAAAGCTATGTTGTTTAAGTTTATTAGTTGTGCAACAATCTTCTTACATAACCTTAGCCATTCAAAAGAAAATGAAACCGTCGAAATTTTTCTTATCACAACCGACTCGTGTTATGAAAACAGCAACCAAAGAAACGAAACTCTTTTAAATTTCTGCGTTGAGCAATTTTCACTCTGATTGGTATGTATTCAACAGAGGAAACAAAACAATATTACGCCGATTGTGCAAGGAAAAGTTTTAAGACCAAAGTTTTTCTCCCGATTTTAAATGTTTGTTTTGAAGGTATTTTTTCAATGTTTAATTTATATACAATCTTTTTAAACTGAGTGAAATATTATTGTTTTGGTATAAACGATTTGTCATTTTATGTATTATTGCCTTCTGAGACCTAATGTTCTTTCAAATGAATTAAAAAATAAATAACTCTGTCAATTGTTATTAAGAAAAAAATAGAAGGTTAAATGATTCAATATGACTTCGATGGGTCAACTTTTTAAAGTGATCCCAATAAATTAAATTAATATTCAAATTTGCATTGATCTAAGTAAAATTACAGAAATTGCATATGCATCGCAATTTTTCAAAACCCTGCAGAAATTTTATTTTAAAAAGTAAAAAAAAACCTACACTAATAGTTATATGCGAGTAGTATACTGTTATACTAGAAAGAGGTAACGTTGAATTCGAAACTAGTGTAGGATTTAAACCCAAGTATACGTGTTCATTATAACTATTTATAAATGCAAAACAATTGGAAATTGGAAGATAGTATAACCAAATAACCACCCAAAGTTAGGGCCAGTTATTTCACAGAAATTCTAATGTGACGTTGTCATCAAGTGACCATTCAGCGCCATTTTATGTTTTTGACATTTGATTCTAGATGCGTTTCAGTTTTATATCAAATTGCAATAATCTGACAACCTTAGTAATATAAAAGTTGCCCTCTTCTGTTGATCACAATTTGTTCGAAAGCTGAAACGGACTTCAGAGCGTTTAAACAGCCAGCGGCCGAAAATCTACATTTCGTCGAAAGTTGTTCTTCTGATCGTACAGGGCGGTTCCAATGAGAAAGATTAATTATTCTCCGTACCAGCTTTTTAAAATTATAACTCAATTAAAATTAAAATTCTTTCTAAATTTGCCTTAATTTATACCTACATCCAAAAATGCTGAAAAGCGTGATGATAAAACCATTAAAATAATGTACTTTTTGTAATTATTTTTTGATTATAAGTATCAATTTGGGAGGCGGGAATGGGTACCGCTGCCCCGGGAACCTTTATTGGATAACCAACACTCTGCCATAGGTCACCCCAAGTGGTTTGCTACGTTTGGTGATTTAGCAGGGATGCCCGGGTTCATGGGGTGAGGTTTGTCTAGGTCTTGAAGGCGGATGACCAGGACACACTGAACCCCAGATTCCTACCCACCCCTTAAACCCTTTTCCTTCCCAGAACTCTCCTCTCCGTCCTTTCCTTAAAAAAACCCTCTACACAGCATCCCCAAAGATGACATAGGCCTCATTATTATCAATTATTTTCCTCAGGGCCTCCGGTGTGGAGCTCATGTAGAAAAAAATTACCATTTTTCAGTAATGTCTAAGTTAAAAAAGGATGTAAAAAAATCTGAAATATATTACATACGTTTTAAGATTTTTCACGGCCAAAAGTATTTTCATTGTGTGTTTTTGGGGTGTTCTCCTTCTTTAGCCAACGTTTCGGATAGCGTTGCAGTGTCCATCATCAGGGCAGATCCGGCAGATCCGGTAGATCCGGTAGATGTATATTTAACACCCCAAAAACAAACAGTGAAATATATTAGTTTGTAAGTGCGCAAATAAATACACAAACGGACCAATTTTTGTCAAGAAACACTTGTACGTATATATTTTTTAATGATTTTATTTAAACTAAAATTAAAATTCTAAAATATGCTCTTGCCAGATAATATATTGATTTATTTTACTGCATGATTATATGATTTGAAATGGGTGTGGTATAATCCAAATCTTTTTTGAAAATTTAACAAATCTGCCAACGACCTATTAACCTTATTATAGTAAAAAAAAACATTTTTTCTTAAAATTCAAAACATGCAAATGCTAGATAAAAGAACAATCTTTCGAAATCCATTTATATTTTTTTGTGGAAAAGAGTCAATACGTCTAAAATCTGATTTAAAAATGACGGTTTTCTCTGGTAATACCCTCTTAAGGGGGTATTCTATACCAGAAATTAAAAAAATGGACTTTAAAAAAAAATGTTATAGGTTGGTACTTCTTATCTTTCTTTACTGATTAATAATCCGTTAATTTTTTTTGATTCACACGACCAGAAGGGTTGGAACCATGCATACCAGGACATCCATTTTTGACCCCGCTTTACCAGCCAATAACTTTAAGAGTTTTATTTTTAAAAAAATTTATGTATTCTTAAAATATAAATAAACGAATGATAAAATTTTTTTTAAAAGTTTCTGTTTTACAGAGCTCGAAATTCGGGCCTCCAGACTAGAATTTGAACTATTCAAACTATTAATCGAGATTTCTAATTTTCAATCTCTGAAAATGAAAGTTCTATTCAAGTTCTGTCATTACGTCATTGTGGGCCAGTTGCTTCACAGAACTGAAACGAACTTATAACTTTCACAGAACTTGAAAATGAACTTTGAAATTTGTTGAATTTTTCAAATGCTGCGGAACAACCCATTCTGGGAAATCGGCATTTGACGGGAACCTTTCAACTGTCAAAAAACAGAATGACATCGAATGGCCATTTGATGATTATGTTAAGAGGAATATAAACGCTAGAAATATTTCGATTCTCACGCCTTCAAAATTTAAAAGCGAGCGTTTTCATCATTATCATTATTACATAGTATTAAATGAAGTCGCTCAAAATATATGTGCGCGTTAATCTTTTAAACCACGCAACGGATTTTCATATGGTTTTCACCAATAGATAGAATGAGTGAAGAGGAATGTTTATATGTATAATACATGTAAATTATATTAGAGAAAAGCCTAGAAATTCAAAGAAAACATTTTTTGTGGGATTTTTTGTACGGGCCCTATAGACACTTTTGAAATTCGTTCTAAGGAAGAAATTGGAAAATAGATGACTTAGAGTAAGTAGGTATTTGATTTTCCCTTTTCAAATATCCAGTGTTGCATTGCAAGCATTGTATAATTAATGGCGAGTTAATTAGTCTTATTATAGTAGAGAAAAGCCGAGAAATTCAAATATTCAATTCAGGCAGCGGGCAGCTGGCAAGCGGGTGGTGTGGATTTTATAAAGGTTGGGTAATGGCGTTGTGTTTCGTTAGCCACAGCAACGTGTGGCCGGGTCTGCTAGTATTTTATAAGAAAGAAAAAAATTAGAACCTACAAAACGTCAAAAATAGTTTTAACCATAAAGGGGTGTTTTTTTAATTGTGTCTTATATTAATTACATTATAGTTAAATCATGAAAAAACATTTTTTTAGTAGTGTACGCTTAAATTTTATTTTGCGAAAATAATAATTTTATTGTAATTGCAATCCATACAAAAGGTAGTAAAAGCTTCAATTTATCCGTAGCATATTTTTTAATTTTTACAATGTAAACCGATTCAATGTAGTAAAGATTAATCTAAATAGGATTTCACCTTAAATTTAAATTTCCGTGATACAATCCGATTTTAGTTCTTTTCCACTTAAAATTAGGGTGACTTTGAAGATCTTTATTAGTCCTTGAAATAAGTCAAATAACATTATTGTCTTACGACTCTGTCTCTAGAAGAAAATATGATCCTGTGACCTTAGTAAATCTCTAGTGGCGGGCGACACGTGACGTCAGGTTATTAATTAGAGGGGGTGGGAAGGGGAGGGAGATTGAGACTTTACCGAGGTAGGGGAGGGGGTCTCGCCTGCGGTTAGCAGTCTCGCGGAAGGCTCGCGCTGGCGGACTGCCAGGAGGCAGGTACTTGGGCAAATAAAATGAGACGTTGTATTACGTCAACGGCAACGACTAAGTCCCAAGTTTATGCTCCGGCGGGAGACTGAGCGATGGAATGGCCTGGAGAACGACGCGCTTGATGAAAGTTTTATGACAATTTTTTTCACTGTGCAAACATCAAATATATTACGTTGCTAAGTGAAAGAGTAACGTAGCATCAAATACAAAAGTATAGTACATGCCAAACATTAAGACCGGACTGAAGTTGAGCAGTAATCGCAGTATGCCAGTTTAAGGACAGAAACGTGGAATGCCCGCCACGCCTTTGTCGCACGTATGTTTTACGCATCTTTCCTTTTCGCTTACACTCATTGTAAATTCGGTAACCGCGCGAGAATCATACCGTGTTAAAGTTTGACGTATACTGTACACAAGATAGGAGTTATTATTCTACTTCTAATCTTTCCAACTGGTATAGACTCGTAGTTCTGTGAACAGTAGAAATCAAGTCACAGCATTGTCACAACAATATACAATATTGTGAAAAAGTACCTATCACGCTAAATTTTGCTTGTTGCAATGCGTTTCTTCATACCCAACTCCCTTTATGAAGATTGCAATTTGAAAGTAATCAAAGTTAGCATTCTTAAAATTTCCTCTGAAATCACAAGATTTGTAAATAGATACTTACATACCAAAGATATTGAAATATCTAACCTACATAATTATAATCCACACATTTTATGTAAAATCATATATTTAAAATAAGGAATTATACAATTTGTCGAAAGAAACGTTGAATCGTTAACGTTAATTTTTAAATTTAGGCTGCGAATCGGAGAAAATGTCGACGTTAGAATTTAGACCAATATTATTGAACATATGAAGTATACGATTGATTGGCGAATTACTTGCCGCATTTGTCTTGTAATTAAACGTGTGGAATAATTCTGCATCGCGTGTACGCCTAAGGCAGGGGTGCTCAAAATTGAACTGCTGGCGATCTAGACTCCGATCGATCGACTCCGACAAGCTGCAAGTATGTGTGATGCAGATTTGTCATAAAGGTAGGCAAGGTGCAGTGACGTAGCGTGGGTGTCAGCCACCCGGGGCGGAGGAAAATTTCGCCACCCCCTTATTTAGGTTTTTCAACCGCAGATTTTCAAGGGGGGGGGGTGCGTAGAAATCCTATTTTTTATTGAGACCTCATTTTATGTCGATTTTTATAACACATGTGACGAGTATTCTTCCAATAAAAAGCATGTTCTAAATTCCACTAAAAATTTATAACTGCTTTCGGAAATCGAGAATAGTATCCATGTAATAGAATTTCGCATTTTCATCACACAAAGGTTTTAACTTAAGATTGCTTCTGCGTAAGAGCCCCGAAATAATAGTTACACACGGCCGGCCGCCCGGCCGGCGCAGGACGGCCGGCGTAGTCCAGCGGTAAGGCTCTTGACTTGCACTCCGAAGATCGCGGGACCGAATCCCAGCGTGGAAAATAAATTTTATTGAATAAATTGTGTTATTTCATAATTTATTCATTTAAAATAATATATAGTATATTTGCGGCACGTTCTAGAGTGGAAGATACTCTCAGTATCACCCTGGTGTAAGACCACCATTCAGAATTAAAACTTGCTTGAAATGGCTTTAGCCGTGTTTGGTGACCAGATCTGAATAGCCAGGTACTTCCCCAACTTCCTCTTTTCTATCTCCTTCCCTCCCCACTACCTTCAGCCTCACAACATAATATCCCAATTGGGGATGCCATAGTCCCACTGGCTCCAGACGGGAGCAGTCGGGACTCTTGTACGGTATTCACGTAAAAAAAAAACCGAATAGTCAATTTCTCAGAATTTTGCAGCATATTGCATGCAACTCAAATGTAAAACTTCACTCGGTACACGATGAATCGGCAAATTTTTATTTAATTTGTCATTATATTGTGATCACAAAACTGGTTTAAATTAAATCTGTATGCAGTGAATTAAAATTACACTCAGAACATGAAAATGGTTTCTCTTTGATTCTGGCAGCACATACATAGTCTGCAACTAGAATTTTATAACTGCATTTCGAATAAAAGAATTTTTACTTCGAAATGTGTCAGCAGATGAATCCACAACTCGAATTTTAAATTCTGAACACAAAACTGGTATTAAATCTAGATGCGACGAATTAAAACTACCTTTAGAACATGAAAATGTTTTTTTTTATTCTGGCAGCACATGCGTATTATGCAACTAGAATTTTATACCTGCACGTCGAATAAGAGAATTTTTTCCTTCAAAATGTGTCAGCAGATGAATCCGCAACTGAAACATTACATTCTGATCACAAAACTGGTTTTAAATTAAGAGTGAATATTCTTGCGAGTCCCCTGATTTAATTAGTATTACTCTCATAATGTGCGTATGGTTTTCCTACGAATTACAAATTTTGAAGAATGGTTTGAAATAAAATTTAACTCCACTCGAAATATTATAACGATTTTCTTCGAAATGCGCCAGCAGATTAATCCGCTACTAGAATTTTGACAGATCATTCGGAACACGAAACTGGTTTTTACGTAAGACTTAATCTCCGCTTTAATTTATACTACACCCAATTAAATTGATGTTTATAGATATTTAATTGATACTACACTTAAAACACGAAAATGGTTTTCCTGCTATTTTTGTACTTGGAACACATGGACGGTATAACACATGGAAATTTTTAAATAAGGTTTCACCCGCTTCAATAAATGCTTCCTTCACAACCATTCCATCTTCAAATAGTTTCTTGTGTTTCGCCAATATATGATATATTTTTAATGACGCGATCGTTGCAGCTTTTGATTGCTTGGCTGGTCTTTTGAACAAGGTTTGTTCTTTTTTAAAACAAATGATCAAATCACGTAGTTTTCGGTTTATTAATTCACTCTGTAGAGGGACATCCTGTTAATAGTTTTAATGAATGGTTTTATAGTGCCTCTCTAAGTTCTTACGCTTAGGTATTGCAACTGACGCACGGCAAATGAGACAAATGCACTTGTCCTTCACCATGCAAAATAAGAATTCTTCCCCCCAATCGTTACGTTTTACTGCTCTTCACCGCACTCATTTTGTATTATTTATTAATAAACTTCGTATCGCCTTCAAGTTATAACTTGGACAGACTAATAAACCAAACAACACACTAGAAAATAGATCGATAACTTCGGGCTTTTGAGGGGTTAATTTTCAACAATATTTCACCATAAATATGCATTAATATGATTTTTTTTCTATATGGACTTGTGACGTCACACACCATAGTTGAGGATAGAGTAAACAACAAAAAAGGCGCGTCCATTAACAATATAAGCTAAAAATAAATAATAAACAAAAAGGCATGAAAAATATTGAAGCATAATTGAAGATCAACTAAAAAAAAATGTGAATAGATCTACGAGTATTTACATCGGCAAATTTTTCTCGAGATCGACTCAAAAAGCACTCCCGATCGACTGTTTGAGCATCCCTGTCTTAAGGGTATGTTAAAATTAACTAAGGAAAGAAGTTCAGTACAGTCAATGATATTATTTAAAATTTTGTGTATAAATGTCAAAACAGCTATTGCTCGCCTTTGTTGCAACGTTTGAAATGTGCATCCAAAGTTATTGTTGAATTTATTTATTTATTAATTTTATTTTACGCCCAGAGGGCTTTTACATAAATAAATAAAGGCAGTACATCTTTAACATGAGAAAGAAATAATATAAATAAAATTACAATAGAAATAAATGAAATAAAAATATAAGCAACAAAAATTTAAAGTACAGTGAGATATAAAAACAATAAGTTACGTTAAAAAATACATATGTACATGATATAAAAATACAAGCAACAAAAAATTAAAAGTAAGGTTATCAGAGGTTTACAAAATTGTAACATCAAGAGCTACGAATTTGAAGGTAAGATATTTTATAAATTTGTATTGAATAATTTTTTGTATTTCTTCGGCATTGACTATGTAACAATTTCTAGACATTTTTGTTTTGAAAAGTTTTAATTTTCCATGTACATTTGTTACTTTAATTTTAATTTTTGCGACCGGTTTCGATAAGTCTGTATCATTAACGAGCAAACTTAAAACTAACTAAAAAATACAAGTTCAAAAATTAATTATGCAGGAGGAGTGGGAGTGGGGAAATTTGGTGGAGGGGAGAACGGTGGGAGGAGTCAAAATTACATGGGAACATCGTAAGTAGAGGGGATTTACATGGTGCTATTATTTTATTAACTAAATTAATTTTAGATTTAATTTTTTTGTTGATTTCTAAAGTTTCTAAAGCGCACAAATTAAAATATGAATTTACATTGCACTGTTTTAAAACTTAGTTTTTTCTTTTTTGAAGGTATGACCTGCCTCTATTAGATGGTTTGCAAATTCGGAGATAATAACTACTTGCAAACTCGGAGTACGATGTTCCCATGTAATTTTGATTCCTCCCACCGTTCTCCCCTCCACCAAATTTCCCCACTCCCACTACCCCCGCCTAATTAATTTTTGTACTTGTATTTTTAAGTTAGTTTTAAGTTTGCTCGTTAATGATACAGACTTATCGAAACCGGTCGCAAAAATTAAAATTAAAGTAACAAATATACATGGAAAATTAAAACTTTTCAAAACAAAATTGTTTTGAATATGTTCTATGATATCTGTGTATACTTTGTACCGCGGGTTCCAATTTGGCGAGGCATATTCCAGTGCACTTCTGACTAATGCAAAATATAACATTATTTTATACATTATCACAGTACCTGCCGGTTATCACAGGCAGGTTTTTTTGGTTCAGTTCCTTATATATTATATATATATATAATAATAATAATAATATAATTTTATTTTAATATCAGATGATATTAAAATGACTTTTGGTTTAGATAAATGTAAAACTATCCATATAGAGAAAGGCAAAATTGTAGATGGAGACGAGGGTATATTTAGAAATTTCAAAATTCAAAGTATGAAAGGGGATGAGGTTTATAAATATTTAGGATACCCGCAATCGAATAGATTAGATCACACTAGTATTAAAAATGATATTAGGATTAAATTTCAAACTAGGATCAGAAAAATTTTAAAATGCAATCTATCTGCTAAAAATTTAGTAAAAGCAATAAATACTTGGGCAATACCTCTACTAACGTACTCATTTGGCATAATTAAATGGTCCAATACAGATTTAGATAGTTTAGAACGATTAATTAGAACTACGTTAACAAAATTTAATTGCCATCATCCAAATTCAGCTATAGAACGAATTAATTTACCTAGAAATTTAGGAGGTAGAGGTGTAGTCAAAATAACATCTTTGAAACACAATCAGGTAGAAATGCTTAGAATTTTTTTCCATAGGAAAGCTAATAGCTCAGAAATGCACAAAATAATTTGCAAGGCAGATAGAAATATTACACCTTTAAATTTATATGACGAGAATGCCAACATTCTTATAAATACTAACCAGGAATTATTAGATTCCTGGTCAAATAAAATTATTCACGCAAAACACTTCAATTATCTCAACCAAACGTATGTTGACAAACTTTCGTCAAACAAATGGTTGAGTATTGGAGAGTTGAGCGCAGAAATAGAAGGATTTATGCTTGCAATTCAAGATAGAGTCATTAATACTAAAAATTATAGAAAGCATATAATCAAAGATATAAATCAAATTGATGATTTATGTAGAAAATGTTTGGCTTTTCCCGAAACTATAGAACATATTATATCGGGATGTTCTATATTAGCGCCTTCCGAGTATACATTTAGGCACAATCAGGTTTTAAAAATAATTCACCAAAGTTTGGTAATTAAACATAACTTGATTGATTGCCGTAATGTAGTACCTTATTATGAATATGAACCAAATTCATTTATAGAAAATGAATTTTATAAAATATATTATGATAAAACTATACTAACAGACAGAACAATTAGTCATAATAGACCTGATATAGTTTTACATGACAAAATTAAAAAAATAACTTATATCATTGATGTAGCTATTCCAATTTCCTGTAATATTCAAAAAACTGTTTCTGAAAAAATTAGAAAATACACAGATTTAGGAAATGAGATTAAAAGAATTTGGCATTCTCGGACTATAAAAATATTACCATTTGTTATTTCGGCCACTGGCATAATACCTAGGAATCTGATTCAAAATTTAAGCATATTAGATTTGTCAAAGAATTTGTATATAAAAATGCAAAAAGCAGTAATTTTAAATACATGTAGGATTACAAAAGATTTTTTAAATATTTATATTGAGGGATCAGTAGGATTTATAGGTTCAATTAGAAATGCCACAGAGCCGAACCCTCTGATATGAAAATATCTGGAGTCGGTGAATTATATTCCCATTTGGTCTCTAGTGGGTTGACATGTTGTTCTTGTATTGTTTTGTATTTATAATACTTATATAGTGCAATTGCATAACGTGGATTCACTAGATGATCATTTGGGGAAGTGTTTGAAAGGGTTTAGTTTTTCCTTCTTTTTTTTTTTTTTTTTTTTTTTTTTTTTGGGGGGAAAATTTAACCCGGACATTTAAATCTGGTGCGTAAAAAAATAATATAGTATAATAATAATAAATAATATTTATTTAATAATAATAATAATAATAATATTATAATATTATAATAATAAATAATATTTATTTCGCATAAAATTATACAATGAAACATATGTGGAAACTTTGACTAGCCAACTAGGAATGGATCCTGTTTTAGGCCAGTCAAATTGACAAATTTAGTTCATATCATAATTTCATATTACACTGATAAATTATATACATATTATTTATTGAATGAAACAAGTGTTACGATTAAATTCCTCGTAGAAGCTTTAGTTAATAACTACAATTTTGAACTCATAAAAAAAAGAATAAGCGAAGAGAAAAAAACAATGTCTTAAAGTACAGATTTAGTATCGAATGCTTGTTTAACAATAGATAAATGTTTGGACATGTGAATCGCTAGCCAAAATTGAGAATCGAGACCAGCTTCAAGTGTGATGACAAAATCCATATTATAATTAAAGTGGATGTTTAAACATGATTACAAAAAATAAGTATAATTAACGTGAGTGACGTATCCCTCAACTATATATATATATATCATTACGGTGTTTGCTGTCACACCGTTCAGCTAAATATAAATTTCGGTCTCCCTACAGTTCTTCCTACAAAGTAAATACGCCTATTTGGTGTTTGACCACCATTTTTTTTCTACGTGTCCTGCCCAGCCGATGTGTCCCGGTTTTTAAGAGGAAGCCACAAGCCAAAAATGGGTATATTTTTAGTGTGCCTTGTAACGTCATGAATAAAGGTAATAGGCATAAAAATCGTTCGGCAAGCAATCACTCAATTTTAAACATAAAAGTGAAATTTATTTATTTTTTGAAGAATTTCATAAAAACGAAAAAAATTATCATTTTAAACTATCACGGATAATCTTAGCCATGGAACTATTTTTTTTAAAGTTCTTTCTTATATGCGTTCATATAGTTTGGCAAGAAAGTGCAGAAATTAAATAAATTGGAACTAAACGTGTTCATTACTATGGCAGCACCGAATTATATGACGTTTCCTATGGCTGTCATATTATCGCATGTTACGGTTGATTTATTGTCTTAAATCTGAGAAGAAGATCGCTGATTTGATAATATTTTTATTCATTGTTTACCTGAATTTAATTAAAATGAATAAATCATTGCAAGAAGGGTTATATTCTGCATTTTTCAATGCTGCCCAGCCGTGTATCACGCGAAGAAGCTTCTGTTTAATTAGAAGATGTTTACAAACGAACTGCAGAAATGATTGGTACGTAGTATAGTTTGTTTAATAAATTTCATTAGTATTACAAGATTTATGCCAATTTTCGAGCGATAATAACCATTACAATCTGATTTGAGGTTATGTTAAAAAAAATCCGATTTTGACATTTCAATTTGACAGTTAATATGCGGCCACAGGAAAAAGGGAATAACTCAATAAAAAAAAATAATATGCAACTTCTTTAAACTCGTAGAAAAGTTACCTTTTTCTCGTTTTCTTTTTCTTTCTTTCCAAGTGAATATTATCTGGTGTGTGTTTTTAAAACTACCTTATATAATAATAATTTTAATGATTTTTCACACACAGGTAAATCTGATTCAACGGTAAGACGAATCGCCAAGGAAGGGGAAAAGGCAGATGGAAAATTTGAAACATCGGGAAAACGGAAAATGGGCATTACAATAATAATATGTAATAGCATAAGTGCTGATGATTGGAAAAATTGTTGCAAACAGGTGATGAAAATTGAGGCAGAATATTATGCACGAGGCAGTACTATATATGATGATATCGATGAACTGCGTTTAGATAAAGATAAAGATACGGAAGAAGAAGAATCACACGAGGACGAAGACAATGATTACTGTCGGGTGTTGAATTAATAAACTTAAGTTTTTAAGTACCTACGTTTTTATATCGAAATAAACGCCCACTTAAAACTTGTTTTGTTTTATTTTACTTCTATTAAATTACAGTTTTTTGTGCAAAATTTTTGAAAATACAAATACGCCATGAAATGCATTTTGGCAGAAGTGTTTTTTAAAATATACATTCATTGTCTTATGAGCCATCTTGGTGTTGCCATTTAAAACTAGAAAACGATCGCAGCGCCATCATTTATTTTCTACACTTAATTGCCAAACTGTACATTTCTAACGAAAAAATTTTTTTTAGTAGTTTACGCTTATATACTTTTGATAAAGTGTTGAACAATTTAATTTTAATAGCACTCAAGGGAAACAAACGACAGGAAAATCTTCAATTTATCTAAAGCATATTTTTGTTGTTCATAATGTAAACCGATTTATGGTAAAGATTAAACTAAAAATTAATTTTATCTATAAAATGAAATACAAAATAATTGTCTCATTATTGACGCCCTCCGAACAGATAGTTAGGTTACGTTAGGTTAGAAGGAATGTATCACCATGCCTCGAATACAACTATTCCCGAAATACGTTCGCAAAAGCATTTGTGGTGCTTGGTGAACTGATCCCGAATTGTTTTTTTTCTTATTACCGTTTTACCTACTCTGATGAGCCAGTCTCTATCAGACCGATAGGGTAGAAACGTTATGAATAACTGAACGGTGGAAATATAATGTAAATACTTACTGTGTACTCGTACATGAGAAACAAATCTACGTTGCATATCCATAAAATTTTCTACTTAATCAATTTTTTACTAGCCTCATTTAAGTGCCAGCCATCTTTGGCTCTTTGGAAGTTAGTCGAGACAAAGGGGGTTAATTATTTGGTAATGTCTCTTTCTTGCTGTCGCCGGAATACGTTGGCCCCGTCTCCCCAGTTTGGCAACAACGGTTGTAACAGCGGTTATGGCCGGGCCCTGTAACCCAGTGAGAGGAAGCTGTACCATTAAACGAACGTAAATTATCCCGGCATTAACCCCACACTGTGCCGTTATGTGTGCCACGCTACTCTACAGCTACCTCTATCAGTATAGAATACAGAAAACTAGACTAGTAATAGATACTTAAGTCAGAGAATACAACTTTAAACTAATAACGTAATATATTTAATTGGTGGGTAAATTTAATGGTTTATACCAGGGGTCACCAAATGACCGCCAACCTATTTTGTGCGGACCTTGTGTTAACAATACAAAATATTTCACACATGTAACTTAAGTATGTAATTTGATACTTTTCCCGCGCTTTGTCTTTGCTGCTTAGCGATAAAGAAAATGTAACATCCATTGCTTTTTATCAGATATTTTTACACATCAATGATCTGAACTATAAACTTCAAAGGAAAGCTTGTATGGGAGCTCCTGACAGAAGTAAAAAGCTTTTTGCGAAAACTCGATTTTTTCGACATCGATCTTGATATTGAATGCCTGCACTTCCCTTATTAAAAAAAACAGCAGTGACACTAAGCTTGACATCGGACAATACAAAACGTTCATTAAGTATCTTAAATCAGAATTTGAAAACAGCTTCACAGATTTTAACGAAATTGAGAATGTCGTCGACATTTACTCTCTGCATCCTGGCGATGGATGGAGCAATAAAGCTGCAAATATTTTCGGGAGTAACAAAGCTGCTCTCCTGATGCAAATAATCGATTTCCAAGAAAATACAGTTTTAAAATACCAAAAACAGGAAGTTTCTTGTCAAGAGTTTTGGCTAAAATTTGTTTGTGCTAATAAATACCCAGAATTTGAAAAAAATAGCCTTAAAACTTTTCACTTTGTTTGATAAGTTAGTGCAAGGCAAAAAAGTAATTTTTCTCATTAATATCACTGATATTGTATCTACACATATTTAAATAGTACAGTTTATTGTGGTTATTTCCTTTTGGGGTATTATGCCGTGTTGCGCTACCTCCTCCTTTAGCCAACGTTTCGGACAGCGTTACAGTGTCCATCATCAGAGCACATCTGCTCTGATGATGGACACTGTAACGCTGTCCGAAACGTTGGCTAAAGGAGGAGGTAGCGCAACACGGCATAATACCCCAAAAGGAAATAACCATAAAATTTTTGGCCGTGAAAATCTAAAATCATATCAGTACAGTTTATTATTTCAATTGCTAAGCCGGGAGAGGGGGGGCGTGGTTAGGCATTTCCCTTCCGGACCGCGACAGTCTTGTTATTTAAAAAAACGGACCCCTAATGAAAGTAATTGGTGACCCCTGGTTTATACCATTCTTGAATAAAGGGTTATTCTTAGACGGTGACTCGACAGTTGACCCGCCATTTGAAATGACATCTACTATAAAATTATAATTTTTTGTGCATCATTTACCAATTAAAATCGACTTCAAAAATACCCTAAATAATAAGTCGGTATGAACATCATACCAATGTATATACTATGTCAAATTTTTGTACTTATGCGCTGATGTACGCAGTATGTAAACAAATAGATTTTTCCTTGATGCATTCAATGAATATCTATATGTTTTATACTTTGTTATTCGACGGTACATTCTCTAACATCCTGCACATCCCTTTACTAAGTTATATTTTGTGTAAATAGGTATACCGTACATTCTCTAAACCGACTGCATATTGTATAAGTATGCCGGGGGTCCAATTGTCGGCGGATCAACTGTCATGGGACCTACTTTTTTATGTTGGCTCCCTTTTACTTATCGGAAATGCGTATTCCAGAAAATTCCAATTCTGAACAATCAACCCTCAATTCAGCAGCGTCACTAGGTATCGGAAGATTGGAGGAACCAAAGCGCACCAGATACTAAGTTCGGTGAGCGTGCTTTCGGAGTGTCAGGACCTACATCCTGGAATTGTCTGCCACATGATAAGAACTGTGATCATTCACAGACTCGGCAGAATTTAGAGCTAAACTTAAAAATCACCTTTTCAGACATTCGTAACCATAAAGTCAAAAACTTTCACCTTTACAGCCTGCGACATTACAAATAGTTAATTGTATAAAATGGTAAGCGAATAAGAATTTATAAACTTTTTAAGGTCATTTTATAAAAATTCCCCAGTCCTAAAGAGTCCTAAATTCTCCTGTCTTTCAAAATAAATATCAACTCTACATTTTTCCACTAATTCTCTCATAAGTGTAATATCAACTGTAATGGAGGGTATCAAATGTAAAAACATGCAATGCGTAGTATTTTAAATATAATCGTAATGTCCTAAGCGTGCAAAGTCTAACCTCTCGAAGCACAAACTTTCTAATAAAAGGGTGTTTATCAGAAGTGACCTGCCAGTATGTTTTCTGTGTCTGTTTGTAAATAATAAAGAGTCTAAGAACTCATTATAAATTGTACATCCCCACTGAGGTGATTTTTGTCAAAAACAGTGATCTAAAAATTATCTAATTATCTAATAATTATTATTAATAATAAAATTATTTGGCTAATTTATATAGCGCCGTTTTGTGAAAAATCACCTCAAGGGCGCTGTACAAATAAATATATAAAAGAATTAATTTTACTGGCTTACGACTAAGATTTACTTTAATAGTGCACAACTGATAACCCTGTACAAATCGCAAGTGCGCCCCACGGTTGAATTTGGCAGCCACCTCTGGTCTGGAGCTCCAAAATACCTGAAAAATACCCTCAACTCTGTGCAGAAACGGGCGGTCCGTTTGATAGATTCTCCCATCTTAACAGACGGATTGCAATCTTTAGAACACAGGCGTCGGGTGGGAATGCTATCCTTGTTCTACCGGTATTACAATGGAAGATACTCCGAGGAACTAGCATCATTGATCCCTTCGGCACCGGTGCATAGTCGGGAAACACGCCAAACGCGTGCCCAACATTTATACACGGTTGACATTTGTCACATGAGAACAGGTCGTTTCTTCGACTCATTCTTATGTTCAACAGCTCGGCTGTGGAATGATTTGCCGGCCTCTGTGTTTCCTCCTTCCTACAACAAGACCAATGTTCATTCCTTCCTCTCCTCAAAAAGACCCTCCACACAGCATCCCAGATGACATAGGCCCTGAGGGAAATTATTTTCCTCGAGGCCTCCTGTGTGGAAATAATGTAAAAAAAAAAATTACAATTATAACTAGTGACTTATGACTAAGACATATAAATGCTAACCTAAACGTAGTGACCTTCTATAATACTTATTTACAATAAGATTACCGCCAGAAGAAGTAAGAAGTTTTTACATGATATTACAATTTAATAACACGGGTGCAAAAATGGTCATAACTGGGTTTACGGGAAAGGTATATCTTAAATAAAAGAATAGTAATTACTTAAATATAACTATGTATCAACACTGTATAACTACAGAAATATTGAAAAAATACTGTAACTTCCTAACCAAACATACCCTAAAAAAGGATAAACTTTCTTGAGACAAATAATTTTTTTAAAACAATAATTCAACATTCATCAAATTAAAACATGTGTGTATTCCAATAGAGGCATCATCATGAGGTTTACCTGTAGTATTATTGCTTGATGTGACGTATTTAGTTTTCTGGGTGTTTATTATTGTGAGCGTATTTGCATCCAACCACTTTTAAACAATGCTTATATTCGTTTCAGTTTTTTTGTTGATAGCTAAACAAGCATCAGCTCCAAACGGTAAGACAGTTTCATCGGCAAAACTAATGATTGTCCCCTGAATATTAATGTTGCATAAGTCGTAACAAACACCAAAAACAAAGTTGTTTAAAAACGAAAGGTTTCTACATCGAGAAACAAAGTAAACGAAAAAAGACATAAGAATAGAAGTACCTACAGATATACCGAGAAAGCAATTTATGAGTTATTTTGTATAAATTAATTATACAAAATTATTATAAAATAATTACTTTTATTAAAAAAAAACTTTTATAAATTAAAGCAACATATTAAATAAATTTAAAATATTGTGATTGTAGATATTGTTGTGATAATAAATTTCGAAGGAATTTGAAAAAAATTGTTATTTTATATATTTAATTAACGCAGAACCGAAAAAAATATTTTATCCAACTTGAAGTTTTTAATAATTAGAAAATGTATTCATAATTTCAGCGAGAAAATTTTCCGGTAAGCGCGTACCTACCCAACCATCTTTATACGCTATTTCCTCTAATAAAGCTACAGCAAAACGACAAACAGCCCCGCTTCCCCTCCCTTCCCTCCCCTCCCGGCCAACACCAGCAACCAGCTCCGCTCTACCCATCCAGTCTCTCCACCAGCGACCAAACCAGCCCCGCTCCACGATGGTGCGAATTGCAATTTTGGCCGGCCAAAAAAAAATTTTTTTTTCCAATTTCCAAAACATTCATTGGATAACCAACACATACTCCAAGTACAAACTTAATTTTGATGACTTTGCGGTAGAAGCGTCTGCCCACCAACTGCGTGGCGGGCTGGATCTGAGAGGTGTTCGGGAGGAGACTCTTTGACCTCTCTAGCTAAACTCACAGTGGGAAGAATGGAATCATATGTCTACCACTCCTGGACACACTGACCACACCCTTCATACATTTTTCCTTCCCAAAACTCCCTCCACTTACCTTTCTTAAAAATACCCTCCCACAGCATCCCTAAAGATGATGTAGGCTCTTAGGGAAATTATTTTCCTTTGACCTCCTGTTTGAAGTTGATGTACAAAAAATAAACTTGTGTTTATTTTTTAATCTTATTTTCGTAATCGAGCATATTATTATATTTTCGAATGTAGCTATCACTTTGTGGTTATCCATTATAGAAAAATGAAACAATACAACTTTGTATAAACCACTTATATAATGCGTAAATCCTACCGGTTTCGGAACAAACGTTCATTATATAAGTGGTTTATACAAAGTTGTATTGTTTCATTTTTCGAGTAAATTATTATTTATTATTTTAATGCCATAAAATGGATTTTACATTCAAGTGATACATGATACAGTGGTACACAGGGCCCACAGGGGAGTATCAATATTATTATAATAACAAAAATAAAACAATTAAACAATATTTAAATAATATACCAGGTTAATACAAGACCTTTCATAACACAATATGACGTATGAATGATAAAAACCAGTATATAGGTGTACGATACAAATATGTGTTAAATATGAAATAAAAATATGCTAAATTTAAAACTCATCTTTTCAGACAGTCGTACCCATAAGTTAAACAACCTTTCACCTTCGCCTTCACGGCCTGCGATATTGTAAATAACTAATTGTGTAAGAATATAAGCAAATTCTTATTTTAAGCTTTTGTAAAGGTCATTTCATGAAAATTTACAATCCTTAAGAGTCCTAAATTCTCTAGTCTTTCAAAATAAATATCTAATAATTTGGCATTAATCTTCTTATAAATGTAAAACCAACAGTGACGAGGGTAGCAAAGGTAAAATCATGCAATGTCCAGTGTTTTTAAATATAATGTCCTTCACGTGCAAAGTCGTATCTTCCCCAAGCATAAATTTTCTAATAAAGTGTGTTTACCGGAAGTGACCTGTCAGGTAAGTTTGTTTCTGTATCTATTTGTAAATAATAAAATTAGGTAGAGCCTAAGAATTCATGATAAATTGTAAAGCGCTCTTGAGGTGATTTTTCACAAAAACGGCGCTCTAAAATTAACCAATAATAATAATTATTATTATATTAATAAGGGTAAATTGTTAGAATCGAACAAGGTCAAGTATATCATTCATACATTCGCATTTATTTGCAAATCGTTCAATTCTTGGAATTGTTTATAAATAGAGTTTTTATTAAATATTTGATCATAATTCAACAAAGAAGCGCTGACAAATAGCTTAAATCAAATAATGTCTGTATGTTGATATTCTTTCAATGTTTATGACATCATCAACAACATATTTATTACCTTGCATATGAAGGCGATTTATTATGGAATAAAATTCAGCATTTGTTGTTACAATGGTAAGGTTATTTGTGACGAACTGATCTACTCGGCACATGAAAACATATTAACGAAAGAAGTTCAGGGGAGTTCAACCAATTATTAACCATATTAAATAAACATGACTAAAATAAGTCAGCACCAATTCTTTTTTCTTTTAATGTATCGAATCCCTGTAGCTGTAACAGAGAGAAGTAATTAATGTTTTTAATGAATAATCCCAATTTAAAATTAATGTGACGTAAGAATTTATGTTAGACACGCTCAAGGGAATTTTCATGTACGATGTAATTCGGATTCCAAACGATGGAGTTAAACTCTAGTTGGCTTCTAACAAGAGAAGTGTGTAGTAATTTATTTATTAATTAATTTAAAGTTAGCCTCCCAAAAACTGGGCGTACTGTACAGGGCCCGCAGATACGTTAATAGTACACAACTGCTAACCCTGCACAAATCACAAGTGCGCCCCACGGTTGAATTTGGCAGCCACCTCTGGTCTGGAGCTCCAAAATACCTAAAAAATACCCTCGACTGTGCAGAAACGGGCGGTCCGTTTGATAGATTCTCCCATCTTAACAGACGGATTGCAATCTTTAGAGCACAGGCGTCGGGTGGGAATGCTATCCTTGTTCTACCGGTATTAAAATGTAAGATGCTCCGCGGAACTAGCATCATTGATCCCTTTGGCACCGGTGCACAGTCGGGAAACACGCCAAACGCGTGCCCAACATTTGTACACGGTTGACATTTGTCACATTAGAACGAGCCGTTTCTTCGACTCGTTCTTGTGTTCATCAGCTCGGCTGTGGAATGATTTGCCGGTCTCTGTGTTTCCTTCTTCCTACAACATGGGTCTCTTCAAGACCAATGTTCATTCCTTCCTCTTCTCAAAAAGACCCTCCACACAGCATCCCAGATGACATAGGCCCTGAGGGAAATTATTTTCCTCAGGGCCTCCTGTGTGGAGTTAATGTAAAAAAAAAAAATTCCAACCAGACTGGATATATGGTCATATGGCATTAGAATAGTTGAAGTAATAATTATGGGATGAATTTCAACCCCATGTAACACATGAGTCCAAAATTATTTTCAGCCGAAAACTTTTTCGTATTATTTAGGTTTCGATTTTATATTTTTTTAAATTATTACGGAAAAGACAATATTGTCGAGCGTTTAAATATGGATGTTAATTATTCACATCTCAAAGAGCAAGTGTTGAGAAATAATTTTCGAAAGAAGTGGTTGAAAATTGATGGCACATAAAAAATGTTAAAATTCTCTATTTATTTATTTATTTGAGACACAAACAGGATATTTATATAACATTTTTGTGGGTAGTATATAATAAATTAAAATACAAATATAAGTATCCCTAGATTAATGTGTCTGCATTATTCACATATGCATTTTCACAGAAGCAAACTCTTGAAAAACAACGCAAGTATTATTTATACATAAGTTGAAAACTTAAATACAAAATTGAAATACATAATAACAACAAGTATACAATATTTATAAAGTATTTACTGAAAAGTATCTAATGTAACTTTTTTTTTTTTTAAGTGCACAAATTGTGGAGATATTTTTTGAAATATGTTATATTATTTGAAAAAATATCTATGGAACTGTGTATTTTGACAAGATCGTTGTATGACCGAGACATTCTAGATATAGGATTAAAATATCCAGTATTATTTGTAAAAATTTCTGTCCAAAATATGTTAAGGGTTCTTGTAGATTTGGGCCTGGCGTATAACTTAATTTGGTTGACTAAGTTACTGTCTACACGATTATTCACAATTTTATAGAGCATTAAGAGGTCATTTATGTTTCGTCTTTTAACTAGACTCTCTAATTTGAAATATGTAAGTCTTTGTTCATACCCGTCTAGAAGATGGTGGACACCTGATCGGTAAGACAAAATCCGTGTAAATTTTCTTTGGACTGATTCGAGTCTAGATACCTGTGTAATATAATGTGGATTCAAGACTGTTGACCAGACTGTTGACTCTAGATCGTAGGCAGGTACGTAGTAATATTAATAAAACAGTTTTATTACTAAACGCCGATGTAACGAAAAACGCCGAACAAATATTATGAGTTACACGTACACTATCCCAATGAATCTTTTTTTTCATTGAGCACTCACACAGATAAATATAAAAAAGAAATACGTGAGCGGTAGTTTCAAATTTATAAAAAATGCGATCAATGGCCGGACAGCGGAGACAAACAAGACGTGTCATATTTGTTGCCGTTTTCGCTATTACGCGTTTTTTAAAATACACTTAGTCCTGATAATTTGACTTATTCTTTATCAAACATTTTTATACGATTTTACTGCGACCCGAATCGCATTTTTGGCCATCTAAAGCAGCGATTCGGACGTTTGTGCGGTCTCAATGTTCGGGCCAGCATCATGCCGGAAAGCGGGAACTAATTAAAATTTTGAAACAATCGAGCGTGGTGTAAAAAGTCGAAAACCCGCCAAGCGGAAATGGAAGCGGGGGAAAATTGAAAAGGCGGGAATGAATGCGGCCGCCATGACAGCTGAAAGCTCCGCTCAGGCAGAAACTGAAATGCTGGAAAGGATTGTCATACGAATATATTGAACAGTGAACATTCGCTTGTTACAGCGTCAATGACAACTCGCTCTAAGCATTTTCCCTCAAAAGCTTTATTGTCTCTTTTTTATTTATTGTACGGGATTAACTACTCGCACTTTTATTTTTTAACGAGCAGTCGGAATTTGAAATATATTTGTCCGAAATTTTGTTCAGAATTTGGATGGATTTAAAATATTTACTAGCTGACACGGTTGACGTTGTTCTGCCATAATTATTTTTAGTTAATACTCGTATTTTAGTTGTTAAATAAAAAAAAACGAATGTATTGTAAATGTGTGGGGATGGGATCTATGACAGAAAAAGGAATGGAACGCTGCAGACGATGCCCGCCGATAAAACAAAAACAAAAAGCACTAACCATTCATTTTCTCAAGTCAATGTATTTCATTAAAATAACGGACATATTCATTGCTTGATCTCTTAAAAGTTAAATGTAAAGTGAAAAAAGTTATATATTTTTCTCCTTAAGTAGGAAAATAAAATAAAGAAAATCAATATTAATTTCGAAGAGCAATTGAGTGTACGATATTTTTTGTCACTTCATCTTTAACCGATACAAATAATCTCGATGGTTTTTCCCACACGAACGACGCGACGCACGGTGAAATTTGTTCATGCAAAAATACTAAAATCGCGATTAAAAAATGGGAGGGTGGGGGTAGAAAGTGAAAATTTAGGGTTATTGGTATTTTTTGATGCCAAATAAAAAAAAATACCAAAAAAATTGTGGATATGGACACTCTAATCACCTAGCGGTATAAAATATACTTTACGACCTATTCTCATAGCTACCAAAAATATATTAAGAAAATCATAAAAATCGGTCAGACCAGGAGGAGTGTGACCACAAACACCGTGATACGAGATTTATTTTATATATTTAATTAAAATATCTTTCACTGAAACAATCATGTCAATTCGTTTATGAAATTCCTTATACCACGCATACACAGCTTAGGTAACCAATATTCAGAGGTAGCAAATATTTTCAAAAGCACCGAAAGATCTTACAAAAAAGCATTTCACCAATTTTTCTAAAACAGTTTACCTTTTTTAACAATTTTTGGTAATTTTAATCATCGTAATCACATCACGCTGTTAATTTATTTTGTAATCCATGTTTACGTAAAAAATGTTTTATACAGTAATTAAAGGTATTTGTACCGTAATTAAATATAGATATTTTTTTGTGAATTAAAACTCTAATATACTCGTACTACTAATGACTATCGGCTTCGGCCGGGTATATATTTTTCTTTAAAAATTCATTAAATTGTACGGAAATCGATCGTTGAATTAATCGGATCAAGTTTTTTACAGGTCTTTACGAAATCAACATGTAAAAATCAATTCTCAAATACTTTTTCCAACCTTTCCAAAAACTTTTTCTAATGTATTTTCAAACCCCTCCTAAAAGAGGCGTGGATTCCGATTTCGATTTTTCCTGGACTATTGAATCACTTTAAAATAGCTAGTGTCCTAGAAATTCAAGAGAAAATCGTTGTGCAAAATTCATGACGCATGGGCTCACGAGTGTTTGTTTTGTCCTTGAGTGAATGATTGTTTAAATTAACATTTAATTAGCAGATTTTTTTCTTACAAAATACCTGAAATCTTTCAGTAAGAGCTCTTCGAATAACGTTTATTATCATTATTACGTTTGATACAAAAGACCAATAAAAAAATATTCTATGTTACTTGAGAGCACTTGATTCCCATTGTTTCCTAACAAAAGTTAACCTTTCCATCCCCGAGCAATGGGCCCCGTTCGCTACATTCTTTCTTCTTTTAAATGATTGGCGATTGCGAATGCAATATCACCAGCGCTTCAGCAGTTAGGAGAGTCTTCAAGCAATTTGCGTTAGTTTTAATGGCGCAAGTTCAGGACAGCGGTCAAAGAAAGCAATTATCCAAGTTCTTTATTGGCAAAAAGGAGCCAAATTGTGTTTCCCGGGTAGGCAACAAAGGGGGATTCCCCTCAACTCGGCTTTTAATGAGAAAATATTTCGCGAGCTGATTTTTTTCAATTTCTCCTCGTTTCATTTTACCTGAACGAGATGTCGACAAAATCTCTTTGTAGAGCATTGTCGCACTCATTATTTTAGCTTAATAAATAATTTTTAATGAATTTTGCGTCGTATTCTTACATCATAAAGTACACGTATTAGTAATTATAATTGATTTCCGCTTATGTTTTTTTGTACTTAAAGGTTCGTATGCAATACTGTAAACCACCATAAATATTTATACGAGTTTTAATTTTTGATTAAAATAAAATAAACTACGTCTATAAGATTAGCTCTTCTAGATACTTTATATTTTTACGCAACTACGAATTTAATCTTCCAATTACCTTGTCAAACTATATTAATAAGCAACTCGAGAAAACAAAACTTGACAAAACTATGAGGATTAACGCAATAATTTAAAAATATATATAAATGAAACAAGTTTAATTTGTTTCCTGTTGATGCTTGCGTTAAGCGAAACTGATCGGTCGTAATAATTTTAAATTAATTAAATCTTGGTTATAAACAAAGTAAATGTTTTATTTTTTTATAATAACTATACACATAGATGGCGATTCTATTGCAATCTTTGTATAAAGTCGTCTAATTAAGTAATTACTTATAAATGTGAAATTATAAAGATGAAGATTCTATTGCAATCCTTATTATATAACTAGCTGACCCGGTGAACTTCGTACCGCTCAGAATCAATAACTGTTATGTTAACTTATTAGCTGAATTAAATTGGGTTTTTTTACATGATGAAGCAATTATCGATGCGCAACCGTCCGTGTTTTGTTTTTGTCAGTATCAGAGATGGCGTTGTGTACAGATTTATATTTTTTATTTCTTACTTTTACACTTACTTGTGAGGGAGATTTATTATAATTATTCTATTTTTCCTTTGCAGGGGTGCAGACATATATACGTTCACCGTTTGACTCATTTTCGACTATTGACATTAGTGTGTAAGAAAGAGGGGCCGCATTACATGTTTAAGAACAAAAGCAAAACAATCAGCGCATTGACATTTGACTTTTTGAATTTTTTTGAATTCACTCACTATTAAATATTATATTTATCCTTATATTTATCACAATATTTCTGCAGCTCTTTCAAAAAATGAGAATTCGTTCCATACAAAATGAATGAGGAAAATAAGTTTCTTCATAATATTTTAATTAGTGAATTTTTCCGATGTTTTAATAGCTATTCTGCTATTCGGGGCAGATACAAATCCAATGAATCAAAGATCACAAAAACCGGTCCAACCGTGATTGAGTTATAAATGGTGTAACTAACCCGACTTTATTTTATATGTTAAAAAGATATCGTCTTTGTAGGTATCTCGATCGCACGGCACAAGTGAAAGCGATAAACGACGAATAAAACTAATACAGTTTTTAAATCTTTAAAAAAATAAAAATACCAGGTTAAATGAAAATCAACGTTCGCGTTTAACAAATCCCAAATAAAGTCATTCGTATTTTTTTTTTATTTAAATTTTTCAATGCTTATATGACAACGCGTTTGAGTTGCGTTGAGTTTAGATTTTCGTACTTTAATATGAAAACTAAAGCTACATCAAGCACTCAGAGTAATGAGCAGCTTAAAATAATATCACGTGAGATAGAGATTAATAAGTCCGTTACTAACGATACGTAATACATATAGACAGATTTGTTAGCAAGCCGTGATAGGATGATTTGGTAGCAAATTCGCGTATCATTAGGGTGAATGCCATTCGAGAGCTTTGATAAAAACACTACAAAGTGGAATCACCAACCAGCGAATTGTCGACAGTATGTTTTAAATACAAAATTACGATCCATGGAGTTTTTTTTAAGCGAACGTACTTGTTAGATTAAAAAATATACATAGTTTTTAAATGAATCTAGCAGAGCACGATGTCAACAAAAGGACACATTGGAAAATGCGCATCCCCAGCTTGGGCGAATATCGTTTTTTGTTTTTTTTTTTTTTTTTTTTAAATTACGTTAGCTCCAAGCAGGAGACCCTGAGGTAAATAATTTTAAGGAAAGGAAGGAGCGGAAGTTCTGGGAAGGAAAAAGTAAGGGGGATGGGTAGGAATCTTTGGGTCAAAATATGCAGGAGTGACGGACGTATAAATCCATATCTCCATTTGCGGTGCATTGCGATGGGTTGAGAGAGTCCGGCTGGAGAGGTCTAGATTAAAACTCTCTCAACCAGTCTCTCCCGATCCGGCCTGCCACGCAGTAAGTAGGCAGACGTATCCGCCGCCAAGACCTAGACACCCCTTGAACCCGGTCACCTCTTCAAGTCACCAAACATAGCTAACCACTTGAGGTGACCTATGGTAGGGGCGTTAGTTATGTTGGTATACTTGAAATATTAAAAAATATATGTTTTTTAAATGAATGCGCTATTAACAAACTGTGCATTGAAATAACTGCTTCCCCGGTTTGGGTAAATTTTGAGATACTGGAAGAAATAGAGTGGGAAAGAATTTTAGATTCAGATCTCGTTACGAAACAAAATTAAGCCGTTTCACCTATCGTTTTGAAGGGGTAGTTAGTTCTGAGCGTTTATTCAAAAATTTTCTTTATTTTTTTTTTGTAAATACCGCACAAGAGTTCCAATTGCTCCCAACCCTCTGGAGTCAGTGAGACCGTGGCATCTCTAATTGGGATATGCTGTGAGTGTGAAGATAGTAAGGAGGGGAAGGAAATGGGAAAGAGGAAGGAGGGGAAGTATCTGACTATTCATATCTAGTCACCAAACATGGCTAAAGCCATTTCAAGCAACCTTTCAATTCTGAAGGGTAGTCTTATACCAAGGCAACAGTACCTTCCCCTCTGGAACGTGCCCCAATTACAGGACAAATAACACAAATTAATTAAATAAAAATTTCCTTGCACATGTCGGGATTTGAAATCTCCGGATTGATAGTCGAGAGATTTACCCCTCGATCATGGAAGCCATCAGAGATTAGCAGAAACTTATTTTATTTTTCCAGGTCCGGTGTTTATCTGTTCCATAAATTTCTGTTCTAAAAAAAACCGCAAATCTAGGTCTTCGGTTTGACGGGAAAATGCATATTTTTTAATAATCACTTATTTTTTAATAAAAATATCTTAGAAATATAGTACATCCATGTATGTGCTTCATCCAAAGATTGTACGGTAGGTTCGCTAGGTTATATCGTTTAGCAAATCCAAATAACCGATCCAAAATCCGTTCAAACTAATTTTATTAATGAGCATATAAGAATTCTCAACTGCTTTCGAAAAGTCCTACCATTATCTAAAGTCAAATGAATATGAAAGATCCCATCCGATCGTTTCAAGTCTGGAAAATTGTGAATTCAATGCATTTCAAATTGTAACGGCTCCCCGGTCAGTTGTTCCGGGCGACTGTAAAACTGGTTCCGGCCTTTCAATACGGAACGTAAATAAAGCCTTCGATAATATCTTCAGTTTCAAAAGCCGATTGGATGGCTGTTCAGCGGAGGCAGAGGCCGACTGTAAACTGGGGGCACAGGGGGCGAAAAGAGGGCAGAAAGGGGTGGAAAGAGGGCGGAACGGGTCGAGGATGGGGAGAAATGGAGTGAGATCGTGAGGCAAAGGGGATCCGACTTTATAAACTCCAGCTAATGCACATAGTCTTTCACAGCAACCAGCACCCCCGCTGATTGGATGGAAATGTTTGTTGACTGTGAAAAAGATCGGTCTGATAGCCATTGACGTGTATACACTATTCATTAGGGTCCAGTAATTGTGTGCTTATCCTTACACCTCCGCGTAATTATTTTATTTATTTTAGTTATTATGAAACTTGACGCTGGCCATCTCATTGACTCGAATTAAATTCTTGCGAGTTTTCCTGAAAAGCAATAAATTAAATAGGAACTCAAAATTTGAACAGCAAATTAATGTGAGAAATAAAAGGTGACATTTTTATATCCCTAGAATGTTGTCAATGTTTTTCCGGTATTACAATGGAAGATGTTGCGAGAAACTAGCGTCATTGATCCCTTCTGCACCGATACGTAGTTGGTAAACACGCCGGCACGGATCATTTCCACGACTCGTTCTTGAGTTCAACAGCTTGGCTGTGAAAAAATTTGCCGGCTTCTATGTTTCCTCCAAATATATTCAAATACAAAAGAGATATGCTATGATGTCCGCGCAACTGTCGGCGGACTACGACCTAATCAGGATAGTTTGCATACAAAAAGATTTTGTTCATTTCGTTGATTTTTTTAAGGTGTGCATTAGTATTGGTTAACAATACAGTTTGAATACGGAAAGAATCCCTTCTACAAAATGCTTAAACAATTCACCGTGTTCATTCCTTCCTCTCCTCAAAAAGATCATTCACATAGCATCCCTAAAGATGACATTGGCCCTGAGGGAAATTATTTTCCTGTGTCAAGTTAATGTTAAAAAACCGCTTTATTCACTCTTCAAGATCTTTAACGGAATTTTGGTACAGGAATACGCGTACATCCAATGTGTACAATTACAACTTTTTTTTTCGTATTAGCAGTCACAATATACAATATTACCGACTCGCTAGGGAAAATTTGAAACAGAAAAACTGAAAAAGATTCCGTGGCATCTAGAAATTATAGGGAATTGAAATAATACTGAATAAAAAATTTGAAGGTAAAATTTTTGATGGTCAAATATTATCGAGCCGTTTGCAGAAATCCATTTTCATTTGTTTAGATATTACTAAAAATAGTAAAAAAAGTAAATGAAATCGCTTTTCGACACTATACATATAGCATGTTGGGACGTACTTGACTTACTTTAACCAGTTATTTGGAGTGAAAAATATAATGAAATTTTGGTCTTCGGTGACTTTTTCGATGCCTTTTTTTCAATATTTGTCTTCAAAATCAATAAAAAAATCACATGCAATCACCACTCACTTAACCGAATAACCGCCCAATCTCTTACTCCGCCTCCAACTGTCCAACACATACTATTTTTTTATGTTTTTGTAAAAAAAAAATGAAAAATCTCACCGGACACCATAATTTTATTTACATTTTTTACTCCAAATAATGTTAGGAATCACTGGTTTAAGTAAGTCAAGTACGCCCCTTAACACTCTGTATGGAAGGGTGCAGAAGTTTTTGTATATGGAAAAAAATCCCATTTAGTAAAAATATGATTTTAAAATTCTCCCTTTTTAAAATTGGCATGGTTGGAAAAAGCCTGCAGATATTACAAAGTGCGCTGTAAATTTGGATTTTTTTTAAATTTTCTAATTAACTATTAAAATAGCCCCGAAGTGCACGCCACTGTCGTCTGCGCTGCATTCATTGCTCCCATAATGGCCACATGAAAATGCTTCAGTACTAATTTCCCGATAGCCAGAATCGATAATTTTAATTAAAATGGTATAATGGCTGTATGGACGCTATCTGGAACCCATTTAAACGTAAAATTTTAATTAACCTATAGTTTACGCAGTCTCCGTGGAATGTTGATATATATTTAATTCAGATAATCAGATGAAGCAAAAATAATTAAAATGTCAGTGAGTCATTTAAAACTTTGTACGTGACGTAAATTAAATTATGATTTTTTTCGGTTACGATTCTCACTGTAACTAATTGTGTACCTAACCTATGCCATTGCCTATGCCATTTTCCCTAACCTAAGCCATTTTCAAAATTGGAACTAATTGTAGTAACAATTAAGAGAAACGATAAAGTAGGTACCAACAATGATATGATTTTAGATTTTCACGGCCAAAAGTATTTTTGTTATTTGTTTTTGGGGTTATGCCGTGTTGCGCTACCTCCTCCTTTAGCCAACGTTTCGGACAGCGTTACAGTGTCCGAAACGTTGGCTAAAGGCACCCAAAAACAAATAACAAAAAAAGGTACCAACAATACTTAATTTTAATTCATTATTAATGTTAGAATTTTTGTTAAAATTTTTTAAACGTCATATTTTTTTCAATTTTACTACCGGTGACCATTCTACAATTAAATTTCTGATCTTCTCTAAAATTAACAATGCTTGTTATATATTTTTTTTTTAATTTTTTCTTAAAATCTACAAAAAAAAATCTTCCCCATGTCGTTACTGGTCACTCCGCCGAGTGAGCGCCCAACCACTTACCCCGCCCCTATATGTCCAATAACTAGTGATTTTTTAATGATTTTTGTTGAAAAAAGAAACATCGAAAATTTCACCAGAGACCAAAATTTAATTCGCATATTTTTACTAGTTAAAATCAAGTTATGTACCTAAGGGAACTTACCCATACTACATGACCAACTATTTGCAATTTTTAACCCCCCCCCCCCCCCCCCCGGTGATCAAAAACCTAAGCAATCCGCCGCTCATTTGTACCAAGCGTGACATTTTCCCCCGTGCCCCCACTCTTAACGTGTCACGTAGTATGGGTACGTTCCCTAAGTTCCTCGATTCCCTGAACAATGTTATAATATCAAGAACAGCGATGATCCTGAGGGAAATATATTTTTTGTAAATACTTACTTTCAGCTTTACAAAAAATTCTAATTTCGGTTAAAATTATCTATAACTAGCTGGTTCCCGGCATGCGTAGCAATGCCATATTCAAAGAAATAAATTGTTTCTCCCTGCATGTCCTTTTCCGTGCGTCTCCGTTCCCCTCCCGCGTTCCTCTTCTACCTTCCCCGCCCATCCTCTCCCCTCTCCCGCTCCTCCGTTCCGCAAACCCTCCTCCCGCGTTCCATATATTCAGTCCCAGAACATTCAGTTTTCAAACAGATCTCGTGCCACCTATTACAATTTATTTATTCAAATTTTCATTTTTCGTTTATAACAAATAATCATTTTTGTATATTATAAGAACAATCAATCAAATTTCGTACCTAACATGGGTACCTATTTAAAACATCTTTAATTTAAAAAATCTATTGACAATTCTTTTAACAAAAAAAAGCTGCCTGCTAAATTCAATTTCATCAAACGCGCGAACTGTCAAACGTGCGAAGTTTAAAAATAGTCATTAACTAAAATTATACAATTTTCTGTGAAATTTTTTAAATTTTTCTTTCCCTAAGGACCCTCTACAAAATATTAGAAAACTTTAAAAAAAAAGATGAATGAAATAGGTAAAGTCGTTTTGATGTTATGGCGTGACGAAGGAAAACAGGGATTCATTTTTATACAGGATGTCCCAAAAGAAAGTCCCAAAAGCAAGTTTATATTTAGTGGATCGATTTTTAAAAAAGTAAGGGTTCTATCGAAAAAATATTTATTAAATTCTAAAATACACAATTTGGGAATTTATTTCTTAAAAATAATATCGTCCAAATGTTAACCCTCGCATTCGCGGCATTCATTTAATCGAAGAGTAAAATTTCTTATGATGGCTCGGCAGGTAGGCTTCGTGATAGTTGCCATGTCGTGACGGTTATTTTCTTTTAATTGCATCAGGGAAGTCGGATTTTGGCGTACACTTTAGATTTGAGATAATCCCACAGGAAAAAGTCCATAGGGGTTAAGTCAGGACCACGAGGAGACCAATTTATGTCACCTCTCCTGGAGATCAATTTGGCTGGGAAAATTTCATGAACTCATGGTAGAGACGTATTGGACGTATGTGATGTTGCTCCGTCTTGCTGGAACCATGTTCTTTGGTTATAGCCAGTAAGTTTGTAGGGGTGCAGCATTAGGTCTTTGTGCAAAATGCTGTGTAACGATGATCTATGCGCATTATGAAAATGTTACTAAAAATGTTTAGAAATTTATAGTTTTTTTTTTAAATAAATAAATAAATCCATTTTTCGTGCTCGTGACGTCACTACATGAAATTTTTCCATCTCCAATAATATTAAATTAATTTTGTAAAATTCCACACTGACTTTTTTTTATAAGGTAACATTTTGACTTCCGGCGAATTTTTGTATTTGACACATAAAATTCACTAGCTTTATTGTTTGTACTCTGCGAACTTATCGTTTGGTTTGACGTTTTGACAGATGCTACGAAGTGAACACCGTACATATTATGCATTCTGTAGCTGTCTTAGAAGCATAATGGTAATGGTGCTGATTTTAACAAAATCTAATTTTATAATATACTATTATAATTATAATTTATAAGTACAAGTTTTTAACATTGGATTTAGTCATGTATAGACGTTAAACATTATAACGATTAATAACCAACAAGATAGATTAAAAAAAATAATTATGAGATGTAATATTTTTGGTTTGCCTCGTTATTCTCCTGTGCCATTCGTGTGGAATATGTCGGTTTTTTTAATGATTTTCGGCTACGTAATTATGGTTTTTTCGCACCCATAAAATGATGTCCCGTCATTCCGGTTTACAAAAAATGGTCCGATTTTTCGGGTTGAAATTTTCAAAAAATCGTCAGTGTTTCAAAAATACGATTAAAAAAAATACGGAAAGTCTTAGAATATTTGCCTAAACCGGAAAAAAATATTTAAAAATGTGATGCCAGCGGCCAACTACCTCTTCCCAACTACCAATTTTCGTAAATTAATTAAATAATATACTCTTTGAAACAAAGAAGGGTTAAAAAACAAACAAAAACACTTTTCCATGGAAAAACTTGTTATGATAGTCCGGCGCTGAAAGTAATATTTTTGTAGGAGCGAGAAAATTTTGCATTTTCTTTATAAATTTACTTTGACTTTAAAAATGAAACAAAAGAATTACCACTCTAGCTGCTCCAACAAAGAGTTGGTCGGCAGCCGCTGTTTGCGCCGAGTGGGTCGCTAGTCACTGTCTGCTCTGTTCTGTGCACTGTGTGCTCTGTGCTGCGGTACAATGTATTCGGTAAATAATTGTTGTTGGTGCCGAAGATCGCCGACAGGTGTGCTTTATGTGTCTGGCAGATTGGCTAGAATAATTCTCAAGGCGGGAAAATGTTGAGATGGTTCTTGACAAAGCTGTGCTCCATAAACTTAGTAGGAAATTTCGGGATGTTTTTATTCGAAGTGTATGCAGATGTTATGTTATCTTAGTCAAGAAAATCTTATATTTTGAATAGATTATGCTAGAGCAGACCCATATTAAAATATTGTAAATAGATAATTTGGTGTTAGCTAAAAAGCGCAGACCTTTGAAAAACAATACACAATCAGCCTTACTAAAAAAAACCACAGCGCGACAGATTAACTGTGTTATTGCAATAACATAAATAAACCCCGTATACACAAAAACATGTTTCATTACCAATAAGCTTTCTTACTTGGTCACGCTGTTAAAATGCATAAAGATCTGACAACGTCGTATATGGTTATAATTTACTAGGAAAAAATGTTGTTTTAATTATTCTCCGCCAGGGGCATTATTGGCGCGCGTGTGCATCAATGGCCCGCGATGAAAACACAGCTTGGTGGGCTTGGTGTGTTTATGGCAAGATCAGGCGGGATGTCGAAAATTTTGTTAGATGTTGTGATTTTACTTAATAATTTCTATTGTAGTGACGAAATTACTGTTCTATTCATATAATTGATATATTTACCGTGTTATTTGTGTGGTTTACATCAGTTTAATCAAGTTGTTGTACAAACGCCGTACTTTCAAAGTTGAACTATCAGAATATTGTTTTATAGGTTACATAAAAGATAAAATTTACATTTTAAGATCTTTATTTTAAGACAATTTCTTAAAAGTGATATTTTTTTATAATATTAATATCTAATACATGTGTTTGTAAACGTATCAAAGAAATTAACGTCTTTAGAGATGCAAAAAATCTGTTTTAAATGTCGGTATTTATTTTCAGTTATTTTTTTGGCAATAAAAAAAACTTTGAAATTTTTTATTATTTTTTTATTGTGTGCACGACGAAAAAGTGAGGTGATAGTTTCTTTTCAAATTTATTACATAAAAGGACTGTGTTTTTGAAATTTTGATTTTTTTTAAATTTCTCTACATTTTGGTCAAAAATGTTTTGGGAGGAAATTTTTTTCCATTTTTTTCCGAGTTTGAATCTTAAAATTTGGCAGTTTTTGAAAACTAAAGTGTATTTCAAATACACAAATCTAATAGGCAATTTAATCTAGTTTTCATAAATGGTATTTGCTTTTACAACACCTTCAAAAATAAGAAATATATAGAACATTCAAAATACTTTGGAAAAATTACAAATATCGTTCGGACATCAATCGTTAAAACAGAGATAAACTACCCTCTCAGGCCGTGTAAGCTATGTGTATTTCTTTCAATGAACAATTTTTTAATTAGTAATGTTTTCACATCCGCGGCCGTTTGTCAATTGAATAAAATTTTCACTGGGTTTTTTAGTAAGGCTGTAATGTTTAAATTTCAAACACAGCATTCAATTTTTTTTGATAAAATATATTGTAGGTGGAACTTCTTCGCGTGTTTGAATTTTGGATACATGTGTTCAAATTTTGAAAATGACATTAAAATAATTTTCTGAAATGATTATATTATGTGTAGGTACTAACGACATTTAAATACAAAATAAATCCATGTTCACATTGAACTAGTGACGATCACAGACAGACCCACAACCAAATTTATTCGTAAGATGAAATAATGATATTCTTACAAGTATTGAGAAACATTATATTTTCAAAGTTAATTATGCAGTTTTAAAATATTATAAAATTGTTTAATATTTACAACCCAGGTGAATTCCCAGTGGAGAGGGAAACATGGCCTATTTTTCAATTAACATCTCAAGACTTAAATTTGGATTGGAGACCAAAATAGTCAACCAAACTGGAAAAATATTTTTCCTAAGTCAAAGGGTATATCAAATATCTAGTACAGATACATACTACTTTATTTTACTGTGTTTTAAATTATAAAATATAGGCCAATAGAGAATTTAAATGTCATGATTTTAGAGACAACTTCAAAATAAATTACTCTAATTAAATATAAAAATATTATGAAAAATAAAATGAAAATGGTTAAAAAAAACATTTTTATGGCCTTCACTTAAAATTACATTGACCTTTATTAAGAATTAATAGAATATGGAATAATTGTCTGGGGAGGAGCAACAAACTCAGCTATCGTTCACTTAGAAATCGCACAGAAAACGATCTTAAAGGTAATTCTTAAAAAACATAGACTAACTGATACAGACCAATTTTTCAACAGTTGTGATATACTAGATATACGCCAATTATACGTTAAAACTCTACTAAACTACATTTTCGACCAAAAAAACAAATTTCAACAATCTCAAAATATCACTAACAGAACAGTAAGACAATCGTACAAAAATAACATAAAAACTCCGACAGTGAAAACAAGCTTTGGAAAAAGGCACTATAAATATCATGCTATAAAAGGATTCAACCGTCTTAACCCTTGAAAATAAAATAGAAGAAAACAAAAATAAATTCATACTCAAAATTAAAAATTGGATTAAAGGACAAAAAAGACAATATTTCCAAAATCTCATTACATAATAAGAATAAAACACATATACGTAACACACAAAAATAAATATAAAACAAAAAAAAAAACAATACACAAAAAAATGTAAAAAATAACACAAAAAAAAAATGTTAAAAAATACTTTTTGCCTAAATTAAAAAAATATATTTTTTGTTTAATTTTAGCTTGTTTTTTTATGCAGCATTATTTTTATTTTATTTTTAATGTAATATGTATAAATTTTTGTTTTATAAAATGGAGGCCTCAGCACAGGTGAGCTACCCACTGAGGCCGACATTGCTGAATTGCATTTAAATGTGTTAGATATTATGTCAAATAAATAAATAAATTATAAATTACTACAAAAAAAAACGATTTTTTTAATGTTTTTTTATTTTATTTTTATATATATAATAGATAAAACATTGTAGATAAGGCAAGATATATTATTTTAATAATTATAATTAACTCACAAAAAAACCAAAGTTGTTTCCAAAATCAAGAAAAATTCATTTCTTTAATTACCTGCTCATCATAATTTTAAAAAAATATAAGTAAAATAGCATAAATCTGCACTAGATATAAACTATTCCTATAATATGGTTGGGTTTTTTTTGCCTCTAATCTAAATTATAGTTTACCATGAAAAAGGCCGCGCAAATAAAATCGTTCGCTGATGAGAAAAAACATATAAGTACTTTAATCGGGCATTTAAATAAATTATTGTGATTGTCTTTTTAAAAGTATAAAAACGTTATGGTTTAAAAATTAGAAAATTTATTAACAACCATATAATAATGTAATGTAATAAAATTATCCACATTCGAGTTTTATTGCCTTTTAAATTTTCCACGTCGAAGTTGAGAAGAATTTTCACCTAAAATTCCGAACGTAAATTTTCATTTTATTACAAATTCGGCGATGTGGAATTTAGGAGAGGCAATATAATGGAGTAGACGGGAAATACCCTCGATTGTAAAATTAACGCAAATTAACGATTGCTTCCAGTAACCCTTGTTACCGCTACGGTTATTACGGATAATGGAGGAGGTAGTACCTATCTAGAGAAAGCTCGAATAACACCGACTGTTTCAGGTATCCACGTAATCTGCGCGAGTTTTCCCGTGTTCCCGGTTTGTAAAACGAGCCGTCGGCAATTAAGTATCGTTAGGGTCCTAAAGAGAATTATGCCAGATGTGTTCAACGTTAACGGCGCACGGGCCCTCCAGGCCTCCAGGAGTCTTATCGCCAGGAGCTTCCAACTTGGAAGAAGACAATTCTATTTAATAACTGTGTTAATCTGGACTTCCAATCTATTATGGATCCACTTTTCTTTGATGGTGATCTCAGTACAGGGTGGTGAGACAATAATAAGTCGTGGGTAGACGTAGTTACGTTTATTAGGAGATCTGTACAGTGTTGTTCTTCCATGAAGCCTATTTGCAAAGAGGACGAATGGACAACAATCAAACCCTTTTATAAGTTACTCACGCTGTCTCACTCCTACACGAATGTGTCTTTCATACCTTAAGACAAACGTTCACCACAATAACTTAGTTTGGTATATTTTTATTTAGGTAATTACCGCACAAAAGTTCAAACTATCCGGAGCTAATGAAATTATGGAAGTTTACACATAGCAGATATAGATAGCAGTCTTGTGAATTCGGAAGCAGGAAAACGAGAAAGAGATGAGAAGGAAATGAGAGGTAGAAAGGTTGGATATCTTGTTCTTTAATGAGAATATCCCATAAGGTTCCAACTTCTCTTGTCTGGAGCCAGTGAGAACAATGGAAATTCCATTGGAGTATGTTATGAGACTGATGGTAGAAGGGAAGGGAAGTGT
This sequence comes from Limnephilus marmoratus, assembly GCA_917880885.1. Classification (NCBI taxonomy): domain Eukaryota; kingdom Metazoa; phylum Arthropoda; class Insecta; order Trichoptera; family Limnephilidae; genus Limnephilus; species Limnephilus marmoratus. The sequence goes on along the minus strand of OU862909.1, from coordinate 54,134,272 downwards.
CTTACACCAGAGCGATACCGATAGTGTCTTCCACTCTGGAACGTGTACAAATGTGGAACGTGGCGTAAATGTACTATATATGATTTAAAATTAATTAATCTTGAAATAACAAATAAATCAAACCAATTTATTTGAGCACGCCGTGATTTGAACCCGTGACCCGAGAGCCTTACTCCTCGCCCACGGAGGCCGTTAAATCTGAGTAGATATGTGTGTTAAGACGGCCAAAGCCATTTCTAGCAATATTCCCTTTCTGAGTGCCAGCCGCAATAAATAAGAGTGATAATGAAAATTTCAACCATTTTCAGGAATCATCAAAACTTACTAATAAGAGGAAAAAACAATAAGAAGGAAAAAATTAAGAAATATTGTATTGCGAAAATAATAACACGCTCGTCCCCTTTTCATAAAATTTCGACAAACTGCTATAAATTAAAATTATAAATTAATTAAAAGTGTAGTTTTAATGAAAACATAAAGTCAATTTAAAATTTGTTCTTGCAATTGTACCCGGAATATTTTCGAAGTTAGATTTAATTTTCACTTTTGTTGCGAGTTAAAGTCATAAATTTGCCCTATTATCGGGTACTAGGTCTAAATTGAAGACAGATATAAGTGATATAACAAAAATAGCCACTCAGATGCTGCGTTCTATGTACACTGTACATTGTGTACAGTGTACATAAAAGAGTACACTACTTTTGACTCCGTGCAAACAGCTATTGCGCCCCCTAACTGCAGTCCCGAAATACAAAAAAAACCCTTGACAGAGAACCGGGCAATCCATTTGATGGATTCCCCCACTTGGACGGAATGTAATCTTTGGAACATAGGAAAAACTGTCGACATTTCTATGTGAGGTGCTCTGAAAAACTAACATTTCATGTATATTTATTTTATTTTAATAGCTGCATTCTTTTCTTTCCTCGTTTAATTCGTAAAACAAGGAACAAAAAGGTTTTAAACGAGCAGCAACCAGAATTGCCGTTTAAACTCTGCTGCATTGGTGTTTAATATGTCACTAATATCAATATCCGAAGTGATTCTATTCAAAAACAAGATAGATCTCCCCACTTGATGACATGATCATTAGCAAGTTAGTCCTGCAGGCCGGAAGATAAAACAGTATAATATGCTGTCAGTAACTGAGATAACAATTGGGAACATAGAAATTACAACTATCCCGAGTTTTCGAACCATCCACAAAACAGTGTGAAGAAATGTGAAGCAATTTGAACACCCCCTTTGTATGTAGATGGTTTATTTCGAGCATACCCAAGAGAAAATCAGTAGAAAAGAGCCACGGATAGCTACCTCCCCTGGGTAGAGAAATCTCTGAAATTTCTTCCGACCCCTCTCCAGCATGAGGGAATACTTCACCTGGTGCAGGTTCCAAACCATCTACCCACTCTAAAGCCTATAACTAAGAAATGCATAACACAAGTATTACGAGAACCAGGGTGACTCCAAAATTCCTCGCAGTGCGTAGGACGAAACCCAGCATTCTCAATGAAGTCTGAATACACACATGCTTATCGTGGCTCTATTTTCAAACTAAAGATCACATAACTATTGATTTATCTATGTTTTGCATAGCATAATAATTATAAAGCAACAAATCAAAAATCTTGTCATATTTTTTTTTGTAATAATTATAACAACAAACTTACTTAAATGACTTATATCTTGTCACCCTCGCTATTTTACTTTCGTGATAGTAGTGTAACTACCTTACATTGTTTACAGATCTGCAATAGAATTCTTCAAACATAAGTTCTGACGATTGTGTAATTGGTTAAGAATTATTTTAATATTAATTTTAGTGCCAGATAAAGCGGTCGAATGTGTTTATGTATTTAAATCTACCTTTTTATATTTCTTTCACTTATAAAATACTAGCTGACCCGACAAAAGCTGTTCTGCCATATAAATTATTTCTAGTGAATATTTTAGATGTTAAATAAAAAATAACGAATGTATTGTAAGTGTGTGGGAATGGGATCTATGACAGAAAGAGGAATGGAGCGCTGTAGACAATGACCGCCGATAAAAACTAAAAACACAAACTAAAGTAGGAAAATTAAATAAAGAAAATCAATATTAATTTCGAAGAGCAATTGAGTATACGATATTTTTTGATAGTCCGTCTTTAGCCAACACAAATAAGCTCGATGGTTTGCCCACGCGAGAACATGATGCCGAATGAATGACGCGACGCTTCTCGTGAATGTCTTGCACATGTGTGGATGAAAGTTCGATGAGCGGACGTAGCGCCATCTGTCATTCAACAAATTTCGTTCTGTTTGAAATACGAAAGACGGTTAAATTTGTACATACGTAAATACTAAATTCGCGATTAAAAAATGGGAGGTTGGGGGTAGGAGGGTTAAAATGTGGGTTAAAATTTTTATGAAAATAAAAAAATACAAAAAAAAAAATATTGTCAAAAAAATTATTTATTTTTCCTGGATAGGGACACTTTAATACCTAGCGGTATGAAATATACTTTAAAACCTATTCTCATACCTACCAAATATACATAAAAATCGGTCAAGCCGTTTCGGCCACCACAAACACCGTGACACCAGATTCTTATATATATAAGATATATTAAGAAACCGCATATTATTAAATTATGTTATATTTTATGCCACCTGCAATCCAAAAACTATTTTTTTTTCTGGTACACATTGTCAATATGCACCTCTTCTCCTAGTGCTACGTGTTATACCCATTTTTATCATTTTTTTGATATCTTTACCTTTAAAACTGTTTTCGAAAATTGTTTGCACTTAATTACAGAAAATGTAATAACATGCAAAAGCCCAAAAGGGTGTAGATGATTAAAAAATTTAAAAAAAAACTACGTAACTAAAGGCTCTTTGGTTTCCTTCAAGGTCTTTATGGATTTCATATTTTAAATTTGTCTTTTTCCTGTACCCTAAAAAAACCCGTTGGATGTGACTCATCCTTATTTGAGACTGCTTATCTCGTGAACTACGAGGCTGTATATTCCACATTACTTGGCAAAGAACACGAAGTTTTCATTGACTTGGCTTGGCAGTAAATAAACCTTTTGCTATAGACATTGGCACGGCTCGCGAACCTGCCTTGAGTACCCCTGCGCTGGCGAGGTTTCCCGGCTTTATTTTAGAATAGCCCGCCAAATTCACGAATTCCAAATAATGGAACAATGAACAATGACAGTTGGAGACTTAACGCCCGAATCGAAATAGAAGTAGGTACTATTATTAATTGCGACAAACGGAACAGTGGCAGAATTGCTGAAATAAATAAAAATTAAATTAATACATTAAAAATAATTTTCGTAATTAAAATAGGTACGTCAACAAAATATTTTTATGGTAGGTATTAAAAGATACCGATAAAAATATAGTCAAAGATTTTTTCTCTGAACTTTTATAATGTGTTATTAACCAATTTGGGCGGCAGGAATTGGGTACCGCAGCTCCGGGAACCATTTATTGGATAACTAACACTCCTGCTATAGGTCACACCAAGTGGTTCGCTAGGTTTGGTGACTTAGCAGGTGTCTAAGTCTTGGCGGTGAAAGCGTTTGTCTATCTACTGTATGGCGAGCTGGATCGGGAGGACTGTTGGAAGAAGACCTAATCTTGACCTCTTCAGCCGGACTCGAGCCCGGAAGGGATGGAACAGACTTCCGTCACTCCTGAACACATTGACCTCCAGATTCCTACCTATACCTTAATCCTACCTATACCACAATTTGGGAGGTATTTGTTTATACCACAAACTCCAGCCTCTTAGTGATAAAGTTGCAATACGAACACCAGCAGGATTTATAATATTATGTAGACTGTAATAATTACTAGTACGAAGCTCAAATGCACGATGGGCACCTTTAGATAGATGGAAATAGTATAGGAAAAGGAAAGGATGTATGATATGGAAAGATAATAACTGGCACAAACCCGCGAAAAACTTCGGATATTATAATTGTAGGATTTGTGAAGCTGAAAGTATTTCGAAAATACTTCCCCCTGAATCAAAAATTTCTTATAAACGACCAGAAATTTACCATTCGAATGAACACGGTTAATAAATTTAAAAATCATTATTCAGATTTAGATCTGTCAAAATGTATACAAAAAAATAACGTATTTCAAACTCTTGAGTTATTATAATGATTAATTAAAGTAAAATAATTTTGCTGCCTATTTAATCGGTTGTTTAAAGTCATTAATATTTGTTTGTTTCACAGAATTTGAACAATTCATCAAAGTTTACAGTCAAAATTCAAATTCTTTTCCATGAAAGTTTCTGAAAGTTCTGTTATTATTTCATCATGGGCCAGTTATGTCTCAGAACTTCAATAGAAACTTCAAAGGACTCCACAATTAACTTTGAGATTTGATGAATTGTTCAAATTCTGTGAAACTGCTTGCCCTAAATACTGATTAGTTCCTATTTTGGAAATTCGTATGCTTAATACGGATTACCATATTACCAAAACATAACTTAGCAGGTGGCTTTTGCGCTATGCTATAACCGACAGTATTACCTGAAACCTTATGAAATGAACTCATCTTTACTGGCGAAAATTCTTTTTTTTTTTACCTACATCACACATTTCAAGATATTGTTTAATTTCGTTCCCAGATTTTCAGATGAATCTAAAATATCATTAAAAAAATTGATTGAATATTCAAAACGGACTTCACAGTGTTGCTACGCTACAAAAAATAGGTCTAATAATAGTTTGGAAAGATTATCAAAAGGGTGAAAGGTTTCAATCTCTTTCTGTGAGGTGGGATATTATTTGAGAAGCTTCGCCACAGCGTTTGATTCAGCGGGGGGAGGGGGGATCCCAAACTGGGGGCGGGGGCCTAGGGGGACTGGGGTCCAGTTCCCCCCTTCACACACGCACCCTCACACTGCGAGGGTTCCATGTACCCGGGTCCCCTCTAGTAGGTATACCCTAGGCAGGGATAGCAAACTATTAATAGTTGCGAACCTCACAAAAATATTAAGTTCACTCTAAAAAAAGTACTTATTTATAAAAAAGGTTTTTTGCTAAGAGACATGGTCAATGTAATATTTTCCAAGGAATATGACTAGCTGGTTTGGATATGTGTGGATAGTAAATATACAGAGTGTGTGGATGGATAAATGAGTGTCGGAAGCATTTCTTATATTATACAAGAAGTTCTTTAACAAAAAAGGAAAATACTTAAAGTAAAATATTCCCATGCTAGAGGTTATTGATAGGGAGTTACACACAGACACAACGTTATTATTTTTGTTTAAGGCCTTAATTTGAATTTTAACAACGATATTAATAAATTTTCCACTGAGAGAAGATTACAAAGATATTCTAATTTTGGCCTTTTTTAATGAAGGAAAGAGAACAGTATTTATTCCAACAATTTAATCATTTAAATTAATATAAGGCATACTTGCAGCACGTTCTAGAGTGGAAAGTACTCGCAGTATCACTCTGGTGTAAGACCACCATTCAGAATTGAAACGTTGCTTTTATAAAATAACTCAACACAGCAGATCCTAGGAAAATAATTTCTCTCAGGGCCTAAGTCATCTTTGTGGATGCTGTTGCTGTTGGTCTTTTTGAGAAAATGAGGAAGTGGAGGTTATCCACAACTTACCCGCCCTGGTATAAGTAACAGATGGTTACTCCTTCAAGGCTCTCGCAAGATTCTAATTTTTTGTTAAATGAAGCTACATTTTCGTTATTTGTTTTTGTGTGTGTTTTTGAGCAAGTGGAAGGAGTTGCGATGGGCAGTCCATTGTCGCCAGTACTTGCCAACTTTTTTATGGAGAAGTTTGAAGAAGTGGCACTCGACACAGCTTCAGCTGTTCCCAAGGTATGGTGGCGTTATGTTGACGATGTCTTCGCCATCTGGCCTCATGGAACAGAGAAACTGAATGAATTTCTGAATCATCTTAATTCACTCCACAGTAAAATCAAGTTCACAATGGAAGTAGAAAACGATGCGAAAATCCTGCCTTTTCTAGATGTGGAGGTGATGCGAAAAGAAGATGGTAATCTAGGACACACTGTATATAGAAAACCAACGCACACAAATCGGTATCTACATGCCGATTCGCATCACCACCCAGCGCAGAAGAGAGGACTTATCCATACGTTGGTGACGCGAGCGACCAGAATATGTGAAGAAACTAAAATTGGAGCAGAACTTACAAAGCTGACCGATGCACTGGAACGCAACGGTTACCCAGCTAGTCAGACAAGGCAAATCATAAGAGCCAAATCTACACCAAATGAAGACAGAGCTAAACAAGAGTTAAAAGGCTGCGCTTTCCTGCCTTACGTTCACAATGTGACAGACAGAATCGCCAGGCTGTTGAGAAAAGATAGCATCAAGACTGTCTTCGGTGCCACAACTAAAATTCAAGACCTAAAACTGAGGTCTGAAAAGACTAAGTTTCCTCTGGAAGCAGATGGAGTGTATAAACTCAGCTGTTCCGGATGTGACAAGGTTTATGTAGGCCAAACAGAGAGGACGATCTCCAAAAGGATAGCAGAACACTTTCGTGCTTGCAAACTCGGCCACCCTGATAAATCGGCAATCGCTGAGCACTTAATCGAAACCGGCCATTACTTTGGATTTGTTCCTGAGGTCTTGGGAAGACCCAAAACTTATAGAGCACGCCTAATTACGGAGGCAATTGAAATCTACAAAAATCCTTTTAATATTAATTGAGACGACGGAGCTAAGCTCATAGCTCTTGGTATCCGGTGATTGACGGCTACACCAAAGCTAAACGCAAAAAACATGTCTAAGTATACAGTAAGGCCAGCTCAAGGTAAACCATTTTTTTGTGTTATAACTTTATATTGACTAAATTCGCTTTAACCAGTGTAATTCTAATTCTAGTAAAATTCATTTAATATTAATATAGCAAAAAAAACCATGTCTAAGTATATAGTAATGCGAGCTCGTGGTAAACCATTTTGATTTATATTGACTAAATTCGCTTTAACCATTGTAATTCTATTTCTTAAATTCTTACCATTGTGATTTCTAATTTTAGAATTAATTAAGAGATGGAGCCACTTCGGTCGGCATCTCGTAAACGGACTTGCCCCTGACTAGCATAAATACCACGTTTTAATGAACTTTCTATTCCGTTCCGCGGCGACGACGCCACTGCTTGTCACGATTATTTTGTACTGGTGAAAGTTAACAATTGTAATTTATTTTATTTTATTTTATTTTTTCTTAAATTATTACCATTGTGATTTCTAATTTTAGATTTCATTAAGAGATGGAGCCACTTCCGTCGGCATCTCGCAAACGGACTTGCCCCTGGCTAGCATAAATACCACGTTTTAATGAACTTTCTATTCCGTTCCGCGGCGATGACGCCACTGCTTGTCACGAGTATTTTGTACTGGTGAAAGTTAGTGGTGCTGGCGACACGGTATCGCTTCGAAGTAAATAAGCACACACTTCACGACTAAAAATTACACATTTACCGGATCTGCCGGATCTGCCCTGATGATGGACACTGCAACGATGTCCGAATCGTTGGCTAAAGTAGGTAGTGCAACACGGCACAACACCCCAAAAACAAATAACGAAAATGCTTTTGGCCATGAAAATCTTAAAACTTATCGAAGCTACATTTATTTATTTTGAAGGAAGCACCTTTATAAATAGATAGAGAACATACGATAAACAATTAAGTCTCAAATCATTTGGCAAGTACCGATAAAAAATGTAAATTGCATTCAGCCTGATAAAAACCACACCCAGCATCCGTATCCTTTAGCCAACCGCCCAGTGAAGCCTCAATGAAATTTAATAGAATAATCGAGCTAAAATACCTGAAGACTTAAAAAAAATTCAGTGATCGGAGGCGGTACAAAGGAAAGTTAAGGCCGTTTAAGCAAGCTTCAAGCCTTCACATATTATTGAGGGTGGCGCAAATACATTTGAGATGGATCTGCAAGAAAAACATACTCGTATGTAACTAAACATGCAGGATGGACGAGGTCCAGTACACCCCCATATGGGGATAATTAAAAAAATAAAAATAAAGTTTTATTTCAGTTCATCCAATACATAATGAAAAACAGATAAAAAAATAAACAAAAGAGAATGAACATGACATAAATAGATAGGTTACATTATTATCATTATCAAAACAATTAGCAAAGCAAATCTGTAAATTTTGAAAATAAAGTTAACATAATAAATATAAATAAAATATTTCATCATATACAATTAACACAATAGACACAAACATACAATAAACACAAAACAAATAATCACTAAACAAATTTACAATAAATACAAATATACAATAAACAAATATACGATAAACACAAAACAATAAATAATCCAAGCAATAAAAGTAAAGGAGTCATAAATAGAGTGTCTGAGGGTTCAGAAGCAAAATACACCTGTTACCTATGTGATTTTACTGCTAATCTACGACTCTAAGAACAGGCCATCTCTCAACCCAAACTTTCGTGAATTTCCTCAGGCACTCAAAGTTCAACTTATTCGAGACGAGATCTGTGTTCTGAAATGAAGGAGTGAACATAGTGAACACGATAGTGAATCTTGAAAAGACCCATGTTGCAGGAGGGAGGAAACACAGAGGCCGAAAAATCGGTCCACAGCCGAGCTGTTGAACTCCAAAACGAGTCAGAGAAACGATCTGTAATCGTATGACAAATGTCAACCGTCTAAGTATGTTGGCCACGTGTTTGGCATGTTTCTCGACTATGCAGCGGTGCCGAGGGGATCAATAAAGATATGTTTTTTTTATATTTTAATCTGTCATGACTTGTGTTGTTTATTTTAAAGAAAATTTTGTGTTTATAGGTTTTTTTTACATTAATTCCACACAGGAGACCTTGAGGAAAATAATTTTCCTCAGGGCCTATGCCATCTGGGATGCTATGTAGATGATCTTTTTAAGGAGAGGAAGGAATGAACATTGGTCTTGAAGAGACCCATGTTGTAGGAAGGAGGAAACACAGAGGCCAGCAAATCATTCCACAGCCGAGCTGTTGAACACAAGAACGAGTCGAAGAAGCGACCCGTTCTCATGTGACAAATGTCAACCATGTACAAATGTTGGGCACGCGTTTGGCGTGTTTCCCGACCATGCACCGGTGCCGAAGGGATCAATGACGCTAATTCCTTGGAGCATCTTCCATTGTAATAATACTGGTAGAACAAGGATAGTATTCCCACCCGACGCCTATGCTCTAAGGATTGCAATCCGTCTGTTAAGATGGGAGAATCTATCAAACGGACCGCCCGTTTTTGCACGGAGTCGAGGGTATTTTTCAGGTATTTTGGAGCTCCAGACCAGTGGTGGCTGCCAAATTCAACCGTGGGGCGCACTTGTGATTTGTACAGGGTTAGCAGTTGTGTACTATTAAAGTATCTGCGGGCCCTGAACAGTACGCCCAGTTTTCGAGAGGCTAACTTTATTCTGGCTTCGATGGAGCCCCCATATCTGAGCTGGTCGCTTAGGGTTACACCAAGCATATCAATGCAGGGCCTGTTCGGAAGATTGCTTCCGTTGAAGGAGACTAGGTTTTCATTTCGATCACTTTTAAACGTAATAAGACAAGATTGGGTCTTTGAAACATTAAATTCAACTATGGTCAACTATGGTTAAATTCAACTATTCTACTAGGTTTGGTAGAATACAAAAAAATATTATTATAATTATAATTTTGCATGGAAGATTTTGGGAACCCCTGCTGCAATGGAATGAATAAGACGATAGTTCGAGAATATCGATCATCCAGTTGATTAGTCAGACATCTTCGAAATGTCTAAATTTAATTTGAGTATGCAGTTATATGTAAAAGCGTATATTTGGCACAATACTCAGATTACTCATAAAACCAACCATATCAATTACAATGCAGAAAAACTTGTAGAGAAACTAACTAAATAAATGGATATTTTCTGGGTTTCTAGTAGGAAATTTCAAAATATCATACTAATGTACCGGACCGGAAAACACAGACACGTGAAAATAATATTCGATTTATGGTGAGCATTGGATATCTCAAAACTTAATATTTGGATATGTCTGGACCATCAATATAGAAACTACGTAAAAATGTATTGTTCTGATAATGTGTTGCAGTTTTATCAGCTCGCTTACTTCAGATGGTCGACCCCTGACCTCGGTAGGTATCCGAGTAGGTACCACCCCTCCCAGCACGCACACCACCCCGCGATTTGCTACTATTCGGGGGAGCGGGCCGCCTGCGCCCGATAGTTGTTACCGGGACTGTTTTGTGACATTGCACATTATTATTATTTATAACAATCTCAGTGTATCGTTCGATTCGCGAACACTCGGCGCAAAGCTCGACTTATTGTTTGATTTATAACACCGCAAATACGACTGTAACACAGTGGCGCGTAATGCTTAGCCAAGAGAAATACACGGGTTGACTGCCGTAGTTCATTCAAGACAAATTGTTTTAAGCAAATGAAGCGCCTGTTCTAGTGACACTTTGAATTTTCTATAGTTAAATTATTTAAAAAAAACTAGTTTTGATGTAAGTCCGTAGAGCCCGTCAATTAAGAGAAGAAAATAATAAAAATGGAACTACTAAATTTGTAGGCTGGCAACACCAATTTAACTTTCAAATATTCTTTCAAATCGCAATGACACTGAATGTACAAAACACTGTAAGTAACATTTAAAAAAGCACTTTTTTATTCTTAAAGAAAGAAATTCAATTCGAAGAAGCACTGTTGTTAAGGTACCTCATAAATTTGATTAAATGGTGTTTTATAAAGTGATTTGCTTTAATTTAATATAACATAAATTTGAATTTAACATTAGATAAAAAAAGCAGAATCACTAAAATGGTGAGTTAAATATATTCAGATCCAAAATCAGAGACATGATCTAAAACCCGGGCAACGCTGGGTACTTAAGCTAGTATAAAATAAATGTGAGCAATTTCTAACTGTGTTTTTTATTTTACTATAATATCGTTATTCCTCATTGTACTAACAAAAATTGCAAAGGTGTAATATACCTATATGCAATTCTAATTTTGAGAGTACCTTAGTATCGAAATTACAATAAAAAAATAATTTTCCCACTTTTACGTGTTTTTGATTTTTTACAAAAAATGTGGGTTACACAGCTTTAGATTCCCACCATTTGATCAACAGTGGCGCCCTCCTATGTTTTCTACTCTTATTTGACAGACTGTATCTGATTCAATGAAATTTAGTACCTACTCGGATTTGATTTGAATTACATATGAGTAATTTTCATAATTGTAACCGTTTGTAATAAAGTACCTAAATAACGTGTACCTAATATACAATATTTTTTTCCAGATTTATTTTTTATAAATAGTAATCAATTTGTAAAACATTCATGTAATGCTCACTAGGGCGTAAATAAATTTAAAAAAAATATAATTCCTTTAGTTTATTGTACTACACATCTGTCCAGATGATGAACACTGTAATGTTGTCCGAAAAGTTGACTAAAGGAGGAGGTAATGCAATACGGCATAACACCCCTAAAATAAATCACGATTACTTATGGCCGTGAAAATCTCTCATCGTACATGCTTTAGTACTTTTTGAGTACTAAAAGTACCTACCTAAAACAATCTGAAGTTTTTTTTAAACAGAAAATCTATTTCAAAATTATTTTGTTGAATTCTTTTGGTTAATTTTTGAAAGTAAAGTCGGATTTTGTGATTTTTCAATGGTCTGCCTATTTTCCATTTTCAAGAAAGTGTTAATTTACTAAACAGAAGTCAGACCATCCCGTGATTTTATCACCATAAGTTACTGTCAAAAGTAAAAAGCAAAATATTAAATTAACATCAAATTAAAAATGTCACGAGTTCGCTCTCAAGGAAAACGTTAAGTTGGCTGACCCGATTCTGTTATGAAAGTGAAGAGGACACAAATATATATATATATATATATATTTTTATCATCACAATAACTTCATTCAGAAAGTAACATGGAAACTAACAAGCCGAAAGATTTTGTTAAAAAATCGTATCTTCTAGCGAGAAGCTAAGATAAGGGTTGGTTTTGTTATATCTGATTTCCATTCACGTTTATCTGCCCCTCTTGTGGAAGTCGGATACAAAACAAGGGCAGAGTTTTTCCTTTGTCTTGAACGCAGAAAAATATTATTTATGTCATTCAAGTGTGCTTTGAATTCAACAAATAATAGTGTAGATGGGTAGAGCGGATAGCATCACCTGATCACGACTGTTGGCTGGGTGGTGTGTGGAACCGTGGATGGGCAATCAATAACATCACCGCGATAGTAAAATAATTATCACAGCATGACGAGAGCGGGGCGAGGGGTGGGAGGGAAGGTAGCGGCCCGGCCGGGGCGCGCAGCATCCATCCCCCGGGTAGTGGGGTGGTTGGGTCGTGGGAGTGGGGTGTGGGGTAGGGTGGGCAGGAGGGGGTCGGGACGCCCTGGGCCCGGCGTCTGGCGGCAGTAGACATTCGGGCGGCGGCCGCGCTCCACGCCGCTTCACAGCCGTCCGTCTCTCCGCCCGTATCTCTCACATCCCCTGGCGGGGGTGACGCCATTTTTCCACTTAATGCGGCCATTTCACTTTCCGCGCACATCACGTGGCAGTTCTTCACGTGCATCCTGACCTGGCGCCCCCACACCACGGCGGTGACATCTCACGGCGGAGGATCGCTTCCATTCCCCTATTCTCTGCCAGCTAGATCTCCCATTCACGAATAACTGGAAAATTTGCCTGAAACAAGCCGTTTTTTTACTCAGTAACCCAATTTTAAAAAATTCCCTTCAATCCTTTTCAACCCTTCTTTCTGACAGCTTCCATTGATAAATTCTCTTATTAACGGCCACGGCCTCCCAACTTCAACAGTTCTTCACTCAGATATCAGAATCTTGCTTTCCAAAACCTTCCCCTAAAAGTACTCCAAACTTTGCCCTAAACTCGTAAAACTGTGGTGAGAATACGGTGGTGAAAAGTTCTAGTAATTTAAATAAAAATGAACATTGGTTTTTGATTTTCTGTGCCGGTTCGCGAGAAGATACATTAATTGTTTTCGAAAGGACGGGATCTGAAAGGAAGAGGGGGGTAAGTACTTATAAAATTATAGTTAAAAAATAACTAATGTTGTCAAGTATTATTGTGGAATAAAAATCACTGCTAAAGTCTTATTTATTTGAGCTTTTTACGACAAACATTTTGCTAGAAAACTTAACCTGAAATTTAGCAACATTACTTATTTCTGTCATTATAGTTGTTTTTAATTTGTTTTAATTTTTATTTTGGTAATGTTAACTTTTTATTTGTGTCTTTTTCCAATTTTCCATTATCAAACCTACCCTCCCTACCCAATTTGTGTATGAGTTCATGGAGACGAAAAAGATTTATAATATCAATGATTTTTTTCGCAATTATTTGTAAACGTCAAATTAATATTACATTACAATCAGATAACACATTATGAAAAAGAAAACCAATTTCAATATGCTCAGGTAGGCGTAACCGACGTCACAGCTTCTGATTAATAACTAATTAACAATAATAATAACTGTCGCAACCCTTTCAAAGAGATAAATCACGTCCTTATTTATTCTCATACATATTATCTTAAAATTCAAAAATTGAAATACCTTTTTTTTTATAAGATGCCGTCGGCATTTTTCTTATATTTTTTTACACCAGTAACCTTAGTAATGCAATATTATGCAACATGTTTTCTCGATGGGATTATATTGCGAACGAATTTCGAAAAAAACTTAATTAGTTTGGAAAAAAAAATTGTGCAATTTTCATGGATCACGAAAGGGGCGTGACACGATTTTATTAAAGGCCATAAATAACTCAATTACATTATTATAATTCGGACTAATAAATTGTGAAGATAAATCATCCAAACGACTAAAATACAATTTTCAATTATAAATCTTCAACGGCTTAATTTTTTTCGTGCTAATTTAAATACGTAAGTGTAATAAATTTGATCGACTTGTATAATATGTTTTTACGTGTAATGTTGTCTAAATCGTGCGTTTCTGTTATCGCCTACGACGGCCTTATCTGCTTATCAATAGGTAATTTATTGCGTTCACGTATCGATTCGAGCATTTACAGGTGTGATAACTGATAAGACCGTTTGACCCTCTAATCGTAATAATTATTAGCGAGGGTAGATTGTCTAACAAGGCATTACTCGAATTACGGCCTTAACCAAACGTTATTATATTGCAAGACTGGATGACAATGATTTCTCCATATATTTAACAATCTATTAAATAAACGCAGAACAAAGGGGTACATTTTTAAACAAAGTCACCGTAAGGCTGTTATTATGAATTAAAAATTCAACTCTAATTAAAAATTTATAGACAGAATCGTATTGTCAAATAAAAACATTTTTAAATTTTTACTTTCACATCTCAAAAAATTAATGCTAATAATCAAATATTGATTCACACAACGTAGGTTCTTTTTTACTTTTAAAATGTTAACGTAGACTAAAGTACATCTGTTTTTTAGTTTTTCTAATGAACTTATTTCCGAATTACAGCCTTTCTTGTGTAATTTTTGTTTAGCAAAGGTAACATTCAAAATACAGTTATGTTGCTCGTTTTGTAGCCATTGAATGGACATTGCAAAACGGGTATAATTTTTAGCTTCTAAGTTCGCCTCTACTGAAGGTACCCCCTGTTGAATATTCGGTACCTATCTGAAAGAGGTGGGTGTATGGTAACAAATCATTTGATTCTTTTACAATTGGTGTAGATTATATCAAACGGGACCCAAAATAAATAAAATGTAATTTTTTCGGGCAAATGAAGAAAATAAAAAAGTAATAATATTTTTTAACAGCATAAGTAAAATAATTTAACTGGCATGAAAAACTTGTAGGATCACTTATCTAAATTTCACAGGGTTTTTTGTCTGTGTGACAAACACAATTCTTAAGATATTGTACCAAAACAATAATTATTTCCTTGATTAAAGCCTTGCATGCTGTACCAACCCTAGTTTTGCTAATGAAGTTTTTCTTAACGTATTTTATAACAGTATAAAGGTTCCGAATTAAAGATGTGGTAGTGCCTTACAGACACCTTACTTGCATCTTACAAGTGACTACCATCCATTTAAGAATGCCGATGTCAACTGAAAGAAACCTCAATAAATTTCATAACTAACTAATCATCACGTTTCCCCGCAGAGGTAGGCAAAGAGGACGAACCGCTAAACAACTCGGTCTAGGCGCACCTTCTTTGCCTCATTCACATTCATACATACTTTTTTATTATTCTGACTGTTGATATGGTCCGTCTTAAAGTATCTAATTCATTTGAGCGTGCCATATCTTCCTCGGGCGTTCCCGACTTCTTCTACCATTCACATTTGCGTCATATATTCTTTAGCCTTTAGTAGCATTTTAAAACCCCGTAAAGCAAGAGAATCAATTAAATAGATGCACCTTTAGTGGTAATCTATCTGAAAGTATTGAATGCCAATTTGGCAATGCTTCTATTAGCTAGAATTAACCTTAATGAGACAAATTATAATTCCACCATAAAAAATGGTTTTAATGGGCATCTTACCTACAATTATCCGTCGAGAATTTGACGTCGCTGCTATTTACTTCAAGCGACCCATATTAATCCTATGTGGGTAAGTTTAACGTCGCTAAGTTATATAAGTCAAATTATTATTTGCTACAAGAGGCCTGCATTAATCCAATATAAGTAAATTTTGTAACGCTTTTTTACTATAAGAGGCCTATACCAATCCTACTAATATATTTATATATGTAGTAATAATACAAGTGAATTTCACGATGCCGCTATATACTACAAAAGGCCTATATTAAGCCTGTACAAGTAAACTTGACGATATTGGCATTTACTATAAGGTCTATGATAATCGTATATAAGTAAATTTGACGACGCTGTTATTTACCACAAAAGGCCTATATTGAACCAATACAAGTAAAATTTAACGACGCTGCTTAACCAGATGTACAAGATGCCTATGAAAGTAAATTTTAAGGATGCTGCGAGTAAGTTTTAACGATTTACTACAAGATGTCTATATAAGTAAATTTGACGACGCTGCTATATACTACAAGAGGTCTATAAAAGCAAATTTGATGACAATGCAATGTACTACAAGAGTCCTATTATTAATCATATAGAAGTAAATTTGAGGATGCTGCTATCAGATGATCCCATTGTCTGTTTTATAACACTGCAAAATGCAATTACTCGAAGTAATTCAATTGCTTTTCTGGAAGCTCATCTTAATCATACCAATCATTAATTTGAAAATTGTGCTGATAGCTACAAGAAGACTTTGCAAATCTTTTAAAACTGCCAAAAGCCGCAATTGAAAGAAAGAGAGAGCCTTCCACCTGCATCTTGTAAGAAGTATTCACCGCCAATAAAGCAAAAGGAAATCGGAAAAAATATCTTACTTTATTATACTACGGGTAGTCTAATACTTAGTTACATGGAACAGAAAACCTATTTATTTCTTAACAATCAAAACGTTTTCGTCAGTTTTTCGTGTTCCAAGCTACATAAAATTCCAAACAACCCAACTTAAAAAATATTACGTAGGGAACATGATGACGATGTCCACCGCAGCAACGCGACGCACGTGGCCTCGCACGGAAATTGTCACGTGCAAGTACATAAAAGTGAAAGCAAAAGCGTTTACCCGGCGAGTGAAATAATAAAGGTAAACACAATTTACAGGTAAATCATTTTAAAGGGACCCTTGCTTGGAGGTTTATCGGGTGGATCAAAAAATATTTAATTCGATAATAATTTTATTTTTCTTAGAAAGCTGAATAATGACAAAAAAATAACTTCTGCATAAAAATCACACTTATTTCGTGTCACCATTTTAATTAAAAATTGGCTAAAGAAGCATATTCAAGGGATATTTAAAAAGTAATGGTTTTTCGGAGTTTGCTAATATTTATTGGAGACTGGCCATACGTTTGATTTTAATCATGGAATAGCGTTGCTTCACTGTAATGTTGGTATCCTTTTAGACAAACTTATGCGAAAATACAATTACAATACAAATAATACAAAATATTGAAAATTAAAAAGAGTGTAACGATGAGTTATGATGAGATATATTATCAATAACTAAAAAATCTTTTTAAATGACCCGTTGTTATATTTGTTTTCTTTGTTACTTATGCTCTATTATTCCCCCCCCCCCCCCCCCTATCCATCGACATCTTTTAGTCTATTTTGAAATTAGTTCTAAGTAAACCCTAATGAAGTAAGCATTGCTTACGAAATATTTAGTTTTTGAAACAATAAAAGTGTTTAAAACAAAGGATGGGTGTTATCATAGAATTTGAACAATTCAAATTTTAAAGCTAATTTTCAAATTCTGTCAGCAGTATTTATTATTTTTAAAACGACTTCAAAAAGGAGGAGGTTCTCAATTCGACTGTACTTATAAGTCTGTAACCATACAAGTCTTAAATTTGCATTAAGTATGTGCGCGTCAAATGAACGAATAACTCAATATCACGCCAACCGATTTCGATGATTCTTTTTTTATTGGAAAGGATGTACTTTAAGGGTAATTTGATGAGAGTTTGGTTAGGTTCTGATTATCGGATCCATGACAAATTAACGAAACTCGGCCGAATCTCTTAATTTGACCCTAACGTGGTTATGGTCAAATTATGTCTGTCTCATATGAGCAGCACGTTTAGTAGGTTTACCCATATTCAGACAAATTAGTTAGTCTACTTCAGATTCACTAAAAATCAAAAAATAAACAAAAATTTTAACAAAAAATTGTTTTTGGAGTCGGTGTCAGCAAAGGTACCCGGCCCGGCGCGGCGCAGCGTGTTCACTTGACAGCTCCCCGCGCCGCCGCGGCCCCGCTCTCGCCTCTCGCCTCGTCAAGTCGCTTGTGCGACACAAGCACATTCCACCTATAACTATGTATGTAGTTATAAACCTACCTTGACTGACACCGACTTCAAAAGTAACAACCGTACCTACATATTGATGATTAGAAAAAGTAAGTTGATTATGAAGTTGTAGAAGAATACGAAATTATTTTTTTACTTTTTAGTGCATTTTTTTAAGTCGTTTTTTTGTTTTGTTCAAATTTTTGTTTATTTAATAAAAAGAACATTGTCGTTTTGATTTGCGAGTCTAATGTTAAGCGGAATTGATAACCGTCGCGTCGGTCGCTAAGCACCCAGTATCTTTTACATTAGTGGCGGGTGTTTTGGTTTTTTTAAACTTTCGATACTTTCGGGGTTCACAAATATGAACACATAAGTGTCCTCTTTAAAATGATTTGCCTGCACTTATGTCGGTATTGATCCGGGTGGAATTAACGGCTCTAACGGGAGGGGCCACCGAGGTACCACTAATGCTGAACTTTTATTATCGTTACTTAGCTTTCTGGGGACTTAACGATATTTTATTTATTTATTAATTACTTCTGACGCACTTATGCGATCATTGACTCTTAATACTTCACGGATCATTTTTCCGACGAACCTACCCTCTAGAAAAGATATCTGCTCTCTACGAATGTACAGACATGTAGGCTTTACATCTGTATACATAAACAAAAAATATTATGTTAGAACGCAATGGAGCTAAGAAAACTTTTGCAAATGAGAAATAATTTTTATGTGTATACCTACTGCATGTATAAGACATTTTTATGTGTATACCTACTGCATGTATAAGACATTTTTATGTGTATACCTACTGCATGTATAAGACATTTTTTTATGGCAACTGTCACCAAATGAAACTGAGTGCATGCCAAGAGCCATACTTAGAGTTTGATTAAACTGAGTAATGTTTGACTTGTCGACCATGCAGAACTTTGGATAAAACCTCTAAAAGCACTAGTGTGGTAGATACGTTCTATGTCGCCCTGGTTAAAGATCAAAAGGTCGATTGAAATGGATTTGCTGATTTTGATGAACAGACCTGAATAGCCAGGTTCGTCCCACCTACCTCTTTCCCATCTTATTCCACTCCCCACTACTTCCAGCCTCATAATATACCCCAATTGGGTAAATTCGCATAAAAACTACTTTAAACCATTTGTTTAAATGTGGATCCGCTTCTAAGTACATTGACGAGAGCATATCCAATTTAACCAATATGTATATTTTCCCTATTGAAATTAACAAATCGATTGCATAAAGTATGGAAACCGGTTATTCGACCGGTCAGTGGCTGAGTTGGCATAGCATTTGGGTACTTCCCAGGCATCGCATGTTCGATTTCCCGGCTAGCTAAGTCCTCTATCATGACACAAGCAACATTTTTCGCTTACTGTGGTGATGGTAGGAGATTTTCAAATATTACCAGGTTTTTTTTTACACGAGTTCCACACAGGAGGCCCTGAGGAAAATAATTTCCCTCAGAGCCAATGTCATCTTTGGGGATGCTGTGTGGAGGGTTTTTTTTAGGAAAGGAAGGAGTGGAGAGTTCTGGGAAAGAAAGGGGTTTAAGGGGTGGGTAGATCTGGGGTTCAGTGTGTCCTGGTCATCCGCCTCCAAGACCTAGACAAACCTCACCCCATAAACCCGGGCACCCCTGCTAAATAACCAAACGTATCGAACCACTTGGGGTGACCTATGGCAGAGGTGTTGGTTATCGAATAAAGGTTCCCAGGGCGGCGGTACCCATTCCCGCCTCCCAAATTGGTTATTCTAACCCGGGAATGTTTGTCTTTCTTTGAAAAATAAAAATAAATGGATTTATGCGAAAACTCTTCGCAGTGAGACAGTCATAGCAAAAAAGGCTGTAATATTTGCTAAAATAACATCAGTTTTGAGAACAGTTCGAGTGCATACAAGTATGCTTCTACTTTTCTCTTACTAAGAAACCAAAATTTCCTCTGAAATCAAAGATTTGTGTGAAGGTAGGTACTTAAATACCTTTCTAACTACCCTGATATATGTATTATGTTAAAAGCCACTTAGATACATATTTTAATGAAAAACTTTTTAAATTTCGAACAAGGAATTATATTATCATTTATCACAAGTTCAATGACAATATTCTTTTTTTAAACTTTCTTCATACAGGTAGGTACCATAATATTATTGAATAAATGCGTTCAAATAAGCACGACAATTTCACATTTGAAAAAACAGGGACTTTTCCGAACAACTGAAAATTCTATTTAGCGTATTTAGCTGACTGTATGAACACGTGATACGGTTTAACCGGCTGGCTTACTAGAATAATTATATAAAGTGTCGTATCACAAGCCAGTATAATGACTATTGATCAAACAAAACAGATACTGCCTATAATAACTGACCTTATTTAATATTATAAATAAATATAATTACTGTGGGATCAATAACGATCAATAAAATAATATTTTTTTTTAATTGCACGAATTACTAAGAGCGATTTTTTTATACATAACACCTTTTTACGACTGCTAGGAATAGGGTATATAATTTTAAAACAATGTCTAATCATTAGTATATACTACTCGGTTTCGCTTATTCCTGTTGTAACTCATTTGAAAAAAAAAATACATTATGGCGTTTAGCTCTATTAGTTTAATGCCTTAATTACTTGGTTGACTTCCAAGCTACGTAAATTCCATGATACTAGAGCCCATGGTTCGTATCGCTGCTTCAGAAAACATAAGCAGGTCTGGAGCCAGTGAGACTACAGCATCCCTGATTGAGGAAAATTAAGATGCTGATGGTAGTGGTGAGGGGATCATGATAAGAAAGCCGAAGGTGGGGAAGTACCTAGCTATTCAGATCTGGTCACCAAACACCTATTTTAAGCAATGTTTCAATTCTGAATAGAGGTTTTACACCAGGGAGATAATGAGAGTATCTTCCACACTGGAACGTGCTGCAAATATACTATTTATATTATTTTTAATTAATCAATTTTGAAATAAGACAAATTTAAGAAATAAAGTTCATTTGCGGACGCCGGGATTTTAACCCACGAGCTTCCGATGATTGCTAGTCACGAGCCCTACCTCTCGACCTCGGAGGGCTTCTACGACCCTAGACTGGCAGTGCTTATTTCTAGATTAAAAATTAAACAACAAAAATATGATGCAATAGAACACGAACCCGATTTCCCCAATCTGTAAGCCTGATACATTAAACATTAAGCTAAGTATTCCGTTTTTGATTTCTAAAGCAAAGTCTCCGAAAGTATCACAGATAAAAACAACAAAATATCAAGTTTTATAACATCAGTATAAAATATACTTTATCTAAAAAATTATATTCGTTAAAAAATATATTTATGAAATTAAACATGTTAATAGTCGAGTTTCACCCAAAACTACCCGTGGTCGACTTTTGAAAATAGAACACGAAGTAATTGTAAGTTTTAACTTCACGAACTTAAGACATTCAAAACCCATTAAGTAACGCATTCATTAACCAGGCTTCTTATAACGAGACTAATTTATATCAATCACCGCTGTGAGTTTTTCATGAATTAAAAATACCCTTTTCGTGTATTTGCTTAGTTTGTTGGCGGTTTTTTCATTCACTCTTCACGGTTGATTCACGTGAAGGCTAATCGGCGCGTGCCACGTACGAAATGAGTTTAATCCGAGATAATAGTACCTACCTACCTATAATAATAAGAGGAATTTAATTTCCTATCAACACTGACAAATATACAAAGCTAATAGCTTTCCGTTCAATAACCAATATTTTTTCTGAATTCTCTCTACGATATTTATTTCAAAACCTTTCAGTATTTGAAATAAATATTGACATTCCTAATAATAAAATTTTAATATCAAACATGAAACTGTTAACTAAAAAGCTTATCGAAACATTTTGACTCGAAACGTCCATACTTTTTAAAGAATTAAATATTTAAAAAACCTAATATTTATTCCTTTTTGTAGGGAAATAATAAGATAACCGTAGCTTCACTTTTTATGGCGTTTAGCCCTCAGGCTCATTTGTACGCTTTTGGGAACAACTAATATAAGTCTCATAGAAATCGTTGTGCCTCCCTTACTATCATAATTAGAAATATGAACTAAACGGTATTAGAAAGAGAAGACACCACGCTTTATATTTGTATCTAAAAGTTAACCACAAAATAATTATTATATTACACTTTTATGAAACCAAAGTAACTGAAACGACTGCAATTTGTAAAAAAAATGAAATTTTACGATTTTTTAATTATTATTTTTTTTAATAAAACGATTAAAAAGTGTGGTGACGATAACGTTTATAACAAAATATGTGTGTTATTATTATTTTTTTCTTTAAAGGTAATTTAGTTACAAAAAACGTTAGATGAACGATTTTTAGAACTTTTTATGTTTCCAATAAAACATTTTATATTACAAAAAATTACATGTTTGTACCAAATTATATAATTTTAAAACGTTTTTTTTATCACCTTTCAAAAAACGTTTTTAGTTTTCGTATAAATTCAGGAATATTAAATTTACTTGAATTTTATTGTAAAGCAGATTATATAAATATTTTTTAATACTTCAAATTTTGCAAATTCACTTTGTGGCACCATTTATCGTGGTAAAACAAAATGTTTTTAATTATTTCATTAAATATTTTTTTAGCAAAGTTTAATTTAATTTTATCCAAAACGTTAACTGTCAAGGAAAAAATCACTCCTATTTGTAATCATACACTTTGACAAGTTTTACGATTTTATCCACAAAATCAAGTAAAAATATTTGAGGTAAACAGAGAAGAATAATTATTTGTTTTTCTAACGAAGAACAAATCACATACCTCTACGTTTGTGGCTAATTATGCCAGTTCTATACTTGAAGTCTTTATAAATATAAAGAATTAAAGGTTTTTAATTCGGCAATGAAAAGAAAGCTTCTAATTTTTGTGATAATTGAATTGCATCGAGCTTTTAAATTTTAGAAAGCGTTCAACGTCAAAATTGAAATCTTATAATTAGACCTTTTATGGTTCCAAGCACCTTTATGACTTTCATCCACTGTACCTTCCCCTAATATGTCATATGCCCTGATGTAAAACGGCTATAAAAAAATATATATAGCATCTGTGTCAGGAATGAAGGTTATTGGCCCTGTACTATAATATTGCACATTTATGAAGTACTTTCTGTTGTTGGCGGAGCTCCATTTGAATATCCAATCTCGTGGATTTATTACCTTTTAGGAAATGGGTTGTTGTGTTCGGTTGACTGGATATATGGTTTTTTGTTTAACATTTTACGTAGGTTTCTTTATAGAAAAGTTATAAAACAGTCATGGTATGGAAATAAAGATATCATGTAATGCTACTTGCAAAAGCAAGCTATAAAATATGGCTTTGGATCGAACGTTCTATAATAAACATTAGTAATACATAATAACGTTATGTATAACATGCTATACTGGATACAGCACAGTATTTAGCGTAAAACAAACAAATATCGTTAGCATATTAGACCGGTCAGTGGCCGAGTTAGCATCGGGTTTGGGTACTACCCTGACTCCGTGAGTTAACACCTCGGCTGGCTAAGTCCTCCATCACAACAAAAGCAACATTTTCCACTTAATACAATGGTAGTAGGAGATTTTAAAATATTGTCAGGTTATTCGTAACCCGGGAATGTTTGTATATCTTAAAAAAATGTATAATATAAAAATTATCAAATAACTTAAACACCGTTATCTTGTACAACTTGAATTTTACTTAGGTTTCGTGGAATGGTGACAGTGAATAATATAATCGGACTAGCATTCTTTCCGTTTTTTATCATTCATTCATATATTTAGGACCTCGCGGATCATATTTCTACTATATTCACTAAATTCAGCCTACTATCTTTCCTTCCATTCCTAACGACCATACATTAGAGTTGGTATTGGTATTAGACGTTCGTTATGGCCACTAGCCTCGCTTCCAAACAGTTTTTTTGAAAGTAAACACTGCATTCACTGCAATCAGCCCCTTTCCAATTAATTTTTATAATTCCTCCAGGACCTATGTCATCTTTGAGGATGCTGTGTGGAGGGTCTTTTTGAGTAAATCAAGTAACGAACCTGGGTCTTAAAGAGACTCAAGTTGTAGAATGGAGGAAACACAGAATCAAACCGGTAAATCATTCCACATCCGAGTCGTACAAACGACGCGTTCTCGTGTGATATATTTCAACTCTCTTCAAAAAATGTTGAGCGTGCGATTGGCATGCTACCCAGCTGTCTACTGATGCCGAAGGGATCAATCAATCTGTTGTTACAATGTGAAAGTCCTTAACCTACATAAATTATCACGGTAAACGTCAGTCATTAAGTTTGTTTGCACTATATTTTGGTTAGTATTCATTGGTCAAATTGATCAATTAGGTGGTTTTTTTTAATATAATATAGTCCATAGTCAGAAGCGTCTAAAGTGTCCGACGGAATAACCGATTTAGCCGGTGGTAACTGTTCGGGCGGAGCCGCAATGAATAGTTAATGCGGCCAGCCCCGCTTGTAATGACAGTCATTTCAGTCGGACCTGGCCGACTCCGGCTCCGACTCCGACCCCGTCTCTAATGATTATTTTACTCGCTCTGACTGAGCTTCGGAGGGACATGATTTATTCAAGGTAATTACAGCCTGTCATAGAATTATCGATCGCATTACGACAGAGTCGAGCTTTTATTTTACTACGCCAACGCTGAGCTTTTGGTCGACAGAAACTGTTGAACATTTCTATTTGAATTAAAAATAACACATTCATATAATATTTTTATAAAGAACTAACCGCCTTTGATGAAGTTTTAACAATGCATTCAATTTAGAAATAATGTGTCTAATCCTTTTTCACTAGTTTAATAGATTTTCAAAGCTAATTATTAATTAGTATAACCAAATAGTATATTGCATACATACACAACAGTTTAGACCAGTGGTTCCCAACCTTTCTCTGACCCGGGACCATTTGTACGTTTATTTTTTCGACAGGGACCACGAGTAGTATCTCTAGCCAACCCCCCCCCCCCCCCCAGGACGGGACGGACCAATTTTCAATTTTTTTTATGAAGTCGAAATTTGTGTTTGTCAACTTTAACGGGGGGGGGGGTGACACCACGTTGTCCGCCCTACAACCCGTACAACAGGAGGGACGTAATGGGATAGGGCAGGACGGGTTCTAGCAGAATATTTACCACAACGGTGGAGGCGACGAATGGGATAGGGTGGGACGGGTTCTAGCAGAAAGTTTACCATAACGGAGGGGGTAGAATGGTGTAGGATGGGATGGGGCGAAATAATGGCCACTGACCACAAGGTACAGTAGTGATAAATGGAATATTGTCCCGATTTTTTTTTCAGACTTCTCGACCAAGGACCGCCCGCGCGCTTTCTCGCTTATTGACCGGCGGACCACTGGTTGGGAAACCCTGGTTTAGACGCTCATCTTTAAGAACTTTGCCTACGTTAGCATACAGCTTTTATACTATAGATACTGTTGAGATTCTTTGTACCTAAAAACATTTCTTTCTTACACTTAAAACTTTCTTCTACAGGGTGCACCAGCATAACTTCCTTTTTTAAAATGCGCTGCATTTAGTCGGTTGATGTCGTAGCGGAGCGCTAGTGATCTCGTTCGAGAGGCGGAAATATAAAGTTTTTATAATAATAATCACTGCAAGCAGAAGGTTAGTAGTTTTTTGTGTTTCTTCGGCATTAACTATGTAAATATTTCTAGACATTTTGTTTTAAGAGTTTTATTTTCCATGTAGATACATTTGTCACTTTAAAATTTTAATTTTTCCACGACCGGTTTCAACACACCCGTGTCATTCACTAGCTAACTTAAAACTTTGCTAGTGAATGACACGGATGTGTAGTTTTAACTTTGCTGGTGAATGTCACGGATATTTCGAAATCGGTAGCAGAAAAATTAAAATTGTAAGTAAAAAATGTACATGGAAAATAAAACTCTTCGAAACAAGAAGTTTGATGGTTGAAAACACGAAAATAAAATACAGAATTGGAAATAATCTAATTTACGATGAACAAATTTTTTTATTTGTTTTCATAGAACCAATAGGTCAGTTTCTCCAAGCATGATATTTATCTATTTAATTTTACGCCCAGCTGGCCATTTACATAGGTCGAAAGTAGAGAATTACATAGAGAATTACGAGTTACGGCGGAATAGATTTTCAAAAGTAAACAAAATGTTAAAGGAACTGAATTGGCTAACCGTGAAACAGATGCTGACCTTGAATACGATGATATTTATACATGAAATAATTAACAACATTTTACCAAAATACTTTTCAAATAAAATTGTATTCAACAAGGACATTCACAGACATAACACAAGAACATGCAAAAAAATCAGGCTTCAAAAAAAGGATAAGGCGAATACGCAGAACAGTTTGCTGTACAAGGGGATGAAGTTGTATAACAAGCTACCAGAGACTTTGAAGTCCACACCAATTGGAAAGTTCAAGACGTATTGTAGGAGCTACATAAAATTACATAAAATTTAGTTTGCAATATGAAATATTATAATTAATTAGAAATTTGTAAACTTAAATGTACAAATTACTAAAATAAAATTAATAAATAAAAAAATTAAAAATAAAATAATGAATATAAAATTATACAAAAAGTTTTTAAATCATTCAGTTATGAATGATATATGGAAATTTGAGGTTATTTTCACAAAAAACGGCGCTATATAAATTAACAAACTGTTATTTGATATTAATCTACCTTCCTATCCAGCTGGCTACGTCCTCCGTTATCCATTTTTAATGATGGTAGTAGAAGATTTTCAAATATTGTCAACATATTCGTAACACAGGAATATTTATATTTCTTTAAAAAAATATATAATTTCCCAAAAACATTTATACTTTTCAATAGTTTGTGAGTGGCAAATTCATTATTAATCTAAAACTATTGTTATATTTACAACAATCCGCAATTATATTAAGGACGGTTAACGCTAATCAACCATAAAGTTCAGCAAAATAATTCTACAATGTCCTCCAGATAATAAAATTAATAATAAACCATTCAAATCATATTTAGAGTAAGTACATACACAATCGATTAATTGTTTTGTCTATGAATGTCATAGAAAATAGAAAGGCATTCTCCGATTAATTCAATCCCCGAATTCGGTCTAGCTGCGTTTTGATATTGCATTATATTCACTTTGGAATAATAGGGGGATAGATTGTGCAGCTGTCACTGGCTTCTGTCAAGCTGCAGCTATCGGATTTATCAAATTCATATCAAAAGTGCAGCCGGCGTTTTAATACGCGTTCGCCGACCCCTCGTACAGTTATCAGCGAAAGCTGAAATAATAACATGGACTCGTATATTGAAATTTTACTTGGAATAGATCAAGAGAACGTTAATTTTAAGTATGATAAAAAAAGACTAAATAAAATTCGGCCGAAATTTTTCTGCAATATTCTAAAGTTTTTTTTTAATAAAGATACAAAAAAAATGCCTCTTATCTAATAATTATTATTTTCTTTCAGCGTGGTTGTGTGCAATGCGCAGTGTGCAGTGCAATATACTACCAACAGTAATAAATAAATGCGTTACATTTAAAACGCAAATGCATAACAAAATTAACATGAAACTGATTATGTAAATACAACAAAAAATTAAAGAAAGCAAAATAAACATCGCAAATCTTTAAAAACCAAATCATTTAAAAAAAATTAAAAACTGTAAGAACTTTTTTATGTTTTCTGTTCAAAACAAATAAAATTAATAAAAAGCTTTCATGTCAATAGATAGTCACAGCTATCGCGCACACGCTGTCATTCTTCGCACTAAATTGACCTAATTTTATTATCGATTATATTTATATCTGTAATATCTGCGCTGCTTCCGTCTTCTCTTGCTGCGAACTCCAGGCACCTTGGATACGTATGACATTTTGGCTGCACTTCCTGGCCTTCCTGACCTTGTCCGAAGTAGCTCCAAGTGTCCCAAGTAGTCAAACCAGCTCCAAGACGGCAAGATTCTTAATGAAAACCTCGGATTGCCTCGTCCTTCCTTTTTCTCATTCTGCTGATCTTCTGAATTCTGGAATTTTCCTTAGGTTCTTCTAAAATTCGGTTTAATAACTGAATTCCTTATTTTGCTGCGCCAGTTTGTAATATCTTCACTTGGTTAAATAAATACACCATTGACACATAGTTCACGAGTTCACCTAGTCTCCATTTTTGCACTCTCCCAAATAAAAGAGGACGAGACAACTGTCATTAATTCTATAAACAATAATCACTCAAAACTATGAAGCAGTACTTACCGCCAACTATGTAGATTTAACCATAATTAATACATTACAATATCAGATAGCAAAAAAACATAAAATCAATTTCAGCTAAGCTTTGTATTTCATTTTCTAAAAAATACCTTTGAATTATTATTCTAAATCAATCACGATCTAAATAATTATCCTCGGCCCAGCTGCTGAACAGCTGTATGCATTCCTCAGCCGGTAATGGCCGCTACATTAAATTCACCGTTAAATTAAAACATTCACCCCTTAAAATGCATGGTAATTATTAACTTTAATTTGCATTATTCAAATTAACACCCCTTCCCCCTCGCCTAGCACTAGCGGTGCGTGTGACGTAATCTTGACCCTGTTTTATAAATTCCATCCCGTTCACATCGCACCCCCGGGGGGACAGAAATGTCTATTCGTATTACTGCCACTGAGTAATCATTTTACTATCCTTTGTGCCCCAATAATTTAATATTTCAGGGTCGATAATCAAGGCCAAGAGATATTCGTAATTTTATAATGGCAAGGTCATTATGGAATCATCAGCGATATGTTTTTAAAAGCACCAACTAACTAAAGAAAAGCTTGTGTCTTAACTACGCACACATTGACTAGGTTCAAGCAGGATTTATTAATTTTCTGAAAGTTTTGACCGTCATTGTAATGTTGTCTTTTGGCTCAACGCATTTGAAATAGCGAGTATTCATACAAATCTCGGCAAACCGTACCACGGCTCATTAGAATGGTGACTGAAACTAACATGTTTTTCAACACTGACTGTACCAGATCAAAGTAAATCACTTTGATAATTCAGAATTTCAGAATATTTCTTAAGGGGGGAAATGCACGAAGATGACTCAAAAAAAAGTTTTTTTTTATTTCATACATTTTTAGTATAACTATTTAAGAATGTTTTCCCAAAGTTTTAAATAAAAAATCCAATTCATTTCGGTTTTGTGAGGGTGGTTAAGGGTTGGAGTTCTGGAGTGATCCACAGATATTTGATATTTGAGGTTTTCTTCAAGAATTTACATTTTTCGTTACATACACAAACCACACATAAACGACTGTGAACTATCAGTCCAATGTTGGAGGTAGGGGCAGGGTCATTAAGGTAAAAAGACGTATCTGGTGTTTTTTCTGCATTATGATTCTGTAAGTTATCATCATATCATTCTTTTAAATTGTTAATATCATCATTCGCAGCTACTGTCACATCTTCGATGACGATAACTGTATCTTCGGCATACGAGACTTCTCCTGAGAGAGACGCACATAATATTATTGTATATATAAGAAAAAGTATAGGCCCGATTACTCTACCCTGTGGAATTCCATATGCTGACATCTATCCGGACCTCAACATCCCTGTGACTATGTGTGGTAAAACCACGAAACCAAACTAAATAAGTTATCATCAATCCATTCTTTCAAAGTTTTGATATCTGATTAGATTGTTAAATGGTTTTAAACCATGATCTATACTTTAATTTACCAACCGGTTTTGCTAAACTTAATTGACATCACGATAACAACTTAAACTAAGCTAAAATATATACATGTGGTTAATTTCTTTATTATGTCTCCAACCAAATAATAACAAACCATTGATAATCAATCCCTCTGCCATAGTTCACCCCAAGAGGTTCGCAACGTTTGGTGACTTAGCACGGGTGCCCGAGTACATGGGGTAAAGTTTGTCCTAGTCTTGGCGGCGGATGCGTCTGCCACAACATGACAGGCCGGATCGGGAGAGAATGGTTAAGGGAGTTTCTTTGACTTCTCCAGCCGTACTCTCTCGGAACATCGCCTTGCACCGCAGTGGGAGGGATGGATTCATACGTCCGTCACTCCTGGACGAACTGACCCCATATTCCTACCCACCCCTAATAGCACCTTTCTTACCAGAACTTCATTTCCTTAAAAGACCCGCCACATAGCATCCCCAAAGATGATATAGGCCCTGAGGGGAATTATTTAAAAGTAAAAAACAAACAGTTTGTTTCATTTAATAACGTGTCAAACCACAAAGGGATGGTTTTTCATAAAAAAAAACTAATTATCCTTCGGAACAGGAAAATGACGTTGAAATGTTATTATCGTGAACAATTAAAAAAAAATATGCTTTGTGTAGGAGATTTATCTTTCAAATAGCAAACAAACTCTTTATCGGTATCTCCGTAAAAACGTATTTCGCTTTTTTTGATTTTACTATTTTTACAGTGCCGTGGTAAGTAAAAACACAGTAAATACCACGGGAGTCTTTCTCCAGAATAAAAAGGGTCGAGTTTTTACAGTTTTGTTTAACCTTTTATCATAATTATAATTGACCCTGTGTACTAATTTATTGTCAAAACACTTGTAGACACTAGTTATCCACTGGCGCGTTTCGCTATACAATCGATTTCAACCTTGAGTGATCGGGAATTTTTAAGCGTTCCTCCGAATTTTAATACGGACTCATAAACTGCTTATAGTATTAATCATTTATTCCATATTTAAAGGATTCATGAAAAATTATAAAAAGACGACAAATTTATTAACGTATTATTTAGGCTCACGTACGGCAGTACGTGAGCCTAAATTGATACCTTCTCCAAATTATAAATAAAATTCGAACAAGCATTTTTTAACATGTAAAAACACATGATCAATAATTTTTAATAAAAATCATTTCCATAATTTCAGTTCGCGAAATGTCAATAACAAATAATTCAGAAGAGATACGGACATCTCTTATTAAAAAGTTAAAATACTTAGTTATATTTGTGATAAATCGATGTATACAACGCGCGGGAACTTTGGAAATATGTAATTAAAATAAATGCTTTTAGGGCCCGCTACCCGAATTACTACCGATTTCTTACATATCTCCCTTGAACACGTTAAGTTTTAAAGCTCTTAAAAAAATATATGTGATTCTTGAAGATAATATCTAGACATTGCCCGCGCCGAAACCCAAATTATATAAAATTCCCTCGATAGAAAAAAATTGCAAAGTATGCTCCAAAAATTATTATAAACACGTTTGTTTCAGTTATTTTACAAGTTATATGTATGTATGTATATATTTAGTTATTTTACAGTGTTTTTTTACATACTGTTTAAGACAATGCCCGCGAGATTTTTGCTTTATTTTAAACGAGTCGTGTTTTATTAAACATTTTCGCAATTTTCGCATCGATTTTGTCGCACTAACATTCGTAATTTCGCTTCTCTCCATCTCCTTCTTTTCGAACCCGGTTGCGGATCCTTAAAATATTTCTTCAAATTGGCCACATTTTGGCCAGCGAACGCTCGAGTCAAGGGTGTTTTAAAAATTGTCCAACATATGACCAAAATCGCTTCGGTGGCTATTGTAAAATCATCAACATAATAAAATCTGTAAAAATAGTAATATCCCTTAAAAATGTGTATTTTTCTGTCTTTACTTACCTATTGCGACATTTTTGAAGTGCCTGTGTTAAGTAAAAAGTTTATAGTTTATGGTAACGTCGCATTGAACTCATCACATGTTGCACTCACACATTGCATAGAATTTCAGAATATCCCTTCATTAATTTCGTAAATAAACCATTGGATTTAATCGGCTCTCATCGGGCGTTTCCACGCATATGACGCACGGCCCGGGGCGGTGTGACGCGTGCAGGATTTGTGTGACGTGTGTCAACTCCGTGCTCCGTGCGCCCCCCCATACATTACAATTCTTTCCCTTCAACTCGCAGTGAAGCCGGAAAGCCGGTTGGTGAAAACGAACCCTTGTGTTTGTTAGAGTTTAGGTCGACGTAGAATTAGATCATCGAGATAAGAAAATGAAAACTGGTAAAATGTTTAAATTTAATAAAATGTGAGTTTTTTTTATACGTGGTGGGCCGTCAAAATGTTTGCACTCGAAATGTGTGTAAGTATAATACATGTTTTATCAAATAGTCGATAATACGTACAGCTACACAAATATAATTATTTTATAATTTCCTTTTCCTTTGCGCAAGTAAGCCACGTGCATGCTCCTGTATCAAATCAAATAAAAATAGTGGTCATGCAAAAGTATATTAATTTAAATAAATGAAGACAATGAAACTCAATCGAAAATCTGGAAACACCTCTGGGACTCGAACCCAGGACCTCTTGCTTTCCGGGCAAACGCGCTAACCACTGCCACGGTGTCGATATGAAATTCGGTCATGTTTAACTGTACCAGACCAAGAACCACCTACATTATCTTCATTTTCTTTAACGCGTATATTATTGGCAACTATCTTTATGTATGATTGCAAGATTCAAATCCTGGGTTCGAGTCCCAGAGGTGTCAATATGTTTTTCTGATTTTTCTGTTTCCAGATGTTCGATTGAGTTTCGCTTATATTGTCTTCATTTATTAAAATATTACAATTTGAGGTTTTACTCATAAAGTTAAAATAAAAAAAAGGATATTAATTTCCCATTTGATCAGGCACAATAACAAGACTTTCCACACAGCATGCCCAAAGATGACATAAGGCCATAGAGGTATTGTAAAGAAATAAAGTTTGTTTTCTGCGCATTTACGATTTTTAAAAAATTAATTGAAAGCACAATGAGAGTTTATTAAACGGTAAGGAAATAGTTTTAAAATTAGAGGCCCTGAGGAAAAAAAAACCTATTTCAGGACCTTTGTCACTTTTGGGGATGCTTTGTGGAGGGTCTTTTAGGGAAATAAAGGATAAAAAGTCAAAGTTAAAGTGAGAAGGAAAAAGGTTTGACGAGTGGGTAGGAATCTGAGGTCAATGTGTCCAGAAGTGACGGACGTACGAAGTGTAGTGTGAATCTGACTAGAGATTTCTAGATTAGGTCTCCCTTAACCAGTCTCTCCCGATCCGGCCCGCCATGCGTTAGTACTTCTAAACCTTTCCCCTTTCCATACATTTTTCTTCTCCACTAATTTTGGTCTCAAATCATACCCCGATTGGGATGCCATGATCCCACTGGTTCGGGAAAGTTGGGAGCAGTCAGAACCCACACAAATAAAAATAAAGTTTAAACACGATAATCTTTATAAAGCGAACCCAATGATCATTTATAATTGTCACCAAAATAGACATTAGAAGAGCTAATCATTAATTGGTATCCAATGCGCACTCTCATCGCACATCTTCATAGGATTCTCTGCATCTACTTCACTTCTTCTTCTTCTCCGCTGGCCACACGCATCTAATTCAGTATCCCTTTGCATCCACAACCAACCCCCAACCCTCCAAAGCTAGTTAGTTCCGCCCCGCCGCGGCCGAGCTTCGTGAAAGGGTTGGGGCCGCGGA
Organism: Limnephilus marmoratus; assembly: GCA_917880885.1. NCBI lineage: Eukaryota > Metazoa > Arthropoda > Insecta > Trichoptera > Limnephilidae > Limnephilus > Limnephilus marmoratus. Next base: position 54,100,692 of record OU862909.1, on the reverse strand, counting down.
GCAAATCAAACGGAAGCTAAATGTCATCCACCAGGGAACGGGTATTTTTGGAAACCTTTCGGCAAATTTAACGGAAGTTCCGTGGAGCCTATTAAAAGCCTCGCCGTATTCACAACTTCTGACTAAAAATAAAGCATTAGAGACTCATGAGTAAGTAGCCATTTATAGTAAAAATGTTCAGCGAGTATTTTGACACGGGTCGATAGTTCGATTTTTCAACCAGATTCAGAATATCAAATTACCTCTTCAATGAGTGAACTTTAAAATTACTATTTTTACAACCCGGCTTCGCCCGAAATTTGACATACCAAAACGTATTTGAATGGCCGACGATTGAAATGACATTATGAGCCGCATTTACTTTAAAGTTATGGTGTAACAGGCATGTGTAACGTTGATGATGCTGTTCATATCAATCATTGAGAATTTCTTCTTTGTTTTTTTTTTACAGTAGCTCCACACAGGAGACCTTAAGGAAAATAATTTCCCTCAGGGCTTATGTAACCTTAGGGGATACTGTGTGGAAGGTTTTTTAAGGAGATGAAGGCAAGGAAGTTCTGGTATGATAAATAAATAGGTATGAGGAGTGGGTCGGAATCTGGAGGTCAGTTTGTCCAGGAGTGACGGATATATTGACCCATCCCTCCAAACGCGGGGCAAGGCGATGGGTCGAGAAATTCCGGCTGGAAAGGATAAAAGACCTCCCTTAACCAGTCTCTTTCGATACTGTCCACCACGCGGTAGGTGGGCAGACGCGTCGGCCGCCAAGATTTGGAAAACCTCACCCCGTGAATCCTGGCACTCCTGCTAAGTCACCAAACGTAGCAAACCACTTGGGGTGACCTATGGCAGAGGTTTTGGTGATCCAATAAATGATTCCCGGGCAGCGATACCCATACCCGCCACCAAAAATATTTAAATCAGTGCTAATGTTTATTTTACATATGTATAAAATAGGTTCTCATTATGACATTTCTCTATATCTATATGCCCTAAGTACATTAGATATCTACAACCATAATAAAGGCTAGCTTGGTGGTCGAAAATCATGTAAAAAAGAACTTTTGTAAAAAGCATTATATGAGCATGAATGGAGAAAATAAGGAATTTTTATTACAGCTTTCGTGCGTACTCGTAAAATTGATTAAACGAACACCACATCGTGGGGATCAGCGTAAGTAATTAAAATGAACGTGTTTTGTTAATAGAAAGGAACAATAAAGACTCCGATAATTATTATTAAATAATATTTCAAGTAGGTACCGACAACTAGTGTGACAGTCAAATGTGGAAGAGAATCTTTTCATGAAAACTAAGTTAATATTATTCAATTTATTTTTATAAAATTAATACTCGTATTGAAAATATAAATTATAACTGTCAATTGAATAATCTAAAATTAATACAACTCTCCGACGGAAGATTGAGTCCATTACTGATAGTCCCGCATTACTCTGCAATTGATTTCGTTTCACGTTCCTGATAGAGAAACGAACTAAAAGTATCTTTCACTGCCAAAGTCGTTACCAATTCGTGTATGAACTCCCTTATACAATTCATACACTACACAGCTTAGATAACCAATAGATTTGCAGTATCAGCAGATAGTTTTAAAAGCACAGAAAGAACTTACAAAAAAACATTTCACGTATTTTTTTAAAAACCGTTTTTAGTTTTCATTTTATTTCAAATAGCCTGATTGTTAATTTTGGTTAAGAGCGATTAACCAGCCAGCGGCCGAAAATCCACATTTCGTCGCGGTTACAATGAGAAAGATTAATTATTCTCCGTACCAGCTTTTTAAAACTACAACTCAACATCGATTTTATTTTATTCCAAATTTGCTTTAATTTATACCTACATACATCCAAAAATGCTGAAAGGCGTGATGATAAAACTATTCAAACAATGTACTTCTTGCAATTATTTTTTAATTATAAATATTTATAATTTTTCAATAATGTCTAAGTTAAATAAGAATGTAAAATTTTTTTAAATATATTAGTTTGTAAGTGTGCAAATAAATACACAAACGGACCAATTTTTGTCAAGAAACACATGTACGTACATATTTTTTAATGATTTTATTGAAACTAAAATTAAAATTCTAAAACATGCGTTTGCTAGATAATGTATTGATTTATTGTACTGCATGATTATATTATTTGAAATGGGTGTGGTATAATACAAAATCTTTTTTGAAAATTTAACAAATCCGCCAACATTATACTAAACATAAACATTTTTTCTCAAAATTTAAAACATGCGAATGCTGGATAAAAGAACAGTCTTTCGAAATCCATTTATAATTTTTTTGTCAAAAAGAATCAATACGTCTAAAATCTGATTTAAAAATTATATGTTTCTGGTTTTTATTTGGTTTTCCCTCGTAATTTTAATCATACATAAGTTTACACTGTATAAATTTTCTTTATCCATTTTATATTTAAAAAAACGTTTTATTCTCCCTTTTCTCTGTTTAAGTCCATTATAGTAATAAGTTCAAATGCGTTTTTTTAATAAATATGTTTTAAAATCCAATTTCGGTCTGGATATGAGTTTTTTAGCAACAACTAATAACTACAATGTACACGTAAATACATATCATCTTGCAAAATAGTAATATTAATCTCGTGTTTTATTTGCGTACGTTGTTTAATGATAACTTATTACGCAAACGGTAGTGCTTTAGTGCCCGTCTGGTCCAAACGCATTGTATTTGAAAATGTAGTTAATATTGGGGGTTCCCCTAAACCCCTGAACTAATTCCCCCGAGAGGTTATCGACCCGCGAGGGCCCGGCCAGGCCCCCGGAGCCCCGGGCGCCGTTAGCCAAATTGATGGGCATATGCCATTGTGTTCTGTGCAATGCACTCGTAGCGAATTTAAATAGGTCTTTTCGGGGTACAGTGCAGTCCGAAAGACTTTACACATAAAAATCTAAAAGTTTTATTTTTATGCGATTTTTGGCCAGCTCGTTAATCCTGCTTTGAATATTTTTTTTTATTTAACAATTGCAAAATACATAAAAAAGAATAACTATCGCGTGTTTATTATATTTCGTGTCAGTTAAATTAATATTTCTTGGTAGCGGACGTTTGAGCAGGTACGTTAATATAAAAAAGGCTCTCGTCTAGCAATATGAAGGCCGCGGGTTCCAATCCCGGCGTGCGCAAATAAGTTTTGTTTGATTAGCTTGTGTTATTTCATAATTTATTAATTTTAAATAATATATAGCATATTTAATAATATATGCATATATACGACACGATCCAGAGTGAAAGATACTCTCATTATCACCCTGGTGTAAGACCACCATTCAGAATCGAAGCGTTTTTTTAAATAGCTTTTGTTTTTGGTGACCAGATCTGAATACTTCCTCTTCCCCATCTCGTACCACTCCCTACTACCTTCAGCCTCACAACATACAAACAATTGGGGATGCCATAGTCTTTCTGCTCCAGACGGGAGCTTGTGCGGTATTCAATTAAAATTTTTTGAAAAATATTAAGATTTTTCCCTTGACAATGATAGAGAATTACGAAGATACCAAAAAAAACATTTTTTCGATAACTTTTTAGATTCGAGGCCACTTAAGCTTTTAAAGCTCTAACAGACTTATCTTAACAGACGGACTGCAATCTTTAGAGCATAGGTGTCCGGTGGGAATGCTGTCCTTGTTTTACAATGGAAGATGCTCCGAGGAACTAGCGTCATTGATCCCCTCGGCACCGGTGCATAGTCAGGAAACACGCCAAACACGCGCCTAACATTTGTCACATGAGAACGGGTCATTCTTGAGTTCAACGGCTCGGCTGTGAAACGATTTGTCGGTCTCTGTGTTTCCTCCCTCCTACAACATGGGTCTCTTCAAGAACCATGTTCACTCCTTCCTTTCCTCAAAAAGACCCTCCACACAGCATCTTCAAAGATGACATAGGCCTTGAGGGGAATGATTTTTCTCAGGGCCTCCTGTGTAGAGTTAATGTAAAAAAAAAACGTTGTGAACGAAAAAATTACTTTTAATTTTTTGGGAATATTGCTGGGAGAACACAATATAAAATACATTAAAATAATATCAGATGTTCATACTAAACCAACATAAAGTACAAACTAACAAGTTCCATTGAAAGCCTATACAGGATTGCGGCTTAATCCATTGATTTAATGAGAATATAAAAACATAAATGAAGTGATGTTAAACATCAAAATTAAAATAAAATAATTTTACATCAATTTCGTTTTAATCTAGAAATAAATTATTGAACGGTCATGAACTTAAACTTACGTTAAAGGCGTCATCACATACTTCTCAAATACACTGTACATTATACGACACCATCCCCTTTCGTTTTTTTTCCCAAGGGCGCACACATACTTGCGCGCCACTACTGCCCATTATTCACACACAGCCGACGCAGAGGGGTGGAGGGTGTCTCATAGACCAATAGTCCTTGCCTCATTCACCAGGGCCACTTTACCCTATATAAATAGGGGCAGTCGTCGATCGGTAGTCAGCACTGTTGTGCGCCACGACAAAATCACAACACGCACATTTATAAAACATACAACTCAAAAAACTATTTACAACGTCAGTTGTTTTCATTTAGATGTTTATTCATTATAACATTTTTAAAACAAAAGCTACAAACGATTCAATGATAATTGTTTGTGATCTATTATTTGTAAGTAGCTTCACGAGCTGTTATTTTCTTATCAAAACAGTTCCGTTGAGTCAGAAACTATAATAGCTGCGCAAATTTAATGCCACCAGATTTTATCATTTCAGAGTTTTGCGTCAGCACATATATTTTATAGATACTATTACGAAAATATTAGCGAAACTCAATCTAACATCTGGAAACAGAAAAATCAAAAAAGTAAACTGGCACCACTATTTGCCATTCAAAGAAATAAATTGATTCTCCCTGCATGTCCTTTCCCGTACGTCCCTGTTTCCTTCCACCTTTCTCGCCTTCCCCCTCCATCGTCTCTTCCCTATCCGCGAACCCCACCATTTCCCTGCCTTTCCTCCCTGCCGCTAAATTATATGAAATACACACATTTTCATTTACACAAATTTCAAAACGCCAGAACTTACCACAATATACGTCCTATGTTACTCGCTGATAATGTAGCTTTCTATTGGTGAAAGAATTTTTAAAATCGGTTTAGTGGCTTAGGCATGAAAGCGTAACTAACAAACACACACTCTTTCGCATTTATAATATTAAATATTAAGTATGGATTACAATTTGATGATTTACTCATAAAGTTAAAATTTAAAATTGAAACATTTTTAATTCTAAAACGCAATCTTCTAAAATTTTACTTTAACACAACCTCGTATTGTACACTCACATTAAGTATTATTTTAGATTTGGGAACATTAAAACATGTATTAAAAATATATATTAATATTTTTCTTTTAAAAAGAAAGCCACATATTCAGGGGTTATGAAAAACCTGACAATATTTAAAAATCTTCTACTATCACCGCAGATTGCGGAAGAATTGAACTCAGAACGGTCAGGGTGAGGCGCAGATAATGTATTGGCATATCTTCTATCTTCTTCTTCTTCAATCTTCTATCTATCTATCTATCTATATAAATAAACATGAATCACCGAAATGTATGTACGCGCATAACTTCCGAACGACTGCACCAAATTGGATAATTCTTTTTATTGTGTGTTCGTTATTGTCAGGACAAGGTTTGTATAAAACTACTGGTAAGCATTATGAAATTTGTATAAACAAATTTCAATAGGTGGCACGCGAGCTGTTTGAAAACTGAATGTACCGGGACTAAATGTATGGAATGTGGGAGTTAGGAGGGGGGAGGGGGGTTCGCGGCACGAGGGAAGGGGGAGAGTGGAGTGGGGAGAGGAAAGGTGGAGGAGAAGGAGTGTGAACGCAAAAGGGGGAGGGGACACGGGAGAGGAAGGGGAACGGGAACGGGACGAATTGGAAAGGACACGCAGGGAGAAATAATTTCTTTATTAAATGGCATAGCAACGCATGCCGGGACCAACTAGTATTTAATGTTTATTGAAAAAAATATATTGGATGTTTTTAGTTTTCACGAAGAGGGTTGATTTGTTTTAAAGTATAAAAAAATCAAATTTGAGGCGTAAAGACGCTTCAAGAGGTACCACCTACTTAGTTATTTTGAAAGCATTTATAATTCTTTTGTGCTTTAAAATTATTTTCCTTGCGTCCGATCTTAGGTTACCCCATCGCTCTTATGGTTTTACCAAATACATTCTGGCTCATAGATTTAAAATATGCGCACTTGCTTTTTTCTTCTTCCAAAACAATAAATTCAAGCAGAAGTTATCCATCACCTTTGTTCTAGAGAAAGCCTCTGACACTTATTTAAGCGCGTCACGCGACAGACAATCGATTTGCAGTTTATTTTAATCGCGTGATCTGTCCTACATGACACGGGATGTCATCGCAGTCGTCGCAGGTCTCTTAGTCTGTTAGTCTGTTAGGCTGCTCGTTGTTTTCCTGCAAATTGTCAAATCGTGACAGGTAATCCCGTTACATGGATAAGTCACCAACCTAGTCACGAAAAAGCACAGCAAAGATGGATTGGACACAAGAGCTAAGTGATTTCATGCAATCCAAAAACTTCAAATATGATGGTAAACCCACCTACCTCAGAACCAAAGATATTATTAAATATAAGTAGATGTGCTATCTGCAGTTTTTACTACGTGGGACTGCGCTTCCGGATGTCGCCGATATTGTTTACCAATTAACAAATAAACTAAATGAACGAATAATTAACGAATAAACCAAACGAACGTTATACTAAATGAACGAAATATTTCTGTATTCAAACTATATTGTTAACCAATACTAATGCACATCTTCAAAAAATCAAAGAAATGGACAAATCATTTTTGTGTGCAAACTACTCTAATTAGGGCGTAGTCCGCCGACAGTTGCGCGGACACCATAGCATATCTCTTTTGTATTTGAATATCTTTGCTCAGAACCAACTATTATGTTTTATCTAGTGACATAGGCAGGCTATCTTAGATTATATAATAATATATATTTCCGTCTTCCAGTGTTAATACTCTATTGCTATCACTATTTTAAGAGCCCGCAACCCGAATTTCTACCGATTTCTTACATCTCCCTTAAACAAGTTAAGTTTTAAAGCTCTTAAAAATATATGTTATTCTTGAAGATAATATCTATACATTGCCCGTACCGAAACGCAAATTATATAAAATTCCCTCGATAGAAAAAAATCGCCAAGAATGCTCTAAAAATTATTATAAACACTTTAGTTTCAGTTATTTTACAAATTATATATATGAAACGAATCACAGTGTTTCTTTAAATGCTGTTTGAGACAATTGCTCTATTTTAAACGAGTCGTGTTTTATTAAACATTTTCGCAATTTTCGCATCGATTTTGTCGCTGTAAATGTTAGCGCTCTCTTCTAACATTCGTAATTTCGTATCTCTACATTTTGTTCTTTTCGGGCCCGGTAGCGGAGTCTTAAGAGGAAACGCGGGCGCCAAGAAATTTGAAAAATAAGTGTATTGTAAAACTGTCATTGTCGCTGTTACCCCTCTCGAATACTGAGCGAAACGGAAATCTGCACTTCACGGTATTATATAAAATCTTCAAAATTTTGGTTTTGTGTTGCCCTGTTTTTTCCTCCAAAACTGAACCGATTTTTAAGATTTTTATCACCAACTGTATTAAAAGAAAATATTCTATTTTCATTATTTGTTTTTGAGATGTTATGCCGTGTTGCGCTACCTCCTCCTTTAGCCAACGTTTCGGACAGCGTTACAGTGTCCATCATCAGGGCAGATGTGTGATGATGGACATAACACGGCATAACACCCCAAAAACAAATAACGAAAATACTTTTAGCCGTGAAAATCTAAAATCATACATAAATATTCTATGTCTGTGCGTTTTGCTTTTTTTTTGAAAATATATTGTCAAATTTATATATGAACGTCTGCTGACGGCGTTCAAACTAAGCCATTTTAAGGATTTTTGGAGGATACTAAAAGAAGAAACTTGTTAAAAAAGCAAAACGTGGAGACATCCCGGTGCTTGATATCTATATTATATTAAAAAATATTTGAACTAGTGTCAAAATCTAGAGAGGAAATAGGGGAGTACGTTTGTATGGACTAAATACGCTACCAATTTGTCAGCACTGATACTAAAACCTGAATCGCGTTCAAGAACTTGACAAATAACACCGCATTATTTGCATTTAGATAAGTAGCGAATAGAGAACTCCAGTCCAATTTTTTTTATTTTTTTGGTGAATAATGACCTTCTAACTTAAATAACTGCATTTTTATTTTTATTTTTATAGTTAGTTTTAAAAGTTAAAATAATTGTCAAAGTTTTAATTTTTCAAGACCCCCGAAAACCACCGTATGTATGGTTAATCGTGTGACGTCATCACTCCTGAAAAATTAGTATAGGATCGGGCAATCAGCTGATCTACTGCCGCCATTTTGAGTTCGTTGTTCGAAGTATTCTCCCTAGAAATAGCATTATTATTTTTTTTGTGCAGTAGTTTTTGAATATTTTCAATAATAGAGATACCTTTATTTTTTAAACATTATTTAGGATTAAATAATGTTCCAATAAACACAACAACCAAATCTCTATTAACAGTATGTAAACGAACGAATAAATTAATACGATAGCTTGTGTCATATCATACATTCCCATACAATGACTTTACGGTGACGTCACGACACGTCGAACAGTGACGTCACCTTGACGGCGTGTTTTTACGACCCGATTAAAAATGGACTTTTTAATAATTTTTTAAAAACTCTACGTTTTATATGAATAAATATAACTTATATATTCAGCATCAGCGTTTATTGGTCTATATGAACATATTTTTTAAAGCCATAATATTTTTCACTGGAGTTCCTTATTGTGATAATTCTCCTCTCTTCATTCTCCTTCCGTTTATTTATTATATCTCTACAACTTCACCTTATAAACTGACCGAAACCTTTTTAAATTTGCCTTTTTACATCAAGATCAACACCTTACATTTTTTTCGAAGAAAGACAATCCTGGATTACTAATAACCAAATTATATTAGAAAACTCTTACCACCATCTTTATAAGTCAGATAAATTTAAAATTGAGACTAAAATCATTGATATCTAATAATCATACGTTTTCATCACCTGAGCTGAAAGCGAAAATGTTCGTGAAATGAATAATGTAAATTTTTTAATTTTCGCAATATCTTAGATTTAATTGGTTAAAGCTGCCGAAGTCCCGATACATATATGACACATACAAAAAAAAAACAAATTAAGTTAGTTATCTAAATAGAATACTTATTTATACCATACTTTCCAAGATATGAATCATCACAGGTAGTTTTCATTTGCTGTCTGGTAAATTTCCCCATGAAGTAATAGTATTCCTAACAGTGACTCAAATCAGTAAGCAATCATCAAAAGAAAATTGATAGAAAAAGAAATATGCCACAAATAAATATAGGCTTACTCATTGAGACATTAAAAATAATCCCTTATCATATTTGCGTACACCGTGACAACATTTACAAATTCGAACCCGAACCCTAACTAATTATTTATAAAAATAAATGTGGATATATTTGTTAGTCCTTCTTTCTCGTCACAATGGAGTGACCGATCGATGTGATTTTTTCAGCATAGGGATATTTCGAGGTCTGGGAAGTGGCATAGACTACTTTTGATCCCAATAAAGTTTTATTCCCATGGGAAAATTCTTTGTGCAGTAATTTCTCCATAATACATCGAAGCCGTGAGCAAAAGATAGTATGTAATCAATTACTATATATTCGACCGGTCAGTAAGTCATAAGTTGAGTGGGCATTGCGTTTGGGTCCTAACCGGACTTCACGTGTCCACCCATTCCTGGGTTGGCTAAGACTTCCATCACGACACAAGCAACATTTTTCGCTTACTCTGGTGGTAGTAGGAGATTTTAAAACATTGTTGCGTTATTCGTAACCCGGGAATGTTTGTCTTTCTTTTAAAAAAATGAATAAACTAAATGGATTATTAAAAATACTCATTTCGGTGGTGATTCTTTGTGTTACTCCGATTCAATGACATCTAGAATTGGTATTTGGGGTGATTTTCAAAATGGAATTGATCATACGTGCGGTAAAGTAGCTACCGATATTATTTTATTAATATTTAATGGTTCTATATTTGAAACGTTTACTTCATTTGTTTAATGATTTGACAGATGTCCTAATTTTTCAAGTTGACTCAAAGTTAATTTTTACCTGGATGTGTCTAAAATTGACAATATTTGTATTTGAGGGACATTGATTCTGTTTTATAAATAATTTCTTTAGCTTCGGAAACGCTACAATTGTAAAATCCCTTGATTTTTCACTGGGCTGGGTGAGTTTAATATATTTCAAACCAAAAAAGGTGAGTAAAAATGAAACCAATTTCTAACGTATTAGCAATGAATTGGATAATAAAAATAATAATATGTTAATTTAAAAAATCGAACCAACAAAAAATGAGAAATTTTTGAATCTCCAAGGTTTCCTACGTGTCATTAAAACCCGGAGAAATATAATAAATATTAGCTGTGCCCGCACCTGGGCGCATGCGCGGAGTGTAGTGCCACAACCTTCACCCCCACCCCCTCCCGTCACCCGGAGCCACCCACCACGACCCGGGCACTACGGCCAGTCCCACTACAGTTGGCGTAGAGGCGCTACGCCATTATTCAAATCACGGCTCACTCAGTTTTCAGCGCGCGGCTAATTAACAGTTTGCAAGTTCCCGTGGAAAGTGACTCAAAGATGCAGTTTTCTAAAACTCGACTAACTACAGTGCCGATAGCGAGCAAAGTTTTGATTACGGATGTATTTACGGAGGTGCATACTATAAGTAAAGTAAAATAATACATATTTTAAACTCTTCTCGTGGTTTTTTAAACTATAATTATTTCGGGACGATTTCATCATACTAAAAAAGTACTCATCCATAAAAAATAATTGAATTTGAAAAAGATATTAATTAAAAGAACTAATTTCGGTTGTGTCTGTATTTCTGGTTCAATGAGCTCTGGAAGTCGGATTTGTTTTTAATTTGCATCATTTTGAAAAATGGAACCGTTTGTTTAAACAAATTGAGACAAGCGATATAGTGCCTACCCATAAAATGATAAATAAATTATTTTACGTCTTCCTTAAAATTGAAATTAAATATCCGGTGGTTTTTCACCGGTCTGGCTGGTTTAGTAATAACATAAACGAGATAATTAGTAACAATATAAGAATCAATGTATTTTTGTTATTTGTTGAAAACTGCGTTAATAAAATAAATTGAAAATCCGATTTCAAATAAATTCCCACATTAGGAACGGGTCTGTTCCAGAGAATGTCTAATTTAATATATCTGTAAGTAATTATATGACTAGCTTTGTGATAAAGTTCAGTGTGATAAATAATAATATGTACATATAGTTTTCCCTTCGAAATAAATTGTTCAGCGTTATTTGGACTTGCGCCTGCATTTCTCCCCCGACACAATTCACCGCATGAAAGGGGTGAATTAGTTCTCGGTGGACACCCACTGACGTCACCAGCCACGTGATCAAACAGCTGATAGCGGACGTAGGGGCTATAAATGGCGACCGGTGAATTCGGGGCTGTTTCTTCAGACTTGTGGACATTATGTATTATAATGACGTCATGGACAAGTGTGGGATTACGAACATAGATAAAAATTATTTATCGAAAAAACATGGTGCGTATACATTTTTTATCAGTTTTCCGAGTTATCTTTATTAATAATTATGAACATTTTTAAAAGCGCAAAAAATTCGTGATGTATTAAATTTTCCGGTATTTATGCTCATTTTAAAACGAGTGTATGACTTCTATGTAATATCAATGTGAAATTTTCAATTCTGGGATAAATAAAATTAAATACAAATGAATTAGAATAACTCTCTTTTATAATAACTGTTGAAGGATATTCCCACCAATATAATATATCATTGAAGAAGTACTATTAAATCGAAACGAAAATATAAAAAGAACAAGACAAAAACAAAAAAACTTAAAAGCTAACAGTCGCATCTGGGAAAAAATAGTCAAAGATGATATTATTGTTAATTCTGAATTTTAAAAATGAGATTCACAAAAAGATGTAGGTAAGATGTCTCAGTGGCCGAATTGGTTAAGGCGCTTATCTCGGCAAGGCGAGAGATCCTGGATTCGAGTCCCAATTGCGACCGTTAGCTTTTTATTTTTCTATGTTTTGTTCGTTTTTGTATTTTCGTTTAGGTTTATTATTATTATTTTCTTCTTCAACGACTTTTTTTTTAATCTAAACGCGGTTAGAAAAAAATATTCAAAAAGGTGTAGAAACGAGAACTATATTGACTAAATCGATTTAAGTTGTTAATATTTTTACTAGGCTATGGAGATCATATTTCGTTGTCACGTTTTGCGATTCTAAATATCTGTTTCAAAATTATCAGCGGGTTAATTTTTCCGGCAACGGTTCACAAGGCTTGCAAAATATAAAAAAAATTGTTATCGATATTTATTTTAATTATTTTTTATCTGCCAGTTAGTAGACAAGTAAGATTAACAACGTAAAATATGCTAACTAACTAACCATCACGCCTTTCGTCGCAGGAGTAGGCAGAGAGGACGGACCGCCAAACAACTCTGTCTTGGCACTCACTCCTTGCCTCTTTCACATTCATGCATCGTCTCATACATGCACTTCTATTATTCTGACTCTTGACATGGCCCGACTCAAGTATCTGATTCACTTCGTTGTGTCATATCTTTCTCTGGCATCCCCGATTTCTTCTACCATTCACATTTGCGTCATATATTCTCCTTACACTCCTTTCCTCGTTCATTCGTTATACGTGCCCAAACCATCAGAACGTTCCTTTCTTAATCTTACTCATTATGCTTACATCAGCCTTGCATTCTTTGCGGATCTCCACGTCTCTCACACGATCATACATGGTTTCACCACACATACTTTCAGCCTGCTTTCATCCTTCCTCTGCCAGTTCCATGCCTCACTGCCATACATCAGGGTCGGTACCAGTACTCCATTATAGACGGCTGACTTCGCTTTTTTTAACAGTATTTTGTTGGTGCCAACGGCGTTCAATCCTCCATTAATAGAGTTACCTGCATTCACCCTTCTTTTAATATCTCTATCAGCCTTCCTATCTCTCATAAACTTACCTCCCAAATAAACAAACTCATCCACCTGCTCCAAGTATTCATCAATCACAACTATGTTGCACATTGTTTTCGTACTCTCTCTTTCAATGCCGAATTGCCACATAATAAAATATATATAATATTAATTGTATCAACTGACCTTTTTAATGTTGAGTGGCTTCGCACGGAAGCAAGCCTCGACAAATCAATGAATTAACATCCACCTTTATTGTATATATAAAATACAATCAAAACGTAAAAAGCCAAGTTTTTTTTACTATAATACATCTATTTTCAATTTTTGACCCATTTGCACCATCTCTTGTGCCGACTGGTAGCCAATTCCCAAGATTTTTTTTGGTTTGCTTGAGGATCGAACCTTCCTCTCAAAGGACTGGCTCTTAACTGCTGTGAACTTTTAAAATGTATTTTTAAATCATCAAAGAAGAGATGATACGAATAAATTTAAACGAAAATGAGAAAAAGCTAACGGTCGCAACCGGGACAACCTTCTAAAATTTTTAATTGATGGGTATATTCTTCAAAAGGTCTTATAACCAGGGTTATTCCAGTTAAATTGAGTTAAAAGTTTTTTTTTTGTTTGTATGAGTGAACACCTAAACCAAATCCTAATTGGATGATACCGACGTATATTTCGTATAACTGCTGTAATTTTTGAAGTAAAATTTCTTTACGTAAGCTGGTGAATGCGTGACGAGAGCGTTACGAAAAGTTTGATCGGGCGAGGCGAACGGTCGGGCCTTTACGCACGCTTGACTTGGGAAATAAGCTGGTGAATCCGTGACGAGAGCGTTATGAAAAGTGTGATCGGGCGAGGCGAACGGAAGTTGAGAGGGAGATATAAGTTGGTGAAGTTTTACATCAGTCGTGTGGTCTAAAGCACACTCGTTTTTTTTTTTAAATATAATGTCATTCAATTTCCGAAAAATGGGCGTGTGTCCGAGTATGCGTATGTAGGTGCCACCATGCACGAGTCTATCTGTAGAGTTTCAGCTCGCTAGAATGTCGAAAAGTGGGTTAACAAAGTTAAGTGTTGCAGTGGGGTTTCTACAAAATCGAAATTCAAATATCAAAAGACTCGACGAAATGTCATAATATTAAATCTAATAAATGTATAGGTACATTTTTTTTTTTACATGAGCTCCACACAGGAGACCCTGAGGAAAATAATTTCCCTCAGGGCCTATGTCATCTTTGAGGATGCTGTGTGGAGGTTTTTTTAAGGAAAGGAAGGAGAGGAGAGTTCTGGGAAGGAAAAGGGTTTAAGAGGTGGGTAGGAATCTGGGGTTCAGTATGTCCTGGTCATCCACCTCCAAGACCCAGACCAACCTCACCCCATGAACCCATATATATGTTATTCATTAAAAAAGTTACAGGTACTATTTTAAAATCAGGTTCGATGCAAATATAACAGAAACATACTAATTGAACATAACGTAAATACGACTTCATTGATCTGTTTGCAATTCAAGTTTATGGCACGATTAGTTTTGTCATTGCATTGTTAAATGTATTTCTTGAGCATTTTCACGTTCTGTAAAATCGTGGCAATTGGTGACTAATTAATCATACATTAACAAAAATGTTAATATATGATTAATTAAATTAAAGAAAAGTTGGTTAAGACATACACAATAGTGTCTTATGACGTCACATGACACCGAATGGCAGTGATGCAAGACCGCAGCGTATTTACTCTAAACTTTTTGGCCGGCCGAAAATGTCAACATTCTGACGGCTTTTTTCTTCAATATTTATTCGGAACTTTCCAAAAAATTAGACGAGTTCATAAAATATTTTAAGTTAATTTTCACGTTCTGTGGAGGTTCTATTCATGTTTTGTTATTGTGTCATTATAGGCCAGTTGCTGCATAAAACTGAAATAATCACAGAACTTGAATAGAACTTACATAGAACGTAAAAATTAACTTAAAATATTTTATGAATTCATCAAATTTTTTGAAACAACCCGTCCTAAAAGTTCTATCCTCAACACGCTCTAATCAATATAGAATCTAATCATTTGTGAAAAAAATCGAGTGCAGTTTACACGCGGTAGAAGCGAAACATTACCAAAACAATCACTCACTGTGCAAGTGCACTTACAAGTGCACTCACCCAAATTCGAAATTATTAATGATTTGGTATCATAAAATGGAAATATACAAGCAATGTATTGGTTGCTTTTATTTAAAATTATTATTAATGTAACCAATCTATTATGTGATTATTTTTTAATAAAAGTGTAGGTATATTTATAAGTATTATAAATTGATTTAAAAATTACTGCCTCAACACAGGCTAGCCTAGTGAGGCAGATTACTGAAAAACCAAAATTTATAACTATTTTCTATTTTTCATTTATCTACTGTTCATATTTATATATTTTTCTGTTGATATCCTTTTGTACTTGTGTAATTTTAAACCACTGTAAACATAACACTGAAGAACTTTTTTAGTTATAATCTTGCAAATTTCATTCAATAAAGATATAAAAAAAAAAATTTAAAAAAATTCTCAACCAATACTTGAAAAGTGAGGTCATATTCGACGACGAGCGCAGGCCTCGCGTAATTTCCGTTGCATATCTCAACCAATAGGAGTGACATCGTTATCAAAGCGGCCGATGAGTGCAGTTGATGCGTCGCAGGTGCAGTAATCATCATTTCCGTTTCATCCGAAATCCAAATCACAGCGGTGCTATAGAGTTTCACTTCAAAAACATGAAATATTGATGTAGGAGAACAACTCATTGTTGAAAAATCGGTTCCAATTTTGAAAATACGAATAAGGACCTACAGTGAAAAACATAACGTTTAAAAAAATATTAGTGTAGATCAACAAACGCTGATTCTGAATAATTGTAATGTGATTTTACACACAGAATTTATAAATCGTCATTTAAAAACGATTAAAACCGTAAGATACTTAAACGCCATGTGACCAGTTGTCGGTTCTGACAGAACTTACACCGCTGCCTCACGGGTCGGGCGGCCGTGTATTAAGAATTGTGATAATTTAGAATCGTGTATTAAGAATTCCGATAATTTTGTGCTATGTTGCGCGGCATGGACTTGCGCATGTACTCCGCTAAATTTGATAAATAATGCAAACTTTTAAAATTATTTTGACTATAAAATCGACAGTTGAAAACAATAAAAAAATACTTGTATTTAAGTAAGATAGTGAACGTTCATAAAATTAGTTTTAAAAAAATGGCAGGAATTCCATATTTTTTAAAATATATTTTCGTTGAAAATCATTTTTCGCTTCTCCAAACAATTGTAATTTTGAAAATGATGACAGTTAAATTGAAAATAAATGTTCTAGAATCCAATGACGTTATATACTGTAGACGCGTGGTAGAAATGTCAAAGTGGGAAGCCAACAACAAGACAATTGTAGAGTACTCGATTTCTAGTACTTTAGTACTAAACTGCCACGCGTCGAGTAAGGTCGTGTCCTACCAGTAAGTAAATTGCATTAAAAAGCGCCAAAATTCCCTCCTGTGTGATGAGAAAATGTTTCCATTACACGGTAAACAGTAGTAAAAGCGAAGGAATAACATTTCATTCGTAAATACATGCAAATTTCTTATTATTATCGATTATATAAATAATACAATTGCTTTCCGCCCAAAGATTTTATGCGTCATTAGAGAACTCAAGACCTACTAAAGTACAGGTCTGCCGTCACTAAGTAAAATTTACTTTTTATAATAATAATCTAATAATTCTTTAGTTACTTGCTTGCGGTAAAACAACATACAAATCTGCAGAAACAACAAATACAATAACAATCAACGCCATTTGCAAACTATCGTTGTTCATTATAGCTTGAAAATTTGACACCTCAAAATTCGACTGGTGCCCAGGCCTCCTATTTTAGTCGGCCTTGAGACAGCATTCGACGGAACTTTTGAATTTTGAATACGAAAATGCCGCCCGCGTTCTATCTTTTGTTTCGTCCATATGCACATATTCTTAAGCGTCTATCTTTATCATACATGAATAACTTTTGAATTAAGAAGAGTGTTGATTAATTGCCACATTATATCTTGAGTTTGTGAGTCTATGGCAAGTCTATTTATTTTATATAACGTCATTGCTAGAATCTAGAAAATAGTGTTTTTAATAATGAACGGAAAAAAATATCCAGATTGTCGTTTTTTATTGGTGCATATTTTTTCAATCTGTTAATCTGATTTAAAAAATAATAAATGCATCAAATAACCCCAATTTTCCTCGTATTTATCGTGTTGTGAATAATTTTACATATTCGTGCGCCGTAAAAAAGCGAGGTCTGCGCCTCAAACACAGCTACGTTTTAACCGATATTACAAGTATTGTGGTCTGAACTATAAGCATGAACTTAATACGGTAAATATAGAATTGTGGTGGTGCTACGTTAATTCGTAGTGGTGCTACGGTTGCAAGTAGTGGTGCTACAATATTGCTACGCCGAGGACAGAAGGTAGCGTGCTGGTTACAGGTGATTCGCCGTTATAACCTCAACTATAGTAATATTCTGATTCGTATATTGTGCTTTCGCTGTTCCTCAAACAAACGGAAGGGGTTTAATACAGTATTAGTCATTAAATGATTTACAAACAATTTTTTTCACCCCTTAATTGGATGAAATGATTAAATAAGGTTGTTGATGTCGGCTCACCTGTTGATAAATAATTATTGTACTGTTTTTAAGTGTTATGCTAAACAATGTTATGAATGGAGTATATTTTGATTCTAAGTTTTAATAATAATAATGATCGGATCATTTCTACATTGCGGTTTTCGTTGGAGAATGGGCCCTTTGAAAGTTTAAGAGTTTTCACAATGTGGCTATTGCGCATGGCTCTGTAGCATTTTTTCGCGTTGCATATAGTATACTGGAAAGCTTTAGTATATTTACTAATAAAGCCTAGATGTTTCGCAGAAATTCAAATGTAACATAGTCATCAAATGGCCATTCAGTTTCATTTTATTTTTTGACATTAGAAAGGTTTTTTTTTACATTAGCTCCACACAGGAGGCCCTAAGGAAAATAATTTCTTTGGGGATGCTGTCTGGAGGGTCTTTTTAGGGGAAAGAAGTACAGGAAATTCTGGATAAAAAAAGGTATGAGGGATGGGTAGGAATTTGAGGGTCAGTGTGTCCAGGAGTGACGGATGAATCGATCCATTCTTTCCATGCAATGCAAAGCAATGTTTCGAGTGAGTCCTGCTGGAGAGGTCAAAAGATCTCCCGTAATCAATCTCACCCGACCCAGCCTGCCACACTGTTTGTGGCAGACACATCGGATCCGGACAAACCTGACCCTATGAACCCGGGCACCCCTGCTAAGTCACCAAACGTAACGAACCACTTGGAGTGACCTATGGCGGAGGTGTTGGTGATCCAATAAACGGTTATTAGGCTGGCGGTACCCATACCCGCCTGCCCAACTGTAAAGTTCTCCGTTAAACGCCAATTCTAGGTGCTTTTCAGGTTCCTACCAAATTGTAATAAGCGGACAAGCTTATATTAAATACATATTTATTTTACAGCGCCATTTTGGTTTCTTACACTTAAAATGGCCATGGCCGACAAAGTCAACATGTGAAATTAAATAAAAAATAATCGAAAAAATTACTTGTCAACGTGATTATAAAAATAAAAGTATTAAAAAAATACGTTGAATTAATACAATGATTGATGTTTTATTTGAAATGCTTTTGATTAGCCCAGCACTTATGGTCGAGCATGACGACATGAGCCAAGTGAGGATCATTTCATTTGCATGTTTGCCGGAGAGATTCGTTCCAGATTGTTCGGGAAGAAGACCAGTGTACTCGTATCGACGGCAGTATAGAGAAGATGAGAAGTTTCCAGAAGAGAAGAAGATGAAATAGTTATTCTCCTCGTGTTCACTGGTGTTGCCATTATGTATATTACACCATAAGGCACGCGGTGAATGCCAAGAGCAGACTAAAATCTACAATTTCACTAAGTCACTCAAACTCAAACAAAACTCTAAAAATACTAATCCTTATATAATAATTGTTTCAATCTGTCGTACTTCGTCGTAGTTTGTCAAATAAGAGTAGAAAACATAGGGGGGACGCCGCTGTTGTTCAAATGGCAATACTAAAAATATAACTCATGGTGGTAATGTAAAGCTGTGTAACCTACATTTTTGTAAAAAATAAAAACATAAAAGTGAAAAAAAATATTTTTTCATTGCAATATTCCACCCACTGATCTCAAATTAGAATTGCATATAGGTATATTATAATTTTGCAATTTTGTGTTAACATAATGAAGAATAACGATATTATTAAAAAAAATATATAGCATGGTTTGGAAATTGCTCATATTCATTTAATACTAGCTTAAGTAGGTACCTAGCGTTTGCCAGGGCTTTAGATCATGTCTATAATTTTAGATCTGAATATATTTAACTCATTTAGATCTAAAAGTAGTGTAACTTAACTTACCATTAGTGATTCTTCCTTTCTACCTTGAAATTAAATTAAAACAAATCACTTTGTAAAACACCGTTTAGTCAAATTTATGTCATAAAGTAGGTACTTCTTAAATTTTATTTTTTTTCCCTTTAAAAACAAAAAAAAAATTAATGTGACTTACAGCGTTCTATATATTCAGTGTCATTGCGCTTTAAAATAAATTTTGACAATTAAATTGGTATTGCCAGCCTACAGATTTAGTAGTTCCATTTTTTATATTTTCTACTCTTGTATTATATTATTGACTATTATATGTTTAAGTGTATTTTTGAATCCTATAATGTATACATTTTTTTCAAATGAAGATACTATGGGCGGTTGAAAAGTAATTGGCCTACGCAAGAGATGGCGCCACCAGTATCATATCATTGTTGTTTTTTGTAAAACCTAACCTTCAAATGACGACTGTAAAATTTTCGACAAGCTGATTAATTTATTTTGTGTTCGATAGTCATTGAAATTTTACAACTTTTGCATTTTTACAAAAATGAATAAAATCAATTATCGCCCAGTGATTAGATAATGGTTTTTGAAAAGGAAAATGAGCAATGTGTCCAACACCGAATTGAAAGATGCTTACGGGGACTTAATTATTTGACAACTAATTTGCAAAGAGCATTTTCTGATGATGAGCGTCCAGGCCGTCCAAAAGAGAAAGCTACGCCAGAAATGGTCGATATAATCCATGAAATGGCAATCGACGGTCAACGAGGGGAGATAGCTAAGGGTTCTGGGTTCGGGCATCTCAGGTTGTTTAATGTCTGCCAGATGGGTGCCGCATTTACTCTCAGTCGACAACAAAAGCGATCGTGTAAACCAGTGGTACGCGAAGCGAAATTGGGGGTACGCAATATCGTGGCACGAACGTAGGTTTTAAAACTCTGCAACTTTTTCAAATTTCAGCGGTTTACGCTCAGTGGTTTGTAAACAAACGCGGTGAAGTATTTGAATGCCTCCATAATTTGTTCAGCGATTTATGACTCGGAAATCGACGAAAATGTTAAAATCAATGTCATTCAACATCTAGCAACTCTAAAAATAACTTTTCCCAAAAATCAATAAAGAAATGCACCGGGTGCAAAACCCTTTCTGAGATGATGTAAGTATGCCAACATAAAAGAAGTGGAAAATCTATACCAGGTATCAATTGCTTTTTAGCTCAAAACTTGCTGTGAAAAAAATGTCTCTGGTAGGCTTGTGGCTTGATTTTTCAATGAAATATTCCACAATAGCAGCTGTATCTTTTGCATGTAGAATCACTGGTTAAAAATATCCGAAGCCGTGTTACACTCTGTATAAAATTGCATTCGTAAAATATTTTTTTGGCAACATTCATGTGTAAAATATTTTTTTTGCTTCATTCTACCTTCGTAAGTTTTTTTCATGGTCGGGTCGCGCCCACCCCCTCTCCCCGCTTCGCCAATGGGTACGGGGTACAGAAAAATTGTAGTATGAGTCAAGTGGTACGCAGGCTGAAAAATGTTGACAACCGCTGGTCTAGACGATGTCATTTCGACGAACTGTATGGCAATGTTCAACCGCGATAAGAAGGACTTTTTCGACTGTGATTTTTTTTCCATAAAAACACACCAGAGACCAAGGATCCGTTGAAAAAGTGGACTGTTCCTGACCAATAAAAGCCTAAGCAGACCTAGGTACTAGGTAGGTCTATCGGGCAATAATGCCACAGTTTCTTGGGAAGCACACGATATCTACTCGGAAAAGGGAAAAAAACAGAACGGGCTATTGTGCAGAATTATTGGACTGATTTGACGTGAAATCGGCAACATTTAATGAAGAAAAAAAGTGCTCTTCCACCAAAACAATGCACCCGCGCACAAGTACGTAGTCAAAATAGCAAAACTTCATGTTTTGCGCTACGAATTGGTACTTTTTCCACCATGTTTTCCAGATTTGGCCCTCTTCGCTTTCATTTATTTTCAAACATTAAGTAATGGCTTAGTGGTAAGAAATTTGGCAGGAAAGAAGAGCGCATCGCTGAAAAAAAGCCTATTTTAGGACTTCCAGAAATCGTGTTATATGAAGGCCATCGAAAAATTGGAGAATCGTAGGACAAACTGCTAAAAAGAGACCATATTGAGAAATAAATTGATTTTTGCCCGAAAAAGTCGTGTTCTCCTGCCTAGGCCGATTACTTTTCAACAGCTTCTCGTATGCGAATATTAAGAAAAGGACGCTTAGATGATTTGTGCACGTAGAGCGAATGAACGAAGGGAGAGAGTAAGGAGAATATATGACGAGAATATGAATGAGTAGAAAAAGACATGGCACAATTAGGTGCATCGAACAGTTGAGTCGGGCCAAGTCAAGAGTATGTATGAGATGATGAATGAATGTGAATGAGGCAAGGAGTTTGTGCCCAGACCGAGATCCTATCTGCCTACATCTGCAGAAACAGCGTAATGGTTAATTAGATTTGTTAAATAATACTGGAAAGGTGCAACATTTTTAATGATAAGTTTGAAGAATATTATGGTCTGTAAATAAATGGGCATAAAAATTGAATTTGGATGGGCTTATAAAATAAGTAAGGTCGACTTGAATTGATGTGCGGCGGACGAAGAGTCCCGCCGTAGTCCACTCCGCCTCCATGGTGATGTTCAACCCCAATGCACTTCACCGTCGCTTCACCTGAACTCATGGAGAAACCTCCGGCGACGAAGACGGGAGCGCTCTGCTGTTTTGCTTAAAATGTATTTTTCAAACCTATTTGTAAATGTATCTCTTAAATTGTATTTTTGAAGTGAAACTTCTTTAGCGCCGTTAGTAACCCGAAATTCGGGTGAAACGGACATTTACACAACTTAGTTCTACACAAATACTCGGTTCTAATATAATGCTGTAAATTCGTACCTCGGCGCCTGCCTTCCATAGCGTAGTTGGCAAGGTGCCTGACAAGTTTAGCGGCCAGAGAGACAGACATCAAGCGAACGGGAGTTCGAATCCTACGAAATCCAAAAAAAAAACATTTTTATTTTGTGAAATCGATATCCAATCTTCAAACCACTTAAAAAAACAAGCAAAAGAAAAGAAAGTGACATCTAGCGACTTTCTAGTTTCATTTCTATCGCGTGAGAATTACGCACTCTGATTTTTTTAATATGTTTCCTACTACACGTATGAAAAAATTGGCTAAATCTAAGTAAAGATTCAAAAACATACAGTTTGTCAAATAAAAGTATAAAATATATGAGGGCGCCACTGTTGTTCAAATGGCAATACTAACAATATAATCATGGTGGTAATCTAAAGCTGTGTAACTTACATTTTTATTAAAAATTAAAAAGGCACCAAAGTGAAAAATATATTTTTTCTTTGTAATTATTGCATATAGGTGTATTATTATTATACATTTGTAATTTTGTTTTAACATCATGAAGGATCACGATATTCTAATAAAATATAAAGCACACTCCAGAAATTTCTCACATTTATTTAATATTAGCTTAAGTACCTAGCGTTGCCCGGGCTTTAGATCATGTCTCTAATTTCAGATCTGCATATATTTAACTCATTCAGATCTAAAGGTAGTGTAACTAAACTCACCATTAATAATTCTTCCTTTGTACTTACTGTTAAATTCAAATTTATGTTAAATTTAATGAAAGCAAATCACTTTGTAAAATACAATTTAATCAAATTTATGTCATTAAGAAGATACCTTAACAACAGTGCTTCTTCGATTTTTTTTTAAAGAACAAAAAAATGTGTTTTTTTAATGTGTGTACATTGTTCTGTATTTTCAGTGTCATTGCACTTTAAAATAATATTTGACAGGTAAATTGATGTTGCCAGCCTACAAATTTTGTAGTTCCATTTTTTATATTTTCTACCCTTATTTGACAGACTATACAAACAAACAAGCAACTATTTTGGAAACCGGATGTGCACATCTATATTGTATAAAAAATGTAATAAAAACTTTATCCTTATCTAGTATTTTTACTACAATACATCAATTGTGAAGTGTCTTCTAAAACTGAGAATCGAATCCTCCGACCCAGGAACTGAAGTCGTCAACCGTAAGTCGTAAATCCCAGTTTGATAAGAACGATATTTATTGCGCATATTAACTGCTGTAATGTCATCTTATTTCAAAGAAATGCGTAAATGTCCACATGTGTATGCATAATTGCCACCAAAAGTTGATAGAATGCATTGTCGTTGACAACGAGTCTATCTGCATGACTTCAGCTCGATCGGATGGCGGGAAGTGGATTAATTTCCACATCCAACATTCCACTTCATTCATTCAATCAAATAAAATTAAATCACTTTATTTTTTGAAACATCGATTTATTTTCATAACTGATCTGCCGAGCGAATCTATATCTTTTTCGGGATCGTTATAGAGATAACGGACGTGATGTCCTGCCAGATTTGGGTGATTTTTACATATTTTTTACTGTCACATATTTTAATTTAGATGGTTTTAAACATGAATTCCTGTAAGTATGCATAATTATTTTTTAATTTAATGTACGTTGTACATAGAAAAAGCAAATAAATCACACAAATCTGACAGTAGATCACACCCGTTATCCCACAAAGGATATAGAATCGCTCGGCAGAGCGTAATGAGTTTTATTTAAAAAAAAAACGGATACTTAGATGGTTTAGCCCTAAGGCAATTGAACGAAGAAAGGAGTTGCAATTGAATGAATAATACGAAAGTTAATGGTAGAATACACTCAAGTGAATCAAATTGTTGATACTGGTTATCCTAAGAGGAAACGCAATTTTTAATGATATGTAATTTACTGGACTAGTACCAAAATAGTTTACCAAGCAGAACTTTTGAGGGGTGTGCTGGTTGGCTTTTAAATAAAATTAAAAGTTTTGTACTGTACATGTTTTTTTTTTTTTTAAATTTATTAAGGAGAAAATACAGATACAGATGTCAATTGACAAGAATATACAAAACAATTAGAGAATTCACCTGCATCCAAACTATTTCTCACGAATTAACATTAACAGCAGATAAAAACATTTTGATTGGGTTGATACCGTATTCAACGCAACCACCCCATCTCACAATACCATTTTTTTTTTTTTACAGTGAATGCCGCACAAGAATCTCGACTGCTCCCGTCTGGAGCCAGTGAGACTATGGCATCGCCAATTGGGGTATGTTGTGAGGCTGAAGGTAGTGGGGAGGGGAAGGAGGTGGGGAAGAGGAAGGTTGGGAAGTACCTTACTATTCAGATCTGGTCACCAAACACGGCTAAAGCCATTTTCAAGCAACGTTTCAATTCTGAATGGTGGTCTTACACCAGGGCGATACTAATAGTATCTTTAACTCTGGAACATGCCGCAAATATACTATATATTATTTTAAATGAATTATTTGTGAAATAACACAAATTAATCAAATAAAATTTATTTGCGCATGCCGGGTTCGAACCCGCGACCTCCGGATCGTGAGTCAAGAGTCTTACCCACTGGACTACGGAGGTCGTCACATAATGGAAATTGTGGTTGATACAGATAGGAAAAGGGCAAAATAACCGTTTGTTAGAGTCTGTAAGTCTAAGATGGACCCAAAGAGCAGAATATATCGATCAGTTTACGAAGTCTTTTTACCGTGTCATTGATATGAGCCTCCCTTTGATTATTCCCAAAGATATTCAAATACAGAAGAGATATGCTATGGTGTCCGCGCAACTGTCGCCGGACTACGCGCTAATTAGCTTAGTTTTCATACAAAAAGAATTTGTTCATTTCGTTGATTTTTTGAAAATGTGCATTAATATTGGTTAACAATATATTTTGAATAAGGAAAGAATTCGTTCATTTAGTTTAACGTTCGTTTGGTTTATTCGTTAATTATTTGTTCTTTTAGTTTATTTGTTAATTGGTAAATAATATCGGCGACACCCGGAAGCGCAGACCCACATAGTAAAAACAGCAGATAGCACATCTACTTATATTTCAATATCTTTGATTATTCCCAAGTTTTTAATTTCCTTTGGTGATTAAAGGGTAGAATATGTGTAGTGAATATTAGGTGAGTTTTTGAAATTGTTTAGATTGAGTGAACACGACGTCGCCTCAGTTCTTATTTGTCCAACAGACCATTTTAGTTTTTGTTCAATCTCCATTTTAAAATTAAAAATAAAGTGTGAAAAATAATAGTTTAATCACATAACTAAGAATTATTTAAACTAATGAGACCTTTACCTTTACGGAAATATTAATTAATTAACCTACCCTAACCTAAAATTCTCGTATTTGCAATTGAAATTTCATTTCATCAAATTATGTGATGCTTCTGGAATCTGTTGAAATCATAAGTATAGTTTAATTTGAACAAAAGCCTATTTTAATATGAATAAGCACAATTTCGAAAGTTAAGTTAACCTAACTTTTCAACATTTTAGTTTAGAAAATCGACAGAAAATCGTTATTTCTGTTGCGAGCCGCCAGTCTAAAATAAAAGCAAAACTTATTTATTATCTTATTACGCCAATTAAAAAAATGTGTAGATACCAATGACCAAATTAAATATCTAAGAGAAGGACTTCTACCGAACATTCTGTCCAAACCGTTGTATATAAATGATGGCGGAAAATTGATGAATGGTTATTATTCAGTTTATACGATAAGTCATAAATATTGGTTTCATCTTGGCCGCCATTTTTGTATATATAACCATTTTGATATTTATTTATTTATTGTGAAAAACAGTTAACATTTATCCAATTACATTTCACAATTTTTAGTTAATAGATTAATTATATAGGTACATTAATAATGACAGGTGCTAAAGAATACCTTTATTTCACTCTTGAAATGATTGTAGTTCGATCGAAAAATGTTAATTTCAGAAGAAAGGTTTAATAGTGAGGTCATTCTCCCCAGAGGCATAACCATTGGTAGGTTGGTCCTGCCTCTAGGAAAAGTAAAAAGTCTGTGTTGCCTTGCTCTGGTGAAGTTATCGGGGACATAAAGTGAAATCCTTTCCAGGACATCAGGATTACAAATGTGCCCGTTTAGCAGCTTGTGTGCTACTAGTACCATTGCAATTTTTCTCCTAACGTCGAGACGATTTAGTCCCAGCATTCCCGCGAGAAAATCAGAGGGATACAACAAAGGGTAGTACCCAAACTCTCGCATGTACAGGTACCGCATGAACTTTTTTTGCACCTTTTCAACATCATTTGCGTATAGGGCATCTTCGGGTATATTACTGATCCACTTTCGAGAATGCTGCGATCCAGAGAGAAGTAGAGCATTTTTATGACTGCTGTGTTGGAAAAAGATTTTGCGTTGCAGATTACAAAGCCTAGCATTCGCATCGCAGAGTTGCACACCGAATCGATATGAGAACGGAATGTCAGGCGTGTGTCAAAAGTGATTCCTAAATCCCTCATTTGTGAAATATGTTTTAACGAGGTACCAGACATTTTGTAGTTATAATATGGAGTACTCCTAGCCCTTGTATAGCACATAATTGTACACTTTCCGCTGTTAAAATAGAGTTTATTCAGATTACTCCATTCTACAATTCCGTCGATATCGGTTTGTAAACGAATAGAATCTGCTTTCGACATTATATTGGTATAAAGTTTAATATCGTCAGGAAATAACAAAAAATTTACAAATTTTATAAACAGTGCTATATCATTTATAAACATAGAAAATAATAGAGGTCCTAAATTGGACCCCAGAGTTTGTGAAGTAAGGTTTTGAAGCAAACTGCCCATAAACTACATATTGTTTTCTGTTAGATAAATAATGTGATAGAATGTTTTATTGGTGTGCCTCTCTTAGGGAATTTTATATAATCGTTGGTAGATACTTACGTTCACTGACAAATAATCTGAAATAATATGTTGCAGTTATAAAAAAACAAGTCTTCCTGTTTCCCAATTACTTTTGCAATTATATTTGACAACTCATTTTTTTTAAATCATTGACACTTCAGCCAAAATATATTATCAACAATTTTTAAACATTTTAATATCAGCAATATCTATTACATTCTATCACATACCTGTCATGTCATATAAATGATATCTAACCATCTGCTTCGAGTTTTCCAGATTACTCGCCGTTAAAATAATTTTCTGTGAAAATATTATATTATAGGTAGGAGCCTAAGTAGTTTAGTTTTTCGCTTGACTACATCCTTCACACAATGAGTCAAATTTCGAGAACCAGAAAGAATTACGCAAGACAGACACACAACCGAAATTAGTATTTTTCTTCAGCCGAATTTACACAAGTTGTTTCATGACATTAGTTGCCCTACTAGTTTCACGTGTAAACATAGTTTCATTATGCATACATTAGTTGCCTAAATTACGGCACTACTAGTGATATGCATTATTACGGAGTGTAAAAACGTGATGCAATTACTGTCGCGAAAGCATTTCAACTGAGCTGACATATGGGTTCCTTGTAACTGCATGAGAGTTTACATGGAAAATTACAAATCAACCCTGGAATGATCAATAAAGTTTTCTCAAAAGAGGTTCACTGATTCGGAAATAGTTTTTATAGCTTTAAGGATTTTCATCTGTTAATTTTTTTCTGCAGGTGGTTCAAAACCGAGCTCTCAGAAATGTTTTTGGACTTCCATGGGACACCCATGTCAGAGACATCTATTTAGTTTCCGGTATTCTTCCAATCACAGTCCTTCCTAAACATGAAATCACAAGCACCATCCTACAAATTACCCAACAATCAACTCACACTAACATCAAGCCACTTTACAATCAAGACATCCACACTCACAATACTCGAAATAGCAATAAAATCCGCATACCTCAAACACACACTACAAAATATGGGATAAAATCTCTGAACTATGTTGCCTATACACTATATAATTCTCTACCAGATATGTACAAGGGAATCCAGCAAAATAAAAAAAATCAGAGTAATGCTTTAAAAGAATATTTTTTAAGTATGAAAGGATGAAACTTTGTAATTTTCTTGTCATGTTCAATTGTCTTGTTTCTTTTCTCTTCTTTTCTTTTCCATTAAGTTGTAATCATCCATATCTGTATAACCTTGTTCCCTTTTTCGTTAATTGTTTTCCATTGCTGTTTATTGTACTCAACCAGTCTTTTGTTTTCTTCTATATTGTATGTGAATCTTATATTTTAATATCCAAATTCCTATGTAAAATTTTAACTATTTCCTCCCATCCATGATTTGTATGTTCCTCCTGTCCTAAAATGAGTTCTGTAACTCATCGGAATTGCTCTAGCAAGAAATAAAAACATAAAAAATAATTTAAAAAATTTCAGAGATTAATTGGTGCACCCAGACGCCCTCAAATCCAATACCGTCTTTTCTTTTGTGATGGTCTTTTCTTTATACATTTAATGAAAACAAATAACTTTGTAAACACCACTATGTAGTCAATATTATCAACATTTAGCATTATTTAGCAGCACCATACCTCTTGTCATGCTATGCTAATGAGTTTTAATGAGTTAAACATTTAACAAAAACTATGACAAATATTTATGTCATACAATAATAATAATAAAAATTATCTAAATTAATTTCTGAATTAAATAATTTAATTTTACCAAAAATAATATTTGACGATATTAGTTTTTTAGATCTTCATACAATAGTGTACGCTAGTGCTATCACTATATGTAATAAGTTAGGAGTTAAATTAATATCCTCTGATGATAGATCATATAGTTATAGTAAACCAGAATGGCAGATTAGATTAGAAAATGATGTAGTATTTTTAAGAAGTAGTATAGCTAGAGTAATTGAATATAAAAATGGAAATAGAAGTAGGAATATTTTGAGATATGTAGATGAAATTGGGAGAAAATTTGGTTATAGCATTGGTAGTAATAATAATGAAAATATAATCAATGATTTATTAGATTTATTAAAACCAAAATTAGGTGTAAAAGCTAGTAGATTAAAAAGATATAATTATACGTATAATAAAAGAAATAATAATAGATTATTTCAGAAAAATGAGAAAATATTTTATTCCAAACTTGACGATAAACAGAATATTATTTCGAATAATAATATTCCGTTGCCATCTGAATCAGATATGCGCGATTTTTGGACAAACATTTGGAGTAAAGATATAAAACATAATGAGGCAGGTAACTGGATAGAAAATGAAGAACTCAATTGTTCAGACATTGAACAAATGAGTTTTTCTGATATATCGGTTGAATTGTTAGCCAAAATTATAAAAAATACTCATAATTGGAAAGCCACGGGTTGCGATTGGATACATAATTTTTGGTACAAACGTCTAACTACTTTACATCCTCTTTTTGCAAAAAATCTTTCAAAACTTGTCAGAGAACCTCAAAATTTTCCTAATTTTCTAACTAAGGGCATTACTTATATGTTGCCTAAAAGCGAACATATTAATAATCCCTCTCAATATAGACCCATTACATGTCTACCGACAATATACAAAATTTTAACCTCTTGCTTGACAGATTTAATATATACTCATTTGGATGAAAAAAATATTTTATCTGAACAACAAAAAGGTTGTCGCAGAAAACATATGGGATGTAAAGAACAGTTAGTTATTGATTCTGTAATTTTAAAACAAATTCAAAATCAAAAGCATTTACATACTTGTTATATAGATTATCAAAAAGCTTTTGATAGTGTCCCGCACTCGTGGCTAATCAAAATATTAAAAATATATAAAGTTAACCCAATTATAATTAGCTTTTTGAAAAATATTATGTCCTTTTGGAATACAGATTTGCTAGTTAATTTAAAAGGTAAGAAAATAGTAGTACCGGGCATTTCAATAAAAAGAGGGATTTTTCAAGGAGACTCATTGAGCCCTCTTTGGTTTTGCTTAGCATTGAATCCCCTTTCTAAAATGTTAATTAAAAGCAAGTTTGGAATAAAAATTAAGGGTAATACAAGAGATAGTAGTATAGTTTCACATCTATTATATATGGATGATATAAAATTATTTTCAAATTCTGAATCAAATTTAGAGAAAATGATTAAGGTAGTTAAAATTTTTTCAGATGATATTAAAATGACTTTTGGTTTAGATAAATGTAAAACTATCCTATATATGAGAAGTGTGCAGAAATGAGATTGAATGAGAAGGAAATGAACGGTCTAAGCATAGAGGAAACATGGAACCACATTAAGGTGAGTCTATGCGAATCTGCTAGAGACGTGTGTGGAATAAGTAAGCAAGGTAGGAAAAAAGGTGATGCATGGTGGGATGATGAGATCAAAGCACTGGTCTCAGAGAAGAAGAAAGCATGGTTACATCTGATAGCGACTGGCAGTGTTTCAAGCGAAGAGAGAGATCGAGCGAAAGAAGTGTATAAGGTATGCAAGAAAAGAGTAAGTGTTGGGGTGAAAGAACGGAAAAAACGCCTGGAAGAAGAAGAGGGAATCAAAATGACAAACCACTTCCAAGAAAACATAAAACTGTTTTGGAAGGAGGTCAAAAGATCCCGGAGTGGACCAGAGAACGGAAGCATGAAAGTGATAAAATCGAAAGATGGACAAATGTTGACGAATGAGAATGAAATTAAAGAGAGATGGATGAAATATTTCGAGGAGGTCTTCGAAAGTAACCCGAGTGACTGTGATCCAAGCGGTGAATCGGTTATGAACGATGATGGAGTGAATGTTACCAAAATCAGCATGGATGAAATAAAAAAATCTATTAAATGTATGAAAAATGGTAAGGCTGTGGGTTTCGACAATATTGCTGCCGAATACTTTAAAGGAGATAGCCGTATTATTCTCACATGGTTGTGCAGACTTTTTAACCAATGTTTAGAGGAGGGTTACACGCCATTAGATTGGAGAAGGGCTGTAATCATGCCATTGTACAAAGGTAAAGGGTCACGTATGGAATGTGGGAATCATAGGGCTATTAGCCTTCTTAGTACAGTGGGCAAGTTGTATGGTAGAATATTGATTGAAAGGGTAAGAATGGAAACAAAAGATAAAATATGGGATGTGCAAGGTGCTTTTATGAGTGGAAGGGGATGCATGGACCAGATTTTCTCATTGCGTATGCTCACTGAAAAGTTTCTTGCAAAAAAACAGAAACTCTTCTGTGCCTTTGTAGATCTACAAAAAGCATACGACCGAGTTGACAGGAAAAAGCTATGGAAGGTATTGTCCAAGTATGGAGTGAATAAGTATCTCATACAGGCAATTGCGTCTCTGTATGAGGGAAGCGTTGCATGTGTTAGGGTGAACGGCGATTTTACGGGGTGGTTTGACATCACAAAAGGTGTTAAACAAGGCTGCGTAATGTCGCCGTGGTTATTCAATCTATATATGGATAATTGTATGCAAGAATTGAAAGAGATGGGATTGGGTGCGAAATTGAGTAATCTAGAAGTATGTTGCCTGTTGTATGCTGATGATGCGGTGCTGATATCTAACAGTATGGAAGATCTACAGTCTCTCGTGTCAAGAATGAACGAAGTATGCATGAAGAATGAGTTAATGATGAATGTAAGTAAGTCTAAAGTCATGGTGTTTGAAAGAGAGAGTACGAAAACAGTATGCAATATAGTTGTGAATGATGAATACTTGGAGCAGGTGGATGAGTTTGTTTATTTGGGAAGTATGTTTACGAGAGATGGGAAGGCTGATAGAGATATTGAAAGAAGGGTGAATGCAGGTAACTCTATTAATGGAGGACTGAACGCCGTTGGCAGCAACAAAAAACTGTCCAAAGACGCGAAACTAGCCGTCCATAATGGAGTACTGGTACCTACCCTGATGTATGGCAGTGAGGCATGGAACTGGCAGAGGAAGGATGAAAGTAGACTGAACGCTGTAGAAATGAGATCCCTGAGGCGTATGTGTGGTAAAACCATGTATGATCGTGTGAGAAATGTGGAAATCCGCAAAGAATGCAAGGCTGATGTAAGCGTGATGAGTAAGATCAAGAAAGGAACGCTCCGATGGTTTGGGCATGTAGAGCGAATGAACGAGGAAAGGAGTGTAAGGAGAATATATGAAGCAAATGTGAATGGTAGAAGAAGTCGAGGACGCCCAAGAAAGACATGGCACGACCAAGTGAATCAGATACTTGAGTCGGGCCATGTCAAGAGTCAGAATAATAGAAGAGAATGTATGAGACGTTGTATGAATGTAAAGGAGGCAAGGAATGTGTGCCAAGACCGGGATGTTTGGCGGTCCGTCCTCTCTGCCTACCCCTGCGGGGAAACGGCGTGATGGTTAGTTAGTTAGTTAGTTAGTTAAAACTATCCATATAGAGAAAGGCAAAATTGTAGATGGAGACGAGGGTATATTTAGAAATTTCAAAATTCAAAGTATGAAAGGGGATGAGGTTTATAAATATTTAGGATACCCGCAATCGAATAGATTAGATCACACTAGTATTAAAAATGATATTAGGATTAAATTTCAAACTAGGATCAGAAAAATTTTAAAATGCAATCTATCTGCTAAAAATTTAGTAAAAGCAATAAATACTTGGGCAATACCTCTACTAACGTACTCATTTGGCATAATTAAATGGTCCAATACAGATTTAGATAGTTTAGAACGATTAATTAGAACTACGTTAACAAAATTTAATTGCCATCATCCAAATTCAGCTATAGAACGAATTAATTTACCTAGAAATTTAGGAGGTAGGGGTGTAGTCAAAATAACATCTTTGAAACGCAATCAGGTAGAAATGCTTAGAAATTTTTTTCCATAGGAAAGCTAATAGCTCAGAAATGCACAAAATAATTTGCAAGGCAGATAGAAATATTACACCTTTAAATTTATATGACGAGAATGCCAACATTCTTATAAATACTAACCAGGAATTATTAGATTCCTGGTCAAATAAAATTATTCACGCAAAACACTTCAATTATCTCAACCAAACGTATGTTGACAAACTTTCGTCAAACAAATGGTTGAGTATTGGAGAGTTGAGCGCAGAAATAGAAGGATTTATGCTTGCAATTCAAGATAGAGTCATTAATACTAAAAATTATAGAAAGCATATAATCAAAGATATAAATCAAATTGATGATTTATGTAGAAAATGTTTGGCTTTTCCCGAAACTATAGAACATATTATATCGGGATGTTCTATATTAGCGCCTTCCGAGTATACATTTAGGCACAATCAGGTTTTAAAAATAATTCACCAAAGTTTGGTAATTAAACATAACTTGATTGATTGCCGTAATGTAGTACCTTATTATGAATATGAACCAAATTCATTTATAGAAAATGAATTTTATAAAATATATTATGATAAAACTATACTAACAGACAGATCAATAAGTCATAATAGACCTGATATAGTTTTACATGACAAAATTAAAAAAATAACTTATATCATTGATGTAGCTATTCGAAATTCCTGTAATATTCAAAAAACTGTTTCTGAAAAAATTAGAAAATACACAGATTTAGGAAATGAGATTAAAAGAATTTGGCATTCTCGGACTATAAAAATATTACCATTTGTTATTTCGGCCACTGGCATAATACCTAGGAATCTGATTCAAAATTTAAGCATATTAGATTTGTCAAAGAATTTGTATATAAAAATGCAAAAAGCAGTAATTTTAAATACATGTAAGATTACAAAAGATTTTTTAAATATTTATATTGAGGGATCAGTAGGATTTATAGGTTCAATTAGAAATGCCACAGAGCCGAACCCTCTGATATGAAAATATCTGGAGTCGGTGAATTATATTCCCATTTGGTCTCTAGTAGGTTGACATGTTGTTCTTGTATTGTTTTGTATTTATAATACTTATATAGTGCAATTGCATAACGTGGATTCACTAGATGATCATTTGGGGAAGTGTATGAAAGGGTTTAGTTTTTCCTTCTTTTTTTTTTTTTTTTTTTTTTTTTTTTGGGGGAAAATTTAACCCGGACATTTAAATCTGGTGCGTAAAAAGTGTTTATTTCAGTATGTGGGGAGGAGAGTGCAATCCCACACATTCCATAAGGATATATATAATACACACAAAAATAATTGAAAAAAAAAAACAAAAATGGCAGGTGGATATGATTGTACATGAAACAAAAGAGATAATAAGGTACTAATAAGAAAATAATAATAATATTAAGCTTTTAGGATTCTATTAGCACATTGGGAGCCAGTATTTTTCTCCAGTGTGCATCAACGCTGAATGATGGACTGGGGCAAGCTTCCATGACGAGGATGTTTCCAGAGCTGGTTATCCTTTCCGTCATTCCTGATACAGTTAAAACCAATTCTTATTGAATTATTCCACTGGTCAACAATGGTTTTGTTGCCCTGGATATGAAAGTGGTTCTGAATCATTCAATGCCTACAATTTATGAAACTATTAATGATTTTGGAATATTGGCTCTAGTTTTTTATGATTTTGACGTATTTTATATCATCATTACATGTATAAAGTAAAGACTCTCCCGTTGTCTGTACGCTTGGATCTTTTAAACTACTCCACGTGAGGCATGCGGGGGGGGGGGTCACATGATGTCGAAGAAAGCGAATTTTACCAACAAACTAAACATCTATTAATAACACTAGTTCTGAAGAGCCAACTTACACTGCTAATTATTTTAAACTAGCAGACCCAACCACACGTTGCTGTGACCAACGAAACACAACGCCATCTACTGACAACGCAATTATCTAACCTTTATAATAAACGCCATCTGTTAATTTGCATACATATCAAATCCAGATCGCCCGCTTGCCAGCCCGCTGCCTATCGCCCGCAGCCCGCTGCCGCTGTCACATATATTATATATTTCAAACCATTTACACAAAACCTTGACAAATTATATACCTTAAAACCTTCCTCATGAATCACTCTATCTATTGGTGAAAACCGCATGAAAATCCGTTGCGTAGTTTAAAACATCTAAGCGTACAGGCAACGGGAGAGTCTTTACTTTATACTGTATAATGATGATGTAAGATACGCCAAAATCATAAAAACTAGAGCCAATTCAGTACTTCCATGAATATATCCGTAAACTGGGTACTTGAAAATATAAAAATCCGCAGAGATATCCAGGGCAAAAAAAAATCATTTTTTGTTGAGCTGTGTTATCTAACCCATTTAGACCAAAAATATGTCAGGTACGTGTATTAGTGCTGATTTATATTTGTTTCACAAATGCGACTTTATTGTGGTCTATTCGCGTGACTTTTGAACTTTTCACAAGATATAATGATTAGGAAAACTGCTCACTTAAGGCAACTACCGGCAACTCAAATACCACGAGGTCGCATTCATCGATAGTTCCTGACCGAGGTGAACTTTTCTTGAGTTTGTTGCTTGGAAATCTGCAAATTTTAATTCAACCAAGCAATAGAAAGGTTGTTTAACAAATTTTGAATTATTTATCAAAGTTATTTTTCAAGTTCTGTAAAGGTTCCATGAAGTCATTTATTTATTTAACGCCATAAAACAGCGTTTTACATAAGATTATAAGTTACAGTGGCACAAAAGTGGGTATCAGTAGTATTAAGGACAAAATAAGAATGAATGAGACAAAATTAATATATAAGAGATGTTATTATACAATTATTGACCGGTTCTTATACTTAACGGAACTAGAATACAACTTTCGCAGAACTTGAAAATTAACTTTGTAATACATAATATGAATAGTTCAATTTTAAAAGTTAATATCAAAGTTCTGTGAAAGTTTTATTCAAGTTTTTTGTAAACGTGAAACAATCGGCCCATTATTAAGTAAGAAAAAAAACTTTCACGGAACTTGAATTTTAATGAATTTTTTAATTTCTAATTCTTGTTAATTCTAGTTCTTTGAAACAACCCGTCCTAAGGAAGTTGTTTTACAGAATTTGAACAACTCATCAAATTTCAAAGTTAATATTCAAGTTCGGTGAACGTCCTATCTAGTTCTGTTGTTAAACAATCGGTTCATTATGAAATAAGAAAAGAACTAGGGCAGAACTTTCACAGAACTTAAATATTACTTTGCATTTGGTGAATTGTTCAAATTCTTTGAAACAACCCGTCTTAAGGAAAGTTGTTTCACAGGTGTTGAACAACTCATAAATATTCAAGTTTTTTTAACAACCTATTCCAGTCCTCTTATTGTCAGAGTACTTATTATCTTATTAAAATAATAACAGATTTTAACATAGAAATTTGATGAAATATTCAAATTCTGTGAAACAGAATCCCGTCCTTGGTATATTTGTAACCTTGTTAGTTATTTTCTTACTTAGTA
Organism: Limnephilus marmoratus; assembly: GCA_917880885.1. Classification (NCBI taxonomy): domain Eukaryota; kingdom Metazoa; phylum Arthropoda; class Insecta; order Trichoptera; family Limnephilidae; genus Limnephilus; species Limnephilus marmoratus. The sequence goes on along the minus strand of OU862909.1, from coordinate 54,063,706 downwards.
AAAAAAAATTCAAACACAGCAAAGTTATTTTATAGCGTAATTTTAATTCGCAATTAATATGATCTTATTAATTTTGAAGTTAATTTTTACTGTAGTTGTTCGGCTGGTGGAGGTATAGTAGAATTCGAACTATCATCTTTCTTATATATAAAAATGAATCGCTGAATGTGTTGCTAAGCGCAAATCTCGAGAGCAGCTGAACCGATTTCGCTAATTCTTTTTTTAGAATATTCCTTGAAGTATGAGGATGGTTCTTATGGAGAGAAAAATTAAGAAAATTGCGCAGAAAATTGGATAATTTCAGAAAACCTAACGACTATCGCACGTTTGACAGTTCGCGTGTTTGAGAATGACATTTTGCAAAACAATGATTGTTAAATTCTATTTTTGAAAATCTTTAAGTTGATAAATTTATTTAAAGTAGGTACTTCCCTAATAGTTTGAATCGAATCAAGAATTTTAGATATTTTAAATAGGTACCTATGTTAGGTACCAAATTTAATATATATGAAAAATGGAAATTTGAATAAAAATTGTAAAAGGTGGCACGCGGGCTGTTTTAAAACTGAATGTACTGGGATTGAATATATGGAACGCGGGAGAAGGGTTGGCGGGACGAGGGAGCGGGACGGGGGAAGGGGGGGGGAGTGGAGTGGGGAGAGGAAAGGTGGAGGTGACGGAGTGGGAACGCGAGAGGGGAAGAGGACGCAGGAGAAGAAGGGGAGGCGGAAGGGGAACGGGACGAATGGGAAAGGACACTCAGGGAGAAACAATTTATTTATTAAATGGCATAGCAACGCATGCCGGGACCAGCTAGTTAGATATAAATATTTACAAAAGTTTGTAGCTCAGAAAGATGGGTAATTATTGAATTTTTACGTCCAGAAAGAAAAGAAAGACGACATCATAATTTGAGTTGAGGTAGGTGAGCAAAAGCATCCGCTGACAGGACCTAGACAAACCTCACCCCATGGACTCAGACACCCCTGCTAAGTCACCTAACGTAGCGAACCACTTGGGATGATCTATGGCAGGGGTATTGGCTATCCAATACATTGTACTACCCGCCTTCCAAATTGAAAGAATCCTCCCGAATACTGAAGACTTGAAGTAATTATTGTGGTGTATTGTAAATTGTGAGGCTTAATGTAGAAAGGTAATCTAACTACTACCACCTACAAAGCCTCCCCTTCAACCTGTTTTTCTCGCTCGGAAACAGACATGCCAATTATCCTTGAAATAGATAACTTAATCAAAACTTAATCGGTAATGATTGTTGAAGCGATCCGTACTCTTTTGACAATATTATGTTGATTAAAATTATACAATGTCCAGACATCTTTTAGAAGCGTCCATAACTTTTTATTGAAATAATTTCGTATTCTTCTCCAACTTCATAATCAACTTACTTTTTCTAATCATCAATATGTAGGTACGATTGTTATTTTTGGAGTCGGTGTCAGCAAAGGTACCCTGCCCGGCGTGTTCACTTGACGGCTCACTTCCCGCCGCGGCCCCGCTCTCGCCTCTCGCCTCGTCAAGTCGCTTTTGCGACACAAGCACATCTCACCTATCACTATTTATGTAGTTACAAACCTACCTTGACTGACATCGACTCCTGACATTCTGAAGAACAAATTTACGATACTCGGCCGAATCTTAATCGAATTAGTTAGTGTACTTCAGATTCACTAAAAATTAAAAAATAAACAAAAATTTTAACAAAACAAAAAAACGACTTCAAAAAATGCACTAAAAAGTAAAAAAATAATTTCGTATTCTTCTACAACTTTATAATCAACTTACCTTTTCTACTCATCAATACGTACGTACGATTGTTATTTTTGGAGTCGGTGTCGGCGGGAGAGGAGCTGTCAAGTGAACACGCGGGTACCTTAGTTGACACCGACTCCAAAAATAACAATCGTACCTACATATTGATGAGTAGAAAAGGTAAGTTGATTATAAAGTTGTAGAAGAATGCGAAATTATTTTTTTACTTTTTAGTGCATTTTTTGAAGTCGTTTTTTTGTTTTGTTAAAATTTTTGTTTATATGGTATTGTCAGACATAATAGAAACATTTTTAGACAGAGAGAACTTTCAGAAAGCTTTCATTGCATTTAAAAATTTACCATTATAAGTTTAAAAATATCATAAGTTTAAAAATTAGAAATTAAATTTCAAAGGAATAAATCTAAATAAATCTCCACGCTGAAAGATTTTTTAAATATCATGGCACTATAATATTTTCGATTCCATGATAGTTCATCCCGTAGTATACCAGGGGGCTAACAGTAATAATATGCAGTAATATTAGGGAAAATACGATGTCCCTACTTGCAAGAAACATAACTCTTAAGAGCGTTTAACCAGCCAGCGGACGAAAATCCACATTTCGTCGAAAGTTGTTCTTACGATCGTGCAGGGTGGTTACAATGAGAAAGATTAATTATTCTCCGTACCAGCTTTTTTAAATTATAACTCAATATCGAATTTATTTCAATTCAAATTAGCTTTAATTTATACCTTCATCCAAAAATGCTGAAAGGCGTGATGATAAAACTATTAAAATAATGTACTTTTTGTAGTTATTTTTTGATAATAAGTATTTATCATTTTTCAATATTTTCTAAATTTCATAAGAATGTTAAAAAAAATCTGAAATATATTAGTTTGTAAGTGCGCAAATAAATACACAAACGGACCAATTTTCGCCAAGAAACACATGTACGTACATATTTTTTAATGATTTTATTGAAACTAAAATTAAAATTCTAAAACATACGTTTGCTAGATAATGTATTAATTTATTTTACTGCATGATTTTATTATTTGAAATGGGTGTGGTATAATACAAAAACTTTTTTGAAAATTGAACAAATCTGCCAACGACCTATGGAATAACCTTATTATACTAAAAATTAAAAAAAATCTCAAAATTTATTACATACGAATACTAGATAAAAGACCAATCTTTCGAAATCCATTTATAATTTTTTGTGGAAAAGAGTCAATACGTCTAAAAACTTTTTTGAAAATGACGTATTTCCGGTTTTCTCTGGTAATGCCCTCTTAAGTCTGCCCGAAGGGGTGTGCAGAGAGGATCTACCGCCGAATAACCAAAGCATAAAACATATTTTCATTCAAATGCATCATGGATAATATACACAGATACTTGTCTATATACTTGGTGCTTATGTTATGTATTTATACATTTTTTTTTTTTATTTTATAACTTCGTTTACTCTTCATGTAGCTCTTTTACGTAAAGTTAACCAACAAAATTACTTAGGAATTTTTTTTTTCAAACACAGCGAATTCATAAGTTCTTATTAACTTTGAAGTATATTTTGGGTAAGATGGGTAATTATTGAATTTTTACGTCCAGAAAAGAAAGGCGACATGATAATTTGTGTCCTTATCAACTTATTGATAAAGCTTTTTTTAAATCTATTTTAGGTTTGAACTTTGAAAATAATGCACAGAAAATTTTATAGTAATTATAACTTTTTCAGGACTGTCAAGTCCCACCCCTAAAAATACATATATAAAAATTACGCAGCTTCAAATACAAAGATTATTTTAAGAAGTGGCACCACGCCATGGTACGCGTTGAGAGCAATAGGCAAAACATAGTGGGTCGCTTATGTACATCTTTAATGCATACCAGTTTTGCACAATACTACTACACGTTCAATGGAGTGGTGTGTTTTAACCAACTAGCAATAGAGCAGAGATTAGAACCTGACCACAATAAATTCAAAAATAAATTAAACAATAACATCTTAAATAATTTAGCTAACAATTAATTAACAACACTTAATCTACCATTATATTTTTTTTAATTTAAACTTTTAATTTATATATTTGATTTATGTATGTATAATAATGTATTTATATATGTTATACAACGTGTCCGGAAACTCGTAGTACAAGCGGCAAACTGGTGAATCTACATCACGTAGAGAACCCAAAAAACCTATTTTTTCGATCTAAGCATTTCGATTTTAATATTTTTTTTTTCTATTTTTCCATTTTTTCGGCAACTAAAGGGTTAAAAAAAATTTTGAGCCCGGTTTACCCTTCGTTGCATTTTATAAGACATTACACAGCTAAAATCAACCCCCTAGTGAAAATTTTTTTCAAATTTAACCAAAAAAATTCCAACTTCGGACCCGATTTACTCGAAAACGAAAGCTCAAATCAAAAAAAGTTAAACCACAAAATCGACTCAAAATGTGATGTGGATTCTCCAGTTTCCCGCTTGTACTACGAGTTTCCGGACACCTTGTATATGTATGTGTTATGATTTTTTTTTCCTGTACACACGAGTACATGAATACACTCTCGTAAAGGTTGTATGTTATATAGATATATATATGTTTATACAGTTTCTGATCAATGTTGCATGTTAGTATTTAATATTTTGGTTTTAATCCTATTGTAACCTGAAAGTATTATTACTCATGAATATATTACATATTATATATGTATATAAATTAATAAAAACTTCGAGGGGGCTACTAAGTGTCGGGTCACCAATATTTTCTAGCCTCGAGAGGGTTAAATGGTTTAAGCGTCGATGACACAGAGCGAGTTTACAAGCTACTTTCTGGGAAATTCACTATCTGTTAGTAAACTCGCTCAGTGTCATCATGTTAGCTAACTAGCAGATTGTTGACAATCTACGAAAGAAGTTGAAAGGTCGTCAACTTTATTCGCCACACGCTTGCTCGTGATTGGTTTATTTATGTTTTTCAAGATGGCTGCCAATCAACAGCTGATTTTGACTGCCAAACATCACAGAATTAGTTCACGCAGGCGTCGTTATTCTTGTTACTGGCGCTAGCAGCGACCTCAGTTTCCTACGCTACTGAGCGAGTGGACAGTTTTGTGTGTCATCACGACAATCTCACTCGCCGATTTATCCGCTTTTAAACTTAGTAGACAGTAGCTTGTAAACTCGCCCTGTGTCATCGAGCCTTTAGAAAACATTCTAAGCATTTGCCGTTTTGAGTCGATGAAACTCACCTCTTTCGAAGCATAAACTGATAGATAGCCCAGATAAGTAGTTTGCACTTTTTTTGCATCGACGAGATACCCGCGCATATAAAGTTCTATTTTCCGAGATATTATCTTTTTATTCGAAGCTCGGAAAGTTATTTCCTCAGGGATGCATAATGCCGGCAACCCGCGACCTGCAACCTTCCGTTTCCGTATTGAAGTGAATTTATGTTACGTTCTATCCCCCAGCGACGGTATTTTACAAACGGAAAATTGTACGAACCAAACTCCATGCATAAATGCATAGATTGGTTGGTTCGAAAATATTTCACCATAAATATGAGCTTGGTCTTCTGACGGCGGCATGAAGACGGAATTTTTATCACGGTGTTGTGCTGTCAAGGTTCAGGCTACAATTTCCGTGCCTGAATATAATATGAGGAAATATTTTATTTATCTGTGCATCTGCATTGTCAGAACTGCCCGGAGCAAGTGAGGCCATGGTAACCCTAAAGCGTCCTGTAGATGGTCATCATCAATACTTCTTCCAGACCGCCCAAATCTGCGACCGGATATCTCAACATAGTGGCACTCCATCACTCCTTTGAAAAGTCAAAGAATGATAAAAACTAGGTTATATGGGTTACGTTAGGTTAGATTATGGGCTATTTTTTTATTTTGAAGAGCAATGTAATAAAATAAAGTGATTTCTCACAAATATAGTGTTAATGATGTAATATTTATTTCTTTTAATTCTGCTATTACTTTTAAAAACGTGTTTTTTACAGTAGCTCAGTAGCTAAAAGGAAGGAGTGGAATTTCTGGGAAGGATAAAGGTATTATTTGTAAATATTATGATGGATTATGTGTTTGAATATAAATTATTAGTTTGGTCCGTATACAAACTCATCCATTTCAAGAAAAGTTAACAAATACAATATTGGATTGAATCGCCGATACAATTTTGTACTTGTATGCCTTTCTTGGAAGAATTGTACTTGTTACACCGACAGAAGTATTTATTTACATTCATAATTAAATTAGCGCCATCTATGAAACAGATTATGAATTCTTTTACGCATACAAGCACATTTTCAATCTCAGTAATTTCTTTCGTGATTTTGTTATGAAGTAAGTATCTTCAATTATACAGTAAAATATACCAGCGCCCTGGGAACTATTTATTAGATAACCAACACCGTTGCCACAGGTCACCCCAAGTGCTTCGCTACATTTGATGACTTGGCAGGGGTGCCTGGGTTCATGGGGTTTGTCCAGATCTTGACGGCGAATGCGTTTGCCCACCTACTGCACTGTGGGCCGGATCGGGAGAGACTGGTTGAGAGAGACCCAAATTAGACCTCTCCAGCCGGACTCTCGAACCATCACCTTACACCACAGGGGGAGGGATGGATTCGTAGATCAGTCACTCCTGGATATAACTTTTTCCTTCCCAGAACTTCCTCTCCTTCCTTTTACTAAAAAGACACTCCATTCAGCATTCCCAAAGATGATATAGGCCCTTATGTCCTCAGTTACTCCCGTGTATAGCTCACATTGAGAAGTAGACCGGTCTGGTACATAAATTGATAATAAATAGGGTGCCTGATTTCTTCCTTGCTGTCCATCAAATTTACTTTACATTTTCTTGTCCCGTGTCCGCATAGCTATCATCATAATCAATTAAGGCTTTCGTACGAAACCGTTATATTTTTTTCCTTTCAAGTAATATTAGTCACATATTAGTGATATTCGTCGGTTCCATGCCAACTGAGAATAAAAACAACCAACACCTCCTTGAAAAGTCATTAAAAGCTATGTAAAAAATAATTTTAAATTAGCTGATAACCCTATCCTAACGTAACCTATTTAACCATTTTTTTATATATATTTTTTTATCACTCTAAATGACTTAACTGAGATGGTTCTGGGTTGGTTTCATTCCGAGTTGTCCGGTCACCATATTCGTCGATGGCAAATGGCACCCCCACCAAATGGCGGCAGATCTTTGGTGGGGGTGTGGGGGGTGGGGTAGTATTGGGGTGGTGTTGCCGGGAAGTGTTGGAGGCTGCGGTGGAGCCAGAGAAGGCAGTGGTGGCGGTGGTAATGTCCGCTAGGAATAGGGATATTATGGTGATTGCGCCCCCGGACCAATTGTTTCACCCGCCACCATTTGCATATTTGATTGCAAGAATTGTACCGCGCTGATAGGTCCTTTGTCAATCGGAATCCCCGCACATAAATTTTCGCGTGGTATTTTTCAACAAAAATAAATACAAGTCCAATTTATAAATCCAACTGTATACTGCATTATTTTTGACTTCACGAAATTCAAACAATTTTTTTCGTCTTAAAAATATGTACAGAGTAATCGGTGGTACTAAGAAAGTCTTACTTATATGATTTATTTTTATTTTAAGGCTACATAGCTGCTGATGAAATATCGTTGCGTACTAAAAATATTTTTTTAACCCAGAAATTGTGAACAAAAAGGTACCTATAAACATTTCACGGTGCCAGAGTTATTGCTGCTTCGTAAAATAGAGAGGCGCGTTCGAATACCGCTGCCCCGGGGATCGTTTATTGGACGGCCAGCATAGTCCAGCGGTAAGGCTCTTGAAGATCGAAGGCACTCCGAAGGCACTCTTGAAGGCACTCCGAAAATCGCGGGATTGAATCCCGGCGTGGCAAATAAATTTTATTTTATTAATTTGTGTTATTTCACAATTTATTCATTTAAAATAATATATAGTATATTTGCGGCACGTTCCACAGTGGAAGATACTCTCAGTATCGCCCTGGTGTAAGACCACCATTCAGAATTGAAACGTTGCTTGAAATGGCTTAAGCCGTGTTTGGTGACCAGATCTGAATAACCAGGTACTATACCCACCTTCCTCTTCCCACAACCTTCAGCCTCACAACATACCCCAATTGGGACTCTTGTGCGGTATTCACGGAAACAAAAAAAAGCCGACACCCCTGCCGTAGGTCACCCCAAGTGTTTCCTACATTTGGTGACTTAGTGAGTTACTATTTGGTGATTTAGTCTCTTTATATTTGGTGACTTGGTGCTTACTTTTTGGTGCCCGGGTTCAAGGGGTAAGGATTGTCCAGGTCTTGGGGGCGAATGTTTTTGTCCATATACAGCGTGGCGGGCCCGGCCGGTTCCGGCTGGTTGAGGGAGACCTTTCGATCCCTCCAGCCGGATTCTCTCGACCCATCGCCTTGCACCGCAGTGGGAGAGATTTTTTTCTTCGGGGCATCCTGTGTAAAGATAATGTGACAAAAAAGATTTCTTATATAATAGCTTATGCTCGTAAAAGTGTTTTTTTTTTTTTACTTTACTCTTCATTTTCTTTTTCATTTGAAGAACTTTTTTCTTTTTCGTTTGCATAACTTTTGTCATTTTCATTTTTATCTTTTTCCATTTATGTCCACAACTTTTGTCTTGTTCATTTAAATAAATTTTATCTTTTCCATATTTTTTACTTTTTCATTTACATGTAAAACTTTTATTTTTTCATTTATATCTCTAACTTTTGTCTTTTTCATGTATATAACTTTTATCTTTTTCATTTATATAATTTCCCCGAATAGCAATTATTGAATCAGTCTTGTGAATAATTAGCTATTTTTAAGATTTTATGTAAAAAAAATTCAAAATCAATTGATATGTACACATCTACCGGATCTGCCGGATCTGCCCTGATGATGGACACTGCAACGATGTCCGAAGGCTATAGAAGGAGGTAGTACAACACGGCACAACACCCCTAAAACAAATAACGAAAATGCTTTTGGCCGTGTCTTAAAACGTAATTGATATGGGGTTCAAATTTATCCAATTGTAATACTAAAACTTTGTGTAACGTAATTGCATAAAATAATTACAAATTTTCTTGTTAAATTCCATCACAAAATTATACACTTTATTATTCTTGACCCACAATCCGGAGGTCGCGGGTTCGAACCCGGCATGCGCAAATAAATTTTATTTGATTAATTTGTGTTATTTCACAATTAATTCACTTAAAAATAATATATAGTATATTTGCGGCATGTTCCAGAGTGGAAGATACCAGTGGCGGACTAAGGGGGGGGCGGGGGGGGCGGCCCGCCCCGGGCCCCCGCTTCCGGGGGGCCCCCAAACTCCTCCATGTTCCCTCGATCAAATCCTAAACATGCCTTTAAGGCACCAGGACACTGTAAATTTTTTTTCATTTTTTGAAAGACGCACCTGTTAAGAATGCTCTCACCAATTTTTTTTAAAGAAATTCGGTAAATTGATGGAGATACAACATTTTATGTGAAACCGTTTGAAACAGTTTTGAATTATCCTTCAGCAAAACTTTGAATGCCTTTTTATCGAAATTTTGCAACCTGGTTGATAACATATTAAACAAACTATACATCCGATTTGTATTCAATGTAAGGGAATTTCGATATCTAAAAAAAAGTTAAAAAGGCGGCCAGCGAATTTTATTTTCAATTTTTTATAGTAAATTTTCATCGTTCATAAAAATAAAAATAAATTGGAAGGGGGCCCTTTATAAAACAATCCCTACGTGGTGTCATAGTCAGGGCCGGATTAAACATGTTGAGGCCCCTAGGCAATGCACGTCTCGGGGCCCCTTTACCACAGGGGCCCCTAGCCGATGCGTGGCCCCTAGACAGTGGCCTACACTGCTGTGTGGATAATACGGTCCTGCCAGGGCCAGCTTAAACATGTCGGGGCCCCTAGGCAATGCACGTCTCGGGGCCCCTTTGCTCTAGGGCCCCCTACCCGATGCGGGGCCCCAAGGCAGTTGCCTACACTTCTTATGGATAATACGACCCTGGCTATAGTTACTGGATTTTCAAAGGCTGTGCCCTATACTGCCTTATGGACAATACGGCCCTGCAAGGACAGGTTTAAACATGTTGGGGCCCCTTTAACCTAGGGGCCCCTACCCGATGCGGGGCCCCTAGGCAGTTGCCTACACTTTTTATGGATAATACGGCCCTGGCTATAGTTACTGGATTTTCAAAGTGCCCTATACTGCCTTATGGACAATACGGCCCTGCTGGGACCAGCTTAAACATGTTGGGACCCCTTTACCCTAAGGGCCCTTATCCGATGCGGGGCACCTAGGCAGTTGACTACACGTCTTATGGATAATACGGCCCTGGCTACAGTGACTGGATTTTCAAAGGCAGTGGCCTACACTGCCTGGCAGGGCCGTCTTAAACATGTCGGGGCCCCTAGGCAATGCACTTCTCAGGGCCCCTTTACCATAGGTGCCCCTAGACGATGCGTGGCCCCTAGGCAGTGGCTTACACTGCTTTGTGCACAATATGGCCCTGCCAGGGCGGGCCTTAACATGTCGGGGCCCCTAGACAATGCTCGTCTCGGGCCCCCTTTACCCTAGGGGACCCTACCCAATGCGGGGTTTTTCTTATATGTTGTCAACCAAGTTGAAAAACAAAAGACACAAAAACCAAGATAATTCAACACACAAACTGCTTAAAACGGTTTCTATAAGATGATGTATCTCCGTCAATTTTACGAATTTCCTTCAGTATATGGTGAAAGATTAATAACAAATGCATCTTTTAGAAAATGAATTAAAAAAAGCGACAATTTTTTTTGTGTCGTGGCGCCTTTAAAATGTGCATAGTACCTATTTAAGGATGCCTTTAAAAAATCCTTATGTGGTGCCATAGTGACTGGATTAGTTAAAGACTTGGTGCATGCAAATCGGATGTATAGTTTTTCTAATATGTTATCTAATCATTATTTCTAATATGTTATCAGTTTTTCTAATACGTTAAAAATGTAGTTTTGAGAAAAACGCGTTAAAATTTTTGCTGAAGGATAATTCAACATACACAATGTTTAAAACGGTTTAATATAAAACGGTGTATCTCGGTGAATTTTTAGAATTTTCTTAAAGAATTTTATGATAGCATTATTAACAAATGCATCTTTTAAAAAAGGAAATAAAAAATAAAAGGAAAAAAAATTACAGAGCCCTGGTGCCTCAAAGCCTTGTTTAGGTTTTGATAAAGGGAACACGGAAGTGCTTGGAAGCCCCCAGGACCAGAGGCCCGTGTGATCTGAATAAAAATCTTGTAAAATTAAATCAACTTTTACTATGGGGGGGGGGGGGGGGGGCTCATCCAGCTTTGCCGCCCCGGGCCTCTGACGGGCTTAGTCCGCCACTGGAAGATACTATTTTAGTATCGCCCTGGTGTAAGACCACCATTCAGAATTGAAACGTTGCTTGAGAATGGCTTTAGCCGTGTTTGGTGACCAGATCTGAATAGCCAGATACTTCCCAACCTTCCTCTTCCCCACCTCCTTCCCCTCCCCACTACCTTCAGCCTCACAACATACCCCAATTGGGGATGCCATAGTCTCACTGGCTCCAGACGGGAGCAGTTGAGATTCTTGTGTGGTATTCACTGTAAAAAAAAAATAAAAAAAATACACGAAAATTCCGAAAATATCGTTAAGTAGCCCATTTAGTAATTTATCTATCTATATCTATATCTATATCTATATCTATATCTATATCTATATCTATATATATATATCTATATCTATATCTATATCTATATCTATATCTATATCTATATCTATATCTATATCTATATCTATATCTATATCTATATCTATATCTATATCTATATCTATATCTATATCTATATCTATATCTATATCTATATCTATATCTATATCTATATCTATATCTATATCTATATCTATATCTATATCTATATCTATATCTATATCTATATCTATATCTATATCTATATCTATATCTATATCTATATCTATATCTATATCTATATCTATATCTATATCTATATCTATATCTATATCTATATCTATATCTATATCTATATCTATATCTATATCTATATCTATATCTATATCTATATCTATATCTATATCTATATCTATATCTATATCTATATCTATATCTATATCTATATCTATATCTATATCTATATCTATATCTATATCTATATCTATATCTATATCTATATCTATATCTATATCTATATCTATATCTATATCTATATCTATATCTATATCTATATCTATATCTATATCTATATCTATATCTATATCTATATCTATATCTATATCTATATCTATATCTATATCTATATCTATATCTATATCTATATCTATATCTATATCTATATCTATATCTATATCTATATCTATATCTATATCTATATCTATATCTATATCTATATCTATATCTATATCTATATCTATATCTATATCTATATCTATATCTATATCTATATCTATATCTATATATCTATATTATATAAATAAAAATGAATCGCCGAAATGTATGTACGCGCATAACTTCCGAACGACTGCACCAAATTGGATATTTTTTTGTGTTCGTTATTCAGGACAAGGTTTGTATGAAACTACTGGTCAGTTTTGGAATTATGAAATTTTTTATAAAAAATTGCAATAGGTGGCACGCGAGGTGTTTGAAAGCTGAATGTACCGAGAATAAATGTATGAATCGCGGGAGGGGGGAGGGGAAGGGAAACTCGAGAGGGGGATTCGCGGGACGGGGGAAGGGGGGGAGTGGAGTTGGGAGAGGGAAGGTGGAGGAGGCGGAGTGGGAACGCGTGAAGGGAAGGGAATGCGGGAGAGGAAGGGGAAGCGGAAGGGGGTCGGGATGAATGGGAAAGGACACGCAGGGAAAAACAATGTCTTTATTAAACGGCATAGCAACGCATGCCGGGAATCAGCTAGTAATTAATAATAAATTATTAAAGTGCTCTTGGGGTAATTTTTCGCACAAATGGCGCTATACAAATAATCCAAATATTGATGAAACTTATTCTAGTCAGTCAATCAATAAATTCGTATTTTTTTGTAAATTTATTGAGATGGTAATGCAAAAGTAATTTATTATTATTTTAATATTGTCCAAGCATGTACGTTAACAATGTATTCAAATGGAGGAAAACCTGTTCAGCTATTTGCATATTTTCAAATTAGATGAAGCCAGTAATATAAGCAGTAGGTAAGGCATTCATGAATGTCGTATAATATGTAATGCTTCCTTTAGACTGGAGTCAATAACCAGACAACATAAAACGCCCAGGTAATGTGAGGCTACGTCATAAAAATGTTTTCCGGTCTTTGATATTTCCAGGTGGGCGAGTCCATTCTGCAGCCTCCAACCCGCACGAGCTGGCAGGCAGGGGTGGGTAGAGAGGAGTGGTGTGGGTTTCCCACCCTCTCCAGCCCTCAGGGGTGGCGGTGGGGGACGCGTTCGCAGAGAGGAATGCATCCAATAAATTCTTTCATTCCAAATACTCTTTTAAATTTTTCTTCATCTTATTTTCAACAAGCTAACAAACATCTTTAACTCTTTGAGGATGTTCAACTAAAATCGAAAAGATTGATTACCATAAACTACTTAGTTAAATTTGACTTAAGAATCTCACGGCCAAAAGTATTACCGCGCTTAACGCAGCATGGCACAATAAACCAAAAATAAATAACGATAATACTTTTAGCCGTGAAAATCTCAAATCATACATTTCAACGTAATTGTGTAGTAGGTACTTTTGTTCCCTACATTTAGAAAATGATTACAACCATTGATCTCCCGAAAATAACATTTAATCTGCTTAAAACTTGCTCCACTGGCTCTAGAATCCAGTTTGAGAGCAGACGGGACTATTAACTTGATTACTTAGATTTAAAATGCGCAGATTACAATGCGACTAATTCATCTTTTGTTTTTGAAGTGATTCGGATTTCGGATGAAACGGAAATGACGATTACTACACTTGGGACGCATCCTCTGCGCTCATTGGCCGTTTTCATTATAATTTCGCTTTTAAAGTCTATTGGTTGAGATATGAAACGGAAATTACGATAGGTCTGCATCTCATTGGTCGCTTTGATTATGACCTCACTTTTCAAGTATTGAGATTGTTTTGGTAAAGTTTCGCTTCTATTCTAACCGCACTCGAATTTTTTAAGTGAAAAGCACTCCTTAGCACCGCTAGTAACTTGAAATTCGGGTGAAATGGAAATGCGTCACAACTCAGTTCCACACAAATACTCGGTTCTAATATAATGCTGTAAATTCGCACCTGGGCGCGTGCCTTCCATAGCGTAATTGGCAAGGTGCCTGACAAGTCTCAGCGACCAGAGAGAGAGACATCGAGCGAACGGGAATTCGAATCCTACGAAATCCAAAAAAAAAACGTTTTTATTTTGTGAAATCAATATCCAATCTTCAAACCACTTTAAATAAACAAGCAACAGAAAAGAAAGCAACATCTAGCGACTTTCTAGTTTCTCTTCTACCGCGTGTGAATTACAAACCGTGATTTTTGAACCACGAAAAACTAGTATTGAAATTCTTTGACTCAATTTACATTTTGCGGCTCTATTTAAAGTTTAATTTGTTGACGACAACGGCGTAAAAAACGCACAACATAATATACTCTAGCACTTGATCCCAAATAAATTGGCACTCTTATTAGTTATGAGGGAATTCGAGGGATTACTATAATCACTTTATTTTTAAAGGCGTATCTCCTTTTAGCTTGAAATATTGGTCCAATGCCAACTCAGAATCAACTAAATTTAACTCCTCTTTGAAAAGTCATTAAAAGCTGTGAAAATAATAATTGAGAAATAGACCATAACTCAACCCAACGTAACCTATTTAACATAGACATCCGAATTCAATAGACCAGAAGATAGAGATGAGGGGTAAAACCAAACTATGGGAGGGGAAGAGGGGAAAGATGACTGTGATTCGTTAAAAAATCAATCTGACAGTATATAGGCATCTCGCATTATAATATCACCATTTAGTTCTTAAAAGCAAAATCTGCTTTGAATGAATAGACCTTTTTACATGGGAGCGCGAATTGCTTGCCACGTTAATAACATATTTGCGATGGCCAAATGCTCGCCCCGCACATTCGCTATGTTCTAGGTAGGTGTATAGCACAAGCTCTCATATATTGCCGTGTTATTTGGTAAAATGTATAGGTGTTAGCTCTACGCTGGTCAGGGCAAGAATGATGACGTCACATTTTTTTTTATTCAAGCGAGGCTTTCGTAAGCCCAGCTGGCTCCAAGGCGGAGCTATAGCCGGCTCCATGAGGAGGTGGAAATAATACGTTTTTATCACTTAGGGCAGGTCCACATATCATATGTCCGTGCTATTTAACTATTTTTTTCATCACTTTTATTGACTTTTCATTGTAGGTGTTGAGTTGAGTTCATTCTGAGTTATTCGGTCACCGAAATATTGCGCGGCTTTTTCATACAAAACTTAATTTAGGCATTGAGGCCGAAAAATTCAACTAAATTGAATACTATGAGTATAACCAAATATGGTAGAATATTATAACTAATATTTTACTGGTGTCACGTACTTAATTTTTTTTTTATTAATTACTGTACAAGTTAGAGATAACTTGGCAATTTTGAGTTGGTGATAATTATTTTTAAAACATTCTCTGCCTACTTACTACCTAAATGTGATGAAATATAAAATTAAAAAAATAAAAACATTTAAAAAAAGCATTTTGATTTGCGACCAATTTACGTTTGAATACAAATTTTTCGCATATAAATTCAAATTTTGACCCAATAAAACACACTAACATTTTATTTTATGTTCTTTATATTAGGTAGGACACAATTATCATTTTAATAATTACGGGTACTCACAAAATACCCAAGTTCCCTTGATAATGAATGAAAATCATTCATCAAATCATCATCCAATACATCAATCCAATAATAGCCATAGTCCATCTGAAGTGGTTCGCTACGTTTGGTGACTCAGCAGGGGTGCCCGGGTTAATGGGGTGAGGTTTGTCTAGATCTTGGCTATGACTCAGTTTATTCGATTTAGTTCAGTTTTGGCCTAAAATCCAAAATTAAATTTTCTATTAAAAAGACGGCCCAGCCGTTGCTCTTAAAAGATCCCCTACAGACCGCCACTTTACGTCAGTTCGTATGCATTTCACAGTTTCTTTCAAGAATAATCGAATACGACCAGGCAAGCACCGATAAAGTCTGCAGCACGGATGGATACTTTCCAAATGTTCCGTTGAAGTTTCAGTTGGAAGAGAAGATGCATCATAAAATATTCAGATGGATTCGGGATACAGTCTGATACGTCTGCCTGTGGCGGTAAGCAGTGTAACCTCGACTTGCTTTACATAGTATCCTGCAGATGCCCGCGCCGCCAGGATCCGACGGCGGGTGCCAGGGTACATCACAGATGTAAAGTGGATGGGAAGCACATGGAGAAATAACATTCGATTAGGTTTTCCATCGCCCGCAAGAGTGCTTCTCAAATATAGATCATCGGGACTTCTATCTCGTCGCTTCGGAAGAGTGCCTTCAGAGTGGTTCCAGTCTGTATTTACATGGCAAAGATTTGATAGAAATTACTGACTACTGGGGGAGGCAAATATTCACATCACAAGCTCTTGTAGAGCTTTGAGAGCTGACGAGATTAAAATGTGTTTTTTTTCCAATATGTTCGAAACATTTTGTGTGATTTGTTTCTGTAATGCTTTTTATAAAGCAAAATTAAAAATAAATCACTTCGTTCCGGAATGGTATCTCTTAAAAGTAACATTGTCGTGAAATAACATTATTGGAAGTTCGTGATGCTTAAAATGCCTTTTGCTATGTTTAATATACATAAATATATTTAAAAAATCTCATGTCACGGTGTTTGTGGTCGCACTCCTTCGAAAGGAATCGACCGATTTTTTTATGTATATTTGGTAGGTATGAGAATGACGGCTACACCAAAGCTAAATGCAGATAACCATCTTGAAGTATACTGTAATGCCAGCTCGTGGTGGAGTGGAGCTGGCAACACGGTTTTGCTTCTAAGTACTTAAGCACACATTTCACCACTAACATTTACACATCTGCCCTGATGATGGACACTGTAACGCTGTCCGAAACGTTGGGTAAAGGAGGAGGAGCGCAACACGCATAACACCCCAAAAACAAATAACAAAAATACTTTTGGCTGTGAAAATCTAAAATCATATCGGTATGAGAATAAGTTGTAAAGTACATTTCATACCGCTAGGTGATTAGGATGTTCCAGAAAAAAAAAACTATTTTTTTTGACAAATTTTTATTTTATATTTTGGCATCAAAAAATACCTAATACCCAAAATTATCACTCTCTCATTTTTTAATCGCGATTTTAGTATTTTTGCATGAACAAATTTAACCGTCGTTCGTATTTCAAACGGAAAGAAATTATTTATGTTGTTGAATGACAAATGGCGCTACGTCCGCCTCTTCGAACTTTCATTTATATGGCAGAACAACGATTTCCGGGTCAGCTAGTAATCTGATAATTTTTTAAAGAATCCTAGAAACTACACAGGTTTTAAATAAAGAAGTTATCATGTTTCTAACTCAAAATATAATTTGTCAAATCTTGTACAACTCGTTATTGTTCAGAAAATAAATCCTGATTCTTGCAAGCACCTACTTTTTTCACCCAACAAGCATTGGATACAACATTATTTAATAGGATGGGTTTTGGACAAAGTTGATGGCTAATAAACCAGTAATTCTGTGAATACTTGAAGACCTCACATCCAATAAAAAATGTTTGTAATTTTCTCTAATTTTAAATCAAAACCAAAATTTCCCCTGCAATCACAGATTTCTAAGTAGTACCTATCTTAATTAATTAATAAACACGACGATTTTACATTCGAAAAAATAATCTTTTCCTTACCATTAAAACGGACACCATTTGAAATCAAAGCCGGAACATACAAACAAATTTACAGATAAAATACCGACGAATGGTTAAAAGCATTAAAAACAGCACTTCGCCACGGTCGGGGTTATTGTAAATATTTCATACACTAATAATTTGTATCAAGACGGCTCCTGCTACGCGGCTAAATATGTTGTTTTCATTAAATTTATAATCAACCAATGCAATGTTGTTAGTTAGAAAATTTCACCGCCAGTCGACGGGAGTTTCTCTCAGAGCTTTCAAAGTTAGCGAAAAGCTCTTTGCGTGTCTATTAAATACCCGTTAACTGCAAACTGCACAGGGAGAGCAACGCGAGGCAGTGTAGAGCGGAGTATGAAGGAGTGTTCGGAACAGATGCTAATTGAGAATCTGTCCAACATTTCCTTTGAGGTTCGAGGGCAGATTGGAAAAGCAAGGTCCTTTGACGAAACGAACTAAGCTCATACTCATTAATGGAAGACTGAGCTGCGCTAAATCCACTTTATTAAAGCATAATATTTTCTAGAAAATTTTAGCTCTTAAAACACCGTATTTTCTTTAAAATGAAATAGGAAGCAACGGCTACGGTCTTGTCATTATTTAGTAATAAATAGCGCAAACCCTTGGAAAATCACGAAATCTTTTGAAATTATCTCCTAAAAATTAAAAAAAAAGAAATGAACATTTCAATTATAGAATCGAACAATATTAAAACGGTAACGTCTGCGTGGTTGAATTTCAGAACCCAGCTTGAGTGCATGTCTGACGTGACACCAAACGCGCCGCGCCACAAATAACATAAGTGTATTTTTTATTTATTTTTTTTGATTTGAAATATACATACATACTACGGATTTACATAAGGAAAATATATGGTTCTTATAAATAATTACAAATAAAGTATTTTCTCGTTAATGAATCTACCCAATTTAAGAGAAAAACATTTCTCGTGTTTAAATTGGGTAGTCGTGTCATTACAGAAAAAGATAATTGTATATATCTAATAATACTATTATTTAATGTTTATAAACAGTTTATTATAAACAAGTTCTGCTTTGTAATTTATTATTATTTATTATTATGAGTTACAAAGCAGAACTTGTTTATTATAAACTGTTTTTATACATTAAATAGTAGTATTGTTGGATATATAAAATGAATAAAAAATTAAAATGGAGCTTTACAAAATAAATGGAAATATCAGTGTAAGTAGCTACTCACTCTCATATTTCCATTGATACCATTGTCTACGTCTATTCTTTTTAATTGACACCACATTGTCTATGTCTATTATTTTTCAATTGGCACCACATTGTATATGTCTATTATTTATAATTAGTATCAATAAAAACCCTGAAGAAGTGAGCGTTGCTCACGAAACATGTTGGTTTTTGTGAACAATAAAAGTGGTAAAAACTAAGTGTTTTTTTAATTTGAATTAAAATGGTGCCACAAAATAAGTTTGCTGTGTTAGAAGAAGTAATTATATCTTCTAATATATAAAATTCTCGTGTCACGGTGTTTGTTGCCATACTCCTCCGAAACGGCTGGACCAATTTTGATGAAATTTTTTATGCTTATATGTTAGGTCTGAGAATCGACCAACATCTATTTTTCATACCCCTAAAAGTAAAGGGTGTTCCACTCCGAAGAAAATTATTTTCCCATACATTTTGTATGGAACGAATTCTCCTATTTTGAAAGAACTGCAGCAATATTGTAAGGGGTATAATATTGAACTGTGTACCGGGGGAGGGGGGAGGGGGGAGGGCGGTGTGGGGGAAGGGGTGGGGGGGAGGGGGGAGGGGAGAGGGGGTGGGGGGGAGGGAGGAGGGGGGGAAGGGGCAGGGGGGAAGGGGCAGGGGCGAGGGGGGAAAGGAACTCAGGAAGGAGGGTGATCGGGACGGGGGAAGGGGAGAAGTGGAGTGGGGAGAGGGAGAGGGAACGCGAGAGGGGAAAGGATACGCAGGGAGAAACAATTTAGATCAAGGTATGGTATACGCAGGGAGAAACAATTTAGATCAATTCAGCTAATAAGTTGACAACAGTTTTTGATTCTGAGGCGGTACGAAGTTCGCCGGATCAGCTAGTTATTATTATGAAATTCCACCAAGAATTGTCAGTTTCAAAAATAGAAATATTAAAAAGTATTTCGGTTTGGTGTTTGAGTTTCATGTTTGATAATGCCTTCAGTGGGCGAAACAGCTGTAACGCATAATAATAAATTACAAAGCAGAACTTGTTCATAATAAACTGCTTTTATACATTAAATAATAACTAATATTTGATAAGCACATCGAATACATTATATCAAAATCTTATAAGATGCTAGGTTTTCTATTAAGAGTATGTAAAGTTTTTAAAAGTGCTAAGACTCTGGAAATATTATTCTGTTCATTGGTCAGAAGTCCACTGGAGTATGCTTCCACCATATGGAATCCTCAATATAAGGTATACATAGACTTAATAGAGAGTATACAGAATAAATTTTCGAAATATTTACTCAAGAAATACAACAAAACTTCAAATAATATGTTATCTTTACAAAAAAGACGCACACTGTCAGATCTGATATTTCTACATAACCTGCTTAATAATAAAATAGATAGTCCCGAATTGCTATCTGTCATTGGTTTAAATGTTCCAATGAGGCGTACCAGGCACACTTCACTTTTTCACATAGGATCCAATAATACTAATGCAGCACAAAACTCACCAATCTCTCGCGCAATCACATCTTATACACACTATGAAAAATTATTACACTTAGACATTTTCCACAACTCCCTGCAAACATACAAAACTAATTTACTAAATTTGTTGGCGTGATATAATTAATTTTAAAACTTCTTATTTACACTTATATTTTCATTAAACTTTAATTACTACTCATGAGCATGTATTTATTGCTATAAAAATACTCATCTTTTCACTAAACTAATTACAATTTGTTAGCATGTAATTCTTGTTCTAAAAAAAAAAAAATCTCTTTTATCTTTGTATACAATTTTCCTTTATATTATTCTTCTCTTTCATTCATTAGTTAAGTTTTAAGAACTGTTCAAATCCCAGGCGTATTATCCCAGATATTATACGGACTTACGTAATAGGTACTAAATCATGTAATTACTTTATTTAACATTCCTTATAACTTGTAAACTTATGTACTGTGTATGTTCCTAATAAACAAATAAACAAATAATAGTATTATTGGATATATAAAATAAATACACAGATGACAGTGGCGTCAGACATGCATTCAAAGCTTCGTTCTGAAATTCAACCACGCAGACATTATCGTATTAATACTGTTCGATTTCGGTTTAGTGTCAATTGAACATGAAATTTTCATTTGATACGATTTTTTCTTTCAGTTGATAGAAGGCAGGTTTTTGATTTAGAATTGAGATACATGTAACCTTCAATAAACACTTATTGTTGAGATAAACAAGTTAAAGCGAACAACAATTGGAATGTCTTCTAATTTGGAATAAAGATTAGCACCAGCGTGTCGCGCTATGCAGCATCTCATACAGATTCCTTTGTTTCGGGCGGGATTCCATTTGGCGCTAAACGCGCTAAAGCCGAGAGCGTTTTCCCACCACATTCAAACCAAAACCGATTAAAGCAATTTAGCCTCCTTTCATTCCAAGTAACCGTTTTTATTGTCTCGTTAATGGCGCTGCCTCTGTAAACAACACCCTAGATGAAGAGCTCTCTTCCCGCTTATATCTTCTAGCTTCTATACCAGTGCCAGTGGTCGGCAACAATCTTAGTTAAGACGGTTACTCCAAATAAAGGACTCCAATTCGGGAGATGGGTATGGGTTTCGCGGACCATTTATTGGATAACCTACACCCTTGTCATAGGTTTCCTCAGTGGTTCGCTACGTTTGGTAACTTAACGGGGGTGCATCGTCATCTCTATTTTGCAATTTTGAAAGATTTGGAACTGAAAACATTCTTTTTGGCCAAGACTAAGAAAATTTGTAGTATGCACCTGGTGTAAATGTGTCATAATTCATTTTTTTTTTATTTTATATTAAAACTTGCGCGGACCCCCTGACGTTGTTCAGAAACCCCTGAATGATCCTGTGGACCCCTGGGAGTCCGTACGGACTACTTTGGGAACCACTGATCTAGATCTTGAAGGCAGTTTTCCACCTACTGAGTGGCGGGCCGGATCGCAAGATACTGGTTGAGGGAGACCCGACCAAGACCTTTTCAGCCTTTGCATCGCAGTGGGAGGGAAGGATTTATACGTCTCATTTATCAATATTAATATAACCATTGTGACATCTAATTGTATCATTATCAATATTCATATAACCAATCTTCATCCATATCTCATTTCAAAGGTATGAGAACAGGAACAATTAAGATCAGCTAAAGTGAATAATACGAATATCAGACAAGTAAAGAAAATAATTTAAAAATAAAACTTTAAAAGAATCTGTTTTTTTCAGATACACTCGTTACTCGTATGTATGATAAAATTAAAAGCTATTTTAAAAGTTCACATCAGTTAAGAGACAGTTCCTGAGGAGGAGAAATTGGCTACTGGTCGGCGCAACAGGTGGTACAACTATTTAAATTTTAAATAGATATATTACAGCTTGTCAAATAAGAGTAGAAAATATAGGAGGGCGCCACTGTTGATCAAATGGCAACACTAAACACGTAACTCATGGTGTTTAAGTAAAGCTGTGTAATCTACATTTTTATAAAAAATTAAAAAGGCATAATAGTGGAAAAAATATTTTTTTCAATGCAGTATAGATACCCACCGATCTCAAAATTAGAATTGCAATTTTGTGTTAACATAATGAAGAATAATTATAATGTAATAAAACATAAAGCACAGTTTAGAAATTGCTAACATTTCTTTAATACTAGATTAAGTACCTAGCGTTGCCTGGGCTTTAGATCATGTCTCTAATTTTAGATCTGAATATATTTAACTCATTCAGATCTAAAAGCAGTGTAACTAAACTCATCATTCGTGATTCTTCCTTTCTGCCTATTATTAAATTCAAATTTGTGTTAAATCAAATTAAAGAAAATCGCTTTTTAAAACACCTTTTAATCAAGTTTATGTCATGAAGAAAAAATGTTTTTTAAAATGTGGTTTACTGTGTTCTATACATTCAGTGTCATTGCACTTCAAAAAATATGTGACAGTTAAATTGGTGTTGCCATTCTACAAATTTAGTAGTTCCAGTTTTCATATTTTCTACTCTTATTTGACAGACTATACCTATAGAATTTTTTTTTCATACTCGCGTTTCTCTGAAATTGCTTAAGAAATGGCGTAACTAGGTCGAAAATTGAAAATAGTATTATAGTGAAAGGTTTTTTGTAAACTGCGTCTGCTCCAGCATATTTAAGTCATGTAACGTGACACAGTACATCACTGACATACTGACGTTTAAATAAATATGAATAAAAAAATAGACTAAAAATAGTTTTAAAAAATGTAATATTATATGTTTCCTATAAAATCAGCCATTCGGAATTAAGCCGTCTTGGATATCAGATACACATTTCACGTTACAGGCGAGCACTCCAAATGGATGCCCGCAAGCCCGTCTTGCCGACCACTGTCCTATACAGTAGTTGTGTACCGGGCAAGCAAGCGCCGAGCTCCAAGCTCCGAACGCCCCGCACCCTGTATGGGAGCCTCTCTGCGGTTCGCCCGCTGCGGCCGACGACTCGTGTAATTTTCCATTAAAACGCCGGCTGAATAGAAAACTTGCACATTATTATCTCAATAGAGGCTTTGGTAACCGCAAGATTAGATTTTTTATTGTGCTCGGTTATAACGAATAAGGGATAGCGGGGCGAGCGGTAGGTACAGGTACTCTGTTGGTTTTAAAACAGCGGGGAATTTAGGAGTTTTAGTGGACTAATCAGCGCTATGGTGCGTGTTGAAATGAAATCAGAAGACGTATAATCAACATTTCTTAGTTTGAAGTAAAGTCGAATATAACTCTCTAATTTGGTCTCCTCACTTTAAAATTCACTCCAATTCCATTAACTATAAACTCTACCGACATAGGAATTTAAAAAATTTAAACTCTCAGATAAAAGACGCAATTCCGCTTTGACATTTATTTTAAAAAAATTAATGGTGTTGTAGACAGCCCTGATTTATTAAGCTTAATTTCCTTCCAAATACCAACATGAACTACTCGATCTAAAATTATTTTTAATTGCAACAAAGATATCAGGACTGAGTCAATTAGATACTCGTTTGTAGATGGCATTCCTTCTCGGAAGAAATGGATGTGTTGACTGTTGAAATGTACGGTATTCGGTTACAAACAGGCTATAATAACATATCTCAATAAATCGAT
This sequence comes from Limnephilus marmoratus, assembly GCA_917880885.1. Classification (NCBI taxonomy): domain Eukaryota; kingdom Metazoa; phylum Arthropoda; class Insecta; order Trichoptera; family Limnephilidae; genus Limnephilus; species Limnephilus marmoratus. Next base: position 54,039,552 of record OU862909.1, on the reverse strand, counting down.
GTTAGCATAATACTTACTATTCTTCTGCTTGGGGTCTATTTAATTTAATAACCTTATTTTACCTCAAGATTACTTTTCTAAAAAAATATTATGTATGTCACATGTTTTGTAAATGCCCATATAGGCATATATTAATATAAAAATTAATAAATATGAGACCCTGAGGAGAAAGATTTCCCTAAGATTTCACTATGTCATATTTTGGAATGGTGTGTAGAGGGTCTTTCTGGCAAAGAAAAACGTAAGAGAGTTGGATTGTCTGGGGGTAGTATATCCAAAAGCAGTGACGAACATGATATGAATCCATCCCTTCCACTGCAGAGCAAGGCGAGCGACCAGCGAATGGGTCGATAGAGTCCTGCTGGAAAGGTCAAAAGGTCTGCTACAACCGTCTCTTCCGATCCGGCTCACCACGCAGTTGGTGGACAGAAGCACCATCCTCCCATGAACCCGGACACCCCAGACAAGTCACCAAATACAGCGAAACGCTTGGGGTAACGTTTTTGGTTAACCAATGAACGGTTTTCAAATAACAAGATTTATATTCATTAAACATAATACAGTAGGAATGTATAGTATGTACTTGTAAGACAGAAATTACAGCATAACACTGGTTTTAGCAATGAGATACTTATTCATATATTACCACTTATAACTAACAAAATTTTACTTATGACTAAAAAAACTGTACAAAAAAAACCAGACTCTCCTGTATTAAAGGTAGAGTGTCAATTTTGAGATCGGAATTATTTAATAGTGGTGCACGCTGAAGCAGTACGTCCCTTTATTTGTGGCAAAACAATCTTCTTAATGAATAATGACTTGTCAGATTTAACATTAAGTATATTAAACAATAAAACAGATATAATTATAAACTAAATGAACCTTATGTAATTCTTGTGTATAAGAAAGTCGCTCATTTCTCTTGTACACAAAAATTGAGAATCCTTCTTTCCAAGACCCCTGGATATTCTTTGGATAATAAGTTATTCTAATCGAAAAAGCAGTGTTAAAGAGAACTCCAGTGCATCTGAGAAAGGAGGGTTCAGACTTAAAGATAACACAAAAATAAACATAAATGTGTCCGCTGTGCTGACGGAACATACCAATATGTACCGTTGCGTCATTAAAATAATTGTAATAGGAAGAGGAATCTCTTTTCCAATAAAAAAATAGAATTATTCCGAACGAAAACCAACAATACATCGCAGTACAGTTTAAGCCATATCAAAACTATAACCTAAACTAATTTTTTGGGTGCCACTGATCACTAGGATCAGAGATGTTCCTATTCTAATCCAACGAGGCAAAATAAATGAAGTTTATCATGAGTACACTGGAATGTTGCGTATATTTGACTGAAAATAAAATAATGCTGAAATCTAATATAATCTAATGGGATCTCAGCACCAAGTGAGGCCAACATTATTAAATTATATTATAAAATATAAACTAATGCATCAATTAAAAAAATAAGCTAATGGGATCTTTTGAAGACGCCAGTTTTATTCATATCAGTTTTATTTAACGGTCAAGACAGTCGGACATTACCCACCATCTTCAATAATGACAAAAGTAACTCAAACAGACTTAGTTTTCCCCTAAAGTTTCCGTGGTTTCATCTCTGGCTTGCCATTGAAGTAAAATCATATAGTGCTTTCACACAAACGAATTTTTGGTATCCGTAAGTCTAAACTTAAACTTTAGGTATTTTTTTTCATTCAATAGGGAAATGCGGAGAAAATTCAACGAAGGTTATATCCGATCATACCCAACCTCACACTGCATATTACATAATATATGCATATACATATACATATTGCACTGCATATACATATATACACTGCATATACATATTACATATAATTGCATATTACATACTTGATAGTAATTAATATAAAATAATGAAGTAATAAAATTTTCAAGCCGACGTTTTTTTTTTAACTCCCGACGAGACGTAAGGAGCGGTGTTATAAGTTTGACTTTCTGTGTGTCTGTCTGTGGCCTCGTAGCTCCACAACGAGTTGACCGATTACGATGCGGTTTTGGGCATCTTGTATACGACTAGCTTATTCTTTAATGCTGACCTGCTGCCACCACCTATATTTTTTTTCTATGTCGCTTTTGTAATGTATTGGTTTTTAAGTTTTTTAATAAATAAAATCAATTACCATTATTTTCCACGATTGTACGAGTATTTAAATAAGATTTATGAGTTTTTTGATGGTGGAATCAAACTTTCGAAACACTGCTTTAATTAAGTGTAATGTATCATAGGTTCCATGACAGTTGATCCGGCGACATTTGGTCCGGCGACAGTGGTCCGGCGACATTTGATCCGGCCGACATTTGATCCGGCCGACACTTGATCCGGCGGACAGTTGATCCGGCGGACAGTTGATCCGGCGCCAATTGGTCCGGCCTGATCCTATAGAAGATTTTTTCTTCAAGTAAGTATGTAAAGAGAATATACGGCCGTACAACCAAAGTCGATGTACTTATATCTGAAGGCATCTTGAGTGAAAATCCGCTGTAAAAATATTTTTACTAACAATAATTTCGACTCTCCGAAGAAGCATGCGGCAATACAAAATACGACATACTTATACATGCAGTCAGTTTAACAAAAAAAACGTAAAAGATTCCTACTCACGTATAACTTTTTTATCTGAAAATTACACTAGAGTCTAGAGTCCCAACTGCTCTCAACCGTCTCGAGCCAGTGAGTGCCAATGGCATCCCCAATTTTGGTATAGTGTGATACTGAGGGTAGTGAGGAGGGGAAGGAGATGTGGAAAACGTAACAGGCTATTCAGATCTAGTCACGTCATTTCAAGTAATCCGACTAAACCTACATACACTTTACACCAGCGAACAAATTACAAAAATCATATGATATAAATTATTTATATTTTTATTTTTAATTAAGTTAATTTCTAGGATACTCATATTTAAATAACACAGTAATGTGTATCACTCGATGATTAAATGCAAGTATATTTCTACAATAAGCGACAATCTTATTTACTTTTGCGGGAACTCATTTTATTAATCAAAGTTAGACACCATGCTATTTATTCTAAAGCATAGCAAAACAAGTTTTTAATGAAAACCACTAGGTTACATGATATCTATTTTTTGTTTAAATTATGACAAGTTCATTTTCCGCATTTAGAGATAAAAATGTGAGCAACCTACTACCGATAACCAATTTTCCATGTCTCAATGTATATTATTATTCACTTCACCCTACTCAACGATGTGCCTAATTTTATAACAATGCGAGTTTTTTTTTTTTGAATAATAATAAAGTATCAAAATTTGATATAATAATTTGTAAAATTGTAAAGACGTAAATGACAGAACTTGGTCTAATCTTCGCAGCACAAAAAGGGTGATACAACCCAAATATTGATCTCTCGGGCGTCCTTGTGACGTAAGACACACTTTCTTCTCCGGAATACGGAATCAGAGAAGACTGACTTCGGTTATGTACACATCTGCCGGCTTATGTACCAGTTGTGCCGGATCCCTCCCGTCCTCCTTCCCATCCTCCCTAAACCCTCACACCTCCCACCGAACCCGTCACGCCTGCCTGCTTTCATTACAAGGCAACGTTCATTCTTTTAACCAAATTCTCAGTGTTAATACCGCAGAACAGTCCAAAGTTTCTGGAGCCAGTGAGACTACTACATACCCACCTCGGGTATACTTTGAGGCTGAAATAAAGGGTAAGGGAAGAAGAACATTGGAAAGTACCTTAGGCTATTTAGATCTGGTCAGAAATACGGTTAGTGACCGACTGAAGTTTCAGTTTCGGTTTTGGCCAATAAACGATCTTCGGCCGCGGTTTCGGTTCGTGCGAATATGATTACTTTTGATGTTTTTGGCTCCCAAAAACGCTAAAAGTAAACCGATCTATTTATGTACCTACTCATTAAATATATTTTTTATTTCATTGTGCATTTTATTCAACACTGGCTTGAAAGATCCCTAAAAACCACTAATTTAACGACTATTTACTAAGTTTGTGTGTGTTTTTTTAAACTTATTTGTTCTTTTCCAGAGCATTTTGATAGTATATTATTGCATTACCACTATTACCAGTCCTATGGGATATCCAAAGGCTGGATCGACCCACATTATCAAATAATCTTGCCCTTCCCTTCACAAACATGACGAAACACAAACATAACTACAAACTACAACTATAGTAAGATACGATATGTACTACCCTTCGACCAAGTAGATAATATTATTATGGTACGACCCCAGCAGGAGCACTCCTGTCCTGATGCGACCAGAGAGCCAAAATGTACAGATATGTTAAGATTTGGGGAAGGAGGTTGAAGTTAAACCGACCGGAATGGTACTTGGCAACCGGCTAAGTCAATATAGAAGTTATGGATGGGCGAGAATAAAATAATTGATTGAGCCTTGCTATTGTTTTTTTCGTCTTTTTTCTTTTTCTCTTCTTTACATCTCTGTTTGCACTTTCTTGGCTCTTCCTGGTACTTTTTGTCTCTTCTTGGCTCTTCTTATCTTTTCTTGTGTCTTCCTGCTTGCTTCTTCTGGATTTTTCTTTGTTCTTCGTGCTTCTGCTTTACTCTTCTTGGCTCCCCTGATCTCTTCTTTGCTTACAGATTTATAACAATAGGTATTTGGATTATGTATGAATATATAGGTATGAAGTTTCAAGGTCTTTCATCAGACGTTGTTAGTGATATATGGTTTTGAGGTGTCTCGACAGAGGTCAATAAAGTTGTACTATATCGAACCTTTGGAATAAGGTTCCACCTATTGTGGTAACTTCATATGATAATGGGATATATAGTTAGCTACTTTAGAGTTCATTATCGCATAACGTTACCGCAACAGATAGAACCTTGTTATTCCAAAAGGTCGATCGATATGAGAGAGTCAACTTCTGGTCTAATACCCGAATGGTTACGGAAATAGCCGCTGTTATCCGATCGATAGCTTGGCACCTTCAGTGACTTCCCCAGCCTCAGATAAACACAGAGCATCCATTGGAACGGACGTTAAGTCCAGTGGAATATTCATTATAAACAAGATGATTATAATCTGATGATCTGAGTGTCATTTAAACTCCCGATCATCCGAGAAGTATTGTTCATCAAAGGAAATCACACAAATACTTCACAGTATTTAATGCTTCCACGTTTTTTTCACCTAACATAATAGCATAAAAAATGCATACCTATCCGATATTCACAAAAACTTTAGGCTCTTCAACCGAGATCGAAAAGAAGAAGATGGAGAGATACGAAATTACGAATGTTAGAGGAGAGCGCTAACGTTTACAGCGACAAAATCGATGCGAAAATAGAGCAAAAATCTCACCGACATTATCTTAAGAGCGTTTAACCAGCCAGCGGACGAAAATCCACATTTCGTCGAAAGTTGTTCTTCCGATCGTGCAGGGCGGTTACAATGAGAAAGATTAACTATTCTCCGTACCAGCTTTTTTAAATTATAACTCAATATCGAATTTATTTCAATCCAAATTAGCTCTAATTTATACCTTCATCCAAAAATGCTGAAAGGCGTGATGATAAAACTATTAAAATAGTATACTTTTTGTAGTTATTTTTTGATTATAAGTATTTATCATTTTTCAATAATGTCTAAATTTAATAAGAATGTTAAAAAAATCTGAAATATATTAGTTTGTAAGTGCGCAAATAAATACACAAATGGACCAATTTTCGTCAAGAAACACATGTACGTACATATTTTTTAATTATTTTATTGAAACTAAAATTAAAATTCTAATACATAACTCTGCTAGATAATATATTGATTTATTTTACTGCATGATTAGATTATTTGAAATGGGTGTGGTATAATACAAAAACTTTTTTGAAAATTTAACAAATCTGCCAACGACCTATGGAATAACCTTATTATACTAAAAATTAAAAAAAAATCTAAAAATTTATTACACAACTTCACTAGATAAAAGAACAATCTTTCGAAATCCATTTATAATTTTTTGTGGAAAAGAGTCAATACGTCTAAAAACTTTTTTGAAAATGACGTATTTCCGGCTTTCTCTGGTAATGCCCTCTTAAACAGCGTTTAAAGAAGCACTGTGAATTTTTTCATACATATAACTTGTAAAATAACTGAAACAAACGTGTTTATAATAATTTTTGGAGCATACTTGCGATTTTTTTCTATCGAGGGAATTTTATATAATTTGCGTTTCGGCGCGGGCAAAGTCTAGATATTATCTTCAAGAATAACATTTTTTTAAGAACTTTAAAACTTACCGTGTTTGAGGGAAATATGTAATAAATCGGTAGAAATCCGAGTTGCGGGCCCTTAACACGAATAACAATCAATCAAAGTAGATTATAAAAAATATTATCTATGTGGATAAGTGCGTATGTTTTAATACAGAAAATCAAAGCCAAACAGTTATTCTGTTCTTTATCTGCTTTTGAGTATACAAATATTATTTATGCTGATAAGGCTATTCTTACGACAAACTACGTCATCATGATTTGTGGTTAGTCAATAAACAAATAATTAATTAATTAATCTCTAACTTAAGATCCAATTTTCTTCATTTGCGTAGAAATACTTTAAAAAATACATGTGTACTATTTTAAAATGCCATTTATTATTTATTGATTCATTATTAGTTCATAAATTATTATATGGGAGGATGTACGGTGGTACCTACTGCGCGTTTTCATCCCGCGACAAAATATCCCCGATAAAATATCCTACGGACATCCTCCATCAAAATATCTACTAAAACCTAACCTAACCTAACCTTATTTGACATTTTGCTATTTTTGAACAATAATTTCTTGTCAATTGAACAATAATTTATTGTCTTTGTAGGATGTCTGTATTATTTTTGTCCCATTTTTCATTATGTTAGGTAAGGTTAGATTAGGTTAGGTTAGAAGGAAGATTTTTGACCTCCCCTCCCCCCCATGCAGCGCGCCGTAACGTTTTTCCGTATTCTCCCTCCCCCACTCCCAAACGTTACGTAACGCCCAAGTGACAATTTTTACCTGAAAGTCACAATTAAGTTGCGCAAAGTACTGGAAAATCGCTTAAATACCTTATTTCTTGTTTTAATCGCGTTTGCGGTAATAAATAAAACAAGAGATTTCGAGAACGAAAAGGATTGCCAACTTGGAAGATTTTAATTCCCTAGTTTTTTATCTAAATAAAGAAAAACATGTTACGTTACGCATTGTTCGAACCCCCCCCCCCTCCCCCCTCCTCGTAACGCACAGTAACGTTTCACAAGACCCCCCCCCCTAAGTGCGTTACGTAATACTTAAACGGCCCCTTAGTTTAGGTTATGTTAGTTATTTTGTCCGTAGGATATTTTGTCGTAGATATTTTGTTGCGGGTTGAAAAGTCGGGGAACCATGTTACGGTGCCTGTCTCGCTGGGAAATTCTGAGTTGAGAGCAGGCGCAGTTTACAACATAATATTAAAATTATAAAAGTCAATTTATCATGTACATTGATCATGGTATTATTAATTACAAATCGTTAAACATTTTTGTTAAAAAAAAACCTAACTCGTTGATTTGGAAAAGGGTTTGGAGAAAAATTTTAAAAAAATATGATCGCCCCCGGGTGGGCTCGAACCACCAACCTTTCGGTTAACAGCCGAACGCGCTGCCATTGCGCCACGAAGGCCGTGAGTGCTGATCGGATAATCTCTACCACAAAGCAAAGTACCTAGATAACCTTAGATAAGCAACCATTATATTATATTGAATCATTAACATTATACTGAAACGCTAGGTGAATTAAATTATAATTATTTTTAACTCGTCAAAATCTAAAGGAAAATCTGATTTTTGAAGCTATCGATATTCTGATACTGAGAGTTTTGACGCCATGAAATTTATACAGCTTTTTAAACTAAAATTATCACTTCACAATAATTTATATTTTAAATCTTAGATTCAGAAAAAATAAAAACGTAACGGTTGCATCTGGGACTCCAACCAGATGTCTTGTCCTACCTTGTCTTAACCAACACAACTTTTGGGACCTCTTATTTTTTCTTCAATCAAATCATTTTTTGTTGCAATGTGATTAAAACCCTCCACACAGCATCCCCAAAGATGACATAGGCCCTGAGGGAAATTGTTTTCCTCAGGGCCTCCTGTGTGGAGCTCATGTAAAAAAAAAATGTGTGATTGACAAAAAGTACAAAAAAATTTCCGCATCGGATGTTGTGGAGTTTTTTGTTTTGTAAATAATATATATATAGGTATATTAAGAGCCTTTAACCAGCCAGCGGACGAAAATCTACATTTCGTCGAAAGTTGTTTTTACGATCGTGCAGGGCGGTTACAATGAGAAAGATTAATTATTCTCCGTACCAGCTTTTTTAAATTATTTATTTATTTATTTATTTATTTATTTCAACGCCATAAAATGGCTATTACAATCCGGTGATACATAGTGGTTCATAGGAGGATAATTTCAATGATAATATATACATTAAACAAAGTACATATGTATGATAACAACTAGTATTTAGTTATAGGATACAAATATGTTTTACAACAAGAAAAAAATAGTATGAGCTCGTACAAAATACACGTTTTTATGCAGAATAAACATAAGTAAATTAAGGTGAATTCTTAGAAAAATTCTCAACATCAAGTATAATATACCCACTTTACTTTTATTTGTACATATTGTTTGATTCTAGGAATTGGCTAAAATGGAGTACATAACTTAGTAATGATATTATTGTTACCTTCAGTTGAAATTACTGAAGTTTGAAATGATTACAGGTACTGCTAATTAGTTCTGCTTATCAGGGCTGCCAGTTAGAGAATCAATAATAAATCTTAGGTTTAAAAATAATAATTTTGAAAAAAAGTTATACATTATTAGCTATCAGTGAGCTATCACTTAACTATCTGATAGTAAATATAAATAAAACAAGCAGTTTGGAATCTATATTAGAGTATGATATAGACGCCGTGCAGACGAACACTATTTAACATTAATTATTGTCATTGAGGTATGATATTATAGCCTTCTTATAACTATATTCGGTGCAGTTGAACACATCTACTACTTCTGAGAAAGCATTTCCAATTGCATGCAATCTAGGTATAAGCGAGTATCTAAATGACTCAGTCCTGATATTTTTGTTGCAATTAAAAAGAATTTTGGATCGAGTAGTTCTAGTAGGTATGCGGAAGGTAATTAGGTTTAATAAATCAGGACTGTCTATAATACCATTAACAATTTTAAAAATAAAAGTCAAGTCGGAAATAAGTCTTCTATCTGAAAGTTTGAGTAAGTTTAATTCTTTCATCAAGTGATTGTAATTTATTGATTCTATTGGTAGACCAAGTTTATAGTTAATGAATCTTAAGAATTTATGCTGAATTTTTTCTATGGAATCGGAGTGGATTTTGAAGTGAGGGGACCAAATAGAAGAATTATATTCAACTTGACTACGAACTAGAGAGGAATATAGGATTTTTAATGTTGAAATATTTTTAAAGTCTCTGCCATTTCGAAGAATGAAACCAAGCATTTTTAATCCTTTATTGGTTACTGTAATTATATGTGGAATAAAGTTAAATTTGGTATCGAAAATAATGCCAAGATCATTAATCTCACTGACAGAGGTGAGGGAAACATTATTAATTTTATATTGATAGTTAAGGGGTTGATTTGTTCTGAAAAACCTTATTATCTGGCATTTACTTATATTCAGATAAAGTTTATTAGTTTTACACCAGTCTTGTAGTTTATTTAAATTTAATTGAATGTGAATACAGTCATTTATTGTTTTTATAAGTTTAAATAGTTTTAAGTCATCGGCGAAAAGCAACACTTCAACATTTTTATCAAAAACAGTGATGATATCATTTATAAAAAGTAGGAACAGTATTGGGCCTAAATGTGACCCTTGAGGTACACCGCTAGTAGCCATGAATTTGTGTGATAGGTAAGAGTTATTTTTTACTTGGAGAATTCTATTGGTTAAGTAACTCTTTATCCATTCCAATAGTTTACCCTCTATTCCCATTTTACAAAGTTTGTTAAGAAGAATTTCATGATTAACTTTGTCAAAGGCTTTAACAAAGTCTGTATATATTGAATCTACTTGGGTTTTATTTTCAATTATAACTCAATATCGAATTTATTTCAATCCAAATTAGCTTTAATTTATACCTTCATCCAAAAATGCTGAAAGGCGTGATGATGAAACTATTAAAATAGTGTACTTTTTGTAGTTATTTTTTTATTATAAGTATTTATCATTTTTCAATAATGTCTAAATTTAATAAGAATGTTAAAAAAATCTGAAATATATTAGTTTGTAAGTGCGCAAATAAATACACAAATGGACCAATTTTCGTCAAGAAACACATGTACGTACATATTTTTTAATGGTTTTATTGAAACTAAAATTAAAATTCTAATACATAACTCTGCTAGATAATGTATTGATTTATTTTACTGCATGATTACATTATTTGAAATGGGTGTGGTATAACACAAAAACTTTTTTGAAAATTTAACAAATCTGCCAACGACCTATGGAATAATCTTATTATACTAAAAATTTTAAAAAAAATCTCAAAATGTATTACATGCGAATGCTAGATAAAAGAACAATCTTTCGAAATCCATTTATAACTTTTTGTGGAAAAGAATCAATACGTCTAAAATCTGATTTGAAAATGACATATTTCTGGTTTTCTCTGGTAATGCCCTCTTAAGCATGTTGTATATCATATATATAGGTTAAGGTGCTTCAAAAAGTTTTTTTCAATATTTTATTGTGGTTTTAGAGGTGGTATAAGGTTTAACCAAAAAGTATAAAAAGTTGGTATTTAAACCGAGTTTTTACTTTAAGCAGTTTTTTTTACAAAATATAGTTGAATGTAATATTAAAATCAATTTCATAATTATGTGAAACTTTTAAAAACGAACATTATTTTTCAAGATGACATCAACATGGAATTCACGTCGAAAGTCAGGAAATTTACGTCGATTATTTATCTTTAACCGTCGAGAGTAAATGTTGCTTCTGCTCTTCATCGATGGTGTGAAGACGATTGTACTCTTCCAAGTACGCTATATCTCTATCTGCTATGTTATTAGTAACTTTCATAAAAGTGTTAACTTTGGTGTAGTCATTAGAGGCGGGCAAAGCGTCTCAGTTGAGCGAGCCGGTTCACTGGGTCTCGTTCAATGAAAAGATCCGGGTCAGTGAACCGGCTCGAATGAACGACTGAATTGGTCCATCTCCCCCGTCCCCTCCCTCGGCCCTCCACACTTTATTAAAAAGGGAACCCCAATATTTTGGGGTTCCCTTTTTAATCGGATTCTTGTATCCCTGAATGAAAAAATGAAATCCTTTGTATTTAGTTGAGTTTTGATCTTTGGTGTGAAACCAACACCAACTTTACTTTTTTAACGATTTTTAGAAAGCATGAATTATTGAAAATAAACAATGAATGATTTACTGAAAATAAACAATGAGCATAATAATAATATAACTTATCCTGTTATAATAAACAAAATAATGTGGCCGGAGCGTCGACGTCACGACTGACGTATTATGCACGCATACCCGCTTGAATTCCGATATTATTATTATATTCATTGTATTTCGGTAATAACATGCACGGCGCACCAGCAAAGGATAATGTGGCCGGAGCGCTGACGTCACGACTGACGTTTTATGCACGCAAACACGCTTGAATTCCGATATTATTATTATATTCATTGTATTTCGGTAATACATGCACGGCGCACGCACACTGACCAGCAAAGGTACGCCACCGCGTAGAAAAGTGTCATAGTGAACTGAACTGTAAACCGTTACCTTACTTTCATATTTTACCTTTCTGCGTCGCTGACTAGAGTGGCTATGAACGAACGAACGAACGAGCAATCCGCATCAGTACATCTAGTGACCCGCGAGCCGCGAGATCCGTTGAACGATACACTGCTCTCGGCTCCCACGGGTCAGTCGGGTCTTCGGATCTCACGGGTCAGTTGGCTCACCGGATCTGGCGGGTCAGTTGGCTCACCGGCTCACTCGTTCGCGAAGATCCGCGAACCGTGAAGATCGTTCTTTGGGAACCGGATCTTACGGATCAGTATGAAAATCCGGTTCACTGAGCCGACTCGTTCGCGAACGACTCACTTCTAGTAGTCATCATTAACCTTCCTTGTCTTAACATCGTTAGTCAAAAAAATCGTTCGATTGTGTTGAAAATTATAATTTGTAACCGAATCTTTCATGTATGTGTGTTTTCAACCAGAGTGAGTGCATTTTCAAGAGTTTCTCGCTTCGGAGAATCTTCCAAAGCTTGTCTGTCTTTCGAGGGTTGGTCTGTTTAGTTTTCAAGGAACTAGAAGAAAGCAAAAACAACAAGCCCTTCCGACAGATACCAAAGATAGCTCATATTTTTCCTAACAGCTTTTGCAAGTAATTGATTTATCTTTTCGTATGCTACCAAGTCCTTCAAAATCTATAAATCATTCTTTGGCGCGAGTCATGGGCAAAGAGCTTGAAACCTTTACTTTGCTTAAATACAAAAAGTTAAATACAAACATCTTTGTTAATGGCTTTTAGTTCTCTCTTTGCCAATTAAAGATATTCTCATAATTAGGGTTTCCCAACCAGTGGTCCGTGGGCCGCTATTAGTCCGCAAGAGGCTAGAAGATGGTCCGCGATGGTCCGCCAGACAATAAGTGAGTCCAGTGCGTGGGCGGTCCCTGGTCGAGAAGTCTGAAAAAAAATCGTGACAATATTCAGTTTATCACTATTGTACCTTGTGGTCAGTGGCCTTTTTGATATTCCTTCCATTCCGCCCCCTCTGTTGTGGTAAATATTCTGCTAGAACCCGTCCCACCCTATCCCATTACGCCCCTCCCGTTGTGCTATCTGCCCCGGGTGCCACCCATGCCAGCCTACGCCACTGCTTGTGGTCCCTGTCGAAAAAATAAACGTACAAGTGATCCCGGGTCAGAAAAAGGTTGGAAACTACTGCTCTAAATAGATACATCTTGAAAACATTGATTACCTTAAAAATCCATCTTGCCAGTGTAGTTCAGCAGGTGCTCTAAAGCACACACCTTTTAAGATGTTCCTCCCAAGAATATAATTACGAAGTTCAGTAAGTCTTTGTGATCGTCCCGTGGTCGAAACTGCTTTTACTGAAGTGAAGCAAAACAGACCACTACTGTGGTTACATCTTCAGCACACATTGGTGTCCCTGGGTTGGAATCCATTGTCCTAAAGTCCTCTTGTTTTATTGGTGGCCAATGTTATTGAAATATTTTGAACATTTTTCAGTAAGACGTTTTGCGTTTTCAAATTCGCGCTTTTTTCTACTTTCTAGATCCGTGGTCGTCAAACTGCCGCCCGCGGCAGATATTTGTGCAGCCCGCCATTTTGATTATTTTGTGATTAATTTTATAAGAAAGAAAAAAAGTTAATCAATGGAAACTATCACGGAAAATTTTAGCCATATTTTTTATTTTTCATTTAGACGCGTTCATATTATGTTTGTAACGAAAAAATACATGATTTAGTAGTTTACCCTTATTTTTTTTAAAGTAATTAACAGTTTTATTTTCAATGAAAACGGTAGGAAATACTTCAAATTATCCAAATCATATTTTTTTGAATTTATAATGTAAACGAATTGGTAATGAAGATTAATCGAAAATAGTGATTTAGCTTTATCTTCGCCTTAAGGGCCATTAACCAGCCAGTGGCCGAGAAATTTCGTCGAAAGATATTCTTACGATCGTACAGGGCGATTCCAATGAGGAAGATTAATTATTCTCCGTACCAGCTTTGTTAAATAATAACTCAATAGCAATTTTATTTCATTCAAAAGTTGCTTTAATTTATACCTACAATAAAAAATGCTGAAAGGCGTAATGATAAAACTATCGAAATTATGTAGTTCTTGTTATTATTTTTTGATAATAAGTATTTATAATTTTTCAATAATGTCTAAGCAAAATAAGAATGTAAAAAAATCTTAAATATATTTATTTGTAAGACCGTAAATAAATAAACAAACTGAAGTATTTTCGCCACAAAATGCGTGTGCGGATCTTTTTTATGATTTTATTTAAACTAAAAATAAAATTCTGAAAAGTAGCTTTCCCTGAAAATTTATTGATTTATTTTACTGCTAGATTATATTATTTGAAATGTGTTGTATAATACAAAATTTTGTTTGAAAATTTAACAAATCTGCCAACGACCTACGGTAAAACCTTATTGTACTAAAAATAAACATACTAACTCAAAATTTAAAACATAGCTTTACTGAATAAAATAACAGTTTTTCGAAACCAATTTATAATTTTTTGTGGAAAAGAGTCAATACGTGTAAAATTTGATTTAAAAATGACATATTTCCGGTTTTGGCTGGTTATTCCCTAGCTCTTAGTAGGTAGATATTTAATAACGTTCTTTCAAAATCTTGCGATTTCAGAGAAAAACATATTGATTTGATTTATTGTTATGTCTGCCCTTTCCTCGGCAGATAGTAATTATTAAATACGGTTCTTTGAATATAAAAGTGTTTATTTACTGGAATAACCTAGCTGGTTAGCTACGACTGTTTACTATTCGGGGGTAGGTAAATCTCTGCGGCCTTGCCAGAGGAGCTCGTCAAGTCTATCTCCGAGACTGCTTCTTGTACGCCAATGCCATCTGGCGAGCTATGGTGCAAGCTACATGCTTACCGCCATCTATCGTATTCTTTCCATATGAAATACTTAATTACTCTACATCACAATTTATTAAATAATTTTTGGACGCAAGGTCTACTGTTCATGGGACTACTAGCGAAACAGTATTTTTTAATTTTCAGAGCTGCGAGCGCCAACCTATAACAAATAATTTTCATAAATTATATTATTGATGTAGGTATCGGTCAACGGGCAACGCGTCACTCAAATCTCACGGAATAAATACAGAAGTAGCTTATCTAATGCATGACTCTAATCTGTGGTAGGTTATCACAGGTTCGAGTGAAAGTAATTGATTTGGATTGATTTGTTTTATATCCCAGCAGTACTCACGGCCTTCGTGGCGCAATGGCAGCGCGTTCGGCTGTTAACCGAAAGGTTGGTGGTTCGAGCCCACCCGGGGGCGATTATTATCTTTTTATTTTATTAAATTACATAATTATGAAAAATATATATCGATCTATTAAAAAGGGTTTTTCCCACGAAGGTTTTTGCACATTTTAAGAAGAAAATTTAACAGATTTAACCGATTTAATGATGCATTAAATTTTATAAAGTTTTTTTGGTTTTAATTTGTGAGATTAGAATAAATATGTATATTTTTACATTGTCGCCATATATTTCAACTTTGGGGATGTAGGGTGGAGGGTATGTTTAAATAAAGAAATGAGAAGTAAAAAGTACGTAAGTTATTTATTTTATTTTTTTATAAATTATTTTTTATCATCATTCATTAAATTGAATATAATTACATCTAATACAATATTATAAGATATGGGTAGTCCCACAAAGCTGTAACAGATCAGCTTGTCTGTCGGTTCTACCATTTAATTTTTTTTTTTTTTTTTTTTACAGTGAATACCGCACAAGAATCTCAACTGCTCCCTTCTGGAGCCAGTGAGACTATGGCATCCCCAATTGGGGTATGTTGTGAGGCTGAAGGTAGTGGGGAGGGGAAGGAAGTGGGGAAGAGGAAGGTTGGGAAGTACCTGGCTATTCAGATCTGGTCACTAAACACGGCTAAAGCCATTTTCAAGCAATGTTTCAATTCTGAATGGTGGTCTTACACCAGGGCGATACTAATAGTATCTTCCACTCTGGAACATGCCGCAAATATACTATATATTATTTTAAATGAATTAATTGTGAAATAACACAAATTAATCAAATAAAATTTATTTGCGCATGCCGGGTTCGAACCCGCGACCTCCGGAATGTGAGTCAAGAGTCTTAGCTTAAGTTACAATATTAATACCTAATATAAGATTTAGGATAGATAAATAAGTTTCCGTTATTTGTTTTTGGGGTTTTAAGCATTGCACTACCTCCTTCTTTAGCCAACGTTTCGGACATCGTTGCAGTGTCCATCATCAAGGCAGATCCGGCAGCGTATTTACAATCCCTACCGTGTTTCAGTCGCTTTAAATTTTCAATATCAAAATTTAAATATTTAGAAATAAAATTACTAATTTCTAATATACACATTGGAAAGATTATTTTATCTAAATTTTACAACAATTTTTGTTTTTGCAAAGTGATGAAAAATTATCAATATAGAGGTGTATTTACAATATATGAGAATAATATTAAAATTTAAATATTTAGAAATAAAATTATTAATTTCTAATATACACATTGGAATGATTATTTTATCTAGATTTTAGTACAAATTTTGTTTTTGCAATGTGATAAAAAATAACCAATATAGAGGTATATTTAAAATGTAAATTGTCGTTACCGTGACTGAATCGTTATAGGTTTTGTAAATACGCGATCCGGCAGATCCGGTAGATGTGTTATTCATTTATTAACCACTTTTTTGTCAGTTTATGGCAGGGTTCCTCATTATTTTTTAAATTTAATGTTTTGATTCAATATGTTATAAATCAAAGGTATCATATATTCGAGCGTTCTGCTACCATACTTATTTGATATTCGTGGTATTTTTAGGCCTTTGTTTTCGATAAATCTTGTTGTGTGACTATGCACCAATAACTTTTTATACGTGTTTTTTCCAGAATTATATATAATTATAATGTTCCAGAGCCCTCAGACCCATACAGAAATTTTAAATTGTTTCTTTGTTTGTAAATGCTAGGTTTAACAATTTTTTAATTATAGCAGTTTGTAAATTTTTAATGTATTTAATATTAATTATGCTCGAGTGTTCCCAAGTTCGAATTCCATATCTAAGTATGGATTTGACCATAGAATGATATATAAGTTTGAGAGTGCATCGAGGCGACACAAATTTTAATTTATAAAAATTACTCGCCAAACATCGGAGCTGGTTACAAATTTTGATCACTTGTTTATCCCATTTAAAGTTATTATCTACGATTATGCCAAGGTAAGTGTGTAGGAATCTGGTAGTTAGGGTGTTCTGAGGTGCTGTATGAATCCATCCCACTGCGACGCAACGCTTTGGATCGAGAGAGTCTGGCTGGAAAGAACAAAGGGTCTCCGTCAACCGACCTCTTACGATCGTTAGTGGGCAGACACATTTGCCGCCAAGACCTGAACAAATTTCACCCCATAAACCCGGGCACCCATGCTAAGTCACCAAACATAACGATCCGCTTGTAGTGACCTATAGCAGAGGTGTTTGTTATCCGACCCTCCTCCTAAAATTGTTCGCAAATTTCAAGTAATTAAAAAATAAAAATAGTTTTGAAAAAAGCATTTTATAATTAACATTTAGTGCATGAATATTATCATAAATCCTCCACTCATTAAAAAAATTATGTGTGATACGTATATATGTAATATGTATTTCATCTTTAAAATACTTGATGGTAGTTTAAAAGCAAATATTATACCTATACCATGACAACTTCTAAACAACACCAGACCAAACGTGACAAATGTTAATTAAGCTAAAGTTCTCGGGTCTACTTGTAAACTGTACAATTTGCACTCAGAGTGCAACCGCGCAAAGTGAAAAGTGTCTGTCTTTTTACAGACACTTTTCACTTTTATTTTATTCAATTTTAATTCCTTACATTTTTTATTTGGTGTGAAAATTCACAACAATTATAAATTGTTGTGAAACCCAGTTTAATTTGTTTACATTTCCTGAAATCGATTAGTTAATTACATGGAATAAAGAAAAACACAAAAAAATTCTATATGGGCTTGTTTCGAGATCCAAAAGTTTGACTATTTTTTGCTTAAATTTCTAATAAAAAAATAGTTACATCATCATTATGAAGTTTTCATTGTGTACAATAGAATGGTGTTATGACATAATGTATGATCCACATAACGTGTGCTAAATGGGATAAAACCAAAAGGCACTGAGACAGTGGCGACATCATTTTCTATTCAAATCTACGTGGAAGGCATTTCTGATTTGTATTATCTACGTAAGTAAGTTTTGCATGATCTTACTGTATTTAAAAAAAAAAAGTATCTATTCAACTAAAAATTTCGTTTGGATATTATCGGTTAATAAAAATGCAGGTTTATATTTTAAACTCTCTTTAGTACCTTAAATTAGGGTAGATTACGATAATATAATTCGACAAGTCAACAAATTAAACAAAAACTTAAGTAAGATTTCACTACCCACTGATTAATATGTATTTTACTTCCTACTGGATATAATATGTATTTTACTACCCACTGAGTATAATGTGTATTTTACTGCCCACTGGCTATGATGTATATTTTACTACCCACTGAGTATAATGTGTATTTTACTGACCACTGGCTACAATGTGTATTTTACTACCCACTGAGTATAATGTGTATTTTACTGCCCACTGGCTATGATGTGTATTTTACTACCCACTGAGTATAATGTGTATTTTACTGACCACTGGCTACAATGTGTATTTTACTACCCACTGAGTATAATGTGTATGTGACTATGATGCTTATTTTAATATTCACTCACCATAATGTGTATTTTACTACCCACTGACTATAATGTGTATTTTACTACCCATTGACTATAATGTGTATTTATCTACCCACTTACTATAATGAACATGTTACTACTCACTGGCTATGATGTTTTTTTTACCTCCCACTGACTATAATGTGCATATTACTACCCGCTGACTATAATGTGCATTTTACTACCCACTGACTATAATGCGTATTTTTCTACCCACTGACTATAATGTGTATTTTATCATCCACTGATAATAATGTGCATTTTACTACCCACTGACTAAAATGCGTATTATCCTACCCACTGACCATATTGTGTATTTTACTACCCACTCACAATGATACGTTTTTTACTACCCACTGATTAAAAAGTGTATTTTCATTATTATACACGCTTTTTAAATATTCTGCAGGGTTTGTTTTTTCTGTATTTAAATGTTCAGAGGGAATTGACAGGTTAAGTGTAACAGTGTATAAAATTAAAGGGCTAGATAATACAATTAATCAAATAAATATCTACATGATACTTGTATCACAACTTTGGCTGAGAAACATATTTAAAATAAATTTGTAATTTGACATGGGGATCCCCTCGAAGCCAGAAGGTATTTAAGAAAATCCAAAAATAATGTATTGTGCAAATACACTTTTCAGAGACACATGTATATATTATATGCCCGGAACCCTCGTCCTGGTCACTAGAATGTAATAATTTACAAGTCTGATAAAAACAAAGGAATAACGAGGTAGTAATAAAGCCTGTACACCTTTACAAGTGGTATCTACCCTCCTCCTGCAGGGGTAGAGAGGTATAGAGGGCATAAAGGTGTACTCCACCCACCCCTGCTGCCGGGGCGGGCAGCCGTTGCCATGGCGACCCGGATCGATCTCTCCCGGCAGAGTTACTCTCCTCTCGTCCTCCCTCCAGGGGAGGCGGGCACCTCCCACCACCCACTGCCACCCCCTCCCCCAGCCAGACTCTGAATCCAACGCGGGGCTGCGGAATCCATCGTGTAGTATTTTCGGTCACCCGAATATGAACCTTATAAAATTAAATTTCTACGAATTAAATACTTTGGTAAATACCCACATAGTAACAGTTTTGACCCAAAAGTTAGACGCACAGTAAAAGTTTTTCATAGTGTAACCCAAGGGCTGTATATTAAAATAGTTTCTCTATTTTAATTAAAATGCCATTAATCATATTTCAGCTTATGCTATTGATGATCAATAAAATCTTTATTGATGTAAAAACATTATTATTTCAAATATTCATACGAATTTTTTGAGCATTGTATTGTTATACTCTTCTTCTCGTTTCTCCAGAAATTGAGGTTTTCGTTAAATTTTCAACTAAAGTTTTAAGTGTTGGTTTGAATTTTTTACCCACATATTTTATTTTACCTACTCAATTCCGTCACATAATAAAATATGGAACACAAAATAGAGAAAAAAGAAAGCAAACTTACGAAAAAAAATCTTTTAAATACATGTGTTTCTAATGAGAACCGTAATAATTATGCAGGTTTCTTTCAGTACTTTGCATATCTATCCCAAAACATAATAATTTGAATTACAGTAAGTATATTTTTTACTCTCATTACTTCTTATGTTCTTACTTAATATGTTGCAATGCTTACATACTCATTTTTTATGTGAAATTTTTATACCAAAGAAAAAATACATTATAATTGACAAGCCTTGTCATAAAAATGACCCCCAACACTCCAAAATGAATTTAGAATACACACAAAAATAACTAAATAAAGGTTACTTTCGTGTCCATGACATCGTAAAAATACGCGGACTGAGAGCAGCTTCTAGCCTTTCCCGAGTGTGCATCCCTTACCACCCCTTGTTTTTCTGCTTCCCTCTCGCTCAAACATCCCCCGTACGAGGAGCGAGATTTTATGTGCCGTAACTTTTTTTACGATGCCACCTCCGGATTATTATGCGGTCGTCTGTTATTTATTGCCGCCCTTACTGATGTCCCACTTCTTTGTTTATTTTCTAAGTTGCATTTTCGGGAGGGCTTCTATTCAGAATTTCTTCCCCTCCCACAATTACTCCTCTCCGCGCGTTCTTGCAGAAGAATGCATTTTATCGGGTGACGCTTGGTTGCACCCTTTTTACAACTGCTAATGTACACATTTACCGAGGGTAAACGGATTTAAAATAAATACATCTGAAACGTACAGGCAATCTTTTCTTCAATTGGAGCAAATTATTCATATCCATATAAAAAGGCTGGTAAAATTTTAACTGCTTTAAAATAAGTTTCTGAATATATAAAGATATACTTGTTTCGCAGAACTCGTACAATTCACAAAATACAAAGTTAAAATATCCAAAACTTTCAGAGAAGTTGAATTTTATCTTTGAAATTTGATGAAAAATTCTGTGAAACAATTAGCCTTTAGTTACATTCCAAAAAAAATATTAATTTATTTAAAAAATATATTTCATTTATAAAAATTATTAATATTGTACTAGGACCTGTGGGCGGCTTATGGTTCGGCTTTGCCCAGTTAGTGTTGGTTTTCATTTTGTAAATCCAATATGAAATGGTTCCAAAATTAGCCCGTTCCTCGTATCTACTGTCAACTTGTCAACCAGTAATGGATAGTCACCGCGAAAAAGTAACTGGGACGGGCGATGACGTCATATATGTAATATACAGCCGCTGGATACAACTGGGTATAACAGTCAAATCCGGGAGATATTCCAGGTTCACAAATTCGTAGAACTTATAACTAGAAAGGGCACGTCCCTATCGTCTTGCCGACGAAAGTGGCGATATCATGTGACGACTTCTTGAATTAGAAACCGAATTACAATGGTAGCTTTGTCTGAAAATCCACGCACACGGATGTTTATATGGTGCGACGGGCAAGGCGCGGCGGCAGACATGCTTTCGAAGCCGGATTCTCAAATTCAACCACGCAAACGCTACGGTATTAATAACGTTCGATTTAATTATTCGGTTGTAGACGAAGCAACAAAAATTAATTAAAACATTTTATTAAGAGCGTTTAACCAGCCAGCGGACGAAAATCCACATTTCGTCGAAAGTTGTTTTTACGATCATGCAGGGCGGTTACAACGAGAAAGATAAATTTATCTCTGTACCATCATCATCATCATCATCATCTGTGGCTCTACAACCCAGGTCGGGTCTTGGCCTCCAGCAGAACCTGCCTCCATGACTGTCGGTGTTGTGCTGCGTTGCGCCAGTTTCGGATGCCGATGGTGCTTGCATCCTTCACCACTCCATCCAGCCATCGAAGCTTTGGTCTTCCAACTCTTCTCCGACCCCCAGGTGCACCATCCATAATTCGCTTTGGAATATCTCCTTCGCTCATTCTCTGGATATGTCCAGCCCACCTGAGTCTTCCAGTTTTGATTTCCTTGGAGATATTAGGGTCCTCGTAAAGATCGTATAGCTCCTGGTTGTATCTGATACGCCATTCTCCATTATCACAGACTGGGCCGTAAATCCTTCGCAGCACCTTCCTTTCAAAACTTTCTAGGGCTCTGTACCAGCTTTTTAAAATTATAACTCAATATCGATTTTATTTCATTCCAAATTTGCTTTAATTTATACCTACATCCAAAAACGCTGAAAGGCGTGATGATAAAACTACTGTGATGTACTTTTTGTTATTATTTTTTGATTATAAGTATTTATCATTTTTCAATAATGTCTAAGTTAAATAAGAATGTTAAAAAAATCTGAAATATTTTGTTTATAAGTGCGCAAATAAATACACAAACGGACCAATTTTCGTCAAGAAACACATGTACGTATATATTTTTTAGTGATTTTATTTAAACTAAAATTAAAATTCTAAAACGTGCGATACCCAGAAAATATATTGATTTATTTTACTGCACGATTATGTGATTTGAAATGGGTGTGGTATAATGCAAAATCTTTTTTGAAAATTTAACAAATCTGCCAACGACCTATGACATAACCTTATTATACTAAAATTTAAAAATGCGAATGCTGGATAAAAGAACAATCTTTCGAAATCCATTTATAATTTTTTGTGGAAAAGTGTCAATACGTCTAAAATCTGATTTAAAAATGACATATTTCTGGTTTTTTCTTAGTGCAGGTTCGTTTCTTAAATGAACATAATTTCACATAAATGTTTGCAGCGTAGCAATCCCACGGAAGATGATATTAGATTTCACGTTCGCAGTAATTTATCGGAGAAACTTTGCTTGTAACATTCTCCCTACAAGTGAATCCAAATTGAATTCTAGGAAATGAATATTCATTCCATTTATGTGCACAATGCACATATTAAGGTTCAACTCACGTTACGTTAATGCCCTCTTCCGTCGAAGGCGCTCCGACGGAGCAGCTTCAATTATTATTACTGTAGACTGGTACTGGAACTAGAGAATACTCGTACTCCGAGAAGAGCGAAGAGATGCCATCTGTTGGATATTATACCAAACTTTGGAACTTGTATGAGCGCCGAGCGTAGTGAAAATTCCCCCCCAACTTGCATTGTTGCTAAATTGCTTGCGGAATATTATACAAAGTAACAAATTGTTTTTATTATTATTAAACTTCCATCTACCGCATGTATTTCTGTGGTTTCGCCGTACTTCAAAGTTACAGCAATATAATTTTCTAGGAAGTTCGGATTTGAGGCTTTGACAGTATCATTTCCCGGGTTGTTTTCCATCTCATTGTGTTATTATAATATGAAACCAAAGTAAGTCTCTCATGGGGTCTTTTTTAATATCCGGAAAGCTTCTAACTCTTCAGGGGCTTGCGTAATGGGACGGAGAGGAACCAAAATATTAAATGATATAATATATCGCGAACCATATTTGCCGGTGCGATGAAGATAATTGACTGATCTGATACAATAGGTCGCATTATGCAATGTAAACTCTCGCATAAGTTGGAAGATCGCTTTACATGTTCGGTTGCAATCATTTGTTTGAGCGATTATCTTTCACCGTTTAATAATCAATTTGAAATAGTTTTATGTTCTTAAATAGTGTTGCATTCTTCTTCTTTCGTATGGTAGACGGTCAGAGGGAGACATCTAGGTCTGCGAGCCAGTCTAGGGCCCTGTGGACCTCATCAATCCCGCCGGGGAATCAATGGAGCGGGCATTCGTTGGTCTACACCGCACCGCATTCACACATCGCCGACTTTTTAAAGCCCCATCTATGCATCATGTGAGCTAGGGAATGCAATCGCGACTCGAGATCGCAAATTCGGGATCTCGCGAGATTAGAAATTACAAACTCGCGAGATCTCGGAATTTTCAAGATCTCGTTAATTAAAAGAAAATATTATTTGAAAAAAAAAAACATTATTCTTTAATATTATCTAGTTTGTAAATAATTAACAGTTTTTTTTTTAATTAAAATAATCAAAAGTACGTGTAAACCTTTTGTAGACCGGGATGTGGTTTTGAGAACGGTTTTGTATAACTTGCATTGAGCAGTCAAATTAACTGCTTTCTTGAAGTATCTCCATACCGGTAAATGACTGCTACACTCAACATACACTTGATCTGGATTATTTTTCGACATTTTAAGGTATTAACAACGTAAGAATCCAAAAATTATGTTTATTTAACTGACATAAACAATAAAAAATGCATAATTTAAGAAAAAGTAATGACCATAACTGTAAAACTAAAACAAACAAATGGCTGCCTGCACGCACGCAAGCATCTCTTTCTCACTCACTTAACACAGTTTTATATTATCTGTCCCGCTCGTTATCAGTCGCTCTTATTCGTAAATAGTCGGAATTGTTTTCTTTCTTCGATCGAAACTCCCGCCCGACCGTCAGTCAGTCTGCGCACCATTCGCGCACCGAGTGGACGTGTGTAGCGTCGCTGACTACTGCCGCCCAATCCCGTCGATCTCGAACGGGATCTCGTCATATTATGCTTCGGGATTGATCCCGAAAAATGTCACGAGATCGAGTTACCGCGAGATCAGGATTGCATTCCCTAATGTGAGCACAACGGCTATGGGAGCACCTTATCCTATTGATAGCGGACCAGAGTTTGCAAGGCAATGAGAATCCAGGTTGCCTCAGTGTTGCATTTACAGCTGGTGACGAGTATTCTTATGTTTTATACTTTCGGAAATCACATCTTTCTCATAGGTTTTATTTAAGTTACATAATTTAGCAAACGAATGCACAAATAATATCGACATTTTTAACAAAACCAATTCGAAGTTTAAAACAGACCTAAACAATGGTTCACGAAGAAATGTTTATCTATTGTTTTTTAGATATAGTCTGTCAAAGACAGTAGAAAATATTAAAACTGGAACTACTAATTTTGTAGACTGGCAACACCAATTTAACTGTCAAATATTTTTTTGAAGTACAATGACACTGAATGTATAGAACTCAGTAAACCACATTTTAAAAAAACATTTTTTCTTCATGACATAAATTTGATTATAAGCTGTTTTACAAAGCGATTTGCTTTAATTTTATTTAACATAAATTTGAATTTAACAATATATAGAATTGAAGAATCACTAATGGTGAGTTTAGTTACACTACTTTTAGATCTGAATGAGTTAAATGTATTCAGATCTAAAATTAAAGATACGATCTAAAGCCCAGGCAACGCTGTGTTCTTAATCTAGTATTCACCTCACTATGACAAGCCTGTGTCGAGGAATAATTTTATAAAGTAATAAAAATAACACAAAATAATATAGGTATTGAAATAACAATAAATATTGTTACATCAATGTTGCTTACAGATGATAATAGGTACCTACTAAGCTAAAGAAAGCTAGTACATTAAAACGAAAATATAGGGTGACCATGTGTTGAAATTTGATTTGAAATAAAGAATGCTATTAATTTAAAAATATCTTTTTTATGTGAAAACCTCACAAGAGTACCAGCTGCTCCCGTCTTGAGCCAGTGAGACCATGGGATTCCCAATAGGGGTTCGTTGTGAGGCTGAAGGTAGTGGGGAAGGAAAGGAGATGGGGAAGAGGAAGGTGGGGAAGTACTTGACTAATCACGGAAAAAACACGGCTGAAGCCATTTCAAGCAACGATTCAATTCTGAATGGTGGTCTTACACCAGGGCGATACTGAGAGTATCTTTCACCCTGGAACGGGCCGCAAATAAACTATACAATATACTTTTTTTCGTTATTTGTTTTTGGGGTGTTATGCCGTGTTATAACATAACATGTAACCGTGCATAACACCCCAAAAACAAATAACGAAAATGCTTTTGGCCGTGAAAATCTTAAAACTTATCTATACAATGTACTGTCTTAATATGACATCTTTAATTATGGCCAGAATAAACTCCATATCCATAATTGGTTTTATTCCGGCTATACACCTACTACATGTGCAGACTGATAAACTGTATACTGTCGATTTCCCGAAGAGGAATACATAAACAAATATTGATTTTAATAAATTTATTGTGAAACAATACAAATTAATCAAATAAAATTTTCTTGCCCTCGCCGGGATTTCAACGCGCGACCTCTAGTCTAGAGCCTCACCCCTCGGTCAAGGAGGCCGTCAAGCTGAAATTAAAGGAATCAACAATGTCTCAATAGAAATAGGTAAGTAGGTATCTTTTACTTTTTAAATCTTCCTAAATTCGCTAAAAAAATGTTTTCGTTTCTTTTCATTTTTATTAATCCACCTTTTTAATCCCGTCGCATTGTTCTTATTGTGCTATTTTTCTGTGATCATTTTTGGACATACTACATTAAAATATTTAATCCAGATTAGCAGATTCTGAACAATTTATTTATTTTAAATTCAAAGATTACGGATATAGGAACAATAATAATAGTTTATTCCAAAATGTTATTTCGAAAAATTAGACATGATAGCCATCCAAAGGTACATGGAATGAAAACAAAAATGAAATGAAAAATATTAGATTAAAAAAATGATGCAAATAGCCGTTCATTGAGAATTTTTGATCGCCTCCCGTCTCTAGAGGGCCATCAGGGGGGACTCCATCCAGGCAGCCATGACAGTGATCATCCTGTTCTTCTATTTTCGTTGTCTGCGCCATAAGCTTCCCATGCGGTGGCAGAGAAGTGCTCTGAAAGAGTGCACTTGTCCCTCCAGGAACATAGGCGGAATAGTTGCCGTAAGTATTATTGTAAGCAACGCAACTTTTAGATTATGCCATAGGGATGCAGTTTAATCTACCCACAGTTCTGACATGTACGGTGATGTGCAGAATGCGTTGAAAAGTATCCTTTTGACGTCTGTACTGCAAATGTGAAATGCCTTGAAAGCATACTTCCTCTAACGGATATCGCTCTTATTTGTCTTTCCATATCCTCGATGTCTTTCAGGTCGTCTGTGATAATATATCCCCGGTATTTTACGCTACCATTTTCCATTTGCCATACATCCATTTTCAGTCTAGCCATACCGAGGTTGTTCGCATGAGTTAATTTTTGCGAATGTAAATCATAATTTTTACGTATTATACATTATGCAGAAGGTGATGGATTCGATTGCAAAATCTTCACTTATTTGGAGTAGTTTCTTTAGAGCGCTAAGTGATGGTGCTAGAAGAACTATATCATCTGCGTAATTAATATTATTTACATATACAAGTTTTGGGATAGGGCATTTAAAAAAACAAATCAGATAACAATACAATAAATAAAACAACTATACGCGAATGGACTGTTAAATCATACCCACAAAAATAAACCAATATACTAGTCCCAGGGAGAGATCGTACGCAAGTCATCGACGATCGTAAAAAACCTTGCTTTTCGTACGTCTGCATGAAAACGAAAAAGACAGAAGATAATAGAATGTCAAATGACTAATCATATTCCTATAAATATTTTGCGAACGTATGTTTCTTCTGAATCGTTTAACTAATATGATATTGCCAGTTATAAAAACAAGCAAAAAAATACTGATTTATTTCTTGAAACGCACACAATAGTTATAGATCGGCGAAATCTACAACAACTAATTTACTGTCCTTTATAAATACCATTCTTAAAGCCTTAGAAGACAACACTCAGGTTGATGTCCTCTACACTGACTTCTCCAAAGCCTTCGACAAAGTTAATCATCGTATTCTCATGGCCAAACTTTATGCTATAGGCATTAGAGACCCATTTTTTTTTTTTTTTTACATGAGCTCCACACAGGAGGCCCTGAGGAAAATAATTTCCCTCAGGGCCTATGTCATCTTTGAGGATGCTGTGTGGAAGGGAAGGAAAGGGTTTAAGGGGTGGGTAGGAATCTGAGGTTCAGTATGTCCTGGTCATCCGCCTCCAAGATCTAGACAAACCTCACCCCATGAACCCGGGCACCCATTGTTATCATTTTTTCACTCTTACTTGAGTAATAGAAAACAAAGGGTTAAAATAAATAACTTTGAATCCTTTAACATTGATGTAACTTCCGGCGTTCCGCAACGAGCCCATTTGGCCCCGCTTCTTTTTAACCTTTTTATTAACGATATCATTAAAGTTTTTTCTCTCACACGTTTTTGGCTTTTTGCCGATGACAATAAGATTCTTAAGATAATTAAATCCCATTTTGATTGTTTACTTTTTCAACTTGATATTGATTCATTTAATGATTGGTGCAAAAAAACTGCATGGAACTTAATGTTGATAAATGCAAAATGTTGTCCTTTTATAGAACCAAAAAACCTATTCAGTTTGATTATAAACTAAATAAAGTTTGTCTCTCTACTGTCACATCTATAAAGGACCTTGGGGTCACTCTGGATTGTAAACATTCTTTCCGGGATCACATTAATAATATCGTAAACAAATCACTTAAACTCGGCTCCATTCATAGAATTACCTCTGACTTTAAACATATAAATACACTTAAAACTCTTTACTGTTCGCTGGTCCGCACTCACCTTGAATATGCTAGTGTCATTTGATCTCCTTTTTATGCTGTCCACATTTGTTACATCGAATCTGTACAACATCGCTTCCTACGAGAAATTGCTTGGAGGTTAGGACTTGAAAGAGGAGAATACTCGTATGATGAAATTGAACAAACTTTAAACATTTCCTCTTTAGAAAAACGTAGAAAGGACTCTGATCTAATATGCATTTTCAAAATTATCAACGGTATTACCGACACATCTGCTTTGTTACAACTCATCCAGTTCAACATTCCCTCCCGTAGACTCCGAAATAATTTATTATTTTTTATTTATTAATTTTCAACACCCTGATGGGCTTTTACATGACAAGTTTATAATACAGAGACAGTTTTTAAATAAAAAAAGATAAACTATAAAAATATAACTAGTAAACATCATATGAAAGGTAGGTATACAGATAAATTTAAGGAAAGATAGTGCATAACAATAAAAGAGAAAGTTTCTAAGTTATAAATGGCATAGAAATAAACTTGTAGGTATGTTAGTAATTACAAAATTTACAGGTGACTAATTAAATGTGATGAAAAATACATGACAAAATGCAAGATACATAGAAAGAAAACGGTAATAGGTTTTTATATTGTAGATTTATAGAAATACACAAATATATGCAATAGATCCTATGTGATGCTCCTTAGATATCAAAATATTCTACATAAAAATATTGTTCAGATATTCCTTGAACAAAGGTAAACTTGTATTGAATACATCGATATTTGAGGTAAATTTGTTCCCTAGTGTGTGCAATCGTGAAATTGGTGCATGTGTGTGGTAGTCGGTTACAGAATTATTGTTGCAGAATAATATGTTTTGCCTTGTTTCTCGAGTAGGTACTTTAAAATCAATGAGATGCAGAAGTTCGCAACAATCTAATTCGGAGTGAATAATTTTAAACAAAAAAGTTAGATCGTTTATTTTTCTTCTGTTTTCTAGGGAATGCAATTTAAGTATGTTTAGTAAAGATGTGTAGTTAATGTGTTGAATAGGTATGTGTAACTTGAAGTTAATAAATCTTAAAAATTTGTGCTGCACTCTTTCGATATTTCTTATATGAATTTGATAATATGGGGACCAAACTATGGAATTATATTCCAACAAGCTGCGTACGAGTGACAAATATACGATTTTTATAACTTCCAACGAATCGAAGTCTTTAATTGTTCTGATTATAAATCCAAGTGTTTTCATGCCTTTATTAGTTATTTGTTGTATGTGATTTATAAAGTTTAATTGCGTATCAAACACAACTCCAAGATCCCTAATTTCTTTGACTTTTTCTAAGATTTTATTATCTATTGTGTATTTGAAAGATAGTGGAGTCTTTGTTCGACAAAATGTTAGTGTCTTACATTTATCGATATTGAGGAATAAGTTGTTTGCGACACACCAATTTTGTAATTTGACGATGTTTGACTGTAGGATTAGGCAGTCACCTATATTGGCTATTTCTTTGAATAATTTGATATCATCGGCAAAAAGCAGAACTTCTACATCGTCGAAACAACTTATGATATCATTTATGAATATTAAGAAAAGGATGGGGCCGAGATGACTCCCTTGCGGTAGACCACTAGTTGCATATATTAATTTAGATTTATAATGTTTAATTTTAACAAATAAGATTCTGTTAGACAAATAACTTGAGAACCAATCCAACAACTTGCCTCTCAGTCCTAAGGCATACAGTTTCCTAAGTAATAATTTATGTGATACTTTGTCGAATGCTTTTGAAAAATCTGTGTAGATACTGTCAACTTGTTTTTTTTTTGTAAAAGATTCTGTAATATAGTTATGGTAAAGTAACAGGTTAGTAGCAGTTGACCTACCAGAAACGAATCCGTGTTGGTTTTTATCAATTACTTTTAATACTGATGGATAAATTAAATCGAGAACAAGGGATTCAAAGATTTTCGGGAGTGCTGATTGTATGCATATAGGACGGTAGTTATGTATTGATGTTCCTCAATCAACATTCTACTAATTATGGATATCATTCTCCTTTACCCAGAATGTCGAGACTTGTCAACGCAAATCAAAGCATTGAATTTTTTGGTGTAAGCCTAAATGACTTTCGGCAGTCGTTACGCAATGTGGTTTTTTAAAGTCTTTTTAAATCCTTCTTCAAGCTACTTGTAGTTATCTTCTCTATGTTTATATTTATGTATTTTGTCAATGCTCTTCATCTATATGTAATCTCCTTTCATTGTGATCTCTCTTTTTTTCTATTCTTGTTATTGTTATATTGTTAATTGGACTATTAATATTATTATGACTATTGATACTATTATTATTAATAAATAAATGAAATTCGCAAATCACCACATAAAACAATAATATGTAGAACTCAGAACAGGTGTAATATCTAGAGAAGGAAGAGAAGGTCTATATAACTAACTCTTTTTCGTGATAAACAAACAAAATGTGTAGGTAAGGTAGTGACACTACATACTAGAGATACTTTATTAAATCATTACCACATATCTTAAACGCCATTACTAGCCACGTATTTCTGTAATAAACTCCATTTATTCCTGCTTCCTCTTTCACGTCATATTATATTCTCCTGACGCTCCTTATGGGTAAACTGGCAAATTAATTATTAGGGGTATTTTGAATATACCTGGCGTGGTGGATGGTGAAAGAAGAACCCTCGTTAATGGGTAGGTACTCCTCGATTCATGTATTATGCAGATAATGTAGATGGAGAGCCTTTAATGTTAAAGTCCCTACATAACTTCGTCATATGAGCACCGAGCACATACATACAACAAGGATACATTGTGCGGTTACAATATATCGTTCCCAAATATTGACATAAGCGAGAAGCGTCTGCGTTTGGTATCTTTCAGTTTTCAGATAGGATATATTGTTGGAACCGCTGAGTTGCTAATATCATGGAGGCCATTTTATATATATTAACTACAACAATTGATTTCTTAAAATATAATTACCAAAGAAATATGCAGTGATTGTTAGTTTTACTTTAATGTTATTAGCGACTGCTACAAAACAAGAAGTATACATTGAAAACAAATTCCAACGGCTTGGAAGGCTTTGAAGCAAAGAATGGACGGTTACCTCGAGAGTGTATTCTCTTTGGGGTAAAAATAATCTCGATGAATTTAACGTTTCAAGACCCAATCCTGTCTGATTACGTCTAAAAGGGATCGAAATGAAAGTCCAGTCTCCTTCAAAGGAAGCAATCTTCCGATCGGACCCTCCATTGATATGCTTGGTGTAACTCTAAGTGACCAGCTCAGATATGGGGGCTCCATTGAAGCCAGAGTAAAGTTAGCCTCCCAAAAACTGGGCGTACTGTATAGGGCCCGTAGATACTTTAATATTACACAATTGCTAACCCTGTACAAATCACAAGTGCGCCCCACGGCTGAATTTGGCAGCCACTTCTGGTCTGGAGCTCCAAAATACCTGAAAAATACCCTCGACTCTGTGCAGAAACTTGCTGTCCGTTTGATAGATTCTCACATCTTAACAGACGGATTGCAATCTTTAGAGCACAGGCGTCGGGTGGGAACGCTATCCTTATTCTATCGGTATTACAATGGAAGATGCTCCGAGGAACTAGCGTCATTGATCCATTCGGCACTGGTGCATAGTCGGGAAACACGCCAAACGCGTGTCCAACATTTGTACACGGTTGACATTCGTCACATGAGAACGGGTCGCTTCTCCGACTCATTCTTGTATTCAACAGCTCGGCTGTGGAATGATTTGCCGGCCTCTGTGTTTCCTCCTTCCTACAACATTCCTACTTTCTTCCTCTTCAAGACATATATTCATTCCTTCCTCTCCTCAAAAAGACCCTCCACACAGCATCTCAGATGACATAGGCCCTGAGGGAAATTATTTTCCTCAGGGCCTCCTGAGTGGAATTTGAAAAGTTCTTGAAATCTAGTTTAAGTTCGATTTAAAGTTCGTTGAAATTTTCAATGTAATGTAAGGTGAACCTCATGGCTGAAAACCCTGAGACAGTGGTTTGGCCAGTCTACCGTGGAGCTGTTCCGAGCCGCAGTAAACAAAGTCCGCATAACCAACATAATAACCAACGTCCGTTGAACGAACAGGGCACACGAAGAAGAAGAAGAAAACTTTGACTGTCAAATTAGGAAATTCTCGTTTTAGGACATTCAAATTGACGATCTTAGTTCATATTACATAAAAGTAAATATTATTTATCATATGTTTTCTGTCCCCAACAAAATCGAGTTATTGCAAACGTCGGAAGAAAAGCAAACAAATCGTTGCCTTGGAAACGACGTTTTTTTTTTAATTAGGCTATTCACCCTAAAAAGAGTGCTTTGTTGGCGTCGTAGTTAATACCAATCTCTAAAAATGAATCGCCGAAATGTACGTACGCGCATAACTTCCGAACGACTGCACCAAATTGGATAAATTTTTTTTGTTCGTTATTTTGTAGTGTTGGAGGGCGGGGGGGAGGGGAGTGGAAGGGGGGGTAATATCGGTGGTCTTGCGAAGTCACGGTCAAGACTGGGCAATATGTCGACAAGAACATTGAACAGCCAATATAAGACAAGCTTACGCAATCTTGACTGACAATGCGGAATCTTAAAGCGAAGATTTATGCTAAATCTCTATTTTAGATTAATCTTGACTACGAATCGGTTTACACCATACCTCCAAAAAATATGCTTTTGATAAATTGAAGCTTCTCCTACCGTTTCTTATGAGTAGAATTAAAATAAAATTGTTATCTTAATATACAAAACAAAGTCAGGTTAGTTACACCTTTTATAACTCAAGAACGGCTGAACCGATTTTTATGATCTTTGATTTGTTGGATCTGTATCCGCCCCGAATCGCAAAATAGCTATTAAAACATCGGAAAAATTCACGAAAAAAAATTATAAATAAAATTCTTTTCCTCATAATTTTGTATGGAACGAATTCTCATCTTTTGAAAATTGCTGCAGCAATATTATGATAAGTATAATATTAAATAGTGAGTGAATTCTAAAAATTCAAAAACGTCAAATGTCAATGCGCTGATTGTTTTACTTTTGTTCTTAAACATATAATGCTGCCCTTTTGTCTTACACACAAAATGTCAGGAGTCGAAAATGAGACAAACGGTGAACCTATGTCTGCACCCCTCAAAAGAAAAAATAAAATAATTATAATAAATCTTCCTCACACGCATAAAGAAAATGAAACGCAAATCCAGTAAATAAGTGGAAAAGTAAGAAAATCACAAAAAATATAAATCCTTACTCAACTCCATCTCTAATACTGACAAAAACAAAACACGGATAATTGCTTCATTGTGTAATTTTTAACTTAATAAAAAAACTGAATTTTATTCAGCTAATATATATTATAATAATCAACAGTTGTTGATTCTGAGGCGGTACGAAGTTCGCCAGGTCAGCTAATTTACTTTATAAAAAACATAAGCGTAACCTAAACATTTAAAAGTGGAGTGTGGAGCTAATGTAAAAAAAACGATTTCATTTCTATTACCCTATATTCATAGCGATATAAGGCACACAAAGAACACACACATTTTTAGCTTTTGACTTCCTCTTAACGAAAATACCTTGCCGGCAATAAATTGTCGTAAAAAGATGCTCGTTTACCAAAACCTTCATAAGACATTAAGTTTGCGGAGTCCATTTCTTTATAAAGTACGCGTTTAGGAGTCCCCAGCCCCGAGGATACCAGAAGAAGCTCTGTACTCTCTATCCAGCTTCCCCCGAAGGAGCGTTCTTGGCGGATATTAAAAATTCTTCAAATACCAACAACATATTATCCCCGGGCCGCCATGCTCCCAGATATAAAGGAAATGTAGCTTTCTGAAACATAAAGGAAAATCTAATATTTAATCATTTCAGTTGTAAGGAATCTTGGATAAGCGGATAATGTGAATACGTTATAGGTTCTATTGAAGGAAATATAACACATTATACATGTCAGTAATAAGTACCTACTGTATCTAACGCAAATAATGTTTTCTGAAGAAATTCTGATAATAACAACTCTGAATCGTGTACCCTATTTAAGGGCCTTTAACCAGCCAGCGGCCGAGAACACATATTTCATCGAAAGGTGTTCTTATTATCGTACAGGGCGGTTCCAATGAGAAAAATTAATCATTTTAAAATTATAACTCAATGTCGATTTTTTTTTACATGAGCTCCACACAGGAGGCCCTGAGGAAAATAATTTCCTTCAGGGCCTATGTCATCTTTGGGGATGCTGTGTGGAGGGTTTTTTTAGGGAAAGGAAAGAGAGAAGAGTTCTGGGAAGGAAAGGGGTTTAAGGGGTGGGTAGGAATCTGGAGTTCAGTATGTCCTGGTCATCCGCCTCCAAGACCTAGACAAAACTCACCCCATGAACCCGGGCACCCCTGCTCAATCACCAAACGTAGCGAACCACTTGGGGTGACCTATGGCAGAGGTGTTGGTTATAAAAAACAGGATACATGATTTTAAGTTCAAACCGTAAAATAATTCCTCCACATGTACCATTAAAAATTGAACATAACGATTTGCAAATCCTGAAACAGGAAAAATATCTGTCCTTATATACAAAATAAATAATAAACTCATACATTACAAACACAAAATTCATTAAAACGTCCCAAGTACACAAACATTTTACACGACAACATGATAACATACGTTTAAACACCATTCATACTAACTACGGTAAGCAGTCAATTAGTTACGAAGGGGGCAATTTATATAATTGCCTTCCAGATGATATCAAAAACGAAAAAAGTGTGTGCAAATTCAAAAAAAAAATTGTTCATGTTTATTCACAAAAAACAAAGTAGTGATAGTGAATAATATCGTATGGTAATATAATATCATGTAAATTTTAGTATTGCAATCTAATGTTATCTAAGGTTATGAAATGTAAAAACTATGTAATGTAAAAACTATGTAATATAATGTAAAAAGTACATAATTCAATATTCTAGTTCAGTAAGTGAAAATGTTATTTTCTTTTTTACTGGAATAAAAACTTATGAAAAAAAAAATCCAATAAAGGTTCCCGGGGCGGCGGTACCCATTCCCGCCTCCCAAATTAAAATTTTATTGCATTCCAAATTTGCTTTTTTAATTTATACCTACATCCAAAAATGCTGAACGGCGTGATGATAAAACTTTTAAAATTAAGTACTTTTTGTAATTATTTTTTTATCATAAGTAAGGTAAAACACCCTATTTCTGACACGTTAAGCTATCACTTTTTTTTCATGAATTTCAAATTTTTTTTCTAATATCACCTTTGTATTATTGAAACGAAATTTTGAATTTTTGGAAACATTGTTCAATTTCAAATAAAGAAATCTCACTTTTTGGAAAATTTATTACCGTTAAATATTTTAAATCATTTAATATGTAACACGCTAACAAAACACCTATTTCTGACATAGCAAAATCAATATGTTCCTATTGATTGACATGGCTGTTCATATTTCTGACATACAAAAATCAATGTAAATCCAATATCAATTTCGATCATACCTGCAAATAAAATGCAAAGCTATGTGGACAACATTTAAAACAAAAATCGGTATTTTGTTGATACTTAATTATTTATCAAAACATAAAATTAAAATAAAAACAACTTTTTTATACAGGGATGATAGTTAAGAGGGCATTACCAGAGAAAGCCGGAAATACGTCATTTTCAAAAAAGTTTTTAGACGTATTGACTCTTTTCCACAAAAAATTATAAATGGATTTCGAAAGATTGTTCTTATATCTAGCGTAGTTATGTAATAAATTTTTAGATTTTTTTTAATTTTTAGTATAATAAGGTTATTCCATAGGTCGTTGGCAGATTTGTTAAATTTTCAAAAAAGTTTTTGTATTATACCACACCCATTTCAAATAATGTAATCATGCAGTAAAATAAATCAATACATTATCTAGCAAAGTTATGTATTAGAATTTTAATTTTAGTTTCAATAAAATCATTAAAAAATATGTACGTACATGTGTTTCTTGACGAAAATTGGTCCATTTGTGTATTTATTTGCGCACTTACAAACTAATATATTTCAGATTTTTTTAACATTCTTATTAAATTTAGACATTATTGAAAAATGATAAATACTTATAATCAAAAAATAACTACAAAAAGTACACTATTTTAATAGTTTTATCATCACGCCTTTCAGCATTTTTGGATGAAGGTATAAATTACAGCTAATTTGGATTGAAATAAATTCGATATTGAGTTATAATTTAAAAAAGCTGGTACGGAGAATAATCAATCTTTCTCATTGTAACCGCCCTGCACGATCGGAAGAACAACTTTCGACGAAATGTGGATTTTCGTCCGCTGGCTGGTTAAACGCTCTTAATCAAAACATTGATATTTGGTATAAAACATAGCTTAAATTATTTTGTCTGTTGTTTTACGCCAACAAGGAAGTTAGTTTATTATAAAGGAGGTCGCGCAGCCGTTCTTCTATGTCAGGATTAAAAACCCCCAAATTATGATAAGTATCAACTTCTGACATACCGGTCAGAAATATGAACATGATTTTTTGGAGGCGTATCATTTTCTGACATATATGTCAGAAATATGGTCACCCTATTAAAACAGGTACCTATTACTGACCGCTCAAAAACTATCACTGATCTGCTGAAAAATATTATTTTATGTTTTAAATGCATAAATATGGTCAATACTCTATTGAAAAATATACAAAAACAATACATAAAATATTGGTGAACTGTGTCATCACATTTTGTAAAATTTGGTTTACTTGCCGAAATAGGTGAAAAAATGTGCAATATCATAAAATCACCAAAATCATATACTAAATAATATTTTGGTAGAAATGGGTGTCAAACAGTCCTTAGACTAAACGTTGGTTAGAGGGAGAGGGGAACAACTTTCTCGATGCGCTGATAGCAATATACGTAGGAATGTTACTTCAGTTGGTAAAATCGTAATTTGTGTTACATATGTCAGAAATTGGAGCAGGGTCAGAAATGTGGTGTTTTACCTTATTTATAATTTTTCAATAATGATATCTA
Source organism: Limnephilus marmoratus (assembly GCA_917880885.1). NCBI lineage: Eukaryota > Metazoa > Arthropoda > Insecta > Trichoptera > Limnephilidae > Limnephilus > Limnephilus marmoratus. Next base: position 54,001,906 of record OU862909.1, on the reverse strand, counting down.
AGCAAAATAAGAAGTAAAAAAAAACTTAAATAATTTAGCTTGTAAGACCGTAAATAAATAGACAAACTGAAGTATTTTCGTCACCAAACACATCCGCGGATCTTTTTTATAATGATTTTATTTAAACTAAAATCAAAATTCTGAAATATGCGTTTCCCAGATGATTTATTGATTTATTTTACTGCATGATTATATGATTTGAAATGTATGTTGTATAATACAAAATTTTAACAAATCTGCCAACCACCTATGGTATAACCTTATCGTACTAAAAATAAACATTTTTTCTCAAAATTTAAAACATAGCTTTACTAGATACAAGAACAGTCTTTCGAAATCAATTTATAATTTTTTGTGGTAAAGAGTCAATGCGTCTAAAATTTGATTTAAAAATGACATATCTATTTTCGGTTTTCTCTGGTTATTTTCCTCTTAATCAAAATTCATTGTCATCATAAGAACACAAAACTTTTAGATAACAATAGATATTTTCCTCCAAAACAATTTCTAATTCGAGGTTGTTCTTGAATTCAGTAATTAGTTATTAAGTAGGTTCTTAGGTATAGCAGAATATTTGCATTTCGTTGTATTTTATCATATATAATAAAGAATATCATTTAGCCACTTAGCCCAACCCCCCAGCGTTCCGTTTCACTTCTACTAGCCCGAAATCGTAGATCTCCATCGCATTTGAATTTCGAAAACATTGTTTTTTTATGGAAATATAGGCCCAAATAAGGCCTGTATTTAGATCACGAAATAAGCCGAAAAGGCACTACCTGCGATTTGTGATATTATTTATTATTTGTATTTAATTCTCCACTAGCGTAGATTCGTGAAACTTACGGGATGTACATAGAGACGCTATTACGTAATGATATCTCGTCGATACGTGTTCCACTACTATATATATAGTATCACTTAGTAATGCTACCGTTGCGCGCTGACTGGATTCGGTAGTTTCCGGTCGTTGGGCGTTCAAATTCGACTAATTTGCGGTAAAAAAATAGTTTTTTTTTCATGCGTCTAATACATTATTGGGAATAGTCTGAAATCTCGACAAATCAGTACCATTTTCAAAAATAAAATTAAAAAAAAATAATAATTTTCGGTTAAAAATGTTATATTGCAGGTAAGTAGCAGTGGCGGTCCGTGAGTTTTCAGTGAGATAGAGCGCTAAGATTGAAAAATATGACATAATTGACGTTGTTGTAGCTAAAAATTAATTAAATTTTTTTTCGAAATTTCAACTTTTTGAAGGTCTTCAAGATTCTTTCAGTCAGGGGATGCGCCGCATCCACATACTGAAAGATCTTCATACAAAAAGTTGAAGTTTTAAAAAAAATCATTTTCAGCTTCAACAACATCAGTAATGTCGTATTTTTCGAAAACTCACGAACCGCCACTGGTATGTACTTTATTTGTATTTACTTATGTGAATTCTCCAAATAAACACTTCAAATTTTTAAAATGATGACACTTAAATTAAAACAAATCCACGTACCATATTTCATGGAACCGAAGTTACAGACGAAGTGACAACCAAAATTGCTGTTTTTCGTAATTGTTTTCTGTGCCTACTCCGTGAGGTATTTCTAAACATTTTACTTTTTTCGATATTGTTATTACGATATTTTAGATTATTTGTGTTTCCTATCTATTTGCCCGAATTTACACAACGGCGAACGATACAATTTCGTAACAACCGAAGCACCTATGCTGATATTCCTCGCGAAACTCTTTCTACATTGTGTTTTTATCTTAATCTTTCTACAGTGACCAGCTCAGGTATGGGGGCTCCATCGAAGCCAGAGCAAAGTTAGCCTCCCAGAAACGGGGCGTACTGTACAGGACCCGCAGATACTTTAATAGTGCACAACTGCTAACCCTGTACAAATCGCAAGTGCGCCCCACGGTTGAATTTGGCGGCCACCTCTGGTCGGTCAAATGGGCTTTCCGTTTGATAGAATCTCCCATCTTATCAGACGGATTGCAATCTTTAGAGCACAGACGTCGGGTGGGAATGCTATCCTTGTTCTACCGGTATTACAATGGAAGGTGATCCGAGGAACTAGCATCATTGATCCCTTCGGCACCGGTACATAGTCGGGAAACACGTCAAACGCGTGCCCAACATTTGTAAACGGTTGACATTTGTCACATGAGAACGGGTCGTTTCTTCGACTCGTTCTTATGTTCAACAGCTCGGCTGTGGAATGATTTGCCGGCCTCTGTGTTTCCTCTTTCCTACAACATGAGTCTCTTCAAGACCAATGTTCATTCCTTCCTCTCCTCAAAAAGACCCTTCACACAGCATCCCAGATGACATGGGCCCTGAGGGAAATTATTTTCCTCAGGGCCTCCTGTGTGGAGTTAATGAAAAAAAAAATATATATATATATATATATATATATATATTTTCCTCGCGAAATACTTTCTACGTTGTGTTTTTATCTTAATCTTTCTACATTATTTTCCTTGCGAAATACTTTCTACGTTGTGTTTTTATCTTAATCTTTCTACATTATTTTCCTTGCGAAATACTTTCTATATTGTGTTTTTTTGTAAATTAAAAGACACGTGCAAGCTTTGTTTTATTCGCGAAATACTTTCTACGTTGTGTTTTTATCTTAATCTTTCTACATTATTTTCCTCGCGAAATACTTTCTTCATTGTGTTTTTTTGTAAATTAAACGACACGTGCAAGCTTTGTTTTATCTAAAGAAAACATTTTTGAAGTAAAACTTATTTACGCACGTTTGACTTGGGGAGTAAGCTGGTGAATGCGTGACGAGAGCGTAACGAAAAGTGTGATCGGGCGAGGCCAATGATATTGTTATTTTGGCGGGGTGAACGGTCGGGCCTTTACGCACGCTTGACTTGGGGAGTAAGCTGGTGAATGCGTGACGAGAGCGTAACGAAAAGTGTGATCGGGCGAGGCCAATGATATTGTTATTTTGGCGGGGCGAACGGTCGGGCCTTTACGCACGCTTGACTTGGGGAGTAAGCTGGTGAATGCGTGACGAGAGCGTTACGAAAAGTGTGATCGGGCGAGACGAACGGTCGGGCGAGGCAAACGGAAATTGAGAGGGAGATATAAGTTAGTGAAGTTTTACTTCAGTCGTGTGGTCTAAAGCACACTCGTTTTTTCAATTTACTTTACTGAACATTGATTTGCCATCCCCACTTTCATTAAATGGCCATCTCCCGAAATTGTCTAACCCTGGTTGGATCTCTCATTATTTATTTGTCTATGTTTCTAAAGACTTAACGAAACATGACAAGTATACTATTCGAGGAGATTTACTTTGACATTAAAAGGATTCCTCAAATAAAGTACCTACCTGGATATCCATTAATAACTCATTTTATTTATTACTAGATACATGTATAAAGCAAAATTTATGATAAAAACAGTAGTCACTAAGTAACCTGAATACATCTTTATTATTTTAATCCCCGAAGACTTTTTGGTAATCCAGAATAAAAAGAATCGACGGTAAAACTCGCAGTAAATGTTTACTCAGCTGTTGAACGAGGATATTTTTACAAGTGGGTAGGTTTTGTCAGGGCCGGATTAACCATGTCGGGGCCCCTAGGCAATGCACCTCTCGGGGCCCCTTTACCATTGGTGGACTAACGGGGGGGGGGTGAGGTTGAAGGGGCCTCCAAACGCCTCCATGTTCCCTTGATCAAATCCTTAACAAGGCTTTAAGGGGGGGGGGGGTAAGGTTTTAAAACTTTTTCTTGAATTTTTTTCTGAACGTACAACATGTCAGTATATTGAGTATTGTGTCATAATTTCAAGTAAATCGGAGCAAAACTAACGAACACAGGTAGTGCATACTGAAGCTGGTACAGCATTTATATTTTAAACATATAATTAGAAATAAAAGCAAAAAATAAAACAAAACAAATGCCAATATAAACTACACACGGCACCTTCAATCACTTCAGATACTAAGTAATGTTGCAACAAATAGAAGGAAAGAAAAGTAAAATACTACTATGTTTCTATATTTGGTTTAATTGCAGACTTTTTATTTATTATTTGTGCATGATGTGAACATTGGTTATTTATTGGGTTATAACCTAATTATTATAATTTGTTGTTTTCTTTAATGCGTGTACCTAATGTTATTAACCTGTAAATGTTCCCAATAAAAAAATTAAAACATCTTGAAAGCTAACTTTTTCCGAAATGGGTGCGGGAGTTGCTCACTAATTGAAGCAAGTCATTTTTTCTCGGGACGCGGGGCCCTTAGCCGATGCAATTGCCTACTCTGCCTTAGGGATAATCCGGTACTGGGTTTTGTGGAGGTTTTAGGGCCCCGTGAAGACGTAAGCTTGTTATACTCTCATCCCTGAAGTTTTTCAGCCACCCCATTTAGTTTTCCTCCCTGTAAGACCCGCTGCTCCCTAATACGTCATCAGTGAGTTGTGGCGAGGCGATGCCCCCGGTCCCCGGTCCGGACCCTCTCTCGGCTGATCGGACGCCGCAATGCGAGAAGCCGGAAAAGCAGCATAATAATTATTTTAAGGAAAGGCTCGTTTATTCCTTGCAAAAAAAAGCGGGACTTATCTAATATCGGAGGAACCGTAGGTAAAGCCAGGGGCTTTTTTCTTAAAAAGGGAAGTTTTTAAGAAAAAACTTTTTTTTTTAAAATCTAACTTGTTTATTTTCGATTGAGTCGGTTTTAAAAAAACATATATATTAATTACTAACAACACAATTTAGATATTTAAAGATTTTCTTTTATATTTCTCTCAATCATTTTTATTTTCTGTTTTTTTTCTGTCAATTCTATTTATTAATTTATTTTATTTTTTTCTTTTTCTGAACAGGCTCAGCATAGTGAGGTGGCATGCCAAAAAATGTATATTTAATAATGTTACTTGGTTAATACAAATATTTTTATTTTTTAAAGTTAGTTTATTTTTATTAGTTCCACACAGGAGGCCCTGAGGAAAACAATTTTTCTCAATGCCTAGTAGGGTATTTTAAGGGAAAGGAAGGAGAGGAAGTTCTGGATAGGAAAAGATATGAAGGGTGGGTAGGAATTTGGAGGTTAGTGTGTCCAGGAGTGATGGACGTATGAATCCATTCCTCCCACTGCGCTGCAAGACAATGCTTCGAGAGATTTCGGCTAGAGAAGCCAAAAGGTCTCCCTCATCCAGTCTCTCCCGATCCGGTAGGTAGGTAAACCACTTGGGGTAACCTATGACAGGAGTGTTGGTTATCCAAGAAATGATACCTGTCTCCCAAATTGAGATAATTCATATTATATGATATATAAATAACACTACAAAAAGTATATTTCCTTAGTCTTCCTCACTGGAGATCTACTAACATCTGGAGATGGACTAACAGATCCTATGCTGACTTCCATGGTTCTACTTCAAAGTTTGAGTATGCTGTTATCAGTAACTTCTATAACCATGTTTTTTAATACCTTCTAGTCAATTCTTTTTCTAATATTTTTTAAGCCAGACTCGTTGGACTTCTTAATTCAATTTATTAATTTCTTAAGCTGGATTAATTTATTTAGTGCCAGGTGGGAGTTTGTTGCAAAACTTTACAGCCAAACAAAATTCAAAGTTTCTACATGAACTCCTGCAATTAATAAATCTACATGTACCTACACGAACAACTTGACAAACATTGACATTTTATATACGTACATCTCATTCGAACTATAATTTACATTCTCCAATACAACGTTTACATAGTCTTGGTAACAAATACTTAAACAATATGGATGTATTTGATAATAATTTGAAGCAAACTTTAAACGCCATAATATGTACCAACTGTGTATTTCTACCTATCCCATAAACTAATGAGAACAACAATTTTAAACATTACCTACTTTATGCCAACTCCTATATTTTATGGACAATATTTTGTTTCTTATATTTTATGTTACCTACATTTTGTTAACGCTTATATTTTATGTAACCTAATTTTTTTTAACGCTTCTATTTTACGTAACCTATATTTTGTTTTGAACATATATTATGTTACTTGTATTTTGTAAACCCATTATTTTCACTGTAATTAAAAAATCGTACTGCATTCTATGTAAAAACCCTATGGGCGTTTAAATAAATAAATGTGCTAAGGAATCACTCTTGTCAGATTAAAAAAAAGATTTTGTATAATTTAAATTTCCAATGGGGTTGAGGTTGTCTTCCATTTAAATGTATGCTGCTTAAAGAAATAATATTAACATTATCAATATCTCCAAAAACGACGAAGTTATGAGCTTTCAAAGTAAACTTGTGTAAAAAGACTCAATAACGAAAAATTAAATGAAATGTTACAACGGAGCTCTCGGCAGCAACCGAGATGGATAAAATCAGTAGGTAAATAAATGTAAGTTGATAATTCCTGGCTCGCATTCCACACGGGAGCACCTGTCCGTTATGGCGGGGGAAGAGTGGGTGGGCTGCCCCCTGGCACACACCCACCTATTCCCCCACCCCCTATCTACCGCCCCACGAAGGCCCAGATCCCCTCCCCGCCCCCCTCGTCTGCCCGGAAAATACGGCTAGTGTTTTCATACCCAGTCGAAGTACTTGTCCGACAATTTAATGAGATTTTCAGTCTCTCAAAGAGAAGAGGTTGCATTCATTTATGTTCGGTGGGAGAGGGGATTATTTTTATGAGTTTTATCATAGCATGAACTCTGAAAATATTAATATCCAAAGATATTTTATTTACTTACTCGTGGAAACCATTTTATTTGAGTGAAAGATAAACGGTCAGTGTTTTTTTAAGACCACCGCGCTATGGTACCAACTCCTTTTAAGACCACCGCGTGCGTAAAAGAAACAATAATAATAATAATAATGAGATAATTTAAAGAGCGCCTTTATGTGTAAAATCACCTCTAGGGCACTGTAAAATTTATTATGTTCCTGGGGCTCTATGTAATTTTATTATTTACAAACCGATACAGAAAACATACTAACATGACAGGTCACTTCCGATCAACACACTCTTATTAGAAAGTTAATGCTTAGAAAAAATACGACTTTGCACGCAGAGGACACCTGACAATATTTGAAAATCTCCCACTATCACCACACAAGCGGCAAGTATTGCTTGTGTTGTGGTGGAGGATTTAGCCAGCCGAGGAACCGAATACGCGTCGCCTGGGAGCAGGGAGGGACTCAATCGCGATGCACACTCAGCAACTAACCGATGATACATGACCATTTTACATTCGCTACACTCCATTACTATTAATATAATATCAAGATTAGTGGCAAAAGAACCGTTGATATTTATTTTGAGAATTTCTATGAAATGTCTCAAAAAAGCTTACAAGCTCTTATTTGCTTACATCTTTACACAATAATGAACTCCAGTGAAAAATATTATTGCTTTAAAAAAATATATTCATACAGACCAATAAACGCTGATTCTGAATATATAAGTTTTATGTAATAATATTAAACGTAGAGTTTTAAAAAAAATATTAAGCAGAGAATTTTTAATCAGGTCGCAAAAACACGCCGTCAAGTTGGCATTATTGAAATTTTATTGGTGACGTCACTGTTCGACGTGTCGTGACGTCACCGTAAAGTCATTGTATGGGAATGTATGATATGACACAAGCCATCGTATTAATTTATTCGTTTATTTAAGTACTGTTTATAGAGATTTAGTTGTTGTGTTTATTGAAACATTATTTAGGCCTAAATAATGTTTCAAAAATAAAGGTATCTCTTATTAGTTTATCTCTATTATTGAAAATATTCAAAAACTACTGCACAAAAAATAGTAATGCTACTTTTAGGGAGAATACAAAATGGCGGCAGTTGATCAGCTGATTGCCCGATCTTATAGTAATTTTTCACACACGATTCACCATACATACGGTAGTTTTCGGGGGGTCTTGAAAAATTAAAACTTTGACAATTATTTTAACTATTAAAACGAACTCTAAAAATAAAAATAAAAATGCAGTTATTTAAGTTAGAACTGGAGTTCTCTATTAGTTATTAGATGTGAAGGTGAAGGTGGAAGATTTCGACTTTAAGGATTAACTGAAAAGGTGAGTTTTAAGTTTAGCTCAGAATTCTGCCTAGCTGTGATCATTCTTAAATCATGTGTCAAACGTATCTGCGTTTCTCATATTTTGAGAAAACGTTGTCTTAAGAATATTTGACTAATTTTCTTCAAAAACCAAACGACTGCATAGATGGTTTTTAATGAAGTCTAAAAAAAGAGTTTAAAGGAGTTTTATATTTTTATTTAAAATAAATCAAATACCGCATCATACGTTTTACTTTATAAAATTATAATATTTACATGTCTAACCAAAACGATGAAATTAGAAATATAGCAGATGTGGTCTTTTTATACAACAAAGTTGGTGAATTCCCGTAAATTTCGGCATTCTTAACTCAAAAGCGCGAATTTCGCAAGTTTCTCTGGTTTCCCTTCAATAACGAATAAATCAAATTTCGCACGTGTAGTTGTTTTGAATTACATGAGCGATTTACCTACCAGCCCACAAAAAAACCACAATAGAAAATCTGGTTATATAATAGTAGTAAAAATTGTTCAGTTTTATAATATCAAAGTTTCATTACCGAGGTCATTTTTTAAATTTAATAAACCAAGGCAACGCGACAAACTCTGTTTCATCCTTCTCAAATTAAACCTCATGCAAAATAGATTTTAGATGGCAGGATTTTTTCAGATAGCAGGAAGAGGTTGTTCGAGCTCATTGTAGATGAATGTGTTATTATTGAGTCGAACAACGAAACTCTGATGACGTGACTAGATTCCCGTTGTTAGTCAGTCAAGTCAGTTAAAAAAATATTTATAAACCTCAGCACTGAATTGTCCTAGTGAGGTTAAAAATTGAAATATAAACAATAAAACCATTTAAAAACGTAAAATAAACACTAAACAATGCTATAATAATGCTAAACCGGTTTATGGTAAACGTTGTTTAAAGGGTCTTTAACCAGCCAGCGGCCGAGAATCCAAATTTCTTCGAAAGATGTTCTTATGATCGTACAGGGCGGTTCCAGTGAGAAAGGTTAATTATTCTTCGTACCAGCTTTTTAAAATTATAACTCAATATTGATTTTATTTTATTCCAAATTAGCTTTAATTTATACCTAAATTCATCTCAAAATGCTGAAAGGCGTGATGATAAAACTATTAAAATTATGTATCTACTTTTTGTAATCATTTTTTGATCATAAGTATTTATGTCTAAGCAAAATAAATGTGCAAAAAATCTGAAATATATTAATTTGTAAGACCGTAAATAGATAGAAAAATAAATAAATAAATAAATAAAGTAAAATAAGACTTTTCGCTTGAAAATTTAACAAATCTGCCAACGAACTATGGTATAACCTTATCACACTAAAAATAAACATTTTTTCTCAAAATTTAAAAAATGTTTTTACTAGAAAAAAGAACAATCTTTCGAAATCAATTTATAATTTTTTGTGGAAAAGAGTCAATACGTCTAAAATTTGATTTAAAAATTATATGTTTTCTCTGGTTATTCCCTCTTAAGTTCTGATGGTAAAATGCTAGTTTTTATTCTGTCTCATTAAAACAAAACGTATCAATCCATTAGTGTGCAGCGCAGATTAAACAAACACTCAGCAATGTCATCAAACCTGGTGAACAGGAATCGATTCCGGGTTTTCCAATCAGACTGGATTAATTGTTTACGGTCGCTTTCCAATTAATTATTCTACAGCCGGCTTCATCCAGTCGCCACCACAGTAAGATTTTCCTCTCAGATCTGTTCATCTGGAGTGGATTAACGTCTTTCGTACACCCATTTCAAGCCTTTACTTCACTCAGAGAAGGATCAATAGGAAATTCGTATAAAGCCTCGAAGCTTTACAAAGAAAACTCTTTTCAACTTTGTTAGTCGAGACATTTTAACGGCTGCTTTTGTAAATATATTGTGTATGTTCGTAGAAGATCACATCCTGTGTGGTTTCATAAAAGAATTCTATTAAAATTTGACTATGTTCATAAAACGAAAGTTATCACGACATCGTGGTTAAAGTGAAGTTAGGCTTTGGAAGCAAATCAAACATCCAATCAAAAATACTCATTTCAGTTGTCTGGGTATGAACTGTTAGTAATTATTACGTTTACTAAACTCAAATTAGCTTTGAATTTAAGCGTAATTTTCAAAATTGGAACTGATAAGTGAGACAAGCGATAAAGTAGGTACCTATATTCAGAAAATTATTTTTTAATTTTTATTAATTAATAATTCTATATTTGAAATGTGTATTTCTTTGTTTAAATTTTTCGATTTCGTGATTTTTCAACCTTACTAACGGTGATTATCTTTCTAATTTGTTAACAAAAAATGGTAACACAATATATATAGTAAATTAATAATATTTCGTCGCCTTAGTTCTTAATTGTCCAAACGACCATTAGAAAATTTTACAGGAGGAGAAGGTTTTCTTTCATTAATTCAATGAAACATCATGATAGGTTTTTAAGATAAAGCTAATTCCGTACCTGCATATATATAATGTCATTGCGTAGCTGTAGATAAAGGTCTGATTAGTTTTAAAAATTCTTAGTTAAGTGATTAACTATCTTTTTTTATACTTTATTTTTAATTTTAATGTGGAGAAAAACTAAAATGGTCGTTTGGACAATTAAGAACTAAGGCGACGATTTGTTTTTGAAAGGCTACTGAGAAATGACACTGAGAAAAATATTTTAAGCAAATACTTTCGGCTTCACAAACGATACAATTATATATTCGTGATTGTTCTCAGGTCAGGTGTTATTTCACAATTAATTGTGGTTACAGTACAGTTGTGGTTGAGTTACCTTAACATATATTTTCGTACCTAAACATTTTTTTTTTTTATTTAGAAGAAAAGTAAATGTTTACAATAGTAATATAATAATATGTTACAATATGTTACAGTATAAGGTTTTATGGTTACCCAATTAGTAGAGAAATATTCTCGAGTCTAATTGGGGAGCTAGTCTAAGTACTTATATTTAGAACTTTACAAAAATGAAAATAAAATACTGTAAGATATTACAAAAAAATTTTTACAATTAGAAAAATACATATAATTATTGAAATAGAATATCATCAAAATATATAACTGTTCATCGATACCAATAAGATAATCTCTTGCTTATCTATAAAAATACAATGCTAGTTTTTTTTTAAATTTATGATAGTTTTTCTCACTTTTTATTGCATTGGGTAATTCGTTATATAGCTTTGGGCCTAAATATTCATAATGGTGTTGTGCAGCTGTCGTGTTGCATCTAGGTACATATACGTTTCCACATGTTCTAGGTCTTATACTTCGTATTGAGGACACTTCAGATTCTTTAAAAACTGTTAAAATAGCGCTTTTTTGAAATAGTTTTGAAACCGGTAGGACCTTAAATTTTTCAAAAAGTTCGCTAGTTGGGAAAATTCTTGGTTTTTTAATAATAACTTTGATGGTCATTTTTTGTGTTGTTACTATCGGATAAAGATTATTCTTATAGATGCTTCCCCATGCAATTATGCCGTACTGCAATACTGACTGCACAAAAGCAAAGTAAACCATTTTAATATTTGAATGACTTAGGATATTTCTTAAACGTATAAAAATGTAAGTAAGTTTTCTAATTCTTTTGACACAGTTTTCGACATGTTTCTTAAATTTCATGTTACTTTCTATAGTGATCCCTAGATATTTGACATCTGTGGTTTTCTTAAGGATTTTACACTTATCGTTACATTCTCCTCCTTTACACGAACGACTTTGCACTATCACTCTAATATTGAAGTCAGTTACAGGATCAGTAAGGTAAAAAGGTATATATGATGTTTTTTCTACATTAAGACTGAGTAAGTTATCATCAAACCATTCCTTCAATATGTTAATGTCAGCATTCGTAGCTGTATTCACTCCTGTCCATGTTATTCCTTCGATTATGATGACTGTGTCATCCGCATATGAGATGACATTTCCATTAAGAGGGAGACTGAACATGTCATTGACATATATAAGGAAAAATATAGGCCCGATTACCGTGCCTTGTGGAATTCCATATTCAGAAGTCAAGGGTTCACTTAATGAATTATTTAGTTTAACGTATTGTTCTCTATTTTTTAAGTAACTCTGGAACCAAGATAAAGCTTTGTCTTCCAGTCCAATTTTCTCTAGCTTAGCGATGAGCCTAGAATGCGACACACTATCAAAAGCCTTTTTTAGATCGATAAATATTCCCAGACACTTCCGTCGTCTATCTAAATTCCCCATAATTAGAGAAGTCAATTTTGTAATGGCATCATGAGTCCCTAGTTTAGGTCTAAATCCATATTGGTTAGAATGCAGAATTTTTTTCTTCTTCTAGAAATAGGAAAAGTCTCTTTTTAACTATTTTTTCAATTATTTTAGAAATGTTAGATGTCAGAGATATTGGCCGGTAGTTAGTCATTTCCTCTGGGTTGCCAGATTTAAAGATCTGACTAATTACAGTTTTTTTGTTATTATTTGGAAATCTTCCAACAGAAAAACTTAAATTAATGATATGCACGATAGGTATTTTTAGAAAGTCTTTAAGATTTTTTATGGTTTCTACTGTTATTCCATCATATCCCGGCGCTGAGCCACCTCTCAGTGAACTAATTACATTTAAAACTTCCGGTTCCGAGGTGGGTTCAAGAAATTGCATTTTATTTATATCTATTAAATTTCTCTCAATAACCTCAGTGGTTTTGTTAGCAGCTAAAGGGTTAATTTGTTGTGCAAGATTTTTTCCAACATTTGCAAAAAAATGATTAAATAAGTTCGCACATTGAGTCGGCTCATCTTTTACGTCTATAGAATTATCATTGTACGTCAGTTTATGAATTTCCAACCCTTTCCGTTTCTTATCAATAATTTCATTGATTGTCGACCACATTTTTTTTATCATATTCTACTTGTGACATTTTTGTTTTATAATATTGTTCTTTAGTATTCCTTATTAAATTTGTAAGCATTTTTCGATATTTGACAAAGGTATTTTTAATATGTAATTGAAAGGATTTTTTTTATAAAGTATGAATAAACGTTGTTTTTCTCGCACAGATTTCACCAATCCAGGACTAATCCATGGTTTTATTGGGCGGTATTTAGAAACTAACTTCTGTAACTTGGAAACGGTGCATGCCTTTATATGTTTTGTTAAAATTTCCTCAAAGAGGCGAGAGCTCTCTAAAATATCCCGGCTATCTAATACACACGCCCAGGATTCCTTAGAGATTTTTTCCCGAAGAAGCTCTTTATTTAGCACTAATTTAGTATATTCTCTATTTTTAATTGATTAGTATGCGTTATTGCATTATAATACAATAAGCACATATAGTGGTCTGTTATAGCACATATATATTTTTTATACCAACATAATATAATTATTAAGAAAAAAATGTTAATTCACATTATCAAATAACATTTTAAAATATGTTAAGTTAGTGATCCAATTAAAAAATAAATAAAAATTCGATAAAAAAATTAACATCGAGATTGAAGAAGACTCCGTAACTACAAAAACGATAAAAAAGCTTGTCGCATTTATTAATGAATTGCACAAATTCTGCTCGCAATGTCGTTAAATCCTCGTTTATGTGCAAATTGTAATATATTGATATAATATATATTTAATAACACTTTTCTTACAATAGAATTATCCGGAATCTTGTTGAAATAAAAGAACCCTGTATGATGCTTCTTTCAGCAGTCGTACAGCAAAAAACACTCTAAATTCAAACCATAGACGTGCGCTCCCAGCGCCCGTCTATTAAGGAGCTAGCTACCAGTAGGTACCAGTAGCTACCACATTCTCCCCCACTTAAGAGGAGAATTCCTTCCGGGTTTTTTCAATATAACCCGAGCTTGATTACAAACAATAAATTAAAATATAATTAAAATAAAATATAATTAACTCAAGTCTTCTTCTGCCGAAGCCTTCCAGCCCAAGGAGATTGCCATGGTAGTTCCTGAAACAAAGGAGACGACCCATTAGCACCTTTCCGGAAAAAGTGGGAAAGGTCTAGGTCTGTTACCATCGTATCAGAGCCTAGATCTTTACCAGATATATTCTCACGCTCCTTCGGATTCCCCTTCATACTCATCGATGTCATTTGATCCTGATGCCTTTTCCATATTTGACCGGTATCTTTTACATAAATTAAGTATGTATTTTTTCCAATTCTTTTCTTTACGATGCCTGCAACCCAGCCTTTATTTCCTCTAAAATCCCTTACCATGACTTTCTTCCCAACTACATAATTTTCTGCATGAAACTTTCTCTGCTGCAGTGCCGTAAATAGGGCGGTGCCACCGGTGCCCAGGCACAGGGCGTAGACTCTGGGGGGCGCAAGAAAGGCCAGACTAGGCAGGACTATTATTTTTTCGTTTTGCTCCTGATTGCTCCTGATAAGTTCCCGGCTCCGCTGCGCCCCAAGTGTATATAGGTACAGCTAAAAGCATTATGGGTCTAATAAACTATAAATTTATATGTACTCTGCAAATTTGGGAACAAGTTTTGGAGTCTGTTGATAGGGTGAACGTAGCTTTACAGTCGAAAAGTATTGCTATCGACAAAACCTCTGAATTAATCAAGGGATTAACAAGTCAGATTCAGAAGATTCATGAGACTGTAGATAAGTTTGTGAAGAATGTGAAATTGAAGACGATTTTCTGTAAAAACGTAAAAAGCGAGTAAAAAGACACGACCTAAAAGAAAGCTCAGACACCGGCTACGATATTACACCACAGCAAAGTTTTAAAATTAATATGTATAAAGCAATTGACGCAATAAAACCATAAAAAGACGAGAGAACAGTTAATTTACATTTCCCCCAAAATCCACTTATGACTGTTTTTGGTTATCTGCCATTTTTAAGAGAACCGTTAAGTGTACAGATATTAATCTAGTCTCAAATGAAAAGTTAATTAAATTTACAACAACTTTATTTGATACTAGCTTTTTCCCGCGGCTTCGCTCGCATGGTATTAGGGGATTCCCACTCCGCCTCCACTCCCCCCATCAACCCCCCACCCCCACCCCCTCCACCCACCCTCCCGACACCACTCCCTCCACCCCTACCCCTCTTCCCTCCACCTTCTCTCACCCCACTCCACTTCTCCCATCACCCCCCTCCCCCTCCAACCCACCTCCACCACCTACCTCTCCCCCCTCCACCTCCCCCCACCCTCCTCCACCCCTCCCTTCCCTCCCCCTCTCGCAAACCCTAACCCCCTTCACTCCATCCCCCTCCCCCACCGCCCACCCCACACCCCCTCCCCCCTCTCGCATTCCACACATTCTTTCCCGGTACATTCAGTCTTCAAACTGCTCGCATGCCACCTATTACAATTTTTTATACAAATTTCATAATGGCAGAGCTCAACTCAAAATAACGAACAACAAAAAAGAATTATCCAATTTGATGCAGTCGTTCGGGTTTACGCGCGCATACATACAATTCTGTGATTCAATTTTAGAGATGGTTATTAAGTACAACGCCAAAAAAGCACTATTTTTAGGGTGAATTGCCTGATTAAAAAAAAAAAAACATCGTTTCCAAGGCGACAATTGTTTTCTGACGTTTGCAATAAATCGATTTTGTTAGCGACAGAAAACGTATGATAAATAATTTCATAACGCCAGAGATTATTCATAACGCCAGAGATTATTCATAACGCCAGAGCTTTCCAATATATATAGCCTATAATAATCACAAATGATGTAGCTTTCTAATAGTGAAAGAATTTTTAAAATTTATTCAGTAGTTTTTGTGTGAAAGAGTAACAAACATACATCCATACAAACTTTCACCTTATTAATAATTAATTAATAGGAAGGATAATATTTGACGTGGGATGCGTATTTCAGAAATTATTTTACAAAATATGTGACCAATTCGAAAAAATTTCACTTTTTGGAAAAAATGGCCTATTTTCGAAGAACTGTATCTTGGAAACCAATAGCTGAATATAGCTCGCTTTGGACTCAAATTATAGCAAATTTAGTTTTCTTTAAAAGTATGTATGCTGACTTTACCGGTCAGACCCTTCCTTCACTGAGATATTGAGCAAAAACTGAAAAAAAAATCCGAAAATTTCTTGGTTTTTTGGGTCCACCGCCGCTCGCACAGCACTTTCGAAGTTGCAATTTTTTTTAAACTGGTTTAAGTCCTAACAACCTATAAAAAATTCAGAATGACTGGATCTTTTGCAAGCACAACCCCCTTTTCATGTTTAACTTGACTGGACTAATGCGATTTTATCAGTTGAACGCGACATAGGACGGTGCCTGTCGTATGAAAAGGTTATCAACGATTTTGCAATGAAGAAAGCGCGAAAAATAAGTCTTTAAAAAAGTTTATGGCTTGCTTTAAATATTTACTATCTGAACTTATTCATTTGTGGTCTCATTCATTTGTGTATTGTGTAGTTATGAATAATCTTTGGAAATATTTTCGAATAGACGTTTTTTCACCAATTCATACTTAAATGCAATTTATATTATGCTATGCTACCTTCCTTATTCAAAACTACCACACCAAGTACTTAAAATTAAATTAATTTAGTACCCTGCAAGTTTCAGTTTACTGAAACTTTGCAGGGTATTCTTCATATATATAAATGAATCGCTAAATATAAGCGCAAATCTCGACATCAGCTGAACTGATTTCGCTAATTCTTTTTTTAGAACATTCCTTGAAGTACGAGGATGGTTCTTACGGAGAAAATGAAAATTGCGCAGAAAATTGGATAATTTCAGAAAACCCGCACATTTGAGAGTTCGCGTATTTGAGAATGACATTTTGCAAAACAATAATTGTTAAATCAGGATTCTATTCTTGAAAATCTTTAAGCTGATAAATTTACTTAAAGTAGGTACTCCCCTAATAGTTTGAATCGAATCAAGAATTTTAGATATTTTAAATAGGTACCTATGTTAGGTACCAAATTTATTATACATGAAAATTGGAAATTTTAATAAAAATTGTAAAAGGTAGCACGCGGGCTGTTTAAAAACTGAATGTACTGGGATTGAATATGGAATGCAGTAGGAAGGTGGGCGGGACGAGAGAGCGGGAAAGGTAAGAGGGAAGGCGAGGAAGGTGGACGGGGAACGCGGGAGGGGAACTCAAAAGGGTGGTTCGCGGGACGGGGAAGGGCGGGGAGTGGAGTGGGGAGAGGGAAGATGGAGGTGACGGAATGGGAACGCGAGAGGGGAAGAGGACGCAGGAGAAGAAGGGGAGGTGGAAGGGGAATGGGACGAATGGGAAAGGACACTCAGGGAGAAACAATTTCTTTATTAAATGGCTTAGCAACGCATGCCGGGACCAGATAGTTTCATTATAAAAGTATGAAGATCAAAGTGGCCCAAAAATTAAATCTCAAGCATCAGGGTGGGCAACGCATTTGCACTAGCAATTTTGCACACCAATAACAATTCTTACATTTATACAATTATATACATAAATCGACTACCATAATACGGGTATGTGCCTAGCGTGGTAGTCGAATCACCTGTAAAAACTGTATAAAAGGTTATATGATGAATAAAGAAAAAAAAAACTAGTGAACTTGCGTTTGAGTTTTAGTGAGTTAGACAGAGTGGGTGGTATAATAGGCGAAGGGTCCACATAAATAGGGCGCAGTTATAGAAGCTCGCACAGGGCGCAGAAAAGGCTATTTACGGCACTGCTCTGCTGTTCCCTCCTATCCAATATTTTCTCCTTTACCTTCTCAGACATACACCTCTCCCCCCTTCTTTCTGCAATTACTGGTGAAATTAAATCAAAACCCGACCTTAACCTTCGTCCTAACATGGCTACCGCAGGTTCCACACTACATTTGTTAAATTTTCCTAAATTATTTGTTAACACATCTCCAGATTGTGATTTCAGCGTATTTACATCTAAACTGTGTTCACCGATAGAACAAAAATTATTTTCATCCTGAAAATTATTAGCACAACTAATAATAATACCAAATAATTCCATAAAATCTCTACCAATAATTAAATCAGAACCGTTTTCAATAACAACAAATTCGAAACATTTACTTATATTGTTGCAAGTAACCTGCAAATTCACTTTGCCGCTTGACTTTAGTGGATTATTATCGTAATTTGCTAAGTGCAAATTACATTCCATTAAATTAACATGTTTAAAATACAATTTATACAAACGTTCGGGTAGAGCGCTAATCCCCGCCCCTGAATCTATCATAGCTTCGAATGAAATATCATTTAATTTCAACTTAATTATATATGGTTCAACCCTCTCATTAATATTAGATACAAATTTTTTTCTTTTTTATAGAAGAAATATTTCTACAGAATTTTGCTATGTGCCCTTTTTGTCCACACTTAAAACATTTCAAATAATTATTGTTAGCCGCCACCTTACAATCCGATTTCATATGTCCTAACTTATTACAATTAAAACACCTTTTCTGTTCCGAAACTGGTTGCTTCAATTTTGGCTTATTTTTGCTATCGCGCGATGTACTTCTATTATGATATGAATTGACAGAATCCCTTCTCTGTTGACTTTTTGATCTAGAACGCGAACTAGATAATTGATAAAACACCCTTTCTTCTGATTTTATATTAAATTCTGATCATTCTAAACACGATGCAATAGTAACTAACTTTTCAAACGTATTTTTTTCGCCTTCCACGAATAAACGTTCCCTAATTCTAGGATTTTTAATGTTGCAAATGAATAAATCTTTCAAGGTTTCTTCAAACCTTACCCCAAACTTACAATTAATCGACAAACTTTTCAATCTTGCAGCAAATTCTTTTACGCTTTCACCAGGTTCATTGATAACATTATAAAAACTTGATCTTTCTTCGTACAAGGAACTAACGTTTTCACAATAATTACCTAAAAATTCGCATAAAATTTCTACCGTCACATCATTAATATTTTTAGGCGTTACCAATTCTATTAATAATTTAAAAGTTTCCTCTTCCAAAGCGTTTAAGAATATAGCTCGTTTCTTTTCGGCAGTAATCTTTTCATCATATAAGATAAAGTAATTCTCCAATCTTGCTCGAAAAACCCCAAAACAATCCGTCTTATGACTGAAAGTCGCTAACGGCTTTACTTGAGCCATGATTTGCACACAAAAAAAAATTACAACAATTCCAAATTTGCTCTAATTCAATATGTAAGTCTTAACTTAAATATGTTGCTGATGATCATCCCTCCATCAGCTCGAAATTAATCATCCAGCCCCGGCTACTGAGATCAGCTCCCTGCTCCCTTGATGGCCCCTGGCACCTTCTCAGCTCCCAGCAGTTACCAGGAACAGCTCCCTGCCACTTCTTGTTGCTCCGGTTGCTTCTGGTCAGGATCAGCTCCCTGCTGCTCCTCGATACTCCGCCTGATTCTTGACCCTCTGGTACTCCCCGCTGCAGATTTTCTTTATGAAACTCGGCTTGTTCGGCTCTCCGCCGATTTAACAGTTTCCGTTCGTCACAGCTCTTCCAGTTTCTCTTTTCAGCTCCCCGCTGAAAAACTTCTTCATCTCGCTCTCAAAGACACCCACAATCCGGTTTATGTTGACTGATGACTGTTTAACATCGCAAGACTCCCCGTCCGTAAATATTTCACAGTACCGCCATTATCCCAAAAAATCTCTACGAATTTCTTTAAAAAAACATTGTGAATTGTCTTCTTGTCGCGTAAATTCTTTTTAATCCTCGTCGCCACTGTAATATATTGATATAATATATATTTAATAACACTTTTCTTACAGTAGAATTATCCGGAATCTTGTTGAAATAAAAGAACCCTGTATGATGCTTCTTTCAGCAGTCGTACAGCAAAAAACACTCTAAATTCAAACCATAGACGTGCGCTCCCAGCGCCCGTCTATTAAGGAGCTAGCTACCAGTAGGTACCAGTAGCTACCACACAAATGATGTTCAAAAATTTCACACATCTATTGACAAGTGTACAATATTAGCAACAAAAGTACAAGAAAGATTACTCAACAGATGGTTATGCATTCTTATACAACAACAAAAAATATCCAATTTCAATAATGATCCTCGACATACCTCCCTCCTATCCTAGTACATTCTTATAACGAAGAAAAGGTGCAATTAATTAAGCAATCAATACATACATCCCTCACAACAAATAAAAATACCTAAACTTTATAAACAAGATAACTCAGCGTACACAGTTACCTAGAACACAATTCTAGAGACAAAAAAGTATAGTCGTAATCAAAATTACTCCGCCAACACACCTTCTCACTTCAAAAAATGGATAACCCAAAAGTGTGTTTCTTTGCCGTGTGTCTTCCGTTCTTTTACGGGTCCGGAATATAAATGTAGGAAGCTCCTTCCTGCTCCGTGTTACTTAATTTGAAGTACCCTCTCGCCACTTGGAGGTTCCCAGATCAGCCCCTAATGCTCCCAAATTGACCATTAACCCACCACCGGGCTGCTATCCGCTTCCTGCCTCCTGCCTCCTTCCTGCAATCTTAACCCCGGTAGAAACCTAAAACTTCTCGAATACAGTTAAAGAAAATTCTAATTAAAGTTTTTGTATTTGAAATGGATCAGAGGCGTCTTTTTCGCATTCCAAATTAGGTCGGGCACAAAGCTTGGACTTAAGTATTTTATAATTTACAATTTTTTTAGATGGTTTAATTACTTTTCTGTCTATTAAAATCTAATTAAAATTTTCTAATATATTGCGCCTGAAGTGAAAATTATGGAATTCTGCAAAGTGTTTTATGGCTGTACGAAATATGATATTAATCGGTCCTAGACAAAATAATATCATATCATCAAATATTCCAGCGTGCAAATCAATTAAATATATTCGCTGTTTATATACCAAAATAAAATACTGTTTATGAAAGCAGGTGACAGGTTGATATCAGCAAGCAACTCTTTTAGATTTTTCAAACGCTATTAAAAATATTTAAATCAAGAGCACAAACATAGCAAAAAAATAATTTTTCGCTCACAAATGGATTTTTTCGCAAACTGTATTTTTGTACACTTTACAAAAACTAAAAAAGCACAATTAATTAGAAAAACGTATTTAAAAATTTTTTTTTTTCGTTAAAATACAAAACTAATTATCAAAATTTTATACAACTTGGCCAAGTGACCTGTTTTATATCTATATATATATCCCTGTGATGAATCCCTGTTTCCCTTGGTGACGCCATAAATTCAGAACGACTTTACCTACTTCATTCATTTTTGTTTGTTTTATAATAATTTTTACGGAAATAAAAATTAAGAAAATTGCACAGAAAATTGGATAATTTCAGAAAACTTAACGACTATTTTAACTTCACACGTTCGCACAGTTCACGCGTTTAATGAAATTGAATTTAGCAGGCTGGGTTTTTTTGTGTTAAAAGAATTGTCTATGGATTTTTTAAATTGTAGATATTTTAAATAGATGCCTGTGTTAGGTACCAAATTTGATTAATTGTTCTTATAATACACAAAAATGACTATTTGTAATATACGAAAAATGAAAAATTTAATTAAAAAATTTGTAATAGGTGGCAGGCGAGCTATTTGAAAACTGAATGTACTGCGACTGAATATATGGATTGTGGGAGGAGGGTTTGCGGTACGGGAAGCGGGAGAGGGGAAAGGGTGGGCGGGGAAGGTGGAAGGGGAACGCGGGAGGGGAATGGGATGCGGGAGGGGAACGGGGACATACGGGAAAGGACATGCAGGGAGGAAAAATTTATTTCTTTGAATATGCCATTGCAACGCATGCCGGGAACCAGCTAGTACATATATAATTTTCAAATTACATGAGAGTGCCCATTGTAAACTTTTAAATTGAAAGCGAAAGCTAGCAGAGAAACCGAATTTAAAACAGAAACAAAAAAAAACAAAGGGAAGCGTTGGCTAAATAAGGATGCCTTGTTGCCCTTCCTCTTTCCTTGGCAAACATTTCGAACAGCGTCACTAATGTCCAACATCTACCTTAATAATAATTTCGATAAAGCTTTCAACCAGTTAATAATAAATATCTTCTTCTAACACAGCAAACTTATTTTGTGGCACCATTTTGATTTAAATTAATAAATTACTTCGTTTTTAATAAATGTTTCGTGAGCAATGCTCACTTCTTCAGAGTATCAATAAAAAACCCTGAAGAAGTGAGCATTGCTCACGAAACATGTTGGTTTTGTAAATAATAAAAGTGGTAAAAACGAAGTAATTTATTAATTTAAATAAATATCTTCATAAAATCGAAAAAATCACCCGGCGACAAAACTACGTTAAAGACTAAAACCAAAACGTTTACAGCGGTTAATTAATTCAAATGAGCTATGAAAGTGTATGATTTGAATTTGGTTTTCCCGTAATGATCATAATGTGTATTTGGTTATCCCGTAAGGATCATAATGGTTTGATTTTACATTTTGAAGGAATGTTCAGTCAAAGCCTCGCCCCAGGCCCGACCGCCCTCAAAGCGCCCAAGGAAGGATTCTTTTAGGACTCCCCGCGGTGCCTTCTAAATAAATTGAATGTAGAACTTTATGAATTTAAAAACATTTCTCATTGTAATGCCTTAAATTTTCTTTCGTCTCGGGTAAAGATTTTTCATCTTAGAAAACCAGGACTCCGGTAGGTAGGTACCTCCTTGTAACGAGAAAAAAAATGATGAGTTAATTTAACATTTTTTTAGTGCACAGTGTAACACATACTCATGCATAGAAAACAGCCGGGTTAAATCTTCCCCACAGGAAAAACTAAACCCTTTCACACGCTTTTTCACAAATGATCATCTAGTCAATTCACGCTATACAATGGCACTTTATAAGTATAATAAAAACAAAATAATACAAGAACAACATGTCACCTACCAGAGACCAAATGGGAAAATAATTCACCGACTCCAGATATTTTCATATCAGAGGGTTCGGCTCGGTGGAACTCCTAATTGGACCTATAAATCCTACTGATCCCTCAATATAAATATTTAAAAAATCTTTTGTAATCCTCCACATGCATTTAAAAGAATTGATTTTTGCATTTTATATACATTTTATTTTACTGAAACTATTATTATTGAAGCTACTTTTATTAAATCGGTTGCTAGGCACATTTGCAATTTTATCATGTTGACATTGCTGTTTAGCTTTTGTCATTGACATTCAGGGTGCATCACTACGTACGAGCGTTTAACCAGCCAGCGGACGAAAATCCACATTTCGTCGAAAGTTGTTCTTACGATCGTGCAGGGCGGTTACAATGAGAAAGATTAATTATTCTCCGTACCAGCTTTTTAAAATTATAACTCAATATCGAATTTATTTCAATCCAAATTAGCTTTAATTTATACCTACATCCAAAAATGCTGAAAGGCGTGATGATAAAACTATTAAAATAATGTACTTTTTATAATTATTTTTTGATTATAAGTGTTTATCATTTTTCAGTAATGTCTAAATTTAATAAGAATGTTAAAAAAATCTCAAATATATTAGTTTGTAATTGACTGTATTGGGACTGTATTGTAACTGAATGTATTGGGACAGAATATATGGAACGCGGTAGGGGGGTTGGAGGTACGGTGGAGCGGGAGAGGGGAGAGGGTAGGGGAGGGGAACGGGGATGCGGGAGGGGAACGGGGATGCACAGGAAAGGACATGCAGGGAGAAACAATTTGTTTCTTTGGAAATGGCATGCCGGGAACGAGCTAGTTTACAATAAATATACTTCAAATTAAAAAACTCATTGGTCTTATTTGCAAAAGATTTACGGCTTTGAAGTTTTACAGGAAATGGTAATAATAACAACTTTTACTAACGTATTATTTTATTTAATGTTAATCCGGGAAAGCGTTCCATTCTCAGCGTAAGAATATTTATAGTACAATAGATGACATTTTTCATTAAACATAAAAACTGAAAAAATATATTTTTTATTTTTTTACTTTATTTATTTATTTATATAAGGTATGTTTACATTACATTATTCGATGCCTGTCTCACTAGGGTATACCTGTTTTGAGACAGGCGTAGAGGTACATAAACCTCGATTACATTGAGCGAGTTTACAAGCTGCTTGCCGGCGAATTCTCTATCTGCTAGTAAACCTTTTCAGTGTAAAATCGCTAGTTAGCTAGTACATATGATCAGTGGCGTAGCTAGCATGGGTGGTACCCGGAGCGGATGTCACCCCCAGGGGAGTGGAGTCACCCCCCCCCCCCCCTCCTCGCCCTATTAAAGTGAAAACACTAATTTCGACTTCATACAATTGGTCCATCCTGGGAGGGGGGTGGCTAGAGAATTTCAGATTTATCCACAAATATAGGCTAGGTTCGCCTATAAAAAGATCTAGACACAAAATTCGGGGCATTCCACGAACATATGAAAGAAAATAACAGACCGTGTTCATGTATACAATACTTTGGTGACAATATCCTTCGTGAATTTCCCGGTCGAGTGTCACCCCCCTGTCGGGTGGCACCCGGGGCGGACCGCCCCCCTCGCTACGCTACTGCATATGATTACATTGAGCGAGTTTACAAGCTACAAGCAGGCGAATAATGTTGGAATTTCGGAAAAAGTTGTTAATCTTTTTTACTCCTACCATCATGTAGAATCACCTCCCGAAGTTAATGCACTTTACCCCCGGACACCCTGCATAGAGCGTGCTAGCATTGGCGCTACTTGCGGCCAACGCCAAACCCAAAACCTGGAAAGGACATGCAATAAACAGGCCGGCGACTAGCTCACACAGCCGGCGCGAGCAAGGTTCCTCTTAAACCCAGGGCGAGTGTTTGTGGTTCGCTTGTAAATTCCTACTCCCCTTCCTTTCCTCAAAATATCCAGGTCTCCTTCCTCAATCAGAACACAGTAGTTATGCACGAAAAAGGGTTTATTCATTTAAAGGTGAACAGGATTATACACAAGCCAGCCTCGGCACTAAAACACATGGTTATTTGGCTAACTAAAATGCTATTGTTCT
Source organism: Limnephilus marmoratus (assembly GCA_917880885.1). Taxonomy (NCBI): domain Eukaryota; kingdom Metazoa; phylum Arthropoda; class Insecta; order Trichoptera; family Limnephilidae; genus Limnephilus; species Limnephilus marmoratus. The sequence goes on along the minus strand of OU862909.1, from coordinate 53,976,888 downwards.
ATCAACTCTCTCTCTACGCGTATATAGTGAAGTTAAATGTCAGTTCTTAGCACACAGAGGGGAAGGAAGGTTCATTTGTACTCACAGGCAGGATATAGGCAGTCGTCAGACGGGTACTGGTTAGGCGGGAGCTTCTTGAGCACAATGCACAATCAAAGTAAAACATCGCGAGTTCAGTTTACGGGGAGCGCAATCACGGGGACACAGTTGTTATGCCGAAGGTCGGCCGAGGAATGAATACGGGGAGCCGCTCGGCGCTTGGCTACGGGCGCCGCGCGGCGCGGGGAGAGGGGGGCGGAGGGCCTGTGCAAGGGGTCAATTCGCTATTAGCTCGCACGGGAATCAATTCCGTAACGTAACAAGCGTTTTAAGGGACGTACTTGACTCACTTTAACCAGTGATTCCTGACATTATTTGGGGTAAAAAATGCAATCGAAGTTTTGATCTCCGGTTTTTTTTTATGTATTTAAAAAAAAAGTTCTTCTAAATTTCAAAATCTACCAACAAAAAATTCTTCCACATGTCTTTGCTGGTCACTTAGCCGAGTAATCACCCAACCTCTCACTCCGACCCTAACTGTCCATTACCTACTACTTTTTTAATGTTTTATATAGAAGATTAACTTATTATTTATAGATACCTAAAAATTCGTTAATTTTAAGGTTAAGGACAATTCCTTATCTTTAAGTAGAATCTGAATCGCCCCTCTGAACTATATACTAAAATCTTACTCCACGCTTCATCCGAATAGCTGCAAATTAGTCCCAAACCAAGATTAAACGCATCCCTCTGCAAACGACTATTTTAGCTACGAACATTTATTTCTGCTTCCTGAACTTGTGAATTGATGCTCCCTGGCTGACATTAGATATATTTTGGATTTCCTCCCCGTCCGGCTTCCCCCTGACGGCCTAACTACTAACTGCCCCCTCAATTTCCCGGATGATGTAGGATTTACATTATTTTTGCTCCGCGCAGGAGTCCGTACTTACATATTTTTATAGGTCAGTACTTGCCGGAATAAACATTTCGCAATAATCGACTGATCGTGATAATTTTTAATTTATTTAAATACTTACCTGTTCCATTAAACTATAAAAGTGGCCGAATACAGAAAAACATCAGGACAGATAACAAACATTGAATAAATTCACGTAGATTTGGAAAAAATAACTACAGTTTGGCAAGAAAGTGTAGAAAATAAATGATGGCGCTGCGATCGTTTTCTAGTTTTAAATGGCAACACCAAGATGCCTCATAAGACAAAGAACGTATGTTTAAAAAAAACACTTCTGTAAAAATGCATATTTCATAGCGTATTTGTATTTTCAAAAAATTTGCACAAAAAACTGTAATTTAATAGAAGCAAAATAAAACAAAGTTTTAAGTGGGCGTTTATTTCGATATAAACACGTAGGTACTTAAAAATTTAAGTCTATTAATTCAACACCCGACATGTAATTATTGTCTTTGTCCTCGTGTGATTCTTCTTCTTCCGTATCTTCATCTTCATCTAAACGCAGTTCATCGATATCATCATATATAGTACTGCCTCGTGCATAATATTCTGCCTCAATTTTCATCACCTGTTTGCAACAATTTTTCCAATCATCAGCACTTATGCTATTACATAATGCCCATTTACCGTTTTCCCGCTGTTTCAAATTTTCCATCTGCCTTTTCCCCTTCCTTGACGATTCGTCTTACCGTAGATTCAGATTTACCTGTGTGTGAAAAATCATTAAAATTATTATTATAGAAGGGAGTTTTAAAAACACACACTAGATAATATTCACTTGGAAAGAAAAAAAGAGAAAACGAGAAAAAAGTAACTTTTCTACGAGTTTAATATAATTTTTTTTATTGAGTTATTCCCTTTTTCCTGTGGCCGCATATTAACTGTCAAAATGAAGTGTCAAAATCGGATTTTTTTACCATAACCTCAAATCAGATTGAAATGGTTATTAACGCTCAAAAATTGGCATAAATCTTGTAATACTAATGAAATTTATTAAACAAACTATACTACGTACCAGTCATTTCTGCAGTTCGTTTGTAAACATCTTCTAAACCAACAGAAGCTTCTTCGCGTGATACTCGGCTAGGCAGCGTTGAAAAACGCAGAATATAACCCCTCTTGTATCACTATGTAATAATTTATTCATTTTAATTAGATTCAGGCAAACAATGAATAAAAATATTATCAAATCAGCGATATTCTACTCAGATTTAAGACTATAAATCAACCGTAACACGCGGTAACATGACAGCCATAGGAAACGTCATATAATTTGGTGTTGCCATAGTAATGAACACGTTTAGTTCCAATTGATTTAATTTCTACACTTTCTTGCCAAACTATACATAATCTTAAATATTTATTAAAATATCACACCCGCATTACAGTTTTGGTCCTTCGAGCCGGATTTTAACTATTCACTTATAATCTTCGATTTTCTTATTATTTATTTTGCGAATATTTCAAACTTTTCAGTAATGTACTTATATGTAATGTATAACCTTGTACATTGATTGATTGTATGCAGTTGAATAGAGTATAGTTACAAGAAGGCTATAAATACGTCAATAGTATTTAATAATCAATGGTAGCAATATACTATTCTTCTGCACGGATTCTACATAATTTAAATAGCATATTTCACTTCATTATAACCATTCCACAAAATTATTATGTAATTATTTCACATGTTTGTAAAAGCACGTAAAGGCGTAAATGAATAAATAGAAAAAATTGTTCAACTAATAATAAAGATGATAAGACGAGGAAATGAAACATCATACGTATAAATGGTACACATGTACCATATGTACATACATCTACTGAAGACATCTTGGATTAGAAGAAGAGTAAATGCCTAAAATGCTGATAAATATTATGTAAAACAATTTAACAATGACGTGTGTAAAAGTAGAGTATCTAAAATTCATTCTAAGTTTTCGACACATTTTTCAACATGGCTGACGTGCTTTCCTCGCATTGACGGTCCCGAGTGCGAACTTCTCTGGTAACTTTATGTTGTACGTGAGCTGGGCGGGTGGAGTAGTAGTGAGCAGTGAGCAGTGAGCAGCTAGCACCAACAACTGTACCAATCCCTGTCCGTAGGTACATCTGTGTGCGACCCGTCCCCGTGTCGGCACGGGAGCGGTGTGCTGTGTGCTGTGTGCTGTGTGCCGTGTGCCGTGTGCTGTGTGCTGTGCGCGACCCGTACCCCGTATCGCGGAGGCTGTGTGCGTCTGTACCGAGTTCAGGGTTAGGTGCGGGGGCGGGGGCAGATCAATATCTCCGGCAGTCGCCATGGAAACGCGCTGCTGCGCTCGGCAGACGAGCTTACACGAGCGCTGCCGAGTCGTGCGGTTCGGTTTCCAAAGAACCCAGTAGCTTTTTGAAACTTTGTTTTTTGCGGAAGAAGGTATTCAAGAAATTTGTATGTAAATTCGCATTTCCTAAAGGATGGTATGCGTAATATTATAAGAATTAAAAAGTGAACCAAGTTCTTGACAACACCCTGTGAAGGTTTTGAGGATAGTTGAAACTTTAAAATATTAGATCAGACAGATCGGTCAATAGCGAACCAGTGGAAGACAAAAATAGAGATGGACAGAATACGTGAAAGAGGATTGGAGCAGAATGCTCGTAAACCGAAGGATAAAGGCTAGGGACGGGACAATGTATTTGTAAAGATGGCCCAATCTTCGCCACGACTTGTTTAAGATACCGCACGGCAGAACAGATGTTCAAGCACAGCATGACAAGAGGAATAGTGCCATCGAATAAAATTTCAAATACATTTTTTAACACACATTATAATATTCATGTACAAGGTATTTGAAAGAATACAAAATAATTTATTTTTTTCTAAATTTTAAAATAGGTGTTCCAGCAATTATGTTGAATTACAACACTCTATGATATGAACATGCTTAAATTTTAAATGATAAATGATGTAGTTGATAGTCCAGAATTGCTTGCATTCATAAGCTTTCGGATTCCACTAAGTAGTACTAAAAGTCGGGATTTATTTCAGTGCAGAAATTGTGAGACTAACTACCATATGTATTCCTCTTTGCCCATAATACTAATGAAGGGAAATAATTGTAAGTCAGTGGACATCTTCAATTTATCACTAAACAAATGCAAAATGTTGTTACTGAGGCTCTCAGCCATGTACAATAAGTATTGCATTATTTTAACTACTCATATGTAAAAGCCCTTAAAAGGGGCATTAATAAATAAATAAATAAAACACTAGATATATTAATTACTCAATCAATTTGGGAGGCGGGAATGGGTACCGCGGCCCCGGGAACCTTTATTGGATAACCAACACCTCTGCCATAGGTCACCCCAAGTGGTTCGCTACGTTTGGTGATTTAGCAGGGGTGCCCGGGTTCATGAGGTGAGGTTTGTCTAGGTCCTGGAGGCGGATGACAAAGACACACTGAACCCCAGATTCCTACCCACCCCTTAAACCCTTTTCCTTCCCAGATCTCTCCTCTCCTTCTTTTCCTTAAAAAACCCTCCACGCAGCATCCCCAAAGATGACATAGGCCCTGAGGGAAATAATTTTCCTCAGGGCCTCCTGTGTGGAGCTCATGTAAAAAAAATACACTTTAAATGACGTTAAAACTTTTTGATTTCCTGCCCATCTACTCAAATGAAATTTTAAGAATGTTACGAATAGAAATCTTATAGGTGGATCTGTAAAAATGTATCTTCTCCTTCTCGTGCCCTATCCGTTCAACGGATGTTGCCGATGTTGGCTATCATGTTGGCTATGCGGACTTTGTTTACTGCGGCCCGGAACAGCTCTACAGTAGACTGGTCTTAGGTTATTCAGTCATGCTGTTCTCCTTCTTCCAGGGCCCTGTCTTCCGGCAACGTTTCCCTGCATTATGAGATGCAAGATCTTGTATCTACTTCTCTGGATATCACATGTATTGAAGTTTTAAAAAATGTATAAATCTTGTAAAAGTGGATAATAATTCACCTGTCAAACAATAAAAAAATAAATTTAAAAATACAACGCCGAAATATAGCTCCGTAATGATGATGCGAATGTTCTGAAGATTAGCAATAACAGAGCTCTTGAAATAATGTCGTATCCAACAAAACTATCAATGTTGAGTTATTGATGTAATAATTTTGGGCATATTAATATGCATCTTTTGAGGTAGGAATTATGGTAATACATGTTTTTTAGGCCTGGTGGCAGCCTTTTGATGTTTGTTTTGTGGAAGAATGTTGTATAATGCCTTTATCAAAATCACGGCGCATGGTTTAATTTATGGGCGTAAATGGAGAAAACGAACGTCTTATGGCTCCAACTAGAAAGCCTCCAAAGCCAAAAAGCTGAAGAATGCAGGAAAGTAGAATTTATCCAGAAAAAACATTATTGAGCCTGCTTTTTAGCCGTTGAAACAGTTTTGTGGAATAATGTTGTACGTTGATCTCAAGACAATATCTAGAATGTAAATGGTTTCATTTATTTAAATCGATTTTTTTAAGCTGAAATACATCAATTACATGTGTATTTATGTTAGAAGAGCATTTTGCTTTCTGTAAGGTACAAAGAGTAAAAAAAAAACGTTTTGTGGAATAACGTTGTATATGAAATTGTTCATATTCCACAAATTCAGCGTAAATTCTAGTAATAAACTCTAATTTAATTGCTTTTCTAGACGACTTTTCAATTAAAACTTTTAAAAATTCTATGTTTTATGCATTTTAGACATAAACATAACTGGTTTCGTTTTTTTCAATTTTTCTCAGAACAAGAATATTGTTGGATACAACATTCTTCCGGGCAAGGGCTCAATTGTAAATAATAATTGTATTTCGTGACGAAATAATCAAATCCACCTGGTTACAATTTCTAAAGGTACAGATGTGAACTGCAGTGAATGGAGAGAGCAGCGCCCCTATTTTAGGGTTTAAATGTTTCCTATTAAAATTCTCATCACAATTTTGAGAGTTACCGTTTGTTTCCTTCGAGGTGTATTGTTGGGAAGGGGAAATACAAACAATGTGTGTAATCTGATTTAAGACGTTCAAAGCCTTCCGGGAAAGACTGGCGAGAAAAATTGTTTAGTTCAAAGTCATTGGAGCAAAGGAAGAAAGAAAAATATATATCAAATAAATAATGAAAGCATTGAGTATTCAGTATAATAGGTATCGCCGACGTAATATAAAAATAAATAAAATGTAGGTGTTGTTATCGGTTCCATGACAGTTGATCCCCCGACAGTTGGCCCCTCGACGTACTTAATGTAATATTTAATTAAACCTCCAATCGTAATATTTAATTAAACCCAAAATTGTAACATTTAATTAAATGAAGACAATATCTTATCGGGCTAGAGCAAATAGAGAACTGCTTACATTAATAAAAATACGGAAAATTTCAAATCTACGTCATATATTTCGAGGGGAGAAGTATCACTTGCTCCATTTAATATTGAAAGGCAAGATAGAGGGTCGCCGAGGGCCTGGTAGGAGACAAATATCTTGGCTGCGAAATATACGAGAGTGGACCGGCATTAGAAGTATGGAGGAGCTATTCCGAGCAGCGCAAGACAGAGAGACATTTTAAAGAGTGATCGCCAACGTCAGGGGGACCTGATACGGCACGCAAAGAAGAAGAATATCTTTTTCTGATTTTTATGTCTCCAGATTTTCGATTGAGTTTCGCTAATATTGTCTTCATTTAATTAACTTTTACAATTTTAGGTTTTACTCATAAAGTTAAAAATAAAAATTCTTCCTAGACTTACAGAAAAGTCAATAGATGTCGCATAAATGGATAAAAAATTATCCAGACACTATCTAGATAGCATTTAGTCGAGTTTGAATCTGGCAATCATTCATAAAAATAGCAGCCAATAAAATATGCGTTAAGAAAATGAAGATAATGTTGGTAGTTATTAGTCGAAGCACGATACAGTTAAAATGACCGAATCGGATAGAGATACCTTAGCTCAATTGGTTAGCTGTGGCTGGGTTCGAGTCCCAGAGGTGTCAATATCTTTTTCTGATTTTTCTGTCTCCAGATTTTCGATTGAGTTTCGCTAATATTGTCTTCATTTAATTAAGTAAGTATTATAATTTTATAATAAATATCATATCGGGGGGTATCGGGAAGCGTATTTCCAAAACCTATACCGGTTCAGTCGCTTTACATTTTCAATATCAAAATTTAAATATTTATAAATAAAAATATTAATTTCTAATATACACATTGGAAAGATCATTTTATCTAGATTTTAGAACAATTTTTGTTTTGGCAAAGTGATAAAAATTATCAATATAGAGGTATATTTACAATATATGGGAATAATATTAAAATTTAAATATTTAGAAATAAAATTATTTATTTCTAATACTATACACATCAGAAAGATTATTCTATCTAGATTTTAGAACAATTTTTGTTTTTGCAATGTGATAAAAAATAACCAATATAAAGGTATATTTAAAATGCAAATTGTCGCTATCGGTATAGGTTTTGGAAATACGCTATCGGGAATCAACCGTAGCGTCGCGTCGGGTCACCGTTATTACCATTTTAAAGTGACATTATTTTCTGTACACAGTCCTTTTGCTAACCTTAGGAATTATGTTATTTAGTCCTTTAGATACGATGTATCGAATCGAACGTTATTAATACCGTAGCGTCTGCGTAGTTAACCCAGCTACGAGAGCATGTCAGACGCCACACCATACGCGCCGCGCCACAAATAACATCTGTGTACGTGGAATTTCACACAAAGCTACTGTTATAATGCGGTTTCTAATTCAAGAATTGCGCCGACTGATGTGTTGGGCCAACTCGTACGAACCAGCCAACGCCGATCGCCTCGGAGGTGATCCAGGGCCAACTCGAACTCCAACCTTCCAACTCGAACTTCCAACACACGAAGTACCCCTCCACACAATCGTACAAATGTTTGAAGTTGGAAGTTGGCCGTAGTGTGGCCCTATCATAAAATTTGCTTGCGGACGTGGGGATTTGAATTTGAATTGCTAGTCGACCACGGAGGCCGTCATACCTAAGACAATGGATAGGTGACGAACAAAGATGCACGTATATTATGTAACAGAACGAGAAGGTATTAGATTTGACCGGCAATATTGTCGTAATATCGTAATAATTCACCGTGAAGACAGGACAATACGTCGACGAGAATGGGCAATTCACGTCAATCTATACTGAAAATACAGAAATCTACTCTAAATTACCTATAACCTTGCACGTTTACCAGAACCAAAGAAAATACAGAATTTATAATTTGGGAGGCGGGTATGGGTACCGCCGCTCCGGGAACCATTTATTGGATAACCAACACCTCTGCAATAGGTCACCCCAAGTGGGTCGCTACGTTTGGTGACTTAACAGGGGTGCCAGGGTTCATTGGGTGAGGTTTGTCCGAGTCTTGGCGGCGGATGCGTCGTCTGCCCACCGGCTGCACGGCAGGCCGGATCGGGAGAGAATTGTTGAGGTAGTCCCTTTGACTTCTCCTGCCGTACCTACTCACTCGGAACATCGCCTTGCACCGCAGTGGAAGGGATGGATGTATACGTACTTCACTGCTGGACATACTGACCTCAGATTCCTACACACCCCTAATACCCTTTTCTTCCCATAACTTCCTCTCCTTCCTTTCCTAAAAAGACCCTCCACACTGCATCCCCAAAGTAAGGGGAATCATTTTCCTCAGGGCCTCCTGTGTGGAGCTAATCTAAAAAAAGAATCTTACTCCTGGCATTTTGTGAGGTTCTGAGAAAGTGGAAAGAATTAGAAGCCCATTCGAAGAAAGATTTTTCCTTTCCTCTCGTGGAATGTTCACGAAAGCCATTTAAAGGAATGTAGGTTTATAAAATCTCACAAAGGAATAACGCAATAAAGGCTGCTCGCCTCTCAGGTGTGCGATAAAGCAGGGAGAGTAGATCTTTAGAATAGGGGCGGACTGTGAATCAAATAGCCCTGAACCATGAAAACTGTACCAAACTGTCCTGAAGCAAAGTAGACCATACGAGTATAGGGATATTCGGATATACGAGTACATAAAGGTCGGCAAAATCGTGAACACCTAAGGGGTAAGTCCGGATTCAATTATACTGAATTTTTTAAAGTGAAAACTTCTATAGCGATGTTTTTTTTACATTAACGCCACACAGGAGGCCCTGAGGAAAATAATTTCCCTGAATAATTTCCCTTTTAATGAAGGAGAAAACACAGAGGCCGGCAAATCGTTCCACAACCGAGCTGTACACAAGAACGAGTCGAAGAAGCGACCCGTTCTCATGTGACAAATGTCAACCGTATACATATATGTTGGGCACGCGTTTGGCGTGTTTCCCGATTATGCACGGGTCCGAGGGGATCAATCTAGTTCCTCGGAGTATCTTCCATTGTATTACCGGTAGAACAAGAATAGCATTCCCACCCGACGTCTGTGCTCTAAATTGCAACCCGTCTGTTAAGATGAGAGAATCTATCAAACGGACCGCCGGATTTTGCACAGAGTCGAGGGTATTTTTCAGGTAGCCCCAGACCAGAGGTGGCTGCCAAATTCAACCGTGAGGCGCACTTGTGATTTTTACAGGGTTAGCAGTTGTGTACTGTTAAAGTATCTGCGGGCCCTGTACAGTACGCCCAGTTTTTGGGAGGCTAACTTTACTCTGGCTTCGATGGAGCCCCCATATATGAGCTGGTCCGTTGAAGGAGACCGGTTTTCATTTCGATCCCATTTAGACGTAATCAGACATGATTAGGTCTTTGAAACATTAAGTTTGTTAGCATCGGCGCTACTTGCGGCCAACGCCAAACCCAAAACCTGGAAAGGACATGCAATAAACAAGCCGGCGGCTAGCTCTGCACAGCCGGCGCGAGCAAGGTCCCTCTTAAACCCAGGGCGAGTGTTTGTGGTTCGCTTGTTAATTCCTACTCCCCTTCCTTTCCTCAAAATCTCCAGGTCTCCTTCCTCAATCAGAACACAGTAGTTATGCACGAAAAAGGGTTTTATTCATTTAAAGGTGAACAGGGTTCTACAAAACGCCAGCATCGGCACTACACACATGAGTATTTGGCTATCTCTAATTAATTCTATCATAACGGGGGAGCTTCTCTCAACTCTCTCTACACGCGTTTAGTGAATTTAAATGTCAGTTCTTAGCACACAGAGGGGTAGCAAGGTTCATTGGTACTCACAAGCAGGAGATAGGCGGTCGGCAGACAGGTACTGAGGAGGCGGGAGCCTCTGGAGCACAATGCACAATTAAAATAAACATCGCGAGCGTTTACGGAGAGCGCAATCACGGGGACACAGTTGTTATGCCGAAGGTCGGCCGAGGAGTGAATGCCGGGAGCCGCTCGGCGCTTGGCTACTTGTGTCGAGCGGTGCGGGGAAAGGGGGGCGGAGGGCCTGTGTAAGGGGTCAATTCGCTATTAGCTCGTACGGGAATCAATTCCGTAACATAACAAGTTCAACGAGATTATTTTTACCCCAAAAGAAAACACTCTTTGTTGTGATTTGAAACTCTATGAAATGGATACGAGCGATGAAAGGGAATGAGATAGAATGAAACCTTACATACCTACTTACAGTACCTACAAGCGTCGCGCTCTGTCAAGCTGCGTGCATTTGCCGCTTTGATTACGAGCTCACTTTTCAAGGCTCCTATTTTTTTAGATTGTGTGCGTGAAGGTTTCACTTCTACTTCATGTGAACTGCTTTTTATCTGAAATTTCTAGGTCAATGCAATCAAATTTAGTACGCAATCGTCATTTCATGATAGGTAATTGATATGTTTTGGAGTTGCAAAAAAACCGCTCGAATGCCAAAAATAAGAAAAGCCGTCATATTATTTCTCTCCCCTCTAGGTAGGTACGTTTGTAAAACTGGGTAGGGTCGGCTCTTCTAGGAATAGAAACAATAGTTATTAATTTGATGTCATTCAATGATTGGGCTGTCATTTAATTGTTTTAATTGGACTGACTCAACTAGCTTAGGGAATAACCTACGCCCTGGGAATAACCGTCGCGTCGGATAAGGTGGTTTTGGAATAACTTTGTCCTCCCCTGGTGGGAGCGAGTCGAGGGTTGAAGATTGGTTGAGGGGTAGAGGAAGGACGGGTAACATTTAACACCGTAGCCTGAGTAAACTCTCGCCCCACTTAATTTTCCCGTAAGAAAATCCCCGTGAAGATAGGTTTCCCTCGAAGAGCTCGGCGCTCCGTCAATATTTGTTTAAAATCTCGTCGTATTATGTGAACCCCTCCCTCTCTCCAGCCGGATCACAAGATCGTGGAGCGGTTAGTTTAGGCGGCTTCGTGTGGGCGGTAGTGTAATGGCAAACTGCGGGAAGCGGGTAGCGACTCTAGATAGCAGATACTTCCTCTCTTACAGTTGCTAGGTGGACCACGGGATACGGCCGCTGGCTGTTGCGAAAGGTTGCGAGAAATTTGAGATATTAATTTGCGCTATCGAGATGAGAGCTTTAAGGCTTGCTACGAAATTGTGAGATTTATTCAATATTTTTACGCAAGGGGTTTCAAAATATATCCAATTCAATCATCTGCCTGGAAAAACTTTCCTTATATAAATGTAAATACATTTTATATCATTGTCGCATTCAGACTAGATCTGAACAGCCAGGTACATTTTCAACATCTCCTTCCCCTCCCCACTACCTTCAGCCTCGCAACATTTCAAAATTGGGTAGGTATGCCGTAGTGTCACTGGCTCCAGACGGTTGGGAGCAGTTGGGACTCTTGTGTGGTATTCAGATAAACTATGTCATATTCGGTAGATGATTTTATTACTTACATATAGGGTGTCCGGGGGTAAGGTGCATTAACTTCGGGAGGTGATTCTATATGATGGTAGGAGTAAAAAAGATTAACAACTTTTTCCGAAATTCCAACATTTTTTTTCCCATACAAAAAGACGTACCTACTAAAAATCCTTAGTGTGAGGTACGATCTTACTTGCTGGGAGCCTACCGGGCGCCCGACTCGATTATGATTGGCCCGTATCGTAACAGCGGAAAATAATAAGTCTGGCCGCACACGCCGGACTAATTTTATCTTTATACCTCAAAACTATCCCTAATATTTGGAATTTCGAAAAAGTTATTTTTTTTTTACTTGTACTATCATGTAGAATCACCTTCCGAAGTTATTGCACTTTACCCCCGGACACCCTGTATAGGTATGTACATATATATATATATATATATATATATATATATATATATATATATATATACATCCCGCTATCATTGCTGCGTCTTCTAATGGTCCATTTTCATTCAATCCTGCGTCTGACCGTCATTCTGCGTCCGGTATACGGACGCAGGATTGAACACATGTAATTTCAAGTTTTCCCCACTCCTGTACCCTCATACAGTCCAAAAACGAAAATAAGCCAGACGCGGTATTGGTACCTAAATCAACTGAAATATGCTATTTTAGTTCAGTGCTTTGTCACCGAGCGGCGAGCCGCGGCGCTGCAGTAGACCAGCGTATATTTTTATCAAAATATACTTTTTGATTGGCTTTTATTGACTAGCGTATCGCAACTCCTACATTTGGCAACATCGCTTTTTAACAGCGTTTCTTCTGTACTCTGCGAAAACAAAGCAATCATACTTAAATATCGCACATTGCTGCGTAAGATTACATTGAAATTCAGCTACATTACCTATTCAAAATTGGCGCCAAATATGATTCCAATAAGGATGGATCTTTGTCAAACGTGTGTAATTAATATTTCAATTTCACCAAGACAATGTTGGAACAATATCGTCGTTGTTTACGCATTAAATAATAGTTATTTTGCAGATATTGAATTGGCCAAAGCTGCATTTTTTTAAAGTAATGATTTTACTTCTTATTCGCAAACTGAATTGAAATTCATTGTTAAACTAATATTCAATCACAGCATCCATGCTTATATCTAAAAATAAAGACGAAATTGCCTAAACTAATTTACTAGAAGTGGAATTTTTCTTTTGATTTCGTTTAGTTCTTCTGACTTTTCAATTTCAATTTGAGAGGTAGACATGGGTACCGCCTCCCCGGAAACCATTTATTGGATAACCAACACTTTTGCCGTAGGTCACCCCAAGTGATTCGCTACATTTGGTGACTTAGCAGGGGTGCCCGAGTTTATGGGGTAAGGTTTGCCCTTGTTTGGTCTTGGCGTTGAATGCTTCTGCATGACAGGCCGGAACGGGAGAGAATGGTTGAGGGAACCATTCTCTCTGATTTCTGACTTCTTCAGCCGTTTTTTCTCGGAACATCGCCTTGCACCGAAGTGGGAGGGATGGACTCATACATCCGTCACTCCTGGACACACTAACCCTCAGATTAACCTACCCAACCTTCATTCGCTTTTCTTGCCCAGAACTTCCTTTCCTAAAAAGACCCTCCACACGCATTCCCAAAAATGTCAGCGCTAATGTAAAATGCATATTACTAAACTGAAAATGTCCAGATCTTCAGAGACTACAATTGCACATTTATGAAAAAGCCGGAGGAAAATTTGAAAAAAAAAACTACCAAGAATTTGGCGATATTAACCAACAAAAAAATATAGATGACTATTTTTACTAACGCCGACCGGTTTCGGAACGACCGTTTCTTCCTTATGGCAAACATATAATGACTTGACAATTACAAAATAGTGGGTTGATACAATGTATTATTACTAAGGGTGGGGGCGTGTTTTGTGGTATTTCATAATGTATGAATTCATTAAAAATAATATGTAGTAGGTACTTATTTGCAGCTTGTTCTAGAGTAGTAAATATGCCCGAGGAAGACACGGCATGATCATGTTAAACAAATTCTTGAGTCAGGCCAAGCCAAAAGTCAGAAAAACAGAAGAGCGATTATGAATGTGAATTGTAAATGAGGAAAAGAAATATATACCAATACCTAGTTGTTTGGCGGTCTCTGCCTACTCCTGCGCGGAAACGTTAGGAGGCTTGATGGTTAGTTAGTTATTGGCGTTATTGCTTAACACTATTTATTACTTTTACCGTTTTATGCTTTCCCTTTTTTGTGTTTTCCTTTTTTCGTCCTAAAAGAATATAATGCATATTTTTGTTTTAACGTCCATAAAATAACCTTAAAATTGTTTCTCCCGTGACGAGAATGCATTAGTTAACTATAATTTGAAAAGATACCTACTGTCAAACGTGATAGATTTGATAAGCATTTATGTAATTCTATGTTGATTTTAATGACATTAGAAAATACTCATAATTACTGTGGATTAAAGATATTTTTTTTACTTAATGATTATATTAAAAAAATTCAACACGTGGCTGATAAATAAAAAAAGACTAGCATAACCAATTTGCGTATAAACGCTTTTTTATGTAAATTCCTCACAAAAGCCTCAGCTTCTCCCGTCTGGAGCCAGTGAGACTATGGCATCACCGATTTGGGGTATGTTGTGAGGATAAAGCTAGTGGGGAGGGGAAGGAGATGGTGAATAGAAAGGTGGGCTTGCTTTACCTGGCTTTTCAGATCTAGTCACCAAACACGGCTAAAACCATTTCAATTAATTTATTTTGAATGGTGGTCTTACACAAGGGCGATACTGAGAGTATCTTCCACTCTGGAACGTGCCGCAAATATACTAGATATATATTATTGTTAAGGAATTAATTGTGAAATAACACAAATTCGTAAAATAAAATGTATTTGCCCACGCCCGGATTGATCCCGCTACCTTTATTGCGAGTCAAGAGCCTTACCCCCAGACCACGCCGTTGTCGCTACTTACTTTACTTATTTACTTTATTTAAAAAAAAATATTAACATGCATTTTTGCTCAACTTTTATTAATTTTTTTTCATTAACTCCACACAGGAGGCCCTGAGGAAAATAATTTCCCTCTAATTGTCATCTGGGATGCTGTGTGGAGGGTCTTTTCGAGAAGAGGAAGGAATGAATATTTGTCTTGAAGAGACTCATGTTGTAAGAAGGAGAAACACAGAGGCCGGCAAATCATTCCATAGCCGCGCTGTTAAACACAAGAACGAGTCGAAGAAGCGACCCGTTCTCGTGTGACAAATGTCAATCGTGTACAAATGTAGGGCACGCGTTTGGCGTGTTTCCCGACTATGCACCGGTGCCGAAAGGGTCAATTATGCAAATCCTTCGAAGCCACTTCCATTGTAATACCGGTAGAACAAGGATAGCATTCCCACCCGACGCCTGTGCTCTAAAGATTGCAACCCGTCTGTTAAGATGGGAGAATCTATCAAACGGACCGCCCGTTTTTGCCCAGAGTCGAGGGTATTTTTCAGGTATTTTGGAGCTTCAGACCAGAGGTGGCTGCCAAATTCAACCGTGGGGCACACATGTGATTTATACAGGTTTAGCAGTTGTATACTATTAAAGTATCTGCGGGCCCTGTAAAGTAACGCCCAGTTTTTGAGAGGTTTTATACCCTTTTAACATTTTTATAAGCTTTTATGCCCTTTTTATGATAAAAAAAAAAATCATTTGGGTTCCTACATTGAAATTTTTTTTTTGAAATTTTATACAATGTTAATTTAATTTTATGTAACTAATTCATTTTTGTTCATCTTTAAGCAAAAGCAAAATAATGCCAATCTTATTGTGACACGAGAATTCCATAAATGTAATGGTTGACTGTTGAATGTTCAATGACTCATAGAAAAATAAACTATAAAAATGAAATAACTTGATTAAGATAAATAATTATCACATAATGTGCATCAATTGTGGTTCGGAAAGAATTTAGAACGATTTACGAGGCAGTTTGTTTATATGGATACGTATGAACACTTGAGATGTAGATAATAGTCGAACATTTTATTTATTGTGGCTTGGACTTTTTTGTTTCAAGTTACGATTAGTCGACGCCGATAAAAATGATATGGTGTTTTGGTGTTTTCTTCACATGTATGACCAGCAGAGCAGTACATTCGACCGGTCCATGGCCGAGTTTGGATCCCACTCAGGAGTTGTATGTTCAGTTCATCTGTGGCTAAATCCTCCATCTCGACACGAGCAACAATTTCTGCTTACTATTTTTCGTTTCATCGATTTTCAAATCACAACGGTCCTAAAGAAGTTTTTACTTTATCATAAAATCGTAATGTGAGAAAGAGCTTGGACCCAAATTAAAAAGAGAAGGTTATCTTTATATTGATATTGCGCACTTAATATCGTATTTTATTATGCTAGTGCACTGCACTATAATTTGCAAAGGGACAATACTTGGCCTAATAATATCTATTAGAGGCGGGTATGGGTACCGCCGCCCAGGGAATCATTTATTGGATAACCAACACCTCTGCCATAGGTCACCCTAAGTGGTTCGCTACGTTTGGTGACTTGGTAGGGGTGCCTGGGTTCATGGGGTGAGGTTTATCTGAGTCTTGGTAGCGGATGCGCCTGCCCACCAGCTGCATGGCAGGCCGGATCGCGAGAGAATGGTTGAGGGAGTTCCTTTAACTTCTCCAGCCGTACTCTCTGGGAAAATCACGTTACACCGCAGTGGGAGGCATGGATTCATACGTGCGTCATTCCTGGACACACTAAACCCCGATTCCTACTCATCCCTAATAACCTTTTCATTTCCAAAACTTCCACTCCTTCCTTTCCCTAAAAAGACCCTCCATACAACATCTCTGATGGAATTCTTTTTTCCTCAGAGCCTTCTGTATGGAGCTAATGTAAAAAAGTAAGATATTTTCAAATATTGTCTGGTTATTCGTAACCAGGGAATGTTTGTCTTTCTTAAAATTAAAAAAAAAAATCCTTACCTATGTTTTTATTTTTAACTTTATGAGCCCTCAAATTATAACATTTAATTATGAATATGTTGATATTTCGATCAACATATAAGTAGGTAAAGTATATTTTCGGCACGTTCCAGAGCGAAAGATACTCTCAGTATCGCCCTGGTATAACGTTGATTGCAATGGCTTTAGCGTGTTTGGTGACCAGATCAGAATAGCCAGGTACTTTCCCACCTTCCTCTTTCCCATCTCCTTCCCATCCTCACTACCTTCAGCCTCACAGCATACTCCAATTGGAGATGCCATAGTCTCACTGGACCAGACGGGAGTAATTCGAGACTCTTGCGCGGTGCTCATGTAAAAAAAAAGTGAAATCACTTCCATATTGCAGGTCACGATTCCTTTAAATTTTCTAGATTCTCCTTGTACCAATTCTCAGCATCTCCTTTCGTTCGTTGTACAATAAAAATACATTTACTGTATATTTTAAATACTGTTTTAGCCTTCAAATCTTTAAACATTTTTGGAATTTCGGAAAGGTTCACATTTCCAAATTTACTCCCTTCTATACCCTACCGTTACTATGTCACCTTTGCAATCCCTCCCTCTGCCATCCCTCGTCCTCCATCCCTTACCCTCACCCTCTCGTGTGTGTCCTTTCCCATGCGCCCTCGTTACACTCTCGTGACCCTCACCCCTCTTGCGTTCCTTTCCACCTTCCCATCTTCCCTGCTTTCTCCCCTTCCGCGAACTCGTCCCTCGTTGATATTCCCAATCCCAAATTTCCCCTTCCCCTTCCCCTCCCTCCATCACTCCTTGAAGCGAAACTAAATGAAAAACATACATATTTAGTAAAAATAATTTACCACAATTAAATATAAGCAAAAGAATAATATCTGTTGGAGGATTAACCGTGCCACTAGTGCGAACCACAACAGCACAGCATCACTATACATTCAAGGGTATAAAATTATTTAATAAATTACCCCTTGATATACGATCGGAAGAAAGCTATGAAAAATATAAAAAAAAAATTAAATTAAAATATTCTAGTACCACCTCATAAATTTAACTTATTGTATATTATATTTAGAAATATGTATTGCATATTCAGATATATGTTTTTGCCTTTACTTTAAATCATTTATTAACTAACCTATATTTTTATTACTTTTATCTGTATTTTATCATAAAATCACTAATATTTTTTTGTTAAATTACCAATATTTTTTTGTTTTAATTTAAACAAATGTAATTTTTTTTTTAGTTGTCCTCTCCTAAACACAAGCAGCTGCTTTATTAGGAGAGTGATTGAAATATTGATGCATATATTATATTGTAAAATTGTATGTAACCTTTGTTATATGTTTCAATAAAAAAAAAAAAATAAAATAAAAAAATAAAAAAAAATACATATCAAACAACTCGCACGCCACTAATTGTAATTTTTTATACAAATTTCATGACGCCAGAGCTCACTATTATATATAGAAAAATTCACGGATGTGCGCATAACAACTCACCAAAGTTTCATCGCTATCGGATGAATGCCAAAAGAAATAATTTCATAGCGCTAGAGCTCACCACAGAAACTATCGCGGGCATGCGCACGACAAATCTCCAAATTATCATCGTAATCGTATGAATGCTTTAGGTACATAAACATTCGTTTTTAAATAAAGATTACTTTTACATTAGCCAGGGGGGGCAGGAGAAATTTCCACAGGAAGCCCTGATTGTCCAGGAGTGATGGACGTATGAATCCAATCCTCCCACTGCGTTGCAAGGCGATGTGTCGAGAGATTATGGCTGGAGAGAATAAAAGACCACCCTCAACCAGTCTCTCTCGATTATACCCACCACGCAGCAGGTGGGCAGACGCATCGGTCACCAAAACCTGGATAAACCTCACCCCATGAACCCAGTTACCCTTGCTAAGTCAACAAACGTAGCGAACCCCTTGGGGTGACAGCATTTATATGATAAGCATTAATATAATTATAATTTAATTCTTCATTCATTATTAAAATAATTTTCCTCAGGGCCTATGCTATCTTTGGCGATGCTGTTTGGAGAGACTTTTTAGGTGAAGAAAGAGAGGAAGTTCTGGGAAAGAAAGGGATACCAGGGGTGGGTAGGAATCTGGGGGAGTGTGTCCAGAAGTGAGGGACGTATGAATCCATCCCTCCCACTGCGGTGCAAGGTGATGTTCCGAGAGAGTACGGCTGGAGAATCAACCAACCAATCCCTCAACCATTCTCTCCCGATCCGACCTGTTATGCAGCTGGTGGGTAGACGCACCCGCCGCCAAGAACCAGATAAACCCCACCACATGAGCATAGAATATTATAGGGCACCCCTGCTAAGTTATCAAACGTAGCGAACCACTTGGGGTGACCTATGGCAGAAGTCTTAATGGCAAGATTATCCAAATGGGTTCCCAGGGCAGCGGTACCATACCCGCCTCCCAAATTGAATCTTTCGGAAGACTACGGTTTCTTTTTAAATAATAGGTCGCAAAATATACCTACTGATTATCGTGTTGTAGTAATAAAGTCCTTATATGGTAATCACTGTCGTGATGCGGAATCAAAATGGGGAGAAGAGGACGCATATAAAGGTCCCAGCAATACAGATCTAGTCACTAAAAATAACTAATCGCACTTCAAGCAACGTTTTAATTCGGAATGATAAGTCTCAAAAAAATCCCATACCAATTTAATAAATTTTACGTGCGCATCGCCGCCGGGTTGATTAGAGTCCGCAACGTATTGGCCAGTCGTATTGGCACTTTCATATTCTATTAATAACTTTACAGTCGTCCAACCAAAAACTTGAACAAATAAGCGGCAACGTCGCAAGACGTTGGTTTGTCGTCAACATGAAAATGAATATATAATTGGACGCTACATTGTGGACCAAATTGAAGAGAATATACGCAGGATGCCTCACTGCATTGAATATGAAAGGAGTTCGGATTGGTGGAACTATGAAGGGCGTTTTTTTCGTTTTGTATATTTTTAAAATCATTATTTTCAAAAATATAAATACGTAGCTACAATCAAACACGTTAAAGCTAATATATACTTTAGTTAAAACTATGTAAAATTAAGTCCTTCAGATAGACGCAGTAATGTCGATCTGATGAAAGGACGCAGCAATGATAGCGGGATGTATATATATATATATATATATATATATATGTATATATATATATATATATATATTTTAATATTCTCCTTAATTTGAATGTTGTAAGGGGGCATACATTAAATACGTGAGTTCAAAAAGGGGGTGGGGGGGTCGGGATGTCCAGCAATATCTCACGTTACTTGAAAAGAATATATGAATTGGCCCAAATTTACATCACCAAGGGGGGGGGGGAGTGGTCTGGATTAGAAGAAAAACTGCTCACGTAATTAATGTATGCCCTCTAATGTCAGTTTAGAATCATTAACATCACTAGTTTCATGCGATGAAACTAGCATCGTATGTTTCATCACTGTTTTCATCATTTGTTTCATCTCAATTTTCATAACTGCTTTCATCAAAGCTTGCAACTCATTTTACTTTATCACCAGTTTCATCTCAAATTTCATCACTAGTTTCATCCGTGTTCCATCACTTTTTTCATCAGAGTTTACAACTTATTTTATTTCATCGTTTTTTCCATCGCAAGCTTCACACTGCTTTCATCAAAGTTTGCAACTCATTTTACTTTATCATTAGTTTTATCTCATGTTTCATCACTGTTTTCATCAGACTTCACAACTTATTTTATTTCATCACTTGTTTCATCACTGCTCTCATCAAAGCTTGCAACACATTTTACTTCATCACTACTTTCATCGCATGTTTCATCACTGTTTTCATCAGACTTTACAACTTATTTTTTTCTATCACTTGTTTCATCGCATGTTTTGTCACAGCTTTCATCAAAGTTTGCAACGCATTTTACTTCATCACTATTTTCATCCCATGTTTCATTACTAGATTCATCACAGATTTCATCGCATGTTTCATCATTGTTTTCATCAGAGTATACAACTTATTTTATTTCATCACTGCTTTTATCAAAGTTTGCAACGCATTTTACTTCATCACTAGTTTCATCGCATGTTTCATCACTGTTATCATCAGAGTTTACAACTTAATTTATTTCATCGTTTGTTTCATCGCAATTTTCATCACTGCTCTCACCAAAGTTTGCAACGCATTTTACTTCATCACTAGTTTCATCGGATGTTTCGTCACTTTTTTTATCCCATGTTTCATTACTAGATTTATCACAGATTTCATCGCGTGTTTCATTACTGTTTTCATCAGAGTTTACATTTTATTTTATTTCATAACTTGTTTCATCGCAAGTTTCTTCATGGCATCAATGTTTGTAAACGCATTTTACTTCATCACTAGTTTCATCGCATGTTATCATCACTGTTTTCATCCCATGTTTCAATACTAGATTCATCACACATTTCATCGCTTGTCAGAGTTCACAACTTATTTTATTTCATCACTTGTTTTATCGCAAGTTTCATCACTGCTTTCATCTTTCTGGGATGAAAATGAGACAAAACATGCGATGAAACAGGTGATGAAGTAAAATGCATTGCAAACTTTGATAAAAGCATTGATGAAACTTGCGATGAAACAAGTGATGCAATAAAATAAGATGTAAACTCTGATTAAAACAGTGATGAAACCTGCGATGAAACTAGCGATAAAGTAAAATGACTTCAATTTATCAATATCCATGTTCCCAAAAAATCAAGCCGACATTTATTACCATTTTACTTCAATAACACTTCAGTCTCGGAAATAAATATTCTGGTCTAGGTGATATATTTCACCTTAAAACTAATCAATATAAATGTTGTTATTCTATCACTTTTATTCTACTAGACACAAATAGACCTAAATAATTTCTACGCTTCTAATATTTTGTTTTGTAGGATCTTTTAAAATAAATTATATGCGTGAGGATTCTTAGTTTCTGTTCACATTTTTGTCTATGTATTTTGTTTTGTGTTTGTAATCCTCCAAATCTTTGACATTTTTAAAATTTATTGCAGATAATGTACGAAATAAATCTCGGTACCCATCCAATTAGGATTTAATTGTTAGTGGGGTTCACACATAGTCAGTCCCTGGATATGAGGGTCAACAAACACAAAACAAATGCAAACTCACAGTAGTTTTATT
Organism: Limnephilus marmoratus; assembly: GCA_917880885.1. Lineage (NCBI taxonomy): Eukaryota > Metazoa > Arthropoda > Insecta > Trichoptera > Limnephilidae > Limnephilus > Limnephilus marmoratus. Next base: position 53,954,877 of record OU862909.1, on the reverse strand, counting down.
GGACCTCGCACTTTTAACCTTTTACCAAAAAATATCCAAGTTGCAACTAAACTTCAGCATTACATAAAAGAGTTAAAAATATGGCTATACCACACAGATGTAAAAACTCTATTTATTTAATTTTACATCAGTTTATGTTTCTCACAAACTTTACACTTATTATTACACTTATAACTGTTATTACACTATACACTAATTATTACCTTGTACACTATTGAACACACTTTTTGTACAAACTGTTTAAACCAATTTTAATAATTTTTTTGCTTCAATACCACTGTTTGTTATTTCTAGGTACTAAAATAAAATATATTTAACTATAATATTACCCACGCACAGGCTGCGCCTTAGTGGGTTCCCATTATTTTTATTATATCTAAAATATGTAACTATAAAATGTAAAATTGGGAAAAATAAAAAATTTAAAAAAAATAAAAAAATAAAAAATCCTCAGTAAAACTAAAACAAAAAAAATCTGGGTCAAAAATTGAAAATACTTATTACTGTTAAAAAAAATGTTTTTTACAAGGTGATTTTTAGTTTTATAAATTTCGATTTTGTTTTCTTGAATGAATTAATACAAATCTTTGAAGTGGAAATTAGCCCACTTCCCGACATCCGATCAAGCTGAAACTCGGCAGATACTCGTTGTCGATGACAATGTATTCTATCATCTTTTGATGGCTCTCACCTGCACACACACAAATTTCTCTGAAATTGGCTACTAGCCGGCTCAAGAGATGACCCGAAAATTGGAAATAGATGTGTTATAGTAAAAAAAAAATGTTTTTATTATGGTTTTGGTAATCGTCCATCAGTGGGCGACCACACTTTCTCACATCTCTTTGGTTGGAAACGGGATGCATCCGAACTTTAGAACATCGAATCGACAGTAATGTTAGTTACCTCCATTTTTAGTTTTAATTGGCTTAGGTAACCTCGAGAGTGTTTTCTCTTGGGGTAAAAATAATCTCGTTGAATTTAATGTTTCAAAGACCCAGTCTTGTCTGATTACGTCTAAAAGGGATCGAAATGAAAATCTAGTCTCTTTCAACGGAAGCAATCTTCCGAACAGGCCCTCCATTGATATGCTTGGTGTAACCCTAAGTGATCAGCTCAGGTATGGGGGCTCCATCGAAGCCAGAGTAAAGTTAGCCTCCCAGAAACTAGGCGTACTGTATAGGGCCCGCAGATACTTTAATAGTGCACAACTGCTAACCCTGTACAAATCGCAAGTGCGCCCCATGGTTGAATTTGGCAGCCACCTCTGGTCTGGAGCTCCAAAATACCTGAAAAATACCCTCGACTCTGTGCAGAAACGGGCGGTCCGTTTGATAGATTCTCCCATCTTAACAGACGGATTGCAATCTTTAGAGCACAGGCGTCGGGTGGGAATGCTATCCTTGTTCTACCGGTATTACAATGGAAGATGCTCCGAGAAACTAGCATCATTGATCCCTTCGGCACCGGTGCATAGTCGGGAAACACGCCAAACGCGTGCCCAACATTTGTACACGGTTGACATTTGTCACATGAGAACGGGTCATTTCTTCGACTCGTTCTTATGTTCAACAGCTCGGCTGTGGAATGATTTTCCAGCCTCTGTGTTTCCTCCTTCCTACAACATGGGTCTCTTCAAGACCAATGTTCATTCCTTCCTCTCCTCAAAAAGACCCTCCACACAGCATCCCAGATGACATAGGCCCTGAGGGAAATTATTTTCCTCAAGGCCTCCTGTGTGGAGTTAATGTAAAAAAAAAAGTTAATATAAATACATATTTTCGAATATAAAATTTATTTTCCTTTTTGTGTAAATGAAATAAAAATACACATAAAATAAAACAGCATTGAAAAGACTAGGTTCTGGGCACACACATCACGAGTACAAAAATACACATGTTAAAATCAATATTTTTTAAACATTGTAAAGGATTTGTAAGAAAATAGAAGTACAACATTTGGTAAATAAACAAATAAAAAATTATGAAAAAAATATTCTTTAACAAAAATAACAATCTTAGATATTTCAAAAATGTGAGATGTCAATCATTTCACAGCAAAATACAAAAGGTAGTATAATGAAAGAAATATATAAAGAGTCGATTCTCTATAACAGTGTTCCGCAACCTTTGTGCCATGTTTTGTACTGAAGTACGATGGCTATACAGATTCAAAGTTTTGGATGGATTAAATCATAATACTTTAGCGACTGACACAAATAGTTGCAATCAGAACAGGAGAATGATTTTTCCGGAATATTTTAGTCAGCGCGTAGTGGTCTGCTATGAACACGAAAGTGCGTTTTTAAATCTGAATTTCTTTAATATGATTAACTGCGGTCAGAACATGAGAATGGTTTATCTCTGCTGTTACTACGAATGTACGTTTTTATCTGAAATCTAATCAATAGCAGTCAGAACAAGAGAGTGGTTTTTCTCTGCTGTGACTGTAAAAGTTCATTTTTTTATTTTATTTTATGGATTCTTTCGTAATCCTCTAACTAGCTAGGGCTTATAACACTACCATTTTATGTTTCTCAGTACTAGTTAGTTATAAACGTGAAATGGTATTGTTATAGGCCCTAGTTAGAGGATTACGAAAGAATCCAAAAAATCAAACAAAAAAAAAACAATTTTCGTGAACATGATTAGCTGCAGTCAGAACAAGAGAATGGTTTGAAAACGATTTTTTCATTATAGTGATTTTGATAACAAAATAAATATTGAAATGGTTTTCATTTTTAGTGCTGTCTCACTGGAAGGTTCCTGTGTCAAGACAGGTGCAGAGATTTTGAGACATGATCCAGGATAAGACGAGAAATGATACAAAAAAATAGTTCTTGTTATTTTTCAATTAAAAAAATAATTTTAAATTGGTGTATCAGTTTCAAGTTCTTTTCTTGGCGTTCTGTGTGTAATTTTGGGAAAAAGTTCTGGAAGAACCGTGGCTGAGAAAAAGTTGCTATTGCAGTAAGAAAAGTCGAGATGCATCAGAGGGATGATTAATATGGCAATTGACTGAGCATAGCCACTCCGCGCATGACCCAGTGGTCAGGGTGCTCCATGGTGGAGAGAGGTATGAACAGAATATAGTTGGTGGAGTGTCCCGTAGTGGACAGGATGCCCCTCCTATCTCCCGTCTTGTACAGGGGGCAGTTGTACGTTTTTCCTACAGGTAGGTCTTCTCGTTTCATGGGGACCAGCCAAATCTGAAACAGAATAAATCAAAATACCTGATCACTCACGAAAATATGTCAATTTTTAAATGTATTTAAATGGGAACGGAAAATCATTACTCACAATAGGAAATACATCATACAGGACTTTGGGCAAGGCTTCGTCAATAATATGCTCTTCTTTATCCCACCGAGCACCTTCCAAAAATAAGCCTGTAATGTAACATCCTTCAGGAGGGGGCTTCGTGAAGTTAGTCTCATCTTGAACCTGTTAAATTTATTATTTTATAAACACGGTAATTCTAATGAGGCTGCTCTATTATTCAAACAGTATGTCCTTGTAAATATGAACGGTATTTTTCTTTGTCGCATTATGATTTTACTTACTAGGTAATCAAAAGCCAGTTGGTCGATGGGTATCTTATATTTGCGGGCATAGCTCTGCTGTACAGCCGTGAGAAAGGCTTGAGGGAAGTAGAATCCGGAGAGCCAGAACACCACCGGGGGACCGTGCGTGTGCCAGTGCTGGAAGAAGATAACATATTCAAACAATACACATTTATGATGCATATTAGTTAGACAATGACATGTTTGTTTATACCTGCAAGAAGTCCATTCTCTGCAAGAAGTCCTCCACATAACTGGAGAAAGGCTTGAGGGAGGGGTAGCTGCTCTTGGCCCACAGGGCGGGGATCTTACCGCGCACCATGCTGGTCAGCACCTCTTCTGTGGATTCCGTCAATACACTGACTCCTAGAATACAGCGAATTTAGATAATGTTTAGCCATATCACCAAGTAACCAGACTAAACAGTGGTAATATGTGATGGACGTTACCCTGTACGGCACCCACAACGGCCTTGAGACTGGAGGTCATGACGTTGAGGAGGCGGGTGAAGCGGGCCGCCTCCTGCACCACCACGATGGACAGTGGAGTCATGAGGGAGGCTTCGATGTCTCCCTCGTGGGACAGGCCCGTCAGCACTCGCGGAGGGAGGCGGGCTATGACGTCCAGGGCAAGTGCCATTGCTTCCTCCTCAGGGGTTATTCCACCACCAGATGCCATTGTTTCCTGTACAAATGTAATATTGTGTTACTTTAGTATTATTTTTAGTGTTTATACCCATCTGTTTAGATCAGTGGTACCCAACCTTTTTTTGACCAGCGATCACCATGATATTTATTTGTTCTCACAAGGACCACAAATTACAATAATGAGGACTTCTTCAGCTACCTCTCCAACACTAATACAATTACGAATCAACTTTTCGATACCTTTCGATTCGGTTTTGTAGTAAAATGAACGAAGGTTTCGCTGACCACATTTTAGATCTTGCGGACCTGTGATCCACGGACCACCGGTAGAGGACTCACGGGTTTAGATGAATTAAGTCCATTGTGAAATTTAGTTAAGATGGTATTCATTATTTATTACATGGATGGTTTAATATATTACTATGTAAAATAAGCTAATAATAATTTGTAGGAGACGAACGGGCAAGATGGCAAGGGTAAGCATAATGAATAATTGCAATATTGAACATGTTAAAGGTGTGACAAGGATAAACGGGGTGGGATTTTAAAACCATTTTTTTCTTGAAAGATAAGCTTGTTTTTCTTAGTCAAACTTAGAACATTCCTTCTTGCCTGTCTGTCCCCTAAGTATTAGAGAAATAGTACTCACCAAATGTATAGCCATGAGGTCCTGGATGGAGCATGATGGAATGCGTAGATACAAAATGATTAGAACATATTTCTACAAGCATGGGGCATTTATTGATTTCAAGATAAGTATTCTATTTAACAATAATTAATGATGAATAAAAATAAAGTCCAATTGTTACTAAGGCCCTCCGTTCAAGAAGATACTTACAAACTACGTAATTGTGACGCAACTACAAGCACCCTGCTGATATACTACTTTTTAATGCTGTTCTCCTTACACGGCACTACCCGAAATATACTGAACTTGATCATTTTTCACGTGCAGCCGTGGAGTTAACACGATGTCAAGCAATGTATGACTTTTTTCCAACATCAATCGATGCCTTCTACACTAAATCCTTTCTAACATATTCTGGTAAAGTAATTCTGATAAACATGCATTTTTTTCCACTTCCAGAACAAATCTAACATTACTTCCATGTTCCGGTGCCATTTCTGTCAAAGTCAAACGAATAAGTATCAGACTGCATCAGCACTGTCGGTATCGTGATACTGAGTTGAAACCGACAGACGTCGCATAGCGCCGTGTAAGGGCACCAGTAAAATCGTACGGGGGGTACTTACTATCGGCGCGCACGGGGATCGAGTATCTTGTAAGTAGCGTCATGTACGGAGGCACTAAGACTACACGTTAATAATTATACTCACAGTTCGATCCTACATGATGATGAAGAAGGAAGCATGAAATCAATACAAATAAGCATTATTATTGTTACAGATTACAATATAAATAATACGGTAAACAACTTGTTTTTAGAGAATAAGTGGGTTATATTAAATCTACCAATAGTTTAATAAGAATAAAATTAATTGGTGTTGGTCTTCAAACCTGAGTGAGCAAAGCCGTAGACAGTAACTGTTCAGCTTCCCTGTAATGCTTGGTGATGTCTGCATTGTCATTCATACCAAACACTCCCGGAGGGGCCGTGATGGGGAGGTTGCGGGTGAAGGATATAAACTCTCCGTGCTCTTTCACCGATGGCACATAGTAGGTACCTGCAGGGAACACCACACACCCGGTAAGTAAACATCACTTGTGTTCTATCTACATACGTAGGCAAGAAGGAAACTATACCTGTTGGCTCAAAAGTGTACTCCGGATCAGTCACAAGAAGTGGATTGTAAAACTTCCTGAGGATGGTGTTGAGACATCTCCTGTCCCAGTCATCTGTCACCCTTCCTCCGTAATTGCACTCTCCTGTCAGATATCTTAATGCCACATATTGTACATCCTGAACAAACGATACAAATTAAAGAAACATGACTATTATTTATACTTCACATCGTGTGATAATTGATTGACACCAACATCGTATTCATTCAAAAACATGTTGAGTTGGGTGATGCTGATCTTGAGATCCGTTTCATTGAACTCATAGGGGATGTTCCAGCCCAGCGGACCAAACTGTCTCCTCTCTTGGACCACAGCGTGGAAGAAGCACAGTGCATACAGTAGTCTCTTGAAGTTCTCGGGCTGCTTGTTCCCTTCAAACCACTCGGGGTTGGATATCGGGTCAGTCTGGTAGGACCTCACTATATTTGCACGTAATCCTACAAATATTCAATTATGCGTATTGTATGTAGAATTAGAACCAAACCTAAAAATAAAATGTATACAAAGGAAATATATATGTAGTCAAATTCATACCTTTTGGTGGTTCATTGGTCATTTTTACACCATTTTGAAGCACATACACTGGAAAATTTTCACTAGGATAGGAAGTGAGCCATAGTCTGAAATCATTGTGCGTTGAATCTGGTTGAAATCCTTCACATATCTGCAAAATAAATGTTATGTATAAACGCAGTGTAAATATTACATTCTGAGGTCAGAATAGTAAAAACTTGACTTTTAACCATAGCACATGTATATCAGCTAAACCAGCAAATAGGAATCTAATAAATGAGATGGATTACATTTTAATAAATATATTATACTAGCTTTTTCCCGCGGCTTCGCTCGCATGGTATTAGGGGATTCCCACTCCACCTCCTCCACCTTCCCTCTCCCCACTCCACTCCCCCCATCAATCTCTTCCCCCCTCCCCCTCCACCCACCCCTCCCCACACTCCTCCCCCCTCTACCTTCCCTCTCCCCACTCCACTCATCCATCAACCCCCTCTAACTCCCCCTCCTTCTCCACCGACCCCTCCCCCACTCCATACCCATCCCCACTCCACCTCCCCCCACCTTCCTCCACCCCTCCCCCTACCCCTTCCTTCCCTCACCCCTCTCCCACATCACTCCGCCTCCTCCACTTTCCCTCTCTCCACTCCATTCCCCCCCATCAACCCCCTCCCCCTCTGCTTCCACCCACCACTCCCCTCACCCCCTACCCCTCCACATTCCCTCTCCCCACACCATTCTCCCTCATCAATCCGCTCCCTCCACCCCCTACCCCTCCCCACACCCTCCTACATCCTTCCCCTTTCCCCTTCCTTTTTCGCTTACTTGCCTCGTGCAAATAAGACGCTCGATTTTAAATTTTGCAAGCATGAGAATCGAAATATTTCTAGCGTTTATATTCCTCTTAAGACGCCAACAAAGCACTCTTTTTAGGGTGAATTGGCGACAATTGGTTTGCTTTTTTTCTGACTTTTGCAATAAATCGATTTTGTTAGGGACAGAAAACGTATGATAAATAATTTCATAAAGTCAGAAATTATTCATAACGCCAGAGTTTACCAATATATATAGCCTATAGTACTCGCAAATAATGTAGCTTTCTATTAGTGAAAGAATTTTAAAATCCATTCTGTAGTTTTTGCGTGAAAAAGTAACAAACATACATCCAGACATCTATACATCCATACAAACTTTCGCCTTTACAATATTAGTAGGACAGTAGGAAGTAGGATAGTAGGATAGTAGGATAGGAAACATGTATGTATAAAAGTAATACAAAGAACTAACTATAAAAAATCAGTTTACCTTTTCCAGCATGGGCATCCAACTACTGGCCAAATGGCAGTTTTGTAGAATCACCCAATTTCCTTTCCGCATTCCCTCGTCGATCATCTTCACAGCAATGGGACCTTGTCCTTGTCCCAAAGACAAGGAGAATAAACGGGATGAGCCAAAACCCTAAAAAATACGGACAAAATGAAAATTAACCTGCGTGACTAAAAGAGTTGTCTTACTGAAATACATTACCAATCAATTAATTCTTACTTGATCATCGGCAAACTTAAACAGGGTCCCCATGGGATCAGAGCCTGGAGTCAACACAAACAGAAGAGGGATACAGCAGTGGGAGTCATTGTAGGAAGAAGGCAGGTCAAAGAGTGGTGGTTCTACGTAGCGCACCCCCATGGTCTCTTTAAAAGATACACGCATCCATTAAATCGTGTCTTTTCTTGCATCGGATAAACTTTTATAATAATATGTATAGTGGAATTCTTACTCTCTACAAACACTTGCACAGCCGGTACCATCTTATCTTGCCTCACACATCTCATGATAAGCAGCTGTTGGAAGGGAGTTATCTTCTTATTCCAAGGCGCCGGGAAAGGAAATTCTTGCGGTTCTGGAATATTCACATAATCCTCCCAGGCCTTATCATTCCCGATTGACTGCTCTATGCCTTGGAAATTAGCAAACTCATTCAACCTTTGAAAAATTAAATAAACTCAATATATAGTAGAAAGTAACTTCAATATCAATATTGTGGCGGCAAAATGTAATGAAAAGAATTGGTACTTGCAAACTTCCGACCATGCTTTTGGTGTAAGGAAATCAACCGGGCACTTTGAAATATGTCTGGGAGCTCCCCCAGCCAACAGGAAGATGAATTCCGTTAGATCAAGTTTCTTCTCATGCAGCATTATTGTCACAGTTAGAAGTAAAGAGAACACCAATTTGTCCTAAATAATACAATATCACGCATTCATATTTTATATAAAAAACCAACAAAATATTTTTATTGCACACCAGTGATAAAGGAAAATACCTTCTCAAACAAGCTTCGGCAAATATTAGAGTACAGAGAGTATGTGAAGAACATTTGCAAAATCTCTAATCTTTCATTGATGTCATCCACTTTTTCTGTGTTTTCTATTGCATTAGAATAAAGTGTCTCGAACCAGCCCAGAGAATATTGATACATTGGATCAATACTTGAGAGCCCATCTAGAAAAATAATAATATATATAAATTAACCACTCAAGCGATAGCTACCCAAACTTGAGTAGCATCACTAATGCTCTTGAATGATAGCTACCCAAATTTGGGTATCACCGCTAAATACCCTTGAATGATAGCTACCCAAATTTGGGTATCACTGCTAAATACCCTTGAATGATAGCTACCCAAATTTGGGTACTACCACTAAATACCCTTGAATGATAGCTACCCAAATTTGGGTATCACCGCAAAATACCCTTGAATGTTAGCTACCCAAATTTGGGTATCACCGCTAAATACCCTTGAATGATAACTACCCAAATTTGGGTATCACCGCTAAATACCCTTGAATGAAAGCTACCCAAATTTGGGTATCACCGCTAAATACCCTTGAATGACAGCCACCCAAATTTGGGTATCACCGCTAAATACCCTTGAATGATAGCTACCCAAATTTGGGAATCACCGCTAAATACCCTTGAATGTTAGCTACCCAAATTTGGGTATCACCGCTAAATACCCTTGATGATAACTACCCAAATTTGGGTATCACCGCTAAATACCCTTGAATGAAAGCTACCCAAATTTGGGTATCACCGCTAAATACCCTTGAATGACAGCCACCCAAATTTGGGTATCACCGCTAAATACCCTTGAATGACAGCTACCCAAATTTGGTTATCACCGCTAAATACCCTTGAATGATAGCTACCCAAATTTGGGTATCACCGCTAAATACCCTTGAATGATAGCTACCCAAATTTGGGTATCACCGCTAAATACCCTTGAATGATAACTACCCAAATTTGCATAGCACCGCTAATGCTCTTGAACGATAACTACCCAAATTTGGGTATCACCGCTAAATACCCTTGACTGATAACTACCCAAATTTGGGTATCACCGCTAAATACCCTTGAATGAAAGCTACCCAAATTTGGGTATCACCGCTAAATACCCTTGAATGACAGCCACCCAAATTTGGGTATCACCGCTAAATACCCTTGAATGACAGCTACCCAAATTTGGTTATCACCGCTAAATACCCTTGAATGATAACTACCCAAATTTGGGTATCACTGCTATATACCCTTGAATGATAGCTATCCAAATTTGGGTATCACCGCTAAATACCCTTGAATGATAACTACCCAAATTTGGGTATCACCGCTAAATACCCTTGAATGATAGCTACCCAAATTTGGGTATCACTGCTAAATACCCTTGAATGACAGCTACCCAAATTTGGGTATCACCGCAAAACACCCTTGAATGATAGCTACCCAAATTTGGATATCACCGCTAAATACCCTTGAATGATAGCTACCCAAATTTGGGTACTACCGCTAAATACCCTTGAATGAAAGCTACCCAAATTTGGGTATCACCGCTAAATACCCTTGAATGACAGCCACCCAAATTTGGGTATCACCGCTAAATACCCTTGAATGACAGCTACCCAAATTTGGGTATCACCGCAAAACACCCTTGAATGATAGCTACCCAAATTTGGGTATCACCGCTAAATACCCTTGAATGATAGCTACCCAAATTTGGGTACTACCGCTAAATACCCTTGAATGATAGCTACCCAAATTTGGGTATCACCGCTAAATACCCTTGAATGATAACTACCCAAATTTGCATAGCACCGCTAATGCTTTTGAACGATAACTACCCAAATTTGGGGATCACCGCTAATGCCCTTGAACGACAGCTACCCAAATTCGAGTAGCACCGCTAATGCTCTTGAACGATAGCTACCCAAATTTGGGGATCACCGCTAATGCCCTTGAACGACAGCTACCCAAATTTGAGTAGCACCGCTAATGCTCTTGAACGATAACTACCCAAATTTGGATAATACCGCTAATGCTCTTGAACGATAGCTACCCAAATTTGGGCATTCCGCTAATGCCCTTGAACAACAGCTACCCAAATTTGAGTAGCACTGCTAATGCTCTTGAACGATAACTACCCAAATTTGTATAGCACCACTAATGCTCTTGAACAATAGCTACCCAAATTTTGGGATCACCATTATTGCCCTTGAACGACAGCTACCTGCTAATGCTCTTGAACGATAACTACCTAAATTTGGATAGCACCGTAATGCTCTTGAACGGTAGCTACCCAAATTTGGGGATCACCGCTAATGCACTTGAAAGAGAGCTACCCAAATTTGAGTTGCACGGCTAATGCTCTTAAACGATAGCTACCCAAATTTGGGTATCACCGCTAATGAGGTAGGTGATTTTTATGAATTAAAATTTATTTATTTTTAGCTTCCTGCAGTCACCTAATAAGTTTAGTCGCTAGCTTGATCAGGAAAAAAAACTAGCATGTTTGTTTTAAGACTATTCCTAATAAGACAAACAAAAAAACAGATAATTAAAATAAAAAAATACTTGCCAATTAGGAAAAATAATGCAGTGGCGTGTTCAGCAATTGGTTCATATTCTTTTCTTGCTTTATCTATTTGGCGTTCTGTTTCAGTTGCGACCACCTGCTTTTCGCTAATTTCATTTGCTGTAGATTTAGAAGAATTCAAAATCTAAAATAAATCATAATGGGTTATGTGAATCACAATTAACAAATACATAATAAAGATTATAATAATTTTTTTGTAATAACCTGCACAGCTTCTTCATCCTCTAGTAGAGTTTCTGATGTAGACAAAACCTAGTCAAGAAGGAAAAATAAATTGAAATGATTTTATAGTAATATTTTTTAACAGGGTAAATTACATATTGAATGGTATTTATGTTGTGAGAGTGGATTGTTATGTTTGTGTAAAAAATGATTGGCGAAGGACCTTGATTTTGTGTTACTATCACTGCTTGCAATAATAAAAGTTGCATAGAAAGGAAAAAAGAACTTTGTATGCTGGCAATGCAATCATCTGCTTTATCTCCCATCCAATAGGCACAAACAGCAATAGTCGTGAGTTGGTTTATTTTATAGTACACGGCGCAGTTATTTTGATATGTGTATGGGCGTAACCACATATTATTGTACATATTAGTGTTTAATATATTAGGAATGACTTTTGAAGGTTGTACCCATCAATATTTAACCATTGAAGAAGAAGATGTAGGTATGCAATATTACTTAATATAATATATAAACGAAACATGAAATAGAACAAGAGAGAAAATAAAATGAACAACATAAACAAAAATGGCGTCAAATTATCAGGTCTCAATGGCCAAGTGGTTAAAAGCATTTTCCGGCAAGACAGTTGTTATCCTGTCGATTCCCAGTTGCGACCGTTACCTTTCATTTTCTCTGTTTTATTCTTTTAGACACATTAATATTACCTTCTTCAATGATTAAATAATATTGATTTTTTATTTGACATGACCAAATGTAAGAGATTTATTCAGATACTAATAATAAGATATCTAAAAAAATTGGTAGAAACGGTAGTTTTTAAAACAAGCGGGATTTGAATATTCTTTTGTTAATCTAATTTATTATCTCTACTTTATAGAAAATCATATACTAACGGTGAGTATTTTCTGTTCAATCTCCTGCAGCAGGCGGCGGTGCTCGGCCCCCTGCGTGGTGAGGTCCGTCTTGGCCTGCTGCAGCTCGGGCCTCTCCTGCGCCACCACCCGGGCCAGCAGCTGACTAGCCAGCCCATCCGTCCCCAGCATGAAGTTCACCAGGGTCACCCGCACCCCCACCTCGGGCATGTAGTGCGGGTTGCGCAGCTTGGTGCTGATGTAGAACCTGAAGTCCTTGTTGTACTCCACTATGTTGTCCCCCAGCTTGATGTAGGTGGCTCCGCCTTGCTTGAACGTCTGCTGCTGCAAGAGGGGCTCTAGCATGGGGTCCAATTCTTCGCCTACATTTTCTAAAATCACCTACAAAAACATAAGAATAATTTAATATAAACAACAACAAAATATTTATATTTATTTTTTTAAGAAAGAAAAATTTTCTCAGATAGCAAATAATCTCAAAATAATGAAATTGTATGAAAAATATTTTCTTTACCGGTTGGCCAAATTGAACAGCATTCTCTAATACTCTGGCAAAATCAGCTTGTGTCAGTCTAACAATGTTTAATGAAAACTTTTTCTCCATATTCTTCACCCATCGATTGGCCTGGCCTTGTGGATCTATCATCAAAGGCCAGCGGGTTGCCGACCTTAAAAAATAATTCATATTATGAGCACGTTGAACCGTATGAAATTTTATAAATTACGATGGCATAATTATTAATATACTAGCTTTTTCCCGCGGCTTCGCTAGCATGGTATTAGGGACTCGCCTCCTCCCCCTCCACTTCCCCACCACCCTCCCCCACCCCCTTCCCATTTCCCCCCTCTCCCTCCCCTAACCCCCTCCACTCCATCCTCCTCCCCCTCCCCCTCCCCCACCGCCCTCCCACCCATCCTCCCCCCTCCCCTCTCCCACCTCTCGCATTCCACACATTCATTCCTGGTACATTCAGTTTTCAAACAGCTTGCGTGCCACCTTTTACAATATTTCTACAAATTTAATAATGCCAGAGCTCAATGGCATTTTTATACAAAATAATGAACAAAAAAAAGAATTATCCAATTTGGTGCACTCGTTCGGAAGTTACGCATTCGGTGCATTTTTAGAAATAAATTTTAACTGCGACACCAACCAAGTACTCTTTTTAGGGTGAATTGCCTAATTCAAAAAAAAAAAAAAAACATCATTTTCAAGGCAAAAAATGTGTTTGCTTTTTTTCTGACGTTTGCAATAACTCGATTTTGTTAGGGACAGAAAACGTATGTTAAATAATTTCATAACGTCAGAGATTATTCATAATCCCAGAGCTTACTAATATATATATATAGCCTATAGTACTCGCAAATAATGTAGCTGTCTATTAGTGAAAGAATTTTTAAAGTCCATTCAGTAGTTTTTGTGTGAAAGAGTAACAAACATACATCCATACAAACTTTTGCCTTTATAATATTAGTAGGATTGTATACATTGCTATTGCGTAAAGACAAAAAAAAACCAACTTGATTATGATGGCACTCTCAACGCTGAAGTCATCAGCAGGCAAGCCATCAATATTCCACTGTTGTATGGTGACTGGGTTTCCCAAAATGGTGACCATCTTGAAATTAGGTGAACAGTAAAGACCAAATTTGGTACACTGTTCTGACCAGCCTGTGATGCGAGTCTGCCGGAAGTAAGCAGTGAACGGGCCCAAGTAAGCTATCACACCGGCAGCTAACAATACGTCGCCTGGGAATAAAATTTTTTTGACAAAGTTTTAACAACCACTTGGCTTCTGTACCGTATTTATTTTATTTTTAAGTTTGTTTATTAATGTAAACAAAAGGTTAACATAAAATAAAATTACAAAGAATAAACACCATATGTCCAATAACAGTGTACAACAGTATGTAAAAATAAAACAATTAAAAGGTAAGTATGTAAAACAACAACAAAAAAGACACTAAAATTCGAGGTGAAGTCAAGTTAAAATAAGAGATTCAAGAAATTTTGTAAAGTTCAGTGTAGTGTCGAGTACCTCATACAAGAGGCACCTCAAATGTCCCATACAAAAAAGGAAAATGTCCCCCCACCTCACAAAATGTATTTGTACCAACTCTTTTTCTTTGTATTACTACAAATATCAAGTCACCTTGTCACGTATGGGACAAATATGAGGTGTGAGATGGTTGGTGTATTGGACTACATTCACGTCATGTCACGTCATGTCAATATGAGGCGAGGTGTGAGGTGGTTGGTGTATTGGACTACAAAGGTCATGTCACTTATGGGACAAATATGAGGTGAGGTGTGAGGTGGTTGGTGTATCGGACTACATGTCATGTCACTTTGTCACGTATAGGACAAATGTGAGGTGAGGTGTGAGGTGGTTGGAGTATTGGAGTTTATTGGGGTATTGAACTATACACGTATCGTGTGGGACAAATGTATGACGTGGTGAGGTGAGGTGATTCTTGTATTGCATGACATTTTTGTATTAGATCCGTGAGGTGTGAGATGACGAGGCGAAATTTTTTTGTTTTGTTTTTAAATATTTTTAATTATGTGAATACCGTATTAGAGTCCCAACTGTTCCAAAAAAAATGTGTTTTTTTTTTTTAATTTTTTTTTATTGTAAATTATTGTTGTTGTTGAATGCCGCACAAGAGTCCCAACAGTTCCAAAAAAAAACATTTTTCTTAAATATTTTTTTAATTGTAAATTATTAGGTTTGACCAGGTCTTGGTGGCGGATGTATCTGCCCACCGGCAAATGTGTCTACCCACCCCAATTGCAGGCCGAATCCGGAGAGAGTGGTTGAGGGAGTCCTTTTACCTCAATTGAGGTGGGACACCTCAACACCTCATTTCAGTATTTGAGTACCTCACACAAACTCATCCTGATGTTGTGTCCTACCCAACACTAGTTCAGGGGGCTATTTCTAAATACGTCGGGAAGCTTGCCACTTCATTGGATGCTGAAGTCGACACAATCGCGCAAGAAGTTGGGAGAAGCATAATAAGCTACTACATAATTGTTAAGAGTGACAATTGTTATTGTCAGCGTAGCCAAAAATACCTGTTAGAAGACCGTAGCTTTCCCTCAAATTCTTAGCCGCCAATGTCCAGCGAGTCTTCTCTCCCCCTAAACCACTCAGCAGCATCTCTGCCCGCATCAGCTTGTTGGCACACAGTTCCACTTCATCATCCAGTGCCTTCAACTGTCGGTTCTGCTCTGCTAACGCCTCTTCTAAGACTACCAGTTTGTCTCGCACCTTGAAGAGTTGACGAAATTGCCAAATAAAGCCAAAGTAAGAGGTAATTATTATTTTTTTAATTGATAAACTAATGTTTAAGACAAGATTTTTATGCATAGCACAAAGGGTAACAATTATTAAAAATCTCCCGAGAACCTGCGTCCTACTGATATCCGGTAAGCTGCTTTTATCCACTGAGCTACGTCAGCTTATCTCCTGCCTGCCAAATAATTCAATATATACTAGTGTTTCATTCAACAATCACTGCTACATTTTTCCATCTGCAAACAACCAACTTTATTTTATTTGAGAAAGGCATTGTAAATGCTAAATCACCCACTAGGTGGCTTCGAGACAAATCACGTTTACATTTTTTGCTGAAATACTTTAACTCGTCGGCGGCATGTATCTTTTCTCGGGAGATTTTTTCAATGTAGTAGAGTGTTTCAGACTAATAATTACTACTTACAATAATTGTTAAAGTAAGAGGTGTTTATAAAAAATGCGCATGAGGAAAAAGAACTTACCTCCTGCAGCTGGGCCTGTTTGATGGCCAGAGCTGCCATGGCCGTGTTGTAGATACCCTGTGCCTCTGCCAGAGCTGCCTTCTTTGGTCCAACCACTTTAGCCACCTTGTCGTATTTTGAGATAGCTATCACCCACTTGCACATTCCTTGAATAAAAATCATTCAGGTACATATAATACGATATTGTTTATTTTTTGTATAAGAAATGAAGTTTAAACAAAGCAATTTCATTTTCTCTGATAACATTAAAAATGTGATTACCCTCAGCAGCAAGAGATGCTTGTTTCATCTTCTCCGGGACAAAGAGTTCATCTTTCATGATGCCGGTTTCCAACTTCTTCATGACAGCTGGAGGAATATTGTCTTTATCATACAGAAGCAAACTTTCCAGGAATTTGATATCATTGAGGAGTTTCTTTGAAGGTCCCCAGTAATCTTCCACGGTTCCTACACCAGAAGGATTGGGAACTTTATCTGGTTTTACTTCCTAGAAATGTAAAAGCCTAAATTTTTCAACAGAATATAGGGTAATTTTTTATTTTTTAAACGACTTTTTTTGTATTTAGGTTAGTAATGCACAAAGGTAAGGAATAATGCTACAAGGTGAAATAATATAAACCTTCAGAATGCAAACAGCTTCCATGACCAATTTAATAGCCTTGGGGGGGTTTTTCATAGTCTTGATGAAAGTGATGTCAGCGGGGGTGAGAGTGTTGAGGGCGGCCAGGGCAGCATTCAGGATGGGCATAGCTTCTTCCAGGTCTGCATCACACTCCACTTTTATTGCTTGTGCAGCTTTAGCCTTTAAAAATATTCTTGGATAGAACAAAAATCAAAAAGTCTGATAATATGAGCAATGTTTGATTATATAAAAACTATTCTAACCTGTCCGTCTGCTATTTCCTGATCTGCAAGAACTGTTTCTTCGACCAGCGCGACTTCTGCTGCATCAGCAGACACCTTGGCTGCAGTCTCTGCCACCGCCGCAGCTCCTGCAGCCAGCTTGGGCTGTAGCCTTTCCAAGTCCAGCTGAAGAGCACCAACTGACGCCGCCGCTACTTCCAATTGGCTAAGCCCAACAATATAACGCTTTTCGTTTAGCAGCACTTCACTGTAATAAAAGAACAGAACAGCAATAAGGAGCTGCAGTCAATTTAAAAATATATTGAACCATAATCGGCAGAACAGCATAAGCGCCAATTAGTAAATTGTTCATTGGAAGGTTTTTTTTAAAATAATTACGTATATTATTTGATCCCGAAAAGGAATTTGGTCATTTGTTTGGTAATTTGGTAATAATCTTTGGTTACTGCTTACACGTAAATGAAAACACAATTATTTAAATGCCTTCTGTTGTGAGATAGTGGCAGTAACGCTGTTTTAAGTATGACCCTGACAGTTTTTTTTTGGTCAGAAATGTCGCATACGCTATTTTGAGTGGGTAATTTTTTTTGAGAAATGTTTGTCACGTAATCATGTTAGATCATAAATAACTAACTATTAGATATAACAAATACATAAATAGAAAGGAATTACAAAGGAGCATAAGTATTTATAGATAAATTAAAAATTGTGCTAGTTTTTTAAAGTAATTTTTTTTTTAATTATCTTGCTTGTACTTAGCCAGGTAAAATAAGAAAGAAAGTTGTTGGTCCCACATTTGGGGCTGATCTGTATTTTGAAGCTTCATCTATCATGTCCCTTTTCTCTTGGTCAGTTTTATTAAATGGTTTGTGCTTTCCTCTCGTAGCGGCTTTACAAAATATAATAGAATATACTATATAAAATATAAATATATAAAATATAATATACTACACTAAGTCGAGAGTTTACAGAATAAATTACTGATAGTCTTGAACCTTTTTGTTGTTCTTATGCTTTTATATTTAGCCCTTCTTTTGATAGGCTATTTGTCTATGCACTAAAGAAGCCAGTCCTGCTGCCGTTGGTTGCTGGCCATGCCCCAATAAAACTTAAGGCGGTCTTCCTCACTGAAATGAATGTCACAATTGTTGCCACATTTTTTATTTATACACGGATTTGGTTTAACGCTTTGTGTTATCCTCTCTTTCGCAGTTTCTTTGGGACTAATTTGAGTTTCCTTAACCCAGCATTTTCTACAGAGATATGGATCAATAATAGCGACAATAAGCAGCACTTTCATTGCTTATTTCTGCATCTTCTGAATCTGCATCATCTTCTGGGACTGCAAGACTCTTCAGATGGTTCCAAAGAACATGATTCACTATTGAAGAGTTGACCGATTGGACTTAAAGATGCTGCTGCAGAAGTGTTCTCTTTACGAATATCTGTTTTCTGATTACGATGCTGCTCGTCAATACATATTACTTTTCTAAGTTCAGGGGGTTTTTTCTTATCACTTTCGCTATCAGTGTAATCTTCTAGATTGATGGTAGTAAAAGTTTTACGTGACGTAGGTGACTTTCTTGAAGCAGTATCTATCTTTGGTAGAATAATCGGTGATCCTGAAGAGGGATTAGCCATTTCTGTAATGCCATTTCTACCAGCTTAGGTGTTATTGAGCCAGCTGCACAAAAATAGTATCGACAAAATTGTCTTACATTAGGTGAGTGATTCAATATAACTTACGTTCGTTTGGCTGTGAGAAGATTTTTGAACAGAGAAATCAACTGCAGGTAGGCAGTAGGCGTAACATAGTTTTTGCGTTTCAACCTTATGAAGAATTGCTCTGAAAGTTCCTGAGTGTTCACATGAAAGATTTGACACATTTCGATTGCGGTGTTTCTTTCAAGATCTGTCAACTCCAGGTCCTTCAAGAAATGAGTAGCCACAGCCAAGAGGGCATCTGGTGGCCATTCCTGGAACACAATTTATTTCTTCTTCTAACACAGCAAACTTATTTTGTGGCACCATTTTGATTTAAATTAATAAATTACTTCGTTTTTACCACTTTTATTATTTACAAAACCAACATGTTTCGTGAGCAATGCTCACTTCTTCAGGGTTTTTTTTTTTTATTAGTATCAATAAAAAACCCTGAAGAAGTGAGCATTGCTCACGAAACATGTTGGTTTTGTAAATAATAAAAGTGGTAAAAACGAAGTAATTTATTAATTTAAAACAATTTATTTCATTCAGATATATGAACTAAAAATCTATTTTATTTGCTTGTAAACTGAATGCGTCTATTTTAATTGACGTAATATTCAGATGAAATCTTTAGTGAGAAATATAAATATGTACCTGGAACCAATCAATAGTGCAGCAGTTGACCAGCGCCGGGAACTTTCTGATTCTAGTCCTGAGGGAAGTGCCGGCGGGGCTCATGGCCAGCACCACGTGCAGCTGCTCCCTCACTATATCCACAAAGAATGCGTACAAGGCCACCGGAGAGCCGTCTGTTTGAATAGACTTGTCTCGCTGCTTATCAACCTAGAACCGCATAACACAGTTGCTGTATTCATTACCAATTCCAGTATGCGGTAACTTGAAGCCAGCGTTGAAATGTAAAAATATATTTCTGAAATTGTATGTAGCTACTTACCACTCTCATTTTTTCGCAAAGTTCTGCCTTTTCTTCGGCAGAGAAAAGATTTGGTACCTCTCCGGAATTCAAGATGTTATTGATGTCTTCTAAGAATCCTTCCTCTTTAATCTAAGATAAATCAAAATAATTCAATAGCACGGAGTTAACAAAGCATTGTATCGCAGTTAACTAATCCTAAAATCATAATACCTGTGATTCTATAAACAAAAATATCACATGTTGTTCCGGTAAACTGGCTTTCTTCAAAAGTGTCTTTAGGTCTTCCCGCCACTCAAAGCGTCCGTACTGCCGACTCATTTCCACCTGGAACTGTTCGTAGTCATTTATATGGGCGGCTAATCTGGTCAGCGACTGTCTTCCTGAGCCCCCGAGCCCAATGAGCAGCGCGTGGGATCGGGGCTGGGCCACAATACGGCAGATCCTTGAAACATGCTCTACCGCAAACCTGGAAACAATTTAATTCACAATGTTTATTACCGGAAGCAGTTTATCTTAAGCTATAATCATTAATAATTACTGAAAGTAGTGAATTATAGTGCTAAAATATAAAATATGCTAAAAATTTAAATAGGTTGTACATATTATGTAAAAACAAACAAATAATGCAGCCTTGGATTTTTCACAAAATTTCCATTTTTTGGTTTAAAGTTTAGGTGACATTTTTACACTTGCGAGAAGACTCCATTTTGTAAACTTTTTCAAACATAAAACTTGGCAGCTTATGAGAAACCTTATTATCCTATGTATGAAAATAGTGCCGTGTAAACGTCGGTCGCTTTAAGCTGGGTCCACACATGTTCTTTTGTCCGTTCCGTTCCTCCGTTCCGTATCAGCGTCGCGATCAAGAACGCTAGTTTGGACGCCCGTTCGGAACGGTACGGTGTTACGGAGGGACGTTACGGGTAGAGGTACGCCCCTATCCATCGGGAGTCGGTTTTTTCGGCCCGTTCAAAGGCGATACGATATGGGTATGCGCCAGTCTGGACGCGATCGCGGCATGCGCAGGTCGTTCTCTCTGGAATGGAATGAACACGCGTTGATGCCGATGATCGCAGTGACGTTACGGAGGTATGGGCTATTTTTACTTGCGACCAGAGTTTTTGGTACGGAACGGAGGTACAGAACGGAGGAACGGAACGGACAAAAGAACATGTGTGGACCCAGTTATAGGTAATTTAAAGATGGATAAATGAAGAGCTATTGTGCCATGCGATTTGATCGGTCCAGCTCGTCAGCGCTACGTTGATCAAATGCTGGTACGTGTGGCACTATTTCCATTCTAATGGCAGAACGAACTAACTTAAATTGACAAATAAATATCGAGAAAAATATAACGGTGTAAGCGGTGGGAAAAGTATATAATTTAATGGCTTACTGACCTGAAAAGTACTAAGTTCATGGGCTTCTTGGTCATGTTGTTGAATTCAAAGAGGAATGAATCAACAGTCTTGGTGAGGTGCTCCATGTCCGTGCATTCCATGTAGAACCGAGTATCGGCCTTGGGATTGGCAAAGTCACAGTACATCAACTTGCGCAATTCCGTTTCAGTTATAACCTACAAAAATATAATTTTTTGCAAACAGTTAAATTTTTCTTAGTTATTCCTGAGATTCACTCAAAATAAGAATTTTTTTTTTTAAATATTGTTAAAAAAAATATCAACCTTATCTGCGGGTTTTTCAAATAGTCTATCCAACATGCTGTCAAAGTTATCATTCAGGCGGGATGCAGTGGCCTCCCTCAGAGCTCCCACAAACCAACCCCTGTCGGTGGAGTCCACCAGGCGGTCAGAAAATACTCGGAGACACTCGTGGACCCACAGCCTCTTCATTGACTGAAGGTCCGGAAATACTTCCGGAGTAGACAGCAAGACACCCTAAAAATATACCTTATTACTTAGGCACAATCTACAGCAAAACAATTTATTCTTTTGTTTTAAGTAAACTTTGAATCAAGTACCTACCTCCACCAGAGTTGGTTAGTTAGGGAACGTACCCATACTACGTGACCAACTTTTTGCAATTTTTAACCCCCCCCCCCCCCCCCCCCTGGTGACCAAAATCCTAAGCAACCCGCCGCTCATTTGTATGGAGCGTGACATTTTGAAGACCCCCCCCCCCCCTAAACATGTCACGTAGTATGGGTACGTTCCCTTACCTACTTATGGTCGAATAATGGTGAGCTTTATAGCAACACTATTTTAATTTTAAAATACATGATATTATGTAAATTAGGACAATACACAATGCAATAAATTGAACAATTTTTATATTTCTGATATTTTATAATCTTGTTGAAATTTACTATTTTGAAGTAAATAAGTAGTGAAATGATTTACCTGGATAACCCTGGAAAAATCTCGTAGATTAAATGTATAATGTGACTTAGCAGGTGTCGGCAGTAAGTTGAGACGACAATTTTTGTATATTTCAAGTGTTGCTGATACAACTTCGTCAATACACGGATCAAAGTCTTTTGAAAAACCCCTAAAATATGAAATACAACACATAATCAAACATACCTATCACTCATGACATGTGTGAAACTAATTATTTCTTAAAAGCGCCGAAAAATCATTAAGTCTTGATGAAACAGTTTTAATTTTGAAAACGACAATAAAATTATTTTCTATTAAAAATAGTATATTATGTAGGTATGAACTTTATTGCTTGTCCGATTTCTTCACACGATCAGTTAAAATTTTGAAAATCACACTTGAATTCAAAGCAAACACGACTTCGTTGAACCAGAGTTACACGGACAGACTCACATTTAATTAGTATCTTTGATTACACAAACGAACCTTGAATCCAAATGCCAGAGCATGATTTTATTGAAAATAACCGTCATTGTTTCATCATCAAATTCATCAATACACAGAAAACCAAAATGGCGAGTGAAGCGCGCTGTCACCGGTTTGGTTCCTGGAGTTGGTCGACTCATGGCACACATGAACTGCAATGAAACATTTTAAATGCACTTTACTTAATAAAGAAATGCTACTTTCATAGTTGCACAACAGGAACGCAGCGGTAATAAACGTGCATTCAATACCTGTATATTAATGAGTTTCATGGGAACATTTTCCTTCCTGTCATACCACATTTTCTGATCGAGGGCCTGACGGAGGACTTCGATGGGAGGCTGTGCCCCGTAAGTCTCAGTTTGTGGCATAGAAACATCATCTACAAATATCACAAACTCAGTGCCGACAGGCGGTCCAAAAACTCCTGCAAAACAAATTATAAACAACTAAACTAAGAGAAAATCACCACTAATTTTGAAAATTGAATACTACTCATGGATTTAAAATGTGTATATCTATCTACATAAATAAAAATGAATCGCCGAAATGTATGTACGCGCATAACTTCCCAACGACTGCACCAAATTGGATAATTCTTTTTTTTGTGTTCGTTATTGTTAGGACAAGGTTTGTATAAAACTACTGGTGAGCTCTGGCATTATGAAATTTGTATGAAAAAATTGCAATAGGTGGCACGCGAGCTGTTTAAAAACTGAATGTACCGGGAGTGAATGTATGTCGGTAGGTAGGTGAGCTAACAAACTGCTAGGCATTATTGGACAAAAAATTTTTACAATGCCATTTACTAAATAATATCACCAAAAGGTGCTTTATAAAAAATGATGTTCTATTTTGACACATTTGTAATTTTATCACTTTTCTAAATAACGTGGTTTGTTTTGCAACACTGAAATTTAAATTGCAACATAGTAAATATTATAGTTTTGATTTCACCAAAACAAACATTAATAATAATTCACAATAGGTACTCTATTGGCACAATCCACAAAAGTTCAATAAATTAAAACTTAACAAAAACCAAAAACTATGAGTGGTACTAACTGTAAAAACATGTCACGCAGTTTATTTAAATTTTAATAGACAAACCTTTTCTTCTTTTGTCCAATTTCCCCATTATAATATCTTGTGTCTGATTTGCAGAAGTTTGTGCGGAAAATGCCATTATGAGGGATTTGTAAACTTTGGTGTCTACTTTTCGCATAAGAAAATCCTGAAAGACAACATTAAATATTTGAAAAAATTGTAAGAATACAATGCTGCCAGTTTCATACAATAATTAAAAGGATTTTAATTTAGCCTAACTAACTAACCATCATGCCATTTTCCGCAGGGGTAGGCAGAGAGGACGGACCGCCAAACAACTCAGTCTTGGCACACACTATTTGCCTCATTCACATTCAAACATCGTCTCATACATACTCTTCTATTATTCTGACTCTTGATATGGCCCGTCTCAAGCATCTGATTCACTTAATCATGACTTGTCTTCGCTCTACATGTCCAAACCATCTTTTAACACATACGCCTCAGGGATCTCATTTCAACAGCATTCAGTCTGCTTTCATTCTTCCTCTGCCAGTTTCATGCCTCACTGCCGTACATCAGGGAAGGTACCAGCACTCCATTGGGGACTGCTAGCTTAGCTTCTTTTGAAAGTTTTTTATTAGTGGCAACGGCATTCAGTCCGCCTTCCCACCTCTCGTAAACATACTACCCAGACACACAAACTCATCCACCTGCTCCAAATTTTCGTCATTCACTACTATTTTGCACACCGTGTTCGTACTCTCTCTTACAAGATTTTGATTTAGGTCTTACGATAATGTAGGAGGATTTCCCTGTTCCAGTCGGCCCGACCATCATGACAGCTTTCTTGTGGCAGACCAACAGTCTGAAGAGAGCCAGGTAGCGCACTGTATCAAGGGTGGTCACTATAATGCTGTGGGCGGCCATGTCTCGAGGAATAGGGGGTGCGGAGAGCATGTCATCGTTCCATGGCTTCCATTTTCCTTTTCCCTGAGAGGTAATAAGGCAGATAATAATAACAAAATTAAATTGTTGACATCTCCACTCATGCCATTTCAGAAACAGCTACATTGAAGACAGTTACAAACCTATAAAGTTTTTAATCACAAAAGATTTAATTGGTGTTTGTCGGTTTGACTTGTGTTGTTGACTGATTTTGATAATTCATTTTATTGTGTGTGTTAGAAAAGCGTAATACCTCTTTAATGTATCTGTAGTCGTATACTAGTCCATCTTTTGGTATCACAAAGATATAGTTCTTTTCAGGTTTCTCTATGTCGTGTGGATAGTTAAATTTGGCAATTACATTCCGCGGTAATTCTTTGTCCAATAGCGCACGATACATCATGTCAAACTTAGAGCGGCTGGTAGCCTCTAATGTTGATCCTATGGACCAAATCACGGAAAAGAAAAATATACCCTATTAGGAGACAAAAACATAGTCATTAGTTTAAGTTTATTATTCTACCAGAAAGAGAAAGATGTCAGTTGGTCTCACCTCTTGCTGCGCTCTCATGTCCAAATCAGTTATGGCTGCCATGTACTTCTCATCAAGATAGTCATCGAGGAATGAATCAAAGATATTCATTGTTGCTTTCACCAGATTGGAATCAGATGTTACAAACATTTCCTGTAATCATTTTAAAGTGAAAACAAATATGACTTCCTTTTTTTAACAACGAAGAATTTATAGAACAAACAATGATACGCACCATATATTTTTAAATGTTAAAATTTAAGGTTAATTTAAAGTACCTTTACTTGACCCGATCTTAAGAGCCACAATAGTGGCGGGCAGAAGCGATGGAAGAGGGCCTTAATGTGAGATCTGTGTAAATCTGTTAAGCTTTCGGGCAAGGTGGTAAGCCATGACTCTACGAGAGGCTGCCAACCAAGTCCACTGGGCTCCATGTAGATCATACCACAACGGGACACCTGGAACACATTACAAATATTACCTTAGCGCCTTGATTCATTCATACTTAGGACACTGAGTTCCAGTAAAGCTTTACATCAACTGCTTTGCTCTCGGGGCCGGTTTTATAACAGTTCATTCATTTGAATGGATAATTACAAAACTGTTTATAAAAATGGTTATAAAAATATGATTATAAAAAAATTGATACCATTAACAATATTCCTTTGGCGGTAGACCGAATATTTTTTAAAAATGGTATAAAGTGAAACGAATGGATGGTTACAAAACCAGCCTTAAAACAATCACAATACAAATGTGTGAAGAAGTGATCGGTCATGCAGTTATGCTCGACTGCATAATAATAATACAATTCATAATAGCTGTTGTGCTAATACATAAGGATGCAACAAATTTAATAATAAATTGTATTACTGTAGCAGGAGATGCAGCTTCCAAATCCATTGGTTCAAAGAACAAATTAGTTGTATTAGCCAGCTGGATAATTTCTCCACTCATCAAACACAGCTTTTTGTTGTCATCAAGTACAGTGTTCAAATTTTCAATCCAAATGGCATCAACAGGCCCATCAAATACCAGCCACTTTCTATAATAATTAATTATAATATTGTTTTCAATTGCTTCATAGAAAATATTGTACAGAATTGTATACATAATAAGAAAGTCAAAATATAATTGCCTGTCAGGAGTAGGAGAGACAGCAAAGGCTCTGTAGCTCACAGCCAATATCCCATCTGACCATTCGTGAGATACCGCATCAAACTGTCCGTAGAGTTGGCCCATCGTTATTGATTTTGGGTTAATTATAGTATACTGAACTCTATTTTCGGGCATCAATTCCTGTAAATTTCGGTAATTATAAAATAATAAATTGTATTACTTATTATTATTTTTTTGGATTGAAACAAAAATACAGCCTTTCTTACTCTTTCGCTGACAAGGGCGAGGGCTTCAGCCAAAGCTTGATAAGAGGAAGTCTTCCCCGAGAAAGGGAAGCCAACTATCATCAAGCCATGCCTCACAAGCAACATCTCATACACCTGCAGAGCTTTCTCCACCATGAAGGGAGTACTCTGAAGGTTCATCTCCTTGCAGGCATCATGGAAGCACGCCACCAGGTGGGGCAGGCCGGGCTGCGGCATCGCCAGCCCGGGGAACAGATCCGATATGATGCCCTACGCAACAGACAAACATGTCTTGTTAACATTATTCCAACATCAATCCAAGCATCCAAACATCTACACAAACAGTAATCACCATAAATAGTGGCACATCTTGATTGAGGAACTTGGGAAGGTTGACGTCCTTGATAGATCGTAGTACTATCATGTCCTCCATTTCATCTGGGTAGCGAAGTTTTAATGCTGCAGCAGCTCTAAGCACGGACTTTACAGCTCGCATACCTGAACAATAACAATGCGATATTAACCAAACGAATTCCCAAAAATTGCCAAATAAAGTTATGTCCACATAATATAATGCATAGTTAAAAGTTGTTACCATAATCATAATGAGATTGCGAAGATAGCTGTTCGGAGCAAAGCTTGTAGGTGGCAACAATCTTTACTGCCAGGGGTTTTGCATTTAGATAACCAGATGCATACAACTCAATCTCAGAAATAAGCACATAGTCAGGTACCATCATAGCCACCGATCTAAAGAGGGCCTGTAAAGTAAGAGTCCATTCATTTTATTAACCTAAGTGCATACTGTTAACTTTTTTCTACAAACTAGTGGAACATAAAAATATAATATTAACATTACCTTCAGATTGTCAGGTAATTCAGATCTTCCGGCATAACCTGGATTCATGGTGATAAAGACAGCGCAAGTTGGATCTAGAATCAGAGGAGTTCCTTCAAACACCAGATCTCTAGATCCCGAGGCCAGCCCTCGCTGGATGCTCATGATCTGCTGCGCCACCACGGAGAGCACCTCCAACTCGATGCGGTTGAATTCATCAAAGCACGACCAAGCCCCGCATGACGCTAAACCCTGTACAAAATATCATTGTGTATGTTCAATTTATACAGAGTTAAATTATTCACTAATATAAATAATTTACCCGGCGTGAAAATGACAGAAAGCAAGTAATCATTACTAAAAGAAGTATCTGTTTATAGGTTAGGCAAGTGAGAACCTTAAAGAATTTTCCCAGGGCAATATAATCCAATCCATCAGAACAGTTGAATACAACGCACTGTTTGGCCACAGCTTTAGCTAAATCTTTTGTTGTTTCTGTTTTGCCAGTTCCCGCCGGACCTTCTGGAGCGCCACCTGGAATAATCTGGTTATTATGTTCAATCCAGTACTAATATAAATTGAGAGCATATTTATAGAATTTGACTTGCCTAAGTTGAGATGAAGGGCTCCAAACAGAGTTCTGAAGCATCGATCAGTCAGCGGTGTTACCACAAGTCTGGCCGTATTACCCAGATACTCGTAGCCGTACATCAGCTGGGAGTTGATCATTCTCGTTGCTATCTGCATCGAGGTATCCTCTTGTAACTGAACAAAAAAATCATCTTTATTATCCTTGCATAATTAGAAAATAATATTTTAAATAAATAAACTTTACCTACCTCCCAGTAGTAGCGGATTTGGCATAACCAGTTGAAATCATTTTCCATTTGAACTTCAAATCCTATTAATTCAGATAAGACATCTCTGGCATGCACATCCAATACCACAAGAGCACCTAGCAGGATAATAATGTAATACATAGTTAGCAAAAAGTATAAAAATATACCTTTTATAGCTAATTTTTAAAATAAACAGCTAGGTAGATTGATATAGTAGTTTTACTGTTATAAGATCCTTTACAAATACTTTTTACGGAGGCCATGTCTTAAATCCAGGCATAAGTGTGTTAGTGTCTGTTTGAGGCACATCATTGGCTGGAAGACATCAATCAGTTTATTCGGGAGGCGGGAATGGGTACCGCCGCCCTGGAAACCTTTACTGGATAACCAACACCTCTGCCATAGGTCACCCCAAGCGGTTCGCTACGTTTGGTGATTTATCAGGGATGCCCGGGTTCATGGGGTGAGGTTTGTCTAGATCTTGGAGGCGGATGACCAGGACACACTGAACCCCAAATTCCTACCCACCCCTTAAACCCTTTTCCTTCCCAGAACTCTCCTCTCCTTCCTTTCCTAAAAAAAACCCTCCACACAGCATCCCCAAAGATGACATAGGCCCTGAGGGAAATTATTTTCCTCAGGGCCTCCAGTGTGGAGCTCATGTAAAAAAAAAAACAGTAATATTTAGGCAGTGCAAGTGTTCAGACGGCCACATTTTGACAAAAACTATGGGATGTTCGCAAAGTTATATTTTTTATAACAAACCAAAGAAATTAATTTTATGTGTTGGAACATTTTAAAAACTATAACAGATTAAAAAATATCTTTTTTGAAGGCATATCTGCTTATTGACTATTAATAATTTGGTATTTGATCGAAAGAATGTGATGAGAAAATATTATTTAATATAAGTACCTATACAACTTCGTAGTATTCTGAATACTTAATCATGAGGGCGGCTATTTTGCTTGACCACAGCCGTTTTGCATCTAGACGGCTATGACTTACTGAATTGTGTACGAAATTGGTACCCTTAAATAAATTTATATATTTTTGAGCGAGGTTAATACGAACCACCCTATACCCGAGGATCTTATAATGGTGAAACTACTCAACAAACAATTTTGTTTGAAGCTTACCTAGTGTTATGCGATTTTGTAAGCTCAAGTCTCCTCTCACTAAGTCGACAATTTTTGATATTTGGAAATTACACTTTAGCAAGTAATTTTCCATCTCCTTCACACTTTTCAAAATTGCCTCAGTAACTTCTGAAGTCCAGAAAGTCATTGCAATACATTGCACCTAGAAACAAAAAAACTGGTAAATTTTTAACACTGAAGCCATTAATAAACGTGAAAGTTTAATGAATAGCTTTACCGCTTGGCCGGCCCAATCCAATACCCACTGATCACGTTGCGTTACAATGTAGGCATCGTAAGACAGCGCCACAGCATTGTGTACCGACTTCTTCATGGCGCCTTCTAATTCAAGGAGCCATTTCTCCACCTTCATAAAGAAAAAGGATTACGTATTTATCATTTGGTGAACCAGAAATATTCACACAAAAACTCGTGAATTATTCATTACTTTACCTGCCCTCTTGCCAATATAGTATCAACTGTTATAATTAACGGTACGATTTCTCCCTCAGAGGACTTCATGTGGGTTATGACAAGTTCCTCGGTAAAAGAAAGGCTGGCTATGCCTTCAAAGCATTTCTTCAAATGAGGCTGCACACTGGTAAATCGAATTTACATTAGAAGATACACAGTTTCACATTTTCAATACATCAAACTACAGACATGGTAATGGTTCAAATGTTAACATACCGTGTGGGATCCTTTGTCTCGGACAATATTTCAAGCAGCTCATCATTCGATAGGAAGAAGAATCTAGGGTAAAGTAACAACACAAGATAAAACAAATATATCTCCACATGAATGGAGAAATGTACTAAGCAGAATATGTATTAAATTTAGAAAAAATTACCTCGGGAAGTAAAGGCGTTTCTTTTCAAGGTAAGCATTCAAACCATACTGAATGACTTCCAGCAACTGATTACACTTCTTTAATCGCTCAAGCATCTTCTCTATTTCAATCACATCCAGAACTCTGGGCTCTGCAAACACTACCTTCATGATCTCTTTCCATACCTATGACATGTCAACATAAAAGAAAAATAATTATGCAGGCATATATTTTAATTTTCTGACGGGTAAATTCGATAACATATTCATTATAATTACATATAAATCCAAATACATCTTTTAAATACCTTATCTACAGCACTGAACTTCCTCCCTTCTTCCGGCATTTGTTGTTGAATATCCGGAGATGAGAAGATCGGTTCAAGATACATCCAGGTCATCTGCACCTTCAGCCATTCGTCCATTATCTCCTGCAATAGTTGAAGCTTGGCCTCCCACGCTCTTGAAATTTACAAACAAATTTAAGTCTCCACCTCATTACTTAAATATATAACATACTTATATTATGGCATCATAGTTTTGTACATAACTTACAGTATAACAGTTTCAAAAGGTTTGATGTATGGTGAATTTTTCATTGTTTGAGTTTTGGTTAGATGATCATCAAGCAATAACTGAATGTCATCTACGCTGGATAAAATGTAAGTGCCAGTGTCCCTATAAATAAAATATTATGAATTGTAGCATCCTCATTAACAGGTAATCAATATATAGGTATTATAAAAGAAAGTCTACTACAAAGGGCGTGCCGCTAAAACTCGTAAACGAGTCCCCGTACGATCAAGGGGTTTGTATGGTGTGGTAGCCCTCTATTCCCCATCCATGAAGAAGGTTCCCGTTTTTACCTGAAGGGCATGCTTTTGAAGATATAAGGGCTGGAATTCAATAGCATTTCACAATATTCTAGAACATTCTGGAATGTTTTAAATGTTCAGGAATAGTCTAAAACATCCCAGAGCATTGTGGAACATTCCAGAACACTCTCGAATGTTGTGGAATGTTCTGGATCATTGCGGACCATTTGAAGCCTTTTTTATACGGGTGGAGCTACCCTTTGGTAGGAGTATATAAAGCAAGATCCGTTGTGAGTTTGAATGTCAGTTCAATCTCATATAACTCCCCGAGCGAAGCCAGCCAGTATTTTATAAAATATGGCAAAATTGGCAATAGATAGAAGGTCTTAGCTGTTAAAAGTACGAGAGTGGACCGGTATTAGAAGTATGGAGGAGCTATTCCGGGCAACGCAAGATAGAGATGCATTTACCAGAGCGATTGTCAACATCTTGACCTGATAGGGCACACAAAGAATAAGAAGGCAACACTTTCTCAGAAGTAGTAGACATGTTCAACTGCACGGAATATAGTTACGAATAGGCTATAATAACATTCCACAATAATAATAATAATAACACAACATATTCTTCTGCTTGGGTTCTGTATAATTTAATCATTATATTTTACTTCATGATACTGCTCCACAAAATTATTATGTATATCACATGTTTGTAAAAGCCCTTACAGGCCTACATTAATATAAACTAGCTGGGCCCGTTGCAGAAGCAACTAACGGGTTAAAACACCATGCGATTTGCGTGTGAACGTGGATGAAGCGAGGAGGAGTGTGTGTTAAATCAAATATCAATCGGTTAAATATCAAATATTATAATGTAGTTTCCCGGGACTTGGGATGAAACCATTACAGTTTAATTGACCGCGAGGTTAAAGTAACCTTGTAACGCATACCGGGTCCCCGTTGTATATAATGTTTCAAAGTGCAGGTACTTACATTATAATTTAATTTCCCGGGACTTGGGATGGAACCATTATAGTTAAGTTGACCCCGAGGTTACAGTGACCTCGCAACGCATGCCGGGTACCCGTTGTATATAATGTTATATAGTGCAGGTGCTTGCATTAAAATGTAGTTTTCCAGGATTTGGGATGGAACCAATACAGTTTAGTTGACCCGAAGTTAAAGTCGCCTTGCAACGCATGCCGGGTACTCGTTGTTTATAATGTTATATATTGCAGGCACTTGCATTATAATGTAGTTTCCCGGGACTTGGGATGGAACCATAACAGTTTAGTTGACCCCGAGGTTACAGTGAGTTTGCAACGCATGCCGAGTACCCATTGTATGTAATGTTTTATAGTGCAGTGCTTGCATTACAATGTAATTTCCCGGGATCTGGGATGGAACCATTACAGTTTAGTTGACCCCGAGGTTAAAATGGTCTTGCAACGCATGCCTGGTACCCGTTGTATATAATGTTACAAAGTGCAGGTTCTTGCATTATAATGTAATTTCCCGGGACTTGGGACGGAACCATTACAGTTTAATTGACCTGAGGTTAAAATGGCCTTGCGACGCATGCCGGGTACAGGCGCTTGCACAGGCATTGAGTTGAGATGGAACCATTACAGTTAAGTTGACACCGAGATTACAGTGACCTTGCAACGCATGCCGGGTACCCGTTGAATATAATGTTATTTAGTGCAGGCGCTTGCATTATAATTTATAATGTAGTTTCCCGGGAGTTGGAATGGAACCATTACAGTTAAGTTGACCCCGAGATTACAGTGGCCTTGCAACGCATGCCGGGTACCCGCTGTATATAATTTATTTATTTATGGACAAATAATCCATTAAAAATATAAAAAAACTTCACTAACTTATATCTCCATCTCCCTCTTATCCTTTCCCTCCTCATTCCCTTCCCTATTCCCATCCCCATCCCCGTCCCCGTCCCCGTCCCCGCCCCTGTCCCCGTCCCGTCCCCGTCCCCATTCCCGTCCCCGTCTTGGTCCCCGTCCCAGTCCCGGTCCCGGTCCCCGTCCCCGTCCCCATCCCCATTGGCATCCCTATCCTTATCACTCCTCAAGTCAAGCGTGCATAAAGGCCCGACCGTTCGCCTCACCCGCTCACCATTGATTCGCATCGATTACCGTTCGCATAAAATGTATAATATTTATATTCTCTTTCGTAACGCATTCACCAGCTTACCCCCCATGTCGATGGTGCGTAAAGAAGTTTTATCGCAACCGGATGAACGGTTTAGCAATGCATAATTTCATGATGCCAGAGCTCACTTTTTTATACAGAAAGAATCGGTTGCACTGTTTAGCAATGCAAAATTGTATGATGCCAGAGGTCACTCTTGTAGTTGTATTGTATTTCATTTTGCGCGGCTACTTAGATACTTTGTTGTAATATTTCACCAAAACGACGCCATTATGTTGTTGAGTATAAAATAATTTTATAAAATTTCTTTTCAGCACAAATAAATTTATTCAATATCATGTTTTGATTTTTAAAGGAAAAAAGTCCCTGCAAGTAAGTACCTACCTAGAACACGCGTAAAATATATATTTTTTTATTTAACAATGTCCAATAGAACCATGCTTCATTCATAATCAACACACCAATAAATAAAATAAAATAATAAGGCTGGGTTGTTTAAGAAAAAAAATGTCAATTCTTCAAATTTTTCTAGTAAATTTTCAGTTCTAGATAGTTCCGTTCGAGTTCTGTAATTATTTCAGTTTTGTAATATAACTGGCCTTTAATGATAAAATAACAGAACTTGAATAAAACCAATACAGAACGTGAAAATTAACTTTAAAAAAAAGTTGAATTATTCAGTATCATCGAAACAACCTTACCTTAGTATTGCATTAAAACCTGTAGTAGCTACCTATTCGGGTACAGGTACTGCGCATTTCCTTAAATTATTCCTGCAATCTTTGCTTTTTTCATCATATTTGCAATACTACCGAAATAAGTAGGTACCTAACCCGAATGAATAACGTGTTAATTTGATCTGGCCAGCAATATTTAAACTTCCGATGGAATCTTTAAGCGCGTGTTTTGATGATTTTCTTTCGGAAAATGTCGAGTTTTGTCAGCATCTCCTGAACTTTTTTACATAGTATGGGCATGTATAATTAGTATTTAAAGTTGCGGAATTCTCTACTGTATTATATTTTTGAAAAACATCCAAGCCGAGATCGTTTTCCGGGCCGCAATGCCGCGTACCGTAAAACCACTACCGAAAACTCTGAAAAGTCTGTTTTGTTAGGCTACAAATTTGACGTCTAAGATCCCTGACCTGACTCAACATTCCAAGCATTTTCATTTGCATTGAAACTGACGGCCAAAAAGACATGTTTCGTTTTGAAACGCGAATCTATCGGCGGGAAATATAACCGAGCCGAATTGATAGAGGTTCTAGTTTCCGCCGTCGATTCGAATTAGTTTTACTGCGAATAAATCGCTAGCAAAAATAAATTTTGTCGACAAAAACAAACTTACAAAATTCAAAGTACTGAGACGTGCGCACTGAATCTTTTCCTCAGGCGAATGTGAACCTTGAGGTGGGTGAAACGCAAAGGGCGGTACGGTCGTTTTTCGCGTGCGGGAAAAATTTCACCTCAAGCGAAAGTGACCCTTGAGGTGGTCGAAATTGAAGGGGAGAGCGGTCGTTTTTCGCATCAAAAATCAAAAGTGAGGTTTTCCCAAACCAAGCATTAATATATATGAGTTTTCCAAACTGAGCATTAATATATGTACTAGGTTTTGCCCGTTGCAGAAGCAACTGACGGGTTAAGACACTATGCGATTTGACGTGTGAACGTGGATGAAGCGAGGAGGAGTGTGTGTTAAATTAAATATATGAAGAAACCTGAGTTCACAGTGGCCTTGCAACGCATGCCGGGTACCCGTTGTATATAATGTTATGTAGTGCAGCGCTTGCATTAAAATGTAATTTCCCAGGAATTGGAATGGAACCATTACAGTTAAGTTGATCCCGAGGTTACAGTGACCTTGCAACGCATGCCGAGTAACCGTTGTATATCATGTTATATATTGCAGGCACTTGCTTTAAAATATTATTTCCCGGGAATTGGGATGGAACCATTACAGTTAAGTTGACCCCGAGGTTACAGTGACCTTGCAACGCATGCCGTGTACCCGTTGTATATTATGTTATAAATTGCAGGCGCTTGCATTAAAATTTTATTTCCCGGGAATCGGGATGAAACCATTACAGTAAAGTTGACCCCTAGGTTACAGTGACCTTGCAACGCATGCCGGGTACCCGTTGTATATAATGTTATATAGTGCAGGCGCTTGCATTATAATGTAGTTTCCGGGGACTTGGGATGGAACCATTACAGTTTAGTTGACCCTGAGGTTAAAGTGGCCTTGCAACGCATGCCGGGTACCCGTAGTATATAATGTTACATAGTGCAGGCGCTTGCATTATAATGTAGTTTCCCAAGACTTCGGATGGAAACATTACAGTTTTATTGACCCCGAAGTTAAAGTGGCCTCGCAACGCATGCCGGGTACCCGCTGTATATAATTAATTTATTTACGCACAAATAGTCCATTAACAATAACAATAACAATCGGTTGCACGGTTTAGCAGTGCAAAATTTCATTATGCCGGAGCTCACTATTGTAGTTGTATTGTATTTCATTTTGCAAGTGTAAGTACTAAGTAGGTACTTTGTTGTAATATTTCACCAAAACGACGCCATTATGCTGTTGAGCATAAAATAATTTTCACTATAAATAAATTCATTCAATATCATGTTTTGATTTTAAAATGAAAAAAGTCCCTGCAAGTAAGTACCTACCTAGAACACGCGTAATTATTTTTTTTATTTAACAATGTCCAAATAGAACACACCTAAAAATAAAAAAAATAATTAATAAAAAAAAAATTGACAATTCTTAAAATTTTTCAAGTAAATTTTCAGTTCTAGAAAGTTCCGTTCGAGTTCTGTAATTATTTCAGTTTTGTGATGTAACTGGCCTATAATGATAAAAAACAGAATTTGAGTAGAACCAAAACAGAACGTGAAAATTAACTTAAAAAAGTTCAATTATTCAGTATCATCGAAATAACCTTACCTTAGTATTTATTGCATGAAAACCTAATTCGTTGTGTAGGTACCCATTCAGGTAGGTACCTGCGCATTTCCTTAGATTCCGGCAATCTTTGCTTTTTTCATCATATTTGCAATACTACCGAAATAAGTAGGTACCTACCCGGAATGAATAACGTGTTAATTTTAACTGGCCACCAATATTTAAACTTCCGATGGAATCTGTGAGCGCGTGTTTTGATGATTTTTTTTCGGAAAATTTCGAGTTTTGTCTGCATCTCCTGACGTATTTTATATGAGAATCGTATGTTTTATTGTTATCAAAAGTTGCGGAATCTTTCCGGCTTTCGTATTTTTTAAAAACATCTAGCCCGGAATCGTTTTTTTCGGCGGCAATGTCGTTTTCCGAAAAACAACGACCCAAACCGCCGAGAGTTCCGTTTTGTTAGGCTAAAAATTTGACATCTAAGATTTTGACCATAGACCTAGCATTTTCCTTTGAGGAAAATGCTAAGTCTTTTTTTGTCATTTTTTTTTTGAAACGCTATCTGTCGGCGGGAAATACAACCGAGCCGAATCGAGTGATTCGAGTAGAGCTTCTAGTTTTCGCCGCCGATTCGTATCGGAGAATAAATCCCTGTATATATTTCATTTTGTCGAAAAAAAAGTGCTTACAGTTTTCATTCGGAATTTGCTTCAACCGAAAGTGAACCTTGAGGTGGGTGAAACGCAAAGGGCGTACTGGTCGTTTTTGCGTCGACGAAAAAGTGAGCTTTTCCCGACCTACCCCAAAACCAAGCATTAATATATATATATATAAATAACTAAAATTTAATTGTTGATATGTAGCGTGCGGTATTTGGTCCGACGCACGGATCCGAATACTTTCTCCCTCACACGCATAGCGTCGTCTCTCTCAGCGACTCACCACCCGGACAAGAAGACACCCCATTGGCCGAGCTACCCCCACCCCTCCGTCATCGGCCGGCGCTACCCTGCCCCAAAGGGTATATAATACTGTGGTGTATTGGGTCCTCCTTGGGAATTCAAGTAACAGCGTCCTCGGGGACATTACTTGTAGGGAAACCTTAACCTTCCCCCAATCCTCCCCAGTACCAAGTCGAGAGAGCCTTCTGGGTCCTCCTTGGGAATTCAAGTAACAGCGCCCTTGGGGACATTACTTGTCGGGAAAACCTTAACCCAACTAAGAGACCACAGGTCCTCTGTTGAGGTTATTACGCTAAGCGTTTAGCGAGAATGTTAGTGAACATTGTTTAAACTCTAAGTGATTTTACTTGGTGCTACAACTTATCTATACTCTGTTTTTTTACTATAAGCTATGAACCCTGTATATAAGAGAAATAAACTGACCAACGATGAAAGACTATTTTCTTATAAATACCCTGCCACAGATACAAATTAAAATCAAACCTGTAAGGTAAAACTTCGAACGTAAGTTCCTCCCATTCATTCATCATTTTGTCCAAATTCCTTTCCAAGCTGTTTTCTTTGGTGGCGGCTTCGGAAATAGATTCAAATTTGGAAATGTAATCTCCCAAGCCATAATCGATAATCTTCTCCAAAGTCAGAGAATCATCCACAGTGATAGGGAAACCAACTATCTCTGACACCTTCTCCCAATGTCTGGCTTTCATGCCGGGGTTGCCCAGTGTATTTATTATCGGCATATATTCTCGGAATTCCTCTATTTTTATTCTGGAAACATTTAATCAATTTTGCAATAGAAGAAAGACATTTTTTTTTAAATATTAATAGTTTTCAGAAAAATAAAATACCTGACGTCTCTGGCCAATCGACTCGCCTCCGGACAATCACCAAAGGTCTTTTCTAATTTATAAATTGTTTTGTAATAATAACCAACGTCTGTCTCAATTTCTTCTGGTTCAAAACTTCCCACCTAAATGAATAAAAAAATTTTATGTGATAATATTAAACACGTGAAAATTAATTAATCTTATAAACGGTAATTTTTTTATTAGAAGTAAGTACTCCTACAAATATAAAAGAGGCATGATGCCCAAAACTTACGATTTGTTTTTTTTAACTAAATTTTAATTAACTCTCAGATAGAAGACTTATTTCCGACTTGACTACTATTTTTAAAATTTGAATGGTTTTATGGACAGCCCTGATTTATTAAGCTTAATTACCTTTCACCAACAAGAACTACCAGATATTTTTTTTTTATTTATTTATTTCTATGTTCTTACATACAGTTAATAAATACAATGACATAGAGTTAATAAATGCAATGACAATTACATAAGGTGGAAGTTTAGTAAAACAAAAAATATTCTTAATATGAAACAGTAGGTAGTAGAGTGAAATATGATCGGTAACTGTATGTAATTGGTTAAAATGAATGTGGTTATGGATTGTGAACACCTCACTGGGAGAACCCGTGCTGAGGTGTACGCATGTATTATTATGCCATCATAAGTGATAGCACAGTATCCCCCTTGAGACTCTCAAGGAGGACTCCGTGGTACCACCCATTGTGGCAGTAATGTACATATAGTAGGTGTGGGTAGCTGTGTTGAGATAGTCATCATAATATTATACAGACACAATGTAGTAAGTTGAGGTAAGTTGAGCATCATAATATACTAAAGTCGCAAAGGATAATACATTATAGTAAAAAGAAAAAAAAATAAAGAATATACATGAAGTGAACTTAGAGAGTAGTTGAGACGAAAAGAGAATAAAAGAAAAAAAAACAAAAGTGGATGATATTAGTGCCAATATTTTAAAAATAGTTATGCAATATTAATCTATTTTGTAGGTCTGTGGTATAATTTAAATACCAATTTAATTTTTGTGTTTGGTTTGGAGTAAATAGGTTTTGGAAAAATAGTGTTCCTTTAGTTTTTATCCAGTCTGTGATTTGTGTTTTTAGTTTATTTGTTGGTGAATAATCAGCAAGTTTTTTCAAGGAAGGTGGCATGCAGTTATATAGTTTAATGGAATAGTAGTTAAAGGATCTTTGTCCGTGGGTCGTGTGCCTTAGCGGGATGTTGAGTGTTAGGTTTGTTGAAGACCGGCTTGTTATTGAGGACTGAGAAAGTAAAGGGATATGTAGTTTGAATTTGAAGAGGTGAAGAATAGACGATTTAGCATAGAGTTGTCTGATTGACCAAACCTCGAGCATCTTGTAAATTTTTTCAGAGTCTGTATCATAAGCTACTTGGAGAATTAGTTTGATTGTTGCCTTTTGTGCTTTTTCTAGTGGATCTAGAGAAATATTACTTGCACTTCCCCAAGACAGAAGACCATACATGATTAAAGATTGGGAAAGAGCAAAGTAAATAGATCTTAGCATTGTGCGTGGGAAGATGTTTTTTTTATATTATTTAAGAG
Organism: Limnephilus marmoratus; assembly: GCA_917880885.1. NCBI lineage: Eukaryota > Metazoa > Arthropoda > Insecta > Trichoptera > Limnephilidae > Limnephilus > Limnephilus marmoratus. Next base: position 53,915,422 of record OU862909.1, on the reverse strand, counting down.
ATACATGATTTTTTTGAGCTTGTATGTAATTAAGTTAATGTGGTCATTCCAGCGTAGGTTTTCGTCAATTAGATCTAAAATAAAATAGTAGATCTAAAATTATTTTTAATTACAACAACAATATCAGCACTGAGTCATTTATATACTCGCTTATACAGTTGATTGCATGCAGTTGGCGATACTTTCTCAGAAGTAGTAGATGTGTTCAACTGCACGGAATATAGTTACAAGCAGGCTATAATAATATACCTCAATAATAATAATCAATATTAGCATAGTATCTACTGTTCTTCTGCTTGGGTTCTATATAACTTTTTTTGTTAAGAAAGACAAACATTGCAGGGTAACGAATAATCCGTCAATATTTAAAAAATCTCCTACTACCACCACAGTAAGCCGAAAATGTTGCTTGAGTCGTGATGGAGGACTTAGCCAGCTGATGAATCAAACACGCAACGCCTGTGTGGGACCCAAATGCGATGCCCACTCAACCACTGACCGGTCTGATTTATTTAGCATATTTTACTTCATGATTACTGTTGTTATAATAAAATTATTGTATATACAGGGTGCGGCAGGTTGCTGATTTGAATTGGACGCCGACGAGCGAGGCGTGGTTATAAAGGGGTGGGGAGGGTCTCATTGGTAAGAGGGGGTCCTGAAGTTTTGTTACACCACAAGCCAGTTGTCGTCATGCGTTGGACAAAGGAACAGCATGCGTTTGCCGTCGAGGCCTACTTTTCTAACGCTTCCACGAGCGCCTTATCTCCTTGAGGGGTGACATACCGTGGCCGGCGCGCTCCCCGATTTGGCACCCTGCGATTTTTTTTATGGGGATATCTCAAATCCATCGTTTATAACGACACACCTCGGACCCTGCAACACCTGAAGGACAACATCCGCCAAGCCATCACCAACATTCCCGTCGATATGTTCGAAAGAGTGGGGCGAAACTTCAAATCTAGGGTAGATCAGTGTATCACTAATGAGGGCCGCCATTTGCCCAATGTCATTTTTAAAACTACTTAAAACAAAAATTCAGAATGTGTACTATACGATAAAAAAATAATTAAATCGATATGTTATTGACTTTTCAAATCTGCAAGTTTCCCTGCCGCACCCTGTACCATATGATTTTAAAAGCCTGTATAAGCGTATATTAATGAAAATAAATAAATATGTTGTATCTAATAAAAATAATGTTGTAATTGCTTAAATAGAATTTGAGCAAAGAAAGCTTGGAAAGCAAAGAAAATAAATATAATGGAAAAGTATAAAATATTACCCGAGAGGTCATCCACCCGTTTAACTTGGTAAGGAATTCATTAGCACCGTCATAGAGTTTTTTGAAAGGCATAAGTTTATCACTTATTTGTTTGCGTTTAGGATATTGAGATAATTCCCATCCAAAAGATGTTTCTTCTTCGTTGAACTGATCAATTCTGGTAAGCGCTAAACCCAACCTAAAGAAAAGGAACCAAAAATGTATTACTTACATAAATGTATTACATTCAAAGAAAATAATAAATTTGCAAGGTACTAACTTGTCACTCAGGGCGTTGGACCGAAAGACATATTTCTGCAGCTGTGCTAAATCTCCCCAATACTGGAGATCTTCCACCTGTATGGCCATCACAGCTAATTCTCCAATGAACTTGGTAATCCGGACCTTCAGCAACTCCTGGTAGTCTTTTGTTTTGACAGCACAAATCTTCCTACACTCCACCAGCACACTTGGCATTCTACCGTACCTGTTATACATATTCACCTAAATAAAGGTTCCATCTGACTCAGCAATGTTAAGCGATAATGGGCTTTAGAGAGTGTTACTTTAGAGTTAATTACCTCATGACATTTTCGAGTCAGATGGAACCTTGTTGTTCCAAGAGCACGCTTTGTCTACCGGATCTTTGTTTTCCTTCAATTTTTCTTTCAACTAACTCCATAATATTCACATAGTTTTAGGATTTTGTTTTAATCACTCTTATGACCAAAATGGTTTAAAATAATTTAATAATAATATAGCTCAGTAAAATAATTAAAATGAAGTATTCTTATTACCATTGGAATGTGTTGCAATTAGCTTTTACTTCAAGAGGGCTAAATGTTGTATAATCTGCTAAAAACGTTATGTACTCCATCACGTGCCGCAATTTCTCTTCCATTTCATCGAGAACTTTTTCTTCAACTTCTAAACAATATCTGATGAGCTCCATTAAACCTTCTGTATTGGGTGGTGTTGTCAAAAGTGTAGTCGCAATAGTGAGGTATTCATCTCCATATCTACAAATTCAAGAAGATTTAAATACATTTATTCTAAACGCAAACAGCTAGAGTAAAATACAGTAGTGGCTTGATAATCCGAACTAATGAAAAACAACACCTGTTCAGACTAGCGAAACTTCTGGTTTATAGTAATTTAGATAACAAAAATTAAATATAACAGCTTCGGAAAATTATATTTAAAGAACTTCTAAAACACATTTGCTTAGTAATAAACTGATCTATTTTAGTCTGGCGGGTTATATTTATTGACGAAGAAAATTTTTTTTATTATCAACTAATGCAACAACATCTTTGTCTTTTTGGCATAGGAACCATGTTTATAATCTTAAACTTGTGTGGCTTGCGTACAGGATAGTGTAGCGTGGACATGGCGCAAGAGCTCTTACCTAACTGCAGAAAAAAAATTGCGATAGCGGCCTTGGTATGAGGAGAAAAGGGTCATTCGGCAGTTCGGATTAAAGCGACATACGGATTATCGAGGTTCTACTGTAGTAGTTTGTTTGCTTACTCCTTGATCATGGCCTGATAATCTGATGTCATCCTTCCTAGCAACTGGTTGGCAAATTTGGTTGCGGCCCCCTGGAGAGTGTCTATTAAGTCCATTCTCTGAATATGGTACAGACCCATGACAACTATCTGTTGGATCCTCAGCGGAATTTCCGCAGCCAAATTGACGTATTCCACAGAGATTTGGCAGAACTCTTCAAACGTGTGCGGCGGGTCTTCCACAGCCAGGAATTCCGCTATCAAAGCTTCCGTCTAAAACAATTATTTTAAAATTATTGCCAAGGGCCAAGTTAACATATTAGAGCACAATGATCAAAAATAATATTGTACCTCTCCATTAATCAAGCACACATAATCGTCGAAATCCTGTATTCTTAATTCTGGTCCAACACGCTGATCTTCTAAGAGAAAGTCTATATTTTTCTTACACTCCTCCATATATTCCATGTCTATAACAGGCTGAAAATAAATGGAAATTATTAATGAAAATGCATTATTTTCAAGGACGGACATTTTTATGGAATTTGAACAATTCATCAAATTTCAAAGTTAATAGTCAACTGTGAAAGTCCAACTAAAATTCTGTTGCTATCTAAGTACTGTGAACAACTGACCAATGGTGAAATAACTTCCAAAGATCTTGAATTTTAACTTTGAAATTTTGTGAATGATTCTACAGTTTGTCAAATAAGAGTAGAAAACATAGGAGGGCGCCGCTGTTGTTCAAATAGCAATACTAAAAATATAATCATGGTAGTAATCTAAAGCTGTGTAACCTATATTTTTATTAAAAATTGAAAAGGCATAAAAGTGAAAAAAAAAATTTTTCATTCCACTGATCTCAAAATTAGAATTGCATATTGGTATATTATTATTATATCTTTGCAATTTTGTGTTAATATAAGGGAACGTACCCATACTACATGACACTTTTAGGGGGGGGGGGGGGTCTTCAAAAGGTCACGCTCCATACAAATGAGCGGCGGGTTCCTTAGGATTTTGGTCACCGGGGGGGGGGGGGGGGGGGGGGGGTTAAAAATTGCAAAAAGTTGGTCACGTAGTTTGGGTACGTTCCCTAATGAAGAATAACGATATTGCAATAAAATAAGCACACTTCAGAAATTACTCAAATTTATTTAATATAAGCCTAAGTACCTACTAGCATTGTCCAGGCTTTTGATCATGTCTCTTATTTTATAACTGAATATATTTGACAAATTCACATCTAAAAGTAGTGTAACTAAACTCACCATTAGTGATTCTTCCTTTCTACCTTCTGTTAAATTCAAATTTATGTGAAATTAAATGAAAACCAATCACTTTGTAAAACACAATTTAATCAAATTTATTTCATTAAGCAGGTAACTTAACAACAGTGCTTCTTCGATTTAATTTTTTACAGGTAAATTGGTATTGCCAGCCTACAAATTTTTGTAGTTCAATTTTTTATATTTTCTACTATTATTTGACAGACTATAATAGACATAACAATATTATTAAGTAGATACTATTATACTTTAAGCGACATGGTGACATCACGGTAGTACTCTGGGTAGAGGGTGGTTTCCAGCCTGGGAATGGCTAGACAGGATTCAATCAGAGCTTTGTAAGTGTCTAAAATGAGTTCTTTTATTTTATTAAATGGTGGATCAAAGGCAATCACTTCTTCCCTAAATACCAGACTTATGAAAAACCCTTGATTTGCTCCCTGGAATAAAATAGATTAGGCTTTAAGATTATTTCCTTCAAAAAGACCTATTAATAGCTTTTTTTAAATTATGGGTACTGCATATTGAGCATAAGTATGCCAGGAAGACAACTGTCGAGGGGTCAACTGTCTTCGAATCGTCATGTCACATTGGCAAAATTATGAGCAAATAAATGAGCATATGTAATTCTTGCATAAAAATAAAAATGTCATGTGCAGTACCCCAACATCGAGTATATATTTGGTGTATTCTTCTATGGACTTGAGGCACAGCGTTTGAAGATTATAGGTCATAATGCAGGAAAGGCAATCGTAAAACCTCTTCATCTTTTTGGCCTGATTGACGTTGGGAATAATTTTTTTTTTGCTTCCCTGAAATTTCAGAAATATTATTACATAGGTACATACTTTCCGCAACTACACTCTCCTATCATTGATTAATAACTCAGGTACGCCTCACACGTCATTACATATGTCTGGTCGTGTTGCAGGTAGCTTGTTTTCAAGCTAATGGGTGCAAGAGGTTTTAAGTACAATTGAAGAAAAAGCACTTACAAGAAGGAAAACATTTTGAAGACTGGGTATCCATTTGGATTTCAATATTCCAACAGTTGCGTCAATTTGTCGTCGACATATTGACTGAAAATCTGCCACTTCATATGCTACCCTGGATTCTACAATCTCTTGCATATTGATTAATCTTAAATCGCTAGAAATAGGGAAACTCATTTTACAACAAAATATGATACGCACAATATGTACCTATCTATGTATACTATAAGATTAAAATTAAGAGGTACAAACTTGAACTGGTCCCACCAAATGTTAAGAACTTGGGCAATACATGGATTCACACTATGCAAATTTATCAAAAGAAATTTTTTGGCAGCCAGAACTTTTTGGCATAAAAACGGGTCCCAATTTTTTAATTCCAGCCGCTCGGGCGTCAAACTTTCTTGAATCGATTCTATCTAAAATTTAGAATACAATTCGTTATCAGCTTTAGTCAAAGCGAAGTTCACAAAAATTTATCAATTATGTGATATTAAGATTTTGGACGGAAACATACCATGTTAGGATCACGCAAAACAAAATCCACAATGGCTTTTTTCATGCTCATCATAAAATCTTCTTTCATGTCTTCCGTTTCCTTGTTTAATATTTCTAGCCATCTTTTTAATTTACGAGACAGCAGATTGTGGACCCTGCATTAAACAAACAGCAACAAATTACGAAAATATGTAAGTTAACTACATAAATACAAACAAGGTCATGTATGCGGAGTAAGGGAGCTAGTGTACAAGCCGAGACATCTGTAACCAATACAGTACTTCATGGACAAGTTCTGATCGGCCTGGAGAGACTGAGCGAGAAGGATATATTATGTGGGAACAAAAAGGGAAGTAAAATGGTAAGTAAAATATTAAATATTAAAATGGTAAGTAATATAGATAAAATTTGGAAAGTAAAATGGAAACACAACGTCGCCTCAGTTCTTATTTGTCCAACAGACCATTTTAGTTTTTGTTCAATCTCCACTTTTAAACAAAGTTTAAAAATTTATAGTCAATCGCTTAACTGAGAATTATTTAAGCTAATGAGACCTTTACCTTCACGGAAATAGCTTTATCTTAAACACCTATCATAATGTTTCATTGAAATAATGAAAGAAAACCTTCTCCTCCTGTAAAATTTTCTAATGGTCTGTTGGACAAATACGAACTATGGCGACGACAAGGAGGCAAAAGTTCTTGGTGAATTATTGTTTTACAGTGAAGGGAAGGTAAGGTAACTTTGAGAATTTGGTACCTGGCAATTATTTTAATATCCAGAGGAGCAACATGGACTGTTTCAATTCCATAGTTGAGATAAAAGTAGTATCGAAGAACTTTTTTCTCATGTGCTGAAGGAATTTCATCAATATCGCCACTCCCCTCGGGGGGTTCATCTTGTATGATCAGCTTCAAAAGTTTCTCCCTAAACTCTTCCCGGGCTCTACGCAGCTTTGCAAAAGTCTGCATAACTGAAAAATTTTACAAAAAAAACAATAAATTATATATAGGAAAATCATTAAGGAGCGCAATTTGAACATCTCTGTGCACACCAATAGTTGTTCAAATTGGTTAGAAATAGTTTTGAACACCCGAAGTCCCCTCTAACTTGCAGTAGTCCTACAGTTTACTATACAACCACACTAGCAAGAATCTCTTTAAAATGATTCTACAGTACATACAATAAAAGTTGAAAAAGTGAATTCGCAATATTAATTTGTATCGACATATTATTTACCTTTTTCATTGCGTTGTCTCGACTGCTTTGCTTTAATTTTTTTAGGAGGAACAGATAAGCAAATCAATTCTTTTGGTATTGAAAATACAGGTTCTGCCCTCGGCTTCAAATACTTCAGGTCAAGCCGGGGGAGTTTGGATGCTTTACCATCATCATTACTCGTTTTCGATCCTCCTCTCTTTTTCAAAGGAATTTTATTGAATTTTCCCGTATGTAGCATTTTAATTACCTACTGAAAAAAATAAACAATAATATTAAAATCACGTCAAAAAAAATTAATCATTCATTTAAGAAATGTTGCTTACGTACTTGTGCGTGAACTCGTTGAAATGTCTTTCAAATTATGTTTTGTGCTTTGTACAATTATGTATGTTTGTTAGCACAAATTACCTGCTCTGTCTCGCCTCTTACACAAATGGTAACACTTTTGGTAAAATCTCAATGCCACGTTTTGCAAGAAATGTGTCACTATGTTATTCTGTTTCTAAAACAAACTCAGTTGTTTGACATTGTTATTATTTGTATATTTGGAAGAATTCCATGGTAACCAATTGTTATTTAAGTGGCCAACCATTTGTTTGATTTATAACCATTATTATTGGTTTGCACTTGGTGATAGTTACATTAGTACCTACCTAATTAACCATTGTGAAAATATTATGTGAGATAATGCTCTAACTTGGATAGGCAGAGAGAATAGACCGCCGCATATGCCTTGTTTCATTTAAATTCATGCTCTTCTGTTATTCTGACACTTAATTTAACCAGACTCCAGTATTCGATTCACTTGATGATGATATGTCTTCCTTGGTTTATAGTATTTTTTATTATTTTTATAATACCTAATTAATGATATTATAATAGTATGTACAGTTTGGCAATTAAAGTCTAGAAATTTATTAAATTGGAACTAAATTTTTTCATTACTATGGCAACACCGAATTACTCACTTTGTCCATGTCGTTTCGTATGGCTGTTGGATGTCATCCAATTTACTATCAAAACCGTGTAGAACACAGTGAAGATCGCTCATTTAATCATTATTTTTTTCATTGTTTGCCTGTGCATTGTTTGAATTGAATAAAAATAAATAAACCAATACGTAGTGGTGCTAGAGAAGTTTACACCGCGTTTTTTGACGCTGCCTAGCCAATTATCGCGCAAAGAAGCTCCTGTGTAATTTGGAAGATGTTTACAAATGAACTACAGAAAAGACTGGTACGTACAGTCTGTCAAATAAGAGTAGAAAACATAGGAGGGCGCCACTGTTGTACTAATGGCAATACTAAAAATATAATCATGGTTATAATCTAAAGCTGTGTAACCAACATTTTCATTAAAAATTAAAATAGCATAAAAATGAAAAAAAAAATTTTTCATTCCACTGATCATATAAGTATATTGTTATAATATCTTTGCAATTTTGGGTTAACATAATGAAGAATAACGATTTTGTAATAAAATATAGGGCACACTTTAGAAATTGCTCACTGCTCACATTTATTTAATATTAGCTTAAGTACTTACTAGCGTTTTCCAGGCTTCAGATCAAGTCTCTAATTTTAGATCTGAGTATATTTAACTCATTCAGATCTAAAAGTAGAGTAACTAAACTCACCGTTAATGATTCTTCCTTTCTATCCACTGTTAAATTCAAATGTATGTTAAATTAAATGAAAGCCAATCACTTTGTAAAACAAAATTTAATCAAATTTATGTCATTAAGTAGGTAACTTAACAACATTGCTTATTCGATTTTTTTTAAGAACAAAAAAACGTAATTTTAAACGTGTGTACAGTGTTCTGTATCATCAGTATCATTGCACTTCAAAACAATATTTGACAGGTAAATTGGTGTTGCCAGCCTACAAATTTCGCAATTCCAGTTTTTATTTTTTCTACTCTTATTTGACAGACTCTAGCATAGTTTTTTAATAAATTTGATTAGTATTACAAGATTTATGCCAATTTTCGAGCGATTATAACCATTACAATCTGATTTGAGGTTATGCAAAAATCCGAATTTGACACTTCCGTTTCCGTGCATCTCTGAATTTTCTATTTATCTCTCTTTATTTTAATTTTATTTCCCTATCCTCATGTCCCTGCTGCATCTTTAGTTATATTATTGATTTTGCAGATGCTTCTCAAATCTATTTGCGCCTCCCCCAATGACATGTGCAGGCTTGAGGCTTGATCAGGTGACCTTGACTGATCGTTGTCCTGCCTCTGACTACCCAATGATGAATTTTCTTTTAGTCTTCGGGTATTTTACCCAAATATTCAGTAAACATTCTTTGAGGCTTCACTGAGTGGTTGGCTAAGGGACATGGAAGCTAAGTGTAGATTATGGTCAGACCGAAAGCCATTCACATTTTTTGTTGGTACTTGCCATTTGATTTATTGTATTACTTATGTTCCCTGTTTTAAGCAGGTGCTTGCAGGTTTTTACAGATGCAATGCCGACTCATAGAGCCTCATGAATGAGTTTTTCTTTTGCCTTGTTAATTTATAATTGTCTTACTAACCTATTTCTTTGCATTTTGTTTTTTCCTGCTGAGCACTTGCATACTGCTTACTAACAACGTTTGCAGGGACACTGGAGATTCGTTAAACATAAATAAATGTAGCTTCGTTTAACAAAAAAGATTAGAATCTTGCGAGAGCCTTAAAGGAGTACCATCTGTTACTTATACCAGCGCGGATAAGTAGTGGAAAACCTCCATTGCACTTCGAATAAGAGAATGTTTTCCTTCCAAATATGTCATCAGATGAATCCAATTAAAATTTTACATGCTGAACACAAAACTGGTTTAAATTAAATTTGTATGCGGCGCATTAAAACTACACTCAGAACATGAAAATGGTTTCTCTTTGATTCTGGCAGCACATACATAGTCTGCAACTAGAAATTTAAAACTCACTTCGAATGAGAGAATGTTTTCCGTCGAAACATGTCATCAGATGAATCCAGTTGGAATTTTACATTCTGAACACAAAACTGGTTATTTATAATTGAGGATACCTGAATGCGGCGCATTAAAACAATACTCAGAACATGAAGACAAAACACTTTTGCAAGAAAGGAAATTATTTTAGAAATTCAGTGAACTTACAACTTCCCTTTTTCGCGGTCGGCGTCATTGTCAACAAATTATTTGATTTGATTTGAATGATTAATATGGATTTTCAATTACGTGTCATGGCTTACACTTATTCAATAGTACGCTGGCGCTCTTTGAAACTTGCTTAACTTATCCAAATAAACCAATCCCTAGATCTAGAAATTTATTTGTCTATCGTAGACAATATTACAAAAATATAGGAATGCGGGACATGCGGGACGCTTTCGATGAATTGCGGGACTATTTTATTAAATTTTTCAATGCGGGACTACAACCGTCAATGCGGGACTGTCCCGCAGAATGCGGGACGGTTGGCCGCCTTATACTATATATGATGATATCGATGAACTGCGTTTAGATGAAGATGAAGATACGGAAGAAGAAGAATCACATGAGGACGAAGACAATAATTACATGTCGGGTGTTGAATTAATAGACTCGAATTTTTAAGTACCTACGTTTTTATATCCAAATAAACGCCCATTTAAAACTTTTTTGTTTTATTTTGCTTCTATTAAATTACAGTTTTTTGTGCAAAATTTTTGAAAATACAAATACGCCATGAAATATGCATTTTGGCAGAAGTGTTTTTAAAACATACGTTCATTGTCTTATGAGCCATCTTGGTGTTGCCATTTAAAACCTAGAAAACGATTGCAGCGCCATCATTTATTTTCTACACTTAATTGCCAAACTGTGCTTATGACATAAAATACATCGATAGATTTTTTTTATTAAATAACTAGCTGGTACCCGGCATGCGTTGCTATGCCATTTAATAACGAAATTGTTTCTCCCTGCGCGTCCTTTCCCATTCGTCCCGTTCACCTTCCTCCTCCCCTTCCTCTCCCGAGTCCCCTTCCCCTCTCGCATTCCCACTCCTCCTCCACCTTCCATCTCCTCACTCTACTCCCCCCCCCTTCCCCGCGAACCCCCCTCCTGAGTTCCCCTCCCCCCTCCTATAATCACCTCCTCCCTCCCGCGGATCCCCCTCCCGATATCCCCTCCCCCTTCCCGAGTTCCCCTCCGCCCTCCCGGGTTCTCCTCCCCCCTCCTGCATTCCATACATTCATTACCGATACATTCAGTTTTCAAAGAGCTTGTGTGCCACTTATTGCAATTTTTTTTATACAAATTTCATGATGCCAGAGCTCGTGTCCTTTCCCATTTGTCCCGTTCCCCTTCCTCTCCCGCGTCCCATTCCCCTCTCGCATTCCCACTCCGCCTTTTCTGCCTTCCCTCTCCTCACTCCCCTCGCCCGCTTCCCCTACCCCTTAAACCTCCCTCCTGTGCTCCTCTCCCCCTCCCGAGTTCCCCTCCCCCCTCCCGGGTTCCCCTCCCCACCCCTCCCGCGGACCCCCTTTCCCGAGTTCCCCTCCCTTGTTCCCCTCCCCTCCCTCATACTTCACCCCTCTCCCATCCGCCACCCCCTCTCGCATTCCATACATTCAGTCCCGGTACATTCAGTTTTCAAACAGTTCGCGTGGCACCAATTGCAATTTTATATACAAATTTCATAATGCCAGAGTTCACCAGTATATACAGAAACCTTTGCGGGCGTGCTCACAACAACTCACCAAAGTTTCATCGCAATCGGATGAACGGTTTGCAATTCACAAGAAAATACGTAGAACAGTTTATATGAGAAAATGAAATTGTTGTTTTTACTATCTTCCTCACAATTTTTCCATATTTTCTCACCGTTTAAACCTTCCCTGAACTACGACAAACATTTCAAAACCAAAATCAGCTAAATCGGCCCAGCCGTTCTCGAGTTTTAGCGAGACAAACGAACAGCAATTGATTTTTATATATATAGGTAGATAGATTAGATTTATCAAATAGCCTAATTTCAAATATGTTCCCCTTCCCTACACCACCCTTATCCCCTCTCTCTTATCTTCTTATCTACCTCTCCTTTCCCCCGACCAAAGTTGATGTTTTCTCTCCCCCTCTTCTGTTTCCTATGCACTGTAATAATAGGAAAATAATTTCTCTTGGGATTTATGTCATCTTTGAAGGTGTTTATGGAGGGTCTTTTTACAGAAAGAAATAGAGGAAGTTCTGGGAAGAAAAAGGGTATGCGGGTGAGTAGAAATCCAGGTGTCAGTATGGCCAGGAGTGATGGACGTATGAATCCATCCCTCTCGCTGCGGTGCAAGACGATAGGTTTTTGGTTTGGCCTATTTCAGCATATGGCTAAAATAGGCTAAACCAAAAAACGCTGGCGCTTTGAGAGCTAGGTCCGTCGCTAGCATTATGGTATTTAATTTTAAAAGTAATAATAATATAATCATTCATGCAACCGTAATATGTTGTAAGCCACAAAATACAAAATTTACAGGAGAGCGAAAAAACAGCTTAATTTCACTAATAATAAACACAAATATTGTGGCTTCCGACGTATGATGTTAGAAAATATTAAGTACTATGTAAAGAATACATTGATGTTATATATCGTACATAATTTCGCTTAAGACGTATTGCAACTAAGCGATTTTAACCCAAGTAGGATAAGACTGTACGTTAATTGAATAAAAAAAGAGATTGAACGATTTTTCCAGGTTGTGATATTTTGCCATATGATGTGTTACCACCCAGTGGCATAGCTAGCGTGAGTGGTACCCAGGGTGGATAGGGCGGATAACGTGGTGTCACCCCCCCCCCCCCCCCCCCCCCCCCCCATTAAAGTTGACAAACACAAATTATGACTTCATAAAAAATTGCCCCCCCCCCCCTCCCTCGCTACGCCACTGTTACCTTCTACACTGAAAAAATAATAAAAAAGCATTTTTGCATATGTAGTGGATTATGACATATTACAGTTGCATGAATGTAATGATTATGGTAAAAAAAAGATTTCATCTACAATATGAAGATTTGCTTGATAATAATGCAACTAATTGATAAAAGATGTCCCTGTTGGAATCTTTTATTTATCAATGGAGTGATGGTTAAATAGAACCTACGTTATAATCTGTATGTTCACAGATGGCCCCAATTATTTTAGATAAAAATACTTTTTGCAAGTTGTGCTTTAAAATATTAGGGTGAATTGTTTGAGCCCATACATATTCAAAATGAATATGAACAAATAGTTTCGTCCATAAACAAAATCAAATCTTTCAATAAAGGCCAACAAATATAATATTGGATTGAGTCACCGATGCAAAATTAGATTTGTTAGCCTTTCAAGATTTGGGTTTGTTTATCGATAAAACTATTTATTCATATTCATATTGAATACATATGGGCACAAACAATTAATTCATCTTAATATTTTAAATAAGTTGGCGCCATCTATGAATGCAAAGATCATAATGTAGCTTCCGTTTAACCTTAGTAATCTCTTGTTTTACCATGGGAACCATTTTCTATCGTTTATAATACAGAATCAAATTTCTTCTTCTAATAGTTAAACTCCAGAAAACATGAGCTCGGGGACCAAGGCTTCCCCTACTTAAGGTCTATGCCCACTACACCGTTCCATACCATGACCGTAACCGTAGCGGCGCATGCAAAAAACAATTCTTTGTATCGATCAGTATGAAACGCTGCCCACTAGCCCGTTCCGTTCCGTCATGGTATGCGACGGTGTTGGTCGGTGACGGAACGGTCTAGTGGGCAGCGTTTCATACTGATCGATACAAAGAATACTTTTTTGCATGCGCCGCTACGGTTACGGTCATGGTATGGAACGGTGTAGTGGGCATAGACCTTAAGTAGGGGAAGCCTTGGTCCCCGAGCTCATGTTTTCTGGAGTTTAACTATTAGAAGAAGAAATTTGATTCTGTATTATAAACGATAGAAAATGGTTCCCATACAATCCGATACAAAGAATACTTTTTTGCATGCATGCGCCGCTACGGTTACGGTCATGGTATGGAACGGTGTAGTGGGCAGAGACCTACGGGTATAATACGGTGTTAGCACGTTCTAGTGGGCATAGTAGGGCGTAGCGTGTTTATTTCGTGTCTGATACGTTCATAGTACGGTCATGGTGTGAAACGGTGTAGTGGGCATAGACCTTTATTGTACAATAATATTTTTATATTAAAGTAAATAAATATAAAAATTATGTGTCCGAATGATAATATTTTTTTATTAAAATAAATAAATATAAAAATTACATGTTTGCATAACTCATTTTTATCAAATGTAGTTATGTATATATTATATTAGATTAAGATAAAAAAAATACAAAGACAGTTTACAGTTTAACATGAATAGTGAAATTTCATTATTTTCAGTAGGCGGTCACTTTACTAGTATACTAATATGGCAGTTGACTAAGTAGAGCCACTCCGCGCATGACCCAGTGATCAGGGTGCGCCATGGTGGGGAGGGGCATGAACAGAATATAGTTGGTGGAGTGCCCCGTGGTGGACAGGATGCCCCTCCTGTCTCCCGTCTTGTACAGGGGGCAGTTGTACGTTTTTCCTACAGGTAGGTCTTCTCGTTTCATGGGGACCAGCCAAATCTGTTTAAGAAAATTAAAAATAGAGGGATAAGATACACTTTAAGTACTTGAAACGGTTGAAATTAGATTAATAAACCGTTGAAATTATTTCAACAAATTCGAATATACACTTACAATTGGGAAAACATCATATAAGATCTTAGGCAGGGCTTCGTCAATAATGTGCTCTTCTCTATCCCACCGGGCACCTTCCAAAAACAATCCCATAATGTAACATCCTTCAGGAGGGTTTTCCTCAAAGTCAGGTTCATCTTGAACCTGATAAAAATAAATTGCATATTTTTTGGCGAGGCGCAAGGTCTTTCTATCATGTATGTACATATTATCAACAGTCTCAAACTAAAATGATTTTTAATTGACGTGTTGTAAAAGATATTGTTTAACTTACTAGGTAATCAAAAGCCAGTTGGTCGATGGGTATCTTATATTTGCGGGCATAGCTCTGCTGTACAGCGGTGAGGAAGGCTTGAGGGAAGTAGAATCCGGAGAGCCAGAACACCACCGGGGGACCGTGCGTGTGCCAGTGCTGAAAGAAGATAACATATTCAAACAACACACATTTATAATGAATATTAATTAGACAATGACATGTTTGTTTATACCTGCAAGAAGTCCATTCTCTGCAAGAAGTCCTCCACATAACTGGAGAAAGGCTTGAGGGAGGGGTAGCTGCTCTTGGCCCACAGGGCGGGGATCTTCCCGCGCACCATGCTGGTCAGCACCTCCTCCGTGGATTCCGTCAGCACACTGACTCCTAGAATACAAGTAATTTAGATATATTTAGCCATATCACCAAGTAACCAGACTCAACAGTGATAGTATGTGATGGACATTACCCTGGACGGCACCCACAACGGCCTTGAGACTGGAGGTCATGACATTGAGGAGGCGGGTGAAGCGGGCCGCCTCTTGCACCACCACGATGGATAGTGGAGTCATGAGGGAGGCCTCGATGTCTCCCTCGTGGGACAGGCCCGTCAGCACTCGCGGGGGGAGGCGGGCTATGACCTGCAAGGCGAGCGCCATGGCTTCTTCTTCAGGAGTTATTCCACCCCCACTCGATGTTGTTTCCTATAAAGTGTCACATATTATATAATCAGTATTTATTATTTCTTATGATCAGCCAATACGTTTTTTTAAACACCTAACATAAATGTTACTAGAAAACAACTTTATAATACTCACCAAATGTTTGGCATACAGGTCCTTAGAAAGCGTGAAGAGGATGAGAATGAATTAACAAAAATGGTAATTAAAACAATCTGTATAAAAGCATTTAAAACATTAAATACCATAAGGGTTCTAGATCAGGAATGGCGAACCTTTACGTATCAACATGCTATTTTTCTAAAGAAATGTTTGAGGTCATAGATATAATATAATAATTTTGACTTGGGGAGGGGGGGGGGGTTATGCCTGTTTTATTGCTAACGTCAGACAAAAACAAAACAAATCGTTGTCGTGGAAAACCCCCCCCTCCCGCATTACATACATTCATTCCCGGTACATTCAGTTTTCAACAGCTCACATGCCACCCATTGCAATTTTTTTATACAAATTTCATAATGCCGAGCTCACCAGTAGTTTTATACAAACGTTGTCCTGACAATAACAAACACAAAAAAAAGAATTATCCAATTTGGTGCAGTCGTTCGGAAGTTATGCGCGTACATACATTTCAGCGATTCATTTTTATTTATATACATAGATATATATATATATATATATATATAGATAATAACTACGACGCCTGAAATAAAACTTCCTGCTAATAAATATATTAACATCGTTTCCACGGCAACGATTTGTTTTGATTTTTGCTTTTGTCAGGAAATTTATTTGACAGAAAACGTATAATAAATATAATATATTAATATTTACAATTTCATAACGCCAGAGCTTACCATTATATACAGTCTATTTTAGTAGCATAAAATGTAGCTTTCTATTGGTGAAAGAATTTTTCAAATCGGTTTAGAGGTTTAGGCGTGATTGCGTAACAAACAAACTCGCGCACTTTCGCATTTATAATATTAGAATAGATTATGTAATGTAGCCCTGAGAGGGTCGACGAGGATTATCTCTTCCCCATTCATCATTTTACAAGGTTTGTTGCAAATTGTATACATTTTACATACCGCTATTTTCATTTTTCATTTCAACATTTAAGGAATTGGTGACCCTCGTGAACAAAATTTCTTGTATTTCTTGATCAATACGTTGTAAACTACTGTCCTAAAATAAAAGCAAGAATACTCACGGTTCGATCCTACGTAGTACGTAATGATGATGATAAAGAAAGCATGTAAAATATATAATATACATGATTAATCATTTTTAATGATTGTCAAGAATGACAAATAACATCAAAAATATGTTTACGAACAATGACATTACAGAGATACATAGTAGTTCAGAAGAAAAAACAATAAAATAATACATTTTAATAGAAGTATATACACATACCTGTACGAAATAAGGAAAATATCATATTAATAAAGATAAAACGATAGATTTTTTAAAATGTTTATGTAATGATTGTATGTAGTCTGTGCTTGAAACCGAATTTGGCGTTCGAGGTGATGTTCTCCAATGGATGACATCATACCTGTCTGGACGAGTAGCCTCAGTAATTTTCAATAATTGTACTTCACCTGAAACTCCCATAGAATGTGGAGTTCCCCAGGGTTCTGTCTTGGGTCCCATCCTTTTCATTCTCTATACGAATCGCCTCGAGAAACTCATTCAATCAGCTGGCTTTGAATCACAAGGCTATGCAGACGATCGTTTCATTTTCAAGTTTTGTTCCCCGGATGAAAAAGACGTCCTTAAAAACGAGGTGGTTAGTTTCATTAACACAGTCTCAAGTTGGATGTCTGTCAATAAACTCAAACTTAATCCGACCAAGACGGAATTTATTTGGATAGCTTCTCCTGGAAGGCAAGCCCTCATCGACTCTAATCCAATCCATATTCAGGGCACAGATATAATCCCTTCTACAGAAATAAAATTTCTAGGTTTCACTATAGACAATAGTCTTTCTCTTGAATCACAAATTTCAAAAGCTGTAAGTTCTGGCTTTTTCTATCTAAGGCAGATAAAATCAATCAGGCGTTGCCTTCCCTCTGATGGAGCAAAGTCGCTCATAAATTCGTTCGTTGTCTCACGTATGGACTATTGTAATAGTGCGTATGCTGGCTTGCCTAAAAAACAATTCAATAGAATCCAATCCGTTTTTAATGCTGCGGCAAGAATGATTTTTGGTGAATCTAAGTATTGCCGTATAACCCCGCTTCTAAGGGATCTTCATTGGCTTCGATGCCCTGAAAGAATAGAGTTCAAGATCTGCTTAATGACCTTCAAAGCATTGCAAAGAATGGCGCCAGCCTATATATCGGAACTATGTGTCCGACAAAACTTAAGCGATAGGCAGCTTACTCTAAGGTCAGCAGATCGAGATGTTACTAATCGATTAATCGAACTTTCTAGGTCAAATCGAGCCGTTTACTATGATCGATCTTTTCGTGTAACTGGCCCGCTCATTTGGAACAAACTTCCCTCAGCTCTTACTAATATCCAGAACTTGGCTGAATTCAAAAGAGCTTTAAAAACCAACTTATTTAAAAAATCATACCTTTCATGAATTTTAACTCCTTTTCAATCTACTATAATAAGTCATGTTCCTCAAGTTTCTGGTAATTGTTTGGTTTCGATTACCTCCTTACTATAGTTTTATGTGCACTCTGATTTTGTATTATTTGTATTATTTCTAAATGCTAAATGCCTCCTATTCTATATAATTTATTTTAAATGATTCTTGTTGAATGGCACCGTGATGGTTTATCATTATATATTGTCCTATGCCAAAACAGCACTCACTATTGTTGTTAATATTGTTCTTTAGGAATTGCTTTGTATATTTTGTATATTCGTTATTTCACATTATTTAATTAATTTTTTAAGGACTCGTAAGGAACACTATAGGTTAATTTTAAGTTTATTATAATCAAGCGCACTTGAAGTGAAATATCACAAAACTGCGCTATATAAATACTACGTTATTATTATTATTATTATTAGTCCTTTCAAACATTTTAAACCTTTTTCTATCTTTGTGAAATTTCAAAAATTGAAATTATAAATTGTATTATCCTTTTATTTGCACAATAAGTTTATTTTATTTTAATTTATAAAGAATTCTGCATTTATTTGGCACTTTTTGTATTTTTTGTGAGAGTGCCGAACCCTGAAATGGGTGAATGCCACAAAATCTACAAATCTGTTATTAAAACTGTAATAGTAACCTGAGTGAGCAAAGCCGTGGACAGCAACTGTTCAGCTTCCCTGTAATGTTTGGTGATGTCTGCATTATCATTCATACCAAACACTCCCGGGGGGGCCGTGATGGGGAGGTTGCGGGTGAAGGATATAAACTCTCCGTGCTCTTTCACCGATGGCACGTAGTAGGTACCTGCAGGGAACACCACACACCCGGTAAGTAAACATCACTTGTGTTCTATCTACATACGTAGGCAAGAAGGAAACTATACCTGTTGGCTCAAAAGTGTACTCCGGATCAGTCACAAGAAGTGGATTGTAAAACTTCCTGAGGATGGTGTTGAGACATCTCCTGTCCCAGTCATCTGTCACCCTTCCTCCGTAATTGCACTCTCCTGTCAGATATCTTAATGCCACATATTGTACATCCTGAACAAACGATACAAATTAAAGAAACATGACTATTATTTATACTTCACATCGTGTGATAATTGATTGACACCAACTTCGTATTCATTCAAAAACATGTTGAGTTGGGTGATGCTGATCTTGAGATCCGTTTCATTGAACTCATAGGGGATGTTCCAGCCCAGCGGACCAAACTGTCTCCTCTCTTGGACCACAGCGTGGAAGAAGCACAGTGCATACAGTAGTCTCTTGAAGTTCTCGGGCTGCTTGTTCCCTTCAAACCACTCGGGGTTGGATATCGGGTCAGTCTGATAGGACCTCACTATATTTGCGCGTAATCCTAAAAATATTCAATAATATATTGTGTCTTATTTTGTAAGTAGGTAATGGTAATACATATACATAGTTGGAAGCAAGCCTGTCACGTAAGGCAGATATGTCACATAATATGTATAATGCATATATACGCTGCATCCTGAAATGCCTTTTGACAGCAGCGATAAAAGGTAGATATTGCAATATTGGTAGAATTTTTAAAGAAATTTACCTTTGGGTGGTTCATTGGTCATTTTAACACCATTTTGAAGCACGAAAACTGGAAAATTTTCACTAGGGTAAGAAGTTAACCACAGTCTGAAATCAGGATGGGTTGTTTCCGGTTGAAACCCCTCGCATATCTAGAAATAAAACATTATATTGAACAGAAATACGCAAGTACATAATCCACACAAAAATGGATGTGATCATTAAAAAATCAATGAAGAACAAAAATTACTATCAAAAGCACCTTTTCTAACATGGGCATCCAACTGCTGGCCAAATGGCAGTTCTGAAGAATAACCCAGGTACCACTTCTAATTCCTTCATCAATCATCTTGACGGCTATGGGACCCTGCCCCTGACCCAGCGATAAGGAAAATAAGCGGTTTGAACCAAATCCCTGAAAACATCACGCACAAGATATTATTCCAAAATGTTACATTGGATTCAATGACTAGACAACTAACTATGTATTAATCAAACCGTAATGATGAAAAGACAATTTATTTTCTAATGCAAGCCTGGCCAACCCAAATTGCACCACAGGCCACATTGGCAACCTAAAACTTTCCAAGGGCCGCCCGCACAGGTTGCTGATTTTTTATTCATATCTGTAGTCACAACTGGGGAATGAATTTTATCATTCTGTTACTTGCATCACGCAAACCACGGACACGAGAATGGTTTATCTCCACTATGAGTCAGTGTGTGACTATTTAAATTAGACTTTAGTGTACATGGATAGAGTTACAGTTTTAATTCTTCACTCGCTTTAAACAGAAACCTTTCTCTAGAACAATTTGTGTCCGGAGTGCAAAGTGCGATGCGGAGAGCTATATCCAAGTTCGGGTAAACATTGCACAGAGATTGTTTCCTCAAAAACTTAAAAAGATTCAGAAATTATGTAGATTCAGATTTCTTTTCAGTTCAGCAATTCAGCTCTCAGGATGACCAAAAAGGTGTTTACTCTGAAACAACCTCTGGAGGTTGTTTCAATTTCCTCATTCGATGTTTCGTCTATAAAGTTTTTTCTCTTAGGGTTCCTCTTACTCTTAATGCCGCCCTAATATTGCTTAAGTGCGCTCATTTCAATTGCACTTTCTTCGAAATAATCAAAGTTTTCTCACTCTGCCATAATAAACTCAAGAAGAGATCCATTAAAATCAAATACCATCAGTAAATCAATCGATGAGCTCTGAATCTGAGAACTCACATTATTTAGTCTTTCTAAAATAGCATTCCAAAATACGATCATAAATGTTGTTTCAAGTTTTTCCAATTTGCGGCGAATTCTCTTTGCTTCAATTCGCGGGATATGTTTCTCTGTAGCGTCATTTTCAATTATTTTTAGAACCGTAAGTACTTCATCCGAGGAATCTCTTAGACTTTTACAGGCATTCTTGCTGACCATCGCGTGAGGTTTACTCTCTTGAGTGTCTTTCCTCTTACTATTTCATAAACTAATGCCGAAACTGAACTGATTAGTTACTCGGTGCCAATTTAAAAAATATATGTAAACACCTCTCGTCCACCCAACTCCCTCGGCCTAGTATTATTTTGCTGTCTCATCATCTTCTCGGTATGTGTGATCTAGGCATCACCGCCCGCGCAGTAGCATAAATGTAAGTAACTATCTAATTAGCGACTTTTACCAAATGAGATTTAACATTTAATAGATAGAATACCCTAACTATCCACAGTGACTTATTTTTTGTTTATAATCGCACACAAACTTAACGGCTTACCAAAGCTAGCGAGCGCCGCCCCCAAACACTGCTGCCCCTAGGCCGCGGCCTATTAGGCCTATTGACAAATCCAGGACTGACTGTGAGTCAGTGTACATCTGTACAGTGATAGCCCATTCGGAATATCGACCTTCTCTACAGCGTCCATAGATGATGCAAACTAATGTACAGTTCTACACATAAAAATTGGCGAAAAAGGAGGATGCTGTCATCTATGACACAACGGTAGTAGATGTGGTTGCCAGATTAAAAATATAATGTTAATTTATGTTTCCGCCACTTATATGTGTAGCACTGTAATATTGTGACAGTCGTCCTTGAATAGTAGTATAGACTAATATACCGTGACTTCTCTATGCAAGAGAATGATAGACCAGCCAAATCTATGCATTTTTTCATGTAATTATAGGAAGTTTAATGATCGCGGGCGGCACACGAGGGCGCCACAGGTTGTCCAATGAAACTCTTTGCTGAGAAACCAGGTGCGTATACACAGGAATTGAAATCCAGACCTGTTATGCACAAAGTTACACTTTAGGCTAAGTTAAATTAGCAAAGCTTTCACATAAATGATGTAACCTGGAGCTCAATAGCATGCACTATACAAACGTATATGGGCACAATGAGAACAGGGTTGATCTAATACCCACGGGCCAAAACGTGGCCTTTTCTATTCTTCATTATAAGCACGCCAAAGCAGTTTGTCAGCAGATTAATTTCAATTAGGCCGAAATTGATCCGACAATTCGAACTTGTCTGCGAACGAATTTTGGCTGGCCTATTAGGTGTGTTTTAATAGGTAGAAGGTTTTGCACCCTTGGTGCAAATACAGCGTCACTGATTATTTGCGGAGTTTCAAAAGTTTGCACCACAACAATTTCTCACTTGTTGCAGGACCTACTCGCGCAATCCAGGTACAAATAACTCTATAAACAATATTTAAATGTGTGAGCATCACTTTCTCAAGATTTAATCACAATAGCAAAATAAAAATCATTAACATCCTCTTACTTGATCATCGGCAAACTTAAACAGGGTCCCCATGGGATCAGAGCCTGGAGTCAACACAAACAGAAGAGGGATACAGCAGTGGGAGTCATTGTAGGAGGAAGGCAGGTCAAACGGTGGTGGCTCTACATAGCGCACTCCCATGGTTTCTTTAAAAGATACATCCTTTCATTAAACCATATCTTTTCTTGCATCGCGTAGTATATATGAATATGTGTGTAGTTTCAATGTCTCTCAACATATATCGTTATAGGTAATTTAATGTAGTTTTAATGTGTCTCAACAGAGGTCAGTAAGTTGTACTATATGAGAGAGACAACGGTCGCTCGTTCGGGTCTAATACTCAACTGTTACAAAGATAGCCGATCATATCCGATCTACAGGGGGGCACCTTCATTGACAATTTCCTCTGCTCCAGTTTAACATAGAGCATCCTTTAGAATGGACGTTAAGTACAATTGAATATTCTTTATAATTAAGATTACAATAAACATGAATCGTAATCTAGATGAACCGAAGTATTATTGAAAATCCCAATCATCAGAGTTGTATTGTCCATTAGAGAAAATAACAGTACACCACACATCGGATAAACTTTTTTAATAATATAGTGGAATTCTTACTCTCTACAAACACCTGCACAGCCGGTACCATTTTATCTTGCCTCACACATCTCATAATGAGCAGCTGTTGGAAGGGAGTTATCTTCTTATTCCAGGGAGCGGGAAAGGGAAATTCTTGTGGTTCTGGAAGGTTTATATAATCCAACCAGGCCTCGTCATTCGTAAGAGACTGTTGTATACCATTAAAATCGTGAAATTCATTCAACCTTGAAAATATCAAATTAGGTTACTAAAATTTACAAAAATATTAAGTGCGCTTTTTTATAGTATTTTTCCGTGATAGAGTGAACCAGTACTTGCAAACTTCTGCCCAAGCATTTGGTGTGAGGAAATCAACTGGACACTTTGTGATATTTTTAGGGGTTCCCCCAGCCAGCAGGAAAATGAACTCCGATAGTTCAACTCGTTTCTCAAAAAGCATTATTGTGACAGTAAGAAGTAAGGAAAATACCAGCTTATCCTAGAACAAATAAGAATAAAAATTACCTATCAATGTACACAAATAAATCAACTACGATGATCAATTAGATTTTATGGATGGACGACGATCGATTACTTTAACCCAACATTTGCCGTTTGTGCACCGGTGTGTTTGAGATTTTACATGCGATTTTGACCCTTATGTATAAAAAAAGTGTATGAAGAACACGGTCAGAATCGCTTGCTCTATTATCGCCCTTTACCATGGAGAAAACCGCAATGCGCCTGGTCACTCCAAATAATTTATATTAATAATTTACCGGAGCGCGGGAATGTGCGCAGTTCTTGCGCATGTGCGGGAAAAATTCCTTCATCTACGATTTTTACCCTTCTATGTACAAAATTTGTGAAGGACAGTGTCAAAAATCGCTGGACACGAAATGTCATTGGGTGTCATGGATGCCGCGTCATAATTGGTGGTGCTTTTTGCTGGCCTACCCTGGCAAACAACAGGTTAAAAGTGTAAACCTAATTCTAATTCCATTTTTTATTTAATAATATCAAGAAGGAGAAGGGAATCAGTTCGGCTCAATGTACCTAATTTGAGAGTTTTGTACATATGTATCTATGAAAACATTTACTGTAATAATGGTATTGCAGGGTGGTAAAAATGGTTAAATGTCTATTGTTAAGGAAGCAGAGATGATATTCGGTTGCATTTTAAATGAAGTAATTTATTATCCAAAAGGTCAACTTTATTAAAAACCCACAAATTCACAAGATGATTTTATCAGAAAGATTTCGGAAATGCGTGAGGTTAATATGTGTAGGAAATATGTGCAAATGACTGAAGAGACTCGAAACAGAATGAAGATCGCTTCCAGCCGGCAGTTTGGTGGAACGCGGTAGTAGTATGGCGATTAAATAAATATTGCCATCGCCAAAAATTTTATTATGAATAGTTCCTACAATGTTTTATATGTAACACACCTTTTCAAAAGTATTTCTATTTCTAAAAGTCTTTACCTTTTCAAACAAGCTTCGGCAAATATTGGCATATAGAGAATACGTGAAATACTTTCTTAAAATTTCTAATCGGGCATTAATATCTTCAACTTGTTCAGTGTTATCTATTGCAGCGGAGTAGAGAGTCTCAAACCAGCCCAGGGAATATTGGTACATGGGATCAATGTTTGAAAGACCATCTGAAAACAGAAGAAATTAATTAAATTCTTCCAAAAGCCAATACTTTATTAAACTGTCAGAAGAATTGTACTTGCCAATTAGAAAGAATAATATAGTAGCGTGTTCGGCGATAGGTTCATATTCTTTCCTTGCTTTATCTATTTGCCGTTCAGTCTCCATGCCAACCAACTGCTTCTGGCTAATTTCATCGGCAGTTGTTTTGGACGAATTTAAAATCTGGAGAAACAAAAGTGTCATTTTTGATTCCTTCATATTATTATACTCACCATGGGCACCCCGGAATATTGTCGTTATAAAAGACAGGATTTTTGTTTTTTAATTGAGAAAGTTATTCTGAATGAGGTTGTTTCCTAATTTTTTGTCGTTGATGAAAATGTATTACGTATATTTAAAAAGTTAATAACGACAGTAAAATTAGTTTTTCGATATCTCAAAAACGAAGAAGTTATGAGCTTTCAAAGTGAACTTGTGTAAAACGAATACGGTAATTTCTCATGACATCACACACAAGACACAATTCAACCCTTAATTAGTATGGCAGTGCTACAGTACTGTTGCATCAGTCATTATATGTACCGCATCAACATTTTTATGGCTTATAGCTTCGGTACTATTCAGTATTTTCCAAAAATTCTGTCATCAGCATGCTGTAATTAATATGAAACATAAATAATGACACGAAATTTCATTGTAGCAGACAACCTTATTGGTTAGTCCGGAGATTTCACCATTTAGACGAAAATTCCAGATAAATTTTTGCGAGGATATTCCCTAAAAATAAATTCCCAGTAATTAACCCATCACTAAACCCACACAACTAAGGAAGTAAAAGATGGTTAATTGATTATCTTACCTGAACAGCTTCCTCATCTTCAAGTAAAGTTTCCGAAGTAGACAACACCTTTATAAAATTAGAAAGCATGAAAGCAGTTGGATAAAATATATAAATGAATATTGTTGATATTAATTTTTATTGTGATCTTACTAAAAAAAAAAATAACACTAACGGTGAGTATTTTCTGTTCAATCTCCTGCAGCAGGCGGCGGTGCTCGGCCCCCTGCGTGGTGAGGTCCGTCTTGGCCTGCTGCAGCTCGGGCCTCTCCTGCGCCACCACCCGGGCCAGCAGCTGACTAGCCAGCCCATCCGTCCCCAGCATGAAGTTCACCAGGGTCACCCGCACCCCCACCTCGGGCATGTAGTGCGGGTTGCGCAGCTTGGTGCTGATGTAGAACCTGAAGTCCTTGTTGTACTCCACTATGTTGTCCCCCAGCTTGATGTAGGTGGCTCCGCCTTGCTTGAACGTCTGCTGCTGCAGGAGGGGCTCTAGCATGGGGTCCAATTCTTCACCCACATTTTCTAAAATCACCTACAAATCGCAATCTTTTAAAAAATACACTTTGAAAAAAATTAAGCTATTTAAAAAATATAAATAATTAAATAACATAATAATTATTAGTGTAAGCAATTATATACTTTTTCTACTAACTGCTGTATTATAATATTACTTTTTTTTAATCCCTAATGATATCACTCAGATTATAATGAATCCTAAAGCAAATACTTTTAACAAATTAGAAATAATAAATTTACTGGTTGGCCAAACTGCACCGCATTCTCTAGGACTCTTGCAAAATCAGATTGCGACAGTCTAACAATGTTCAAATGAAACTTTTTCTCCATATTCTTCACCCATCGGTTGGCCTGGCCTTGCGGATCTATCATTAGAGGCCAGCGAGTTGCAGATCTAAAATTCAATGCAAATAATTTAGAGCGTGTTTACCACAATAACCAATAATTAATCATTTACCTGTTGCTAAGGTGCAAAACAGTAAATAAATAAACACCAACTTGATTATGATGGCACTCTCAACGCTGAAGTCATCAGCAGGCAAGCCATCAATATTCCACTGTTGTATGGTGACTGGGTTTCCCAAAATGGTGACCATCTTAAAATTAGATGAACAGTAAAGTCCAAATTTGATGCACTGTTCCGACCAGCCTGAGATGCGAGTCTGCCGGAAGTAGGCTGTGAACGGGCCCAAGTAAGCTATCACCCCGGCAGCTATCAATACGTCACCTGGGAAAAAATATGGAATAAAAACAACACAAATAACTCACTGCTCTACTAAGAATTGAAATATTTGTCAGTATATCCAAAAATACCTGTTAGAAGGCCGTAGCTATCCCTCAAATTTTTAGCCGCCGTTGTCCAGCGAGTCTTTTCTCCCCCCAAACCGCTCAGCAACATCTCTGCCCGCATCAGCTTGTTGGCGCACAGTTCCACTTCATCGTCCAGTGCCTTTAATCGCCGGTTCTGCTCAGCTAACGCCTCTTCTAGGACTGCCAGTTTGTCTCGAACCTAATTAATAAAACACAAGATCACGGCATCGAGAAAAAATGCCAAAGTAAGGGATGTTGTAAAAAATTTAATTTAAAAAAAGACTTACCTCTTGCAGCTGGGCCTGTTTGATGGCCAGAGCTGCCATTGCCGTGTTGTAGATACCCTGTGCCTCTGCCAGAGCTGCCTTCTTTGGTCCAACCACTTTAGCCACCTTGTCGTATTTTGAGATAGCTATCACCCACTTGCACATTCCTTGAATAAAAATCATTCAGGTACATATAACACAATATTGTTTATTTTTTGTATAAGAAATGAAGTTGAAACAAAGCAATTTCATTTTCTCTGATAACATTAAAAATGTGATTACCCTCAGCAGCAAGAGATGCTTGTTTCATCTTCTCAGGGACAAAGAGTTCATCTTTCATGATGCCGGTTTCCAACTTCTTCATGACAGCTGGAGGAATATTGTCCTTATCGAACAAGAGGAGATTTTCCAGGAACTTGATATCATTGAGGAGTTTCTTTGAAGGTCCCCAGTAATCTTCCATGGTGCCTAGTCCAGATGGATTTGGAACTTTATCTGGTTTAATTTCCTAGAATGTCCAAAAATTTTTATTAAAAATGATTTTTAGACACTTTCGCTTTGTGTAATAACAATAGATTAAGCCCTCTCATACTAAATTTCAATCTAAAAATAACAATTTCATAATACAACTCACGATCAAATTCTGATGCCTCGCTTCGAAAGCCTATATATAAATGCAAGTTCCCTACAATATAAAAGAGCATGAATCATTTTATCGGCCAATAGAAAGCCTGAAAAGCATGAATCGCAAGATGTAGAGATGAACTTAACAACCCAACTTATGTAAACCCTGGGATGCTCACAAGCAATACCAGAAAGAGTACAAGGAAGCAATCCGGATAGCCAAAACAAACTCCTGGGAGAAGTACTGCGGGGAGGTGGAAACCATCCCGCAGGCGGCAAGAATTCAAAAATCCTTGCTAAAGACCCAGGGGCAGCTAAAGGCCCATTTCGGAAAGCCGATGGAAGCTTCACCGATAACTGCGAGGAGGAGTTGGAGGAACTGCTGGGGAAACATTTTCCCGGCTACAAAAAGTTAGAAGCAGGTGACACCGGGCCACCACCAGCCCGAGTTATGCGGGAAGGTAAGGACTGGGACACTGCAGCTAAAATAGTGACTCCCTCCAAAGTTAAATGGGCAATCGAAGGGTTCGACCCTTTTAAAAGCGCGGGAGAAGATGGTATCTTTCCGGCACTTCTTCAGAGGGGCCTAGATACAATCTTGCTTCCGGTAACTAAGATTCTGAGGGCGTGCTGCGCCCTCGGATACATCCCCACACCATGGAGGAAAACAAGGGTAGTGTTCATACCTAAACCAGGGAGAACTGACTACGACCAACCAGGCGCATTCCGTCCAATTAGCCTCACCTCTTTTCTTCTAAAGACAATGGAGAGGCTAATGGATAGGCACATAAGAGACGGGGCACTGAGAGAAAATCCCCTCCATGAGTTACAATTTGCGTATCAACCAGGTAAGTCGGTTGACACGGCACTGCACAGGTTGGTATACAAACTGGAGCAGGCGCAGGCAACCGGGGAACTAGCGGTTGGACTCTTCCTGGACATAGAGGGAGCATTCAATTGCACCACTATTAAATCCATCGATGAAGCGGCAGAAAGACATGGACTCGACAAAACCACTAGAAGATGGCTGAAGAACATGCTTTCAGGTCGGATTCTTACGATGAAAAGGGGTGAGGTGATACTCAGAGTATTGGTGACGCGAGGGTGTCCACAGGGGGGGGTTTTATCACCCTTGCTGTGGAGCCTGGTGGTGGACAACCTCATTAGGAAACTCAACAACAAGGGCCTGTATACTCAAGGGTACGCGGATGACATCGCAACCATAATAAGGTGTTGGGATGCAGACACGACCAGAGGCCTCATACAATCAACACTGGCAACAGTGGAAGAATGGTGTGAAGAAACAGGGCTGTCGGTCAACCCAGACAAGACAGAACTAGTCATCTTTACACGCAAAAGGAAACTAGAAGGATGGAGCAATCCAACCTTCTACGGAAAGGAAGTAGAACCCTCTGACACGGTTAAGTACCTCGGAGTCATCTTAGATGCCAAACTGAGCTGGAAAAACCAGGTGGAGACTGTAAGCAGAAAAGCCTGTGTTCTCATGTGGGCAACTAGGCGAATCTGCGGCAGAACGTGGGGACTCAAACCAAAATGATGCGATGGCTGTACAGAGCCGTTGTAAAACCAAGACTCATGCATGCAGCCTTGGTCTGGTGGAGGAGAACAACACTGAAAACAGTGAGAGCCACACTCAACCACATACAGGGACTTGCATGCAGAGGAATCACAGGAGCTATGCGAACCACTCCAATACTAGCCATGGGAGTGCTGCTAGATCTACCCCCACTAAACTTAGAAATAGAGGGGGCGGCGATGGCGGCAGCCTACAGGTTACAATGCAAAGGTCAATGGAGAGGTGAGTTGCCCAAAAACAGTCATACGGAGATCGGAACAAGACTGAGGGCAATTAGTCCGACAGCTGGAATGAAGCAGGACGGCAAACAAGCCGAATACTTCTTCAGACAGCAGTTTGATGTGATGTACCCCACCCGGGAGGAGTGGGACATGGTCCCAGGTCCAACCTCCAGACAGGAACTAATCTGGTTCACAGATGGGTCCAAAATGGAGGAAGGAACGGGGGCTGGGGTATGTTTACAGGGTTCCAAGAGGGAACTAAGTATACCTCTAGGAATACACTGCACTGTGTTTCAGGCTGAGATGAAAGCCATCTTGGCCTGCGCACAGGAGAATATACGTATCGGGTAAAGGAATAAGAACATAACTATTTGTTCTGATAGCCAGGCAGCCCTTATGGCACTGGAAAGTAGCCGATGCGACTCCAGACTGGTGATGGAATGTAGAACCGTTCTTACAGAACTCGCTACCATCAATAAAATAACCCTGATATGGGTACCAGGACATAAGGGTATTGAGGGCAACCAGCGGGCTGACGAACTAGCAAGGAAAGGGGCGAAAGCACCACTTGCGGGATCTGAGACGGCCGTAGGAGTAGCAGCTTGCCACACCAAATTACATATCGAGAGGTGGGTCAAATCCCAGCACTGGAAGGAATGGGAGAGGGCACCCGGAATGAGACAATCCAAAGTAGTCATAAACGGACCCGACCCCAGACGGACCAGGAAACTACTCGATGGACAGAAACTCGCTGAGGGAACTGGTAGGCCTACTAACGGGACACTGCCATCTCAGGAAACACATGCAGCTATTGGGAGTGGAAAGCACCAGTAGATGTAGAAAATGTGAAGAGGATGAAGAGACTCCAATTCACTTATGGTGCCAATGTCCTGCCCTGGTGGGAATTAGGCTCAGATACCTAGGGAGACATGTTGTAGAACCAGAAGACCTAGCCACATATCCGATAACAACTCTGGTGAACTTTATTAAAGGGACTGGGTTATTGTTAAAGGATTGAGGTAAAATGGGAGAAAGTACAATGGGCCCATGGCCTAAGTACTCACGGGAACCAATGGTAAACCGTCTCCGCTTTTTAAAAAAAAAAAAAAAAATATGTAAACCTGCTGTACAAGCTCCTAAAAACATACACAAAACCAGCAAAGATCGTTCATTTTGTGGTAAAAGTGTTGTTATAATTTATTGTATAGCGTAATATTGTTACTTTAATCGATATGCCGCCTCGAAGTTAACTATAAGTTTTTTTTAACATTGATATAGCTGGTTAACCCGGCGAGCGTCAGGTTCAAATTTGTAACATCAAGCGTAAGGTGGATAATTTCAGGCCCGGACTGGCCAGGTCCGCAGGTCCGCGATCGCGGAGGGCCCCCGGCGCGAGGGGGCCCCGAAGGGGCCCCACAAAACGTACAAAAAAAAGTTTTTGTCTTGTTAGTAGTTATTTTGTGTTCTTGGTAATGTTTGTTTACATTTTCGAATAAAAAATTACATTTTCCAAAAGTAGAACAACTGTTTATATCTCGCCGTGTATACGAAAGCTTTATACGATTCACTGTCATCCGCATCGTCTGCGCGGTGACGTGTGTCCACTTTTTTTTTTATTTATTTTTTTTATTTATTTTTTATTTTATTTTTTTTTTTATTTATTTTTTTTTTCTGTCACTGTCCAGTAGACAACTCATAAATGAACTAATACCGACAACTGCACCGCGATGTATGTATATATATGTCCTATCAGATCAGCTGATCACTCAGTAGGGCCGCGCAAGCGCATATCGTCCTTCCCCTCCCCCCTTTCCTACATTTATAATAATATCCACCCTATACTCTTGTTTTCAAGCCACTATAAGTCGATTTTATGCGATGCGGTCTGCTAAATTTACCGCGCAGTTTTTTTTAGTTAAATTGTTAAATTAATTTTTTTGTTTAGAGTTGAGTTGCGGTACATTATTTGATTAATTAATATTACGAACGGAACAAAAACAATGAAGAGAACTTACAAGAGTGGTTTTCAAAAAAGAGAGGGAAATAAGAAAAAGAAACAAGAAGATTTCCAGAGTGTCAGTTCAATGTTTACGAGGTTAAAACCATCAAGCTCTACCTCAGAGATAAACGATGACACGACTGTAGGTAAGGTCATTGAAATTTTAGATTATTATTTTTATTATGGGTTGTAATTTTTTGAAATTTTGTTCTATTTATTCTACATTTTTACGTCACGTACTAAGAACTTAACAATATTAGTTTTTGCTTTTTTTACTTTAAAGGTTTTTACTAATAGGGCTAATTAATTGTTATAATTTAAACAAAATAAACTGTATAAAAAACTTTTTCACATTGGGGATAAATTCACAATAGAAATGTGTCAAGGCCTACGTCATTAGGAGGTACTTTATGCAAAATATGGATAGTAGTTTGTCGGTTTATTCATCAATGGTCAAAATATAATTATTACGAGCAATGTTTTAAATTAATTATATTGTAACTACAATTAGTTATGATTTTGAAAATCATAATTAATTCTAGTTACAGTATGGTATAGTAAAGGGGATTCCCTAGTGAACAGTATTAACTACTTCTTGTACGGGTGAGGCGCCTGCTTTCAATCAGCCACATATAGACCATCATCCATCGTCTCTTGTCGGCGAATCAAGCTCCAATTCTGATTCAGAAGATGATGAAGAAAATCAGGAGACATGTGATGCAGCTAAACAACAACTTGGGTGTTTCATTTGTCCATACGAAAGTGATCCAATCACGATTAAAAAAGCTTTCATGGAAAAACATCATATTCAAGTTGTAGAAGGAAAAGGTGCAAAATTGCCATTTGAGCCTTCTAAACTTTATTACCGACATTTGCCAAGTGGTGAAAAAATACACCGAAAATGGTTATCATATTCAATTCAGCTGAATAAAGTGTACTGTTCGTGCTGTATGGCTTTTGGAGATAAAGGACACAGAGACTCTACTTACATTACTGGTTATGATGTTTCTTCAAAAAATGTGAATAAATCAGTAGAAGTACACGAAAACTCTACCCATCATGAACTTGCTGTGAAAGCAGCTTTTCAAAGTCAAAAGGGCTACAATATTTCAAATCTCCTGAATACCAACCAAACTAAACAGCAAGAAAGTGAAATTCAAACTAGAAGATTGGTCATCCAACGTTTGATAGACATAGTTTCGTTTATAGGAAGGCAAGGCATTGCCTACAGAGGTGACAAAGC
This sequence comes from Limnephilus marmoratus, assembly GCA_917880885.1. Lineage (NCBI taxonomy): Eukaryota > Metazoa > Arthropoda > Insecta > Trichoptera > Limnephilidae > Limnephilus > Limnephilus marmoratus. The sequence continues at coordinate 53,882,688 of OU862909.1, read as the reverse complement.
AGAAGCAGCCTACGCTCTTGAGTCTTTACAAAATCATGGTAATTTCCTTGAACTGGTCATGTTGGTGTCTAATTATGATGTAATTTTGCAAAGCCAAGTAAAAAAATGTATCAAAGACAGCAAAAAGCACAGAATAAAAATAAAGGACAAAAGAGAAGCCACAGGAAAGCAATCTAAAAAGCCCATTGGACGAGGATCAATGTTGACTTTGCCATCAAAGACGTTCATTAACAAGTTAATCAAGATAATTAGCTTGATGGGTCGAAACATTATTTTGAAAGACCTCCAGTATAGCATCATCTACAGCGCAACGGTGGACAGCACCCAAGATATAGCTGTCATGGACCAATTGGCAATATGCGTCCGCTATATCGTTATGTGAATAAAATCCTGCCCTTTATTTTGGACTTCGTTATAATTATTGGCAGTTCTACAGCATGTGTTTAGTAGTGTCGTGGTATCCTAAAAATACTGTGAATTTCTTTTTTCAATAAATAATAAAGTCAACAAAAGTCGAAAATCATAATATTCGTATAAAAACCTATCTGAATTTCTTCTTCTTTTAGAAACGCGTTTTCATTGTTTTCAAGCACCTAATTTTCAAAAATTATCCGGGGAGGTCTCCTGACCCCCGTTTTTTGAAGCCCCCCCCCACCCTACGTTAGGGGGCCCCTTTACAGGTTTTAGCGGAGGGCCCCAAATGGTCCCAGTCCGGGCCTGGATAATTTACACCTGAAATTCTTCCTTAGATATTTTTTTTATTCTCGACTTATTACTATTTTTAATTCGATGGTATACTTAATTTACCTGTTTTCTAAGTACTTGTTATTAGAAACTAGATATAAAAGTGTTATAATAAGTAGTTTAAACATTTTTATTAGAATCAACATTTTTCTTACAGAATTCAACTTATGGCACTTGATTGTCCATTTTTATATAAAATTAAATATAATCATAAAAAAACTAACATCTTTTGAGGTTTCAATCATAACAAACACAAATTATATATTTTTTTCTTCTACAACTAATCTTAGTACTTGTGAAAAATAGTAACACCGAGCGCCAGGTGGGTAAAACTCACCCGCCGACGACTTTGATGTCGTCTAACAGCCTCACTGACTGGTGGATGACTAAATTCTTGTTTCTTGTCGCTTCCTTACCTCCCCCCACGCAGCCAGTCAGGCGCGCAGAGCTAATTCACTATTAAAATATTGATCGATTTATTTTGGTCGGGATGTACCACACCCAACCTTCCGCTCGTTGGGTTAAATTATGATAAAGTTCGAAAGAACCCCTACCTAAAATATTTCTAACCGCCTTAATAAGGTTTTTTCGTTATTTGTTTTTGGGTGTTATGCCGTGTTGCGCTACCTCCTTCTTTAGCCAACGTTTCGGACATCGTTGCAGTGTCCATCATCAGGGCAGATCCGGTAGATGTGTGACACTTCTACCGGGTCTGCCGGATGTCAGAAACGTGGGCTAAAGAAGGAGGTAGCGCAACATGACATAACATCCCAAAAACAAATAACGAAAATACTTTTGGCCGTGAAAATCTTAAAACGTATCTGCCTTAATAAGGTGTTCGAAAATGAGGAACTTGCTGGAAGACAAATTTGCACTGTGCAGACCAACAAAACTTTCGATTGCGAGATAATGCACTTTCATTTGATAAATGATTTCTTAAACCAAATTTTAATATTCACACGCCCTGTCTGGATAATACTTGGTCCATGTTAGAAACCAAATAACAAACCAGGAAATGCAAATACACATTTATAATTGATTTAACCTTTAGAATGCAAACAGCTTCCATGACCATTTTAATACCCTTGGGGGGGTTTTTCATAGTTTTGATAAAGGTGATGTCAGCAGGGGTGAGAGTGTTGAGAGCGGCCAGGGCAGCATTCATGATGGGCATAGCTTCAGCCAGGTCTGCATCACACTCCACTTTTATCGCTTGTGCAGCTTTGGCCTGGAATAAGAAATAAAAATAATAGGAGACCCGCTAATTATCCATAACCATTAACTTTTTATTTATTTATAAAACACATGATACATAATTAGACATTTTACATAGAGTAGATACATTAGATCACCAAACTAGGCGGCTGCCTGTATCATGGTGACCAATGGAGTAAATTGACTTTGTATGAAATATGAAGTCTAGTGTAAACATATGGATTTAGTACAGATGATGCTAAAAGTTGGAAACATTATAATAAAAAGTAGGAAATAGAAAATAGAAAGAAGAAAAGAAGTAAATTAGCATTAGGTTATAAAAATGTACATAACTATTTTTCAATATTATGTAAGAGTTTGTTATAACCTGTCCATCTGCTATTTCCTGGTCAGCAAGCACGGTCTCCTCTACCAGGGCGACATCTGCTGCATCAGCTTGTACCTTGGCTGCTATCTCAGCCACCGCCGCGGCTCCCGCGGCCAGTTGGGGCTGGAGTCTCTCTAAGGCCAGCTGAAGAGCACCCACTGATTTAGCTGCCACCTCCAGCTGACCCAGGCCAACAAGGTAACGTTTTTCATTTCGCAAGACCTCCCTGAAAAATGTTTTTAGTTCTTCAAGTGCAAAAAAGGATGTGGATTAATTAGGATCAATGCATCTTTGTAAGATCCTCGGGTATAGGGTTGTTCATTTAAACCTTATGTAAAAAATCTTCAAATGGCGCTACGACTCTGTACAATACCTCTAGGACAGATTGTTTCACAGATTTTGAACAATTCAACCAATTTTAAAGTTAATATTCTAGTTTTGCGAAAGTCCTATTCAAGTTCTGTCTTAATCCAAACACATTCTAACGATCGGTCCATGATAAAATAATAATAGAACTTTCACATAACTTGATTTTTAACTTTGAAATTTGATTAATTGTATAGAAATTACATAAATTATGTAAAACAACCTATCTTAACCGTCAACAAGTAACTTGTGGGAGATAATACAAATAATGTCAAAAATGAAAAGTGACAAAACTTTAGATAATATTTGATAGATCTTACGTTCGCTTTGCTGTGAGAAGAGTCTTAAAAAGCGAAATCAACTGCAGATAAGCAGTGGGAGTGACGTAATTCTTGCGTTTCAACCTGATGAAGAACTGTTCTGAGAGTTCCTGCGTGTTCACATGAAAGATTTGACACATCTCAATTGCCGTTTTCCGTTCTAGATCTGTCAATTCCAAGTCCTTTAAGAAATAAGTAGCCACGGCTAAAAGGGCATCCGGCGGCCATTCCTGAAAAACAAATACCAATTTTTCTGTTTTCAGATTTTTATCTGTGTATTGCCAATATTGTCTTCATTTAATTAAAATATTACAATTTGAGGTTTTACTCATAAAGTTAAAAATAAATATTCATCCTAGACTTGCAAAAAAGTCAATAGATGTCGTATATTAAAAATAAAAATGGATAAAATTTATCCAAGACACTATCTAAATGGCATTTAGTTCAGGTTTGAATCTCGCAATCATACATAAAGACATCAGCCAATAAAAATATGCATTAAGAAAAATGAAGATAACGTTGGTAGTTCTTAGTCGACCAAATCGGATAAAGAAACATTAGGTCAATTAGGTCAAGCTTAGGTCCTGGGTTTGAGTCCTAGATGTGACTATATTTTTTCTGATTTTTCTGTTTCCAGATTTTCAATTGTATTTCGCTAATATTGTCTTCATTTAATTAAAATATGTTTTTCATTTTACTGACGAACATTTCTATAAAACCGTCAATTTCAATTAAGTAATGGCTGACTTGTATAGAGAGCGCGCTACCGGCAATCACCATAGGCCTTGTACGGTCTTGCTGTTAATTTAGTTGGACATATGGTGCGTAATTTGAATGGATCCGAACAAAAACAGTGTTATTTCGATAATGCTGTTTTCCGTATAAGTGCTAAATTTATTAATTAAAATGAACTTGTAATCACACACCTGGAACCAATCAATAGTGCAGCAGTTGACCAGCGCCGGGAACTTTCTGATTCTAGTCCTGAGGGAAGTGCCGGCGGGGCTCATGGCCAGGACCACATGCAGCTGCTCCCTCACTATATCCACAAAGAATGCGTACAAGGCCACCGGAGAGCCGTCTGTTTGTAAAGACTTGTCTCGCTGCTTATCAACCTGCAAAATAACTTCAAATCAACAATTTGCTACAAATAAAACAAGATTGAATTGGGCTTTCGTCAAGTACGATCATTTATTCTATTTTACTGGAAGATAGAACATACCACTCTCATTTTTTCACAGATTTCTGCTTTTTCTTCTGCAGAGAAGAGATTTGGAACCTCTCCAGAATTCAAGATGTTGTTGATATCCTCCAAAAATCCTTCCTCTTTTATCTAAAAATCGTATATCAAACAATTTTATTTAATATTTTCATTTTCACTTTTGTATTTTGCTATATTATCAAATTATTATTTTTACAGTTTATTAACTGAACATATCGACAGTCCCAAAGAACAATGTCGAATCTGTTAAAAATTGAAAATCGTTTTGTTGGCTATTTGTTGATTTAAAAATTTGTATTTTCGGAATTTTGAATGAAATGAAATGCAATGGAAATTATCAGAATGATGCTATATTAATTTCTTCATCTCAAAAATAATAAATATGCATAAACCAAACTCTTAAACAGCTCTACTGCAAAACTACAAAATCGCAAATGCAACAATGTTCTTCGGGTCCGTCGATATCAATCTTTATCAAAATTATCACACAAAAAATATTAATTATGACTGTGGATCTGTCTGTAATTGAAACTCTGGTTCAATGAACTCTGCCGAGTGATTCTCTATCTTTTGTGAGATCGAGTTAGATCTCAGGCAAGATCTGCTGTCAGATTTGTGTATTTTATTTGGCTGTTATTTGTTTTTTCTATGAGCCGATGTCAGAATTTCAGCTGTAAGCCGTCACGTATTTTAGTTTAGGTCGTTGTAAACACGAATTCCTGCAAGTATGCTTACGATTATTTATTCATTAAACAGCCATAGAAATCTGACAGGAGATCTCGCCCGAGATCTATCTCGATCTCACAAAAGATAATCAATAAGTATCCCTCGGCTGATTTATTTTGAATTAAGTCTCTTTCAAAATTGGAACTGATTATGTCAAGAATTCAGACAAGCGATAAAGTACCCTTAAAATAAAAATTTTACCAGAAAATTATACTAATTCTATATTTCTAATACGCTTTTTTTAATTTCTTACGGAGATTCTTGATAAGTAAAGTCAGATTTCGTAATTTTTCAAAGGTCTGTGATTTTTAGCTAACGTGCAATTATAAATCCTACAATAATTATAGTATTGTGTGACTTTTCACGGGTCTGTGCTGGTATATTATAAAAGTAAACAATACCTGTGATTCTATAAACAAAAATATCACATGAAGATCAGGTAAACTGGCTTTTTTCAACAGAGTCTTCAAATCTTCCCGCCACTCAAAGCGCCCATACTGCCGACTCATTTCCACCTGGAAAATCATTATTGTCATACATTGTTTGTGTCATATTCATCACTCGTCCAGGTTTTGATTTTCCCCATATTTCTAAACGGTGTGGAAATATGGCTTAGAGCCAGTGAAAGAAAGCAGATAGACACCCTCGAAATGTGGTGCTGGAGAAAAATGCTCGGGATCCCATGGACAGCTAGATGCACAAATACATATATCCATTCTGGAAGAGCTAGACATCCACAATTGCCTTTCAACTATGTATCTGCCTGCAATGCACTTTTAGATACTTTGGACACGGTTCTCGACAAACTGAGGACTCCAACTTGGAGAAACTCTTGATCACTGGCAAAGCAGAAGGCAGAAAAAGCAGAGGAAGGTCACAAAGTTTTTTTTTACTTTAAAAGTCCTATATTTATCGAAACTAAAAAAGAATTGGAGGTTTTGGAATTATAGAATCAACATCTTTTAGGGTAAACTCAAAAGCTGGCCATACACACTATGGTCCACCGGAGAGGTCTACCTGTGCAGGTATGCCTGGGCAGATAGACCGGAGCGTGTGTGGGAATAGACCTGTACAGATTTGTATCTGCGCAGGCGACCGGTGCAAAATCGAAAATCAATTCTTTCGAAACAAACCTGCACAGGTAACCTCTCCAGTAGACCGTAGCGTGTAAGGCTCACTTAAGTTTGGTGACTATCTCGCATGAAAGCATTTGCAAGAGAGCTATTTTGAATAAAAAAATAAGTTTAGTACACGAGAGATTGACAAATTTACATCTACCTTGAAGACTATGCCTTCTTTATGCCTTCTTTACAGCTCAAAAAGAGTTAATAATGGGTTGTTTTACAGAATTTGAACAATTATTTGAGTTCTGTGAAAGTCCTATTCGAGTTCTGTTACTATCCAAGTACTATGAAAAAACCAGCACATGATGAAATAATAACAAAATTTTCACAGAACCTTAATTTTTACTTTGAAATTTGATGAATTGATCAAATTAATGTGTCCTAAATGTTGCTCACCTGGAATAATTCATAGTCATTTATACTGGCAGCCAATCTGGTCAGTGACTGTCTTCCAGAGCCCCCGAGCCCAATGAGCAGGGCGTGGGATCGGGGCTGGGCCACAATACGGCAAATCTTTGAAACATGCTCCACTGCAAACCTGGAAACAATCCGTCACTTTTAAAAATATGCAGAAAAAAATTGCACGTAAATTAAAAATAATGTAGGTGCATAAAGTCGTCTAACCAAATATTCATCAATTTTATGCATTTAAGGCGACAAACCTGAATAGTACCAAGTTCATAGGTTTCTTTGTCATGTTATTGAATTCAAGCAGGAAGGCATCCACAGTGTTGGTGAGGTGCTCCATGTCTGTCACTTCCATGTAGAACCTCGTGTCAGGCTTCGGATTAGCAAAGTCGCAGAAAATCAGCTTGCGCAATTCTGTTTCAGTTATTACCTACAAAAGATAATTAAACATACTAATTTCGGTTGTTGGTGCATGCACGCGAAATGTGAAATATTCCTATGGAACGCGTAAAATTATTCATCTTCTGCCCCGGGAACCAACAGGCCTGCCATAGGTCACCCCAAGTTCATCGGGTGAGGTGTGCTTAGGTCCCGGCGGCGGGTGCGCCTGCCAGCTGCGTGGCAAGCCAGTTTGGGAAGACCCCTTGACCTCTGCTCGTCTCTCTCAACCCATCATCTTGCACCGCAGAGGGAGGGATGGATTCATTTGTCCGTTATTCATTTGCACACATTGACATCAAGATTCCCACCCACCCCTCATACCTTTTCTTTCCCAGAACTTTCCCTCCTTACTTTCCAAAAAGACCCTCCACACAGCATCTCCAAAGATGACATAAGAAAATGAGGAAACATCTGAGGAGAATTATTTTCTTCAAGGCCCTCCGCTTGGGGTTGTAAAAAAAAAGATTTATTAGATCTCTCTAATATGTCGAGAAAAATAAATAATTACATTATATACAATTTGGGAGGCGGGTATGGGTACCGCCGCCCCAGGAATCTTTTATTGGATTACCAACACCTCTGCCACAGGTCACCCCAAGTGGTTCACTACGTTTGGTGACCTAGCAGGAATGCCCGGGTTCATGGGAACAGGTCTGCCCACCAACTGCGTGGCAGACCGGATTGGGAGAGACTGGTTGAGGAAGACCACTCCAGCAGGACTCTCAGAACATTGCCTTACACGCAGTGGAAGGGATTGATTTATATGTCCGTCACTCCTGGACACACTAACCCCCAGATTCCTACCCACCCCTCATACCTTTTTCCTTCCCACTACTTCCTCCCCTTCCATTACCTAAAAAGGAGCTCTACACAGCATCACTAAAGATGACATAGGCCCTGAGGGGAATTATTTTCCTCAGGGCCTCCTGTGTGGAGCTAATGTAAAACAAAATATAATAAATAAAAAAAAATAAAAATTAAATAAGAAAGAAAATTGACAATATGTATTATTTTTTTGTTTTTGAAAGACAAAGAGATTCACAAATCCTACAATTACAATAATTCGTGATATTTCATGGGTCTGCGCTAATCAAGCATAATATTAATGATTTGGTGCTCTCAATATTAATATTTTTTTTATACCAATTTATTTTTTTACCTTCTTTTGTTCTCCTTTCTCAAACAGCCGGCTGCACAAGACATCAAAGTCCTCGTTCAGGCATTTCTTGGTGGCCGTTCTTAAGGCTCCCACGAACCATCCTCGATCCATGGAGTCCACCAGGCGATCAGAAAACACTCGCAGACACTCGTGGATCCACAGCCTCTTTAATGGCTGAGCATCAGGGTATACTTCAGGGGTGGAGAGCAGCACTCCCTAAAATATTGATTTTATTTTTAATATTAATCAAAGAGTAAGGAAAAGAAAAAAATATTAATGAAAATAAAAGCCAGATTTGCTTCGGTCTCTGTAGAAAAAAAATTAATAAACATTTATAACGTTTTAAATCGGTCAATATTTTAGAATAGTGCAAAATTTTCAAATGTTAAAATTAGGTACCGTAATAACGCGGGAGAAATCTCGTAAATTAAATGTGTAATGTGATTTGGCAGGGGTGGGCAGTAGATTGAGTCGACAACTTTTATATATATCAAGGGTTGCCGACACAATTTCTTCTACATATGGTTCAAAGTCAGTTGAAAACCCCCTGAAATCAAATAAAAACAAATTATTCAACAGTAAATATCCGATAAACACGTTAACGAGGGTTTTCCAAGAATTAAAGACCGTTCTAATTTTAAAAATCAGGAAAAATTTGTATTTACAAAAAAATTTTATGACATTTTAGGTACATGTCCCCACTATCTTTCGACATAGCCCCCGTTACGCTCGATGCACTTGGTGAGCCATGGCACTAGGTCCTGGATTCCCTTATCGTAGAACTTCGCCGCCAAAAATGAAGTCACCTCTCCCTCTGCGTCCTAGTCGGTCTCCAAAGGTTTGCTTCAAGTGAATAAAAAGATGCAAATCATGTAATTGATTGCCTTTGTGATTCCAGAGTTAGGTAGTGACCCCATGTTTCAACCCAAAAAAACCTCGCCTTGGTTGATGATGGTCTTACCAAGGGTTCGAAGAGACATGAGCGCTTTCCACACGATTTTGCCTTCAGCATTTTGGGAACCCAACAAGCACCCAATTTGCATATGCCATTTTCCCATCAAAATCGTTTGTGTGATAGACTTACTGGCGTCTGGGATCAAAATTGTGAGCTTACGAACTTCAACAGGGCGGACTCCCGCTTAGTTGAGAAAGCGAATAATTAAGCGCACCTCACAGGCAGCGGAATTCGACAGCGGAGCGTCCATCTCAAACGGACGCAAAAATCACACTGAAGCAGCTATCAAGCCAAATCACCGCTCGTTTTTTAGGGTAAAGTCTGAGCTACACGCTAGGGTCACCATTTTTCGGGGAATAAAGTCCACGTCGCCGAAAATGAGGAGAAGTATTTAATTCTTCGATAACCCTCGTATATGCACAGAATCTGTTTTTAACCTGGCATCCAGATGCCAATATAATATTTTGTTGAAGATAACCATCATTGTTTCGTCGTCGAATTCATCAATACACAAAAATCCAAAATGCCGACTGAAGCGGGCTGTCACCGGTTTGGTTCCTGGAGTCGGTCGACTCATGCCACACATGAACTGTAAAAATATATAAACATTTCAATAGTTATCATCATATAATGGTAAAGTTTCCTCACCTAGCTTACTTCTGAGTATTAACTCATAAATTATTTAAATAACATTTCATTTCAACTTAATTACTACTACAAGAAACAACAATTTATGGCAGGGGAGATGGTAAAACATGCATTAAAGTTCCTTTTTGTTTTAATCAAACTTCAAAATTTCGCTAAAATATATTTTGCCGCCATATTGAATTTTGTTAGCATAAAGTGACGTGAGACCTTTATGCTAACTTTCCGCTTCAATTTAAATATGCATAAATTATTTACATAACCCAAACTAAGAATCTAATAGCCTATTCTGATCTAAATGGTTGTACCTTGTACTAATTACTAGTTAGGTCAATAATTTAGGCTCTTAGCAGCAAGCGGAGTAAGAAAACTTCACTAAATGCTGGGTTACTTCGAATGCACATTGTAATTTTAAAAAAGCATTTATACGAGATATTAATACCTGGACATTTGTCAATTTCATTGGCACATTCTCCTTCCTGTCATACCACATTCCCTGATCCAGGGCCTGTCGAAGAACTTCAATGGGAGGCTGTGCCCCGTAAGTCTCAGCCTGCGGCATAGAAACATCGTCCACAAACACCACAAACTCCGTCCCCACCGGAGGGCCAAAAACACCTACAAAACAATTGCATGGCTTTTCAAATTTTAAAAAAATTAACAGCTGAACTACGGATACCCATTACTAGTACAAACTCAGTCTGATTACAGAATACTTTTCACAGATTGTAGAAATTGCGGAATATTTCTTCAGCAAGATATGAAATTTTGAACAGAATGAATAGACTATTAAAATTAATTAAATGTTAATTAAAAGTATTTACCATTTCAAATAGTCCAATGCAAAGATATTGAAATTCAAAAGAGACATATAAAGAGACTGTCGGCGGACTACTACCTAATAGGAGTAGTTTGCAAACAAAAATTATTTGTTCATTTCGTTGATTTTTTTAAGGTGTGCAGTAGTATTGGCTAACAATATACTTTGAATATGGAAAGAATTTATTCATTTAGTTTAACGTTTGTTTCGTTTTTTCGTTAATTATTCGTTTATTTAGTTTATTCGTTAATTGGTAAACAATATTGGCAGGAAGCACAGTAAAAACTGCGGATAGCACATCTCTTATATTTCAATATCTTTGGTCCAATGCCATGTTATGGGTACTTTTAAACTCTTCTAAAAGGAACAATACATGACAACTTAGAAAACATTTGAATCCAGAATTTAAAAACAAAATAAAGAACAAACTGGTGAAACATGTGCAAGTAGGAAACTATGGAAATAAGAAGATCAGTAAAGGCGGATTTGTTGGCAAACGAAGCATGTGTGAATGGAATCATCTACGACTGGACGCCAGATGCTGAAGATTACTGCCAAAAAATAAATTCCATATGTAATAATATGTGGAATAATCATTTTGAAACGTTGTCAACAAATAAAGGAATATGGTACAGAAAGCTCCAAAACGAACCGTTTAAAAGACCATGGTTCACTGAGGTTAATCTGAAAAGATCGGAAATGAGAATCATTTTTAGATTAAGATCCGGACATGCACTAATGGGAAGAATATTGTGTTTGATAGGCCTCTCTGATTCTCCAATGTGCTCGATATGTGAACAAATTGAAGATGTCGAGCACACATTATCGAAGTGCATTAAATATGAACGACAGAGAGTTACAATACTAATGACCTCGAACTCATCGGAAGTTCAGAATTTAATAGCCTCAACTGAGTTTCATGCCATATCAAGAATTATGAAATTTATTAGATCATGTAAACTGGAAAATATTTGAAAGTGATTTTTTATACGAAATGAATATAAAAGGACTCTAAGTACCTTTTAAAGATCATTAGAGATTATAATGATAATATTATAATTTAAAAATAGATGAGGCAAAAAATGACAACATTGTGTGAGTCAGAAGCCTCGATAATATACATGACATAAATAAAAAAAGAAGATCAGTAAAGTTATGACTCTTTATGTGCGGATAAAAGCTACCATGGTTTTGTGCAATACAATACAACATAATAAGCTGGTTTTTACACAACAGAGTGGGTGGGCTATGGGGCACTGTGGGCTCACAATCGAAATATAATAATTATTATAAATGATAGTAAGAGCATTAGCTACTGTCAATTCATAATATTTTTTAATATTAGAAGTAGATATCCGTTTGACCGTGGTTCTTTATGGATACCAAATACCCTATAATATTAATAACACCTCCAACTTCTGACATTTCCCATACATTCTGATGGCGGCATGCTACACTAGCACCTCCTAGTGACCTGAGTTGTGCGAGTTGGTTTTTCTTTGTACATTTGAATGGATTTTATGTGAATTCAATTCAATTTAATTTATTCATTTTAACAACATTACAAAATTATAATTTAAAGGCGTTTTTAAAAGGGAAAAATATTTTAGGTGAGATAAACAGATTTACACTAACAGCAACGACCTGAGTTGTGCGAGTTGGTTTTTCTTTGTACATTTGAATGGATTTTATGTGAATTCAATTCAATTTAATTTATTCATTTTAACAACATTACAAAATTATAATTTAAAGGCGTTTTTAAAAGGGAAAAATATTTTAGGTGAGATAAACAGATTTACACTAACAGCAACAAAGCTTGCCTGTTTGAATTTTGCTTCATTGATGTAAACATATCGATATCCGAAGAGATCCGGGAACATAGAAACTAATGTTCTCAATGATAGCAGAGTTTTCGAACCATCCTCGAATCAGTCTGAAGAAATGTGTTACTATGAGCACATCCCTTCTGACCCGTAGACGGTTCATACAGAGCATGCCTAAGAGAAAGTCGGTAGGGTAGAGCAACGGATAGTAGCCATACTCATACCATAGGTATATTCTTTATCTCACGTTAATAAACTAACCTACAATTTAACTTTTTTTTTTTTTTACAATTATTTTATAACTTTAACATAAACACAGAATGCTCCACAGAACTAACACATGTTTGCTGAATTAACCTTAAAAAAAAAATTATATTTCTCATGATATAATCTACTTTTTAAGTAATCAAGAACATTTTATTTGTTAGAATTTATCATATTATATTTCACCCTGCTATCCTGTAAATGATTTTTGGCATCCTGAAAAACGATTTTTTGTTATTTGTAAAAATTTGTTTGATTGAAGTGTTTTTGTTGTATTGCATCCATAAACTGCATACACAGAACATACTTTTCGGAAATTTTTAGAATTTTTTTATCAAAATTAATCAAAATACAGATTAGAAAGCGCAAAAATCCATCGCCAAGTACGAACGTCAATAAGCTACACTAGCGCCTCTAGTGGTCAGCGTTGTTGATACTGACAATATTTTACTGTAGTTGGATGTATTATTAATATCATGTAGTATTTGTGGATACCTAGTAGTACAAATTAAGAATCCATAATGTTAAATTTAAGATATGCAGTTACATTTATTCATACATACACAGTTATTAGGACAAAAATTATATCTGTACTGCATGGGGTGATTTATCGTAAGGTAATAATTTACCTTTTCTTCTTTTATCCAATTTCCCCATTATAATATCTTGCGTTTGATTTGCAGATGTTTGTGCAGAGAATCCCATGATGAGAGATTTGTATCTCTTAGTATCCACTTTTCGCATGAGAAAATCCTAGGAACCACACCACAACATAAAATAAGAATAATTTGTACTTAATACAATATCGGTAGTTGCTCATGAAATTTGGAGTTAATACTACACATAGTATCACATCGAACCTCCCGCTGTGAAATCAAGAAGTACGCAAGTCAACCGGCATGTTTAAATATTATTTTTTATTTTAGTGCCAAAAAAACTGTAGTTTTGGATTTCTCAGTTTCGTGAATAGTGTTGGATTATGTGAGAATGGTTTTGTTGGCACTCCTGCCTTTTAAATATGCAAGAGCGAGACGGCAGAAACAGTGTATAAAAGGTGATGCATGTTCCTGCTCGCTCTCCTTAATCACAGACAGCTCCGATAGTTAGCACGTAGCTTACCACACAGTTTTTATATTGTGCAAATAAATGTTTATCTTGTCCACGCGCGTTTTTACTAAGATCATCAGATCTCACATATCACGCCTACACAAAGTCTAAATAACAAATTACTAGACAACTTACAATAATATAGGAAGATTTCCCTGTTCCAGTCGGTCCAACCATCATGACAGCTTTCTTGTGGCAGACCAACAGTCTGAAGAGAGCCAGGTAGCGCACTGTGTCGAGGGTGGTCACTATAATGCTGTGGGCGGCCATGTCTCGGGGAATGGGGGGGGCGGACAGCATGTCGTCGTTCCATGGCTTCCATTTTCCTTTTGCCTGTGAACATAGAAATGCGAGTGACATTATCAACTTAACCAAAAATTATTGACTGAGTGTAGCACAGTCCAGTTTTAACTTGACAATTTGGCATTTCATCTGTCTGTAAATTTGTTTGTACGTTCCGTTTCCGGCTTCTGCTGCGTCCACTTTATTATTCAAGCAAGCCTTACTTTGACTAGATGGCTAACTTTGACTGAGCTTTCAATATTATTGTACCTACTTGCCTGAAGAACGTTTTAAAAATAAATGTCATTGAAATGGCGACTTTTCTTTGGACAAATTGTATAATTCCTTTAATGAAATGATAAAAAAAACACGTTCCATAAAATATTATCTTATGGTTATAATATTATATAAAGTAGGTAGGTATTTATGTACCTACTCACAAATCTTATGGTTTCAGAAGAAATTTTGGTTTAAATTTTTTAAATCAGAGAAAATTAGAAACTACTACAGAGCTACTAGTTATTAATTCGTTTAGGTTTTTACACACAATAATCTATATATATATATATAAATGAATCCCCGTTTGCCTTTTGATTGATTGTTCTCATAATATACAAAAATGAATATTTGTGATATACGAAAACTGAAAATTTTAATTAAATAATTGTAATAGGTGGCACGCAAGCTGTTTGAAAACTGAATGTACTGGGACTGAATATATGGAACGCGGGAGAAGGTTTTGTGGGATGGGGGAGAGGGAGAGGGGAGAGGGTGGGCAGGGAAGGTGGATAGGGACCACGGGAGGGGAAGGGGATGCGAGTAGGGAACGGGCACGCACAGGAAAGGACATACAGGGAGAAAAAATTTATTTCTTTGAGTATGGCTTTGCAACACATGCCGGGAACTAGCTAGTAACTTTATAACAGAAAAAAAGTATGTAAGTGTTATTTAACCCGACATTTGCCGCTCATGCACCGGTGTGTTATGAGATTTTACACGCGATTTTGACCCTTATGTATAAAGAAAGTGTATGAAGAACACGGTCAGAATCGCTTGCTCTATTATCGCTCTTTACCATAGCGAAACCTGCAATGCGCCTAGTCGCTCCAAATAATTTATATTAATAATTTACCAGAGCGCGGGGATGTGCGCAGTTCTTGCGCATGCGTGGGAAAAATTCCTTTATCTACGATTTTGACCCTTCTATGTACAAAATTTGTCAAGGACAGTGTCAGAATCGCTGGACACGAAATGTCATTTCTGCCGCGTCATAATTTATGCGTCTTACTCGACTAAAACATCGTAAAACCTATCAATTTACGTAATTAACGCAAATAATGTTATTTTGGTAGATAGTTTATTGTGTTGTGAACGTGTTTCAGTCAATAAAATATACAATAGCTCAAAATTAATCCACAAAACATTCAATTCAAATTCAAGGTTGTGAAATTTCCGTGTTGTTCCCCGGCATTCAACGAGTTAATACTATGGACTACCATGACTATAAGCAAAAGCACAATATTAACTTACCTCTTTTAGATATCTATAGTCATAAACCAGTCCCTCTTTGGGTATTGTCAAGATGTAGAGTTTCGCAGGAGGCTCAATTTCAGATGGATATTTGAATTTGTCAATAACTTCTTGGGGAAACTCCTTTTCAAAGAGTGCCCGGTACATGATGTCAAACTTGGGGCGGCTGGCGGCTTCAAGGGTCGCTCCAATGGACCAAATCGTTGAGAAGAAGAATATTCCCTGTTAAGAATTAGCCTTTGTATTCAAGGACCAAGAGATAATAATTAAATACTTCAAGCTAGCTAGTTTAATTCCAAGATTGGTGAAATTTTGCACACTTGACATACAAAACAAGAAGTAGGTCACTGTCTACATGAGATTTAAAAAAGCCACTCATCCACTTTTCCTACCCCTTGCATCAGAATATTGATACT
Organism: Limnephilus marmoratus; assembly: GCA_917880885.1. Taxonomy (NCBI): domain Eukaryota; kingdom Metazoa; phylum Arthropoda; class Insecta; order Trichoptera; family Limnephilidae; genus Limnephilus; species Limnephilus marmoratus. The sequence continues at coordinate 53,866,754 of OU862909.1, read as the reverse complement.
TCTTGATGAAATTTTGCATACTTTAGGAAAATTCTGTCTAAATCTGAATTACTGTCGTCTAAATCTGAGCTCTGCATAAAGCCCGTGGCAATGCGAGGACTTCAGTTAATACAAGAACAATATGTCTGCCTAAACTCTATCACATGTAGTAACTAACAAATCGATTTTACTCATTAATAACTATCAGCATCATTTTGAATAAAACAACAATTATTATCAATCGTTTCTGTTTTTGATCAAATTTTGACTAGCTGACTAGCAAGCATAACATTATGCATAACCCCAATGCCTTAATTTTTATTAATATAATGCAATTTTTTTTTATTATTAACTTGCCAATTAATTTAACTTGGAACTCCCATCCCCTTTCCTCATTCGTGTCGCATACGGCACACCCGCCCTTCTCGTTTACTGCGACACACTTTGCATCGACTTCAGATCGAAATTTGTCCCAATTAAACGGAATGTTATCCCAGACAACCCAACCAAAATCCATAAATTATGTCACACCTTAAGGGGGGGGGGGGGGGGGAGGGGGGGGGGAAAGGGGGGGGGTGTAAAAATTTAAATTATTAAAACGCAAAGCTTTTTCAGATGTAAAATTGCAAAATATGTGATGTCACACTGGGGGGGAGGGGGTTTCACAAATGTGACGATGTGTGACTGGGACGGGGGGGGGGGGGTTTATAAAAAAATCATGAAATTCGTGTGCCGTAATTTATGGATGGCCACTTAGTTTATTTTTTGGTTTGTACTCCTCGGGTTTTGTCCCAAATAACCGGCTGTCCCGATAAACAGGGGTGCCATTTAAACGGAATCAAGTGAACTTTAATGATAAAGCACACCTTGTAATTGAATAAACTTCAAAGGCAGTTCAAAGGTTGAGTTACTTACCTCGTGTTGTGCTCTCATTTCTAAGTCGGATATATTGGCCATATACTTATCGTCGTAAAAATCGTCAAGGAAAGAATCAAATATATTCATAGTTGATTTGACAAGATTGGAGTCGGAAGTTGTAAACATTTCCTGGAATTTATAAAATAAATAAAAGATTGCTGTCATTGTAAAAGAAATCAATGAAAAATGATTTTTAATTATTGTAAATAAATAATAAAAAAATTCATGTGCAGATTATTATGGGATACAACTTTGTGGTATTATGTAAGTATTTTTGCATCAATTTTAATATAATTTTTTGTCCACAGCTTTAAACCCCCCATTACACGTATCAGTATTCGCATCAGTATTTGAATACTGATGCGTGTAATGGCTAATACTGACGCATCGACAAAATTACTGACGCGCATCTAGATATTTGGATCGGCCTCATCAGTATTGGGGCGTGGCCGAAAAGTGGTGGGGATACTGATGCTTTACTGATGCGTGTAATGGCTCGCCGCATCAGTACGTCAGTATTTCTTGTGCGCCATTGAGGACGGTGCTGTCTTATCGCCTCTAGCTATGTCGGACAGCATGTCGCATCTCCAGCTCCGCCGCGAAAAGTCCTAGCTACATTCATCGAGGTTTATGAGATGCGTGATATACTATGGAATAAGCGTCACAAGGACTAGAAAAATACTGTAAAGAGGAATAGGGCCATTTTTTTTATTTTTTTATTAATTTCCCTCAGGGCCTATGTCATCTTTGGGGATGCTGTGTGGAGGGTTTTTTAACGAAAGAAAGGAGAGGAGAGTACTTGGAAGGAAAAGGGTTTAAGGGGTGGGTAGGAATCTGGAGTTCAGTGTGTCTTGGTCATCCGCCTCCAAGATCTAGACAAACCTCACCCCATGAACCCGGTCACCCCTGCTAAATCACCAAACGTAGCCAACCACTTTTGGTGACCTATGGCAAAGGTGTTGGTTATCTAATAATGGTTCCCGGGGCGGCGGTACCCATTCTCGCCTCCCAAATTGAATTGGAGGAATTGAAAGGAATAATGGTCAGCGTAAATCCAAATATTATGAGGGAAGATGTACGAATAAAAATAAATACGTTGCGATGCAATTATAGGTCAACTCAAAAAAATCATATCTTCCAAAAGATCCGGAGCCGGACTCGACGAAGTGTATATCCCAAAATCGTAGAGTTACAGCTAATTTTTCTCTTGGCGTGATCGAGGCTCTCATGGCTGTATTTTATAATAATAATTTATAGAATAACCATATCTAGCAATTTGTTGAAATTATCATTGTTCATCCTAAAAAATAATTTTTATAGTTGTGTGGATCAGTCAGCAAAACTTCATCCATTAAATTCAAGTGTGGGAATTTTTCTTTTTTGAGAAGCCAATCCTTCACTCGTTTCTTTGTACCGAACGCTAAAATTATAGCAACACAGGTTTTCTTTTCGGATTCATCACTTTAAAAGCGTCTGTTCCGCAAGGTTTCGCAACGATACCGACGTCAGTATACTGACACGTGTAATGGCTCACAAATACTGACGGTTGTCGTCAGTATTTCGCATCAGTAAATACTGATGCGAATACTGATGCGTGTAATGGCCGGATTTGTGCCTTGCAGAATGAGTTTGTTTCATCATGAGGCCAACAGACCTAGCTATAAAAGCACAAACGTTATTTGGCTTGGCCTAATTCGGCATCTCGCTCGCCGTACATTCCCAGTTGGAATAATGCTGGCACTTTTATAGCTATTTTATATCTGTCGGCGGCATTATTGTTGATCTTGGTTAACCTGTGAATTCAGTTAAATTTTTGTTATTATTTGTAATTTGAAACTAAAATTTATAGTTCCATGATAACTTAGAATATGCAATTTCAACATCCCTTTGAAAGTCATTAAATGTTATGAAAAAAAAATTGAAAAATAGTCCATAGCATAGCTACCACAACGTAACCTATTTAACCAATTTTTTTCATCACTTTTAATGACTTTTCAAATGAGGTGTTGAAGTTGCATGATTCTGAGTTGTTCGGTCACCAAATTTAGATGTGCAGAATTCCTTTTATTGGTTGAATGAGGTTGTTCTCTCATTTTTTTTACTTTGACCAAAATGTATTATATTAGAATTTCTTTACTTTCAAACTCTACAGGCGGTACAATTCATACTTCATATGGAAGTGCTGCAGTACTGCTGCGCATATACCGTGAACATGCTTTTTGGCCAACTGGAAATATCAATATTTTGATGGCTTATATCTTCGGTACAATTCGGTATTTTCCAAAAAACTTAAAAGTTATGTCCTCAGCATGCTCTAATTAATATGATTCATTTGTAAATAACACAACCAACGACAAATGACAACCTCATTCAAAGATTATTCATTGTCTTTCATCTAAATAGATAATTGTAATAAGCACTGTGAAAACCATACCTTAACTTGGCCCGATCTGATGAGCCATAGCAGTGGCGTACAGAAGCGGTGGAAAAGGCCCCTGATGTTCTGGTGGTGCACCAGCTCTAGACTGGGAGGGAGGGTCTGGAGCCATGAGTCCACCAACGGCTGCCAGCCGAGGCCACTCGGCTCCATGTAGATCATTCCACAGCGAGACACCTCAAATTCATAACATGAAAATTCATTTTTTAGATTTGAAAAACAAAGTTATTTGATGAGATGATCGTAATATGACACAATGTACATCTTTTATCAGGGACGCCATACAACACAGCGGACTGGAAAGTCAAGTTCTGTATTGCAGTAGTATGTAACCTGTCTATTTGAGTCACTCATTCTGTACTTGATAATGTCACACCCAAAGATGATACACGTTGACTTCACACACCCGTGTCCTGTGACAAAATATTAGGTCCTTACGTATGAAATTGGCGTTTTGTATGGGAGGAACATAAAGTCGATTTTTTTTAATATAATATATTTATTTAATCAAAGTATGTACCATTGCTATCTATGCACTTTTGCCATCTCATAGGTAGTTCATAGATCCCTTTACTAAAAAAAACCATTCGGACGGGAATCAATAAAATCTTTGAAGGCGGTTTGGACTGCCCCATCGGAGTTGATTTTTTTCCCTTGCAAGAAGTTATCCAAATTTCGAAAAAAATGGTAATCTGTTGGGGCAAGGTCCGGAGAGTACGGTGGATGTCTTAGGCATTCCAATTGAAGCTCCTCTAATTTGGTAGCCGTCTGTTGTGCAGTGTGTGGTCTAGCGGTCAACTCGCGTTTGTTGATTTGCTTCACTCAATTCGCGAGGTACACCTTTCAAGCTTTTTCACCTTCCCAATTTGCTTCAAGTGGATTAAAACAGTTTTATCACTAACACCGCAGCCTGCAGCTAACTCGGACGAGGTTTGCGATGGATCCGCTTCCACAATAGCCTTCAATTCTTCATTATCAACTTTGGTCTCCGGCCGTCCACAGGGCTTGTTCTGCAGGTCGAAATTTCCAGAACGAAAATGTTGGAACCAAAAACGCACTGTGTTTTCTTTTGCGGCACCGTAGCCATACACATCATTAATCCTTCGAGCCGTTTCTGCAGCACTGGTGCCACGGTGGAACTCGTACTCGTAAATAATGCGATATTTCAAGTTTTCAATTTTGTAAACCAAGTGACGAAAAGAAAAAAAAAAATAAGGAAATAACAAATGAATTATAATTTTCGAAACACAAATACATGAGTAAATAATTGTATAAATTTGAATTTGGAATTCCTAACCAAAAGGAACATATTTGAGATCAAAGTTGCCAGTACGGCAAAATGCCAATTTCATATGTAAGGACCTAATCTATGTGATGTTGTATCACAAACCTCTGTTTTTCGGCAGGTGTCTATCAACGTTTAAAATATATTCGAGCTATGCATATAAAAGGGAAAGTAATTTTATTATTGTCAAAAGGACAAAGGAGTCAAAAGTTTCAGAAATGCCCTGCTCACTTTATGAGTCAAAAATCTTCCAGACTACAACTCCCACACTCCAGATTCAGGTCAGATTCTATACAAAATTAAGATGGCAATAACTACAGATAATTAGAATATTGAATTTGACAAAAAAAATATATTTTATACCTATGTAGGTACACATACATATATATATTTTTATATTTATATTTCTGTACGAGTACATCATACTAAATTACTCATTTAAAAAAAAACTAAAATTTGTAATAATTACCGTAGCAGGAGATGCAGCTTCCAAATCCATTGGTTCAAAGAACAAATTAGTTGTATTAGCCAGCTGGATAATTTCTCCACTCATCAAACACAGCTTTTTGTTGTCGTCAAGAACAGTGTTCAAATTTTCAATCCAAATGGCATCAACAGGCCCATCAAATACCAGCCATTTCCTATAATAATTAATTACAATATTGTTTTCAATTGCTTCATAGAAAATATCATACAGAATTGTATACATAATAAGAAAGTCAAAATATAATTGCCTGTCAGGAGTAGGAGATACAGCAAAGGCTCGGTAACTCACAGCCAAAATCCCGTCTGACCATTCATGGGATACCGCGTCAAACTGCCCGTAGAGTTGGCCCATGGTTATTGATTTTGGGTTAATGATGGTATACTGGACTTTATTCTCTACCATCAACTCCTTAAAAATTAAGATTCCACAGATATGTTATAAAACACATTTACATTATTGGAGATGATATTATAAGAAGTTCAACCATAAAATTTTCCTACTCTTTCGCTGACAAGGGCGAGGGCTTCAGCCAAAGCTTGGTAAGAGGAAGTCTTCCCCGAGAAAGGGAAGCCAACTATCATCAAGCCGTGCCTCACCAGCAACATCTCATACACCTGCAGAGCTTTCTCCACCATGAAGGGAGTACTCTGCAGGTTCATCGTCTTGCAGGCATCGTGGAAGCACGCCACCAGGTGCGGCAGGCCGGGTTGTGGCATCTCCAGTCCGGGGAACAGATCCGATATGATGCCCTACGCAACAAACAAACATGTCTTGTTAATATTATTCCAACATCAATCCAAACCGTCAAAACACCGTCAATAGTAATCACCATAAATAGTGGCACATCTTGATTGAGGAACTTGGGAAGGTTGACGTCCTTGATAGATCGTAGTACAATCATGTCCTCCATTTCATCTGGGTAGCGAAGTTTTAATGCTGCAGCAGCTCTAAGCACGGACTTTACAGCTCGCATACCTGAACAATAACAATGCGATATTGACCAAATTTTTTCAACATAAAACTGCCGAGTAAAATGATGTCTACATAATATAATACATAGTTAAAAGTTATTACCATAATCGTAATGAGATTGTGAAGATAGCTGTTCGGAGCAAAGCTTGTAGGTGGCAACAATCTTTACTGCCAAGGGTTTAGCGTCAAGATATCCAGACGCGTACAACTCAATTTCGGAAATAAGCACATAGTCTGGTACCATCATAGCCACCGATCTAAAGAGAGCCTGCAAGAATATTTTGTATTTAAATAATGAAAATCAAGGATTAAAGTGTCACTAACAATTCGAAAATATAAAAATTGATTAGTCCACCTTTAGATTATCGGGTAATTCAGATCTCCCGGCATAACCCGGATTCATGGTGATAAAGACAGCACATGACGGGTCAAGTTTTAGAGGAGTTCCTTCAAAAACCAGATCTCTAGATCCCGAGGCCAGCCCTCGCTGGATGCTCATGATCTGCTGCGCCACTACGGAGAGCACCTCCAAGTCGATCCGGTTAAATTCATCAAAACATGACCAAGCCCCGCATGATGCCAAACCCTATTCATTAGGAAACAAATTCAGGATTGTTTCTATAAAATGAGCCACATGAAAGATAAATATTAGATGTAAATAAATTGCATAATATTAAAAAAATGTAAGTGGTGAAAGAAACCTTGAAGAATTTTCCGAGAGCGATGTAATCCAATCCGTCAGAACAGTTGAATACAACGCACTGTTTGGCCACAGCTTTAGCTAAATCTTTTGTTGTTTCTGTTTTGCCAGTTCCCGCCGGGCCTTCCGGAGCGCCTCCTGGAATAATCAGGTTGTTATTTTCAATCCAGTGCAATTATAAAAGAAGAGCATATTATTTGTTAACTAGCACAGAGATTTGTGAAGCTGAAAATATTTATAAAAAAAACCTTTGCCTTTCAAAAGACAATCATAAATTTACCTTTCGAATGAACACTATTAGTAAACTTGAAAAATTATGACATCTGTCAAAAATATAAGCAAAAGAAACACAAATATAGAATTATTAAATTATTTTTGGAATAACTGAATAAGTAAAAAAAATAAATAAATTTGTAATCATTGAAGACAATATTAGAGACTCAAATGAAAATCTGAAACAGAAAAATCAGAAAAGATTCGGTCGCATCCAGGAATTGAGCACAGAACCTTAGTTTTGCCGAGGCTCTGCTCTAACCAGAACAGGGTAGAATCTTAGAATCATTCATAAATAGATAGCAGCCAATAAAAACATGCACTTACAAAATGAAGAAAATGTTGGTACATATTTCTTAGTCGAACGATACAGTTTTAAATATGACCGAAGGGGATTATAGGGTCGAATTAGCTCAGTGGTTATACAGAGTCCCGGCAAGGCTAAGGTCTTGTGTTCAATTCATCGATGCAACCGTATCTTTCTGATTTTTCTGTTTCAAATTTCCATTTGAGAGTCGCTAATATTTAGTGACTGACCGAAGGTTCGGTTTCGGCAAGTTTCAAGATTGTGTTGTGAGTTTATGTGTTTTTTCTCGCGCATAGTGATTACATGTTTGTTAATTTTTATATTTTTTTGATTGTTTTATAGCAGTAATAATAAAAAAAATATATTATTTTTTCACATATTTACATACATTATTGTTTTTTATTTCATTTAACACGTGTTAACTGTCTAAGTGTAAAAAAATAAGCCAAATTTCAGTAAACAATAGATTTTTAACATGTCTAAAAAAGTTTTGGTTTCGGCCGAAATTGAGACAGATACCGAAGATTCGATTTCAGTAGAAAGTTGTGTTTCGGTCGGACACTACTAATATTGTCTTCTTGTAAGATTAATAAATTAATTAAAATAAAATTATTTTGGTATCTACTCTATTATTACTTTGTGAATCGTTCCCACAGTCAATCCCAATTTTTAAAATCAAAGCAAATTCCAGTTCTAGAATTCATTGAACCCGAGTTACACATAGAAAACCTAAATTATTATTTTTAATTTGACTTGCCTAAGTTGAGGTGAAGGGCTCCAAACAGAGTTCTGAAGCATCGATCAGTCAGTGGTGTTACCACAAGTCTGGCCGTATTACCCAGGTACTCGTAGCCGTACATCAGCTGGGAGTTGATCATTCTTGTTGCTATCTGCATTGAGCCTTCTTCATCTTCTTGAAGCTGTAAAAATAAAATGATTAATGTTATAGATTCAGCAGTTGATTATACAATCCAATGTACCTTTCTATACCTTACCTCCCAATAGTAACGGATTTGGCAGAGCCAGTTGAAATCATTTTCCATTCGCACTTCAAATCCTATTAATTCAGATAGAACATCTCTTGCATGCACATCTAACACCACAAGTGCACCTAGAAGATATTATTTGATGAAGCACTATAACATCATTTTTAAATTGTTTTAATAAATTGCATCCATTGAGGTACAAATATGTATCTAAAAATTACCCAGAGTTATACGATTCTGTAAGCTCAAGTCCCCTCTGACTAAATTGACAATTTTAGATATTTGGCCATTGCATTTCAATAAGTATGCTTCCATCGCTTTAATATTTTGTAGAATGGCATCGGTTACTTCAGACGTCCAGAAAGTCATTGCGATGCATTGCACCTAGAAAATAAAATTGTTCATTGGGACAGTTGGGAAAAAATGTTATGACTAGATCTACTAATCTCTTTCTCCGTGTTTTTTATTCAATAAAACTTAGGAAAAAATGTCATTTTTAATGCATTGACACAACAAATCATAGAAAATAAGAAAGATGTTACACCACATAAAATTAAGTGTTGCCATTATCAATAATATAAGCAGTACACCGGTCACCAATATCAATGTACATGGTTTGTGATAGAAAAGAAAGTGCCCCCTTCGTAGCGCCTACTCGCGTCACGGCAAAAAAACATCCCAGTTTTCAAGTAGTTTAGCGGCTACGCTAGGTTTGTGTAACATGGTTTGTGATAGAAAAGAAAGTGTTATTGATATTATTGCTTAATGGCAACACTTAATTTTATGTGGTGTAATATCTTTCTTGTTTTTCTATGACTTGTTATGTCAATACATTCAAAATGACGTGTTTTCCTTTGTGTTTATAGAAAATTTTAAAGTCGTGTAATTCAGTTAATATTGCTTGCCGACGCCTAATTCTTTCAGATACGGATTTTCCGGCCCATAATTAGTATAAAAAAAGAAAAAAAATTTATCTAAGACTATCTCCCGTAAACCGAACTTTAGCCAAACCTTATTTCGTGGTGAAATACTGGGGATCAGTTGTTTCACAAAATTTGAACAATTCAGGTTCTGTGAAAGTCCTATTCAAGTTCTGTTATTTTATTTTTTTTTAAGTTTCTTTATTCTTTAAATGGTTCGTTACATAAATTGGGGATTTTTCGACCACCATACTAGGCACATGCCCGTATTATGCCACTATTATCCGAGTACTGTGAAACAACCGGCTCACGATAACAGAATTTGAATTAGAGAACTCTCGCAGAACTTGAATTTTATCTTTGAAATGAACTGATGACTTTATTGTTCAAAATCTGAAAAACAATTGGCCGTAATCATATCCCTTACAAAATATGCCAAGCAGACATAAATGACTTTTGTTGAGAACCTTTCTGGTGAATGTTAAATATTTGACGTAACATCTTACCGCTTGTCCAGCCCAATCCAACACCCATTGATCTCTTTTAGTGACAATGTACGCATCATAAGACAGAGCAACAGCATTATGCACCGATTTCTTCATTGCACCTTCCAATTCAAGAAGCCATTTTTCCACCTTCATAAATGAATAAATTCACAGTAATGTTAAAAAGATTCAATGGCAATGCAAAAGTAATATCGCACATCCCATAGAAAAGAGTCGTTAGTCAAAATTTACTGTTCTATTTTATTTTTATGTGATCTACATGAAAATCGTATTTTAAGTTAGATCGCTCTATTTCCGCGAGATGTCGCTAGTGTCTTTCTTCGACGGGACCGCTTGTTTTATCGATCATCATTTGTTTTCACTCTCCGGTAAAATTTACTTTTTTGACTTCTGACACTTTTTTGACTTCTGACACTTTTCAACGGGTTGTGCGATATGTATGTATAAGATTAAACTTATAAATCATAAATGGGAAATGTAATTTTACCTGTCCTCTTGCAAGAATGGTGTTGACTGTAATAATTAACGGTACAATTTCTCCCTCAGAAGACTTCATGTGGGTGATGAGAAGGTCTTCGGTGAACGTGAGACGGGATATGCCCTCGAAGCATTTCTTCAAGTGAGGCTGAACACTGTTGAATATAAACTTAAATTATTTACCTGCATGTGTGATACAACCCATAATTACAGTTCAAAGAATAGGAAACCATACGACTTCCCTACTTTAAAAGGATATTTCGAGAATTTAAAATACCATTTATTACAGAATTGTAAAAGAAATACCTTATATCAAATTTGTAAAGAATATTTTAATAATAAAATTCCCCCCTCAGATAGTATAAGCAATAAATTCAAACAAATGGCTTTTTAGCCATCCCAACGCTAAGAACGACCACAGCGCAGTATCACTACTTGTATTTAGGGTTGAGATAATACAATATATTATTTATAATGAAAATCAAATCACTCTGTTTAAACCACTATTTAATTATCACTGTCAACATGTTTCAATAACAATGTTATCTTCATCAGGACGAGATGTTAATTTTAAAAAATAAATGAAAAACAAATATAGACAAATTAGAACAAATTATAATAAAGACAAAAATTAAAAAGAAGAGGTGATTACATATTTGTTTAAAAAATCTCATAAAAATAGTTATACAAAATTAAATATAAAAATTATTTAAGGATATATAAAATTGCATTTAGATAATAAAATACTTTTAAATGGAGATAATGATGTTATTGAAACATGTTGACAGTTAATTAAATAGTGGTTTAAACAAAGTGATTTGATTTTCATTATATTATAATGATGCCACAAAGTATGTTGTATAAGATTGAAGAAGCAATCTATTATTGTTCAAAAACAAAATTAATGTAACCAAAACTTTGAAATATGAACCAATTTCAAAAAATTCAAAATGCGAATTAACTCCCTGAAATTGGATAATGATGAATTTTACCCTCAATATGCAGTTACTTTCTATACAGGAATTAAAAAAGTAAATAAAAAAATACTTTGGTTATTGTTATTGTTTTCGGTAAAACTATTTTTCTAAAATTGTGTATGTTTATTTACATTTGTAGTTATTTTGAATTATGTTATTTTGTATGTTGAATTACGTTTTATTTAACCTATTTGAGATGAGCGTCATGTACCTATACATGCCAACCGATCGCGTGCCTAAATGACAAGCATCATCTATACACAACGCTATTACATTATTATATATGTTTATATAATGAAATGTTTGATTGTTGGATTTGATTTGTTAACTTTGAACTGTTTAGATTACAACTACGTCTTTGAATATTTTTTAAGTGACAATACACGGTGTCCAGAAACTTGTAGTACAAGCAGGAAACTGGTAAATCTACATCACATTGGGAGTCGATTTGTGATATAACTTTTTTGATTTGAGCTTTCGTTTTCGAGAAAATCGGGTCCGAAGTTGGAATTTTTTTGGTTAAATTTGAAAAAAAATTTCACTAGGGGGTTGATTTCAGCTGTGTAATGTCTTATAAAATGCATCGAAGGGTAAACCGGGCTCAAAAATTTTTTTAACCCTTTAATTGCCGAAAAAATGGAAAAATAGGAAAAAAATAATATTAAAATCGAAATGCTCAGATCGAAAAAAATAAGTTTTTTGGGTTCTCTAAGTGATGTAGATTCTCCAGTTTCCCGCTTAAAGTACGAGTTTCCAGACACGTTGAATTTTCAGTTAAAATGAGTTTTATAAATCGCGAAAAATCTGCCTGTCCACGGGCATTCCAAATTCTTTAACGACATTGTCGTAAAATGGTTAATAAGTCTTTGATTATTGTTTGTCATTATTTTCTTTATGTATGTATATACTCCTCCCTTAACTACGAGCTATTGGAGCCAACTGATGGAGTAAAAGAATAATAAGGAAAATATATATATATACATATTATGTAGTGCCGTTCCTTATCCAGAATATTCCTTAGTGAGATGACATCTCTGTTTCTATCCGATTTCGGTCTTTCTTCTCCTTTTACCTTCTTGAAATATTCAAATTTCGCGCGATTTTTCGTCCCTCTATGATCGCAATTACTGCCGCCAACAGCTAAGCGTACGCAAGCATCGGCGCGACGCAATTTTCCTCAATTGGCGTCTAATTTCTATCGCGTGCGGTCGTCTAGTTGCGATATAAACTGGAAACTAGATTTTCTTCTCCGAAAAATTTTTGCAAATCATTACGCAATGTCAAAAAATAGTGTGTCTCTCGAAGCGGTTGAGATTCCCGCGTCCGCGAGTGTCAACCGCGACGAAATACGAAAAACGAAACGAAAGAATGTGTGTTCTGACTGTTCCTCTAGTGAATCCGTTTGTGACAATAAACGTAAAAGGCGAAGGCGTCGCCGACGCTCACCAAGTTCCGACAGCTCCACTTCCATGAACTTTTCAAGCAGGGCTTCACGCTCCAGAAGGCGAGGAATGGCCCGTTCTATTAAAAAATTAACTGAACAAGTAGGCAGACTACAAAATTTTATTTTGCAAGCACCGAGGTCAAGATTCGCAGAGAATGCAGCCTCAGAGAATATGTCCATTGCAGAATCTGAGAAAGAGTGCTCAACAGTATCCGGGCGTAATACTTGTGTTTTTCAAATGCCAAGTCCCACCATTTCGCTTAAAGAACCCTTAATGTCTGCCCCTCCTCGAGACAGACTCGAAGTGTTAGAGCGTCTTCAACGATTTAATCAGAAAGATTGGACCAATGTGAGATATAACAAGGTCATTAAGGAACACCTTGCTGATCCGGGCTTTAAGGAGCTTGAGGTGAATTTTGAGTTGCAACCGTATGATTCTGGGTCTTCTCAACAGGTCGCTATTGAAAGATCTTTCGCGGCGATAACACATGCAGCTCTCAAGCACAGGGAGCAATTGCAGCAGTCTCTGCAGCAATTGATCGAATGGGGGTTCGAAGTACAGAATATCTCTCCAGAAACTCTGTACGAGAAAGTTAACGAGTTGTTTGGAGGTCAGAACGACTTGCAAAAATGTTCTGATGACCTGCTGCAAATCACATGCGGAAAACGGGCAGAGATAATTGAATTTAGAAGGGACAGGATTCTCAATTCCTGTAAACAGAAATCAGACAAAAAAGTTCTTATGCAGATCCCTCCAACTTCCTCTCATCTCTTCAATGAGGAAGCCCTCTCTACCCAATTGCAGAAATTGGGAGGAGTAAAGAATTGTTTTAGGCCCTTCCCACAAGCCATCACTTCAACCGGTCCACCAAAGGAGGGGTCTGGTACAAAAAAGGCTTCAAAAGCAGTTCAATACTTTCCGGCCCGAGATTCCTTTCCGGCCCGAGATATCTTTCCGGCCCGAGATTTTATTCCGTCTCGAGAATTTTTTCCATCCCGAGAATCCTTTCGCCCGAGGGGGGCAGACCCCCAAAGGTATCCCCAGCCCTCCACCTCTGGTGTTAAAAGGGGGGGAAAGGATAGTAGCAAGCGATCGGTGCGAGGGCAGACCTCTAACCGACGTTACTACAGGGGTGCATAACCGGAGGCCATCAAAGTTTCGAGCGGGGCAGTTGCTGAATTTCAAAAACAAATGGGCAGCTCTAAATGCTCCCAAAGTTATTCAAAAGATCATAGGGGGATAAAGAATCCCCTTCTTTACAAAGCCCCTATTATTACGCCCAACTGCCTTAACTTTGAAAAAATTTGTGACAAAGACTACCCCAGAAATGACAAAAGAAATAGAAATTCTCAAAAAACTGAATATATTGGAACCGGCAGTCAAAGACTCCGGTTTTCTCTCCCAAATGTTCCTGGTCCGAAAAGGGGACGGCAGCAACAGACCTATCCTCAACCTGAAAGGTCTCAATCACTTTGTGTCTGTAAGAAGATTTTCTTTAATGTCACATCAGAAAGTTCCCGAATTTCTCCAACCACAAGACTGGATGACAAAAATAGACATATCGCACGCATATTTTCACATTCCAGTCGCAGAGTCTCACCGTCGTTTTCTGAGGATTGTGTACAAAGGAGAGCTTTAGCAAATGACATGCCTCCCCCAGGGCTTGAGCAGTGCTCCACAAGCCTTTGCCAAGGTGACCAATTGGGTTGCGGAGACCCTACGTCATCAAAATGTGAGGATCGTTGTATACTTGGACGATTTCCTTCTGGCCCACCAGGACAGGGAAATTCTGAAGGTCCAAACAATTCTATTTCTGAATCTACTGAGAGACCTCGGTTGGACCGTCAATTTGGAAAAATGCGTCAGCGAGCCGGTACAAACAGTGGAGTATCTGGGTGTAATGTGGGACACGCAACGCGGTCGGAAGTCGCTGAACAGGAGGAAGTGCGAAGACCTTCAACAATCACTTCAAAGGCTTCAGAAGAAGAAGAAGTGGAATGTGAAGGAGGCACAAAGAGTTCTGGGAAAACTAAATTTTGCATCGTTCGTCACTCCAAGAGGTCGTCTTCATTGCCGAAGGATGCAACTACAAATGCACTCCATGATGAAACTTCCCATACGAACGAGAATTCTCATAAAGGAACCCGTGATGAAAGACATATCATGGTGGGCACAGAATGTAAAGGCCTTTATGCCACTACACGTCCCCGCTGCCTCTCATTTCCTCTCGACCGATGCAGCAGATCATGGCTGGGGCGCTCAAGTGGACGATACTCCGATTGCGGGAAATTGGACCAGGGAACAGCAGAATTGGCACAGCAACTTGAAAGAGATGTTTGCCATACTAAATGCCTTGAAATACCAGAACAAATTTTTGAGGAGTTCTACCGTTCTAATACAGTCAGACAACAGAACAGTTCTCGCTTATTTGAGGAACGAAGGAGGGACGAGATCCTTGAGTCTACTTCATCTGACCTTTCAGATTTTGTCTCTAGTAGACAAATACAATATAACCCTGCAAGTTCACTACCTACCAGGGCGGTACAACGGTCTTGCGGACCATTTGTCCCGAGGAACCTGTCTACCGGAGTGGCACCTTCTAGCTCCTGCAACAGAACAGATATTTCACAAATGGGGCAGACCCACTGTGGACCTGTTTGCCTCTCAAACGGCTCATGTAGTGAACAAATATGTATCCATAGACAGGAAAGACAAAGCGGCGATATTTCACAATGCTTTCAGCAGACCTTGGCACTTTCCCCTGGCATGGGTGTTTCCGCCTCCTTGTCTAATTCCCCGAGTGCTTGCTCATCTGAACAACTCCACAGGAATTTATCTGCTAGTAGCTCCCAAATGGACAAAAGTATTTTGGCTACCAGACTTGAAACAGAGAGCCTTGTGCCTACCTCAGGAGATCAAGAATCTACAAGAGATACTGATAGATACCACCACAGGCTCTCATCCCCAGCAAATACTTCAACTAGAACTGCAAGTGTGGAAAATTGGGGCTGGGATGATGCATTGCAAGGATGGTCTGATAGAGAAAGAGGGATTTTAAAATCCAGCTGGCGAACTTCAACGCAAGCTTCTTATAAAGCAGCGTGGATTAGATGGCGTGAATGGTGTTCATCCAACCATGTTAATTTCAGAGATCCAATGGGAGCTCAGTTGGCAAAGTTTCTAGCACATCTCAAAATATCGCTGAATTTAGCTCCTAGCACTATAGCTTTGCATAAATCGGCTATTTAAACTTTATGCAATCCAAATAATGAAAATAGACTAAGTAACCATATTGTGGTGAAGCAAGTAATGAAAGGAATAGTAAACAGCTCGATTAAAGTGCAACGGGATACAATATGGGACCCGAGACAAATATGTTCTTGGCTTCAGACTAACAATCCAGAAACTATAACCTTATTTGAAGCATCCAGAAGGTGTGCAGTCATACTCCTGTTAGCCTCAGGACGAAGGGTGCATGATCTGACACTTTTGAGATTAACATCGGAACATTTTATTGATATGGATGATCACATTATTTTATGGCCTGCATTTGGTTCAAAGACAGATTCTGCAAAGTATCAACAATCAGGATGGAGATTAAACTCCTCATCAAATCAATCTACCGATCCTGTATTTTGGCTTAGGAAGCTGTGTGTTCTCTCAAAGGACAGGAGACAAGAGGCACCCAATATTGATAACTTGTTTTTATCCACATCAGGTCCAACCAAAGCAGCTTCTAGAACAATTATCGGTGGATGGGTCAAGACAATACTTAGAGATGCTGGTATTGAGGCCTCTGCGGGAAGCACTAGGTCAGCAGTGGCTTCACTTCAGTGGTTTGAAAACTGTTCAATAGAGGACATTTTGGAAAAGGGAAATTGGCAGAATGAAAATACCTTCCAAAAATACTATAAAAAAGAAATAAGGCAGTCCAATATTCAGGAGCCGGGGACTTCGTCATCCTTGACAGGCCTGTTTAAACCAATCATTCGCCTGAGGGGGGCAGACCCCCAAAGGCCCTCCATTTCTGGAGACAGAAGGAGAAGCGATCATTGTGAGGGCAGACCTCCAACCGGCGCTTCTTTATGAAGGTGATCACAATTGGCATCAACACTGCCACCAGACGATAGCAGACAATTCTCACTAAGGAATATTCTGGATAAGGAACGGCACTACATAATATTGGAGTTTTACCTACCATTAAAACTCTTATTATGTTGCCTTCCTTATCCAGAATATTCCTCATCCCCTGTCTGGTGAGACTACAATTGAGGAAAATGGCGTCGCGCCGATGCTTGCGTACGCTTAGCTGTTGGCGGCAGTAATTGCGATCATAGAGGGACGAAAAATCGCGCGAAATTTGAATATTTCAAGAAGGTAAAAGGAGAAGAAAGACCGAAATCGGATAGAAACAGAGATGTCATCTCACTAAGGAATATTCTGGATAAGGAAGGCAACATAATAAGAGTTTTAATGGTAGGTAAAACTCCAATATTGTAACCGACGTGTTACGCACCCTCATTTTTAATTTTAAAAATTTATCATTTTTACTATGTATTCTTTTCATGTACGATGCCCCGGTGCAACAAATAAAGCTTGTGTGCCAGGTTGCCACCGGGAGACATTTTAGACTCCTATTTTTTACAAATGATTTATGATTAATCCGCCTCAGAGGCGACCAGGCTGACTAGCTGACCAGGCTGACCAGGCTGACCAGGCTGACCAGGCTGACCAGGCTGACCAGGCTGACCAGGCTGACCCTTTTATTTTTTATACATGCCCCTGAGAAGGGCCGTTTTTCCGGCTCAAAGGAAGCGGACTGCTCCACCGAGCCGGCTGCTCCACCGAGCCAGCTGCTCCACCGAGCCGGCTGCTTTTATTTTTTAATTCAGGGTGGCCACAAAAAACGGATTTGAAAATTCCCTGATAATTCCAGGTTTTCCAGGGCAGTTTCTACATTTTTCCCTGATATGTTTAATTTTATATAAGGGAACGTACCCATACTACATGACCTCTTCAGGGGGGGAGGGGTCCTCAAAATACCATGCTTGGTACAAATGAGCGGCGGGGGCTTAGGTTTTTGGTCACCGGTGGAGGGGGGGGGGGGTGTTAAAAATTGCAAAAAATTGGTCACGTAGTACGGGTACGTTCCCTAGGGGGTTATCGTTTGTTAAATAAATAATAAAGGGAATTTATGATATTTCGCCTGAAGACAATTTGTGAAGAAATAAAAAGACCAGACAAAAATAAACAAAAAAAACATTAACATTAGAAGAGATACAAAAAAATATCACACGAAACAAGCAACAATACTAGGGAACAGTTTAGATTTAGAATATTAATAATTTAACAATATAGGTACCCTTTGGGTAAGCAGTTAGGACATTAAATAATACAAAGAAAAATATGGTAATAGAGGAAACTGAACCATAAGCATTCGACTAAAGTTTAGAAAGAGGTTTATTATATATTTACACGAAGCTATGGTATAAATAGTGATGCAATGTAATTTTATAAATACTAAAAACCTTGATTTAAATGTTAAAATACCTACACACAAAATAAAAACACACACACACACATCAACTAGATGACATGATTGTGTTGCAAGAGCATTAATTAAAATAAAAAAATACCTATCTAGTTTGTCTTTGTCGGCATATCTTTTGTTACCCAAGTCGCAAGTAAAAGTAATAAATCACAATTTTGGGGTTTCACAAATCGCAAAATAACGAATTTAGTTTTATTTTTGGAATTCCCTGATATTATAAATTTTTTTCGGAATTCCCTGACATTTCCCTGATAATTCCAGGTTCGGTAAAATTCCCTGATAATTCCAGGTTTTCCAGGTATTCCAGGTCTGTGGCCACCCTGTAATTACGACCCTTTTAAGGGCCTTTCGTTCTGGCCACTAAGCTCATTAATACCGTGCCGCCAGCAACGATCTTTTGCCAAACACATTTGATCATCTCTAAAAGATCTTTTTCTTTATGCACAATGCCCCGGTGCAACAAATAAAACTTGTATACCAGGTTGCCACCGGGAGACATTCTAGAATCATTATTATTTCGCCTTCAGGGCCATTTTCCCGGCTCCAAAGCCAAAAAACCAGTTTGGCGGCCCCATTAAGGGCTCTCATCTTGCTTGCAAATATTATCGTTTTTTAACATAACTTCATTTACACACCCCGTAGGACGCTGAAACTAAGACGTTTCAGTACAGAGTCCTACGGGGCATTCAAAGAAACATAAAATAAACCTGTAACTCCTAAACTGCCAACGCTATCAGCATTTGCGCAGATTTTCGAGATTTTCACTTCAAATCATTCTTTCTCCATTTTAAAATCCCGGTACCTCGTAAGGCGACGGGACAAAAAGGTTTCGATAGCCAGGCTTACGAGGGACCTGGGAAAAATATTAACTTCTTTGTAAAACTTCAGATACTTTGTAAAAAGGCAAATACCTACCGACAAAATGTCAAACGTTCTTAAAATCATTCTGAATTCATCAAACAGAAATTCTACGGATAAAGAATATCCGTAGAAACACATTAATATTAAGAAAACCATTGTATTTACTTTATTGTGACTTGTATAATTATTATAAAAACCCAAATTTAGACGATCAATTTCAGACGAATGATCGGCAAAATAGGCGGCCAACAGAAAACCGGCGCTTATATACTTTCGGGCAAGGTCAAACCTCCCACCACAAAAATGTACCATGTGACCACTTTTCATCCCAAATTTGGGTATAAAAAGGCGGCACTTTTTGTGAATAAATCAGTTCTTCTCTCACAGTCAACTCGTGTATTATTCCCACTGGGAAGTTTTTCATCACTCAGCTGCCTCCCCCGCCGACCTCTGCCTGTCTTCAGTCCTGGTGCCAACACTCCTCCAGAAGAGCCGGCCCTACTTTGGCAACCGCCAGGCGCCAGGATCAGGCAGAGGATTAAGCACATCCAGTGTCCTTCACGCATCAGGCACTGGGTGCACGGGAGGTCAGTTATTTATTATTTTTCCATCATCACCATCCTGTTCGTGCACTAAAAACCCGGTACTTTTTTATAGTCTTGTGAGGACTCTGATACGTCCCTTACACATATATATATTAACATTTAAATAACAATATTGTAAGTAAACTTACCGAGTGGGATCCTTCGTCTCAGATAAGATTTCAAGAAGCTCATCATTTGATAAGAAGAAGAATCTAGAGAATTGTGATCAAATTAATAATGAATCAATGTAATGGAGTGAATCACATCATCACTGAAAATACTTACGAAGAGTTTTTTTTCAGGTTTTGAACAATTCATCAAATTTCAAGGTTAATTTTCAAGTTCTGTGAAAGTTCTATTCAAGTTCTGATCTTATTTCAGTTCATTGAAGTAACTAGACTTTAATGATGTAATACAGAACCTGAATAAAACTTTAACTTTGAAATTTGATGAATTTTTCAAATTCTGTCAAACAACGGGCCCTAAGTCATCAGTCATTACTAAACACTACTTTATTTACAAGTACTAAGTTTATTTATTGAGATAATCTATTTCAAATAGCTAGAAGGTTGTATTATGCCAGCAAAAATAATTTAAAAAGTAGGGACAGACACACTACGAAAGGTCACAGGAGTTCTGTGTTCCAAAGTTTAAAAGAATACCTGGGGAAATAGAGACGTTTCTTCTCAAGATATGCATTCAGGCCGTACTGGATGACTTCAAGAAGAACGTTGCACTTTCTCAAGCGATCAGCCATTTTCTCTATCTCTACCACATCCAAGACCCGGGGCTCCATGAACACTTGCTTCATGATTTCTTTCCAGACCTACACACAAAGACAAATTTTTATATTACCCACAAGAAGTTGTGAAATATATATCTAACTTTTCTTAAATGTCTTTGAATATCTTCACCTTATCCACAGCGCCAAATTTCCTTCCTTCTTCAGGCATCTGCTGTTGAATATCCGGAGATGAGAAGATAGGTTCAAGATACATCCAGGTCATCTGCACCTTCAGCCATTCGTCCATTATCTCCTGCAGAAGTTGCAGCTTGGCCTCCCATGCACTGGAAATTAAATAAGCAATGTGTTTAACTGTTTTATAGCCTAACACATTTTTTCTATGTTTGTAAACCATGAAAACAATAATTGAGTCCTATAATTTCTATACCCGCCATATCCAATTTTTTGACAAATGATCTGAGTATGACATCTTGTTCACATTTTTTGCAAGGAAAAAGAGGAACCTAAAATTGAGTTTCGAAACCTTCCTTATCATGACAAAAAACCATGTTAAAACAGCGAGTGAGAAACAAAATCCGCTATATCATTCAGGAAATTACTATTTTGGAGGATGTACGTTAGGTACGCATCATGTTAGTTGTGTGTGTGGGAGGAAACACAATGGGAGTAATAAAATTGACACGTGTGCTTCAGAGCGAGTGCGTTTATTGACTGAGTGTTTGTTAGTACAATATATGAGACAATGTTGAGGTGGGGGTTGACCGTGATGTAGTCTCCACACTATCAAAACCCGCTATATCGGATTCAATCAATCATGAGCAGTTATTTTGCCAATCGTAAGTCAAAATTATCCAAGTGCGAGTTTCTAAACCCGCCATGTCAGGTCAATTGAGTTTCAAGAGCCTTGAGTCAGTGAACTAACAAAGTGGGTATCAAAATCTGCAATATCCATTTTATTTATCGAAATTACTTAAATATTGCCAGACATACATGAAAAAATTAACATTTTTCGAAATTCATTATTCAAAAAGTTGAAGGTACTTATTTACACTAGAGATGTGATAGTTTTTTGCAGTTTTCTCCAAAATCAATGAAAGTTGATATAGCGGATATAGAAATTACGCAACTCAGTTGATAATACATTTCTGACAAGTTACCCACTTTATAATAGTTTCGAATGGCTTGATGTACGGTGAGTTTTTCATTGTTTGTGTTTTCACGAGGTGGTCATCAAGCAACAGCTGAATGTCGTCCACACCAGAAACAATGTACGTCCCGGTATCTCTGAAATAAACATTTCAAATGACAAACAACGTCATTAAAGTGTTATGGACAATTAGATTTAACAAGGGAAATATGGGAGTATTTAGATTAAACCAAATCGATAAAATTTTATGGATTTCCCCATAATAGATGGAAATCTAGAGAGTAGAAAAGAAATCTTAAGCAAACAGAACATCAAGCTTAAAGTTAATGTCCATTTTAGATGAAAAAAGGATATATTATATGTAATATATTCTTTTTCATATATAATGTATGTAATATAATGTATCCTTCTTTATCCCAACCACATTTCACGACCATAAATTTTATATAAGGAAGGCAATCTAAAATAAAGCCATTTATTTATTAATATTATATTTACGATATTTTAATAAATACCATAACTATATATTTTTACAATACTAACACGGTATGTATACATATTATAATATAACATTACACGAATTGAAAAAAAAAAACAAAGTTGGGAGAGAAAAGAGAGCACATTACGAATAAGTATAGAGAGCAATGACCAATGTGTAAGACAAGAACATAGGAAGATCATTTCAAGTCAAAGCCTGAACAAAGTTTCCATCAGGTAGAAGAATTGAGTCATATAAATAAAAAAATATTTAAATGTCAGTAAGTAATAATCAAAGATATTGAAATATAAGAGATATGCTATGATGGCCGCCCGACTGTCGGCGGACTACGGTCTAATGGTCCTAGTTTGAATACAGAATTTAGTTGATTTTTTGAAGATGTGCAGTAGTATTGGTTGACAAAATATGTAGTTTAACAATATCGGCGACGCCGGGAAATAGTCCCACCCAGTAAAAACTGCCGATAGTACATCTCTTATATTTATATATCTTTTGTAATAATAATAATAAAACATTAGTTTGTTAAATATTTTTACATCATGATTAGTTTGATAATGTTCACAATAAACAAAAAATTTAACAAAACAAAAAAATTACTTCAAAAAATGCACTAAAAAGTAAAAAAATAATTTCATATTCTTCTACAACTTAATAATCAACTTACTTTTTCTACTGATCAATATGTAGGTACGATTGTTATTTTTGGAGTCGGTGTCAGCCAAGGTAGGTTTGTAACTACATACATAGTTATAGGTGAGATGTGCTTGTGTCGCACGCGCAACTTGACGAGGTGAGAGGCGAGAGCAAGCCGCGGCGGGAGGGGAGTTGTCAAGTGAACACGCCGACCGGGTACCTTTGCTGACACCGACTCCAAAAATAACAATCGTACCTACATATTGATGAGTAGAAAAAGTAAGTCGATTATGAAGTTGTAGAAGAATACGAAATTATTTTTTTACTTTTTAGTGCATTTTTTGAAATCGTTTTTGTTTTGTTAAAATTTTTGTTTATTTTTAGATTTTTAGTGAATCCGAAGTACACTAATTTGTCTGAATATGGGTAGATCTACTAAACGTGCTGCTCATATGAGACAGACATAATTTGACCATAACGACATTAGGGTCAAATTAAAAGATTCGGCCGAGTTTCGTTAATTTGCTCCTAAGAATTGAAGAGTTCCGTTACTTTGTCATGGATCCGATAATCAGAACCTAACTAAACTCTCATCAATCTATCCTTGAAATACATCCTTTCCAATAAAAAAAGAATCATTGAAATCGGTTGGCGTGATATTGAGTTATTTGTCCATTTGTCGCGCACATACTTTATGCAAATTTAAGACTTATATGGTTTTCTCATGGATGCCATTGTCAGAACTAGACCAAATTAAAATGGGACCACATGGGAAGCACCAGCTTTCAAATAAAAAAGAATCATCAAAATCGGTTTACCCAGTCGAAAGTTCTGAGGTAACAAACATAAAAAATTTAAAAAAATAAAAAAATAAAAAATAAATAAATAAAAAAATTTAAAAAATACAGTCGAATTGAGAACCTGCTCCTTTTCGAAGTCGTTTAAAAAGGTCACTGCTCAGCCGTATTATATATAATATTTTATTAATAATATACAAATGTAGGTATAAAAACTAACTGTGTTTCAAGAGAAAAATCTTTCATCACAAAGTTACTCTAATTTCAAAAATATTTTTTAAAAATCTACCTGTAAGGCAAAATATCGAAGGTCAAATCTTCCCATTCATTCATCATTTTATCCAAATTCCTCTCCAAGCTATTTTCCTTGGTTGCGCCCTCCGAAATGGACTCAAATTTGGATATGAAATCTACGAGGCCAAAGTCGATAATCTTCTGCAATGTCAAATCATCATCCACTACAATCTCGAAACCAACTATCTGAGAAATCTTCTCCCAATGTCTGGGTTTCATTCCCGGATTGCCCAGTGTGCTAATTATAGGCAAATTCTCACGGAATTCCTCAATTTTTTCCCTGAAAACATAAAAATAAATTTTATTATCATTATTACAAAAACTTTTCAAATAACATTTAAAAAAAAACCAGTGGTAAAGTTTGTTTTGATAGAATGGTGCATTAATAAAAAGTTCCACTTTACCTGACATCTTTAGCCAGTCTACATGCTTCTGGAACGTCAGAAAATGTTTTTTCCAGTTTATAAATTGTTTTGAAATAATAACTAACGTCCGTTTCAATTTCCTCAGGCTCAAATGTACCCACCTAGATTAAAACAAACAAAAAAACATTTTTCATACACAAAAACATGTTTACATAGATACATTGTGAGCAAACATACAGTCTGTCAAATAAGAGTAGAAAACATATGAGGGCGCCACTGTTGTACAAATGGCAATACTAAAAATATAATCATGGTTATAATCTAAAGCTGTGTAACCAACATTTTTTATTAAAAATTAAAAAGGCATAAAAGTGAAAAAAAATTTGTTTTCATTCCACTGATCTCAAAATTAGAATTGCATATAAGTATATTGTTATTATATATTTGCAATTTTGTGTTAACATAATGATGAATAACGATTTTGTAATAAAATATAAAGCACACTTTAGAAATTGCTCACATTTATTTGATATTAGCTTAAGTAGTCGTTGTCCAGGCTTCAGATCATGTCTCTAACTTAAGATCTGAATATGTTTAACTCATTCCGATCTAAAAGTAGTGTAACTAAACTCACCGTTAATGATTCTTCATTTCTAGCTACTGTTAAATTCAAATTTATCATAAGTTAAATGAAAGCCAATCACTTTGTAAAACACAATTTAATCAAATTTATGTCATTAACTAGGTAACTTAACACTAGTGCTTCTTCGATTTTTTTAAAGAATAAAAATGTAATTTTAAATGTGTATAGTTTTCTGTATCATCAGTGTCATTGCACTTCAAAAGAATATTTGACAGGTAAATTGGTGTTGCCAGCCTACAAATTTTGTAGTTCAAGCTTTTATTTTTTCTACTCTTATTTGACAGACTCTGAAACCGTTTTGAGTGTTCTACCTACCCACCGGGCTACAGAACACCTCAAAGTAATATAGAAGTACTTGCCACAATATTACTTTTTCTGTGTTCTATACTTTTAGTAAGAGTTTATTAATATCCACATAGGTATAACTGCTAAGAATTTGTGTTTATGTGGTATCTCTTCGTATATCAAAATATTAACGGTAATACATGTTAGTGGCTATATAATATTATATAATACATATCTAGTGTCTATATAATATTATATAATACATATCTAGTGGCTATATAATATTATATAATACATATCTAGTGTCTATATAATATTATATAATACATATCTAGTGGCTATATAATATTATATAATACATATCTAGTGTCTATATAATATTATATAATACATATCTAGTGGCTATATATCATTGCTCTGTCTCGGTGACTAGCTACAGTGGATCCGAGGAGCGGGCTGATTTTTTACCAGGCCGAACCAAAAGCCGCCCGCAGGGCCTAGTAGTAAAAACCTGCACAGCGGATTTTTAACAACTACTCTTAATAATTATCCCAGACCTGCTGAAATAAAAAGGTAAAAATGTACCAAAAGGTGTTGTAAAATTACCCGAGAATTAAGCCATTTATCGAGCTTCGTCAGGAACTCATCTGCACTGTCGTAGAGCTTTTTGAACGGAGAAAGTTTATCACTTATTTGCTTGCGAAGTGGATATTGAGACAATTCCCAACCAAAAGATGCCTCTTCTTCGTTAAACTGGTCTATTTTGGTAAGAGCTAAATTCAACCTAAAAATATAAACAAGGAATGAAAAACAAATAAATCTCCATTGGAGTTTTGAGTTGCTAGGATAAGGCGTGTTTGAGTCTGTACACCCACTAAGTGTATCTAATATCTTAATGGGAGCATTTCAGAATTGCATGCTCAAAAGTGCCTCATGAGAGATGAAGATATAGCTTATATTTTTTGGAAAGTGCACATTTTTTAAAAGAAACTTAGTCCACTCGGGAAAAATTATGCAGTGTATTTTATCACCAAATAAGACACTTATACATATATTTAAAAAATATAAAAGTGACAAACTTATCGCCTAGAGCCGTAGACCGCATGACGTATTTATCTAGCTCATTCAGTTCCCCCCAGTACTGAAACTCTTCCACCTGTTTGGCCATCACGGCCAATTCAGCAATGAATTTGGTGATGCGAACTTTCAGCAACTCTTGGAACTCCAATGTCTTCACATCACAATTCTGTCTGCACTCCTCCAGTACACTTGGCATTTTAGCGTACCTAACACCATGAAGCACATTTGCATAATAAATAGTTAATTCTTCTAACACAGCAAACTTATTTTGTGACACCATTTTGATTTATTAATTATTTAAAAAAACATAAAAGTATAATAAAAAGCATTAAGATGTAATGTATATTTAATTTTTATTAGAATAACTCTCTTTTTATAGCTCTTGAAGGTTATTCCCATCAATGTAATATATGAGGGCTGTCGGTAAAGTAAGGTCTCCAAGTGCTGCGGTCACGAGGAACAATTTTACGCGAGATTCAGCAGCACTGGCATGTAGCCCGGTTTCCCTACGCCAAATCCCCACCACGCTGCACTCTCTGCGACACTTAGTCTCGGCATGGCAGCCGTTCGCGATAAAGCTTCCGCTCGCCGCACCACCAGGTGTGAATTACGTAGAAATTCATTCTCAGCTATTTGAAGTATACGGAAAACAGTGTATGAGTGCGAAAACGTGCGCAAATGGTGCAGAGAATTTCAAAGCGTGCCGGACGGCCATCGGTTTCAGACGAAAAAATTGCCAATGTGGAAAAAACAATTATTGCAGATCGACGGGTGGTAGTTCAGGAGCTCTGCGATATGATCCCTGATGTTAGTAGGACCACTTTTGACAAGATTTTGATAGAACAATTGGGAAACCACAAAGTCTGCCCAAGGTGGGTCCCAAAATGCTCATCGAAGATCACAAACAAAAACGGGTTGAAGCGGTTCGCGAATTCCTTGAGTGCTACGACATCAATGGTGAAGAATTCTTGGACTCAATTGTGACTGGGGACGAGACCCGGATACACTAACTACACGACACCAGAGTCAAAGGAACAATCCCAGTGGTGTCATTCGGATTCGCTGAAGCAAAGTTTAAAAACGAATTACAGAGCATAATTCATACCTGGCGGGTGCGGCAAGAGGAAACTCCATCGCAAATGGCTGCTACGCCGATACTAAGCGTCACAGAGGGTGAAATGTGGTGGGGATTTGGCAAGGGGAAACTAGGCTACTCGTCAATGTTGCAGGATTGCGCATAAAATCGTTCCTCGCGACTGCAGCACCTTGAAGACCTTACTTTACGGACAGCCCGCGTATCATAGAAGAAGAAGGTAACACTAATAATCCAATACTTGACTGATTTATATAGCGCCCTTTTTAACGCCACTTAACACGACACAGAAAAATAATAAGTTAGCAATATGGAGAAGAAAAAAAATAACAAAAAAATAGTTGAAGACAATAATAATAATAAGATAATAATAATAAAAATAGTGCAGATTAATTAGAACTACGTTAACAAAATTTAATTGCCATCATCCAAATTCAGCTATAGAACGAATTAATTTACCTAGAAATTTAGGAGGTAGAGGTGTAGTCAAAATAACATCTTTGAAACACAATCAGGTAGAAATGCTTAGAAATTTTTTTCCATAGGAAAGCTAATAGCTCAGAAATGCACAAAATAATTTGCAAGGCAGATAGAAATATTACACCTTTAAATTTATATGACGAGAATGCCAACATTCTTATAAATACTAACCAGGAATTATTAGATTCCTGGTCAAATAAAATTATTCACGCAAAACACTTCAATTATCTCAACCAAACGTATGTTGACAAACTTTCGTCAAACAAATGGTTGAGTATTGGAGAGTTGAGCGCAGAAATAGAAGGATTTATGCTTGCCATTCAAGATAGAGTCATTAATACTAAAAATTATAGAAAGCATATAATCAAAGATATAAATCAAATTGATGATTTATGTAGAAAATGTTTGGCTTTTCCCGAAACTATAGAACATATTATATCGGGATGTTCTATATTAGCGCCTTCCGAGTATACATTTAGGCACAATCAGGTTTTAAAAATAATTCACCAAAGTTTGGTAATTAAACATAACTTGATTGATTGCCGTAATGTAGTACCTTATTATGAATATGAACCAAATTCATTTATAGAAAATGAATTTTATAAAATATATTATGATAAAACTATACTAACAGACAGAACAATTAGTCATAATAGACCTGATATAGTTTTACATGACAAAATTAAAAAAATAACTTATATCATTGATGTAGCTATTCCAAATTCCTGTAATATTCAAAAAACTGTTTCTGAAAAAATTAGAAAATACACAGATTTAGGAAATGAGATTAAAAGAATTTGGCATTCTCGGACTATAAAAATATTACCATTTGTTATTTCGGCCACTGGCATAATACCTAGGAATCTGATTCAAAATTTAAGCATATTAGATTTGTCAAAGAATTTGTATATAAAAATGCAAAAAGCAGTAATTTTAAATACATGTAGGATTACAAAAGATTTTTTAAATATTTATATTGAGGGATCAGTAGGATTTATAGGTTCAATTAGAAATGCCACAGAGCCGAACCCTCTGATATGAAAATATCTGGAGTCGGTGAATTATATTCCCATTTGGTCTCTAGTGGGTTGACATGTTGTTCTTGTATTGTTTTGTATTTATAATACTTATATAGTGCAATTGCATAACGTGGATTCACTAGATGATCATTTGGGGAAGTGTATGAAAGGGTTTAGTTTTTCCTTCTTTTTTTTTTTTTTTTTTTTTTTTTTTTTTTTTTTTTTTTTTTTTTTTTTTTTTTTTTTTTTTTTTTTTTTTTTTTTTTTGGGGGGAAAATTTAACCCGGACATTTAAATCTGGTGCGTAAAGGTATATGATAGGATTAAGGCGAATGTACGACGCAAATGTGAATGGTAGAAGAAGTCGGGGACGCCTGAGGAAGACATGACACGACCAAGTGAATCAGATACTTGAGTCGGGCCATGTGAAGAGTCGGAATAATAGAAGAGCATGTATGAGTCGATGTATGAATGTGAACGAGGCAAGGAGAGTGTGCCAAGATCGAGTTGTTTGGCGGTTCGTCCTCTCTGCCTACCCCTGCGAGGAAACGGCGTGATAGTTAGTTAGAAAAATAGCAATTTAGGTCTCAGTAGCCGAATTGATAGAGGCGTTTGTCCCGATGAGACGAGAGGTTCTGGGATTGTGTCCCAGTTGCTCGTGTTCCTGATCGTTAACTTTTTTATTTTTCTGTCTTGATTTTTTTTCATATTTTTATTTAGATTATTAATATTATCTTTTTCTGCAATGTAATATATAATTAAAATATTTGATTAATTAATTTTAATAGCATAATACCATTGATATGCGTAACTATTTGCTTTGATTTCAGCAGGAGTAAATATTGTATAATCTGCCAGAAATGTAATGTACTCCATTATGATCCTCAATCGATCTTCCATCTGACTAAGAATTTTTTCCTCAACTTCTAAACCATATCTGATTATTTCCATTAAAGCCGCTGTGTCGGGCGGTGTTGCTAGAAGTGTGGTCGCCATCGTAAGGTACTCGTTACCAATACTAAAATATTATAAAATCACATTAACCGTTGGAGCGCTTTATGCCACAATATGGCACTATTCAAAATACCTCGGATTGCTTT
Source organism: Limnephilus marmoratus (assembly GCA_917880885.1). Classification (NCBI taxonomy): domain Eukaryota; kingdom Metazoa; phylum Arthropoda; class Insecta; order Trichoptera; family Limnephilidae; genus Limnephilus; species Limnephilus marmoratus. The sequence continues at coordinate 53,836,909 of OU862909.1, read as the reverse complement.
GCTGCCAATTTTGGCAAATTTTCCCTGATTTGTAAATAATTAATTTATTATTTTTTTTATTTATTTATTAATTTTCAACGCCCTGATGGGCTTTTACATGACAAGATTATAATACAGAGACAGTTTTTTTGAATAAAAAAGATAAACTATAAAAATATAGCTAGTAGGTAAACATCATACAGATAAATTTAGGAATGATAGTGCATTACAATAAAAGAGAAAGTTTCTAAGTTGTAAATGACATAGAAATAAACTAGTAGGTATGTTAGCAATTACAAAATTTACAGGTGACTGATTAAATGTCATGAATAATACATGACAAAATCCAAGATACATAAAAAGAAAACGTTAACAAGTTTTTACATTGTAGATTAATATAGAAATACACAAATATATGCAATAGACCCTAGGTGATGCTCCTTAGATATCAAAATATTTTACATAAAAATATTGTTCAGATATTTCTTGAATAACGGTAAACTTATATTAAATACATCGATATTTGAGGTGTATTTGTTCCCTAGTGTGTGAAGTCGAGAAATTGATGCATGTGTGTGATAGTTGGTTAGAGAATTATTGTTGCAGAATAATATGTTTTGCCTTGTCGCTCGGGTTGGTACCTTAACCTTTCAAAGGCCAGGAACGCGCCCGCGCGCGAGACTGGAATTTCAAAAAAGAATATTAATTCAAATAATTTAGATGCGATTTTAAATTTTTTGTATAAAGAAACTGTACCAAGGAAAATGTCAGAATAGCTTCCTCCATTCTTGTTCTTAAGGTAATTTAAAAAAGGTAAGGTAAAAAACCCTGGCCCTTGACAGGTTAAAGTCAATGAGATGCAGGAGTTCACAACAGTTTAATTCGGAGTGAATAATTTTAAACAAAAAAATTAGGTCAATTATTTTTCTTCTGTTTTCTAGGGAATGCAATTTAAGTGTATTTAGTAAGAATGTATAGTTAATGTGTTGAATAGGTATATGTAACTTGAAGTTAATAAATCGTAAAAATTTGTGCTGCGCTCGTTCAATATTTTTTATATGAATTTGATAATATGGGGACCAAACGATGGAATTGTATTCCAGCAAGCTGCGTACTAGTGACAAATATACAATTTTAATAGCTTCTAGTGAATCAAAGTCTTTGATGGTTCTGATTATAAATCCTAGTGTCTTCATGCCTTTGTTGATTATTTCTTGTATGTGGTTTATAAAATTTTAAGTAGAAGTTTACGATTTTATAATTTTTTTTTTATAAATCCTACGAATAGTAATAAAAGACAAAAGATAGGTGAATTCATTGGCTATATAGAACTATAAATCAGTTTGTATTATAGTTCTATATAGTAAAATTCGGAGATATGATTTTTTTTAATGTGGGCGGAAAATATTCAAGATTACCAAAAAATTTCGAGCAAGTGGAGAAAAAAGTTTAAAATTGCACTGTCGCTCTAGTGGCTACAATACATTAAACTTTCATTTTGGTAAAAATTTGTGCTTGCAGCAAAAATTTATTGATTCATAGTTAATGAAATGTTTATTATTTTTCAAAATCATTAACTGAATAAAATAATGAATGAATTGAACCTTCTGGGGAAAGGCATGTGAAACATACAAAAATGAATTACAGGAAATACAAAACAAGTGAATCAAAAAGCTATTTCACTTCAGATCCAGAACATCCAAAACAAAATGTATATGTCACAGGCAAATCATAAAATCAGACCAATCATGATGCGCTTGAGGCACTTCACGATCTGCCGCCAGGCACTTCACGAAGTAGCTAGGCGCATCATGATCTGCCTGATTTTACGATTGACCGCCGACATATATATGAAAACAAGACTGTTAAGATTAAGAAAACTATCTGAATGTGATGCCTGTCTCCTTATATACAAAATAAATAACAAACTCATACATACAAACACAGAATTCATTAAAACGTCCCAAGTATACACATTTTACACAACACAATAACATACATTTAACCCCTCCGAATTTCGCCCTTTAAGAGCTATGCCGGTCATTTAAAAATATCGTCGATAGGTATTGTAACGAATGTCTTCTGTTCCACTTCGCGCCCCCTAAGGGGAACTGAGCGAAAGGGACAACTGCATATCGGGCCGAAAATACCTAAATAAAATCGTCAAAATCGATGTTTTGTATTCCCCATTTTTCTTCACCAAAACTGGACCGATTTCAATTTTTTTTTCACTAACTATATTAGAAGAAAATATTCTATGTCGGTACGTTTTGCTTTTTTTAAAAATACATTGTTTAGTTTGTATACTGAACGTCTTTTGACGGCATTTAAACCAGGCAATTTTATTCATCTTTGGAAGGTCCTAACTTCTATAAGAAGTAAATTATCAAAAAAAGCAAAACGTACCGACACGCTAGTGGTCGATATCCATATTATGTAAAAAAAAATTTGCTCTAGGGTCAAAATCCAGAGAGATAAACGGGGAATACGTTTGTATGGAAAAAGCGCCGCTGGTATTTCCTCTTAAGCCCTTAAACTGTCTCAAACGAAATGACATTTTACGAAAACTTTTTGTTATTACCGCTTCACAATTAAAGCTCAATAAATGAAACATTTCTGAACGTAGCCGAATAGTAAAAACTGTTTTAGAAAGGATATAAAATAAGCCTTCAAATTATTATATTACAAATAAATATTAGCATTTGTAAATATTAAAATTTAGAATGCAAACATTAAAAATAGGTAAAAATGACTCACGTGATGTTATGTGAAAACGGTACTAAAATCACAGATTATGTAAACAACAATACTTATTCTATTGTATATATGGGTACTAAACACTTTTGCTAGTTCACTTTTTTATCATTTTATATAAAAATTTCATTAAAAATTAAAAATTTCGAGCGCGGACGAGCCGCCGGTAGTAAATTATAGCGGGTAAATATTTTTATCAACTACCCGACTGACAGCTGATTCCTGTTATGTATTTCTATAGACAACTTGATAGGGATGTACAGCTTGATCTACTATCGACCTTATACTTTTTGTTTTAGGGATGTAACTAAAACAATAACGGAGTTAGAACGATTTCTATGGAAACACACGCGCTGACGTATAAACACGCTTATTGTACTTGACTGCTGTCCTATTTCTACCGCTTATATCTGCTTACGTTGCGGAGAGGTTAAACACCATACATACTTCACTAAGGTAAGCAATCCATTGGTTACAAGAGGGGCAATTAAAGAGAAAAAGTCCCAGCTGCTCCCATCCGGGGCCAGTGAAACTATGGCATCCCCAATTAAGGTATGTTATGAGGTTGAAGATATTGGGGAGGAGAAGAAGATGGGGAAGAGAAAGGTGGGGAGGTGTCTGGCTATTCAGAGCTGGTCACCAAACACGGCTAAAGCTATTTCAAGCAACGTTTCAATTCTGAATGGTGGTCTTACACCAGGGCTAAAATGAGAAAATCTTCCATTCTGGAACGTGCCGCAAATATACTATATATTTTTTTAATTAATTAATTGTGAAATCTAACAAATTAATCAAATAAAATGTATTTGTACATGCCGGGATTCGGATTGCGAGCGAAGAGCCTTACCACTCGACCATGGAGGCTGTCATTTATGTTTCATTTATTATTCGTCATTTATTTTTCGTTTAATCAACAAGATAATAATTTTGTTATGTAATGTATTTATGTGTAATCTAGTGAAAAATGTGTTTATTTCAGATTTTTCTTAATCTATTAGCCTGCCGGGTGTGCAACTCATATACTTAACCACAAACCCCGACGCGCTGACGGGCTATAGTAAGTCTGCCAAAAAACGGAAAATGAGCACGGCAGTGACATTTTTGAAAAAAATTAAATGCCGAATGCTCTGTAGGTTATTTATTATTCATTTCGTAGAATTGGCAATAACGTTTTATTATATTTTTTCTCTGATATTTGTGATCCAAGTTTTGTATGCAGCCAGTCACCATTTTATTTATTCAAAATTGCAAGTGGTTCTAGGATTTTAGCAGTGACACTGCACGTCCCTGATTGCTTTGAGGACTATCATACCAATTTATTTTATTAGTTATTAGTATATATGAATGTAAAAAATAAAAATTATTGATGTTCGATTTATGAATATTATGTTTTTTGTAACTTTATTAATAAAAATGTGAAAAAAAAACTTACGAAAAAAGAAACGGTTATATTTGTATTCTTATTTACACATATTTTAATATTTTTCAAAACTTTCTTATTATGTTTTTTTTTGCCTTAATCTAATATGTAAACAAATTTAAATAAATTAATTCATTTGAATATATGGTTCAAAAGTTACAATAGATTTAGTACACTAATGCAAATTTTCAATTTTTGGTACAAAATTAATTCAGCGGTGAAGGCCAATTTTTTAGCTCATTAATTCTGTGGCCAATGGGTTAAATAAGTGAAAATGTAATTTTCTTTTTTCTGGATTAGAAAACTTTAAAAAAAAAACTTCATTCTTTCAGCCTTCAGCCTTTGTACCCACAAAATTATTCATGAATTTATTAATTTTACCTAGTTAAAACAGTGCCCTGTACATCTGATATTCTACAGAAGTCAACAGGAATGTGGTGAATAGGATTCACGTCTAACTATAATACTGCTGTAAACTTACTCTTTCACCATAGTTTGGTAGTCTGCAGTCATCCTTTCTAATATTTGATTAGCAAATGAAGTAGCAGCATTTTTTAGGGCATTCATCAACTCCGTCCTTTGAATCTTGTATATGCCCATCACCACGACCTGTTGAACTTTAATTGGTATTTCTGCTGCCAAATTAACATACGTTACAGCAATTTCGCAGTATTCCTCAAATTTCTTTGGAGGATCTTCGACTTCAAGAAATGCCGTTATCAACTCTTGCGTCTGCAATGTGTATAAATGAACTTGTTTAATTTTTCAAAAGTTTGTTACAATAAACGTACAGTGCGGCAAAATAATTTCAAATGGTGTTAAAAATTATCAATATTGTCGCAAAATCAAGCTTCTCACTTTGTCTTTAAAATTGGTTGTTTGTTGTGAGAAATCCACCAGTTTGCCTAGTTTGCCAAGTTTTACAGTTCATTGTAAACAAATAATATTTGGTTAAAGTCAAAAATGTATACTTGGACCATGCTTTTTTTAACTTACATTGATTTCCCCATAAGCCATCTCGGTTTTGTCATTTTAAATGATCGCAGAACCCTCAATTTTAGTATTTTTCCAAACTGTACTTACTTCTACTTACTAAACTAAACTAATAACTTGTTTTATATTGGGTAGATAGGACTGTTATTATATTCTTATGAAAAAGCTCACTAGTAACATCTTTATATAATACTAGTCTTTATATAATATTTAAAAAAATTATGTATGAAGATTTTACTTCATAATTAAAGTTTCTGTAATCGTCCCATATGCATTCCTATAACTCGTTGAATGCCGCGAGTAAATGGGGTTGGTTGTAACCAATTAGCGTTCGCAAAAAGCGGCAGCCATGACACCCAATGTCCGGCGATTCTGACAGCGTCCTTGAGAAATTTCGTACATAGAAAGGTCAAAGTTGAAGACCAAAGAATTTTTCCCGCGCATGCGCAAGAACTGCGCACGTTCCCGCGCTCCGGTAAATCATTAATATAAATTATATGGAGTCACCAATCTAATTGCGGTTTTCTCTATGGTAAAGAGCGATAATAGAGCAAGCGATTCTGACCGTGTTCTTCATACACTTTCTTTATACATAAGGGTCAAAATCGCGTGTCAAAATCAGGACACGCCGGCGCACGAGCGGCAAATGAGTGGTTAAGTTTCCATCCGATTGCGATGAAACTTTGGTGATTTGTTGTGCGCTTGCCTGTGAAGGTTGCTGTATATAATGGTGAGCTCTGGCATCATTAAATTATTTCCTATACCATTCATCCGATTGCGATGAAACTTTGAAGATTTGTTGTGCGCACGCCTGCAAAGATTTCTATACATAATAGTGAGCTATGGTTATGAAATTTGTATAAAAATTACAACGGGTGGCGCGCAAGTTTGAAAAATGTGTATTTTTCATATAATTAAGCGCAGGGAAAGATGGCGGGTGGGGAGGGGGGGGAATCCGGCAAGGGGGAAGGGGAACGAAGGTGTGGGGGGTTGGCGGGAGGGGGGAGGGGGGACGAGAAAAGGGATAAGGTGGGAAAGGAGGAAGGGAAACGCTAGAGGGGAGGAAGGGGAATACAGATAGAAGGAGAGGTTTGTGGAAGGGTGGGAAGGCGACACGGGAGGGGCAGAGGGAAAGGAGACGCAGTAGCGATAAGCATCGGAAAACCTGAGACTTATTAGTGTACACAGACGGAAAAAAAAATTGTGTATCCAAAAGCACTTCAATAAACAGAAATAAAACACAAACACTTTCTTTGAGTAGCATTGCAACGCATTCCAGGTGCTCGCTAGTTATTAATAAATAAATGCAATATTATACCTCCCCATTGATCAAGCACACATATTCATCAAAGTCCTGAACTCTTAGTTCCGGTCCAATACGCTGGTCATCCAGGAGTAAACCCACATTTTCAATGCAATGTGACATATATTCCATATCAATGACAGGCTGAAAAAGGGTATTAAGTATTCAATACTAAATTGCAAAAAAGTTAATAAAGCCTCGATGACAATGAGCGAGTTCATAAGCTGGTGAATTCACTATCTGCTAATAAACTCGGTCAGTGTAATTGTAATACTAGCTAACTAGCAGTTTGTGAACAATCTACGAAAAAAGTTAAAAGGGGGTCAACCTTGCTCGCTACTTGCTAATGTGTGCCACAAGATGGCGGCCCGCCAACAGCTGATTTCATAACTGTCAAACAGCTGACAGAATTAGTTGGCGCGGGAGTCGTTATTCTCGCTACTAGCTAGCGGTGGCGCTAGCTGCGAGCTCAGCTTTCTACAAAATTTCGACAGAATGAGTTCTCACGGGAGTCATTATTTTAGCTTGTGTTATCAAAAAGGAGTTAAATAAGGAAAGCAAAACGGATATGATTTACGTTCAACGCCAGAGTAAAGCCAGCTCAGATATGGGGGCTCCATCGAAGCCAGAGTTAAGTTAGCCTCTCAAAAACTGGGCGTACTGTACAGGGCCCGCAGATACTTTAATAGTACACAACTGCTAACCCTGTACAAATCACAAGTGCGCCTCACGGTTAAATTTGGCAGCCACCTCTGGTCTGGAGCTCCAAAATACCTGAAAAATACCCTCGACTCTGTGCAGAAACGGGCGGTCCATTTAATAGATTCTCCCATCTTAACAGACGGATTGCAATCTTTAGAGCACAGGCGTCGGGTGGGAATGCTATCCTTGTTCTACTGGTATTACAATGGAAGGTGCTCCGAGGAACCAGCATCTTTGATTTCTTCGGCACCGGTGCATACTCGGGAAAAACGCCAAACGCGTGCCCAACATTTGTACACGGTTAACATTTGTCACATGAGAACGGATCATTTCTTTGACTCGTTCTTGTGCTCAACAGCTCGGCTGTGGAATGATTTGCCGGCCTCTGTGTATCCTCTTTCCTACAACATGGGTCCCTTCAAGACCAATGTTCATTCCTTGCTCTCCTCAAAAAGACCCTCCACACAGCATCCCAGATGACATAGGCCTTGAGGGAAATCATTTTCCTCAGGGCCTCCTGTGTGGAGTTAATGTAAAAAAATAAAAAAATAATTTAACGCTAGAACACCCATAAAAGAGGGCAAAACGTGGTTTCAACTCGCTAGCTAGTTCGCTACTGAGCAAGTGGATAGTTTTGTGTGTCATCATGACAATCTCACTCGCCTATTCGCCTGCTTTTAAACTTGCGGGCTAGTAGCTTGTAAACTCGTTCAATGTAATCAAGGCTGAAGATACTAAATATGTTCTTGTAGGTACCCACTTTTAGGCAAATTATATCACCAGTGTAATCTTGGTAGAGAGTTGTTTCCAATCTTGGGATAGATAAACAGGATTGCATCATAGCTTGGTACATGGATAAAATCACTTCTTTGACTTTTTTAAATGGTGGATCGAAAGCAATCAAACCATCTACAAACACAAGACTTAGAAAAAATCCATTGTTGGTGCCCTGAAAGATTATTATTCACAAAATTCATGTTTATATTATGTACGCATATGTAGATTAATATTTGCACATAGTCGAACACAATGTTCATAATGAAAATATAAGAGTACCCCGACATCCATAATATACTTGGTGTATTCTTGTATAGACTTGAGGCACAATGTTTGAAGGTTATAGGTCATAATGCAAGAAAGGCAATCGTAGAATCGTTTCATCTTTCTTGGCTGATTTATGCCTGGTATTAATTTCTTCTTATTTCCCTGCGGATATAAAAATAATACTTGTAAACCCAATCACTGCTAAACCGATATTAATTAAGTTTAGATAAGGTAAACGTCTGAATAAAATCTTGATTTTTAATCTTAATTAACTTAAGTTTGGTGGAGAAAGGGTTAAGCTTGAGTTTTGCACCATCTGCATGGAGAGAGTTGGCATATCATGAGACGAATTTTAAAGCACGTATTATTGTTCATGGCAACGACGACTCGAAATTCTGAGACACACTTAGAAGTTCATGGCAGCCTACAGGTTTATTAAGATTTATGCACAGGTCGATCCTAAGACACATTTAATGTTGTTGTCACCGATGTATTTCCATTTGGGAAGCTGGAACGGGTACCGACGTGCTGGGAACCATTTATTGGATGTAATCTAATTAACACCTATGTCATAGGTCACCACAAGTGGTTTGATATGTTTGGTGGCTTAACAGGGATGCCCGGGTTCATGGAGTGAGTTTGTCTAGGTCTTGGAGGCGGATGCGTCTTCCCACCTGCTGCGTGGCAGGCCGGATCGAGAGAGAGTGGTTGAAGGAAAACATTTGACCTCTCCATCTGGACTCTTTCGACCCATCGTCTTGCACCGCAGCGGGAGGGATGGATTCATACGTCTGTAAATCCTTGACGTATTGACCCCCAATTCCTACCCACCCCTCATACATTTTTCCTTCGTAGAACTTCCTCTTCTTCCTGTCCTTAAAAAATACCCTCTACACAGCATCCCCAAAGATGACACAGACCCTGGAGGAAATGATTTTCCTCCGAGCCTCCTGTGTGGAGCTAATGTAAAAAAAAATATACATATATGGTTACTCAAGTAATGTAACATGTTACTATGTACAAGTATTATATCAAACTCACAAAGAGCACATGGTGACAAAGAGAATTATAGAAAGTACTAGTCTCTGACCCTGAAAATGTGAAAAAATAGTTAAAATAAAAGGTACGGATGTCAAGAAGCTTTTAAATATTTCATGAACAAATATGGCTACACATATGTAATTACATTATTATAAAAGTTCAATACATAAAGAAAAATACTCACTTGAATGAAAACATTCTGAATACTGGGAACCCACTTGTAGTTTAATACAGAAACGGCCAATTCAATGTGACGTTTACATGTAAAATGAAAATCTATTACTCCGTATGCCTCTTTCACTTCTATAATGTCTTGCAAACTGACGAGCCTCAGGTCACTGCAGTTAAAAGCACATTATAATGATATTGTAGCACATGAAAATGAACTAGTGAAGACAAAGCTGTGTAAGAAATATATTATCTTGTGGCACAGCAAACATTTGTATTCATATACTCGTAGATATACGTGGCAAGGTTCCAATAACTGGCAGGGCATCAATAAAAAACACCTTCTAACCACTGGAGCGATTACGATTAGCGAAAAACGGACCACTTTTATTTTTCTACGATTGATTTCCTACCATTCGTAAAATATTTATTGTAATTATTTAAAAATTTCCTTGGCCAGCCATTTTATTTTAAAACGAAGCTATTGAAATGCTTTATCTATTATGACCATTGATGTCGCAAATCCGAACTTCGTAGACTATTTTAGAACAATGTTAAAAATAAATTTTTGAAAATATTTTTTTCCCGCCGAATTTTTGATCAGCTGTTTACAGTTAAAATTAAAGGCGGAAACACACTTGTGTGGTGTGGTGTGTCGTGACTACAAATTAACCAATCATCGTCGTCGCTTGTCGACACGCCACAACCTACAAATATGTCTCTAACCATAATAAATGTATGAAACCGATGTGCTTCTGGCGCGCCACGACACACCACACCACACAAGTGTGCCAGTGCCAAGTGTCCTTTTTCCATAGATATATTCCTTTATTTTCAAGTAGGTATACCACAGACTATGTTGACTCGAATCAGTACTCCTCACGGTAGTTTCAGAGTACAAAACACGCAGGATTTGCGCGGTTATAAATTTCACGATTTTTTAATATATTTTTTTTTTATAAATCCTACAAATATGAGATAAACGGTAAAATACAGGTTAATTCATTGGCTAAAAAGCACTATAATAAGTTTTTATATCTCCATGTTAAAATTTGAAGGAATGATTTTTTTAATGTTGGCGAAAAATTAAAAAAATGATCTTCCGGGAAATCTCGAGCAATCGAGGCAAATTTATTTATTTCGCGTGATCTGATCGCTCCAGTGGCTAATGTTTCATAACAAAACACTGTAATAATTTGTAAAATTGACCTATTGGCGCCATCTACCCACGAACTATGATAATAATCCATGCAGTTAATCCAATACGGCAGCAAATTTTGTAAAAAGAGTGTTTTTTTTGTCAAATCTTCTCCAAACCTAGTGAGTTTTTTTAAATATTTTTTTTACATTAGCTTCACACAGGAGGCCCTGAGGAAAATTATTTCCCCCAGGGCCTGTGTCATGTTTGGGGAAACTGGGTGGAGGGTTTTTTTTGAGGAAAGGAAGGAGTGATCCTGGGTTTTGAAGATACCCATGTTGTAGGATGGAGGAAGCACACGGGCCCGTGAATATGAAATAATCATGAATCTGAGAGTGAATTTGGCCACACCAGTTATTCGTGTCATAAAAAATAAAGTGTTCATTTTATTATTTGTTCTATTTTGTTGGCCTTCAGCAATGTTTTTTTTTACATTGTACAAAGTTATTCATTTTAGTCACCATGTAAAGTTTAGCAATCAATAATAATAAAGTTTTTACTGCTAAAATCAAATATAATCTAAGGAAATGGCTATTAGATACTGATGATTTATATTGATGCCCTACCGAAGCCCTTGTATTCCTAATTGGAATTCACATCTAAAGAAATGGAAAATCATTATAATTTTGTAATACATATTATGTACCTGCTGACAAACTACATTAGTAGTTTAGCAGGTTTAAATTTAAAAAAATAAAAAATGAAGTCTTCATTTTTCTTTGGTTTCAGGTATTGAATTCTTCACCAAAAATATTTTTTTTTGTATTTAGTATAAAAAGTATAAACAGAACTCTTACTTGAATTGATCCCACCAGATATCCAGTACTTGAGCAATGCATGGGTTAACGCTGTGCAAATTTAGATATAGAAACTTTTTGGTCATTTGAATTCTTTGTCGAATAGATGGATCCCAATTTTGCAACTCCATTCGTTCAGGTGTTAAGCTCTCCGAAACGGATTCTACCTAAAATAAAATGGCCATGCACATACACTTATTTCTTAAAAAAAAAAACAGTTTTAAAAGAAAATCTCAATGCATTGATTTTTAATTTCTCTACAAGAAAAGTTGAGTAATGTACGCTACAAAACAGAGTTGCAAATTATGCTTTGATACTGGTTTCAGTTTATGTGATATTTTACTGCCGAATTTATAAAATCTTTTAAATGGGATTTGCAGTTGCGGACGCATTGCATATTTTATTTTTATTTATAAACAGAAACAAACAGTACATTATTTACAGTTGTGAAAACAATTTACAATTATTAAGTATATTTCATTATAGGTACCTATGATGTGTTTCTTTGTAGTGTCTATATTAAGTAATTACCAGGTGATGTGCGTAGTGGGAAGGTGTGTGTGTGTGTGTAAGTATGTATGTATGTACATTGAACCAATTATATTATTGTAATGATGCTCTTTTTAAATTTAGGCAGTGAATCGGAGAAAATGTCGATGTTAGAATTTAGACCAATATTATTGAACATATGAAGAACACGATTGATTGGCGAATTACTTGCTGCATTTGTCTTGTAATTAAACTGTGGAATAATTCTGTATGGCGTGTACGTCTTAAGGGTATGTTAAAATTAACAACGGAAAGAAGTTCAGTACAGTACAGTCAATGTTATTATTTAAAATTTTGTGTATAAATGTCAAATCAGTTATTGCTCGCCTTTGTTGCAAAGTTTGAAATGTGCATTCAAAGTTATTGTTGAATTTGAAGGCAAGATATTTTATAAATTTGTTTTGAATATGTTTTACACTATATATGTATACTTTGTACTGCGGGTTCCAAATTGGCGAGGCATATTCCAGAGTACTTCTGACTATGTAATGCAAAATATAACATTACTACTGTACGCGGGTTACTGAACACTTTACTTATACAAAGTAAAAAAACCAAGTATTTTATACGACCTGTGAACAATTGAGTCGATGTGCTTATTAAATATAAGTTTGCTATCAAGGTAAACACCAAGATCTTTACAACACATTCCATTTTAGATAAATATGACAGGTTCATTGTTAAGTTAATAAGAGTACTTAATTACATGTTTATTTCTGGTGAATGTCATAGTGTGACATTTGGAAACATTGATATCTAACAGTTAACTTTGCAATAATTGTATTAACAAAGTCAAAAATTTTAAGACTTTCAGCAAAAAAATTTTTAGCTGTAAAACTTCTCATGTGGGAAAATAGAGTATTTTTTGCATTTTGTGTATGGAATTTCAAGGGACCGAAAAACAAAACTTCCTAAGTGTGAAAATGTAAGTGGAAACTTCTCAAGACGTTGCACCACGTCATGTAGCGTTCGAATTGGGCTGCTAACAATAACACTGCTTATATAGATGATGATAAGGTTTAAATTACCACTTACCACACCTGCCTGATCTGATTTATGCAAGAAAAAACACAGCAAAAAAATGTGTTTTATTGTATTTTGCGAAGTTCAGTCACAAATATTGAAATATTTTACAATCATTTTCTAAAGCGTTTAATTTGCCACATTACACAATAACCAAAAAGGGGTTCATAAGTTGGAGATTTTGAACTTAACAGTTTTTATAGGCCGGATACTTTTTTTTTCTGAGCTTGGCTTATTAAAAAAAGCTTGATTATTTCAAAGGCCCAATACTTGTTTAATTAAATATTTCTAAGCGATCAAATTTTTAATCAAAAACACATGTAAAATACTTTGTATTGCTTCGCCTTAATCGAGATTCACTGCAATCACCAAAATCTGTATTAATTTAACAAATTATTAAATAATTTTTAATCTGAAACAACATTTCAACTTACAACATTTGGATCGCGTAAGACAAAATCCACAATGGCCTTTTTCATACTCATCATAAAGTCTTCTTTCATGTCTTCAGTTTCTCTGTTCAATATGGTGATCCATCTTCTTAATTTCTGGGATAGTAAATGGTGAACTCTGTATAAAGTAAAAATATATGTATGTATAATAGATAAAGTACTTAGTAAATTTTTTTTTAAGTTTCCTACTCCTCTTTTGGTCTTTGGTGAACAATTATTTCATTTGAATTTACATGACTGAGTTTGTACCACTTATGTGTAATAGTACCTAACAGCTTTATGCTTTTCTTTTCAACCAATATTGTGTGAAGTAAACTTTAACCCCTATTGGGTGGCTGGCTACATTTGCAGCCCGGATAATTCGGTCCTAGCTGAAGGCTGGCTACATTCGTAGCCACGGAGCGTGAGTCACTTTAATTATTATTTGTAACGCTTATTTACTGATCAAAGATGAAAGAAAAGGAATTTTTCATTAGCCTGATGATTTATCTACCTAATATATTAACACTTTTACTTGGGAGTTTTTAATTTCCGAGCTGTTTTTGTAACATCTCATCTCACAGAAATCTCCTATCGGAAATTATGCCACTCACACAGTTACGTTACAGCATGCCTGTATACTGGTCGCGCCGTGATCGCCTGTCGGTACACGCGTTTGTAGTGTGTTTGTTTATATTGTAGGGTATCCATTAGTTTTGATCGTTTCGAGGCGCCGGTAACTGGAAATTGCTTATGACTTCTTGGTGTTATATTATAAACGTTTAGATTTGGTGGACTTCGTCGTGTTTTGTTACGTGAATTTTAATATTTATGTTATTGTTTTTGATTTCAATTTTACTGTTTCAACAATGGAAGAGGAAGAGTAGAACGATATGTTTTAAACATTGATTCAGATTTTTCTATGAGTGACGATGATGAGTATAGAGTGGACAATTTAGAGGATCCTCCAGAAATAAGTGACAGTGAAATTGAGGATTCTGATTTATTAGAAATTAATCCCCCGGCAAAAAAAGATAGAGAAATGGTTACAGTTTAGTTTTAAAATGCTAACAGTCTACTCAAAGCGACAAACATCATCCCGGCGATGTTATGTTTGTAAAAACACTATGCGAGCCAAAAAAACGAGTTCAGACTCGTCATTGGTGTAGTGACTGTGAAGTTGCTTATGCCCTACAAAATGTTTTAAAATATATCACACACTACAAAACTTTTAATTGATAAAACACGCCCGGTCCCACAAAACTAACGCGTGGTCACTGTCTTCAATGCCGACGCAGAGTAACTTGAATGTGTGTGAGTGAGAAGGGCAATTTCTTATAGTGACTAAAAAATCATTTGTTTACGTATATTCGTTGAAAAAAAAGTTTTAATTTGTTATAACATTGTTTCGAAAAGTACATTTATGACATATACTAATTAAGTTTTACGATAAACTATACCATTACTATTCTATGACTGATTATTTGCGGGAGGGCTACACTTTTTGTGGTAATTAATTTTTTGTGGTAATTATAAAACCTCAAATTCTAAAGTCTGTAAAAACATTCTACAAAATAACCTATTCTCTCTTCAAATTGCACTATTCTTAATTCTCTTAATTATTTTAGTTATTTTAGATAATTTAGTACCGATAACATTTATCCAAATTGTTAATCGAACTGATCTATTATTTATATTTCCTAAATCTATCAATGTTCATTTACTCAATTTAATTTTAATTATTTTAATACTTGTATTATACACTTTTATCATATATTATATTATACACCTTTATTACACTTTTATTATAAACTTATATCATACAATTTTACTCGATAAAAATAATATACTTTGTTCAATTAGCAAAGCTTATTCAATCTACATACGATATTTAACCCAAATTGTAAATCTTATTGATCATTTAATTATATTTTCTATACTTATCTATATTAACTGTCTACACTTAAATTTACTTATTTTAATCTTTATAATTTTGCAATTATGTGATTCCCCTAAAATTCTCATTCCTCAAATTATCTTTCATGATCTAATTTACACCTATTTATATAAATTACTTTTTTATACCAAGTATTTTACATTCAAATGTTATTATGCTACATGTATTTATTACCCAAACTATTTTAACATCAAATTTTATTGTTCTAAATGTTTTTATTACCCAAATTATTTTAACATCACATTTTATTGTTCTAAATGTTTTTATTACCCAAATTATTTTAATTATTTTAACATCACATTTTATTGTTCTAAATGTTTTTATTACCCAAATTATTTTAATTATTTTAACATCACATTTTATTGTTCTAAATGTTTTTATTACCCAAATTATTTTAATTATTTTAACATCACATTTTATTGTTCTAAATGTTTTTATTACCCAAATTATTTTAATTATTTTAACATCACATTTTATTGTTCTAAATGTTTTTATTACCCAAATTATTTTAACATCACATTTTATTGTTCTAAATGTTTTTATTACCCAAATTATTTTAATTATTTTAACATCACATTTTATTGTTCTAAATGTTTTTATTACCCAAATTATTTTAACATCACACTTTATTGTTCTAAATGTTTTTATTCCCCAAATTATTTTAATTATTTTAACATCACACTTTATTGTTCTAAATGTTTTTATTACCCAAATTATTTTAATTATTTTAACATCAAATTTTATTGTTCTAAATGTTTTTATTACCCAAATTATTTTAACATCACATTTTATTGTTCTAAATGTTTTTATTACCCAAATTATTTTAACATCACATTTTATTGTTCTGAATGTTTTTATTACCCAAATTATTTTAACTACTTTACCAACAAATTTTATTGTTCTAATTGTTTTTATTACCTAAATTATTTTATTTATTTTAACAACAAATTTTATTGTTCAAATTGTTTTTTTACTCCAAACTATTATAATCGTTTCTTATATTTTAAAAATCGTAATATTTCAATTTTTTTTGTCATCAGATTCATAGTATTTATTATCCTAATCGTTTCAGTACCTTCACTTATTTCAACCAACTTCATCCATAAATTTTTAATGTCTTATTATAAGCCATCCAATCACTCTAAGTATGCAATCCTTTTAAAATTTTCAATTTCTACATTTCTATTTATTCCTTTATCTAATGAAAATATTTTTCCTGTTATAAAACATATAATCTGTCTGTCCATATTGGATATTCCTATGCTTATCATTAACTTATCTATCGCAAATTATTTTTATTCCTTTATTCCTCCAATTAGCCTGATACGTTTTGTCTTTGCATTATTCTTAATTCTCTTAATTATTGTAGTTATTTTAGATAATTTTGTACTGATAACATTTATCCAAATAGTCAATCCAACTGATTTATCATTTACATTCCCTAAATTTATCTATGTTCATTGACTCAATTTAATTTTAATTAATGTAATGCTTATATAATACACTTACACAAATACTCATCAACATGGCTGAAAACATGGAACATATAGACTCGGACAACCAACACTACTGTATAAGTACAAACGACATTAATCTATGGACCAATATCACAAAAGAAAAAAATGAAATCAAAATATTGCACCAAAACATCAGATCGATTAATAAAAATTTTGAAGAATTCACTGTATACCTAGAACAACTAGATAATAACTTCGATATAATTGTGCTGACAGAATGCTGGTTGAATGAAAAATATATCCCAAAAACAATTGAACACTACAACACACACCACACAAAAAAACACAAAAATCAAAATGATGGCATAGTCGTATACACTAATGATAAAATAAACACATTCGTCCAAGAAATACATATCGTAGACTCCAACTGTTTACAAATAACATATGAAAAAGAAACGTGTATTCTTGCAATGTACAGATCTCCATCCAAAAACAATATTACAAATTTCCTAACTGCACTTAATGATACATTAAATGATCTCAACAAACACAAAAATATCATCATCATCGGCGATCTAAACATAAACACTCTACAAAACGGACACCCACAAAACTTAGAATACCTAACAATGCTAGCACAGCATGGACTGGAGCCAACGATAAATGTTCCAACACGAGTCACACACAACACAAAAAGTTGTATAGATCATATAATGATCAAAACAAAACTAAAAACCAAAACCATAATACTTGAAAGCACTATTACAGATCACTACATGAATATGATAGCAATTGATACCGAAAACACAAAACCTAACCAACATAAAATATTCACAAAAAAAATAATTGACTACACAAACTTAAAAGAAAAACTCAAAAAAATAGACTGGACTACAGTATACCAAATGGAGAAGGTCGAAGAGGCCTGGGACAAATTTACAACAATTTTAGCGCAAGAAATAAATAATAACACTACTCTAAAACAAGTTAAACTTACACACAAAGCTAAAAAAATTAAACTATGGATAACACAGGGAATATTAAACTGTATTCGCAAACGAGACAGAATTCACAAACAAATTA
The DNA here is from genome assembly GCA_917880885.1 of Limnephilus marmoratus. Taxonomy (NCBI): domain Eukaryota; kingdom Metazoa; phylum Arthropoda; class Insecta; order Trichoptera; family Limnephilidae; genus Limnephilus; species Limnephilus marmoratus. Next base: position 53,819,007 of record OU862909.1, on the reverse strand, counting down.
AACATACGCCGTATGACATACAACAACTTAATTACTACAAAAGATATAGAAACATCTGCACAAAAATTATTAGAGTAGCTAAGGAGTTGTATTTTAGAGAAAAACTTAAAAAAAAGAAAACAATAACCCAAAGGAAATATGGAAAATATTGAAAGAAGTTACATACACACAAAAATTCAAACAAGAAAATACAATCGAACATCTAAACATTAACTCAAAAAAAGTAGAAGCCAATACAAATAAAGAAACTATAGCAAATCACGTAAATAACTTCTTCGCAAGTATAGGAAAAGTCTTAGCGAACCGTAAAATTCTCAACACAAACACAATAACACAAACAAACAGTTCAAACATCAATACACAACCGACACAACACAAATTTGCAATAAAAACAACTTCGGAAGAGGAAATTGACAAAATAATAAACACATTAAAAAACCGTATTGCTCCTGGATTAGATGAGATAACGACGGATTGCATTAAGATAATAAAAACAGAAATTTTAAAACCCATAACACACTTAATCAATCTAAGTATAACACACTCCTGCTTCCCTAGTACTCTCAAAAAAGGACTGGTGATCCCTATTTACAAATCCGGAGACAAAATGCAAATAACTAACTATAGACCTATCACATTGTTAAACTCGCTTTCAAAAATTTTCGAAAGAGTAATAAAAAACCAAATTATAATATACCTGGAAGAAAATAAATTAATCTCGGAAAAACAATATGGATTTAGAGAAAAAATAGGCACAAAAGAAGCTTTGGCGTGTACAATAGACTATATTCATAGCAATTTAGATCAAGGGTATAAATGCATTGCGATATACCTAGATTTAGCTAAAGCTTTCGATTCAATCTGCCACCAAACGCTTTTTAAAAAATTAGAAAACATTGGTATCAAAGGCAAGGAACTCCAACTATTAAAAAGTTATATGAGTAACAGAACACAGCAAGTAAAAATTAACAACCATATTAGCAAGCCACTACCAATTACATATGGAGTTCCACAAGGAAGCATACTAGGGCCCGTTCTTTTCACTATTTACATTAATTGAACTTTGCAGCATGAAAATAGACGGTGAAATAGTTAGTTATGCAGACGACACAGTTTTACTCTTTAAATCTAAGGATTGGAAAAATGCATACAACATAGCGAATTTAGGAATCACGCGAGTGAAATCATGGCTAGACTCAAACACGCTTACACTAAACATATCGAAAACAAAATTCACAACGTACAGTATAAATAGCACAGGACAGCCAAAAAATAACACAAACACCATAAAAATACACGAATGTCTAAACACCAACATCTGTGTTTGCCCTCCTCTAGAAAAAAAAGAACAAATAAAGTATCTAGGAATCATAATTGACCATAACCTTAGATGGACACATCACATCAAACAAGTCATAAATAAACTCCTCAAAACGATACACATTTTCCTAAACATAAGAAACATATACAAAATACAACAAATGAAAACAATATATTTTGCTCTATGTCAGTCTATAATAGAATATGGAATAATTGCTTGGGGAGGAGCAACAAACTCAGCTATCGAACACCTGGAAATTGCTCAGAAAACAATCTTAAAGGTAATACTTAAAAAACATAGACTTACTGATACAGACCAAATATTCAACCGTTGTGACGTACTAGACATACGACAATTATATGTTAAATCGCTACTAAATTACATTTTTGACCAAAAAAACAACCTTCAACAAAAACAAAATATCACAAACAGACCAGTTAGACAAGCATATTAAGAAAACTTAAAAACTCTGACGGTAAATACAAGCTTTGGACAAAGACACTACCAATATCACGCTATAAAAGCATTCAACAGTCTAACACTTGAAAATAAAATTGAGGAAAACAAAAATAAATTCCGACACAAAATTACAAAATGGATTAAAGACCAAAATAGACAATACTACCAAAATATCATAGCATAAAAAAAAAACACACACACACATAACCAGTATATAAAACACAATCACCCACAAACACACAACACTTATTAAAAATATTGTTTTTAACCTTATATAATATTATTTTATTTTTAAATTTACGTTAATTTTAAATCTCTACTTTTTAAGTTTAATTTATCTTAATTATTATTATCATTATTATCGTATGTTTTTTATTTACTTTTTTCCGTTTTTTTCACCAATATTATATATATATTGTATTGTGTAAAATTTTGTTTATGAAATGGAGGCCTCAGCACGGGTAAACCACCCAGTGAGGCCAACATCATTGAATTGTGTATAAAATGTAAATATATTGAATCAAATAAATAAATAAATAAATTACAAGTTTATTTATCTATTCATAAGTTGACCTCTGTTCAACATTTTATTGTTATTATTTTTAACTGTACATTGAACAATTGTTCGTATTACACAATTTTTTTCAAAATTTTAAATCTTCAGATTGCAGAGTTATTAGAATTTAAATATATAAGCTGAGAAACTGAAAATTCACGCGGTTTCCAGGGAACATTCGCAAATATAGCCAGCCGCCCAATAGGGGTTAAAATAGAACCTAGTACTAAAAACATGTTGAAAAATAATAAGAGATATGTATAAAATTATACTTGGTGATTATCTTTGTATCCAAAGGGGCTACGTGCACTGTTTCTATTCCATATTTGAGGTAAAAGTAATAGCGAAGAACTTTTTTGTTGTGCGCTGATGATATTTCCCTACTAGTCTTTCCTTCGGGAGGTTCATCTTGAATAATTAAGTTCAAAAGTTTCTCCCTGAATTCTTCTCGTGATTTCCGCAGTTTTGTGAAAGACTGCAAAGCTAGAGAACAATAATTATTAGAAAACTTTAAAGGTGCCTACAGCTTGGCATAATATTCTATAAATATATTCAATTGGTATTAAAAATTGGGTGCTTCAAAATGTTTAAGTTCATGTTTTTTATCAGGGCACCCTTTTAAATGCTTTCAATAGCCAAAAAAATACACATATTTTTTATTATTATTTAAGTAAATTTTACTGGTCACTACCATTTATCAAAGTTTTGAGAACATGCTTCGTTTAGGGCAATGATTGCAACACTTCAACCCAAACATGTCACTGCATGCAGAATTAAATAAGCCACTGCGGGATACTTATTCAAGTCAACATAGAATATTTTCTATGTCTGTATGTTGCCTGTGGTATACTTAATAATGAAAGGTGCATATCTATGGAAAAAGGACTAAATTTTATCCTTAAATTCGGCATGAAAAAAATATTTTTTTAAATTTATTTTTAACATTGTTCTAAAATAGTCTACGAAGTTCGGATTTGCGACATCTAAGATCATAATAGATAAAGCACTTCAATAGCTACGTTTTAAAATAAATGGCTGGCCAAGGGAATGTTTTAAATAATTACAATAATTTTTTTACGAATGTAGAAGTTTACGATACGTAGAAAAATGTCGTCCATTTTTGGACCGAAATCAATCGCAGAAAAATAAAAGTGGTCCATTTTTCGACCAAAATCGCTCCAGTAGTTAAACACATGCTTCCCCTGACCTCTGCAGTATTGTAAACAACAGGAAGCGTATTTAAACCTGTTAGTATCGCAATTAGAGACTTTGAGTAATAACATACTTTTCGTTTTTAGACTGAATTTACGATCGTGCCATATAATGGCGCCTACAAGGAATGTGTTATTAAAGTTGGAAAATGGCAAACATATTATATGGCTCATTGGACGCTTCTACAAACTTTACCGTCTGATTAAAGAAGTTAAGAGTTTGTTGTGAGTAAAAACTAATCTGCAACATCTACTGCTTGTGATGTTTTGCAAATATGGGAAAAAGCAAGTATGTATTAATGTATTACTACCAGACTAAAGAAACATTAAATAGCAAAAACACTATACTTCATTATCATTACATAGTATAAAATGAAGTCGCTCAAAATGTATGTGCGCATAGATCTTTTAAACTACGCAACGGATTTTCATGCGGTTTTCACTAATAGATAGGATGATTCAAGAGGAAGGTTTATATGTATAATACATGCTTATTATAGTAGAGAAAAGCAGAGAAATTCAAATATTCAATTCAGGCAGCGGGCAGCTGGCAAGCGGATGGTGTGGATTTTATAAAGGTTGGGTAATGGCATTGTGTTTCGTTAGCCACAGCAACGTGTTGCCGGGTCTGCTAGTATATAATAATATTTTATTGAGTGGCAAGAGTTAAAGAAAAACAAAGAAAATAGAGGAAATCGTTCTGCTGTTATAAGTATTCTAAAAATAGGGAAGAAAAGTTTAGAAAGTATTTCTGATAATGCTTATGCAAATATGCACTGGAAATGATTGGTTTAGAGTTTTAGAGCAGTGATTCTTAACGGGGGTGCCAGCGCCCCCCTGTGGGCGTGTTGGACGTCTGAGGGGGCGTTTTAAAATTTTTAGCATTTAGGGGGCGCTGCAGAAGTTCGAGTGGGCATTGTATCAATATAGAAAAAAATTCATCCACAAGCCATGCACACTAATACATTCACACACTTTCTTTAGGTGTAACGATTTGACAAGTTCTGTTAATTATACTACACGCACAAGAATTTAAACTGAGGCATAACACTGAAGCGTGGGGGGAGGGCGCTTTTACTGTGGTAAAGTGGGCAATTCTTGCTATACGGTTAAGAAACACTGGTTTAGTTACAAGAGTTGGCAAAGTTAGAAAGTAGAAAAGGGCGAGAATAAGAAAACACAAAATGTTTCAATGAAAAATATTCAAAAGATATAAAAAAACTTTGTCCACTAACAAAGTGAGAGGACTCTAAGACAATTTTTAGGTCAAGGATTCCAATCCAGAGACAGATGTAATGTTGAAGATGTAACCACAAAGGTAATTTATTTTGCTACATATCAGTTAAAGCAGTTTTAACCACAGAACGATTACAAAGAGTTACTGAACCTCGTTATTATATTTTTGGGAGGAACACCTGAAAATGGTGTGCCCTGTAGAGCACCTGTTGGACAACACTGAGCAAAATGGATGGCTAAAACAATCTATGCTTTAAGGGGGCATACATTAGGGGCCGTTCAAGTATTACGTAACGCGCTTGGGGGAGGGGGGTCTTGTGAAACGTTACTGTGCATTACAAGGGGGGGGGGGGGGGGGGTTCGTACAACGCGTTACGTAACATGTTTTTCTTTATTTAGATAAAAAAAAAACTAGGGAATTAAAATCTTCCAAGTTGGCAACCCTTTTTCGTTCTCGAAATCTCTTGTTTTATTTATTACCGCAAACGCGATTAAAACAAGAAAAAGGTATTTAAGCGACTTTCCAGTACTTTGCGCAACTTAATTGTGACTTTCAAATAAAAATTGTCACTTGGGCATTACGTAACGTTTAGGGGGGTGGGGGGGGCTACTGAAAAACGTTACGGCACGTTACATGGGGGGGAGGGGGGGTCAAAAATCTTCAAAAATTGCATTACGTAATACTTGAACGCCCCCTTACTTACGTGGGCTGTTATTCTTCCAATCTCGACCCCTCCCCCCCTTGGTGAGATAAATTTGGGCCATTTCATATATTCTTTTCAAGTAACATGAGGTTTTGCTGGACCCCCCCCCCCCCCCCCACCCCCTTTTATGCTCACGTAATTAATGTATGCCCCCTAAAGATGAATCTATTCAGAGAACAGCTAAAATTGGCAGAGAGACAGGCAATAAAAATATACCAAGTATAAACTTACGTTTTTCTCTTTTGACGCATACTTTTTCTTTGAATTTCTTTTGCAAAACTGGCAAGTGAAGAAATTCCTTTGGTATTGAAAATAAAGGTTCGGCCCTGGGCTTATTGAAATCTTTGGGTAGCTCAAGTCTGGGGAGTTTTGGAATTAGTACTCCATCTTCATCTACTGATTTGAACACCCTCTTCTTATGTGGAGTTTTCTTAGACCTTCCCGTGCCAAACATATTGTCCTTTTCACTGAAAACTGAATGACTGTGTGTTTTACTATTTATTCATATATTTTTGTGGCTGCCACTTTTATCAATGCTAAAACAATTTAGTAAATACCTACTTACCTAACCGCCGCATTTTTCGGCGCAGATTATGGAAATTACACTTCTTTTCAACTTAATTACTATTAAAAACAACTGTTTACATGCACAAAAATAGGTTTTTAGTTTGGGTTATTTAAATAATTTGTGCATATTTAGATTGAAACGAAACTTTCGCAAATGTCAATTTTCAAAAAATCCAAAATGGCGGCAAAAGATCGTTTTAGGGGAAGTTTTGAACTTTGACAGAATAAAAATGGAATTTTAATGAGGACGTCACACGCAAAGATAAAAGACAAAAGATCCGCTCGCACAATCGCTCGCCATACAATCCCATACAGACCTGTCGTGGGTGGTTTAGTTTATTTATGGACCTGTCGTATACGCCGTAATCTGCCCCTGCGCCGTGTGCCGTGTGTGTGTGTGTGTGTGTGTGAGGGTGTGTGTGTGTGTGTGACACATGCATTATGCATGTGTCCCACACAGCTATAAAAGATAGAAGATCATTTGGCTTGGCGTATTTGCCGTACATTTTCAATGGGAATATATGGCGAACGATATGCTGAAATGAGCCAAGCCAAATGATCTTTTATAGCTAAGTGCGTTCACCGTTTAACCGCTGTTGAGGCGATATGCGAAAAGCTATGCGCCCCCCTCTCCGCCGTTATAAACAGGAGAGGGAATCATTTTAATTACGGAGCTACGTAAACATGCGGTTGACAGCTGTCAAGTTGAAAGATCCGGTACAAAGAAATGAAATTTCGTGGCAGCTCTCTAATTCATCTGATCCCCTCTCCTACCGTAGGAAGAAAATTTGATAGCGTAGTGTGGCGGTACAACACATAAGCGCTCGCGGTTTTATCTTTGCGTGTGACCGCACAGCATCGGACAACTCAGAATGAAATCAACTCAGAATCGCTTTTGTAGAGTCAGGTGATGAAAAAAATTTATTAAAAATTGGTTAAATAGATTACGTTGGGTTAGAGTTATGGGATATTTTTCACAGCTATTAACGACTTTTCAAAAAGGTGTTGTGTTGACTTGATTCTGAGTTGGCATGGAACCGATGATATCATTTTAATTTAGGAATGCAGATCCTGCCAATGCCTGGAAATTAAATAAAAAGGCACTTTCTAGATGAGAAAAGTGTAGAGAAGCTGAATAAAACAAAAATTAAGGCGCGCTCGGCAAAACTGAGGGAGATACAGCCGTTCAAAGTAGGTATAAATAAAATTTCACTTCGCGAACCGATACTGTCAGTCCGCCCGCCATTTTAAAAGACGTATAAATCTGTAAACTAAATACTATCTTAAAGTTGGTAGCACTCGTAATCGTCCTAAAGAAAGTGCCCCTTTATAACGCCTACTCGCGTCAAAGCAAGAAAAACATCCCAGTTTTCAAGTAGTTCAGCGGCTACGCTAGGTTTGTGTAACATGGTTTGTGATTCTGGCGTACAATCTCACAAGACGAAAGCTAATTTTAATTTTACGTAATCGAAATTCAGAATGAAATATTTTCCACTGTGCATATTAACCGTTGCCAGCGATCTCCAAAAATTACCATTATTAATTCTGTTTTTCATAATTACGCGCCTTATTCTGTATCCCACGAAGTTGGCTACAATCGTATCTAGCTTCGTTTGAATCAGGTCTGGGATACCAACATAATAGTGACATAATGGCGTAGTATCGGTTCACGAAGTGACATTTTATTTATACTTTGAACGGCTGTATCTCCCTCAATTTTGCCGAGCGCACCTTAATTTCTTTTTTATTCAACTTCTCCACACTTTTCTCATCTAGAAAGTGCTTTTTATTAAATTCCCAGACATTGGCAGGATCTGCATTTTAGCCGAAATATTTACTCGAAGTAAATACGAGTAAATATTTCCTGAATTAACCGCAAATGTTAAAGTTTTTTGGCTTAAAATAATATCATCATGTTCAAGTTTCCATGAGTGTGTGGCGTACTTTAGATGAAAATAAAAGTGGTTGACAAATTTACTGAATCAGACGTTTTTGACGTTTGGGAATTTCGCTCTGGCAATACAAAGATTTTCCTTGCGCCGGGGCCGGCGTGTTTGTGCAGAGAAAAATTCTGTTCGGCTACGGAAAACTCTTAATACGTCTTCCATTTAAGTTGAGAAAAACTTCCTTCAGCTCACGGTAAACAACATTTTAAATGTGCTATATTTATGCTTATATGTACCCCAACTCCAAATAAATCACTTATATACCAACAAAGTAATCACAATCAAATCACCTGTTTTGTTTCGTAATAAATTATGTATTTACACCATATTCAATTAAAACATTAAAAACTCTTCAGGTTTCATTGAATACTTGACATCTTGTTTCTAAAACAAACTAACGCCGACTGATATTCTCTCTTTTGGATACGGAATATTTTATAAAATCCATGGATACCAAACGTCAATTTATTGTTAACCTATAATCTTTTAATCAATATATTTCCATGTTTTAGGAGATGTTTACCAACTTTATTCGACGATTTAATACCAGTGGAGTATTCTGGTCAGCAGAATCGTCTTTACTTTCTAAGCTCCGAAAGAAAACTGGTTATACTTTTTCGAATTGCAAGAAGGCGTTAGAAATGCACAACAATGATTTAAATAAGGTACATATATTTGTATATTCATACGTTAATTATTTTGGTAAATATCGGTTCGGACTGGCCACGCTTATTACGAATATTTTTTAGAAAAAAACTTTAGATTCGCCTTAATTACTATAAAAGGAAACTTTTTGGCTTTGGGGCGGCGGAAAATAATGCATTTTAATTTTCAATTGCATAAAACCAAAATTCACTTTGCGAACCGACGCAGTGAAAATCCGCGGCCGTAACTGTCACTGTTATGTTGGTATCGTTGATAAATTAACAAGAGCTAATACGACTGTAGCCGACTTCGTGTGATAGGCGCGTAATTATGAAATTTGTCTAGCGGGCTTGTTTGTGTAACACGGTTTGTGATACAAAAGAATGTGCCCCTTTATAACGCCTACTCGCGTCAACGCAAGAAAAACATCCCAGTTTTCAAGTGGTTTAGCGGCTACGCTAGGTTTGTGTAACATGGTTTGTGATTCGCGGTATTTCATGTAGGTATCCCACGAAGTCGGCTACAGTCCATAACAGAGACAGCTACGGCCGCGGATTTTCGCTGCGTCTGTTCGCGAAGTGAATTTTGGTTCTATGCAATTGAAAATTAAAATGCATTATTTTCCGCCGCCCCAAAGCCAAAAAGTTTCCTTTTATAGTAATTAAGGCGAATATAAGTTTTTTTCTAAAAATTATTCGTAATAAGCGTGGCCAGTCCGAACCGATAATTACCATTATTTTAATACAGTTAAAAATGTGGGAGGAATGCAGATTCTGCCAAAGTTTGTTTTTTTTTGCCAAAAACCATGTTTTCACCGCGTTTTAAGTTGAGAACTTATATGGAAGGAGAAAAAAAGTGCGGAAAGCAATAGAAAAAAAATTTGAATAAGTAATTAATTTTCAATTGCGTTAAATAAAATTTCACTTCGCGAACCGACACTATGACAGACCGGCGGGTGCCAGCGGGCATTTCTTTACTGTTGGTATCCCTGATACAAAAACGAGCTAAATACGATTGTAGCCGACTTCGTGGGATAACTGATGAGGCGCGTAATTATGAAATTTGTCTAGCGGGCTTGTGTATGTTATCTTTACTTTAAAAAACAGCCTATGGTTTTGAATGGTATGTTTGGCTACGCAGGGTTTGTGTAGCAGGCTTGTGTATATTATCTTTATTTTAAAAAACATCCCAGGATTTGAATGGTTTGTCTCCATTCCAGTACCTGATTAGAGGTTCGTTTCCATTATATTATGAATTCTGTTTTTCATAATTACGTGCCTTATTATTTATCCCACGAAGTCGGCTACAATCGTATCTGGCTCTTGTTTGTAGGTCTGGGATACCAACATAATAGTGACAAAAAGGCGGACGGAGTGTCGTAGTATCGGTTCACGAAGTGAAATTTTATTTATACTTTAAACGGCTGAATCTCCCTCAATTTTGCCGAGCCCGCCTTAATTTTTTTTTTATTCAGCTTATCCACACTTTTCTCATCTAGAAAGTGCATTTTTATTAAATTTCCAAACTTTGGCAGAATCCCCATTTCACCCAAAAGTGTTGCTTTGTTTTGCAAATTTACGAACAATAAATATATTCCTTAGCATAAATTTATTATTACTTCGACTGCCAGTTGTACAGTTTAGCATATTTAGCCCAAACATGTGTAAATATCAGGCCCGGACTGGGACCATTTGGGGCCCTCCGCTAATACCTATAAAGGGGCCCCCTAACGTGGGGTGGGGGGGGGGGTTCCAGAAAACGGGGGGTCCGGGGGCCTTTCAAGCACCTAATTTTTGAAAATTAGGTGCTTGAAAACAATGAAAACGCGTTTCTACGCTATATTGGCACCTATAAAGAAGAAGAAATTCAGAGTTTTTATACGAATATTATGATTTTCGACTTTTGTTGACTTTATTATTTATTGAAATAAGAAATTCACAGTAATTTTAGGATACCACAACACTACTCCACATGCTGTAGATCTGCCAATAATTATAACGGAGTTCAAAATAAAGGGCAGGATTTCATGCACACCAAAGCATTAATGAATTATGTCAAAATTATTTGTGTAGTAAAAATAATGACAAACAGATTTTAGGGATTACAAAAATAATACTAACATTTAAAAAAAATCCTGGGTGTTTAACAATTTACAATGTTGTATACTAGAATAGAAGGGGCTTAACACTGAAATGATTCGACATTTTGCTCCCCTAGCCCCAAAGTAACAGTTTCTTTGTAAGCAACTCACTTGTTAAGGCGATCCAATAGTTCAGGAAAAAATCAAAATCGGAATTCACGCCCCTTTAAGGAAAGAGTTTGAAAATAGGTTGGAAAAGGCAATTGAAAAATTTTTTTTACAGGTTGATTTCGTAAAAACCTGTAAAAAACATTTACTCCTTTTTTACGCATTGTTTATTGTAATAAAACGGAAATTTAAAATTGATTTCAAGAAATCAAGCGACGCGGAGTCACACGTTCATCTCCCGCTCTGTCCGGGGCGTGACTGATACGAAATAGGTGTGGCGTGGGCACTGTGGGGAGTAGTTCTTTGGTGGACACCATAGGGTTCACTTTGAAAAACCGAATTCGTTGACTAGCGGTCGTATTGTAAAATAACAACGTGAAAATGCATATTTTATTTTATTTTTGGAAGATCGGGCTTAAATATCATTTTTTTTAATAAAATAAACTGAATTTGCCACATTATACAATAAAATCATATCTGAAAAGAGGTTTATAAATAGGAGAGTTAGGACTTGAAAGTGTTTTCTATAGACCTTTTTTATATAGGCTTATTAAAAGACTTATAAAAAAATTGACCGATATTTTTAAGGGCCAAGGTATGTTCTACACGTAGTTAATTGAAGCATCTATAATACTTCTAAGCGAACAAATTTTCAAAACAAAAATATATGATTTTGTATGATTTTGCATTATTTACATGGCTTCATCTTAAAGCTACTTCATCTATTATTTTATTTTTGTCCAAATTATAAAATAAATCCCTCTCAACATTAATAAAAAGCAGACTGGACATAAGGTCTTGGCCTAAGGACGACCGAAGTCGATTTTCGACGATTTTAAGTTTAGAAAAATCTCGTTCACATGTGTGACTTGGGTACAAGGTATGGTAAAAACAAATTTACATACAATATACAGGTTGGTAAACAGTCCAGATTGAGTAAGTTCAAACAGAACAGAAAAAGCACATGTCAAACACTGGAAACATTGTCTATTTTCAGAGCAGTAAATGTCAGCATTTGTTTCCGCTGCCGTTGGGTCCAAATCGTCTTCTTCGTCACGGCATCTGTCTCCGTAGTTCTCAGTGGACTCTGCCGCTATGAAGTTGCTGTATTGTTGTGCAAACTGTCGCAGCTCTATCAACAGCTGACTTCTTTCAATTTTACACAGTTTAGAAACACTGTGCAGAGCTTCTGTGGGAAATGTTTGGAGTTTCAAGATAAAGTCAAACTTTTTGGGGTCCAACCAAGAGCAATCCTGTAAAACGTCTTTGTTTGCGCAAAATCTTTCTTCAATACTCATCCTCGCACAGTCTAAAATATCAAAATATACAATTTTGTAATGTTGAACTATTGAAATAGAGTCAGTTTCTTCTTTTGATTTTTCACCGGTCATTAATTTTTTCTTTGATGTTCTTTTTCTCTTAAAGTCCAATTCTAACTCGACATCAATGTTATTTCCGTCTAGCTTAAGATTAACTGCACTTACATAGGCTTTTGTTTTTGCGTACAATACTTCAAAAAACGCGTCATTCCTTATGTCCTTAACTTGATGGAGTAGTGTTTGTACTAAGTTCCAAGCTAAAGCATTATCAATGCTTTTACTTTGCAAGTATTTAGAAACAGGGGAAGTGACCAAAAACAAATCTAGCAAAACAAAGGACATAAACAAGTTTTCAAATTTGGACCATTGACTGGGTTTCTTGCTGTGAATCGAGATTTGCTGTCAAAACTTCCATCAGAGATTTCTTTAAACACGGAAATAAAATTAAAGAACTTAGCTGAATTAACACTATCTTCACTGATTAAGAATTCTTCATCAACAATTGATGAAAGAGATTGATGATGATGATTGATGACAATTGATGTTTGCTCCACCACCTCGTTGCTCCTATTTTTTGCAACCTGTACAACTTGTCGTGAGCAGTTTGTTGTCTTTTTGTTTCCTTTTCCCAGACGGCCATTATCTTGTGCGATGAGCTTACAAATACTGCAGATTCTTCCACTAATCCAAACAAGTTCTCAGCTTGTAGTAACTTCACTGTTGAGCTGTCTGCTGGACAGTGGACACACAACACACGTCACCGCGCAGACCATGCGGATGACAGTGGATCGTATAAAGCTTTCGTATACACGGCGAGATATAAACAGTTGTTGGACATGTTCTACTTTTGGAAAATGTAATATTTTTTCGAAAATGTAAACAAACATTACCAAGAACACAAAATAACTACTAACAAGACAAAAACTTTTTTTTGTACGTTTTGTGGGGCCCCTTCGGGGCCCCCTTGCGCCGGGGGCCCTCCGCGATCGCGGACCTGCGGACCTGGCCAGTCCGAGCCTGGTAAATATGCATAGAGTCCACCTCACGTATAATACGGAACGTTCGCGTTGTCGAAGTTTGATGCATGGATAATATGGAATATTCCTTTTTTAACTAATAGACAATCATGTGACATTTGTCAGAAGTACCAATCTTGTAAAATAAATTGCTGTCAAAATAAAAACAAAAAAGTACCTACCTACTTCGAATGAATTATTGGGTTGAGGTTCAAACTACGAAAGCTGCATGTCATCATAATTTAGATATACTTCCCAGGTTTTGAATGGTTTGTTTGGCAAAGCAGGGTTTGTCTAGCGTGTACGTGTGATTATTCTAGAACATTTCTTTCCATGTTCTGCTGTTATAAATACAGGTCCTACAAACTTATCAATAATGCATTCACTTAATAACATGAATAAATTATTGTTTTTCATGGCAATAATATTTTTTTTATGAAAAACGATAAACATAAAAATGGCGTTACCGCGTAAGTATAATATATAAGCATATTTTTTGCATGTTTTTTTGTCTCCCCCAACATAAATACTCACTTTTCGTAATAATAAAGCTAAATCTAACTGTTTGAATAAAAAATATTCCATATTAACGAGTAAGCGGTTCAATGCATAAATAATAAAACAAGTTCCAACCTCGGCAAACATGAAAGTCACAATTTCTTTGCTGAAACAACCTTGTGCGTGGAACTAATATTAACCTCTTGGCGAGTGTGTTTTTGCGAACCTATCTGTACGTGGGAGTTTTTTTTTAATTATTTTTTTTACGTAATATCATTAGTTGCCAATAATAATCTATAGCTCGCCATTGACGATAAATAAAACGAAATAATATAATTTTTTTTTTATTCGTTTACGTAGCAGAATGATATGCTCTCATTGTATACGGTATGTAAAACGATAGTGCGGCCAAGTTGTTATTATGTATAGCCCTAAAGATTTACTTTCAAAACGATGTACGCGGCTGAATGTGAAACTAGCCTAAAACATTCATAAACATTAACCAGCCTTACTAAAAAACGTTGTGAAAATTTTATTCAATTGATAAATAATCGTGCATGTGAAAACCTTACTAATTAAAAACTCACAAAAAAATGTTCATGGAAAGATATGTACATTGCTTATACATCCAAAGAGGGTAGTTTATTTGTTGTGTATACTTGTTTGGTAAATTTTTGAGATCGCTGGCAATGGTTAATATGCACTTTTTTTTTAAAAAATCTTTTGATTCACCTTAATTACATTAAAAGACAACTATTTGCATTGGGGGAAGTGGAAAATATTTCATTCTAAATTTCGATTGCGTAAAATTAAAATTAGCTTTCATTCTGTGAAACGAGACCGTCCATTTTCAAACATTATTTTCAAATGTCATTTTGTTATATGTTGGTATTCTTGTTACTGTACGAAAAGATGCTAGAGCAAAGCGTAGCAGACTTCATGGGAATTCTAGGTTTGTGTAACATGGTTTGTGATACAAAAGAAGGTGCCCCTTTATAACGCCTACTCGCGTCAAGGCAAGAAAAACATCCCAGTTTTCAAGTAGTTTAGCGGCTACGCTAGGTTTGTGTAACATGGTTTGTGATTCAAAAGAAAGTGCCCCGTACCTTCAAAATCTTCTAGCCGTTCGTTATACATTCAAGTGTATCAGGAATACCAACATACCAAAGTGACAGCGAATGAGCTAATAGCTAATCGCATACAATCTCACAAGACGAAAGCTAATTTTAATTTTACGTAATCGAAATTTAGAATGAAATATTTTCCACTTCCCCCAATGCAAATAGTTGCCTTTTAATGTAATTAAGGTGAATCAAAAGGTTTTTTATAAAAAAAGTGCATATTAACCATTGCCAGCGATCTCCAAAAATTAATACTTGTTTTTCTGTCTCTGTGATTCTTTAAATAATACTGTACTTTTTTAATTATTTAATTTTTTTTTGAATTTTGAATTTGAAAATTTTCACCTTGTTTTTTAGTAAGGTTGTACGATAGTTTTCTAACAAAAGTGAGTGCAACACCATAATTTTAACAAAGAAGTTTTCTCTTCTCAATATTTTATGAGTTGTCTACGATTTAATAATAAATTTATTTGTCTTTTACGGATGCACCTTGGCTTATTACTTCTCAAAGATGAATAAATAATTTATGTTAGATCTAATTATAATTAATGCTTTTAACGATTTGTTTGCAGTTAGGGTCTTTGTTATTGCCTAAAAATTCAGGTTACCCTCCCCGATCCCTAGTTCCCCTCCCTTCCTCCCTCGAACCCCCTACCCAAGTTCCCCTCCCACCTCCCACATTCCATACATTCAGTCCCGGTACATTCAGTCTTCACTGCTCGCGTGCCACCTATTGCAATTTTTTTATACAAATTTCATAATGCCAGAGCTCACCAGTAGTTTTATACAAACCTTGTCTTGACAATAACGAACACAAAAAAAAGAATTATCCAATTTGGTGCAGTCGTTCAAAAGTTATGTGCGTACATACATTTCTGCGATTCATTTTTATTTAATTAATTATTTTTTCGTAATATCATGATGCCAGAGCTCACTATTGTATACAGAAACTACCGCGAGCATGCACACATCATATCCCCAAAGTTTCATCGCAATCGGATGAATGGTTTAGCAATGAAATGATTATTGCCAGAGCTCACTATTGTAAATACTATCTATATCTGTATATCTATGTATACCGTTTTGCAAAATAACCTGACGTTCTGGAATTTTTTTGAGTGTTTTTCTAGTTTTCAGAACACCTATAGTCTGTCAAATAAGAGTAGAAAATATAAAAACTGGAACTACTGAATTTGTAGACTGGCGACACCAATTTAACTGTCAAATATTTTTTTGAAGTGCAATGACACTGAATGTGTAGAACACAGTAAACCACATTTTAAAAAACATTTTTTCTTCATGACATAAATTTGATTAAAAGGTGATTTATAAAGCGATTTGCTTTAATTTAATTTAACACAAATTTGAATTTAACAATAGAAAGAAAGGCAGAATCACTAATGGTGAGTTTAGTTACACTACTTTTAGATCTGAATGAGTTAAATATATTCAGATCTAAAATTAGAGACATGATCTAAAGCCCGGGCAACGCTAGGTACTTTATCTAGTATTAAATAAATGTGAGCAATTTGTAAACTGTGCTTTATATTTTATAACATTATAGTTATTCTTCATTATGTTAACACAAAATTGCAAAGGTGTAATAATAATATACCTATATGCAATTCTAAGTTTGAGATCGGCGGGTATCTATACTGCAATGAAAAAATATTTTTTCCACTATTATGCCTTTTTAATTTTTTATAAAAATGTAGGTTACACAGCTTTACTTTAACACCATGAGTTGTGTGTTTAGTATTGCCATTCGATCAACAGTGGCGCCCTCATATATTTTCTACTCTTATTTGACAAACTGTAAATACATAGAAATCAGATGAAAACATCCAGACAACATTTTTGTTGTAGACCTGTGTTATCTCAAGTTTTACAACACAAAAGTTTGGGGTTTTTTCACACTTCTTTGTATTTTGATAACCATCAAATCAACAGCATGACCTCTATGGTTGATAGCTGATAACATTTTGATTGAAAGCTGATTGTGACAATGGGCAATCATTTTTCTTTAATTTTATGTAATGAATATTTTGTTTATGATTAATTTGTTTCAGGCAGAGGAATGGCTGAAGAAGCAAGCGCAGGAGCTGGGCTGGGCCAAGGCCACCAAGCTGGCGGGCCGGGCCACGAGCCAGGGTCTGGTGGCCGTGAAGTTTGATGGCTCCCATGCCGCACTGGTGGAAATCAACTGCGAGACTGACTTTGTGGCTCGCAACGACAAGTTCCAATCCATGGTGGAGCAGGCTGCCAACTCCTGCTTCAAGTATGCACACTCCAAGCTGCAGGCCAAGGGACTCTTGACAAAGGTAAATTTACAAACACTTACGTGTTTGGAAAAACAATAATAACATTGCCATAATGCTAAACCCAACACATTACATATCGTCGCTTACATTATAACACCGCGTATCTCAAATATAGGATTTTTCAATTTTTTTAATTTTTGCATGTGCCATATTTTGAATCCACAAAATTGTAACAAAATAAATGATACCTATCTATGTTAGGGAACGTACCCATACTACGTGACACGTTTAGGGGGGGTGGGGGGGTCTTCAAAATGTCACGCTTGGTACAAATGAGCGGCGGGGGCCATAGGTTTTTGGTCACCGGGGGGGGGGGTTAACAATTGCAAAAAGTTGGTCACGTAGTATGGGTACGTTCCCTTAGCAGCAAATGTTTATACACAAGCAGCCTTTCATAATGAAACCCTAACACGGCGCTGTAGCGTCGCATTAGATTACAGGGAAGGGGGACTACACTGCTCAGGTAAAAAAACTTTACTCGTAAACCCTATATTGCTCGACAGCTGAATTATGGGTTATGATTTTTTTACAGTAGCAACCCTCTGCTCCAAAGCTGAAAAACGCAGTCAATTTGGCATTTCGCGGTGTGTTGCCAACTTCACATTTATTTGTACGTCAAAATATTATTCGACGAGATTGTTTTGTGTTTCACGTTTTAAAAATAACTAAGAATTGGCACAAAGAACTTGGGGATCGGTAGATATTTTGCCACCCCGTTTATTGTTCACATCCAAATACGGCCGTACCAAGTCAATCAAACGTCTCATGTTAACTTTTGTAAATCTATATTTAGACCTAAAATCTCCTTCCGTAAGTGCCGCAAATGGATCTTACCTTTTTTTGTACCTTTTCGGTAGCCGTGGTGCACGAATGCAGTGAAGGCGGTCAATATTTGCCAAAACTCAATATTGGTCAATATTGTCCATGACCATATATATCCCCAGCTTGCCTCCATAATTACGGAACAACAACATGGGTTTGTAAAAGGCAAATCTACCATGAGTAATTTACTTCTTTACTCAAACTTCTTGTTCAACAGCATGGATCGAGGCCACCAGGTAGATGCAATATACTGCGATTTTAAAAAAGCTTTTGACAAGGTTGACCACCTTATTCTTATTAAAAAAATTATGTACAACGGAATTAGAGGAAATTTACTACGTTGGTTTGTCTCATATTTAACAAAAAGACAACAAGCCGTATCGTTGCGAGGACACACTTCTACATGGGAGCCAGTTACCTCTGGCGTGCCACAGGGGTCAATCCTGGGTCCGCTGTTGTTTATACTCTTTATTAACACTGTTACTAAATGTTTCTTGCATTGTTTATTTCTTTTGTACGCCGATGACATAAAAATATTTGCCATTGTTAGGAATTTAAACGATTGTCTGCTAATCCAAAGCGACTTAGTAAGGTTCGAAGCATTTTGCAATGAAAACAAAATTTACCTTAGTTACAACAAATGTAAACAAATAAGTTTTACTAAAAATCATAACGCCATCATACAGAATTATTGTATTGGTAACTATTTACTCGAGCGCGTTTACTGTATAAGAGATCTAGGCGTACTTTTTGATTCCAAACTCCATTTCGATGCGCATATTGATAATATTGTGAATAAAGCTTACTGCATGCTAGGATTTGTCATCAGAAACAGCCGTGAATTTCGAAAACCTGAAACATATCTTCTTCTTTACTACACGCTGGTCCGTTCTCAACTTGAATACTGCACCTCCATATGGAATCCACTTTACGGTATCTATAAAGAAAACATTGAAAGTATTCAAAAGAAATTTCTGCAGTGCCTCAATTACAGAATGAGCGCACCTAAACGCGGGTACATAAATATGCTTTCGAGTTATAACGTCTCCACGCTATCTAACCGACGAACGTACCTTGATCTCATGACTCTATATAAAATCTGTAACAACGTTATTGACTGTCCCGACTTACTGAAATTAATAAACTTTAAAGTACCACCCAGAGTAACAAGGCTTAACGACTTATTCCACATTAGCCGGACGCGTACAAATGCTGGTGTCAGGGACCCAATCAGAAGAATGTGCGAATCACTTAATCAGAATCAAAAGCTCAAGGATTCTGACTTATTTTTTGATACACGCAGTACTTTTAGTAGAAAAATGAAGGCTGTTTTCCTACAAAGTTCAAAGTAAACAACTTAGACATACATTCGTTTATATATATATATATATTTTTTAAATTTCTGTATAACATTGTTTATCTATATTTATATTTTTTTGTTTCAAAAATAATTTGTAAATTCTTATAAGGATATTGCGCATTTATTTCATATCTCTATTTGTAAAATAATATTCTTATGTACTTATATATTTTTTCCCCTATTTATAAGACAAAATATTTGTATATGTTTTTAACTGCTGTTTAAGTCAATTCGTGAGAAATAGTTTGGATGCAGGTGAATTCTCTAGTTGATGTTTTGTATATTCTTGCCAATTAATATCTGTATCTGTATTTTCTCCTAAATAAATAAAAAAAAAAAAAAAAAAAAAAAAAAAAACTCCATTCAAAACGTCAAGATTCTCAAAAAGTTCGCCATTTTGAAAGTTATACTGCCGTAGTACTGAGTTAACCCTGGTGATCGTGTGGCTTAAATTCTGACAGCTACTAAATCTCCCGTACAGCGACGGGGTAAGAAAACGCGCATGCGCGCAGTTGACCCACCATTATGAGTAACAATTTCACCTAACCCGTTCTTGCTCTCGCGGTGTAATCTAATGTTGCGATTATGAGTAAGACTGAAGTTTTATTTAGTAGTAAGAATAAAATTATTACAAATTTTTAATGTTCTCATAATTTTATTTCTTAATGCTCTTATATTATTATTTTGGTTTATTATTTGAAGAAAGTTAATAGAATATTACATATTTTTCGCATAAGAACCAAACGCATCTTATTATTTCTCAGAGTTTTTTGTATTTTACACTGTGAATGTCATTTAAATAAAATACCTAACAATATGTTTTTTGATGAAAAATGATTACTCCTCGAAATAACTGATCCCTAAATATTAGTTGACCTTTTTTTTTCAAAAATGTGCTATTGTTATTTAATAAACTGAACGGTTTTTTTATTCCTCCTGAAAACCTGTGTAAAATTAGATCCGCGTTGTTATAATGTAAGCAATGATGTACTGATGAAGGATTTTTACTGTGTTTTATCCATGTCTCAACTAACTAACTAACTAACTAACCATCACGCCGTTTCCCGCAGAAGTAGGCAGAGAGGACAGACCGCCAAACATCCCGGTCTTGGCACACATTCCTTGCCTCGTTTACATTCATACAACGTCTCATACATTCTCTTCTATTATTCTGACTCTTGACATGGCCCGACTCAAGTATCTGATTCACTTGGTCGTGCCATGTCTTTCTTGGGCGTCCTCGACTTATTCTACCATTCACATTCGCGTCATATATTTTCCTTACACTCCTTTCCTCGTTCATTCGCTCTACATGCCCAAACCATCTGAGCGTCCCTTTCTTAATCTTACTCATTATGCTTACATCAGCCTTGCATTCTTCGCGGATCTCCACATTTTTCACACGATCGTACATGGTTTTACCACACATACGCCTCAGGGATCTCATTTCTACAGCATTCAGTCTACTTTCATCCTTCCTCTGTCAGTTCCATGCCTCACTGCCATACATCAGGGTAGGTACCAGTACTCCATTATGGACGGCTAGTTTCGCGTCTTTGGACAGTTTTTTGTTGGTGCCAACGGCGTTTAGTCCTCCATTAATAGAGTTACCTGTATTCACCCTTCTTTCAATATCTCTATCAGCCTTCCCATCTAAATCTCATAGTTCGATTCTGGAAGGGTCAAATTTGAACTACGCAATACTTTAGTCTTCCTCTATAATTTATGATTTTAGTGATGGGAAAATAAATCAACTTATCGTTTACCACATTAGTCAATAGTAAAATAGTACCACATTGACTATCACATCAGGCTTTGTCTAGTGAGGAGGGTAACATAACTTTATAACCAACCTATACAAAAATAATTTATAATTGTTCTTAAAACTGGAATGCTTTATTAATTACATATTTCAAGAACACTCATTTTTATTGTAATAGATGTGCCTTGACGCTGAGCAGCTGGGTGCCTTGCCATCTACCGGGGGTAAGACATTAGCAGAGCAGTTGGTGCTGATGATTGGCACAGTGGGAGAGAACGCCACCCTCCGCAGGGCACAGTGCTGGAAGACCGCTCCGGGGCTGCACCTCTCCGCCTACACCCACCCGCCCACCGCACAGCCTGCCGACTTCACTGTGGGCAGGTACGGGGGCATCGTGGCCTTCAGCAGCGACAGTGACAGCGAGAACTTGCCCAACATTGGACAGAAAATCTGCCAACACATCGTCGGCATGAACCCCAGAAAGGTCGGCGACGAAGAAACGGATGAAAAGAACAAAGACATTGATGAAGAATCTTGCTTGATCTATCAAGAATACCTCTCCGACCCAGAAATGACTGTTAACGATGTTTTGAAAGAACATCAACTGAAAGTCCATGACTTTGTGAGATTTGAATGCGGAGAAGATTTGGACATCCTGAAGGAGCAGGTAGAACAACCTCTGGATACCGTTCAAACATGTCAATAGATTAAATTGTTATAACGTAGTATATTTTAAATATATTTATTCATAGTGGAATAGAAACTATTCCACTGTTGACATACACAGTTAAGAAGTGCATAGGATAATACTAGAAGCCCCCTGACCGGTTCACTAAATTAAAATTATCCTTTACTAAAATGTTGTAGTTCAGAAATACAAATAATATATTTTTGTGAACCGAGGCATCCTGAAAAGATTTTATGTGATGATCAATTATTATTTTGTTATTTTTCTTTTCATAATATTGATTATCCTTTTAATCTACTCGCCACTATATATGAAAAGGAAAAATGTGTCCTCAGTGCTATGCATATCCATCAAAAATATTTCTGTTAAAGTGAATGTTGGGTATGCCCATAATTTAATATGCATTGTGAAAAAGGTGAAGAGGTTAAATCTGGATGGATGTAATCGCTTCTACCCATAGACATATGAATATATATAGACCTGCCCTAAGTGATAAAAGCGTATTATTTCTCCCTCCCCATACCGGTTCCTTGGAACCGGCTGGGCTTACGAGAGCCTCGCCTGAATCTAAAAAATGTGACGACATCATTCTTGTCCCGACCAGCGCCGAGCTCTCATCGTACATTTTACGAAACAACTTGGCAAAAATGCTAGTTTGTGCTATACATTACACCCTAAAATATGTCGATCATAATGAATGTGGGCGGTTCTCCAGTGTGCTCGTCGCTGGTTACAGGGGTAAGTAAATTATGAAACATTTGTAAAAGTGTCTTAACTAAATATGGCAACAAAATATTCATTTGTGAAAAGATGCGAACTTTACTTTGCGTATTTGGACTTTGCAAATATGTTAATAACGAGGCAAGCAATTCGCGCTCCCACGTACAAAGGTCTATTCATTCAAAAGCAGATTTTCCTTTTAAGAACTAAATAGTGATATTATAATGCGAGATGCCTATATACTGTCAGATTGATTTTTTAACGAACCACAGTCATCTTTGTACCACCATAGTTGATTTTTCCCCTCATCTGTATGTTCTCGTCTATTAAATTTGGATGTCTATGCTTCTTCCATAATCATTTCCCAAATATCATCACCAGGAACTGTGTATGTATGTATTACTCATATGTTATTTATGTAGTGTACAATAATCCCTCTTCTTAGCAAATAAATCTATCTTTGTTACATGCATAAATAACTTGTTTTATTTACAAATTTATACATAGTATTTTTTCATGCATGGTGCAGACACATAACGCCTCAGCCATTCAAGCTAAGAGCTAGGGCTACTTTTACATAATGAGTCTCTGGTAAACTAAAAGTCTGAAAGCCAAGATGGTTAAGTTTATATGGTCGTAGCAAAGCAATACAGCTCGTCGCCCGAGTTCTTAATTGTCCAAACAGAAATTAGTGAATTTTACAGGAGAAGGTTTTCTTTGATTATTTCAATGAAACATTATGATATGTGTTTAAGATGAAGCTATTTCCGTAAAGGTGAAGGTCTCATAAGTTGAAATAATTCTTAAGGTGACTAATCATTGTCTTTGACACATTTTTAATTTTAAAATAGAGATTGAACAAAAACCCAAAATCAAAATTATTGATGAAGAGAACACACTGAAATGGAGATAGGGCAACTTCTGCTTAAAGACTTTCCGTGCTTAATAAGGAACTCCAGTGAAAAATATTATGGCTTTAAAAAAATTTGTTCATATAAACCAGAGGTCGGCAAAGTCCGGCTCCGGACCTGCATGCGGCTCTTTGGCCCGTTAAGTGCGGCTCTGGCACAAATATCCAACACGCGGCAATGGTGTCCTTTTTGCTCGAGATTTTGAAAAGGAAACATTTTTTCACTCTCCGAGTATGGTGAAGCATCGCCAAGAAAATAATTCCTCCACTGACAAACACTATTTCATAACAACCATTTTAAATATGAGGGAAGCATTTCTCAGCAGGTTTCAGAAATATAAAAACAGCAGAGCGACCTTAGTGTTCTTCAAACACCCTCATGCTTCGATAACAGATTTGAAATTTTCTTCTTTTGGCTTTGACACTGGTAACTTTAAAATACATTGCTGGATTTAAAAAACGAGGGAATGTGTAGCTCTAAATTTGAATGTCTTTGTGTTTATTTGGAAGTATTGGAGAAGAACAAATTAATGAGAGCTTAGATTACAACACAAGTGGTCTGCTTTGAAAGACCTTGAGAAGGAAGACATGAATAGCATCTTCAATGCCTGGAATAGTTTTCCTTACTCTTATGATGAGCTGAAAAAAATCGCGTTTGCTGTTCTTTTCCTTTTCGGTTCTACATATTATGCAAACAATATTTTTCAAGCGTGAACTTTATCAAGAGTAAACTAAGAAGTCGCTTATTGATGAGAACCTGGAATCATGCCTAAAATTAAGAAAAACAACATACAAACCTGACCTACCCAAACTTTCCAGGGAGATGCAAGGACGTTGTTCGCATTGAGTGTTTGTCAGTTAATATCATAATTTAAATTTATGGATTCCTTAATTACATATTATTTTTTATCAATGAATAAAATCTTTATTAAATCTAAAATCAAGTTTTATTCGGTGTATCTGTATTTAATGAGTGATAAAATAAAAATGTTCACCAAGTAAGTGTAGGTACTAGATTTTAATAAAAAAAAAAGTGTATTTGAAAAATAAAAAATTGTTCATATAGGCCAGTGCAATTAGCGATCCGCGATCGGAATTATTCCGGTAGTCCCAATTTTTTTATATATTTTATATACTCATCTCCTGATGTAAAATCTGAGTTTTCGACCTTTGGTCGCTTGAGCTTTCGCTGCCATTTTGAAAAAACCAGCCGAAATTGCGCCAAAATCTAGTTTTTCTCAAATATCTCGTTTCCAATAAAAATTTCGGGTAAAGTTGCTGTACAAGTTTAGTAGAACATAAAGTTACCTACAATTATCTGAAAAGAATTTTCTTCTATCGTTAATGAATATTGAGATATGCAGTCGTAAAAACGTGAAAAAGTTTAAAAAACAAGTAAATTGCCCGACTTGGTTTGGTTTTTTGTGCGTATCTCTTTTCCAGTACAATTTTGTGAAAAAATTACTGAAATGAATTTTGTAGAGAATAAAATTTCATAAAAGACGTAGATAGGTATATGTTTAATGTTTTTATCGCAATTAGGTATCTAGGTTCTAATACAAAATTTTCACAAAAATTAGGTCAAAAACTGAATCAGAAGAATAGTGTTGGCATAACTTGATTATTATTTTTTTTAAACAATTGAAATAACATGTAACTTACATAACAGCAACATTAACCATCAATGTAATCAAAACACATAAATAAAATTAATAATTAAGTTAAATAGATGTGCTAAAAAAAAACAAAAATGTATTTTCTTAAAATATATCACTATTGACTTACTGCCACTTACGGGCCCAGAACAGCTTCAATATAGTCTTCCTATGGCTCATCAGCTGAATTTGTGGCGACTGGGTCACAAATTCCTCGTCATCATCATGAACGAAGGGTTCCACAGCATTCTCGCACGAGCTGCCATTACAGTGAATACAGATTAGGGAGTATTTCCAACTCGACTTTCTACATGTGCACTTTCCAGCGCAACCTTTTTTGCATTGGCATGATATAAAATTCAGCAACCCCTGAGGTGCAGCCTCCTTCATCATTGGTACTGGAGTTCGTAAACCAACAGCGTCCTTCTTCCACTCCCATTCAGTTGGATCTTTATGGTGACCAAGCCAAGTCTGCACTTGAAAATATGTTCTTTAAGCATGTTTGCTGGGCTGCATGATGGGTGGGAGCCTGGATAAATTGAATTTATTCTTTTTCACTCCTTTGACAAAAAGAATGTATCTTAAATTTTCCAAATATGGTTTCTCATTGCCGCCATACAAAAATGCAAAGAATTGTTCGGAATCCAAAGTGATTGTTTCTCGCTTTGCTTTTGGATCTTGAAATATGTACACTTGAATAAGTTTTATTCACTGAGTGGTTCTTGAGAAGAATATTACAAAATTTGTCTATTCCTTGACCAAACGGAGCACCAGTTGTATCGCAGCCGCTTATGGCATGAATGAATAAAATGTTTTCAACTATTTCAATTTGTTTAAAACATTTGTTGGGAGTACAACGCGTTAGGTGATTTTCCTTTACCAACTTTTTGTTAATATACGTTTGGAGGTGAGAGAGCTGTGATAAGTATCAACAGGTCGATATCCTGACCCATGATTATAACTGCATCATGTTGAGATGATAACGACTTTGCTGTGTTTATTATGAGAACATCAGCATCCTCTTCAGCTTATGCTGTCTTTATTTGCGATCATTCAAATGAGTCTCTGAGTAGGGAAATAAAACGAGACTTGTTCTTCTCATTTCCCAGAAACTTTTCCTTTGTGCTTTTCTTTTCAACCGAATTCGGGTATCCATCGAATACCACTACTGAATTGGCTCCATAATGATTTTTTGCATACCTGAAATATTGCTGAAAAATGATTGAAAAAGGTTGAGTACGACCCCATACAACATTGTGCAGTAAATATCCTCCATCAACTACGTGTATTTTACTGCTTTCCAGTTCTGTATTTTTTGGTAGAGGGTTGAACAATGAGTAAAATATGAAGTTGGTTGCCTTGGCGCATGCCTTCCTCTGAGAAAAGAGACAATGAGGCAGGAGATAGTTCATATTGGAAATATTCCTCATGTTCAATTTCACACTTTTTGGCAATATACATAATATGATGGAATAGCATGAATGGATCTATTGTCACATTCACACCCTAATTTTGTATTCTGCTGGTCACCGCCGCAAGAGAAACTATTGCATCCTTACGTTTTAAGTGTAGGTTTCCAAAGTTCTGATTGATAACTTTAGACACAGCAAATTTCCCCATCTTTTCAGCCATGTGACAAGTTACCTTGCTATCCCCGACCGTGCCTCTGCTTATAGACATAATCACGTTTGTTTGAGGAAATGGTTCAAGGCAATTAAACCAATCAAAGTTTGGACATCTTTATCATCCCTTTTATTTCGTGTACGCCTCATCTCTATATGTTACTCGGACGTTCCTGATTCAACCTTGAGGTAACACCCCACTCTCGTTAATTTATAGTTTTTTTTACCACATCTATACCTTAATTATTCATTTTATTTTAATGTTTTGATTACATTGATGGTTAATGTTGCTAATACCTATGTTACATGTTATTTCAACAGTAATTGTTTAAAAAAAAATAATCAAGTTATGCCAACACTATTCTTCTGATTCAGTTTTTGGCCTAATTTTTATGAAAATTTTGTATTAGATACTGGATACCTAATTGCGATAAAAACATTAAACATGTACCTTCCTACGTCTTTTATGAAATTTTATTCTCTACAAAATTCATATCAGTAATTTTTTCACAAAATTGTACTGGAAAAGAGACACGCACAAAAAACCAAACCAAGTCGGGCAATTTACCTGTTTTTATAAACTTTTTCGCGTTTTTACGACTGCATATCTCGATATTCATTAGAGATAGAAAAAAAATCTTTTCAGATAATTGTAGGTAATTTTATGTTCTACTAAACTTGTAAAGCAACTTTATCCGAAATTTTTATTTGAAAAATTTTTATTGAGAAAAACTAGATTTTGGCGCGATTTCGGCTGGTTTTTTCAAAATGGCGGCGAAAGCTCAAGTGACCCAAGGTCGAAAACTCAGATTTTATATCAGGAGATGAGTATATAACACATATTAAAAAATTGGGACTACCGGAATAATTTTTTGCGCTAATTGCACTGGCCTAATATGCTTGTTGAATATTTTTCCACATAATCGCCATCCAATGCTTTTGGGGAGCCGTGGCACAAGTTTCTTTATACCCTCCTCGAAGAACTCTACCGCCAGCTCCTTCCCCTACTTCAGTACCTCTTTCTGCACCTGCTCGCCGGTTGAAAATTTATTTGCATCCATATATGCCTTCAGGGAGGTGAAAAGATGATAATATGAAGATGCCAAGTCAATACCGGGGGTGGTTCAAAACATTCCACCCAAATAAGTCCAAGAGCGTATTTGTGGCTAAGGCTGTGTGAGGACGGACGTTTTCGTGAAACAAGCACACTTCTCTGGTCAGCATTCCCCTCCTTTTGTTTTGAAAACCCCTTTTGAGTTTTTTTTAGGGTATCACAATATCATTGTGCATTGATGGCCTCCACCCGAGGCAGAAATTCGACCAAAATGATGCCTTTTCGGTCCCAAAACACTGAAGCCATGATTATTTTGGCCGAAATTATGGTTTTGAATTTTTTGGCAGATGGGGAATTGATGTGACGCCACTTTGACGACTGTTTTTTTTCCCAGGCGTGTAATGAGTAACCCACTCTGATCTTCATTCACAATAGAACTCAGAAATCCTCACCTTTTTTTCTTGTAGGTGTTATGCCTTCCGTGAGTAAAAAGCAGATCATAGCACTTAGCGGGATATTTGCCGACATCTTTTACGCAACTGGACACTATAATGTGAGTTTACGTACTACAATGTTCCTTAGATGCTCTCTCTGGTCGGGGGACCCCCTCTACTACTCAGTGCTGCCAACCACCAAAAAACAAAAAACCACAGCCCGTTATGGTCACAGTACACTTACTTTCTGAACATTCCTCTTATAATAAAAGTATTCTAAATGAATAAACAGATTTGACTCCCAAATTTTTTTTGAACCGTTGTAATGTTCATATTTGGCTCTTTGGCTAATAAGATTGCCGACCCCTGATATAGACTAATAAACGCAGAGTTTTTAAAAAATTATTAAGAAGTCCATTTTTAATCGGGTCATAGAAACACGCCGTCAAGTTAGTATTATTAAAATGTTTAGTGGTGATGTCACTGAAAACCGTAAAGTCATTGTATGGGAATGTAGGTATGACACCAGCCATCGTATTAACAACGTTTCAACTTATTTGTTTATTTACATACTGTTTATAGAGATTTAGTTGTTGTGTTTGTTGAAAGTTATTTAGGCCTAAATAATTCAGTTTCAAAAATAAAGGTATCTTTTATTATTTTTTCTCTATTATTGAAAATATTCAAAAACTACTGCACCAAAAAAAATAGTAATGCTACTCTAGGGAGAATACTTCGAACTCTGAATTTCAAAATGGTGCCAGTTGAACAGCTGATTGCCCGATCTTATAGTAACTTTTCGGCAGTGATGACATCACAGGATTCACTACACATATGGTGGTTTTCAGGGACTTGAAAAATTGAAACTTTAACTATTAAAAGTAACTCTAAAAATAAAAATGCAGTTATTTAAGTTAGAAGGTCTTAAACTGGCCTGGAGTTCCTTATTGTGCAAACCATCTCAAATAATATACAGATGAGTTTATTTTCAATATTTTTATTTTTGATATCGACAGTTTGTGCTGGAATATACATATTAAAAAACATTCTGATGAAACTTTGGTGTAATATTGAATGCACGCCCGCGAAGGTTTCACTATGTAATGGTGAATTCTGGCGTTATGAAATTTGAATTAAAAATCCTTCATTATTTCCTATACCATTCATCCAATTGCGATGAAACTTTGGTGAGGTATTGTGCACATGCCTGCAAAAATTTCTATATGTAATGATGAGCTCTGGCGTTATGTAATTTTCATAAAAATTAGCATATTATTTTCTGCGATTCCGGTGAAGCTTTGATGAGTTATTGTATGCACGGCAGCAAAGGTCTCATATGTAGTGGTTAGATTTGGAGTTATGAAATTTGCTTTAAAATTCCATTATTTTTTTCTGTTGAAACGATTGTAATGAAACTTTGGTGAGTTGTTGTGCGCATGCACACAAAGGTTTCTACATGTAAAGGTGAGCTCTGGCTTTATGCAATTTGCACACAAATTCCCTTATTATTTTCTATTCCATTCTTCCGATGCCGATGAAACTTTCGTGAGTTATTTTACGCACGCCCGCTAAGGTTTCTATATATAGGATGGCGCAAAACTAACGTTTTATTTTGAATCTTATTGTAATGTGTAATAAGATTCAAACAATGTCAGTAGTTTTGTGCCACCCTTTATAATGGTGAGATCTGGTGTTATGAAATTTGCATTAAAATTCCCTCATTATTTCCTATACCATTCATCCGATTGCGATGAAACTTTGGTGAGATATTGTGCACACGCCTGCGAAGATTTCTACATATAATGGTGAGCTCTGGCGTTATGTAGTTTGCATAAAAAATACTTTATTATTCTCTTCGATTCCCCAAAAGGGTTTTAGGGGTTGTTAGGAATCTGGGGTTCAGTGTAACCCGGTCATCCGCCTCCAAGATCTAGACAAACCTCACCCCATGAACCCGGGAACCCCTGCTAAATCACCAAACGTAGCGAACCACTTGGGGTGACCTATGGCAGAGGTGTTGGTTATCCAATAAAGGTTCCCGGGGCGGCGGTACCCATTCCCGCCTCCCAAATTAAAAGTCCACAGAGGTGGCCTCAGCACTCCTAGGTTCGCAAAAAGCTCCTAGTTGTCAAATGGTCTAATTTTTTTTTGTCCTACGAGTTACCAGGGTAATAGAAGGTCCACTCCAGCAGAGCCCCGATTGCTGGAGTGAGGTCTAAATACTCTGAGATGCGACCTTGTTTCTCGGAGGCACCGTTTGTGACACTGTTTCCCAGGACATTCAGCCTGATTACGGTAGCTCACACCTTGGCTTGGGATGGCTATTCCTGGTTTGTGTTTCCACTCTCTGAGCGATGGGTTCGCCACAACGCTGAAAGGCAAGTAGCAAAAGTAACTTAGTTTTGTACCTTTTATTTTATGTTTTTCGTAAATGCCTACTATTTAATTTAAAAATATTATTTACAAAGCAGTTGATTCGAAATAAATATTCCCGGTAGGTATATTTATTTCAAATCAACTCCTTATTTCAAAAAGCCAAATAATTTATTTGAAATAGGGAGTGATAATGAAAAAGTTTTACCTTACAATAAAACTTATATTATGTACTTAGCTTTATTTAAAACCTATATAGTGAGATAAACATTGTGGGACTGCCAGGTGACATTGGCGGGAGATTTGAACTGAGAATTTCACACGAATATTGGTAAGAAACGTCGATTTGGCTGCAAAATGGTAATGTTTATCTCACTATATAGGTTTTAAATAAAGCCTATGCTACATAATTATGTTTTCTTAATTATTAATTCAAATATCAGAGACTGAATGATTAATATATGATTTAAAAATAAAGACTGACTAATTAAGAATGACTGTTTTTTCCCATGAAAACCTTATATGGTAGTTAATTTGGGAATTGGTACCGCCGCCCCGGGAACCTTTATTGGATAACCAACACCTCTGCCATAGGTCACCCCAAGTGGTTCGCTATGTTTGGTGATTTAGCAGGGGTGCCCAGGTTCATGAGGGTGAGGTTTGTCTAGGTCTTGGAGGCGGATGACCAGGACATACTGAACCCAAGATTCCTACTCACCCCTTAAACCCTTTTCCTTCCCAGAACTCTCCTCTCCTTAAAAAAACCCTCCACACAGCATCATAGGTGAGCATAAAGATGACATAGGCCCTGAGGGAAATTATGTTCCTCAGGGCCTCCTGTGTGGAGCTCATGTAAAAAAAAAATAAAAAAATATGGAAGTTTCGGTTTCGGCCAAACCTGAGACCGAGTCCAAAATTCGGTTTCGGTTTCGGTTTCAGCTGTAAAAACTAGTTTCGGTCGGACACTAGAATACATACATACTTTATCACACTTTGTAATACACCAGTTTTTATTTGAATTAATAATTAACAGCCAGCCATAGCTTAACCCGTCTGCTTGGTTCAATATATTCGCACCTCACAATACGGAAGTCTCAGTTTTGCGCGTAAAATCTGAAACCGTCACTTTGGATCGAGATTGTAAAATATCCATGCAAGATAGCTTTCATATTTTAAAGACAATAAGAAGCATTATTTCGTTCTCTTTCCGGTTAAAAGAAAAAATACATATGTTTACATGAGAGGAAGAGTGATACATAGCTTTTAAAATGTAAGGTTGCTCGGGACGTTTTTGGTCTTATGAAAGTATAATGCGATTACGTGTTTTGGGATGTATTTGTTCCTAAACAAGCAGACGGGTTGCTTCCTCAGGGCATATTATATCTAAGCGAAACCTGGTTGGCTGTTAATTATTAATTTAAAATGATGTATTACAAAGTGTGTTATTTCATTTCATGTATAACGATACCACAAAGTATTCCTTCCTTCGAAAAAAAAAAATATTTTATCGGTTGACCGCATCAGCCTACAGAGCTTTTAGAAAAAATGTTTGTGTTACCTCCCTAGTTTATGCGGGCTCCTGTCAGATTCCACACTTATCTTCATTTTACATCATTCAAGTGCGGCCCACATGTTGAAGTGCATATTGTGGTATACATATGTAATTTGTTTTTGTTATTCAGATTAATTACTTTTACAATTAGCATTGCATTTAGCATTCTCGGTAAATGAAGAAACCCACCCTGAATGACAAAAACAAACTACATAAGTATACCACAATATGCACTTCAACATGTGGGCCGCACTTGAATGATGTAAAATGAAGAATCAGCGCATTCAGCTTTACTTTCTTCTGGTGGGAACAGTGCTGATGATGAATGTACTTTGATTATATAATCAAAGTGAATGTATACTATTATGACTCCATATCATTAACTAGCCACCAGAAAATTACTACATAGCTTTGCAAAATATTGAAACTACCTCAAATTACATCTTTCATCTTCCTAAGTAAATTTATGCATTATGATTGTTATAAAAGTATGTATTTTTAAATGATTTATAATACATACATATATTTATGAAATAAAATATTTGTAGCAAAAAAAAAAAACTTTGGATTTTTTTTTAATTGTATATGGTTTCAAAAAACGTGGAAGCACTACATATTGTTTTTTATGTTTAATTATTAGTTGGAGCTAGGAGTTGTCCTCCCTGCCCATTGCCAGACTAATTTTACAAATGCTGCAGAATGTGAGATCTCTTCCACCTTCACATTGACACTTGTCACTATTCTTCCATAAAAACTTTCGGCAGTCCTTTTTCCAGAAACTAGATATATCGGCAGGGCGGTATACATTTCCTTGGTAGTGTAAGATGTTTGATGGCGTCACGTATAAGGCCAGGCCTTTCTGTTCCCTGGTATGGATGGGTTGGTGCAAGCAGCCACAAGGACAAGGTCTCACTTCAATATTATCTGTTACTATCGCGTCTTCCTTTTTCGTGATGTCTTCATTGTTTTGATTCATGTTGACATTTGAAATAATAATTATGTTTTTAAAATATAATATGCGAACCTATTATTTATAATACCACGAAAATCCACAAAAGTCCTACTTCTAATTTCGATTAAAGCTCCAATGACAAAATAAATAAAGCACATTCAATGAAAAACACATTGTGAAAAACAACAGTTGAAGATCAAATTGTCTTTTAAAAAAAGAATTTCTAGCAGTAAATATGTAGGTAGGAACCAATGACTAAATAAAATCTGTTATTCTATAGGGTAGGAACCATGAAATATAGATTTCCAATAAATTATTTTTTACAAGAAATTTAAAAGGCAAATTGGAAAATGGAAGGGTGGTACAGCTTGACATAGTTATCTACGCAGGCGGTCAAGGTGGAACTAATCCGACTCCTGTTCAACCAGATCCAAAAATGAAAAAACAATTATAAATAAAATAATGGATAATGGAAATTATAAGATATCCTACGGATAAGCTATCAACAGAATTGTGAAATACCACCTACAAATAATACCCATAACAACTTCAGCCATCGAAAGTACCTATTTAGGTAAGTATGGGTGAGTACCTACCTTTCTTTTAAAACTATCTCCACACAGGAGGCCCCGAGGAAAAAAATCCCTCAAGTTCTATGTCATCTTTGGGGATGCTGTGTGGGGGTCGGTACCTACTTCTAATAGCAGAGCTGGATCGTCGATGTCTTTCTTGTAGAAAAAAAAACAGTATTATTGAGGAATTAATTTCAAGTACATATATGTGAGCCAAAAAACAAAGAATGCAAGGTAATAATATATCCGAGTTGAGGTATGGGTAGTAGCGTATGTCAATTATTTCAACTTTTGAATTCAGAAACGCCCGGGGTCTCAAAAGTTGCGTCTTGCAAAGAAAATGAGAACTGCATTTAATTTTTTTTTTTAAATGGTTATTAACCTGCTAAAATGCTTTGAAAATCAGAAAACAAACCTAAAATCTTTTATTTTTTTTATTTTTAATAATTTTTTTTTTCAGTTATCTAACCTTTTAACGTTTGTTTATTATTAAAAAATGCGTATAGCTGACAAAAATGAAAAAAAAGTTCAACTTTATGAATACAAGTAAGTCAACAAGAATTCTGATTTTATCCAGAAAAAGTGTTATTTTCTCCTTTTATTTTTTTTAACCAACACATCACATATGTTTAAAAAAAATTTTTTTTGGTTCTTTGTACTGCAGTTATGTAATGAAAAATAAGTTTGGAACAAAATATAAAATATGAACCCTTTGTTTTATTTTTTTTCCAAATCACGAAATCTATTTTTTTTCAAAACTTCCGGCCATTTTAGCGGGCTAATAGTGAACAATAATTACATTTTTTTTACGTTTTCGAATAGCTACAGATCATACGAAACTTTTGAGACCCCGGGCGTTTAAATACAAGGCCATTTGTTTTCTCCCTATGGAGAGCGACACACGCTAATGGGTAGGTATCTAAAGTACATTGTGTGAAAGCGAAAATTAAGTTTTTTATTAGGCTATCAGTGGCGGTCGGTGACTTTGTATAAGGGATGCTGAAGTATATATACCTTTTTTTACATTAACTCCACACAGGAGGCCCTGAGGAAAATAACTTCCCTCAGGGCCTATGTCATCTTTGAAGATGCTGTGTGGAGGGTCTTTTTGAGGAAAGGAAGGAGTGAACACGGGTCTTGAAGAGATCCATGTTGTAGGAGGGAGGAAACACAGAGGCCGGGAAATCGTTCCACAGCCGGGCCGTTGAACTCAAGAACGAGTCATAGAAACGACCCGTTCTCATGTGACTAATGTCAACCGTGTACAAATGTTGGGCGCGTGTTTGGCGTGTTTTCCGACTATGGACCGGTGCCGAGGGGATCAATGACCCTAGTTCCTCGGAGCATCTTCCATTGCAATACCGGTAGAACAAGGACAGCATTCCCACATGACGCCTGTGCTCTAAAGATTGCAATCCGTCTGTTAAGATGGGAGAATCTATCAAACGGACCGCCTGTTTCTGCACAGAGAAAAGGGTTTTTTTAGGTATTTTGGAGCTACAGACCAGAGGTGGCTGCCAAATTCAACCGTGGGGCGCACTTGCGATTTGTGCAGGGTTAGCAGTTGTGTACTATTAAAGTATCTGCGGGCCCTGTACAGTACGCCTACCTAATATCAAATATAAATACCTATAGACCAGCCCACAAACAAGACGCGATTACTGACATAAATAGTATGTCAAATTAGCTCTACAAATCCTAGCTTCATATCAATTATTACCTACAGTTCTAATATTAAATGAATTAAATAGATATCCGAAAGATATTAACGTTTCAGTGCTAGATGGCAGTTAAAAACAATTTTGACGATTTGGCGCTAAATGGCAGTTTCTTACTATTGTGAGGTTTTTTGCCAATTTTGGCGCTTGATGGCAGTATACGACCATTTAGATGTTTTTTGACGATTTTAGCGGTAGTTGGCAGTTTAAATCATTTTGGCATTTTAGTGTTACCGCCAGGGCTGGGCAGTATTTGAAATACTTGTAATTGAAATACGTATTTGAAATACAAATACGTATTTTGTATTTGTATTTCAATTACTTCCTAAAAATGTATTTTGTAATTGGTATTTCAATTACATGGGGCTGAGGTATTTTGTAATTTGTATTTCAAATACTTATGGCTTCAAAATACATTTTCAAATACATTTAGCGATCTTAATAATGATAATGAAAAATAAACTGACATAGATAATACGTAGACTAAAAACGCTAGAATCCAGAGCTATATGTTATGTGTGTTAATATTTAGAGTTGGCAACACGTCCTGTGCTATAATAGCACTGTTATTGTACATTTTCTATCATATTTGTATCATATTATGTAATGCTTGTCATTGCTTTGTATTGTACATTTTTGTGTCATAGTATTAGATCAAGCACTATAGGAATAATTTGACTGAATACTAAACTATTTTTAAGTTAATTACAGTAGAGCGCACTTGAAGTGAAATAACTAGTGTCCGACCGAAACAGGATTTTCTACCGAAAACGAAACCGAATATTCGATATCTTTCTCAGTTTCGGCCGAAACCGAAACCGAAACTTTTTTAGACATGTTAAAAATCTATTGTTTACTGAAATTCGGCTTATTTTTTACACTTTTATTCACTATAAAGTAAGGACCTCATAAATTGAGTACTATAATTTTAATTGCGTTTACAATCACAACATTTTTTTACATTAACTCCACATGAGAGACCCAGAGAAAAATAATTTCCCTCAGGGCGTATGTCATCTTTGAAGATGCTGTATGGAGGGTCTTTTTGGGGAGAGGAAGGAGGGAGGAAACATAGAGGCCGGGTTCCACAGCCGAGCT
This sequence comes from Limnephilus marmoratus, assembly GCA_917880885.1. Taxonomy (NCBI): domain Eukaryota; kingdom Metazoa; phylum Arthropoda; class Insecta; order Trichoptera; family Limnephilidae; genus Limnephilus; species Limnephilus marmoratus. The sequence continues at coordinate 53,782,547 of OU862909.1, read as the reverse complement.
GTTGAACTCAAGAATGAGTCATAGAAACGACCCGTTCTCATGTGACTATATAGTATATTTCGGATAGCGCCGTGTACGGAGACTAGCATTAAAAAGTAGTATGTATATCAACAGGGTACTTGTGGTTTCGTCACAATTACGAAGATTGTAAGTATCTCCATGAACGGAGGGCCTTACACCAAGCACATCAAAGGAGGGACTATTCAGAAGATCGCTTCCGTTGAAGGAGATTAGATTTTAATTTTTATTTACACTTGTTAAATAAAATTAAAATTAGAATGAAATAAATAAAAATAATTGAAGTTTGTGATTACATAAACTCACAATACAAGCACGCCGGACCGGCCAGCGAACTCAGTTGATGATGGTGGATGACACACGAGCCACGAACTCACCGGAAGTCAGTCAAACGGCACGCGATAATTCACAAATGCAGAGTTTCGGTGCGGCCGAAGGTTCGGCAGATTTTCTGCCGAAACCGAAACTGATGCCGAAACTAGATTTTTTTACCGAACCTTGACGAAACCGAAACCGAACCTTCGGTCGGTCACTAGAAATAAAACAAAATAGCGCTATACAAATGTCGTGTTATAATAATAATATATTATTATTATATTACCTAACACCTGAGTCCTTTACCACAAATTTTACAAGTGAAGCGGAGATGAGATGTGTCTTTTGAGCAATATGATTGGTCAATTTTTGCACGTCTCTGTTTCACTCTGCTCAACATTGCTTCTATTTAAACGCACCCTTAGATAAGGGCATTTATGACAATTTATTGCAACCAAAGGTTCTACCAAAACCAAATGTATTTTGTATTTTGTAATTTGTATTTTGTATTTGAAAGAAAAAAATGGTTAAAATACTGTATTTTGTATTTTGTATTTCAAATACATGACTTGAAAGTATTTTGTATTTCGTATTTTAAATACATGCGAAAAAGTATTTTGTAATTTGTATTTCAATTACAGCAAAGCATGTATTTTGCCCAGCCCTGGTTACCGCCAAATGGAATAGGTATAATATCAGTACAAAACTGCATCAGAGCACTCCGGCTAGGGTTGCCATCTCTTAAATTTGGCAACCAGAACAAGTCAAGTAAAAACCCGGGATTTAAGGGCCCAAAACCCGGACATGTCAACAGGTTTTTTTAAAGATAGTCAGTGTAATAAAAAAACAGTTGAAAATGTCATAAATCATCTTTCTATTAATTTTCAATTTAAATTTAGTTATCTTTTATATATAACTAACAAAACAGAATCTTATTACAGTGTGTTACAAATTGTTTTAATAATCAGTTAGAATTTTATTATTCTTAAAATAAAACACAAATTATTAATATACTCTGTTATGAAAACAAAACCTTATTAAAATATTAAGCCTAACAAAATTTTATTAAATTTTTAAACAAAAAACTTAAAAGTACTGAGACCATTTTAGTATTCAGTCTTACAATTTTTGAGGTAACTCTTTTAACTCAATAATAATTATATCTTTAAATTTTTATCAGCAGCCATTTAAACAACAAAATATCTCTTAACATAATATGAAATAAATTCAGTCTTCTTAAATCTTAAGCAACAAAACTGAAACTTTTTAAGTTTAGACTTACTGTAATGTAGGTTACATTATTAATTTTTTTAAGAATAAAATAACCAAAAACTATACTCATTTATATCACCTTGAAGTTTTAATCAACAGCCATATTGTAATTTTCTTTTACGTAATAACAATTGTTAGGACAGTGTTAGGTTACTTGCTTATATCTTGTTGGGGGTCAGTGTTATACTTTCATGTGGGTGGAATCTAAAATCAGCCGCGGACGGCGTCGGTGGTACCTTATGGATCCTACTCAGTGTTGGCAGTGTAAACAATTACCCACTCACCGTACTTCTTATTGGACTTCTCGGCAAGGGGCCCCTTCGGCAGCTGCTAGCAATGAGAACTTAGTCTCGGGGGGGTACAGTCTCTCCATGGGCAATATCCAGTAAAACAGGTAGTTGGTATAGACAGGTTTATTGACAATAGGCAAGGTAATACAGGACAGTAGCTCAGTTTAAGTCCTGACGAGCGAGTAGGCTGGGTTGGTTAGCTAAGAATCTAGAGGCTCACGAATAAACTAGGGGGTTATTAGGGGCTCACGTGTGGTGGACGGCGGTGGCCTGGATGGCGGAGAAGCAGCGGGGCGGCTACGAACAGCGGCGGAGGGCGGACGGGTGGGCGGCGGTGATGGTCGGACGCCGGCTCGTGGCGGGGCCGGTCGCTGGAGCATGCAGGAGGAATGCCATGGGGGGCACCGGGCAGGTAAGCAGCAGGACGCACAGGAACAACAATAGCATGACGCCTCTACCGATATTATGAGCGGCACGGCAGTAGTAACAACACGTGGCGGCGGAACTCGTGCCGGGGGCATGCGCAGGGCACACGGGGGCACACTTGGGCACACAGGAGTAACAATAACATGACGCCACTACCGATGTTACGAGCGGTAAACGGCCATTGCATCGACCCGTGACGGCGGAACTTGCGCCGGGGCACCTTCTACTCGGACTCTCTCCTCTGGACTGCCGATCCACTTGTTCGCTAGTTTCTCCGTGCGTGCGGGGGAGAGGTAGACGGCCTATCCCGTATATGGGCAACGCATCTTCCATTGGTCTAGAAGGGTCGGGCGATGGGTGACACCCAGTGGCCTCGTGCTAATGTTCCGATATTCGTGACCTTATATGTTAGTGAAATGATATGCATTCGCTTATTGGCTGCAAGGGCCCGTGGTATGCTTCCTGTCACGGACTGGGCTCGTGATGGCAGCTAGGTAGCGAAGCTAGTAGGTATGCGCGCTTGTATATGGACAACCCATAACACAATGTTACTTTGTTTGAACCACTATTATATTTGTTTAAAGCTGACCGGCTTCAGAACGACCGTTCCTACCCCAGGGCAAACGTATACGTTTGACTTAAAATTTTTTTTAAACCCGGACATCAAATGAAACCCCGCCCGGACGCTCCCCGGACGCCCTCTAAACTAGGACAAATCCGGGAAAACCCGGACGGATGGCAACCCTACTTAAAACCAAGTGTTAAAACTTTTTTTTTTAAATTCTTCTTTCGGCAGATGTTTTCATTGATTCTTATACAGATCATAATTCTTAGTAAATGGTTGCGCAAATCAATTTTATTTTCGTTCGCAGAGCGGGTGCGGTGCGAGTCGCAGTGGTGAGTCTTACAACAACATTTACACTGAAAAAACTGCCCAAAGGATAGGAATGGGTTATTCAGCCAAGACTTACCGAGTCCACTTTTGAAGGGTCATTTGCCGCTGGTTCTGTAGTCCTTATATGTAGTAATTCTATAGTTCTCTTTAAGTCTTTATAACACAGTTCACTGGCGGGCGAACGTACGTACGAATTAAGATTCACCTGCGACGGCGGCGTAATGGAAAGTTCACAACACAACAAATTAATGCGATGTTCACAACACAACAAAGTAATGCAGCGGCGGTATATTCAGATGGGAACTTTGGCAATTACCGTGGTGCGGGCCAAAACAATAATTATACACGGCATTTGCAAACTGCGAAGAACTCTCAAATCGGATAGCGTGGTGACAAGTAAAACAAAAGCGCAGCTAAAAGGAACGAAGCTATTTTGTTTCGTCTTGGCGAGGGATGGATTGTAAGTAGGAACATGTGGTAGGAACTGGATAAGGAATTAGGAAATGGAATAAGCAGTTATTTCAGCTAAATTCATAAACATAAACAAAAACATTGAATGGCGCAAACAGTAAGAATTCAAAATTTCAGTCGTTTCGGTGCCGAAGGGTCGAAGTTATCACCGACACCAAGTGTTATAACGATGATTTTTTTTAAAATTCTTCTTTTGAAAGATGTTTTGATTTATTCACAGGTGTTGTTGGTCATAACTTAATATCGTATCTCATACCTTTTCCTTCCCAGACCTTCCTTTCTCCTCATAAAAACAAATCTCAACTCAAATCATGAACTTAACAAGAAATATAAGCAACACCTTTACAACGGCGGAAAGCAGGAGTCCCCGGTGCAGGCCAAAACTGTTGGTGAATTACACCAACATTCGCGGCCTGCACACCAATTTAAACTCTGTCCATCACCACCTTTTTTGTGAATGTCCGAACCTTCTTTTCCTGTCTGAAACACAGATAGCCGAGCCTGTAGACGCCTCCTATCTGGACTGCCCGGGCTTCACCCTCGCAGGCAAGTTCAGACCTAAAGGAGGTGTCTGTCTCTATAGTCGAGCTGACGTCAACTGTGTGCGACTGTCGAATCTGGAAAACTCCAGATTCGACGTAATGTGGGTACGCGTCAATCTTGCCAGTACGGTAAGATTCTACGCATGTTTATACCGCTCACCGAGTCTTAGCGAATCAGATACGTCCGAGCTCTTCAAACATTTAAGCGACACTATCGACGACCGCTCAGTGTGCTCAAAGTGCTCACAAACTCCAACAGCTCGTAGGGCTTTGAAGCAAAGAATGGACGGGTACCTCGAGAGTGTTTTCTCTTGGGGTAAAAATAATCTCGTGGAATTTAATGTTTCAAAGACCCAATCTTGTCTGATTACATCTAAAAGGGATCGAAATGAAAATCTAGTCTCTTTCAACGGAAGCAATCTTCCGAACAGGCCCTCCATCGAAATGCTTGGTGTAACCATAAGTGACCAGCTCAGGTATGGAGGCTCCATCGAAGCCAGAGTAAAGCTAGCCTCCCAAAAACTGGGCGTACTGTTTAGGGCCCGCAGATACTTTAATAGTACACAACTGCTAACCCTGCACAAATCACAAGTGCGCCCCACGGTTGAATTTACCTCTGGTCTGGAGCTCCAAAATACCTGAAAAATACCCTTGACTCTGTGCAGAAACGGGCGGTCCGTTTGATAGATTCTCCCATCTTAACAGACGGATTGTAATCTTTAGAGCACAGGCGTCGGGTGGGAATGCTATCCTTGTTCTACCGGTATTACAATGGAAGATGCTCCGAGGAACTAGGGTCATTGATCCCCTCGGCTCCGGTGCATAGTCGGGAAACACGCCAACGTAAAAAAAAAAAAAAAAAAAAATCGCCTATAAATCAATGAATTTAAAAAACAAATCTTTCGTACTTTTATTTTACTGATTCGTGTACAAAGCATGATTCTTAGTAAAACTCCAAAATTTCAGCCTTATAAGTTCCATAGGGCCGAAGTTATGACCGACCCCACGAGTTAAACAACCGACCGCAAGTGCTAAAACGACGAAGTTATGACCGACCCCACGTACTAAACAACCCACAGCAGGTACTAAAACGACCGACTCCAATTGTTAAAACGATGATGTTTTTGTTATTCTTATTTTGGCAGATTTTGGGATTAATTAAACCCCCTTGATTTTTTTAAATATTCTTCTTTTGCAGATTTGTTATTGATTCGTGTACAGACCTTAGTAAGAATCCAAAATATCAGTCGGTTCGGTTCCATAGGGCCGAAGTTACGATCGACCTCAAGTGTTTAAAAGTTGTTTGTTTTTTTTATTCTTCTTTTGGCGGATGTTTTTATTCATTTGTGTACAGACCATGATTTTTAGTAAGAAATCAAACTTTCAGTCTTTTCGGTGCCACGGTAGGTCAGTCATAACTTCGGCCTTACATATATAATTCGGCCTTCACTATAGTAATGTGATTGTACCGTTCTTTTCGTGATTGTATCAAAATGTAGCCGATTTACTAAGTGATCAATTATTTTGTTCAAATTTTTGTACGTTGGTTCCCAGTGTTAAGTTTCTGTTTACAATTTAGTGTTTTTGTGTTTTTGCTTTCAGATCTTAGTGAACATTCTCCAATTTCTGAATGAATCTGAATACGAGTCAGAGTGTGATGAGGATCCTTTTGAAAATAATGGGACGGATGATGAGTACACGCCTGATATTGAACGAGAGGAATCTTCTAATTAATTCCTATTATAGTTAAAGTTCCTAAAAGGTCTCACTAATGTTAGGTTATTATTTTTCTTCTTATAAGTATAATATTTTTGTTATTAACGACCAAAAGAGTCTGAATCTTTCCAAAGATGATTAAATATTGTGATTGTGATATTATAAAAACTGGTAAAATTGCCTTATTAGAATGTAGCTAAGTTAAAAAGTTTCAGACTGAAGGATTTCGTGTTATTTTTAATAATTTCATTAAAATAACATAAAATATTAAATATATATTTTTTTATTATTTTCCCTGCAATGTTAAAACCCAAAGTGCAATATTTTGCACAAAAGATAGGTTGACGTAAGTTAACCAAAAATGTCCCTTAGTCACCTAGTATTACGGTAAAAATACTCTCAAAACCCTAAAAGACCTTGCGTCAAAATTATGAAGTGTTATGTCTCTGGGTCTGACAGCAATAAATCAATTTGTGCATAATTTTGTACAATGGATCTTTATGACTATCTTGTTATTTAAAGTCTGGGTCTGAAAATAATAATTTAAAAATAACCCATAACCCTAACCTAACGTAACCTATGTAACCAATTTTTTTTTCATTACTTTTAATGCCTTTTCAACCGAGGTTCTGAGTTATTTCTTTCGGAGTTGTCCGTGTTTGTCATTGCTTGCCGTTAACCCAAATAACTGTGCGCGGTACTATATACTTCTCATACGGACAGCAGCTGTAAGAAGTGTGTGTACATCATGGGTAGAGTTTGGTGGCAGGGAGGGAAGGGTGTAGGTTATCTGGAATGGGGGAGGGAAACTAAGGGAGGAGTTGTGGATGGAGACGAGTGGAGGGGGAAGGTTGAAGGCAAATGCGGGAAGGAGGAAGCGGGGAAGGTCGAAGGGGAAAGCGGGAGAGTGAGAGGGAAGATGGTGGAAGGGGAACGCGGGAGGGAAAGGGAATGGGATCGCATGGGAAAAGAAGGGTGGGGGTGTAGGAGGGGCAGAGGGATGGATCAAGGAGACATAATAGTGGTAGAGTAAAGCAGGGAGTTATTTTCGAAAATCCGTGCTTCTCGTACGGATAGCTGTACGTGTCCTGCTCACGTGTCGGAAACCTTCCGACGTATTCGTGTAGATCAGTGGTTCCCAAACTTTTTTGGCCCACGGACCCCTTTCTCAAACTGTTTTGCCTCACGGACCGCGGGGCGGATAGCACAACGGAGGGGGCAGAATGGGATAGGGTGGGACTGCAAATTTACTACAACGGAGGGGGCGAAAAGGGATGGAACGGGGTAGGATGGGGTGGGTGAAAAATCCCGCCCCATCCCATTACGCCCCTCCCCCCGATGAAATTTCCAAATGAATAAAAATGTGTCAAAACCTTGCCGCGGACCCTCTGACGTCATTCAGGGACCCCCAAATCAATTTTTATTTTCCACGGACACCCTGAATGATCCGGGGGACCCCTGGGGATCCGTACCGACCACTTTAGGAACCACTGGTGTAGATGAAAAACAAAAAATCCAGATGTAAAAACAAAAATACATGTATCCAAAGCACATCGAAAAACAGAATTTCTCTCACGGGCAGCTTTAAGAAGTGTGTGCGTCAGTGGCGTAGCGTGGGGGGGGCGGGGGGGGGCGGCCCGCCCCGGGCGCGTATTTCCAATCCCTAACGCGGTTGAGTCACTCTAGCGACTGAGCCGCGTTAGGGATTGGAAGGCGTAAATCGCCTTACAAACACTACCGCATTTCAGTCGCGCTAGTGACTGAACCGCGTTAGGGATTGTTATTTTATTTTATTTTATTTATTTTCAGGAAATCGACAGTTTACATTTTTCCAGTTTGTACATGTTTGTATAGCCAAAATAAAACCAATTATGGATTTCCTCCATGTGACTTTACCTCTGATTAACAGCATAATAAAAAAATTAAATAATAAATTTATAATAAAGCAGTATGAGATCAAAAATTTTATAAAACAAAAGATTAAGTACCTATATAAAACTAAAATTTACATAAAACATAAAATATCAATACATTGGTAACCATAAGAAGCCAGATTGTACATATAAATCAAATCATAACAGAATTAAAGATAAACGATAGAAACATAGACACATAACATATTCATGAAACATCAGAGAAATACTCTTTTATGTACCCCTTATATTTGGTAGGTTCGGAATTGAAAATGTCCACCTTGGATAATATGCTATTGTAACTATTGCATAGTCTGTTCAGACAAGAATTTTGCTTAATTATGCATAAATCACCTTACAAAAGCTATACCGATTCAGTCAACTATGCGCTTCGTTGCTCTATCAGTTTCTGTGAGGGCGACGACCGTAATTATAGAGAGGTTAGCAGAGAGGATGGACAGTGTTTTTTTAGTTAGCATTTTTTTTACATTGAAAATTTATTTTAAGTTAAAAAAAACGCAGGTTTTATTTAACTTTATATATATACATATATATTTTTTAAATATATAGGGTAAACAGAGAGGATGGACCGCATTCATTTTTTACTTAATTTTTTTTTTTACATAGAAAATTTATATATATATATATATTTTTTAAATATATAGGGTAAACAGAGAGGATGGACCGCGTTCACTTTTTACTTAATTTTCTATGTAAAAAAAAAAAATTAAGTAAAAAATTAACACGGTCCATCCTCTCTGCTTACACTTTTATAATTACGGTCGTCACCCTCAGTTAAAAAAAAACCCGCGTTTTTTTTAACTTAAAATAAATTTTCAATGTAAAAAATATGCTAACAAAAAAAACACTGTCCATCCTCTCTGCTAACCTCTCTATAATTACGGTTGTCGCCCTCACAGAAACTGATAGAGCAACGAAGCGCATAGGTGACTGAATCGGTATAGCTTTTGTAAGGTGATTTATGCATAACAATCCCTAAGGCTACGTCCGCATAGGCAGGCGGCTTGCTTAGCGCCTAGAGCCTAGATAGGTAGTAGATAGCCGATGGATAGCCGCTTAGCGTGTATCCAGGTAAACCAACGTGTTGGTTTTTTGCCACTAGGCTCTAGGCGCTAAGCCAGCCTCCTGCCTGTGCGTTCGTAGCCTAACGCGGTTCAGTCACTAGCGCGACTGAAATGCGGTAGTGTTTGTAAGGCGATTTACGCCTTCCAATCCCTGACGCGGCTCAGTCGCTAGAGTGACTCAACCGCGTTAGGGATTGGAAATACGCACCCCGGGCGGCACTTTTAAGGGGGGCGGCAAATTTTCACAACAATCAATAATATTTTCTTGGAAAAATTTAAACCATTTCAAATCATTATTTGAAAATGTTCTACGATACTTTCGTTTACGAATCCAACTCTTTTTTTATTATTTATTAAAAATATTAATAATTATATTTTTTAAACTGCAAATTTCGCAATTCGTAGGAAAACCGTACGCATATTATGAGAGTATATACTAATTAAAGCTGACAACTTGCAAACAGATTCACTCTTAATTAAAAACAGAATGTGTTCAGAATGTATGTATTAACGAATGAATTTCAGTTGTGTAGAAGGGCGGCTGGTTGAACAGTGTGTTTGTGTGCAGCACTGGTAAATTATATCGTCTGAAATTACTTTATAATATCTTACCGAAAAATATAAAATCTATGAATTTCATTAAAAATATCACCTACCAATATAATGCATAATATAATATGAATCAGGGAGAGCAAATTCTCAAAGTTCCGCGCGAATTTACCCTGTCCGGTGTGCAGGCCCATTGCAAGCGGAACGAATTATGTTTTTGTATCGAATATCCCAAACATCGCCAGCGCGCAACGCCGGCCATATGTATGAAAAATTAAGTTATATCAGTATGCCACCCAGCGGCCTTTATCATACAAACTTAAATTTGGATTTAAGGCCAAAATACTTAACCAAACTGAATAATTCTTTTTTTAATTAAAAGGTACAAAAAATACCTAAATTTTACATATATTTGCTTTTTTATTGATTGGTGTTTTAAATTATAAAACGCAAATCATTAAGGAATACAATTTTTTCATAGGTAACTTTGACAATTTTGCCCTCGTGCTTTTTTTACATTGTTTATAAATACTGTTTGTATCTTGCTTAAAATGAAATATAAAACTAACTAACCAACCATCACGCCGTTTCCCCACAGGGGTAGGCAGAGAGGACGGACTGCCAAATAACTCGGTATTGGCACACACTCTTTGCCTCACTCACATTCATACATCGTTTCATACATTCTCTTCTGTTATTCCGACTTTCGACATGGCCCGACTCAAGTATCTGATTCACTTGCTCGTGCCATGTCTTCCTCGGGCGTCCCCAACTTCTTCTACCATTCACATTTGCATCGTATATTCTTCTTACACTACTTTCAAATTTATTTTATTTTATGAAATATTTTATTTTATTTTATGAAATATAAAATAAATTAAACATTGTAAAAAAAGAGTTTTTTGGGTTGAAATTTAAGATTTCGTGTTTTTATTTTCTTAGTACCGAAAAATAAAAATTTTAATTAAAAAGCGATATGTAGAAGTTTTCGCACTTCAAAAACAGCTTAAAATAGATTTTCTCTTCAAATAAGATTAGTGGGATCATTTTCACCTATTGTTGCTTAGTAATCGTTATCTCATGGTTACGGATTATTAGTGAACCACCACATTTTCAGGGCAGCGGCCGCCACTGGTTGTGTATTCATCTGTTGATACATTTCGAAAGACACCATTATTTTAATCGAAGGCAAGTTATAACATTCTTGTTTCAGACTATGTTTGTGCTGCCAGAATCAAAGAGAAACCAATTTCATATTCTGAGTGTAGTTTTAATTCGCCAAATACAGATTTAATTTAACCCGTCTAATCACAGGATACGTAAATTTTCCCACACATTTAATTTTAAAATAAAATTGTGAAATTATGTCCCACACATTTAATTTTAAAATAAATTTGTGATTGCGATAAAAAGTTAAGATACGGTTATATTACATTTTTTTTAGAAAAGGAATCTGCATTTAAAATTTTAAGTTATTCTATTTTAGGTACTTTAATTCAAATATTCGCAGGCGTGTATTTTTGAGATAATTCACATTTCCAATATCAAAATTTGTGTTTGGCTTCGTAATATAGGCTTCGTAACTGCTCTAACTATAGGGGCATAACGCTGCTGAATATCTCATACAAGATCCTATCAAATGTACTGTGTGGTAGGCTTATGAAATATTCGGATGGCATAATTGGCCAATATCAAACTGGGTTCCGTAAGGGGAAATCTACAACTGATCAAATCTTTTCACTGAGACAGATACTGGAAAAAACAATAGAATTTAATGTTGATACATACCATCTCTTCATAGATTTTAAGGCTGCCTATGAAACGGTAAATAGAGAAAGACTGTACAGAGCCTTGGATGAATTTAATATCCCAAGAAAACTGGTAAACTTAGTAAGGCTCACAATGTCTAATGTTGAGTGCCGAGTCAGAATACAACAGGATCTGTCAGACACCCTTCTTCTTCTTCTTCAATGGCGCTACAGCCCAATTCGAGCCTTGGCCTCCTTCAAAATAAGCCTCCACCGCCCTCTGTCCTCGGCCGTCTTCTTCCAATCTGCAACCTGGAGTAATCCTCTTGCATCCTTCCTGACATCATCCTCCCATCTCAGTCTAGGTCTGCCCGCCTTTCGTTTACCTCCCGGGTGTCCTGTCAGAACCTTCTTCGGTACTCGTGTGCTTGGCATTCGGTGCACATGTCCGGCCCATCTTAATCTTTGGAGTCTTAAATGGGTGGAGAGTCTGGGAGCTTGGTAAATATCATAGAGCTCATTATTGTGGCGGATTCTCCATGCCTCTCCCTCTCGCACCGCTCCTAAGATTCTTCGAAGTACCTTTCTTTCGAAGATGTCCAGCCGTTCCGCTGACTTTGCTGTCAGTGTTCCCGCCTCACATCCATAGGCCAAGACCGTTCTGATAATTGTTTTATATAAGGTTATTTTGGTTTTCCTATGGACGTTTCGGGATTTGAACACTGGCAGCAACGCGAAGTAAGTTTTGTTAGCGGCTGTAATGCGCTTTCTTACGTCTACTGGGTCTTCATTGTCCTGCGTTATGATGGAGCCCAGGTAGGTAAACTCTTCGACCACTTCGAAATTATAATTGTCTTTGAATTTCACTTTGTCTTTTATTCTGCGGTGAGGGGTTCTGGTTTGCATCATGATTTTTGTTTTATTTTCATTGATTTGCAGACCCACCTCTCTTGCCGCAGTCTCCAAAGGGTCAAACACTTCTCTTACAGCCTGTAGGGATCTTCCGACAATGTTAAGGTCATCTGCGTAGCCAACTATTTGATTGCTTCTGTAGCAGATGTTTGAGTCGGTACTGATCATTGTCTTCCTCACGACGTGCTCCAGTACAATATTGAAAAGGGTGGGTGCTAAGCCATCACCTTGTTTCAGTCCCTGGGAAACGTTAAAATCCTCCGTTGTTTCACCTCCTATCCTTACTCGACACCGTGATCCGACCATTGTTGCTTTTACAAGCTTGACTATTTTGGGCGGTATTCCAAAATTGAGGAGTATTTCATATATTATACTGTCATACGCCTGTTTGAAGTCAACAAATAGTTGATATATATCTATATCGAATTCCCAGCATTTTGTCAGGATTTGTCGAGTAGTGAAGAGTTGATCAGTGGTGGATCTCCCCCTCCTGAACCCTGCCTGATATTCTCGTAGTAAGTTTTCTGAGTAATATTCTAGTCTTTCTTTCAAAATCATTGTGAAAATTTTATACGCTGTACAAAGTAACGATATTCCTCTGTGATTTTCACACTTCAATTTGTCTCCCTTTTTATGTATGGGGCATATTATGCTAGTTTTCCATTCTTCTGGTACTCTTTCAGCGGTCCATATTTTCACAATGAGATTGTGTAGCAGGTTCTTCAGTTGTTCGTTTCCATATTTATAGAGCTCTGCAGGGATATTATCTCCTCCCGGAGTTTTATTGTTTTTCAGTTTCTTTAGGGCAGCCCTTATTTCTGCCATTGATGGCGCTCTCGTTGTTTCATCACTATTTAGCTCGTCCGGAATGTGAGTTGGTTCGACTGTCAGGTTGTTATTGGGATTTAAGAGCTGTTGAAAATATTCTTTCCACCTAGTCTTGATCTTTTCCTTATCTCCTATTATGTCTCCATTATTATCTCTGCACAGAGATGTGTTGGGTTTGAAGCCCTTTTTAAATACATTGACGCCTTTATATGCCTCACGTGGATTGTTATTTGCAAAGTCATGTTCCATTTTCAACAATATGTTGTTTAAATACAATCTCTTCTTTCTTTTAATTAAATGGTTAGCATCTCTTCGTGCTTGTTCGTAGGCTTGTCTTTTTGCTCTAGTTCCTCTTTCTATACATAATTTTTAATTGAAAGAAGAGGGGCGACCAGTATCACAAATGTAAGAAGCTACAGAGGAGCTAACTGTGATTCGGATCACTATTTGGTAGTAGCATCCTATAGATGCAGAATATCAAGGGATAAAAGGTCTAATCAGCCAAGTATCCCAAAGCTAAACATCGATGCTCTTAAAACACCAGAAGGATTGGAAAGATATCATGACTCATTGTCAACAAACCTACCAAACCAACTGAGTGATCCGCTCTCCCCAAATGATTTAGAAGAGGATTGGACCAATCTGAGAAATGCACTGCTGACAGCGGCGGAATCAGGCATTGGAAATAGACCAAGACAGGCTAGAAATCCCTGGTTCGATGAGGAGTGCGTACAGAGCGTCTGCAAGAAAAATGTTCTAAAAAAATTATGTATAGAAAGAGGAACTAGAGCAAAAAGACAAGCCTGTCAGACACCCTAAAGACCTTCAATGGACTAAGACAAGGAGATGCACTTGCCTGCATTTTATTCAATTTAGTGCTGGAAAATGCCATCCGAAATGCAGGTATACAAACCACAGGCCATATTTTTAACAAGTCTGTTCAGCTCCTTGCTTATGCTGACGATATAGATATCATCGCACGCTCAGAATATGAACTAAAATCTGCGTTTAAAAGCTTAGCTACGTCGGCAAGGAACATGGGATTGGTCATCAACGAGGGGAAGACAAAATATATGCCCGTACATGGACGCCAGAAACCACCAAGTATACAGATAGATAATTATACATTTGAAACTGTCAACGAGTTTGTATATCTCGGTACTATGGTGACAAATGACAACAATGTATCCAGCGAAATCAAAAGAAGAATAGTAGCCGCAAATCGATACTACTTTGGGCTACAGAAGCATATGAAATCTCGCCACCTTACCAGAAGAACTAAAGTCCTGCTTTACAAGACCCTTATACGACCTGTTCTTATGTATGGTTCGGAATGCTGGACAATCAGTAAGGGTGATGAAGGAGCCCTAGAAAGTTTTGAAAGGAAGGTGCTGCAAAGGATTTACGGCCCAGTCTGTGATAATGGAGAATGGCGTATCAGATACAACCAGGAGCTATACGATCTTTACGAGGACCCTAATATCTCCAAGGAAATCAAAACTGGAAGACTCAGGTGGGCTGGACATATCCAGAGAATGAGCGAAGGAGATATTCCAAAGCGAATTATGGATGGTGCACCTGGGGGTCGGAGAAGAGTTGGAAGACCAAAGCTTCGATGGCTCGATGGAGTGGTGAAGGATGCAAGCACCATCGGCATCCGAAACTGGCGCAACGCAGCACAACACCGACAGTCATGGGGGCAGGCTCTGCTGGAGGCCAAGACCCGACCTGGGTTGTAGAGCCACAGATGATGATGATGATGAATATCAAAATTTTAATATTTAGAAACAATAATGTTCTAATAAGCACGCCGAAAAAATTACTTTATCTAGATTTTAGAACAATTTTGATTTTTGCAAAAGGGTAATTGGAAGGGAAGAACCGGAAATTTTGTGCGCAAAAATCGACAGGTAAAAGTTTATACATATTTTTTTCTTATTATTCGAAGAGTTAAATCAGTTTTCAGAATGTAAAATTCCATTTGACGATTCATCTGCTGACACAATTCAAAGGAAAACATTATCTTATTCGAAGTTCAGTTATAAAATTCTTGTTGCAGACTCTGTATGTGCTGCCAGAATCAAAGAAAAACCATTTTCATGTTCTGAGTGCAGTTTTAATTCGTCGCACACAGATTTAATTTAAATCAGGTTTGTGTTCAGAATGTTAATTATGACTTAATTCAAACCAATTTTGTGTTGAGAATGTAATTTTCCAGTTGTGGATTCATCTGTTGACACATTTCGAAGGAAAACATTCTCTTATTTGAAGTTCAGTTATAATATTCTATTTGCAGTTCTGAGTGTATCCTTAGTTCACCGCATACAGATTTAATTAAAACCAGTTTTGTGATCAGAATGTATGTGCCGCTAGAATCAAAAAAAAACCATTTTTATGTTTTTTTTTTTTTTAAGTTTCTTTATTCTTTGAATTTTTCGTTACATGAATTGGGGATTTTTCGACCACCATACTAGGCACATGCCTGTGTTGTGGTAGTCGATTTTCATATACAGTATATTAACAGATGCAATATAAAGAAATGTGCGAGAATATAAAAAAAAAAAAAAAAAATATATAAATATACATATTATATAAAATAATATTAAAGAATACAAATTAATATAAATGAATGTAAATGACTAAAGAGTATGGAAACAATAAATGACTATAGAGTATAAAAGAGTATGAAAGAATATAGTAGAATATAAAAATAATATGAAAGTATAGAACATAGAAAGCAATACATGAAAGAATATAAAAATGATATAATTATAAAATATATAAAGTTGAAGTAAGTACTTTATAGAGAATGTAAATAAGAAATGATAACGATTATAATGAAGATCTGTGTTCTAAGTGTAGTTTTGATTCACCGCATATTTAGTTTAATTTTAACCAGTTTTGTGTTATCAATATAACAATAAGTTGCCGATTCATCGTGTACCGAGTCAAGCTTTTCATTTGAGTTGCATTCCATACGTATGCGTGATGAAGATGCGAAACTCTATTACAGGCATACCATTTCTCGATTTCTGAGAGCAGTTATGTATAAATTTGTAGTAAAATTTATAAGCATGATTTTATTGGAAGAGTACTCGACACATGGGATTTTAAAAATCCGCATAAAGAAATATGATATCTACCCACCCCCCCCCCCCCGGGCAGCGCTTGAAAATCTGCGGAAGAAGTACCTGTAGAATTTAGGGAGAGGGGGGGGGGGGGTAAAATTTTCCTCCGCCCCGGGCGGCCGAAACCCACGCTACGCCACTGGTGTGCGTGTCATATAGTTTAGCGGCAGGGGGGAGCAGTGAAGACGAGTGGTTACGAGTGAAGGGGGAAAGTGGAAGGAGAACGCGAGAAAGTGGAAGGGGAGGAGATGGAAGAGGAACGCGGGATGGGAAGGGAGTAGGGTCGCATGGGAAAGGACACGCAGGGGAAGGGTGTGCTGTAGATGATAGTAGGGAGTTAATTTGTTAAATCCGTGCTTCTCATACGGAAAGCTAAATGTGACTGCTCAAGTGTCAGAAACCTTCTGATTTATTCGTGTAGATCGTGATCTTCAACCTTTTTGAGCCGGCGTGCCCCTTGTCTCTCATTACAAATTTGTTGTTCCCCGTACCTTCTATCTATCTTTTTTACACGTGTAATGAAATACGTGTTTCATTTGTAATTTTGAATACACTAATTATTATTACATGAATTTAACAATCAAGTCACACAAATACAATTAAGTAATTCAATTTTATACAGAGTGCAACACAACTTCAGGCATTTTAACCAGTGATTCTACATGCGTGCCACGTTATTGCGTACCCCCAATTTGGCTTCGCGTACCCCCAGGGCTACGCGTACCACAGGTTGAAAACCACTGGTGTAGATCATAGATTCTCAACCTTTTTTTGCCCACCGCCCACTTTGAGAATATTTTTATTTCTAGTGCCCCCTAACTCGTGAATCCGAAACAGCAATTGACCACAACGGGAGGGGGGGGCGTAACGGGATACCACGACGAAGAGGGCGTAATGGGATGCCACGACAAAGTTCAACAATTTACCATAACTTCGTCATAGCAAAGGGATACTATGACGAAGGGGGCATAATGCGTTGCCACGATGGGGTTACATTTGCCAGGATGGATGGCCCCTAATGGGATGGGATGGGGCAAGATAGGATGAAGTGGGATTTGTTTCTCTGGGTCTCCTACCGCCCCTCTGAATGTCTGAAACGCCCCCCAATTTTCTGTTGGTCATCTACCGCCCCCCTGAAGGTCTGAAACGCCTCCAAGAGGGCGTTATCGCCCACGTTGAAAACCTATGGTGTAGATGAAAAACAAGAAATTCAGATGAAAAACCAAAAATAATGTACGTAGGTATATTCAAAAGCACATCGATAAACACAAATCCTTTCTTTCTTTGAGTGGCATTGCAACGCACACCGGGTACTCGCTGGTTATTCAATAAAATATGTATAACTGCTTGTTTCCCTAGAACTAAAATGAAAATAAAACAAAATAACAAAATTGCATGTGGGAGTCCCCATTATGTTTTACACAAAATTTCCAAAACTTTGTAGCCTTATAAACATACACTCATTCGTGCAGCCGCCCAATCAGCGATCGGCGCTCAGGGGGAAATACTCAAATCCCATAATTTGGTTTTAGGCTTGCCGCACAAGCACGTTTTCCTTATTCGATTTCCGAATTCGTTTTCCGTATTCGGAGACCGGAATGCATGGAATCAGTAGAAAATACATTAACTGACGCACACGTTCGGTTTTTTTCCGAACGGAAAAAATTCCGTACGTACGTTCCGAATGCAAGCCGGCGCGTTCGGAGAAACCGAACGGAAAAAACCTAATGACGTCATGCGGAACGCAGCGCTTCCATACATTTTGTTTGGGCCGGCGCATACGTTCGGAAATTTCTATTCAGTATCGCATATCGCATCGGCACCGCGTGCATCGGACGTATTCTTTGTATTTGTTACGCATAGAATCGCAACACGATAATGTGTGAGGCAGAAACTTTCATTATTAATTAATTATTTTTCATCATTCCATTATTTTTTTCTTCTTCATTATTAACAGAAATGCAATTGCTAATAAATCATCGACCTCCATCGTCGTGCGTTCACCACGCTATCACTATCTGTACTGACGTGTATACATTCCGAATGAAGAAAAACGAACGTTTGCGCTAGTCTCACGGAATTCCGAATCGGAATTCCGCATCAGGAAATCGAATAAGGAAAACGTCCATTTGCGCCCAGCCTTAGTGCGATAAGAGAACCGATCCCGGCCGGCGTTGAGGCGTTATTGCGTTATACATTTGTCACAGTCTGGAGTTGTATATCTACGCATGCATTAGGAAATATAGTCTTTATATTATCTCTGCTACGGTCTTAGCATAATTCATATCACTGATAGTCTTCAATAATTAATAGTTTTGTACACATCGAGATACCAATAAGGATACGATGCAAAGAAAACGGTAAGTACCTGTGCTGAATTATCTCTATTTCATAACAATTTTAAAAATTTGTCGTGTATTGTTTATCCCGTACTAGCAATAGTGTGACGTGAAGGATTTATTCGGGTTATTTATGATTGCTGCTTCTGTCAATGTTCTGTCAACGTCAACTGCCCTAAAAACATTACAAATTTGGTAAATTTTTACAAAGCCGGGACCAGCTCATTTTGGACAAAAAAATATATACCCCAGTAGATAGGTAATAATTAGATGTAATTAATTCCGTGAGCGGAAATTGAAAATTGAAAATAATGTATATTATCGTCAATTTTTTATATTTAAAAATACGAAAATGTCATTTTTCAATGACCTCCATGTTGTTAACTTTATTTTAAAAAACAGCAGGGTGGCCACAGACCTGGAATACCTGGAAAACCTGGAATTATCAGGGAATTTTACCGAACCTGGAATTATCAGGGAAATGTCAGGGAATTTCGAAAAAAATTTATAATATCAGGGAATTCCAAAAATAAAACTATATTCGTTATTTTGCGATTTGTGCAACCCCAAAGTTGTGTTTTATTACTTTTAGTTGCAACTTGTGTAACAAAAGATATGCCGACAAAGACAAACTAGAGAGGTATTTTTTTATTATTATTTTCATTAATGCCCTTGCAACACAATCATGTCATCTAGTTGATGTGTGTGTGTGTTTTTATTTTGTGTGTGTAGGTATTTTAACATTTAAATCAAGGTTTTTAGTATTTATAAAATTACATTGTATCACTATTTATACCATAGCTTCGTGTAAATACATAATAAACCTCTTTCTAAACTTTAGTCGAATGCTTATGGTTCAGTTTTCTCTGAACCATAAGTATTTTCTTTTGGTTCAGATATGGTTTCTTCTTTTCTTTTCTTCTACCCAAAGGGTATATTGTTTTAATTATTAATATTCTAAATCTAAACTGTTCCCTAGTATTGTTGCTTATTTCATGTGATATTTTTTTTCGTATCTCTTCTAATATTAATGTTTTTTTTGTTTATTTTTCTATTTTTGTCTGGTCTTTTCATTTCTTCACAAATTGTCTTCAGGCGAAATATCATAAATTTGTAACAAGTGTATTTTGTGTTCAATAGATTATTGTAATGCAAAGAAATAATTTATGCTATAGATGACGGAATTCCCTTTATTATTTATTTAACAAACGATATCCCCATAGGGAACGTACCCATGCTACGTGACCAACGTATGGGTACGTTCCCTTATATCAAATTAAACATACCATGGAAAAATGTAGAAACTGCCCTGGAAAACCTGGAATTATCAGGGAATTTTGAAATCCGTTTTTTGTGGCCACCCTGAACAGCCTACAGTTTGGCAATTAAGTGTCGAAAATAAATGATGGCGCTGCGATCGTTTTCTAGTTTTAAATGGCAACACCAAGATGGCTCATAAGACGAAGAATGTATGTTTTAAAAAACACTTCTGGCAAAATGCATATTTCACAGCGTATTTGTATTTTCAAAAAAATGGCACAAAAAACTGTAATTTAATAGAAGCAAAATAAAACAAAACAAGTTTTAAGTGGGCGTTTAATTCGATATAAAAACGTAGGTACTTAAAAATTTAAGTCTGTTAATTCAACACCCGACATGTAATTATTGTCTTTGTCCTCGTGTGATTCTTCTTCTTCCGTATCTTCATCTTCATCTAAACGCAGTTCATCGATATCATCATATATAGTACTACCTCGTGCATAATATTCTGCCTCAATTTTCATCACGTGTTGGCAACAATTTTTCCAATCATCAGCACTTATGCTATTACATATTATTATTATTATGCCCATTTTCCGTTTTCCCAGTGTTTCAAAATTTCCATCTGCCTTTTCCCCTTCCTTGACGATTCGTCTTAGACCGTTGTTTCAGATTTACCTGTGTGTGAAAAACATCATTAAAATTATTATTATAGAAGGTAGTTTTAAAAACACACACTAGATAATATTCACTTAGAAAGAAAGAAAGAGAAAACGAGAAAAAGTAACTTTTCTACGAGTTTAAAGAAGTTGCATATTATTATTTTTTTTATTGAGTTATTCCCTTTTTCCTGTGGCCGCATATTAACTGTCAAATCGAAATGTCAAATTCGAATTTTTTAACATAACCTCAAATCAGATTGTAATGGTTATTATCGCTCGAAAATTGGCATAAATCTTGTAATACTAATGAAATTGGGAGGAATGCAGATCCGGGCACCACTTTTTTTTGGCAGAAAACCATGTTTTCACCACGTTTTAAGTTGAGAACTTTAACCTGGAAGGTGAAAAAAAGTGCGGAAAGCAATAAAAAAAAAATTGAATAACTAATTAATTTTCAATTACGTTAAGTAAAATTTCACTTCACGAACAGATTATGTCAGTACGCCCGCCATTTTATAAATAAACCAGTCATACTAACCTAAGAAAAGAAAGTCAGTGTTGCCAACTCCCAAAAATATTTATCCCTAAACTAAACTCAAAAACCCCTAGAAACCGGCAAATTACTTGAAAATACCCCTAAAATTTTTTTTTTTGTAAAAATAATGAATAAATGATAAGCTGTAATGTTTTTTAATAATCTTTATTTATAAATTATTTAAAACATCAAATACGCTAGGTTTGTGTAATATGGTTTGTGATTCAAAAGAAAGTGCCCCTTTATAACGCCTACTCGCGTCACGGCAAAAAATAATCCCAGTTTTCAAGTAGTTTAGCGGCTACGCTAGGTTTGTGTAACATGGTTTGTGATAGAAAAGAAAGTGCCCCCTTCGTAGCGCCTACTTGCGTCACGGCAAAAAAATATCCCAGTTTTCAAGTAGTTTAGCGGCTACGCTAGGTTTGTGTAACATGGTTTGTGATAGAAAAGAAAGTGCCCCCTTCGTAGCGCCTACTCGCGTCACGGCAAAAAAACATCCCAGTTTTCAAGTAGTTTAGCGGCTACGCTAGGTTTGTGTAACATGGTTTGTGATAGAAAAGAAAGTGCCCCCTTCGTAGCGCCTACTCGCGTCACGGCAAAAAACATCCCAGTTTTCAAGTAGTTTAGCGGCTACGCTAGGTTTGTGTAACATGGTTTGTGATAGAAAAGAAAGTGCCCCTTCGTAGCGCCTACTCGCGTCACGGCAAAAAAACATCCCAGTTTTCAAGTAGTTTAGCGGCTACGCTAGGTTTGTGTAACATGGTTTGTGATAGAAAAGAAAGTGCCCCCTTCGTAGCGCCTACTCGCGTCACGGCAAAAAAAACATCCCAGTTTTCAAGTAGTTAAGCGGCTACGCTAGGTTTGTGTAACATGGTTTGTGATAGAAAAGAAAGTGCCCCCTTCGTATGTATACTAAAGCGCCGTTTACACGCACACTTCAGAACGATCGAATCCCGCGCCACTTCAGGCACTGGTTTGTCTAGCAGGATTGTGTATAATACCTATTATCTTTACTTTAAAAAACAACCTACGTTTTAAATGGTTTGTCTAACGGGATTGTGTATGTTATCTTTATTTTAAAAAACATCCCAGGATTTGAATGGTTTGTCTCCATTCCAGTACCTACGCGCCTTATTATTTATTCCCTACAATCGTATCTAGGCTCTTGTATCAGGTATCCCTACCAACAAATTAGTATCAAATGGCGGACATTATCTGTTCATGAAGTGTCATTTCATACATTCTTTAAACGGCTGTATCTCCCTCAATTTTGCCGACCGCTCCTTAATTTCTTTTTTATTCAACTTTTCCACACTTTTCTCATCTAGAAAGTGCATTTTTATTAAATTTCCAAATGGTGCCCGGATCTGCATTTCACCCATGAAATTTATTAAACAAACTATACTACGTACCAGTCATTTCTGCAGTTCGTTTGTAAACATCTTCTAAATCAGGTAGAAGCTTCTTCGCGTGACACTCGGCTAGGCAGCGTTGAAAAACACAGAATATAACCCCTCTTGCATCACTATGTAATGGTTTATTCATTTTAATTAAATTCAGGCAAACAATAAATAAAAATATTATCAAATCAGCGATCTTCTACTCAGATTTAAGACAATAAATCAACCGTAACATGACAGCCATAGGAAACGTCATATAATTTGGTGCTGCCATAGTAATGAACATGTTTAGTTCCAATATGTTTAATTTCTACACTTGCCAAACTATACGTTTTTAAATGGTTTGTCTGGCAAGGCAGGGTTTGTATAGCGGGCTTGTGAATATTATCTTAACTTTAAAAAACAGCCTACGTTTTTAAATGGTTTGTCTGGCTACGCAGGGTTTGTCTAGCGGGCTTGTGTGACAGATCAGTTTGCGAAGACGCGAAGTGAATTTTGATTTTACGCAATTGAAATTTAAAATGCATCATTTTCCGCCTCCCCCAATGCAAAAAGTTTCCGAAATCCATAATTCTAACAATTATTCAACTTCTGCAAAGTGCCATTTTCGTGTTTTTAAATTTAAGAAATTAACGATAATATACATTTTTTTCAATTTCGGAATTAATTACAGTTACGACGGAATTACAATTACGATTACGGAATTTTATTTACGATTACGGAATATTACAATTACAATTACGGAATTACGGACGATTACGATTAACGATTACGGAATATTACAATTACAATTACGGAATTAATTACATCTAATTATTACCTATCTACTGGGGTAAAAATTTATTTTTTTTAGTGTAAAATGAGCTGGTCCCGGTTTTGTAAAAAATTAATTATTTTACATATTATCATATACTTAGTTTAAAGGTGATTAAATAATTAGTTTATGGTTTTGTACCTATAAAACCAAAATAATTACAAAAAATGCTAAATTTTCGATCGAACTGGCCACGCTTGATAGGTACGAATATTTTTAGATTCAACTATGAAAGGCAACTTTTGGCATTCGGGCGTAGTAAAATACTGTTTTCAAAATTTCAATTGCGTGAAATGAAAATTACTTTTGAAAACTTTATTACTTCGCGTACCGATTTCGCGGCCATTTATGATGGTAAGTAGTAGGTACCTGTTATTTTGTATTTCTGATATTCTGATCTTATGTGCTAGCTTTGATGCCAGTTCGTTCGAAAATTTACCCTTTTTATGAAAAATTATGTTTTATTTTATGTCAAAATCGTATTTGTTTATACGCTATGAAAGTTTAAATGCTAATCAATCGTTATTTTTAAAAATACCTAATAACAAAAAATAAAAATAAATGTTTTCTAAATCACATTTATAAGAAGTCCGAAAAGATAATCATACGTCCTTCGAATTTATGGTGTATGTATTATCCGTAATTATTGTACTTACCGTGGTGACAGAGCCATCCCGTGCAAGCCGTGCTTGGCAACTGAACTAACTAGATAGACAGCGCGCTACGTTGCGAAATAAAAAGACAGCAATACTAGTTTCTCGCTTACGTCGCATAACCATAGATTTTCTTTCTAGGGTTAATCTTTGCTGATATTATTCAGTACAATGTCTATTGTGGCTTTTTGCTTAGTAGGCACATATTTTTTATAAGGATTCGAAGATAGACCGCTATCTTGGAAAATAGAGTTGGTCGGTTGATATTTCATTAGATATGTTCAATATTCCTCTTCCGCATAAATAACCCAATCCCCACTCCCGGTTTCGTAACATAGATACCTACCTACATCCTTGTAGAACCGGTTCCTTTGCTGTAACCAGGGCCGCTGACAGCCAATCTGGGCCCCAAGTCTAGTAGACTACACCGGGCCCCCTCCCACAAACTTACCGGGGGGGAGAAAAAAAAACAATTAGAAATGTCATGCTAACCTGCTACTGCTAGGATTACTATTTCATTACCTTTTCTTATTTTCTAGTATCTTACCATTATACCAATCATTCGAATTTAGCATACCTTATTATTCAATGGAAATGTTAAAAAGTTGCCACACAGCCAGCGGGCTGGCCGGCACGATGGCATGCTTGACAGCTGGGCCTACGGAGCGTGCAGGCCCGGCCCGCGTGCGCTCCGGTTGTCATTGGCTTTTATAAGTAAAAAAATCAGGGGCCCGTGAGCCTGTCCCGGGCCCCAAGTTTCAGACTTGGCCAACGTGCCCTCTCGGCAGCCCTGGCTGTAACTGGAACCGTGAAAATGTTCATGTTGGAAACTGATCTGGGAAATTTTTTTGCCAGATCAAAAGTTTCGGAAAAAAGGATTGTAAAGAATTTGCTTGGAAAACGGGAAATTGAATAAAAGTTTTTGAAACTGAGAAATTCCAAGTTTCGTATACTTACTTACTTCTTTTTGACATTTTCTCATCGGAGATACTGTTTGAAAACTTCAATGGTTGTTTTTGAAAATAACAGAGAGTGCCACCTCCGTTTACAACAATCCTAAACTACAGTCATAAAGATAATATTTCTTAGGCTAGCTTTACACTTGTAAGTAAAATTTACGACTTAACATAAGTTTTCGACAGGTTACTCCCAGGAGCGTTTACATATGCATCCGACTTGAACTAATTAATGCTCACGGAAGTTGTTCAAAAGCTCAACCTGTGTAAATGCTTAAGCGACTTACATCTATAAATTTATTTGCGATAAGATGGCTTCTTGTTAACAACCACCTGCTACTGTTAAATTTACGCGATTTTGTCAATAAAGGCCCAAATAAAGTGTTGAAATAGAATTTGGTTTTAATTAAACAATTCTCCATGCGCTTTTGTGCTGTCAAAGGCTGAAATTAATGGAGTTCTTTAATTTTATCCGAATGACAGCAACTGATTTCGAATTCAAGTATGTAATTAGGGATTGCAATCCCGCAGCTAATTCAATCCCGCGGGATCGATATGCGGGATTGCTCAATCCCGCGCGGATCCCGCGGGATCCCGCATCTTTGAAATAATGTTATAAGTTTTAAAATCAAATTGAAATTACAGGTTTTATAAGTTATAAGATAAAATTGAAACTACTGATTTTTGGGTAAAAATCAACTTTTTTTTTAACATTTCTTGCATTAAGCAACAGAAATTAATTCTTTTGTATTAATTAAGTTTTCTATTATCTAAGTAATTAGTAACCTGTTTTCTTGGATTCATCTTTAAATAATTGGCATAATTTAATAGTTTTGTTTAATTTTACACTTACTCCTAACAGTTTTATATTTTTAATTCAGTCTTATTCATATAATGACTAATAATAATAATCAAATCACAATTTTCTCTTAGATGCTACTATTATTACTATAATCTGTACTACTATCCTTATCCAACATAAACTTCACATTCCATAAAATTAGAGATCTTGGAGCATTACTTGACTCTAAATTACTATTCAAAGATCACATTGAATACATCTTACATCACAAAACCGTTCAACAAACCTTTTACACTTGAACTACTATATATGGCGTATGTAAGATCTCATCTTGAATTTGCATCTGTCATTTGGAATCCACAATACCAAACTTACATTAAGCGTATTGAAAATATTCAAACAAAATTTTTGAAACACCTTTCGTATCGTTTCGAAAATCACCAGTGTAAACCTATTGCTCTTTACATACGGAGAATCATTTCTGACGTACTGTTTCTATACAAGATTGTGAACTGCCTTATTGACTCACCAGATCTATTAGAAAGGATTGCATTTCGTTGCCCTGAACGCAATACCAGGTCGAATACCCTATTTTTTATACAGCATTTCAAATCGAAATATGCACAAAATTCTTTGCTCGGGCGTATCTGCAAATCTTACAACGCCCTAAGAGATATCGATATTTTCCACTGCTCTCTTAAAACGTTTAAAACTAAATTAACCTTACAATGTACTTAAACCAAAACGATTTTTTCTTTGTTATTTCTTCATTGTTTATTTTTTCTTTTGACTCACTTTGTACTAATACTATATTATAATAATATTACTATCTACTTGCTTCCTAATCAGTAACCATTTCCTTTTTTTAAAATCATAAATGGAACTTCACTGGTTTATACTCTATTCAATATTAAATGTAAAATGAATGTATTTACAACTGTATGTTTCCTAAATAAACTTAAATAAAATAAATAAAAAATTCCAAATGCAACCTCAATTAAAGTAAAACCAGGGCCTCTACACAAAAAACATTAAACATACCGATAACTCATACCTCATACGGGCAAAGAAACTTTAAGTACTACGCAACCAAACTATATAACTACATGCCCACCACACTGAAGCAACTACTAACTACAAAGACATTCACAAAAAATACATCAAAGACTAATCCTCTAGTGGCCGGCGACTAGCGCCACTAGCGGTTGGCGGCAGGCGGGCTATCTTGTGCTAAACGGTAATATTGCGCTCGTGCTACTCTCGATTTACGGGAAAGTTTTAGCGCCAAATTTTTAACTTGCGGGATCCGCGGATCCGCGCTTTGAAGGTGCGGGATTGCGGGATTAATAAAAGCTGCGGGATCCCGCGGGATTGCGGGATCCCGCTTTGCGGGATTGCAATCCCTATATGTAATGTTGAAAACAGAAACATTGTGAAAATACCATCCAACATGTTAATCAATGACTGTGTCCCAATAATTTTCCTTCATGAATCTCTTGTCTAAACAAATACCAATGCCCACTAGAATTCAGATTTCCTCTTTTTTCTATTATTCATTGACATAATTAATCTGTAAATCTGATTTGATGATCGTTGAATTTCTTAGGTGGCCAAAACAACGAATAGGCGACATGCCAAAACTTTCGAAGTTATCTTTTGTGAATAGCTGAAAATAGAATGATATTATTTTAATACATTTCCTTTGTATCATTACGATCACTCTTAACTCAAATCAATTCTGAGACACATTAAAAATATAATATAATATATTGATACTCCCTGTCACCTTTTCCAAAACAATATCAATTGTGGAAATGCAGAATGACTAATAGCCGTTTTACACCTTCTCTTTTTTCAGCCCGATTCCCATATAGAGACCAAAGAAAAAAAAAAATGGCTTTACACGATCGCTATTTTCATACCTACGATTTCAGTTGGCATCACTGCAAACAACATGGTTCCTGAGCTGTTTGCAGTGATGCCAACTTAAATCGTAGATATGAAAATGGTTCTGCGACTTTTCATCCCGCCAAAAACTATCCCCGACAAAATATCCCCATAAAATAACGGATAAAACATCTCCCAACAAAATATCTACTAAAACCTAACCTAACCTAACAAAAAATGGGACAAAAATATTCCAGACATTCTGTAAAGACAATAAATTATTGTTCGAAAATAGTAAAATGGGACAAAAATAATACAGACATCCTGTAAAGTTAGGTTAGGTTTTAGTAGATATTTTATTGGAGGATGTTTTGTCCGTAGGATATTTTGTCGAGGATATTTTGTTCTAGGATATTTTGTTCTAGGATATTTTGTTCTAGGATATTTTGTTCTAGGATATTTTGTTCTAGGATATTTTGTTCTAGGATATTTTGTTCTAGGATATTTTGTTCTAGGATATTTTGTTCTAGGATATTTTGTTCTAGGATATTTTGTTCTAGGATATTTTGTTCTAGGATATTTTGTTCTAGGATATTTTGTTCTAGGATATTTTGCCGCGGGATGAAAATGTGCATTACCAATGAAAATAGCAATTGTGTAAAGCGAAAAATTTTGTATTTGGTCTCTATACGGGAATCGGGCTGAAAAAAGAGATGGTGTAAAACGACTATTAGAAGCCATTTTTTTTCAGCTGTATGTTGTTAGTTAGTTATCAATTATCGTGAACTTTCATAAGATTTAAAATCACTAATACAGAATTATTTCAAATAAATTATTTATGCTTTTTGAAATCGTAATCGTAAATTGCTACGTAAATAATATTATAAAAAGAAATAGTAGGTATTACTTATTTGAACATTATTAACCAATAACTTACTTTTTTTAAACTTAATTTGTTTAGGTACACTAAACAAAAAATACTCTTTCATCTAACGAACAAAATAATTTGGGAGGCGGGAATGGGTACCGCCGCCACAAGAAACTTTATTGGATAACCAAAACCTCTGCCATAGGCCACCCCAAGTGGCTCACTACGTTTGGTGATTTAGCAAGGGTGCCCGGGTTCATGGGTTGAGGTCTGTCTAGGTCTTGAAGGTGGATGACCTTCTTCTTCTTCAATGGCGCTACAGCCCATTTCGAGCCTTGGCCTCCTTCAAAATAAGCCTCCACCGCCCTCTGTCCTCGGCCGTGGTCTTCCAATCTGCAACATGGAGTAATCCTCTTACATCCTTCCTGACACCATCCTCCATCACGTATGCGCTTGAATGGGTGAAGGCTTGCCAAAAGAGGTACGTAATTGGAATCTTCCTCGATATTACTGGTGCCTTCGATCACGCTTGGTGGCCGATGATACTTGTCAAGCTCAAAAATAGGAAATGTCCACAAAACCTGTTCAAGATCTGCGCTGATTACCTCTGCGACAGAACTATCATCCTTTCTTTTGGAGACTACCTGATTGAACGAGGAGTTGACTTGGGTTGTCCTCAGGGTTCAATCCTTGGACCAGAGTTTTGGAATATTGTGTTTGACGATTCCTCCAGGTTGCCCTTACCTGATGGATGTATCTCGGTGGACTACGCTGATGACAAATTGTATCTTGTCTCGGGGAACAGCAGAAAGGAAGTTGAAAGTAAAGCTGAAGAGGTTTTAAGTGTGATTTTAGAATGGGGAAAGAGAAACCGGCTGACCTTCGCTCCCCACAAGACTATGGGACTCCTGATGAAGGGTAACCTCAATAGAAGTAGAAATCCAACCATCAAAATGGGAGATACCAATATCCGATTCGTTGAGAACACTACATACCTAGGCGTCACTTTGGATCGAACGTCCTCGTTCTTGACCCATGTTAAAAGCGTGTCAAGTAAGGCCCAGGCCCTCTTCTTGAAATTGAGAAGAATCTCTACTGCCGAGTGGGGATTGCGCTCTCCAGCGCTCCGTCTCTTATATAGGGGGGTTTACGTGACGCAAGTCTCGTATGCGGCCTCTGTGTGGGAGCACCGCCTGGAGAATGCACTCATACTCTCGGCGCTCAAGAGAGGCCAGCGAGTCCCCTTGCTGGCGCTTTCGGGTGCTTATAGAACAGTTGCTTCGGACGCTTTGCCAGTCTTGGCCGGCATTTTGCCAATTGATCTTGAAATCAGGGAGGTGCTAACAAAGAAGAGCCTGACAAAAGGAAGACCCGCTACACACCTAGGTGTTGAACTAATACCAGGCGGGGCAGTGTCTCTCCCAGGTCTTCTTAGAGAGATGCGAGAAAGAACACTGAGAGAATGGCAAGAGCGATGGGACAGGTCGAATACGGGAAGATGGACTTACTCCTTCTTCCCGTCAGTTAAGCTCAGAATGGAAGGGGCACACATTGTAAGGGATCACCATGTGACCCAATTACTGTCCGGGCATGGGGAGTTTAGGGGGAGATTGCACAGTCTCTCTCTATCCCCCCATCCAAACTGCGCGTGTGGCAATACGGACCAAACAGCCGAGCACATTCTGTGGCATTGTGAGATTATGACGGATGCTCGAGAGGAAATGTTGGATGGTTTACAAGTGACCACGAGACCAGTATGGAACGCTGATCTCGTCTCGAATAAGGTGAACTTCGAGTGCCTGCGGAAGTTTACAAAGGTTTGGGTTGAGAGATGGCCTGATCTTAGAGTCGCTGACCAGCTGTAAAATCATTGTGAGTTTCAGATGCCTGGTGCATTTGCTCCTGATGACCACTGACTTTTCTTTCTCATCTCTTTTATTACCATTGCTCCGATTTTTTTTTGGTTTTCTATATCTTTATCTTCACTGCCTTTATGTTTCCTTAGATTTTAAACCCAAGCGGAGTTGAAAATATTTTGTTTTTACTGCGTAAATTCCTGGTGGTTTAAAATCTTTATGTACTTCATGTAGTTCTGCTTTTTCTCCCATTTCAGACTTCGATGTGCCGAATTGAGAGCGAAGGTCCTGATGACTCCTTCGCTCAAAACAAATTGATACATTTCTGTTATTACTGACCAAATTAAAAACATGGTATATAATATATTCTGCTACTTGTAACCAACTGTTATTCTTCACTAAGTATTATGTTATCTTATTTTTAGTTTTCCTTTTTTTTTGCAATTTTTTTTTTCTGTTTAGCGATTCAGCAATAAGCTCCGACCCTTGTGGCTGAAACTGAACTGTAAATGTTCTGTAATGTCAACTTCCCCATTTTGGGGGTGAGTTAGACCTCGCTCCTGGATACATTGGCGTAAAAAAAAAATTCGGAATGGAATCCTCACAACTCATCTGCGCCTCCCCCAGCGACATGTGTGGGCCTGAGGTTTGGCTGGGCGAACTCAGCATCCATCCGCCCTGCCTCCGGCAACTCGACGCTTCCATCCTTAGGGTCTTCGGATACGTTCCCCTACTTCCCACTTACTATCGTCAAGGCACAACCGAGAAACCGGCTAAAGGGTGCGGATGTTGAGATTCATTCACGGCAGACCGATCACCATACACATTCTGGCTGGTACTGCCAGATGACGAGAGAGGTATCCCACCCGACACAAGCGTTCTTCATATCACAATACTTGTTTTCATTATCTTTTCTTGTAGATGCTTGCAACATACGCAAGATGCCATTACCCTGCGAGCAGCCGCCTTTTATGTTTTTCTCTTATCTTTTTTTAATTTGTTTATCCCTGACTTGCTTTATATTTTTTGCATTTTGTATATTATGTAAGCACTTGCATACTGCTTCCTAACACTGTATGCAGGGACACTGGAGGTCTAGATTCGTTCAAACTTAAATGTAGATTAGTTCTTTCAAAAAAATTAGAGTCCTTGCGAGAGCCTTGAAGGAGTAACCATCTGTTACTTATACCAGGGTGGGTAAGTGGTGGATACCTCCACTGACATCATCCTCCCATCTCAGTCTAGGTCTGCCCGCCTTTCGTTTACCTCCCGGGTGTCCTGTCAGAACTTTCTTCGGTACTCGTGTGCTTGGCATTCGGTGCACATGTCCGGCCCATCTCAATCTTTGGAGCCTTAAATGGGTGGAGAGTCTGGGAGCTTGGTAAATATCATAGAGCTCATTATTTTGGCGGATTCTCCGTGCCTCTCCCTCTCGCACCGCTCCTAAGATTCTTCGAAGTACCTTTCTTTCGAAGATGTCCAGCTGTTCCGCTGACTTTGCTGTCAGTATTCCCGCCTCACATCCATAGGCCAAGACCGTTCTAATAATTGTTTTATATTATAAGGTTATTTTGGTTTTCCTATGGACGTTACGGGATTTGAACACTGGCAGCAATGCGAAGTAAGTGTTGTTAGCGGCTGTAATGCACTTTCTTACTTCTACTGGGTCTTCATTATCCTGCATTATGATGGAGCCCAGGTAGGTAAAGGTGGATGACCAGGACACACTGAACCCCAGATTCCTACCCACCCCTTTTCCTTCTCAGAACTCTCCTCTCCTTCCTTTCCCTAAAAAAACCCCTCCACACAGCATCCCTAAAGATGACATAGGCCATCAGGGAAATTATTTTCCTCAGGGCCTCTCGTGAACTAAATCATTTAAATAGCGAAATAAAACTTACCTATTTCGAAACTCGTTTTTTGGCCGAAACCGAAACCGAAAGTTCAGTCGGACACTAGAAAGCTATATTATTTGCGAGTAATATAGGCTATGTATATTGGTAAGCTCTGGCGTTATGAATTAGCTCTGGCGTTATGAAATTATTTATCATAAGTTTTCTGTTCCTAACAAAATCGAGTTACTGTAAACGTCAGAAGAAAAGCAAAAAAAAACGGTTGCCGTGTAAACGATGTTGGTGTCGTAGTTAATATCTATCTCTAAAAATGAATCGCCGAAATGTGTGTGGGCGCATAACTTCCGAATGATTCACCAAATTGGATAAATCTTTTTTTTTGTATAAAACTACTGGTGAGCTCTGTCATTATGAAATTTGTATAAAAAATGGTAAATTTTCGATCGAAGTGTCAATGGTTATTACGAATAATTTTTAGAAAAAAACTTTAGATTCGCCTTAATCACTATAAAAGGAAACGTTTTGCATCACGGGCGGCGGAAAAAGATGCATTTTAATTTTCAATTGTGTAAAATTAAATTTCACTTCGCGAACCGATACGGCGACAATCGGCCGCCTTATTTCTTAACTAGAAGGTAGATTACATCGAAATATTTTTTAATCTTTTATTGAATTTCAGAAAATGATTGCATCCACACAAGTCACCAAGATCCACCAGCTGCTTTTGGATTAGAATCCTACCTGAGAAACTATGAATATGGGTAACAAAAATATAATGGGAAATTATAATCAGGGTGTGACTGATAGAGTTAGATGTGGGCGATGTATGACCTTTCGTGACATTAGAGCTGGAGTCACCTTAACAGAATGTAATCACTTATATTGCAAAAATTGCATTAAGCGCCTCTTTGAGCACAATAGTCTGGGCTTTTTCAAATGCCTAAACTCTGAAACTGGCAAGACTTCGAGATGTCAAAAATTGGTGACGAGGACCGCAATAAAAGAAATTTATAGTATTGAAGATTATTTTTCACATTTAATTGAATCAATTCCGGGTGAGGAGAAAATATCTGAATATATTCCTTCCATTCAAAATGAGCAATCTACCAACAATCAACATGATTTTATTCAAAATGAACAATCTACCAACGATCGACATGATTCTATCTGTGGAAATGAAGAATCTACAAGCAATAAATATGTTTCTATAGGTCGAAATGAGCAATTGACCAACGATGTACGCGCATCTACCCGTGGAAATGAAGAGTCTACAGGAAATAAATATTATTTTCTTACAGGTCAAAATGAGCAATTGACCGATGACCTACGCGAATCTACCCATGGAAATGAAGAATCTACAAGCAATAAATATGTTTCTATAGATCGAAATGAGCAATTGACCAATGATGTACGCGCATTTACCCGTGGAAATGAAGAGTCTACAGAAAATAAATATTATTTTCCTACAGGTCAAAATGGGCAATTGACCAATGATGTACGCGAATCTGCCCATGGAAATGAAGAGTCTACAAGCAATAAATATTATTTTTCTACAGTTCAAAATAAGCAAATGACCAGCGATGCACGCGAATTTACCTGTGGAAATGAAGAATCTGCAAAAAATAAATGTTATTTTTCTACAGATCCAAATGAGCAATTGACCAGCGATGTACTCGAATCTACTTGTGGAAATGAAGAGTTTATAAGCAATAAATACTATGTTTCGCCAGGTCAAAATGAAAATATTAAAAATGAAGAACCCAGTTTTAATAACGAAAATCAAGAACCTGAGACAAGTGGATCTAATGCTGAAGATGACCAAGTTTTAAAGTACAAAGAACGTGAAGAACCTATGAGTCATGAGCCGAAAAATTATCAAGATGCAACCCAATGTAGAAATCCAGAATGTCAGGTCTGGTTGTTTTATGGTGAAGAACAATATTCAAAACAATTCTTCACCTGTCCAGATTGCAAGCAAAGAAACTGTTTTTTGTGTAAGGTGTGTAAAACATTTCTCTTTTTTTTAATCAAAATAATAATGCCTACTGTTGTGTTGACGTGAATATTTCACAAAGTTTTGTTGTGAATGATTTATTTGATCTTTTGAACAGTATTAAAAAATATATTAAATTTATTTCAACTTTTTAACAGTACTAAAACTACCGAGTTTGATAATCTGACCACATCAATCATCCAGTTGATTGTTCAAACATCTCTGAAAAATCGAAATTTTAGTTGAGTATGCAGTTAAATGTAAAATTGTACCCTCTATCTGGTACAATACTTTTTTTTTTTTTTACAGTTTAGGGAGTGTGGCGAACCCATCGCTCAGGGAGTGGAAACACAAACCTGCAATAGCCATCCCAAGCCAAGGTGTGAGCTACCGTGCTCAGGCTGAATGTCCTGGGGACAGCGTCACGAACGGTGCCTCCGAGAAACAAGGTCGCATCTCGGAGTATTTAGACCTCACTCCAGCACTCAGGGCTCTGCTGGAGTGAACCTTCTGTTTCCCTGGGAACTCGTGGGACAAAAAAAAAATTGGACCATTCGAAAACTAGGGGCCTTTTGGGAACCTAGGAGTGCTGAGGCCACCTTCGTGGATTTCCTTCCTGGGGCCGTAGGAGGAACCAAGAGGAGAAACCGTGGAGAGGTGAGCTTAGACCACCTCCATGAACTCTTCCCTTGTGGGGCCTTCGAGGAACCATGTAGGAGTGAAGAGAAGAAATGAGGCCATCTCTGTGAACTCTTCCTCTGTGGGGCCTTTAGGGAAGTGAGGAGGAGAGATGAAGTTCTCTTCCCTCCTGGCGCCCTTGGGGAGCCAAGGTGGGGTGGACTCTTCCCTTGTGGGGCCTTTAGGGAACCAAGGGGAAGTGGACTCTCCGTCGTGGAGCCTTCGGAGAACTAAGGAGTGGAGAGGAGAGATGAAGCCCTCTTCCGTCATGGGGCCTTCAAGGAACCAAGGAGGAGTGAAGAGGGGAAATGAGACCTGGGAAGACACTTTGTCGAACCAGAAGATATAGCTTCATTTCCAATGACAATTCTGGTGAACTTTATAAAAGGGGCTGGGTTACCGTCAAAGGAATAAGGTAAAATGGGAGATAGGACAATGGATCTATGACCTAAGTGCTCACGGGAACTATATATATGTAAACCGTCTCCGATTATTAAAAAAAAATAGTAAGTACAATACTCACCGAATCGATTATAATGCAGAAAAACTTCTAGTGAAATAAACAAATAATTGAATTATCTGGGTTACTAGTAGGAAATTCCAAAATGTCGTGCTAATGTACAGGACCATTATGTTTCTCGGTTTTATTTTAAAATAATTAAGTATTAAATATAGTAAAACACAAACATACACAAATAATGTTTGATTTATGGTAAGCATTAGAATATTGCTTTCCTCATTAGGAATCTCAAAACTTAGTTCTTCAAACACAGCAAACTAATTTTGTGGCACCATATTAATTCAAATTTAATAAAATACTTTGTGTTTACCACTTTTATTGTTTTTAAAAAAATTATATTTCTTAATCATTGCTTACTTCATCAGGGTTAACTTTATTACTTATGAAACATGTTGGTTTTTTATACAATAAAAGTGGTTAAAATTAAGTATTTTATTAATTTTGAATCCAACTTAGTATTTGGAGATGACTGACTAATCAATTGGACCATTGACATATAGGAAGTAGTTTTAGTTACAGAAGTACTGTTTTAAAAATAAAATAAATCTTGGGACCAGCGAAAAGCGTTCATTTTGTGACAAAGGTGTTGTCAAAACTGTCACCAAATCAACACTCAGTGGTTTGAATGACTTCGGAAACTTTGCTTGCAATAGTCCCAAAATACTTTAAAAAAAACCCATGACTCTCCGCAGAAACGGGCGGTCCGTTTGATAGCTTCCCCGATTACAACTGGTTTGTAATCTTTAGAGCCAGCGTCAGTTGGGAATGCTGTCCGTGTTCAGTGGGTATTTCAATGGAAGATGCTCCGAGGAACTAGCATCTGTGATCCCTTCAGCACCGTTGTGTAATTGGGAAACACGCCAATCGGACGCCCAACATTTGTGTTGCATGAGAACTGGTTTTTTCTACTGTTCGTTCTTAAGATCAAGTTCTTGAGCTCGGCTGTGGAGTGCCTGCTTCTGTGTTTCCTCCGTCCTTTAACATGAACACATCAAGACCCATGTTCACTCCTTCTCCTCAAAAAACCATCCACACAACATCCCCAGAGATGACATAGACTCGGAGAAAAAATTATTTTCCTCAGGGCCTTCTGTGTGTACCTGGTGAAAGTACAACAATTAAAAATAAAAACATATTTTTTTTATGTGAATACCGCACATATATAATGGAAGAGTCCCAATTGTTCCCAACTGTCTTGTGCTAGTGAGGCTATGACATCCCCGATTGGGGTGTGTTGTGAGGCTAAAGGAAGTGGGGAGGGGAAGGAGATGGAGAAGTGGAAGGTGATGGGGAAGTGGAAGGTTGGGAATTATCTGGCCATTCAGATCTTGTCACCAAACACGGCCAAAGCCATCTCAAGCAACATTTGAATTCTGAATGGTGGTCTCACACCAGGCTGATATTGAGAATTTTCTGAAACGTACCGAAAATGTACTACATACATTATCTTGTATATAAAAATCAATATTTGTACACACCAAATCTCTCGTGGTATTCGCTAGCCACCTGCATTAACTACACTGTGTTTAAAACAAATTAGACCGGTTAAATAATGATAATTTAATTGTTTTGCCTTTAATAATGAGCGGCTCTGAGATTTTACGTTTTGCCTCCGCCAGCCGCCTCCTAGTGATAACATTGAAAAATACGACATTACTGATGTTGTCGTAGCTGAAAATATATTTTTTTATTTAAATTTTTTGTATCAAGATTTCTTTCAGTTTGGAGAGGCTTTCAGTAATGTCATATTTTTCAAACTTTTCACTCTAGCTCACTGAAAACTCACGGACTGCCACTGGGCTGGGAAAATAATTGGCTCCATTATAGACCCACAAATGGTAAAACACAATACGATCTAGATGTTGCAATACAATGTGCGATTTTTTCACAGATTAATGTGCACGTGAACCAAATATAAATTGTTTTTAAATTCAATTTTCGAGTCGATACGCCTTGTCTATTTTTTTTATTTGGTCGATGGTTTTTCCCAATGTAGTTAGGTTACCGAAAATTTTACTTTTAATTTATGTCTGACAATGACTTTTCAGGGTCTGCATAATCCAGCAGCTATCAACTGTGCAGAGTACAAAAAAACACTTAAAAATACAAGTGAACATTCGGAAGACCTTCTCAAGAAAATGCTGGAGAACAATGAAGCAATGCTGTGCCCAAACTGTAAAGAAACTTTACTGAAAGATAATGGATGTGACTTTATAACATGCTTTTGGTGCAAGGTGGAATTATGTTGGGTGACGAGGGGTTACCGATGGGGCGCCTCGGGCCCCGGGGACACCTCGGACGGATGTCGCTGCGGCGTGGATGGTATCAAGTGTCACCCCAATTGCCGGGGTTGTCATTAAATTTAATTACGTGTCATATTGTATCGCTGGTGAATAGATCTCCTAGATTTCTTAAATATGTGAAAAGTTTATTACAATCAACTAAGGAGTTTAATTTTATGTATTTAATGTAATATGCAAACATACATCCGGCTTCGGATCTAGGAGGGGACAAACTGGAGCGCCTGCCCCGGGCTGCAGTTTTAGGGGGTGCCAAAATCGTAATTTATGTTGATTGAAAAAAAAACTTTATTCACAAAGCGCCT
Source organism: Limnephilus marmoratus (assembly GCA_917880885.1). Classification (NCBI taxonomy): domain Eukaryota; kingdom Metazoa; phylum Arthropoda; class Insecta; order Trichoptera; family Limnephilidae; genus Limnephilus; species Limnephilus marmoratus. The sequence continues at coordinate 53,744,758 of OU862909.1, read as the reverse complement.
GGCATCCAGCGCTCATTGTTCTATCGATTATTCATTTGATTTTAAAACACCCAGTTGGTTTTTTAACACATCCTAAGTTGATTTATGAATGTATCCTAAGATTTTGAACATATGCGTGTACGTGATGTCTCTGCCGGGGGAATCCCCGTCGCATCTAGAACTAGCGGCTACACGAGCTGATCCGAATAAACCTGAGCGGTCGAACATCAAGCGAAGCAACGATCACTCACCTCACTAGAGGCGGTGCCACTATCAAATCTCTAGCCCGGTTTGAAAAAGTCGTAGATCCGGGGCTGCATACATCTACGTTGGATATCACTATAATTTAATGTACTTGTGTGAGATCAGAACCTACTAATGAAAATGCACATAAATACTTACATTTTCAATATTTCTAGTAACACGAGACATGTTCCTATTTTCACCACAAGGAATATCTTAGTGGAGTGTAACATATTTCTACAAAACAAAATATTTTTTATTATTTAATAAACATTAAACAATGTGGGTTCAGAATCAGAATCAATTCAGTTCAGAATCAACTAAAACTTTTTTCTAGTTAGGAATAGTAATGGACCTGTCTCTTAAAAACAAATTGTTTAACCCATTGGCCTCCGAATTGTTAAAAAATTGTCCTTCACATCTGAATTAATTTTGTACCAAACATTTTAAATCTTTAGTGGTGTACTAAATCTAATATAACTTTTGAACTAGGTACATGTTTAATCTTAAAAATAATAATTTACTTGGGTTTGGAATCAAGGCATGTTAAAAAAATATTTGTGTTTTAAAATATAATTATAATATGATTAAATCTGGATGTAAAAATGTCTTTAAAAAAAAGTTTTTTTTTAATTTTTTTTTATTTCAATTAAGAAAAAATGTACATTGGTCAATCTTATTGGCATAATTTTTTTTTTTTTACGTATATGTATACTTATAACTAAAAAAATAATTTTGTTTGATAGTCCTCGAAGCAATGAGGGACGTAGAGGGCCACTTTGTAAGATTTTCAAGACTCACCATTTTGACCAACTCAATGACTCGGTTCGCTAAGAAAAATTGATTTGTAAATATTTGGTAAAAAATCTTTAGGAAAGTTTTGTTGCCAACACGGCGAAATGAATGCTTACCCTTATACACCCGCAAGGGTCGCGGTGTTTGAGGCCAATGGGTTAAAAAAATATATATACGTAATTATACTTCAATAATATGGGAAAATTATTGTGCCTACTTATAACTAGTTTAACATAATTATTTAAATATGTAAATTTTAAGATTTTTCAGTAAATCCTAAGATTTAGTTAATTACGGGATTTTACAGTAACATATATAATATCCAGGGTAATTAAAAAATGCTGATTTAACATTTTCAAAATAGGTAGAAAGGTACCTTCTTTAACACTCCAATACACGCATGTCATCTCACAGGTGACCAGTTCTGTTTTTTCGTCATAAGTTTGATGAAGGGAGGGGAACCTGGTCCCCCGCCCCAGTATTCCCCAAGCTCGCCTATCTCACTTTTGACATTTTTTTTTATTCACTTTTGACAAATAAGTGAACAGTCATCTGACAGATGACACGCGTGTATTTATGTCTCACTAGGGGGCGCGTGTATTGGAGTGTTAAAAACTGAATAGAATAATTTTTCATCATTTGTGTTTAATTACAATGTAATATGCTTGTAATTTTTTTCATTTAAATAAAAATTTAATTTCTAACTCTAGACCTTCCGTTGTTTTTTTTCCCTGTAAACCGCATCAGTTCCATAATCTATACAGGGTGTAACAGGACATACCCGGGGGATTTTAAGCAGCTGTAACGTATTAATTTTCACGAGTAGGTACTGTTTTGATTAATTTATTTTTATTATTTGTTTTAACAGTTAGTCGACGGTTAAGTTGGCAGCCTCGCGCCGGAAGGAGGGCGGCGGCGGCGAGGGAAGAAACATGGCGGCAGACGTGAATTTGGGTTCCCTGATTTTTGTTTCTTTTAAGGGCCTGCCTTATTTTTTGGATTGACGACGGAGAGTATTATTGGCGATAGCGATGCAGTAGCGTCAAGTTATTATGCCCGTTGGTCTCATATTTGAGATACGGAGGCATTAAAGGAAATGTGCCGGTAATGGTGGTCCGGTTACTGAAGTCAATGTGACTTTTACATTTGGATTTATAAGTAAATAAAATTTATAAGAAAGGAATATTAATCCAAAAATTATACAAAACAAAAACAAAAATTTATAAAACCAAAAAAAATTTTATAAAACTAAAAATTACAAAACAAAAATTTTATCAATACTTTTGGTAGCCATGGAGAGAGGTTGTATATATAAATTAAATCATAATAGAAATAGAAACATAACATTATTCACGAACCATCAGAGAAATATTCTTTTATGGACCTCTTTTATTTGGTAAGTTCCTCTTATATACGAGTCCTGTAATTTCAATACCCGCTACATCCAATTTTTTGCCAAATTGATCTGAGTATGATATCTTGTTCACATTTTTGCGAGGAACGAGAGGAACCTAAAATTGAGTTTCAAAACCTCCCTTTTCACGACTAAAAACCATGTTAAAACTGCGAGTGAGAAACAAAACCTATTTTATCATTTAAGAAGTTACTATCAAAACCTGCTATATCGGAATTCAACCAATCATGAGCAGTTATTTTGCCCAGATGGTGGGTTTAGAAACTACCACAACAGGTCAGTTGAGTTTCAAAATCCTCTATATCGTGAGTAAATCATGAAGTGAGTTTCAAAATCCGCTATATCCATTTTATTTACCGAAATTACTTAAATATTTTCGAATGCAACACTTTTCGAATTTATATTACCTACTCCAATTCATTATGTAAAAAATTAAAATGTAGGAATGTTAAATAAAAACGATGAATATGACAATGGCGTTACCGCGAAAGTGAATTAATTTTAACAAAATTAAAACGTTAAATGCACATTTTTTGCATGTTTTTTGGTCTCCCCCGACATAAATACTCACTTGTCGTAATAATAAAGCTAAATCTAACTGTTTGAATAAAAAATATTCCGTATAACGAGTAAGCGGTTCAATGCATAAATATTAAATTAAGTTGTATCCAAATTTTTTGGTCTGTTGCATATTCGTGTTTTTGTATTATTATTTTAACCACTTATTCAAATAATTCTTTATTTGAAAAAACAATGTATTTGTCACTGAAATTTTAAATATCTATGATTTTTTCATATTCATAAATGTCATTCTTCTTTAATTTTTTATTAGTTGGCTTTTATCTGTCACTCTCCTGTTAATTATTTCCCTCAAGGTATCGCCACAATAAGAGTATTTTGGAAACAAATACTATGATTTTGACAAATAGTAAAGAAAGCTGCACTCTGAAATGTCCACAAATAAAATTGCAGTCTTTAAATATTCTGAATGATATTAATGAGATTTATCAAAAAAAATTATCCACAGCGGAATGTACCAAACCAAAAAATTTTAAGGTAAATTTCTTTGGTAACTAAACTATATTTTTAAGTATCTTCAAGTGTGCGTCATGCAGTTGTGATAAATAAGCTTTCGCCAATAATATATCGCCAAATCTAGACTGTACTAAACCCCTTGACTAATCTGTCCACGCAAGTTATTGATTTATAATATTGAAGATCATTGCATAGGAATAATAAAACAGGAACAGAAAATGCCCATTAGAGGAACCTGCTGTGATTTTTATTTAATGCCTCACAAGTATCATTGTCCGAGGCATTGGGTGATGTCATAAGGCAGAAGGAGGTTGTTTGGGAAGTTGTTTCTCCTTTTACAGATTCAGTTACGACAAAACTAAAAGTTAATACCTACTTAAGAAATCATATTGGCACTGAAATCTCTCACAATGGCAATTCTGGTTGAGTTGTTAAAAGCATTGTCTCGGTAAGACAGACATTTTGGGTATGATTCTCAGTGGCGACTGTTATCTATTTATTTTCTGGGCCTTGTTTTATTTATTTATTATTTAAACGCCCGTACATAGGGCTATTACATACATAATACAAGTGTATCGAACATTTACAAACATTATATATATAGAATAACATACAGTACATACATACGATGCATATTAGTACAACAAATATTTATCATTTTACAAACATATCAGTTACATAAATAACTAATTATTTTTGCTGTACACGTATTGGCAGTTCGGTGAAAACGCACTAGCGGTGAATGATAGGAATAGTTAGTGCTATGATTGTCACTGTGGAAAAGGTGGTGGAGTCGAGTTGATTTAACAGGGACACGAATATTTATAACACTTAACATTTGAGGGCAGTCTATGAGATTGTTCAGTAATTTAAAAAGTATAAGAATGTCATTAATGGTACGCCTGGTAGAAAGTAGTGGTAGGTTTAGATCAGACATTAATGCATTGTAGCGGATTTCAATTACAGGCTGTCTCAATTTGAATTGAATGTATCCAAGAAATTTTCTTTGTACTCTCTCCAAACGGTGTAAGTTACAGGTATAAATCGTTTTGTTTCATGTTTCATTTAGATTTACTAGTATTATCTTTTCCAATAATTCTGGTTATCTTCGTTACTTACTAGTTTCACTTCTACTTGATATTGCGTATGTTGGTCCTAATTTCAAAGCCAACTATCTAGTAGTCAAGACATTTTAGAAACTACTAAGTATCACAAATACACAGTCCGCACTCCGTACAAAGTTAAATGACCGTTTGGGTCAATAGGAAATCTATAAGTAATGTAAAGGCTTATAATCCTGAATAAGAGGGGGGTTCGCGAGAGGAGGGATGGCGGGGAAAGTGAAAAGGGGGAGGGGAAGGAAACACAAGGGAGGGGCAGAGGGGGGTTTTCGAAGGTCTGTCATTAGGTGTCGATGGCTACAGCTGATATTGTCCTAGATTATTTTGACATTGTGTATTTTTTAATGTGTCTACTGCACAAGATTCTCAACTGGAGCCAGTGAGACTATGGTATCCCCAATTGGGTTATGTTGGGAGGCTGAATGTAGTGGGGAGGGGAATAAATTGGTGAAAAGGAAGGTGAGGAAGTACCTGGCTATTCAGATTTTTTTTATTCCAGGATGTGGGGAGGATAGTGCAATCCCACACTTCCCATATAGTTATACATATTTATATATTTACACAGTGGAGAAATAAGAACATAAATAGAAAATTAAAATAAATAAACAAATTATTACGCAGGGCGTGATCTTGAATGCGCTCGGGCCCATCGCTCACTCAGGAGTGGAGCTTGGTGCTGGAAGGCTGCGGTCACCAACGTGTTGTCGGAGGCCATTAGCCGCATCCTGGCTCCAGTGACCCGGTGTCTCATCAGACTGGCGAATCCATGGAGTCCTAATTCTGTGAACATTGTTGAAGCCCTGCTATACCTTCTGAATCCAAATATGATTCTGCACGCATCATTATATTGGATCCGGAGACGTTCCATTGAGCTTACTCGGTATTGACACCGTGTTTCACATGTATACAGGCTAGTGCAGAATGCATTAAATAATGTTTTTTTAACATTATTGCTGCATCGGAAGAATATTCGGGCAATTATATTTGACAAAACACTGATACTTCTCCTCTGTCGTTCAATATCACCATCATCCGAGAGGTCTTCAGTGATGATGTGCCCCAAGTATTTTACATTCGTGGATGTGCTTATGGTTTCCTCGTTAAGTTGTACGGGGAGCATCTTCTCGGGATTTTTTCCATGGTGGAATGTAATTAGCTCCGTTTTCTTGGGGTTGTACATCATGTTGTGGTTAGTTGCGTATTCCTCACAGATTTTTAGTAATATTCTCAACCCCTTGATCGACGGAGCTAGGATAATCATGTCGTCCGCATAGATTTGGTTACCAAACACTGCTAAAGTCATTTCAAGCAATGTTTCTTTTCTTTCTTTTTTTTACGGCCCTAATAAGGGCCTTTTGTTTGACTTGGACGACGATGGTCCGGACGAGGGTCCTCACTTGGAGCTGGTGTACTTGGTGACGGCGTTGGTGCCCTCGGACACGGCTTGCTTGGCCAGCTCTCCAGGAAGGAGCAGCCTGACAGCCGTCTGGATCTCCCTGCTGATTGATGACTGGTGATCGTTGACCTCTTGTTGTAGTGGGCCAGGCGGGAGGCCTCGGCGGCGATGCGCTCGAAAATGTCATTCACGAAGCTGTTCATGATTCTCATCTCCTTGGAGGAGATACCGGTGTCGGGGTGCACCTGCTTCAGCACTTTGTAGATGTAGATTGCGTCTCCTTACTCCTGCGTTTGTTCTTCTTGTCTCCCTTGGAAATGTTCTTCTGGGCCTTGCCCGACTTCGTGGTTGCTTTTCCACTTGTCTTGGGGGCATCTTGATTGCTGCTGCTGGTGCTGTGTGTGAATTCTGAATGGTGATCTTTCACCAGGGCGATACTTTAGAACGTTCCGCAAATATACAAATATATATATTATGATTAATTAATAGATTGTGAAATAACGCAAATTAATCAAATAAAATTTACTTGCGCGCACCGGGATGTGAACCCACTCCCTCTGGATTCGTAGTCAAGAATCATACCCACTCAACCATGGAAGCCGACTTTCCAATGCATACTGAAGTACATAACTTGTTTAGTATATCGACCCATAATCGGCAGAACAGCGTAAACGACATTTTTGTCAAATTACGATTTTTATGGAAAACTGTTCAATGCTGTCTAATACATCAGTGACAAAAATATTGCAGCTCTATCTTATATGCCTGACACTTTATTAGTACCTGTAACTTTTAGCGTAAGCGACTGTGGTCGGTTACGCTGTCTAGGCTGATGGTCGACAATGTTTCAGTTTAGTCGGTTGGCGTCCATCTGGTGACTAGTGCAGATGTGTCGATGGCTAGTAGCATCGGAAACTAAACGGAAATTCTTGAGTTTTTTTTAATTTATTGTTTTGTATTTGAATATTAGTATACCCCAAGTGGTTCGCTACGTTTGGTGATTTAGCAGGGGTGCCCGGGTTCATGGGGTAAGGTTTGTCTAGGTCTTGGAGGCGGATGACCAGGACACACTGAACCCCAGATTCCTACCCACCCCTTAAACCTTTTTCCTTCCCAGAACTCTCCTCTCCTTCCTTTCCTTAAAAAAAACTTCACACAGCATCCCCAAAGATGACATAGGCCCTGAGGGAAATAATTTTCCTCAGGGCCTCCTGTGTGTAGCTCATGTAAAAAAAAAAAAAGGTATAAAAAGTAGTAATGCAAATTATATAATTTATCCCGATTTATCCCAATTATGTCCCAATTAGATTTTCAATCAAGATGCCTGCAGATACAAGTATATCGACTTTGGTTATACGGCCGTATATCCTCTTTGCATACTTACTTGCAAATCATTTTATTTAGTCAACTTTAGGATCAACTGTCATGGAACCATTTTAATTAGTTATTTGTTCACCCATCATGATTGCGTGATAAATATTTCAAAAGTAATTATGTACTCTGAACAGCGTACGCGACATTTCCTAGGGAAAAAATCTGCCAGGGTCATAGGCAAAACAGCGTTACCGCCACTATCTCAACAACTGGAGGCATTCAGATAATTGTGTTATCAGCTTTATATAGGCAGCAACCAAAGATTAATAATCCTAATTAACCAAAATCATTTTTGGAATCAATGAAGAAAGTTATTTAAAAAAAATCTTCTCCCGATCAATTTGCTGTTTGGGGCTTACGCTGTTCTGCCGATTATGGGTCGATATTAGTAGAAAGTAGGTAGGCAAAACATTTGTACATAATTTTTTAACAATATATTTTTCTTTGCCCGTTTTAGCAGCTGATAGATTTGATTCTTAGGAAATGGATTGAAGATCTTCTTAATCAAAATGTACTACTTGTTAGAGCTGTAGAATTTCTTGAAAATGAAGCGACTAAGAAAGTTCAGATGGTTACAAATATTATTAATAATAAACCAAAGGTTGGTCATGAATTGAAAATGTGCAATGCTGTAAATTAATTATAATTATTTTTCATGGGTTTCTTTTTCTGTAATATATTCTGTTCATGATATATTTTCTCAACAGTGCGTATCTTTCTGTTCTCAAACAATGGAAACAAAATGTGTGGACAAATCCACGTAAGTATTCTTTCTTTAATTTTTCCAAAATTGTTTTGAGCTTGCGTGTAAATGAAACATCCGATTCCAAAGTTAATTCTCTTAACAACTTCTCATTTCGTTTACAATTTAATCATTTGACATTTTATGCTAACAATTCTCACCGACAATAAATTAACACTTTGTATACGGGTGTAATATTGACCTTGACACAAGTGAAGCGAGCACATCAGGTTATCGATTCGCAAACAATTTTTTGATTAGTGCAGTCCCAGCAGTAAAATTAAGTCAATTTTCTTTATCCAAAATTTGCAAATAAACCATAATAGCATACACTTCGAAGGTCGAAAAAAATCATGCATGATCATCAACAAACATTAAAAAAAAATTCAAATTGAAACTTCGAAGCGTTAAATCACAAAAATACTGTAAAACTGTCCCCTGCTCAAAAATTCTGTCCCCTGCTGCTTTCGCATAATTGCAAAAAAGAGATCATTGTCTCCCGCTGTACACGCATAAAATTCTAAGGACTTTAATCTTCATTTACCTGCATACAAAGTGTAAATGTGGGTACTTAGGTAATACATATATACATATACATTTTATTTATTTTTAGTGAGGCCATATACGCTGGCGGTACTACTCTTGCCTCAAAATTTTCTCAGGTAGGTACTGCACATATTTTTTTAATGCTTCTCTTGATAGCTTTCACAAATGAAATGTCGGTATACAATTGTATACAATTTTAGGAATTTGAAGATATGAGATGCACTTTAGAAAAAAAACTTTATGATAAACAAAAGGAACTTAATTGCACTAGGAAAATGATTACTCTTCTGACAGAAAAGTGCCAAAATGCTCTATGTCAAGCACAGTTCAAAGATGATATTATCAAAGAAATGAGGAAACAATTAAAGAATGCATCAAATGTATCCAAAGTAAATTCAATTTATATTTCCGTAGATTTATTGAAGCCATTTCTATATAAAACTTAGTTACTTAAAACACTAAATTAGTTTATTATGTTTTTTTAAGTAGGTACTTCTGATTTTTCCTCAAAACCCATTCATAATATTATTTAATAAAACTTTGACTGAATGGTGTGAACATTGACTATTGCTTTACCTTTCAGCAATCCAAGAAATGTGCGTGCAGATGCTAGTGGTAAAATATGCAGTAATACATGTAAAAGAATAATAAATATTTTATTATTTCAAGAATTTAAAAACTGAACTAACTACTTTATCGCGTTATAACCGTCCAACAGTGACAATGCGGAAAGATAAAAAAATAAATAAATACCACTCTTAATTAATATTACTTCTATTTTTTTAGTTTTAGTTTATAGTTATTATGTTATGTTATATTTTTATTAACATTTTTTATGATTTAATATTTAATGTATTTTATAGTGTACATTTTATAGGGTCCCCAATAAAGAGAGTTGATATGTAAAGAAGTTATTTGAAATTATATTTTCTACTTAGGTAGGTATGTGTTTTCCACCATTACGAAATGTTCTTACCTACATAACTAAGTATTTGTTTTTTGAAGATTATTATGCCTAGAGAATAATTATATGAAAATTCCATCAGATTCCAGCCAGCAGTTTAGGTACCAGGACAGTATGTGTTCTGTCTGTACCAATCTATTTTTGTACTGTAAACAAGACTTCATAGAAACTCACAAACTCTATAAATATCTTTGTTCACCCATTATTTTTAACCCAAACATTACTGAAGGTGTATGTTTATTTCATGTTTTACCGTGTATAAGTTGTTGTAGGTACCTACCTAACTAATCTTTGCTAGTTAGAATTTTAGTGCTGAATACTTGTATTATTTCAATAATGTATGTTTTTCAAAAATTGCATAAACAGACCATCAAAAACATGGTAAGAAATAATGTTTGGCTGTGTTAGTTTTAAAATAACTCATTTGATGCATTTGCTTTGTTATAAAATGCATTAACCTACAACTTTCACCTGAATATTTTGGATACTTTTTTGATTACCATTTATTTACACACATACTGTATTTATTGTCCAATCTATTGTCAATTCTAGTTGAAAAATGATGTTGGTTGTAAAGATGATAGCCTAAGCTTAGATCGGAGTGAAATTCTTGATTTAGTTGGCTACACCATTGATTTGCAAGCTGACAGAGATGCTAAATCTATTGAGGTTAGTGTTTTACTTCTCATTGTGAAATATGTACTTATAGGAACCTAATAAATAAAAAGTGGAAAAACTGTTTTCGAAACATATGAAAATGTTGCCTCCCAGATAAAGTTCAACCATCAGCTAGAAAATTAAAACTGTTTGAAGAGTAATTTATTGACCTTTATAAATCTTGTTGAATACTGAAACGGCTCCGCTGCATTTGGCATTTAGTATTAAGGTTAGAAGGTAACTAACCACCATTGGCTTGTTAGCAATAAGCCTGAGGGAGAGCAGGACGGAAGACTGTTGGGAGGGCTAAAGTTAGGTGGCTGGCATGCTTAGAGGCCAGCACCACACCCTTCCTATAAAGTCAGGGGTGACCAGACAACTCAACAATGTACAACTTCAACACCTCCTTTGAAAAGTCATTAAAAGTTATGAAAAAAAATCGGTTGTGGGCTATTTTTCAAAAAAAAATCACAACTTTTAATGACTTTTTCAAAGGGGTGTTGAAATATCACTTTGTTGAGTTGTCGTGGAACCAAATTCGGACACTAGTGGATGAATTTTGTTTCAGTTTCATCACTGTTTCAAAATCCATCGCAGTAAATAAAAAGACATCCTAATGTAAAATGTTAGCTGAAGAAACTATCGGAAAATTAACTTACTAGTATACTTAAAACATCGTCATAGAAGTTTCTGGAAAACCTTATCCAAATCATGAAGTTAAACCATAGAAGTCGCAGAAAACTTATCCAAAGCGTAGTCCCGCTCAACACAGGATTTTCTAGTGAGGACTACGAATATATTTTCTATTTTATACATATACCTAACATGTTTCATATAAAAATGTAAAAAATGATAAATATATAGTTACTAAATAAATAAATAAAATAAATATCACGTCACTACATTCGAGCACCTCTGTCCGTATACCGCAATGACTTTTGAAAAAGTGACAAACATTTGCCATGAAAAAAGTCATCAGTATGCGCCTCACCTAAGAGCCGAAAAAAGGTAGCACCAGAGACTGCGAGGAGAAGACATGTTTGATAGATACAATCGTCTCAGAAACATTTTCGTAAAGACTAGATTAACAATTTTAAAATAGTAATGTTTGCACAGGTCATCAATCAAGCCATTTTTAAAATATTTTCTAGGTTGCTAAATATGAACAGAAAATACAATCCATGAAATTTGACTTTGATGTCTTAGAGGGACTTTATAAAAACTGCTATCAAGAGGTAAATAAAAATATTTAAGTAAGAGTAAAAATATTTTCAAAGTGAAAGAATATTATTGTGCATCCGGGTGTATTTTGACCTTTAATATTTGTCATTTTGCAGATGATTAAACAAGAGAAAACAATAAATATCCTTCGACAAAGCTACCTTGATTATAGCGTGGAAAGATTCGGCATGAAATTGGATAAAACAATTCTTGAATCAGCGTTGAAAGAACGTGATGAATCCCTGGCAAGTTGTAAAGTTAGTTTTCTTGTTGTAAACAATTTTTTGGCTCCTGTTTTCAGAAATTACTAAAATACTATTCCATATTCATTTTATGAATATAAAATTCGTTTGTTCTTCTTTTAGGACATTTTTGCTGATTTAGACACAATGAAAAGTGAATTAAAGGAATTTTCTAAATCAACCGTCAATTCGGTAAGGAGGAGCTTATTACTTATAGATATAAGATAACATTTTATCTCAAATATTGATAAACAAATAAATGATAATAAAAAAAATAATGCTTTTAGGATGTACACAATGAAGTGAGATATATTACATCCCAGTTACATAATCTTCAACATGTATTGGTAAGAATAACATTTAAACACACAAATCAATATATATACAAGTAATGGTCGTTGTTAATTTGGGAGGTGGATATGGGTACCATTTATTGGATAACCAAGACCTCTGTTATAGGTCACCCTAAGTGGTTCGCTACGTTTGGTGACTTAGCAGGGTTGCCCGGGTTCATGGGGTGAGGTTTTTCCGAGTCTTGGCTGCGGATGCGTCTGCCCACCAGCTGCGTGGCAGGCCGGATTGGGAGAGAATGGTTGAGGGACCCCCTTTGAAGTTTCAAGCTGTACTCTCTCGGAACATCTGACACACTGACCCCCAGATTCCTACCAACCCCTCATACCCTTTTCCTTCCCAAAACTTCCTCTCCTGAAAAGACCCTCCACACAGCATCCCCAAGGATGACATAGGTCCTGAGGGGAATTATTTTCCTGTGCGGAGCTCTTGTAAAAAAAAAAGAAAACACCATGAATCTGTAAAATTTATGATTTCAAAGTGAAAATTGACATTTGTGTGTAATCACTTTAGGAATGCCAAGAGCCACTGTTTTCTCACCAAAATTTACAACCAGAAGCAAATGAGTCATTTGAAAAAAATAAAATGCATCTGAAAAATAACATTCGGCGTCTGAGATCAAAATTAAAACATCAAAAAGGTAAGTCCCTAATATTATTTTGGATAATTGTTCAATGAAATTCTTCGTACTAAAATTAAAATATATTCAGATATCGTTCCTTTAAATTTTAATTTTAACTTTTCTTATTTTTTTTTTTTTAATCTATATTTTCCCTTCAACCAAATAAAGAATAGACAGGGCATATCAGCCTGAAAATTGACTCCTAAACCGATTTCAATTTGGTTCACATGCACATTTAAGAAAAAGTGCATGCATTCTATCGTAGTATTTAGATTACACTGAGCATTGTGTTTTACCTTTTGTTGATCTATAGAGTCGATTAATCTCCAGCGAGTTAATTTTTTTCAACCACAAAATAACCCATTTCCAAATAATCAGCTTCCTGAATACATAAACGTATATGTACATTGTACACCTTACAGATAGTTTGAGGACAGCGTATTAACAAATGTAAAAAGTATTACATTTATTGCAAGCAAAGTTTCTGATATCATTCTATCCACTGTCAATAGGTTATGAATTCAAATTACCATAACACTTTTGTCACAAAATCAACACTCTTCGCTGGTTTCGCATGACTTTAGAAGCTTGTACAACAAGTTTACTTCAAGTTGTGTTGTTAAGTTCATCTCCTTATCTTGTGACATGGTGCTGTCCAGGATTCCCATTGGCTGACAAATGAACGATATACATTATGGAATTTGAGCGATATCCGTGTGCTTTGTTTTATATTGTAGAGAAAGTGCATTTAGATCATCTGGGCCAGTGGTTTTCAAAGTGGGTGTTGCGACCCCACGGAAGGGGGGGGGGGGTTGTGGAGTGAACCGCGAGTGATCAATAAATAAAATTAGAAAAAAAAATGAATGCATAACTTTATTATAACAACCAATCAATGGATATAATTTTACAGAAGTAGGTCACAATAGAAATAAAAATTGTAACCATGAAATACGATTAATACCACAATTGTACTTGTTTTTCTTTAACTAATTTATAGAACCTTGGCTCTGTGTTCGAGGCACAGAGTATGAGGTAATCTTCCGACTTCAGTTTTTGCCATATTTCGTTTTTATCGCAACCATGGAAGATAAGTGCAATTTTGCAAAGTCTGATATTTATAAGAAGTACAGTAGAGCCTCACTAATATGGACCCCCGTTACTTCAGTGTACGCTGTAATCCGGACAGGCGAGAGGATCGCACGGGGGGACGTTCGCAGGGGGAAAGCGGTAGGTGATCATGGAAGGATTTGCATCCTGGATTTTTCACTGATGATAACTTTGAACCAGAAGATGATGTGCCTTTAGCCGAGCTTTTTAATAGGTTGAGGGAGCCCAATGATCCTCAAATAAGTGAGGCAGAAGCTCAAGAATGGCTGCTGGTGGTGCGGACACAGAGTTACAAAATTATGAAGTGTTAACTGATGAGGAGATTGTGCAAGCGGCAATCTGTGAGGACGACGAGCAAGATGACGATAACAGTGTTGAAGTTGTCGCCTCCAAAAACATTGGAAATTCAGAGGCACTGGAAGCTTTAAACACTGCTTTGAAATGGGCTGCAGATAACGAATTTATAGCCATGAAGCTATGTTTTTCTGTCAACTTCGAAACCGTGCTTTTAAAATGAAGTGCCAAAATTATAAGCAGAAGTATTTACAGACTTTTCAAGAAGAATTAACTTTCAGTTTTTTTTTATTTCATGTGAAGTGCGCAAATTTCTTACGTGTTTGAATTTTTTTATAAATACATTTGTACATACATACGTATTCTTGTCTAAATTGACTTTAAATTTTTACTTAAATAAATGAAACCCAAGTTAAAAATTTGTTTTATTCCTATTAAAATATTATATTAAATATAATCCGGACACCTCGATAATTCGGAAGGGGTCTTGGTTTTCACCATCTGGATTAGCGAGGCCCTGCTGTACACACAAAATGGCTGGGGAGTCACGTGTAGGTGAATTTTATTTTTTTACTAAAAGGGGGTTGCTCCTTTAAAAAGTTTGTAAACGACTTATCTAGGCTTTCGAAGCGAGACAGCGGAATTAAATGAGGAGTTATATTAACGAAATTACTCATAGCTGGTGTTACTTTTGGATTAAAATTAGGTATCAGAGGCCAATCTTTTTTTCCATATGGTTTGCATAACCAAAAAATGTTTTTATAATATTTTTTATTTTACTTAAATGCCCTACCTTATTAAAATATATTATTATGAAATTTCATTATTATTTTAGGTAAATATTTTTTTTATTATTTTAAACTTGTAACTAAAGAGCGTGAACAAACCTTGTCATTTATTATACTCCTTTGAGACTTTTTCATTAGAACGACAAAGTTTGTTCATACTCCCCAAGAGTTTATAAAGTTAGTTTTATCCTGAATTACTATATTATGTATCTGAGGTCTATTACCAAGCATATTACCCATATTAGTTTACAGATATTTTTTTCTATAAAATAATAAAACTGATGTTTTACAGGTATAATAAAATTGAATCAAACCAGAACACAAAAATTAAAAAAACTCTTCATGGTTCAAAAGAAAACAGTTGAAGAATTTTCTGCAGAAAACATAATGTACAAAGAAAAGGTAACTTATTATATAGGAGTTTCTTAATTTTATTGCCTTACCGAGGCTAAGCAATGTAATAAATTCTGTATCGTTGAATAAGGTCATACCATTAGCCAGATCCCCAGATTTGTATTTAACTTCTTCCCATCTAATCTTTACAGAATAATCTGCTTGAAAGTGAACTATCCTTGGCCACAAATCAACTGCTATCAATGAATGTTCTACTAAGCGAGTGGAATGATAAATATGTGACTTTATCCACACAGCTGGAATGTCTTCAAAATGCAAACAGCGATAAAGAAAACCAAATTAAGTAAGATAACCAAGATATACCCACTCGTAAACATCAATAAATTTTCTAATGAAAATAGCCTAAATTTGTGTTTTTACTATTACAGATTAAAACAAGATACTCTTCTTTGGTTGGAGTTTGAACTGAATGAATCGGCAAGAAAGGGTTCGGATATTTGCTGTGAATCCAAGCAAATTTTCATAGGGATGAAAAAGTGGCTTTACCTCATAAAAAAGGAAAGAAGGTTTGTTTAAGAATTATTTTCAAGTCAATTTATTCTTGTTTGCACATAAACTTAAAATAATATAAGACTATATCTTACAATTTTTCTACAACAGTTACCGATAAAAATTTTGAAATTATTTTTCTTTTTCTTTTAGAAACCTGATATTTAAAATAAAAGATCTTCAAACCATCAACAGAATATTGATTCTGCAACAGAAAACATCTTCGTCAGATAAAGATTATGGTCTACAGTCAGCATGGCAATAATAGATAATCCTAATTTGTCAAATTTTTGGAAGGATTTAAAAATAAAATAAAGTGATTACTGTTTTCCATTTTCCAAACCAATAATGCATTTAATGATTGAATCAGCTTCGAATATGCAGCAGATTTAAAATGCTTTAAAGTAATTTATCGGTTCAGTTAATTTATCTTTAGTTTCATTAGCCATTAGTCATTTCTTACTTATAATTATAATCATCAATGAAATCAAGGCAATACTGCAATTATAAAATTGTAACGTCATTAGGTTTTATACCTAAATCAAAAAGAGTAGTGAGATGACAATATTGTATAGAGCATGGTTGCCATAGAGCGAGGTAGTGAAAACGCATAGAATAAAGAAGAACACATGAAATGCAATGCGGTCGTGTTTCGTGATCCAAAAGTCAGATGATTTTTTGTTTAAATTTCAAATTCAGAAATGCGTTTCATGGTCATTAGGAAGTTTTCGTAACAATCAATTGGAATGGTGATGTTCAAAGAGAGACAGAGCGCAAGCTAAAATGACTAGAAGTCAGTGGTGACACAGGTTTTCATTCAAATCTACATGAAAGGATTTATTCAGTGTGAAAATGGGTAATATTGAGATGAGAATGTGAATAGCCGATATTTTTTTATGTGGATGGTTACCAGAGCCGACCCTGATCAAACGGTGCCTGGGCTGGTAAAAAGCCTCAGTGGCTGTATTAGGTGTCAGGCATTACAGCTCCTTGGTGCCTTGGCAAGTCGGTGCTCGAAACGGAGTGCTCCACCTATTGAACCTGCACAGGACCAGCCCCGATTTTTAGGAATAATCTGTACTTTTTACACAAGTGTTTTCAAATAAATTTAATGTTTTAAAAACCTTTGTTTTATTCAAGTTTCAATTGATCAACCTTTATATTTATCTGGTAAGTTGTGTTGATAAACATATCAATTAAAGGTAAGTTACGAAAATACAGTTTTTGGAAAAATATAGATATTTTATAGCAGTCCATAGGATCCCATGATTCCTTTGATTTTAAATCAACCTGTAAATTTGTAAAGCATGAATACAAAGTTTCGTTTTAATTATTAAATATTATGTTATGACTTTCCTCACGAACAACTATCATAATAAACTAGGTTAGGTTAGGATTGTTTGCCTTCTTAACCCTCGACCCGTCGCGTTGTGTCTTTAAAAGCTTACGTGTTACAGAAATGCTAATTATGTACATTTTAAATGTTCCCACTGATTTCTTACTTTAGGTAGTTCCCTAAAAGGGACATACTTGACGCTAGCGCCGCCGACATTCAGTCTGCGCATGTGCGCTGTGAGATACAGACATGTGTTTCAACGTGGGGCTCATCAAAATACAATGAAAAAACAAGTTTATATGTTTTTTCATTGTATTTTGATGATTTCTTTTTTATAATAATAATAAATCTGTATCGATCTCAAATAGTTATAAGATTGATGGAAATTGTTTAGATTTTATTAAAAAGTTTTCTATTAAAATAAGTATGACTTAAATTATAAAAAATTTCCTTGTTGATTTTTAAGCTTTAAATTAAAAATAAATATCTAATATTTAATTTTTTTTTAAATATCAATGCAGCCCCTATCATCTGACTACAATCAGTTAAAATAATGCATTAAACGTATGCTATAACAATTTAACCATATTTATTTTTGGTGTCCTTGGCGTCCCAGGCGCGACTCCTCGCGTTATAAAAAAGGCGCGACAGGCGGAGGGTTAAGGTATCATTATGATAGTCGCTTGCTTATGGAGATTATGATAGCCGCCTGCTTATGGAGATTAAGGACTATGATCTTCTTTTGCATAATATTTCATTTTAATACATGGTCCGACTTCGTGGACATGAAATAAATAAATTGATAAGAACAAACAACTAGGTGCCTATGATGTTTCTTGATGTTATTTTATATATTATCACTTATTTACATACCATCAGACATTGTTTCAAAATTAATTTCTCAAACCTCGCATAAACGTTTTCTACAGAGTTCCACGATTTCATAAGATAGTAAACATGGGTTACAATAAATATTGCAATAATCGTGGATATTTTTTCCCGGGATAACTTTAAACATTCACAGAAATTATTTATTTTATTTATTATGATAGAAAGTATGTCAGCTTCAGGACATGAATTTATTTTTTCCAAAAATTCTTTTGAAATCAGGTCCTGAATTTTGACTTTCCTAATTTCTGAAATAAAACATGACGGGTTTCAAAATAAATTGATAAAATAGATTTTTTTTATTTGAGATATTTTTTTTTTATTTTAATATGTTACAAACTCACCGCTGAGGAAAATTAAATGCTGATTGAAATTAGCTTTGACTAAAAATGTTATTTCATCAAATGAAAGCAACTCATCCATCGTAAGTAAATTCCCAGAAAACTTATTGTAAAATCAGAAATCCCACAGCTGTCTTTTCGAATCGAATCAATGACAAATTGACAATGCAAATTGATGACATTGTTTCCATTCTCGATTCAAATATTTCAATGGACTACCTACCCCTACCTACTTTAAATTATGTGGAATGTGGGGTTTTTATATCATATTTTAAAAATCTTTATTTCTTTTAGGGAGTATTCGTAATACTTATGTATTCAAAATAACTGATAAAATAGCTACATGCAGGCGTAGATAATGACACGCTAAAATATCGGGGCTAAATGTTCAATTTGAAAAAAAATCGTGCATATAGCGATAATAAATAGGAAAAGTGAAAGGGTTTTACTGTTTATTTAAAAAAATACATAATTAGGAATATACAACATCACGATAGAAATTTTCTCCGTAATAAATATGAAATTTGTTAATATTTTTTGTAGTTAGGTAGGTACCTCTTTGAAGTTTAGTAAATTATTGTTTTAGATAAGACTCCTAATTAGATCCCCAATCAAAGCTTACGCTATCGAGTTAGAAGATAGAAATTTAATTCGTTTGAATGATATTATTTGCCCAAATTTAACTCCATATCAAATACTGACGGTTCCAGTTTAGTATCTTCTGCTGCTCTCTCTTCCTTTTCACTTTTCCCAGTGTGACTGTGATGTGGCTTCCGTGAGACTAGACACATTTGACTGACGCCTGTGAGTTGAGTACTGTCGCCGGGACTCTAGCCACTCGAACTCTTCCATGTTCATTCTTTGGTGTTTCTCCCATATTTGCTGTGATCTTTTTGGTCCCTGTCATTCGTGAACGGTTCATATTTTATTATTGATGATATTGTTGACCGAAATAATATCATTTGGATATATATCACCCAATTTAAAGCTGAAACAAGCGGTCAGCTTAACAATTTAAAGGTAGGTTAAACCTTCATTTTATTATTGCTAGTAATAGTATAAATGCGTCACAATGGGTTGATTAATCCCGCGACTTATTTATTTTACATTACGCTACGCTTAATTCATGTCGGGCCTTCAGCAGTAACAATGGACGGATTCGAAATCTGTCAAATATGCCAGCTGATCGAACTTTATTTATATTGAAAGTCGGTATATGAAATTAATTTATCTCAATTTATTGTTATCTAATTATTTAAAGAGATATCTAATTCTGGTATTTTTGTGGTCTCATAAACGCCCTAATCTCGTTGCATCCAATTAACTTCGAACAAACGACACCAAAATGTGCTGATCCCTTCAAATATGTAGCTACTACTTGTTAAATGACAAATCATCTTTTGACCTATTTGAACCTGCATATTTGTGTAGAAATTTGCTCAATTGAAAAGGATGTTTATACTGAATGTTCGCAATAAGCTTTTCCTTGTTCTTTCTCAGAAATGGCTAACAGAGGAGGAAGTGCTCAGAGGCCCAATGGTGCTCCCCAAGGCAAGATATGTCAGTTTAAATTGGTTCTCCTGGGAGAGTCGGCTGTAGGCAAGTCTTCACTAGTGCTGAGGTTTGTGAAGGGACAGTTTCACGAGTACCAGGAGAGCACTATAGGTGCCGCTTTCCTCACACAGACTGTCTGCCTGGATGATACTAATGTTAAATTTGAAATTTGGGATACAGCCGGACAAGAAAGGTAAAATTCATGTTTATATTTGGTTAAATTCATTGTTATTGTTCATAGGAATTTCACCTAAAAATATCCCACAATATTTCTGACATTTGAATACTAATACAAGTATGTTTTATCAGCTTTGTTTACTTCTTAAAATCTTCCACCAATACATTTGTATTTACATAATAATAAAGATTATATTATATTACCATGGTGACTCACCTCCTCACATACATTTGAATTAACTCAAATGTCAAATGATTTGAAGAAATCAAGACAAGATTAAATACAATCATATTATGATAACAACACTTGCAAAGATTATTTTGCTGTGGTTATTTTTATATCCGTGTGTTTAGAGTGAGTGTATCAGTCTATGTTATGCAGTCGGTGCTACCATTACTGTGTTAACACCTTCCAACATGCGAAAACCTCTACAGTAACAGTACAGCAAGGATTTTCTACAATTCTTTTTTAAATGTAATCTATACTTGTGCAATATTGATTGAGTGTCAATATTATATAAGTATAAGTTTTCTGATCGTTAAACCTTACAAATGGAATGGAAAAAACCTGTCAAACCTGCAGCATCTAAACCAAACTAATGTTATTGATTCATTTTCCTGAAAAATTTTTATGGAAATATTTTATTGCGGCCACAAATTCAGGTTTTAGTTAGTGACAAAATAAATAAATAAGTATCTTAATCTTGTTTTGTGATGTAATATTTGCATATTTATTTTGCAGATATTTTTTTCGTAGACATTATTTAATAAATATTTTGTGTTTTACTAACTTCATTTCACACCAACATGTGCTAAGTATGCAAAAATGAAATCATAATATGCATGTTCATTATTTTGCCGCCTTAAATTTAAAAAAACCAGGTTATGTTAGCTCTCTTAGTTAAATTATGAAGGACGCAAAAATAAAATGATTTTTTATGAAATATGCATTCTATATTACGTTAGAAATGTGGTAAAATTTAAAAATAAAAATTTGTTTTTGAAAATAAATTATCGTCTTTTTGTGAGGACTCGTTATCACTTACGGCAGTGAAAAATAAAATTTTGGAAGCAAACATCATATATTTAAAAAAAAAAAACGTTTTTATTACTATGAATGATTTTATTTTTATTAGAACAAAATATTTATTTATTAATAAGTAAAAAATAAAAACAAAGCAAACAATTCTCCAACATGCGATGTTAGAACAAACTTGTGATGTTGGTAATCAGAGGCAGTACCAGGGGTCCAGAAGTGGAAGGTCATTTAAAAAAAAATTTGCAACTAATATTTATTTGATATTGTGAAGTACTGTAATAGTATCTATATTCATTGGTGGGTACCTCACGAATTTGAGAGTTAAATTACTTACAATTATTATAGTAAATTATTTCATGCGAAAGGCGTGCAAAATGCAAAACCAACCTATATTTATCAAACCATCTCTTTCAATAACCTACCATAGTAATGCCGGTCGGAAAAATGATTTTGTTACTAAATTACCTGTTCCCTGATATAGATATTTTTCAATTAAATATTAAAAAATTCAAAAACGCTACTATTACTTAATAAAATAAAATGTATATTTATTATTGGTTGTGTATAACTGTAAATGTGCATTTAAAACAAAATAAATAAATGTCTGTCATCACACTGTCTCCCTCACGGCAATGACCTAAGCGGCCCAAGTTATCTTTAAAATACGAAATCATTTTTACTAGACAACATAGTGCTATCTCTTTTATTGTATCGTGCATATAGAGGCAGAAGATATAATATTGGGACATTTAATAAATTGACCCAGCCAATCATAGGTGTGTGGGAAAGGAAGCTTCCATTTGAGATGTTAGATGTCACTACTTGCAATAAGATAGCAATCTTGCAGTCCATTTTCAAATAAATTAAAATAATACCAGTTGTTTTGATCTGTACGATTTTTTTATTATTATTTATTTAATACAAGAAAAGACATTTTTAAATACAAGTTTAATGTAGTCCCACAAAGCTGTCACACATGACGGCTTGTCTGTAGGTTCTACAAAATAATATATAAATATATTTTTTAAAATTTTTAATACATGTACAATATAATATTATATATAAAATAATACATCTTAATGTACCTACCTATGTATAAATTATTTAGGCAGGTATGTTGAGATGTTCAGAGATACATTGATTCGTCACTTATAAGCCAACTTTTAGTGTTTATGGGGCAGGGTCTCTCATTATTCAGAGGTTTAAAAAATTTGCTGAATTTTTTAACATCTCTGGTATTAAGTAATTAAGCGTTTGGCTTCCTTACTTATTTGTTACTCTTGGAGTAATGAGGCCCTTATTTTCAGTAAATCTTGTGGTGTGATTATGCACCAGTTGCTTTTTGTACTTTCTTTCTCCCTCATTATCCATTATAATAATGTACCAAAGAAGACCCTTTATTGGAAGTAGCCCCTCTGAATCATACAATAGTTTTAAATTACTTCTTTGTTTGTAAATATTCGGTGGTGCAGTTTTTTTTATTGTAGTAATTTGTAAATTTTGTATGTATTTAATATAAATATTGCTTGTGTGCCCCCAAGTTCATATTCCATATCTAAGATAGTTTAAAATAACAAATTAGTAGCTATTCCCAAGTGAGGCCAAATCTCCTGAGAGGGTGAAAACAGTTTCTTTTTTGTTTAAAACTGACTGCATACTTCAATCGTCCAGTTGATTAGTCAGATATCTCTACCTACTAAGTTTTGAGATAATGTAGAAAGCAATAATCGAATGCTCACCATAAATCAAATACTATTTACATGTTGTCGCCTCAGTTCTTATTTGTCTTATGTGTCTGTATTGCATATTAAAAATGCTATAAAATATCACCGTAAAGCATTATGGTCCGGTACATTAGTAAGACATTTTGAAATTTCCTATTAGTAACCCAGAAAACATAAATTTTTGGTTTTCTATTTTGTTGCAAGTTTTTCCAGATTATAATTGATTTGGTGGTGTCTATGAGTAATTTGAGTATTGTACCAGATAGAGGGACACTTTTACATTGCATCTCAAATCAAATTACAATTTTTCAGAGATGTCTGACTAATCAACTAGACGATGGACTTATTGACATTACAGCTGTTTAATTTCATTGCATTATATTACATTATTCCGGACACAGCAGACGTAAAATAAATAAGTACCAATATTTTAATATGTATTGATCAAAGAAATGGGTATTACGCTTTATAAATAACACAATGTGGTTTCCTCTGTTGACATTTGAACATTGTCTCGGCATTTTCTTTCCCTCACTTAAATGGCTTCCATTTGTTTTCAGGTATCACAGTTTAGCACCGATGTACTATAGAGGGGCGCAGGCAGCTATTGTAGTATATGATATCACTAATCAAGTAAGTTCACTCATTGAAAATTAATGATAAATTTTATTTGAAACAGGTGGGTACAAATAATATACTTAATTTTAAGTCTTTAAAAAATGTTTGATATTTGTAAAACAGTGATAAATTTTCACATAAATTATATTATTTATTTTTAACCCCCGTCGCAAAACGGACGGGTGTTATAAGTTTCTTAGCTAAATGTTTCCGATCGCGGACGGTGGCAGCGAACCGGTTAATGTACAGATTGACGTGCATTAAATATTCTTATATTTAATATTAATGTCTTGTTATTTTGCCAATAACGGCCAGGATACAGATTTAATACAATTTAATCAATTTGGGAGGCGGTTGTGGGTACCGCCGCCCCGGAAACCATTTATTGGATAACCAACACCTCTGCCAGAGATTATCCCAAGTGGTTTGCTATGTTTGGTGACTTAGCAGGGGTGCCCGGATTCATGGGGTGAAGTTGTCCGGGTCTAGTAGTGGATGCGTCTGCCCACCAGCTGCCTGGTATGCCGGATCAGGAGAGAATGGTTGGGGAGTCCCTTTGACTTCTACAGCCGTACTCTCTCAAAACATCGCCTTGCACTGCAGTGGGAGGGATGGATTCCTACTCACCCCTCGTACCCTTTCCTTCCCAGAACTTCCTCTCCTTTCTTCCCTAAAAAGACCCTCCACACAGCATCCCCAAAGATGTCATAGGCCTTGAGGGGAATTATTTTCCTCAGGGCCTCTTGTGTGGAACTCTCTCTCTCTGGTTTCAATCCTGGGATTGGTTTGCAGCAATTTCCTCTATTCTTCTCTTCCATTCTTCCCTGTCTTGTGTGGCCTTTTGAAGTCTGCATATGATGAGCAGCACACGTCCATCAGCATTTGGGTACTCTCAGCGTGGGCGTACCCTAGAGTTTGTCCCCTCGATCATACCCTCCATTATGGCATGCAAGAGGCCTTCTTGTCGTATTACATGGCCGATCCATCTTGCATGCCTTTCGGACAAGGTCCTGAGCAGGTGCCTTCCTCCTTCGATTCTTTGGAGAACCTCCTCATTTGTAATGTGGTCTCCAGGAAATTCCTTATAGTCTTCTATAGGACCACATCTCAAAAGCCTCTAGTCTCCGTTTATCTCTTTCGGATAGGCACCATGTTTCGCAGCCGTACATCAAGATACTCCAAAGATAGGTCTTGATGAGGAGTATTCTCAGTTTTAGGTCTATATTATTCGATTCTGTTATTTTCGACCTTTTATTGAATGCAAGCCTAGCCTGGTGTATACGGCTGTCGACCTCGCTCTTAGACCGACCGTCCCATGTTATTTTGCTCCCGAGGTATACAAACTCCTTGGTGTTCTTTAGTGGAACTCCTTACATCTCTACTCTCATCTGATGTTGCGTTCGGCCTATGGCTACAGCAGCTTTGTTTTGTCTTTATTTATCTTGTGAAACTAACTTGTATAAAAAAATACAAAACAATTACATAATACAAACGTAGTCCCTCTCTAAACACGAGAATTTCTCAATTAGGGAGGTATTGTTACCACTAATATTATATATTATATACATTGGTTAATTATATATTATATGTATTGGTTAATAAAAAATAAAAATAAAATAAAAAACAAAATACATACATAAAACAAAATATTATTTAACCCTCAGCTACATGCGCCATTTGGAGTGATGTTAGTACATGTGCGCGATCCTCCGTACTGTACTTTGTTTTTGACCATTTCTCACTGACAACACATTCTTAAATATTATTCACCATCAAAATTCTCAAAACTAGTTGTTAGTGGCTCCAAATGAGCTCCAGAGTAAACAAAAATGTTGAACAATACCCATTCAAAGTGCATGATCCTGCTTACAACATGAACACACTCACGGCACTTTGTACCGTACTCGGAACTTTCCCATTTTGACACTCGATGACAGCCTGCCAGTTGATTGATTGATTTTTAACCTGCATCACTTGCCACCTGTGGTGTGAATATTGAACTACGAATACTCCTGGCGATACTGGTGATTCGGCTAGCAAGGTTTGCAGAAAATTCTTTTAACAAGGTTAGCTCAGCAAGGGGGTACAGAGGTGATTGGCTAAAAATTTGTGACGTAGCTTGCAGTACATGTTCCAAAGGGAGATTTGACTTAACTGAAATGCAAGTGACTGTGTTTTACTTCAAGCTACGTCACGCGTTTGAAATTTCGAAAGCGGCCTGACGAGTTTTTTTTCGAAAAAGGCTTGCACGAGCTAAAATTGTTGAAAGCATTTTCTACGAACCTTGTCCAAGCTTGCATTTACTACGCTATTTAAAATTTAGAACAAAACTGGCACACAGTACCTTGCCACGTTTAGCTATGGACTATGAACAGTTTTTTTTCTTTTTTTTAAGTAGTTTGTTTATATTATTCTATGATATTATTTTATGACTAGCAGTTTTTACTACTACTACTGCTCCGCAGGTTTTTACTACTAGACCCTGCGGGCGGCTTTTGGTTCGGCTTCGCTCAGTTAGTGTTGGTGACCATGGTTCCAAAAATAGCCCGTTCCTCGGATCCACTGTCATCCAGTATTAGCTAGTCACCGGGACGGGCAATGATGTCATGTAATATATAGCCGCTTGATACAATTAAGTACTACTATCACTCTTTCAAGGGAAAACAGAGTACCGAATCTAAGCAAAATTTTTATATAAATCAGGTTGTTGGAATTATTCGTGTGCGAGACGCAAATGAAAGTGGCACTACCTAAATGCGAGTTTTGTAATTTATCTGTGTACTAATATAACGTCAAAAAAACGAGAAAATCCAAGAAGAGACGAGAAGATACAAAAAAAGCCGAAGAGGCAAGAAGAAGGAGAAAAAATTAACGCTCAATCCATTCCTTTATTCCTGCTTGTTTAATGATAGATGGCAACACTTCCGTTAGTATCTATTTGTGAATAGCGTGGGTATGTAGACGCAAGGGTATTAATACTGTTTGATGATAGATGGCAGCACTTCCCTTTGTATCTATTTGTGAATAGCGTATGTATGCAGACGCTAGGGTATTTATACTGTTTGATGATATATGTGACTGTTAGAAGACATGCTTTAGATTTTATCTATTTTTGTACAAATAATGGTTTTTTGTCAGCTGTCATTCTTTGGATCGACACATAATAATATGGTGTAAGGATAATATATTATAGTTTTATAAATTGTCATATTAACCACTTGTGATATCGCTTGCATTGCTACTGGCAATATGAAATTTTATTCGTTGAAAGTCAGCCTTGCCTACCGGCATGGTAAAAGTGTACTTTCTTGATGTGGGATTGTGTATCTTAAAAATACTCTTAGCATATACTAAAATATTTTATTTGCTTGGCAAGGAAAGGAAATAATTTATCCCGATATTATTTCTATCCTGATGTTTTGACTTGCTAACATTTTTTTTTTAAAGAAAGACAAACATTCCCGGGTTACGAATAACCCAACAATGTTTGAAAATCCCTTACTACCACCACAGAAAGCCGAAAATGTTGCTTGTGTTGTGATGGAGGACTTAGCCAGCCGAAGAATTGAACGTGCGACGCCCGGATGGGATCCAGTCATATATTGTATCGTTGTACAAGTGCGTTATCGACCTTTTCTTTTTTGAAATTACTGTATTTATTTAAGTTTTTTATTCAGGACACTTATTTAGCGTTACGAAAAATAATAAAACAATGAAAATATCTTTAGATTTCTTATTAATTAAACTTTTGCATATAAAATGGAGGAGAAAAAATAACTTTCCTGAATATATGTAGCTATTCTGAGGAAACTACTAACTTATTTTTTTCACATTGACCACACAGGAGGCCCTGAGGAAAATAATTTCCCTCAGGGCCTGTGTCATCTTCGGTGATGCCGGATGGAGGGAAGGGAGGAAGTTCTGGAAAGAAAGGGGGGTGGGTAGGAATCTGATATCATTGTGTCCAGGTCATCCACTGCAAAGACCTAGACAGACCTCACTCCATGAACTGGACATCCCTGCTGAGTCACCAAACGTAGCAAACCACTTGGGGTGACCAAGGCTTAGGTGTTGGTTATCCGAAAAATGGTTCCCGGGGCGGCGGTACCCATACCCACCTGCCAAATAAAAAAGTATAAAACTTATGATGGATATATGCATATTTTAGGGGAAGTACTTAACCTTTGGAGTGCCAGTAAATTTTTAATTTGGTCGCAATTGCATCGGCTGAGTCTATTTTCGTAACAACTTACTTGTTTTTTTTATTTTTACAAAATTATGTTTTTGTAAATTCTACCGTCTTAGCAGATAATGCATTCATATATTTATAAAAAAGTATACAATCTATCTATTTAATGCTTTTATATATCTATAAAAAATAGAATATTATCTGTCATGTGTGTTATCCCCAAAATATTTAATTATGTTCAGAGAAGTGATTTTTTAAATGTATTCTATCTAGGATAAAAAATAAAATATATACCTACAAACAAGCCCATGAATTTTTGTGTCCACTTGTTGTATGGTCGAGTATTTTCACCATTATAAGATCCTCGGGTATAGGATGGTGCGTATTGACCTCGCTCAAAAATACATTAATTTTTTTAAGGGTACTAATTTGGTACAAATTTGGTACAATGAGTAAAGCCATAACCATCCAGAGGCTGAATGTTTGTGGTAATGCAAAATAGTCGCCCTCGTTAACCGCTTCTGTGCCAAGAGCGAGATTTCTCACATTCTTGGCTGTGCCCAGCAGGCCGGCCATAGAAAAATAACGAGTTATCTCGCTATTCTTTGAGCAAGTTTTTATTTTTTATATATATATATATTTTTTTTTTTTATTTGATTCACCTGATTTATACATGTGTGTTACATATTTGACTAATGTGGGCCTCGCTGGGTGCTTTACCCGTGCTGAGGACCTCATTTTACAGTTTGATATGATTTTTTTTTTTTTAATTTAAGATACATATAAAATAAAAACTAAAGAAAAAAGAAACTCAATACTAACATATGAGAATTAAAAGAAAGTAAAATAGAGCAAAATAAAATAGAGTGAAATAACACTAAAATTAAACAATAAAATAAAACTATATACATAAATAGGATAGATACATATAAACCGATAGTGAAATTAAAAGGGTTTTATATATTAGTGAGTATTGCAATGGTGTTTATGTCTATGTGTTTTTATTTTTTTATGTTGTGATTTTTTTGTAATATATATATATATATATTTTTTTTTTTTTTCAAGATTTTCAAGTCATTTAAATATCCTTTCAAGGTGTAATGTTTTTAATTTATAAAAATAAGATTTAAAAATCATTTATTTTGATTAAAAATTCAAGGCCTGCTGTTCACGGCTACACTCCTACATACTGGCATTTAAAAGGTTAAGTGGTCAGCATACTTTTCCACGTCACAAAGTTGTCCAGATTAATAATATTTTCTTCTCATGCTCATTTGAACAGAATTTACGAATTTATTATAGCCAGTGCATGCATTCACTTTCACATAGCAAATATAAAATTTCCGTCAGAAGAGTCGTCTAGTAAATTAAAACTAGTCTATGATCTTCTATTCTGTCCAAAGCTGGTTCGATTTGCCTGTATTTGTTTTCTTTGCTCTCTGCATGCCATGATAACAATTAATGAAAAAATATGGCCTCTGTAAAAGTATTACTAAAGGATCTTATAATGGTGAAACTACTCCACCATATTACTTACATACTACCTTTTTGTATACAATAGCAATGCTTCTGATTGCAAAGTTATACCTGTAATCTGAATAACTGACATATTTATATACTGAAAAAGAAACAAAAATATTGTAATAAATAATGATAGCAATTTATTAGTTTTGTTCAAGTACGAAAAACATCACATACCAAATTAATCTCAATCTGTGATAAAGAAAGTGCCTTTGTTCTACATTCTTTGTCTATTATAAAATATTAATTGTTTGTATTTGTAACAAGACTTATTATGTAAAAAGAGGTGCTCTTTCCTTAATCCTTTCATGATGATAAAGAGTTTGAGCAATCAACCGGAATATGTACCTGTATTAAAAGAGAGTTAAATTATGCTTTCCACTGTTCCACTCGTAAAAATTATTATATTATACATATAACCTTTTCTAAAACTTCTAACTGAATGGAGCTGCAATTTATCTTCAGTCCATGGCTAGTTATTTTAACCTTTAATTCTAGCTTTTTCAATACAACCTATCCCGCTATGTGGCAGGTTCTGACACATTCTATGTATTTTGGTAAATGGATCAAATATGCAACACCTGCGTACAAGGGTAGCACTGATAGATAACTAGAATATGTAACAGCCGCTTAGATTATATTAAATCTGACCTTCCATATTTCTCAATCTGTATTCAAAATTATTTTGCAGGACACATTCGGCCGTGCAAAAACGTGGGTCAAGGAGCTCCAAAGGCAGGCTTCACCGACCATCGTCATAGCTCTGGCTGGCAACAAAACAGATCAAGCCAACAAGAGAATGGTTGAGTATGAGGAGGCACAGGCGTATGCAGATGAAAACGGACTTCTCTTCATGGAAACCAGCGCCAAGACGGCCATGAACGTCAATGAAATATTTCTAGCTATCGGTAAGTCCTCGAATATTACAATCATAATGTATTTATTCTTTATCTTCCACTGACTCGAGTGCACATTTGCTTAGGGCCCCCTTTCACCGGGATACCACGGTGGCGCAATTGCTATCAAATCAAATGTGCAGCGCTCTATGGAAGCCCCTCACCCGATGTCCACTTGGTGGTTTCTCTAATTTGGTTGCGCCTCGTGACCGAAAAGTTATTGGTTGCACAACCAGTCAAGTGTATAGCGGTGTATGTCTAACTCATTTGGCCACCAGTCAAGTGTATAGTGCTGTGTGTCTAACTCATTCGGCCACCAGTCAAGTGTATAGCGCTGTATGTCTAACTCATTCGGCCACCAGTCAAGTGTATAGCGCTGTATGTCCGACTCATTCGGCCACCAGTCAAGCCATTATTTCACCTTTCAATTTCTTCACTCACACTTTTACACTTCATGCAATCTGTGGTGTTTTGTTACACCATACACAATCTGCTGGCAATTCTGGTGACTTTTTTGTGTGACTCATTTGGTAGCCTGTAGACACCTTTTTATTGGAAAATATTATAGTCTAGCGCAGACCCCTGAAAAAACAGGAAATTTTAAAAAAATGTATATTTAAAAATGTAAATGGTTTCCTCATTACATGATTTTTAGCAACTGCTGTCACTTAAATTCAAAATAAAAGTTCATTTAACCGGAGTTACACACACACCGTTGTCAACTGCTGATGGAGTCACAACCGAAATTAATATTTTTAATTGTCTGTTGTTTTTAACACCTTTGGAAATTTTATAAATATACTTTCCTTTTTAACCCTCCGCCCGTCGCGCCTTTTTTGTAACGCGAGGTGTCGCGTGGGGTCGCTTAGGACCCCAAAAATAAATGTAATTAAATTGTTGTTGTAGCATACATTTTATATGTTATTTTAACTGATTACAGTCAGGTGATAATGATTGCTTTGAAATAAAAAGAAATGTTAAAAATTTGTTATTTATTTTCAATGCAAGAGCTTAAAAATCAACAAGGAACATTTTTTTGAAATATTGAATCATATTTTTTAATAGAAAACTTTAAAAAAAAATCTAACCAATTTCCATCAAACTTCTAACTATTTGAGATTGATATAGACTTATTATTATTACAACAAAAAAATCAACAAAGTACAATAAAAAAAACATATAAACTTGATTTTTCATGGTATTTTGTTGATTTTTTTAGCCTCACGCCGAAACATAAGTCTGTATCTCACATCGCACATGCGCAAACTAAATTTTCTCGGCGCTTGCGTCAAGTATAGTCCCTTTTAGGAAGCTACCTAAAGTAAGAAATCAGTGGGAACATTTAAAATGAACATAATTAGCATTTCTGTAAAAACTGGGCTTTTAAAGACCCCACGCGACGGGTCGAGGGTTAACTTTAATGTGTCATATAAACATTATTCTCTATAGATATTTGGTTGTAATTGACACAATTTGAATGGATATCATGTAATTAGCGGATACTTCCCTATCAACTGTGAATAGTATTACGCATGTGGATTTTATTCATATCTCTATTACTATCTGTACAGCCATGTCACAGTCGTATAAGAATAATAATAATCCTAAAAAATATAACACAAATTAATCAAATAAAATTTACTTGCGCATGCTGGGATTTGAGCTCGCGACCTCCCGGCTTGCGTGATTTTCTTTTTGATCTCAGTGTTTTCTGTAGTAATGCGTAATAGGACTTTCAATGAGTGTTGAAATTGAACCCTCCATGTTTCCATATATTTTAAATTAATAGTGAGATGAGAATAGTGGTAAGTATAGTATGGGTAGGGAATGCAATCCCGGTATACCGGGATCCCGAAATACCGAGATCCCGCAGACATTTTGCGAGACTAATCTCGGTCGAAAATTTTGCGGGATCCCGCTGGATCGGCGGGATTACGGAGAAGCGTAGTATGAAGAGTTGGAGATCAACAGCCCAACAACCTAGATCTGGCAATATGAGCAACCTTGAGGTTTTGATAAAGAAGGAAATGAATTACTTCGAGTCCGGTGGATTAAAAGGCACATACCTTCAATTCACTTACAATGACTATTGTGTCAACCAGCGTGGAAGCTGAACGAGCTTTTTCAGCCGCTGCTACCTCGTGTCCAATATCAGACAACACAATTAATACTTAAACTTTTTTACGAAGCTATTTCCAAAATAATGTTTAAACTTATGATGCTTATTGTACAAGAATATTGTTTATCGTGTGAACGTTATTATATTTACATTTAACCGGTTGAGTAAATCTGTCGACTATATCAGACACACAAAAATTTGACATAAAGTAAGTTTGGCATCTTTATAAGACAGCGCATGTGGTCTCATAAAAATCGTTTTATCTCCCTTACTATAATGACGAGAGATATGATTTAAACAGTGTTGGAAAGAGAAAACACTACGCTACAATTTGTATTCCAAGGTTCTTCACGAAAAAAATGAATTATTCGGTTATATGACGTCAAACATCCGACATCCATTGTTCGTTTACAAGCAGAAATGCGTGTAGTGAGTGCTCCAGAAAATTTGAATTTTAGTGTATTACTTCGAAGAAAATGCACAGGTAACTACTTCATTTCCATAATAAAGTGTATTGGCTACCCCTTTATGATATTTTTTCTTTGTTTAGATTATTTTTCTCTCATAAATAATGAATTACGTGAATATATTTTTGATATTTTGCGTCATTTTCAATTTACAAGGTCATTTTGAATAATAAAAGTGTATTGTTTCAATCTGTTGTAATTAAATATGATAAACAGTACGTATTCTAAAGCTATGCCCATCAAAACATTCAAGGATTACATTACAAAAAAGGTAATAAATCACTTTTATCGGTATGCGGCACCTTCAGAGAAACACGCTCTTCCCAAGTATGTAAATAAAGGTAGGGATGGGGCCGTCCGAAAATCGAAACATAGCAATTCGAGAATTTTTATGTAATGAAGTGATGAGAACCTTTATTATTATTTATTATTAATTTATTTTAGGCAAGGATCGAACTCGGAAGACCCGGTTCCTCAGGATATGGAGAGCAATGATTCCGACGGTAGCTACGGTGAAGGAAGTGAAATTGAAGACGTCACCATGGAATCCGACAATATAATGAGCAATTATCAAATGATATTTTAGTACAGACTTATTTTTATACAATTGTTGGCTGTTACAACGACATATATAACGTGCAAAAAATTTTATCAACACAATTTCTGAATACATAAATGGTTCATACCCCATGGGTTTGAAAATAATTAGGAATTATTCTCGAAGTAAATAATACCCATCAAAGATGGCGACGTAAAAAATTTTATTCACATTTTTTACTCCAAATAATGTCAGGAATCACCGGCTAAAGTGAGTCAAGTATGTCCCTTAGCTGTACATGGAAGTATAAAAAATTGTTACATTTGAAATACGCACTAGAAAATTAATGTAAAATGAATTCCACAAGTTTCACTTCTACTGCCGCGTGGAAATCAAGCTTCCGATTGTTACAAATTAGTTTTTATTTTTGTGTACTTTTATTGTTTTATTATAAATAAATAATAACTATTATTGGGTTTTATTTTTGTGTGAGTACCCATAATTTATTATAAAGGTAAAAAAAAGTAAGGTTGGAAATACTACGTATATTTATATTTTGTCACACTGTGCGCCCCCGCGCAGGATGTCCCGGGATTTTTTTTTTGCATCACATTTTCTACAAGTGTATTTATATATATATATATATACACTTATATACGTGCACACATATATATGCAGAAACCGTGAACCAATAAAAAATTCCCATGACGAAAAATACGGAATTGGACATGGTTCCGTTTGAAATATTTCTACCAGAAAATCAATTACATAATTCTAACACCGCCTGGAAATCACGAGCCTAATATAAAAAAATATTTACGACTGTTGTATAAATTATTTATTTATTTTTGTGTTTGATTGCTGCTTTATAATAAATAAATAATAAGTATCATGGAGTTTTATTATTGTGCACATTCAATAACTTATTATATGCAAATAAGTGCTATTGGAAATACATAATATTTCGTAGATTTATATATATTTTTACGAAAAATATCGAATAACTTATTATAAAGGTAAATATGCAAATAAATGCTATTGGAAAAACATAATATTTCGTAGATTTATATCTATTTTTACGAAAAATATCGAATAACTTATTATAAAGGTAAATAAATACTATTATAAAATAGGTTTATATTATAAGTACGTAATATTTTATAAATATTTCGATCATCTGAATACTTTTGTGAAAAATATCGAAGTAATAATAACTTGTGTTCGTTTTTATAATCGAAATATCTCTGCAGTTTGACCTCATCACTACGCAAACCGGGGGGGGTCCCCGTAATAGCATTTCTTATCTGTCAACTCCATACTAATTTCAAGTGTCTCGGATCGTATTTCGAACAAGGTCGATAGAATGTTGTGGTAATTAAAAAATACAATTGCGGTACCAGTGCTCCGTTTGAAGTGGAATTGAATAATATATTCTTTATGCTTCAGTTTTATTTACATACAACAGTGCGTTATTGTAGTTTAGTACGTGTTTTATTTAAAATCGTAAAGGTCTGGTTTAAGGTTATGTTTGCCGTTTAAATCGAAAATAACATTGTTTTGTTGTAAATATTTATATAAATTGAGTGTTTTGATAGCATAAAACTATTATGCTTCTATTTACGCCCTTTCCCTCATTAATAAACGTAATATAATAATTAAAAATAATATTTTTAAAACTTCCGAAAATTTGTGTGAACGTCAAATATGAGAAAAACTTATGAAACTTTGTGAATTTTTTATTAATTATTTTTGTTTGAAATGATACAAAAGTGAGATGACTATAATGTTTAAAATACATTCGACGATTAAAAAATGTGTTTCTTTTTATGTTATTAGTTATTTTAGTTCAGTTTTTAATGGAAACAATGTATGGTGAGTCACTTTTATAAAATTTTAATGTTTGCATTCAAAATTTTAATATTTCAAAAATAAAATGCTTATTTCTAATGAAAGAAATCGAAAGCGTATTTAATCGTCTTTCCAAAACAGTTTTTAGTTTTTGGATACATTTAGAAATATTCAAATTATTTTGATTTTATTGAAATGCGGAAATTCTAGAAAATTCGGCGGCATTTGACAGCATTTTTTTGAGCGGTATCAGTCATTTTGTAACTTAGCTAGAGGGGTTAATTTTTTATGTAAATTTATGTCTTATCTTATACTTTGCCAATTTTTTTACTTAAACTTTACCTATGTCTAACTAAACGTATATTAATAAACCATTTAAAATGTCCCAAAGAACTTGTTTGATTAGGTATAAATTTAAAACTCTAAAAACAAGGTTGGTAGACCGAGGTATTAGGTCTTTATTACACGATTGATTAGATATCTAAGTCCACCCTGCTGGGTCCCGCAAATACCTGGATCCAGCGGGACTAAGATTGTTCAATCCCGCAAATACCTGGATTGACATGGTCTTGCGGGATTGCATTCCCTAAGTATGGGCGATCGTCATGATAATCTGCCACTTATTATGTTTCTTAAAAAAAAAATTATCTATGTATTGTCATTATTAGACATGCACATTTAATGATGTAGAAATAATTGTGAAACAAGATACATTCTATATTCTTCTAGTGCAGTGGTTCTTAAACAGTTTGTAACCATGGACCACTTTCAGAATTTCAAAATAACCACGGACCCCTGTCGAAGAAAATTGAAGGAAAAAAAAAACACTTTTTGAAAATCAATTTTATTGGTTAATTTACAATGTTAGTAGTAGTAAGTAGGTTAGTTAACATTAATACTTAAAATTAGAGATTCCTCAAAATTTTATATTATTTCTATAATTTTATGTTTATCCTGCTCAGAAATCAGCAATTAAATTAGTATATGTGCCTCCTTTTTTTTTGTTATATCAATAAAAGTGAAGGATGTAATTTTTAGTTTAAAAAAAGAGGTCATTTATGTTTTGGTTAGTTGTGAAAAACTAGAAGTGATGTTTAATATATGTTGCATATTTTTAATAAGTAGACATCGGATTTTATGCATTAGCATATGCATATAACTCTCTAATAATGGCGTTAATGCCTTTTTTAGCCCTTTTCCCAATCGTTCATATTTAGCATTTGAAGACACATCCATTAAACAGAATATCTCCTCATCTCAACACATTTCCACAGTTACCAGAAGCCATAGAAAAATTGGAAACCAAAAACAATAGAAATACTGGAAACTCGCCAACGCCCTTCCTAGTTCAATATCAGAAAATATTTGTAAAAAATTACTCGGGTTTTTACAAAATAGCGTTTGTAAAAACCCGAGTCTTGAAGACATGAAGAACATTAATGCCTAAATCAACGGCACAGGTCCATATCCTGCCTAAATAGGTATCTCCAGAAATGCCGCCAAATTTTAAATTTTGTTGAATGATGTCAGTTGACGTAGAGAGCTCGTTTTGGATGACAAACGTCACAAATGCGTTAATTTGCTAAATTGATAGGTTTTTCGATGTTTTTGTCCAAGTATCACGCATCGGACTTCAACAGTTTGAATCGTGGCGTATTTGACATTTCGATTGCACAGATAAATCATTTAAAAATATTCTCGTGTCGCCAGGTGAATGAAACTTGTGGCTATATCATCGATGATGTTGGCGTAAGCGATTCTGACCTTGTCCTTCATACAAATTCGTACACAGAAGGGTCAAAATCGCATTAAAAAATATTTTTTCTGAAATTTTTTCCGCGCGTATCTGCGCATCTCCGGCAAATAACAGGTTAAAGGGTTAAGAGTGAACTGGGGCCTGTGGACTACTGACACTTATGTCACGGATCCCACTTTAAGAAACCCTGTTCTAGTGTATTATTTGTGTACCAACTTATACTAAATGTAGTTATGATAATACAGTGAAACCCTCTAAAGCAGTTTGGTTTTTTCGGTCCCTCGGCCAAAGTTGGCAAAAAATTTCCCACATATAAGGTTTTCCTGCAAGAAGTTTGTCTTTTCCGATCCCTTAGAAAACTTCTTAAGAGAGTTTCACTGTATAGCCCTTTGGCTTAGAGCTGAGGGAGATGTGGCAGATTATTTTAATATCTCTTTCTGTTACATTTACATACATGTGTTATTTTATGAGATGATGTTGGAGATATCGTTGGTATAATAATAATAAAAACAAAATAATAATGATTTATTCATCAATAGATTTTTACAATTTTACACATTTTATTTATTTATCATTGATTCTGTTGCCAAAAAGGTCACTGCTTAGCTATACAATAAGGATTTCTCCTGGAATGTAGCTGATTTTCAGCAATGCCATTAACGGCTTTTCACTAGGTCCTTGATTCATAAAAAATTGATTGAAATATGTATAATTGGTAACTGTACTAACTGTCCCTGTTTACTTGTAGCCAAGAAATTACCAAAGAATGAACAAGCAAGCGGAGTGGGAGGCAGTGGACAGGGCCGACGCCTAGCCGAGGGAGAGGCCCCCAAGCAGGCGGGCAACTGCTGCAAGTGATATCACCGACTAAACGTACCGGTAAGTTCACACTCAACTTCAACTGACTAATCCATTTAACATTTACTATACCTACACCACAAAGTGCTCATAGGCAGCCATCCCATCGCGAGTGAGACATTCAATATGGATAGAAACCAGGACAACGCCTCTTCATGAGACCCATGAAGCTGCTTGAAATGTGGAGAGGATCAAGAAACACCAATTATTTATCCATCTGGGGTGCCAGGATCCTTATAGGCTCAGATACGTTGCCAAACATTCAATGACATCCCTGGTGAACTTTATTATTAACGACATTATTAGGCGACAGCTCTAATCATTGAGCTAAGGTGTCTATCTTACCGGTCAGTTTGGGAGGCGGAAATGGGTACCGCCGCCCCGGGAATCTTTATTGGATAACAAACACCTCTGCCATGGGTCACCCCAAGTGGTTCGCCACGTTTGGTGATTTAGCCGAGGTGCCCGGGTTCACGGGGTGAGGTTTGTCTAGGTCTAGGAGGCGGATGACCAGGACACACTGAACCCCCGATTCCTACCCACCCCTTAAACCCTTTTCCTTCCCAGAACTCCCCTCTTCTTCTTTTCCCAAAAAAAAACCCTCTAAACAGCATCCCCAAAGATGACATAGGCACTGATGGAAATTATTTTCCTCAGGGCCAAGATTGCGCAAGTTTTTTGTCTGAAACGAACTGTCAGATTTATAAAAACTTTGTGTTATTTCCGCTTCGCAATTAAAACTGTTTTTGAAAGGTTATGAAGTAACCTTTCAAATCATTACATTACAAATAAATATTAATATTTGTAAATATTAAAATTTAGAATACAAAGATAAAAAAATTGTAAAAATGACTCACATGATGTTTTTATGTGAAAACGGTACTAAAATCAAGGATTTTGTAAAAAAAAACACTTATTCTATTCCATAAATGTATAATAAACAATTTTGCCACCTCACTTTTTTACCATTTCATACAAAAATATTTAATAAAAAATTAACGATGTCTTAACGGCACGTAGGTAATTTGGCGGGTGAAAACTGTTTCTAGAAAATAAGTGTTTTTTATGTACTTCTATGGACAAGTTTGAATAGAGATGTGAAGCTTGATTCAATATGGATCTTCTACTTTTTGTTTTAGGGTTTTCACTAGAACAATAACAGAGTTATAACGATTTCTGTGGGAACACACTTGTTAACGTGAAAACACGCTTATTGTACTTGACTGCTATTGTTATGTTATCGTGTAAATATTCTTACGGTAGTGGTTAACTTATCTGTTTGTTTTATCTTTCAGCAGGGAGAAAGTAAAAATGGGAAGAATAGCATAAGACTGGCTCACCATCAAGCATTGGCAAGTTGCACTTTTCAAGTTGCTGCATTGAAGAATTTCATAAAGCAAAATATTTATATACACGAAGATAATGATCAAAAATGCTTCATTTATGTACATGTTATTTTTTCATTCGTCACTATATTTTGAGTTTTGTAACATTTCTTACTCTTTTTAGTTTTAAAAACAATATTATATTTTAATTGTGATACTTTTTGGCGATTCGAATGGAAATTGGACCTCTAATTTTTGATTGCATTCCAAAACAACAAGTTATCCAGATTGTAGGTAAGTTTCTCCAGTGCGGGGTTAACGAACTGCAGTTAATGGACATTGGACGTGGAATGGGAACACATGGATCTTGCATTGTGCTTGCAGTCCTTGCAGACGTACCAACGACCCTTGGCCAACCAACCTAAGCAATATAAACCTGGAAGTACTTCTGTTGTTTGACATTGAGGTATTATTGCATCTTAATGGATTGTTTTAGTGTAGGATAAGTGAATGTCAACTTATTATATTATTTCCTAACTTCCGGATGCATAATATAATATTCAACTCAAACTTTTACAAAATCTTCCCGTTCCATTACCTAAAATAACCCGTTGTTTATTTAGCAAAGCTATTATTTGAGAGTCCCGGAACTTTAGTACGTGTTTGTACAAAGTGCGTATTTTGAAGCTGAGCATGTAAATTGTTCATTAATTGCGACTCTCTTATCAATATAAAATATTATCCTGTTTAATATAAATTGTATTCTGTAAATATCTTTATTCATTTAAATAGCTATTACCTTTGTATGTATTTGTAATTTTGGAAGTATGATAGTGGTTATTTAAACATATATTATACATATATATTATTGCTTCATGAATGAATTGTATTTACACTTTTATTTCAATTCATGCCTATGTGTTATAGTTTCACACTTTTATTTTATAAATAATTAATATAAATGTATACAAATAGATTATGAACCACTGTCTATGTTACTACAATAAATAGTAAATTGACCATAGATGATAATACTTTGGTACATTCCAAATTTGTCAAATTTTCAGTTAAATAAGAATATCTTGTAGAATTTTTATATTTGTAATGGCGGTTTACTCTAGGATAATATTTACAGTGAATGTTTTC
Organism: Limnephilus marmoratus; assembly: GCA_917880885.1. Classification (NCBI taxonomy): domain Eukaryota; kingdom Metazoa; phylum Arthropoda; class Insecta; order Trichoptera; family Limnephilidae; genus Limnephilus; species Limnephilus marmoratus. The sequence continues at coordinate 53,704,624 of OU862909.1, read as the reverse complement.
AATGCATTTTGAAGTATTCTGTGTACTACATATTGATTGGGGTCGGGGTGTTCAAGAACTGTGCTTGTATTCGTTTTGGCTTTGGAATGTACCTGGGTGAAAATAGATATTAATATACCTAATATAGAAGTCAAGGGTTCATTAGACATTTTCTCCAGATTTGTGACATTTACTCGATTCATTCAACTCTGTTGGAAATTAAGGAATACATTCATACCAACCAACCAAGGAACATTCTTATTTTATTATGTACACATCTTAATAATGCAATATGCTTTTAACAACACCGTGCCACCGTACTGGTGGTTCTGATAAAATATACTTCTTTTGTTCATAACGAGAATTCATTGAATGTTCTTTCAATTTTTATCTTTATTTTTTTGGTGGTTTATAACTTTTGAATCAGTTTTTGTAGCTATTTAACTGGTAAGCCTGAAACTCTAAATACACAGAGTTCACGTAAGGAGTGCAATATCTACAGATAAACATTTTAAAACTAAAGAAATACATATTAGATAAGCCTGATAAAAAGAAATTCAATAATAAAAACTTAATCAATAAATTAAAAGATTGTATTTATTCTTGGAAACGAAGCTTTTCAAACAAAATAAATGTTGTAAAGATTTTCTTCCGTTTAATTTTTGATATTCTACTAAAGTTTGTCAAAAATTGCAGGATAATGTTGAGAATCAAATATTGTATGAAGTATGTAAATAATTATATGTTTCTGGTGTAAGATTTACTGTGAAAGATTATCATGAAATCTCAAACTTGTTATGAATTTGTCATTAAATATGTTGCCTTTATATATCAATAAATAATAACGAAAAACCTTCTGATATCTATTTACCTCTCAAAACTAATCTTTTTACAATTGCCATCATCATCAACATTATCTTGGAATTTTGGTACTTGGTACTTGGATACTTGGAAATATGTTTGTGTTTTCACCCAATCAAGCATTGTGTATTTTATATTGGTGTTTTCTTCTGCCCTCAACATTTTTAATAAAATATATGCTAGCTGACAATTAAATATTTATGTATTGGTAAAAAGTCATTTCCAACATCTGTCCTAGGTGTCCTAGGGAGATGGCCACCATAAATTATCAATAATTTCATCCAGTCTCTGAAAGGCGTCATGCATCGGCTAGGCAAGAGCGAATAAGTAGCAAACAAGTTGAACACTAATGGAAATGCCCAAATATATTATAGTCATAAATGTAGGATGCTTTATTTTGCCGGATTAGTTATTTATTTGCTAGTTGAGAATGAGAATGTGCATTGTGTGAACTGTCTAAATGAAGCTATTAACAATTTATATTGATCGTCTCCAGGGCACTTTAGAATTGACCATTATACCATACCCATGAGACAATAATGAAAAGATTGATTACTGTCCTGAGACAATGATGGTGCGAGAAACACCAAAAAGTGCTAGTTATTGGTGTATCAATAGCTATTGCCTCTTTCAAACTTTTCAATTTTAGCTGATCTACTGTGTGTTGAATGACACTTGAAAGCATATTGATTTGTGTGAACCCTCTTTCATCAAAAGTTTTTTCAAACAATTTTTGTTTTCAATAAAAGTTTTTTTTTTTTTTACATGAGCTCCACACAGGAGACCCTAAGGAAAATACTATGTCATCTTTGGGGATGCTGTGTGGAGGGTTTTTTTAAGGAAAGGAAGGAGAGGAGAGTTCTGGGAAGGAAAAGGGTTTAAGGGGTGGGTAGGAATCTGGGGTTCAGTGTGTCTTGGTCATCCGCCTCCAAGTTCCTAGACAAACCTCACCCCATGAACCCGGGCACCCCTGCTAAATCACCAAACGTAGCGATCAACTAAAACTGAAATATCAGAAAGCGGCATAAAAGTCTTATGTTCTAATGAGTAAAATATAGAGATGATTGATACCTGAATTGTATTGTTATCAGAGAGCGATGTGGAACATCATGGTGGAGAATTTCTGAGAACCTTTACTAAAATTTTTAATTAATACTCCCAAAAGTAATATTCATCAGAAAAATAATATTGGACTGGACAATAAGCCACTTGCATCGCATTTTTTAAAAAAAATTTCCGGTTTAGGCAAATATTCTAAGACATTCTGTTTTTTTTTTTAATTGTATTTTTGAAACCCTGGCGATTTTTTGAAAATTTCAATCCGAAAAATCAGACCATTTTTTATAAACCGGAAAGACTGGACATAATTTTATAGGTGCGAAAAAACGATAATTACATAGCCGAAAATCATTTAAAAAAAAGGACCTTTTCCACAAGAAAGGGCACAGGAGAATAACGAGGCATACTAAAAATATTACATCTCATAAATATTTTTTTCCTTGATCCATCTTATTGATCATAAATCATTATAATGTTCAACGTCTATATTACTAAGTCCAATGAAATATACTTGTACTTGTAAATTATAATAATAATAAGAATATTATAAAATTTGATTTTCTTAAAATCAGCACCACTACCATTATACCTCTAAAACACGTACCGACAGCGTAAAATGTACAGGGTTCTCTTCATAACATCTGTCAAAAAGTCAAACCAAATGAGAAGTTCGCAGAGCACAAACAATAAATCTAGTGAATGTTAAATGTCAAATTCAAAAATTCGCCTGAAAGTGTTGCCATATAAAAAAAATAAATCCGTGTGGAATCTTACAAAATTAATAGGAACATTTTCGGAGACAGGACATTTTCGTGTAGTAACGTCACGGGCCCAAATAATGGATTTATTTATTTAAAAATAAAAAACTGTACATTTCTAAAAAATTTTACTAACATTTTCGTAATCTTAGTAAAAAATCTATCCACACGATTTTTTCCAAGTCGTTATGAAATCCATGCAAGTGGCCTATTCCAATGACAGCAAAGGAACCAGGACAGGAATATTCACCAACTCCACCAAATTAAAAAAAAAAACATCTATTGCAACAAAAAGTGATGGCAAAACTCTATTGAACCTTCAATGAGTGAACAACTGGTTGTTACATTATTCCATCAAAATTACATTTGGTTTCTTTGAACTTTCGAAGCACCCTGTTGAAGTTGTTTATTTGAATTGATTATTCCATTGGGGCCAAAAATTGGGACGTCTTCCGGCCAAGTGAACAACTTAGTGTACAGATGGACACTTAACTAAACTATGCAGCCAGGATCGTCAGTGTCCATTTTGTAGATGCGAAAAAAACTGGAATAAAATGGTTTGATTGTTAGTTCCTCTTTTGGCCACCTGAAGACAAGTGTGGAAGGAGAACATATTGAAAAAAAAAAGAAAATATACTTTTCACCTTATTCTTAGCAAGATGTAAGTTTCTTCTCAATTCTTATCAAGTAATTTCTTAACACAACTAGGTAACCCCGAAATCAGCTTTCTAAATGAAAACAACTACAATGAAACCCTCTTTAAGAAGTTTTCCAAGGGACCGGAAAAAACAAACTTCTTAAGAAGGAAAACCTTACATGTGGGAAAATTTGGATCAATTTTGGGCCGAGGGACCGAAAACCCAAACTTCTTGCTAAGTAGTTTCATCCATGCACTCGATGACGTCGGGTTTGTCATAGTGGGATCCTAGCCTGTAGCAATATAGGCACTGAGGTGGCAACGCTGCAGTCAGGACTGTAGGCATGCGGTATGTTGCCGTCTCTTTCTCTCCTCTGAAAAATTACTGTTATTTGAAATAGATTTTGCTATGCAATTATATTGTGTTGTGGAAATTCGTTAAAATGAAATTGTTTAATATATTCTTACAAAATTTATCAAGAAAACTTGAGTTTTACGATTTTTACCAAAATTTTCTTCTTTCTACCGCTGTAAGTCATTATATATTAGATTTATAAAAAAATTCAAACAAAAAATGTGCATGATTTAGTCTTCTTCAAATTTGCCATAATCACTTTTGTTGTAAAATTAACCGTTAAGGAATTATTTGAAAAAAACAAAATTTTGGCACCTTCAATCCAAGATGGCGGCTCGAGCTCGACCCCCCCATGGTCAAAAACTTTTTTTTTCTTTAGAGTCCCAATCTAAACAACATATATATCAAAATCGCTACTACATAACCTTTTGCAAGCCAAATGCCTTTTTTATCCCCCACTGACTGGACTATACGGGTTAAGAAACTTATTTTCCACCATGGCCTCCTGAATTTTTTTTACATTAGATCAAAGTAATTCCACTCAGGACCTATTTCATCTTTAGGGATGCTGTGTGGTGGGTATTTTTAGGGGAAGGAAGGAGAGGAAATTCTGGGAAGGAAAAGGGTGTGAGGGGTGGGTAGGAATTTGGGGGTCAGTGTGTCCAGGAGTGAATGAATCCATCCTTTCCACTGCGATGCAAGGCAATGTTCCGAGAGTCCTATTGGAGAGATCAAAAGATCTTCCTCAACCAGTCTCTCCCGAACCGACCTGCCACCCAGTTGGTGGCAGACACATCTGCTGCCAAGATCCAGACAAACTTGACCCCATGAACCCAGTCACCAAACGCAGCGATCCACTTGAGGTGACCTATGGCAGAGGTGTTGGTTATCCAATAAATGGTTCCCGGAGTGGCGGTACCCATACCCGCCTCCAAAATTGTGGAGTTATATGGTACTAAAAAACGTGTGGAGTTATATGGTACTACATGGAGTTATGGTTAAAAATAAAAATCTATCCCTGGCCGTAGGCCCCCACTCCGAGGTTGGAGTCCTAGGCCAGGGCTTCTCAGCCTGACCAAGATGACGAGTTATGTGGCATTTACATTATTCGGTTTGGCCGTATTCGAGTGCAGCCTGTTTTCAGTCACCGACTAGTGTAAACTGTTATTCGGTTGGCCATATTCGATCGCAGCAATTTGTCACCGTCATTGGTCGGCGCATTCGGTCTCCGACCTAATGTAAACAGATGAATTCAATTTAATAAGAAATTCAATTTTTTAGGACAATTCTTTGCATATTTTATAAATGAGCCCTTGCCCGAAAGAATGAAGAACAGAATATTATGAATACCCTGAAGAAGAGAGCGTTGCTCACGAAACATGTTGGTTTTGTAAACAATAAAAGTGGTAAAAACTAAGTATTTTATTAATTTAAATCAAAATGGTGCCACAAAATAAGTTTGCTGTGTTAGAAGAAGAGAATATTGTTGTTTGAGAAAAATTAAAAAACATAACCAGTTATGTTTCATAACATTTTATATTTAAAATACATAAAACACGCAATTCTTAGGAGTTTTAATTGAAAAGTCATCTAGAAAGGTAATTAAATTAAGAGTTTATTACTAGAATTTACACTGAATTTGTGGAATAATGTTGTATATAAAAATTTCACACAACGTTATTCCACAAAACATTTTTTTTTACCTTCGTACCTTGCAGAACAAAACATGCTCTTCTAACATAATTGTACACATGTCATTGATGTAGAAATTTGGGAGGCGTCCATAAATATACTAACCCCGAGGCGTCTACTAATATCTACAGGAATTCCAAAAACTGAAAAAATCGAACTAAGGGAACGTACCCATACTACGTGACCAACTTTTTGCAATTTTTAACCCCCCCCCCCCCCCGGTGACCAAAATCCTAAGCAACCCGCCGCTCATTTGTATGGAGCGTGACATTTTGAAGACCCCCCCCCCCCCCCCTTAACGTGTCACGTAGTATGGGTACTACGTTCCCTAATATCTATGAGAATCAAAGTGTTGACAAATATCTACAGCTCAAACTGTTGATTAATATCTATGAGAACCAAAGTGTTGACGAATATCTACAGCACTGGCAGAGGTTGGTTTTGAAATTATGTATAGCATACTGGAATAACGTAATATTGCGTATGCAGTTTAAAAAACTTAATTTAAGTAAGTATGTATGTAAAAATCCCTAATATCGGACTGTTGGACACATTTAGCTGATTAGTCCAACCTACGCTCTGTAGATATTAGTTCAACCTACGCTCTGTAGATATTAGTCAACACTCTGAAGTTCGTAGGTATTAGTTCAACATATGAGCTGTAGATATTTGTCCGACATACAGGCTGTAGATATTAGTATCTGGTATCTGGAGTCGAAATTTGAACTTAAAAAGCAAAAAACGGTATGAATAAATTAAACCGTTTACGTTCTAGATATTGTCTTGAGATCAGCATACTACATTATTCTACAAAACTGTTTCAACGACTAAAAAAAGACTTAATAATATTTTTTCTGGACAAATTCTACTTTCCTGCATTCTTCATGTAATTTCAGTAATTTCTCCATATCCGGATAGATACTTAAATTCTATAAATCAGTAGTAGTTATATCTAGGGAAGAAACATCCACATGCGAGCTGCTGGTGGAAGTAGCGTCATCTTGGGTCGAATTCTTGAAATAGAAACCGAATTATAGCAGTAGCTTTATGTGAAATTCCACGTACACAGATGCTATTTGAGGCGCGGTCGTTAAGCGTGTCGTCCGACATACACTCGTGGCAGGGTTCTGAAATTCAAACATGCAGACGCTTACGTAATAATATAAGTACTCTGATACCAAACCACCCATTATGTATTTTACAACATTCTTCCACAAACCAAACTTTAAAGAGCTGCCACAGGCCTAAAACAATTTTTATTACCAATTAATATTTCCATCAATAACTCAACATTCGTAGTTTTGTTGGACTCCAGATACGAATATCTACAGCCTGTATGTCTGACGAATATCTACAGCGCATATGTTTAACTAATATCTACGAACTTCAGAGTGTTGATTAATATCTACAGAGCGTAGGTTGAACTAATATCTACAGAGCGTAGGTTGGACTAATCAGCTAAATGTGCCCAATAGTCCGATATTAGGGATTTTTACATACATACTTACATAAATTAAGTTTTTTAAACTGCATACGCAATATTACGTTATTCCAACATGCTATACATAATTGCAAATCCAACCTCTGCCAGTGCTGTAGATATTCGTCAACACTTTGGTTCTCATAGATATTAATCAACAGTTTGAGCTGTAGATATTCGTCAGGGAGCGTTCAAGTATTACGTAACGCAATTTTAGAAGATTTTTGACCCCCCCTCCCCCCCATGTAACGCGCCGTAACGTTTTCCTGTTCAACCCCCCCCCCCCCCCCCCCTAAGCGTTACGTCACACCCAAGTAACAATTTTTACCCGAAAGTCACAATTAAGTTGCGCAACGTACTGAAATGTCGCTTAAATACCCTTTTTCTTGATTTTATCTCGTTTGCGGTAATAAATAAAACAAAAGATTTCTAACTCGCGATACATTATATACATTTTATATATTCATATTGTCATTTTGAAAAAAATTGAGAATATTATTATTTTTATCGGCCTTGTATTCCTTCCACAATTTAACACTGTCTGACCTAGAATAAACCTACATGGTACAACACATACTTTCTTTTACATTAGCTTTAGTGAGGAGGCCCTGAGGAAAGTAATTTCCCTAAGTTTTCCCTGTGGAGCAACACTTTACTCCACTATGATTCACAAGCTGACTCATAGTGGAGTTAAACCTTTTCCACGTCCCGAATGCAGTTATGCAAGTTCTCAAAGGGAAGATTTAAAAATCAACAGTATGATTCACAGAAGAAAAAAATCATTTTCATGTCCTGACTGCAACTATTCGTGTCCTCTAAAGAGATATCTAAGAAGTCACTTGCTGACTCACGGTGTAGAAAAACCGTTTTCATGTTCCGACTGCAACTATTCATGTACTACGAAGAGAAATCTAAAAATTACCCATGTTTACCCACAGTGGAGAAAAATCCACTTCATGTCCTGACTGCAACTATTCTACTTCTCGAAAAAAATAACGAAAACGGCACTTGCTAATTCGCAGTGACGAAAAACCTTTTTCTTGTCCCGATTACAAATATTCATGCGCTACATAACGGTATCCAAAAGTTCACGTGTTGAACCACACTGGACAAAAACCTTTTTCATGTCCCGACTGCAATTATTCATGTAGTGCAAAGGAACTTCTTAGAAATCATTTGCTTACTCAAAGTGATACAAAACCTTTTACATGTTTCTACTGCAAAGAGTCACCAAAAATCACATGTTAACGCACAGTGGGCAAAAACCATTTTCCTGTCCAGAATGCAGTTATACAAGTTCTCAAAAGGACAATTTATAAATCCACCGTGCGATTTACAGAAGAGAAAACCTTTTACATGTCCTGACTGCAACTATTTGTGTTCTTAAAAGGGATATCCAAGAATTCTTTTGCTGACCCCACTCATTGTGGAGAAAAGCATTTTTCATGTTCCGACTGTAACTATTCAGAGAAATCAAAAAATCACATGTTTACTCACAGTGGTGAAAAACCCATTTCATGCCCTGACTGCAACTATTCTTCTTCTTGAAAAAAAAAACTAAAACGGCACTTGCTAATTCAGAGTGATGAAAAACCTTTTACTTGTCCCGAGTGCGACTATTCAGGCGCTACAAAACGGTATCTAAAAATTCACATGTTTACCCACACTGGAACAAAACCTTTTTCGTGTCCCGACTGCAATTATTCATGTTGTACAAAGGAACTTCTTAGAAATCATTTGCTGACTCACAGTGCTACAAAACCACTTACATGTTTCTACTGCAACTATTCGTGTTCTACAAAGAGGCATGCAAAATCACATGTTTACCTTCAGCAGACAAAACTATTTTTTTGTCCCAGCGTGGTTTTTCAAGTTCTCGAAAGGGAGATTAAAAAATCCACAGAACGATTCAAAGTGAAGAAAACCTTTTTCATGTTCTGAGTGTAACTATGCATTTACTACGAAACCTAGCTTTAGGTAATATTATTAAATTTTAGCAGTAAACTAATCTGTGTGTAATAACTAAAAAGCGTTATTCTTACTAAAAACTCTCGTATAACATCATTCATATGTTGCATAGTTTTTTTTTTTTTTAATTTTTCTTTTGCTGTCTTCCAAATTTGGTTGGCTTTTTTTGGTTGCGCTGCGCTGTCAAGTCAGCATGAGAGCCTTTATAGGCCAATAACAGCTGATGATGTAAATCTCCCGGTTTGGAGGACATTATATTTGCTAAAAACTCACATTAACAACACTGACTACAGCAAATTGTGTTTATGCGTATTTCGTGTTTAAAACACTAACGAATACTGACAACGAAAATAAAATGAAAATGACGCACAATACAATCGAGGAATTCCCCGTACAACATAAACTAAAAGGCTTGCTAACTTGGAAGATTTCAATTCCTTAGTTTTTTATTTAAATAAAGAAAAACGTGTTACGTAACGCGTCCTTCGAACCCCCCCCCCCCCCACCCCGTAACGCGCCGTAACGTTTCACCAGACCCCCCCCCCCCCCCCAAGTGCGTTACGTAATACTTGAACGGCCCCTCAACACTTTGATTCTCATAGATATTAGTTCGATTTTTTCAGTTTTTGGAATTCCTGTAGATATTAGTAGACGCCTCCGTTTTGTTGGATACAACCATAATTATTCCGGGCAAGGGCTCAAATATCTGTCAATCGTAATAATGTAAGTATAATGGAGGGGGGGGGGGGGGTGGAGAATTTATTAGAAAGTTTTTTTGATAAAAGAGATGGTGCAAATAACTTTGCTGTATTTTCCAGGAATGTAGGCAGGTAATAGGGCAGCAGTGGACAGGGGGCAGGGAGAGGGCAGCTGCCTAACCAAACAGGTAAACGAAGAAAAATTAAAAAAACAAAAATAAAGTTATAACTACAAATCTTTTTCATTAGTTCGGTGACTGAATGCGGTCAACGCATATAATATGATATACACTATAACGACAGATATTTATAAAATGTGCAAAGAATTTTCCAAAAACTAATGTAATGCCGTGTTTTGTTTGAGGTGGTGTTGGCTTCCGGTTTTACCAAGTCTAATAAATATACCAAAGCACCCACCTCATGCTCCCGCTCCTCCCGCTGAACTCCGTGACTCCGAGCATAAATAAACCCACAAATAAACCAAACCACACACATTCTGAACGATTTAACCTGTCCGCACACATCAGATTTTTCCATCCGATTGTCTGATCAGACAAAAATCGATTTGAAACCCGATTGGTTATAATACCGGGGCCATGCCCATTGTCGGACTGGATTGGACGGCCGGCGCGGTGGTAATAAAAATAGGCTCCGCTATTCCGCGCCGGCCGTCCAATCCAATTTTTTCTGATCAGACAATCGGATGGAAAAATCTGATGTTCGCGGCGTGCCTAATTCGATAATTTTGACGTTTCGATTATTTTTTCCGATTATACCATCGGTATTGGTTTATTTATGGTGCCATCACTAGTTTCTAATTTTGTCTGTGGTCAGTGTGGTCTATAGTCTGTATTTTATAATTTTATTCTTTATGGTTTATCTATGGAATGTCTAATACGGCTTGCCGCTATATTTTGTGATATATTTCGAGTTGTCATTTCGCTTGTTCGAGGTAAAATAATGCCATAATTCTAGTGATTATTTTTTCTCGCACATCTTTTTCCTTAATATATCTTATGTAGCACCTCAAAAAATAACTTCCTACGTTTATTTTACGCAAAAAACACCGGTCCCGGCGGAATGGCGAATGCTATTACTATTATCAAATTTATTGTTCATATTTTGTCTTTCAGATCTCATGGACCAATCTTCAATAAGTATGGCTCCTAAAATGTCTCCAGTTAAGCCACCTATCAATAGTCAAGTTTTGTAAGTGTTGTTCTACGTTGTTGACTGAAAAACTCATTTTCACTACTTTTAATTTGTTCAATCATGGTTCAATCACAATAACTTAGCCTCTTGTTTGTTTTTACAGAAATTTCTCCAACAATGATGCCAACAATAGCTTAGAAGTTATTTCTAAAAACGTCACTGTAAACTCTAGTGGAGGAAAGCACAACCATGGTAGTTCTAAAGTAAAGCTAGAAAATATAGTTGACTACAATTGGGAACACCGCCTATACTGTGGTCAGCTATTAGCTGTGCACATGGATGGGAACTTTCTAGCCTATGGCATCAAAGGTAAATAGATGTTAACTAATGGTATTTATTGTTCCCATGTGGGAATGCGTGAAAGAGGGGACTTCACATAAATTAGATCGTTTGTCTTGCACCTGAATGTAACCAGTTTTTGGCGGCGGATGCGGTGAGGCTGTTTAAGGGAGACCTTTTGATCTCTCCAGCCGGACTTTCTCGACCCATCGCCTTGCACCGCAGTGGGAGGGATGGATACCTTCGTCACTTTTGGACACATTGACTCCCAGATTCCTTCCCACCCTCATTCCTTTTTCCTACCTATAACTTCCTCTCCTTCCTTTCCATAAAAAGACCTTCCACACTGTATCCCAATAGATCAGCGTTTCTTAACCTGTGGACCCCTGGGTGTCCGCGAATATATTTATGGGGGTCCGCAGTCTCATCTCTGGACCATTTAACAATAATAAATAAATGCCACCAAAAGTCTCGTAACCTCTATGCGTCTTCGTTTTGGGATTATTTTCCAGTACCCGACAAAAAAAAATTTTGATATTAAACCCTTTCAACGCAGATGTTACTGATATTTCTGGTTTGACAATGGCACAGGAAAATCAATTTATAGAAATATTTTGTTGTAATTTAGAAACGTAATTTCAAAGAATCCTCTTGGGTGAAATGCAGATTTTGCCAAAGTTTGGAAATTTAATAAAAGGCACTTTCTAGGTGAGAAAAGTGTGGAGAAGCTGAATAAAAAATTAAGGCGCGCTCGGCAAAATTGAGGGAGATACAGCCGTTTAAAGTATAAATAAAATTTCACTTCGTGAACCGATACTACAACACTTCGCCCGCCATTTTGTCACTGTTATGTTGGTATCCCAGACCTACAAACAAGAGCCAGATACGATTGTAGCCGACTTCGTGGGATAAATAATAAGGCGCGTAATTATGAAAAACAGAATTAATAATATAATGTAAACGAACCTCTAATCAGGTACTGGAATGGAGACAAACCATTCAAATCCTGGGATGTTTTTTAAAATAAAGATAATATACACAAGCCCGCTACACAAACCCTGCGTAGCCAAACAAACCATTCAAAAACGTAGGCTGTTTTTTAAAGTAAGATAACATACACAAGCCCGCTACACAAACCCTGCGTAGCCAAACAAACCATTCAAAAACGTAGGCTGTTTTTTAAAGTAAAGATAACATACACAAGCCCGCTAGACAAATTTCATAATTACGCGCCTCATCAGTTATCCCACGAAGTCGGCTACAATCGTATTTAGCTCGTCTTTGTATCAGGGATACCAACAGTGATTGAAATGCCCGCTGGCACCCGCCGGTCTGTCATAGTGTCGGTTCACGAAGTGAAATTTTATTTCACGCAATTGAAAATTAATTACTTATTCAAATTTTTATTAATTTTATACATAACCGGGACCAGCTCATTTTACACTAAAAAAAATAAATTTTTACGCCAGTAGATAGGTAATAATTAGATGTAATTAATTCCGTGAGCGGAAATTGAAAAAAATGTACACTATCGTTAATTTCTTAAATTTAAAAATACGAAAATGTCATTTTTCAAAGTGCAAAAGCGGTAATATGCACTTTTTCACGAAAAAACACTTTGCAGAAGTTGAATAATTGTTAGAATTATGTATTTCGGAAACTTTTTGCATTGGGGGAGGCGGAAAATGATGCATTTTAAATTTCAATTGCGTAAAATCAAAATTCACTTCGCGTCTACGAAACTGACATGGCGCGGCCGATCTGTCACACAAGCCCGCTAGACAAACCCTGCGTAGCCAGACAAACTATTTAAAAACGTAGGCTGTTTTTTAAAGTTAAGATAATATTCACAAGCCCGCTATACAAACCCTGCGTAGCCAGACAAACCATTTAAAAACGTAGGCTGTTTTTTAAAGTAAAGATAACAACATGGAGGTCATTGAAAAATGACATTTTCTTATTTTTAAATTTAAGAAATTGACGATAATATACATTATTTTCAATTTCCGCTCACGGAATTAATTACATCTAATTATTACCTATCTACTGGGGTATATATTTATTTATTTTTGTCCAAAATGAGCTGGTCCCGGTTTTGTATAAATTTACCAAATTTTTTTTCTGTTGCTTTCCGCACTTTTTTTCACCTTCCAGATTAAAGTTCTCAACTTAAAACTCGGTGAAAACATGGTTTTTGGCAACAAACAAACTTTGGCAGAATCAGCATTCCTCCCTTCCTCTTTGTCATGTTTTAGGTGAATGTAAAGAAAGATTATATGGAAATATCAGAAGAAGCACTGAAATATTTACTGCTTTTGAATATCACGAATTTAGTTGCAAAAAAGCAACACCAATCTTTACAATAGTGAACCGTTATGTGAATGTTGGTGTTGCGTTCATTATTAACATACTTATTTTATGAAAAAAGTGTTTTTGAAGTGAAACTTCTATAGCACCGCTGTGATTTGGATTTCGGATGAAACGGAAATGACAATTACTGAAGCACTCATTGGTCGCTTTGATTATGACCTCTCTTTTCAAGTATTGGTTGAGATTGTTTTGGTAAAGTTTCACTTCTACCGCGTGTAAATTGGACTCGAATTTTTTTTTTGTATTTGTAGTAAAAAAAATTTTTAAATAAATGATCTGAAATTTATTTCTGTTTTTTTTTAGGGGGTCCTTGAAAATTGTTCTTTTTTTCCTAGGGGTCCATGACTAAAAAAAGGTTAGGAAACTCTGCCGTAGATGACAGGCCCTGAGGGATATTTTTTTTCTCAGGGTCTCCTGTAGCTAACATAAAAAAAAACACAGCTTCCATTGATATGCTTAGCTCAGGCACGGGGGCTCCATCGAAGCCCCTCAGAAGCACTGTATATTGTACAGGGCCTGCAAATATTTTAATAATATACAATTGCTAACCCTGTACAAATCGCAAGTGCGTCTATTATTGAATCTGCTTCTCTGGTCTGGAGCCCCAAAATACTTGAAAAAAAAACTCTCGACTGCAGAAATGGGCGGTCCGTTTGATATATTCTCCTATCTTAACAAACAGATTGCAATCTTTAAAGCACAGGTGTCGGTGAGAATGCTGTCTTTGTTCTACTGGTATTTCAATGGAAGACGCTTCGAGGAAATTGATCTCTTCGGCACCAGTGCGTAGTCGGGTAACATGCGCGCCCAACATTTGTACATGGTTGACACTTGTCACATAAGAAGGGGTCGTTTCTACTGCTCAGTTAAAATTCTGTTAAAATTGCTGTCAAAAGAATAATGATTTAAAATATTTGACATGGAATGCTGGCTTGTATAAAAAAAATATGAATAGTTATGGTTGATTGTATAGTAACACATACCGCTGTTGTTTGTTCCAGTACCTTCTCCCAACAGCACGGGCACTTGGAATGGTATGGTGCGCGTGAGGCACCGCGCCTCGGAGAAGAGAGCCCTGCTGAAGGGCATGCAGGGGCAGGTGCAGGACCTCAACTTCGCCTTCATCACGGCACAGGTCATCCTCGCCTGCATCGACGAGGGAGGAAATATTTTCATACACAACATTGAACTACAACCAGAGGGCATTGTGTAAGTAATATTGTTAAAATGATTCCTGATTTCTCTGTTATTTTCTGACGACGTGTAATTTCAGATTTTTGCTCTTGCTGACCTCTACATGTGATTTTTTGATGAATTATACGAAATATCTGACACAGAATATGGTTGATATATAAATTTTGATAAATTAAATCATTAATTTATCAAAATTTATACTGACCTCCATAGTCCAGTGGGTAAGACTCTTGACTCACAATCCGGAGGTCGCGGGTTCGAACCCGGCATGCGCAAATAAATTTTATTTGATTTTAATTTGTGTTTTCACAATTAATTCATTTAAAAATAATATATAGTATATTTGCGGCATGTTCCAGAGTGGAAGATACTATCAGTATCGCCCTGGTGTAAGACCACCATTCAGAATTGAAACGTTGCTTGAAAATGGCTTTAGCCGTGTTTAGTGACCAGATCTGAATAGCCAGGTACTTCCCAACCTTCCTCTTCCCCACCTCCTTCCCCTCCCCACTACCTTCAGCCTCACAACATACCCCAATTGGGGATGCCATAGTCTCACTGGCTCCAGACGGGAGCAGTTGAGATTCTTGTGCGGTATACACTGTAAAAAAAAAAAAAAAAATTAATTATTGGGATAGCTAAATTCTTGCATGACATATGTAAACACAATGTCCAAGAGTGACGTAATAACGGTGGCCATATTGTTTTTTGGCAAAATAACTGCTTGTGATAGGTTGAATCTGGTATAGCGGGTTTAGATAATGACTTCCTATATCATTTAGCGGATTTTGTTTCTCATCCTGAGTTTTAACATCGTTTTTGATCATGATATGGTAGGTTTTAAAACTCAATTTTAGGTTTCTCTTGAAGAGTGCAAAAATGTAAACAAGATTTTTTTTATAGTAATACCTCAAGAGTTTCAGCTGCTCCCGTCTGAAGCCAGTGAGACTACGGCATCCCCAATTGGGGTTTGTTATGAGGCTGAAGGTCGTGGGGAGGGGAAGGAGATGGGGAAGAGGAAGGTGGGGAAGTACCTGGCTGTTCAGATCTGGTCACCAAACACGGCTAACGCCATTTCAAACAACGTTTTAATTCTGAATGGTGGTCTTACACCAGGGCGATACTGAGAGTATCTTACACTCTGGAACGTGCCGCAAATATACCATACATTATTTTTAAATGAATAAATTGTGAAATATCACAAATTATTTAAATAAAATTTATTTGCCCACGCCGGGATTCGATACCGCATCCTTCGGAATGCGAGTCAAGAGCCTTACTTACACTATGTCATATTATGTCATACATACTCTGTCAAAAAATCAGATATAGAAATTAAAGGATTCATATAATGTAAATCTTTTTCCAGCTAATACAGCAATTAGGATTGAAATGTTCTATTGTTACAAAACTGGTCAATATTATAATATTCTCCACATTAAGGATGGGTTGTTTCATAGAATTTGAATGATTAATCAAATTTAAAATTTTTTATATTATATTGGCCAGTTGTTCATAACTGAAATAATAAGAAAACTTGAATAGAACATTTGCAGAACTTGAAAATTAACTTTGAAATTTGATGAATTGTTCAAATTTTGTTTAACAACCCATCCTTCCTTATGTTGAGTGTTTCTCTTGAGTAACTGCAAAGTTACTCCTTTTCTTATAACTTAAATCAGATTTTTTTAAAAACCTGTGTTGTTTGTTGGATGATATTTTTTTTTTATTTGGCAATGCTGCATTTATCCAAGCTTATCTCATCTATAGTCACATCTGTTTAGTGCTATATCAACACTTTATTAACATTGCACCAATCAACACCGCTTTCAATGTTAAATAAATAAAATACAAAGAGTGAATATTTTTTTCTTAAAGGTGTAACTTTTTTACAACTGATTAAAGTAAACAAATTTCACGGAAAATAATAAAATCCCCACCAGACTTGTTGGTATGGCTTTATTAAAAACACATTGTAGGTTGGTAAAATTTGTCAATTTATCATCCATCATTTAATGATGGTTTAAAATACTCCAGGTATACTCTGATGCTGCACGTAATTGGCTCCACAACACCAGTGGGATTTGACCACCGCATAGTCTGGTGTCCGTATATTCCCGACACTGAAGATAGTGACTCGGCTGAAGAAGATGCCTCCAAACTGCTTGTGACCACGCACGGCAATAAAGGTATGTATTACACAAATTGCCCATTTTTTCTTCCCTCAAGGCTCATGACATCTTTGGGGATTCAGCTTGGTGGGTCATTGGAAGGACAGGCAGGAGTGAAACTGAGTCTTGAATAGAACCATGTTATAGGAGGGAGCAAACACAGGCCAGCAAATCGTTCCACAGTCGAGCTTTTGAACACATGAGGTTAGAAGTGACCATTTTTATTTTCGTGAAAAATGTTTTATCCTTGGAGATATTTGACACAATCCCATACCTTCTTCAAAGGTTGAAGGAGTCTATATTGTCATTTTAATCTCTTTTATTTGTAACTAGTTGGTCCCGGCATGCGTTGCTATGCCATTTAATAAAGAAATTATTTCTCCCTGAGTGTCCTTTCCTATTCGTCCCCTCCCCTTCTTCTCCTGCGTCCTCTTCCCCTCTCGCGTTCCCACTCCGTCACCTCCACCTTCCCTCTCCCCACTCCACTTCCCCCCCTTCCCCGTCCCGCGAACCCCCCTCCCGAGTTCCCCTCCCCCCTCACACGTCCCCTTCCCTCCCGCGTTCTCCTTCCACCTTCCCCGCCTTCCCTCTTCCCTTTCCCGCTCCCTCGTCCCGCCAGGTCCCGTCTAGGTTTTCTGAAATTATCCAATTTTCTTAATTTTTCTCTCCGTGATTACTTTTACTCTCATCCTCGTACTTCAAGGAATATTCTAAAAAAAGAATTAGAGAAATCGGTTCAGCTGCTCTCGAGATTTGCACTTAGCAACACATTTAGCGATTCATTGTTATATATAAGATCAGATATGATTGGGTCTTTGAAACATTAAATTCGGTGAGGTTATTCTTACCCCCAAGAGGAAACCCTTTCGCGGTAACCGTCCATTCTCTGTTTAACCCTTGAACCCTATAGGCCCTGATTTGGCAAGGCATATACCCGAATGGCCGATTTACCGGCCTTGACCTCTATCTCTATTTCCCTCCGGCCCGGAATACCGGTCTGCGAAAGATTTTTTAGGCAAATATTATTTTTTGGTCAAAAATTGCTCAGGAGGTCAGGGATATGGTGCTAATACAATGAACAAACGCCTTAGGGTTCAAAGGGTTAAAGTTCTCCAAGCCGTTGGAGTTTCTGTGCCCTTTGGGGGCTTGTCAAACAAACTGATTTGTACTGTCATCTGGGTAACAACGAAATGGCTCACATGACAAAATTCATGTGCAACAAATACAAAGTCGGAGCAGAACCGATCCCTGTGGGATGCCAGCATTTCTTAAATTTAAGGAAGAGGTGAGACCATCAGCAACCGTCTGAATAGACCTCTTCCTCAAAAAGTCGGTAATCCACATACACAGGGATGAGAGAAGTCTGTAAGCTATTTGTATAATCCATTTAAAATCATGTAGAATAGTAATGTAATTAACTTGATTGTGTAATGTTATTTTGCAGCCTGCGTTTGGAATGTCAAGCACATAATAGCGACGTTCGGCACCGGTGCCCACTTGTTTGATGACCTGTCGGAGGCTTGCGTGGTCATCGAGGAGCACACTCGGCCCATCATAGAGGCAGCCTTTTCTCCAGACGGGAGCGCACTGGCCACAGCCTCGCTCGACGGATTGGTCCTGTTTTTTCAGGTAGCCAACCACAATTTCTTCATTTAACTTAACTGTTTTACATTTTTTCACCTGTTTGTAAATTTGCTTGTATGTTCCGTTTCAAGATGGTGGCTGTTTTAATAGTTCAGTGAGATTCTTTTTTCAAATGTGAAATCATTGTGTTTATTTGGACTTTCTTATTCGTATTTTTTCACCGTACCTACCTGAAGAAAGTTTGAAAAAAGAATTGTCATAAGATAGTGACGTTTCTTTGGACAAATTGTACAATTCCTTTTTTAAAATTAAAATATTTAGATATACAAGTACCTATTTAGATATCTTCAGATTTTGGTTTTGATTTATTATAAGAGAAAATTAGAAGTATACGTTATTGGACGTGAGGTCAACTGTTCACAGAAATGCTAGTATTATTACAATGGCCATTTTTATCATCTCCCTGTTGCTGCCCCGGCTAAATTTCTTAAATATTGTGAAGAGAAAACTTCCTTAAATATTGTAAGCCCCAGCTACAGCCATAGATAATAGAGACAAGGGAGAAGGGTCATTATCCATTATTGGTATGAAACCGTGCACACTAAAGTGTCACTAACATCCTTCACCCATACTTATAATTGCATGAACGCATGGCGATTCTCCAACTTTGCATCTACCTACACACCAAATGCTTAACCTGTGACGAGCCGGGCCTGAAGGGGCCTCCTTCCTTCCCCTTGCCCTAACAAAGCACCACTTTGAATTTTGAATTGAATGTTTTGTTGATAAATTTTAAGCTATGGTATATTTTATTGACTGCAACATGTTCACAACAGAATAAACTATCCACTAAAACCACATTACTTGCATTTATTACGTAAATTAATAGGTTTTACGACGTTTTATTCGCGATACACGCAGTAATTGCGACCGTTAATTCCGCGGCAAAATCTGACAGCGCATCATCATAGAAGAAATCGTCTTAAAAATAATCCAGTGTGGCAATTCAAGTGAAATCTTTAAGACTACCTAGAATAATGATGGCGCAAGCGATTTAGACACTGTTTTTCATACAAATTCGTACATATGAGGGTCAAAATCGCAGACCAAAAGTTTTTCAGAGACAATTTATTTCAAATATTTGAATTATTTTCTCGCGCATGCGCAAATGAGGCCCGTGTTTTCGAGTTCCTGGCACGTCACCGGTTAACTTTCTTTGGCTCCACCGCTTTGTTAGTCCGTGCAGTTTGTAGCTTGGCGACTGTCGGCATGCTCCCATACCATATTTGGATTTGTTTGTATTACCTATGTCTAGTTTTTTTTTTTTAATCTTATATGTGTCTTTATCTTGTATCATCACTGTTCTAACAGAAAATAGTATGGAATTTTTAGAAAGTATCTTTTTTTTTTTAAATTTATAATCACCAATACATCCATCTGTTTCTTTGCAAAAATATTGTAGTGCACTGAACAGAAAATCAATAGAATAATGATGTATACCAGTCCCAGGGAGAGAGGGAGAGAATGTATGCATGTCATCGACGATCGTCCTAAAAGCCGTTCATAAAAATCCTTCTCCCATGTCTTGTGTGAAAACGATAAAGACTATCTATAATGTTGAATGTCTTTAATCGTATTCCTACAGACATTTCGCATGCTCCATGATGATGCGGACACAACCTCTGCCTGGTTTTACTTTATTCTGTTTTGACAGAAACTGATGTCGCCAACTAACATTAAGAACTTTAGACTCCTAGGCCCCAGACAGACCGGGGAATTGATTGTTATTTGTAGAAAGAATTTCGATTGATCTTTTTTGCCAAAGTAACATAAATTTGGCCTTACTTCAGGATCATGGCCCACAACCGACATCTAAATCAGTTTATATCTTCTATAAATTTTTAAAACAGTCTATAATCAGATACGTTTTAAGATTTTCACGGCCACAAGCATTTTTGCTATTTGTTTTTCACATCTACCGGATCTGCCCTGATGATGGACACTGCAACGATGTCCGAAACGTTGGCTAAAGAAGGAGGTAGCGCAACACGGCATAAGACCCGAAAAACAAATAACGAAAAAAGTCTATAATCACTTTAGAATATTTTATATCATTCAACCCTGCTGCACAAACTGCCATTATTGTAATTTTTTGTTACTACTAGCGCAGAAGCTACTGTTTAATGTACAATATACTTTATTCTACTAGCAAATCTGATAGCTGTACACACCAGAACACTTTGGAAGAGAATGATTTTTCGGTAGCATTTGGAACTACATCTAGCCTGTCCGGTGTGACCAGCATTCACAATTGCCAGTAGAATAAAATATATTGTACAATAAACAGTACCTTGCCATACACCTCCCCCCCAGCATTAGGGTGCGGGAAAACAAAAGCCTAGCCATACCCTTGAAAAAACACAGGATAGTTTAAATTCTTGATTGTTGATAAATATGTAACATATTTGTAATAATAAAATATTATATTATTGGTAGGTACTTTATCACTTGTCAGAATTCTTCACACAACTGTTTCCAATTTTGAAAATGACTTTTTAAATTCAAAGCAAATTTGTGAACCAGATTTCATGCAGGACTAACCGACTGATGCACAGGCAACCGAAATTAGTATGTTTGATGATTAATTATTATTTAATTGAAGATTAATAGTATAACCAAAACTTCCGGTCCCATTATGAATTTAATGTGTATTTATATTGTGCTGGACTTTGTATGTATTGGAATTAATATTAATATTTAATTTGTGGTATTTTCTAGAAAAACTTTTTGCAGGTATACGAGCACACCGACGTGGTCCGCTGCCTTTTCCGGTGGACCCCTCACGAGGGCAAACCCGTCTCCTGCCTCTTCTTCTTGGATAGCGTTCTGGGCTACAGTACGGAGTAAGTCATACATACTAACATTATTATACGTTTGCGCTTTTCAAAAATATAAAATTAAAATTGTCTTCTAATCACTGGAGGAGCGATTATGGTAAAAAATGGACAACTTTTATTTTTCTGGGATTGATAGCGGTTCAAAATTGGACCACATTTTCCTACCATTTGTAAAACATTTATTGTAATTATTTTAAACATTTACACTGCCAGCTATTTATTTTAAAATGAAGCTATTGAAATGCTTTATCTATTATGACCATACATGTCGCAAATCTGAACTTCGTAGACTATTTTAGAACGATGTTAAAAAAAATTTTAAAAAAAAATTTCACGCTGGACTTTTAACCTGTAATCGGCCGGAGACGCGCGGGCGCGCATGTTCGAAAAAATGTCTTTGTCTGCAATTTTGATCCTTCTATGTACAGAATCTGTATGAAGAACAAGGTCAGAATCGCTTGCGCCAACATTTCCCCATAAGTTGGGTAAAAATTTCATTCACCTAGCAACCCCAGAATATTTTTAAATATTTTTATCTGTGGCATCAAAATGTCAAATTTGCCGCGAATTTTATCTGTCAAAGTCATGCGTGTTGCTTGACAAAAACATTGTAAAACCTATCAATTAACGTAATTAACGCAAGTAATGTTGTTTTGATACATAGTTTATTGTTCTAGGAATGTGTTTCGGTCAATAAAATATACGTTAACTCAAAATTCAAAGTCGTGCTTTGTTAGGGAATTTCCGTATTTTTCCTCGCTTGTCACAGGTTAATCAGCTGTTTACGTTTAAAATGAAGTCCTTTTTCCATAGATATGCACCTTTCATTATCAAGTATACCACAGACAACTTACAGAAATCTAGAAATCGAAAATATTCTATGTTAACTCAATTAACCGGTCAAAGGCCAGGCCATTTCACGAAAAAACACTAAAAAAGCACCATTTTGAATTTTGAATTGAATGTTTTGTTGATTAATTTTGAGTTATTGTATATTTTATTGAGTGAAACACATTCACAACACAATAAACTATCTACCAAAACAACATTACTTGCATTTATTACGTAAATTAATAGGTTTTACAATGTTTTAGTCGCGGAACACGCATTAGTTGCGACGGTTAAATTCGGGGCAAATTCTGACAGGTCAATGTCATAGAGACGAAATCGTTTTAAAAATATTCTGGGGTTGCAAGGTGAATGAAAATTTTAGGCGTCTTATAGAGTAATGTTGGCGCAAGCGAATCTGACACTGTTCTTCATACAAATTCTGTACATAGAAGGGCCAAAATCGCAGACCATAAGTTTTTGGTCGAAACTTTTATTCAAATATTTGAATTATTTTCTCGCGCATGCGTATACGACACGCGCGCCGGCGCGTCTCCGGCCATTAACCGGTTAAGTACCCCTCATGCAGTTTCAAAGTTACAAACACACAGGATTCACGCGGTTATAAACTTTACGATTTTTTTAATATTTTTTTACAAATTCTGTAAGTATGAGATAAACGGTAAAATACAGGTTAATTCATTGGCTATATATATAGCACTATACATAATAAGTTTTTATGTCTCCGTGTTAAAATTAGAAGGTATGATTTTTTTAATGTTGGCGAAAAATTTATAAAATTATCTTCTGGGAAATTTTGAGCAATCGAGGCAAATTTATTTATTTTGCATGGTCGCTCCAGTGGTTATAATATATTCACATTTATGTATCATCTTACTCATCATACTCTTCTGTTATCCTGACTCTTGGCTTGACCTGTGTTTGTAAGTAGTATTTGATTCACTTGATCATGTCAGGTCTTCCTCAGGCGTCCCTGACTTTTTACATATTATTTAAGTTGAGAGGTTCACTACCAACTCGCTGAGTTTTTTTTTTTACATATTATTAAGTTGGGAGGTTCACTACCAACTCGCTGAGTTTTTTTTTTACATATTATTTAACCAGTCAAAGGCCAGGCCATTTCACGAAAATTCACTAAAAAAGCACCACTTTGAATTTTGAATTGAATGTTTTTTGGATTAATTTTGAGCTATCGTATATTATATTGACTGAAACACGTTCCTAGAACAATAAACTATGTACCAAAACAACATTACTTGCATTAATTACGTAAATTAATAGGTTTTACGATGTGTTAGTCGAGGAACACGCATAAATTGTGACGGGTAAATTCGCGGCAAAAACTGACATTTCTATGTCACAGATAAAATCGTTTAAAAATATTCTGGTGTTGCAAGGTGAATGAAATTTTTACGCGTCTCATGGAGCAATGTTGGCGCAAGCGATTCTGACCCTGTTCTTCATACAAATTCTGTACATAGAAGGGCCAAAATCGCAGACAAACAGTTTTTGGTCGATAATTTTATTCAAATTTTCGAATTTTTTTCTCGCGTAAGTCGCGCGCGCCCGCGTAAACGGCCAATTAGAGGTTAAGTTGGGAGGTTCACTACCAACTCACTGAGTTTTTTTTTAAATATTATTTAAGTTGGGAGGTTCACTACCAACTCGCTGAGTTTTTTTACATGTTATTTAAGTTGGGAGGTTCAATACCAATTCGCTGAGTTTTTTTTTACATATTATTTAAGTTGGGAGGTTCACTACCAACTCGCTGAGTTTTTTTTACATATTATTTAAGTTGGGAGGTTCACTACCAACTCGCTGAGTTTTTTTACATGTTATTTAAGTTGGGAGGTTCACTACCAACTCGCTGAGTTTTTTTTACATGTTATTTAAGTTGAGAGGTTCACTACCAACTCGCTGAGTTTTTTTTACATATTATTTAAGTTGGGAGGTTCACTACCAACTCGCTGAGCTTTTTTACATATTATAAACAGAGATGAATTAAAGACTGGGCACTTTTAAACAGTTTGTGTATTCAACAAATAAACAAAATGGCTATCGATAGTTATAACTGGTTTGTCTCCGTGATCTGCCTTCCTTGCGTTGTTGAGAGAGAAGAGGGCGGAAGCAACAGGTGGGGTAGCTAGCCACCCTTCCAGGCCGGTCCAGTCTCGCCACCCGCAGGATATTGTCCTCTCCCATTCCTACCAACCGATATATTGTCCGGGGTTGGTTGTCAAGTTTACAATATTATTTAAGTTGGGAGGTTCACTACCAACTCGCTGAGTTTTTTTTACATATTATTTAAGTTGGGAGGTTCACTACCAACTCGCTGAGTTTTTTTTACATGTTATTTAAGTTGGGAGGTTCACTACCAACTCGCTGAGTTTTTTTTACATGTTATTTAAGTTGGGAGGTTCACTACCAACTCGCTGGTTCACTACCACTTCTAATATTTGGAGAAACTCCGCACCCGCCAATTGTCACCATATGTTGTTTTTAACCACTCCGATCTATCGCGAATATGCTCTTTTTACGTCTTAAACGAAATGTCAGATTTACGAAAACTTTGTGTTATTTCCGCTTCACAATTAAAGCTCTATAAATGAAACATTTCTGAACGTAGCCAAATACTAAAAACTGTTTTTGAAAGGTTATAAAATAAGCTTTCAAATTGTTGTATTACAAATAAATATTAACATTTGTAAATATGTTTTAAAATTTAGAATGCAAACATAAAAAAATGTAAAAATGACTCACGTGATGTTTTTATGTGAAAACGGTACTAAAATCATGGATTATGTAAAAAAACAATACTTTTTCTATTGTACAAATGTATAATAAACAATTTAGTCACCTCACTTTTTTAATATTTCATACAAGAATATTTAATAAAAATTAACAATGTCTGGCGGCCCGTAAGCGATTTGGCGGGTAAAATATCTGTCAATCTGACGGAATAGGTATTTTTATGTATTTCTATGGACAACTTGAATAGGGATGTGCAGCTTGATGCAAAAGAAAATTGAATAAATATTTTTCTAAAATGATAATAAATAATATTGGAGTTTTTCAAGCCTTCACTGTCTAAGGCTGGCAGTGAACCTGTAAGTCTAGTAGGCCGTGATAGGAAGAAAAATAGAAAACAAACTTTTTCAGCCTTTAGTATAAAGTTTTTGTTGATTCCTACTTTTTCAGTCAGTTTTGGAAATACTGCGTAACAGGCTGCGACAACAACACCACCCTAAAAATCTGGACCTGCAAGTCCTGGCTCTGCCTGCAGACCATCACCTTCGCACCCAGCCCTGATCTTCCCAACATGGCGCTGAAGGCCGGCCTGGACAAGAGTGCCGAGTATCTGCTGCTGTCCGACATCCATCGGAGGATCCTCTTTGTCTTAAATCTGGACACCGACCCTGATGACAGCGGAGCTAGCTGCAAGAACATATCGGAATTCTTCTTGCCGTATCCCATCTTGAGCTTTGCAGTTGTCGACGCTGGTAAATAATTATTTCCTTTATGTATTTTTTGCTTGCATTAATCTGTAAAAATATAACTTTTCAAATTCGAATCATAGAGAATATGTTGTAAAGTTTTCTTTGTCCACTTGGTTTCAGGTCTGAAGGCGTTCAAGTGCCCATCAAGTTGTGAAGATCCGTACCATCAGGCTATCGGAGTAGGTTCGGAGAATGCATCTCCTATTGATAATGATCTACCTTTGGAGGTAAGCACTCAAACTTATAATTACTACCAGTTAAAAACCCGCTCTGCAGCTAGACCTTGGGGGCGGCTTTTGGTTCGGCTTCGCCCAGTTAGTGTTGGTGATCATTTTATAAATATATATCCGATAGGAACTGGTTTCAAAAATAGCCCGTTCCTCAGATCCACTGTGATCCAGTGATAGCTAGTCACTGAGACAAAGTAACCGGGACAGGCAATGACGTCATATGTAATACATAGCCGCGTGATACTATTATTCACAACTAAGTATTTCCATCAATCTTTCCATATCGGTAGAGATACTCAAATTTATTAAATTGTTCTACTTTTACCTAGGGGAAACATTCTCGTGCAACCTGCTAACGGAAGTATCGCCATCTTTTGACGAATTCTCGAATTCGATACCGAATTGGAAAGGTAGCTTTGTTTGAAATTTCACATTCACAGATATTTATATGGTACGGCGCGGCGGCACACGTGCACTCGAAGCCAGGTTTTTAAATTCAACCACGCAGACGCAAGCCTATTAATACTGTTTGATGATTATTCTTGCTTTTTGAAAAAATCACGCTATCCACTGTAATCAAATACCTGCTGTTTTAGGATAACAAAATTCCATCTTCTGCATTTCAAATAGGGAATGCAATCTCGTTCTCGCGAGATCTCAACCTTTTTTAGCGAGATTGATCTCGGACGAAAAAAGGGCGAGATCTCGCGCGTTTAATGAGATTGCACTCAAGCATAAAAATGTCTTATTCGAAGCGCGGACTGACACGGACGGAGTTACGATCTGTCGGTTTCGTTTGGTGCGCGTGAGGCGGCGGCCTGAGGTAGCCTGAGATCTGTGGTTCCAACTAGCGATGAATCCGAAAGAGCCTTCTCAGCGGCTGGTTATCTGGCCAACAAAATGGAAAGCCATTTAGCAGAGGATTCTTTGGACATTTTGTGCTTCTTAAGGAGCTATTTTCAAAATAATTCGTAATTCGTAATAATTCGGCTTGTGATTTGAACTGAACAAATCTTTCATTTGATTGGTATACTTTGTTAATTAATCTGTAATATCTAATGGATCTACTGAGTAGATATAGTTTTATTTAATTGATAATAATATCTCAGTTTAGTAGTCAACTCAACTTAGATAATAAGTTACATTTTTTTTGTACTTCTCGTTGTGTTGTTTGTTATAGAAGAACTGTTTTATAACTAAAAGATGTTTGTTTGATATTAGAAGAGAAGACTGGTTGTTTCTTTCATTTGTTATTTGATAGATACGTACGTCAAAGTTTAGTACTTAGAAGTTTATTAAAGAAATATAGACAAATACGTCAAACAATGTTTGATGCATAAAAGTCTATTGAAAAATTAGTTATAATAAATGTTTATCTTATAATTTTTATTATTTTTTTCCTAATTTATTCAAATATTATGATTATTTGCAAAAAAAAACCACAAAACTACCAATCTCGCGAGATCTCGAAATTGGCGAGATCTCGCAGTATTGTTATTCATAAACTCGCGGGATCTCGCTTGAGCCCTAATTTCGCGAGATTTGCATTCCCTAATTTCAAACCATACTTTTTTTCATAATTAAATATTTGATTACATGTCTTATTATTTGATTTATTAGGATAATGATCGAGATGGCTCCGTCCCCGGAAATGGTAACGGGGATGTGACAGAGGGCTGCAATATCTGCGCAGTCATCCGATTGTACTTGGTTCAGCCCAAGAGTCTCCAGGAGGGGACCATCACCTTCACTCCGGCAGTGAGAACTGCCAATCTACAGAATAATTCTGCCCTGCTTCAAACAATCAATGATGCGGCAGGTAATTATGACCATTCTGTCTACTGTTACTTTTGAGAATAGAAACTCATTGAGGGAGCCAGTAGAAGACAGGAGTCAACAGACAAGAGATGTGTAATCTAAAGAAAAAAAGACCGATTCATCTGGTGCGTCATGTCCTGCTTGGTAGAAAAAAATATTCAAAATCTAGGAAGATATTTTGTCGAACCAGGATACTACATCATTTTTATGAAACACAACAGTTAACTTAAATAAATCATACTTGATTGGCGATAACCTCCTCCTGTACCAAATTCGAAAGTATTTTATTTAATACTTGCACAGACCTATGAAAGAAGAACGCAGAATTCGTGAAGCTGAAAATATTAATAAAATGAATGAATATGGAAAAACCGCACTCTTGAAAAATCACCAAATCCAACTTTACTGGTCAATATTAACCGTAAGCAATTTAATCAAAAGAAATCACGTTACGATAATGGAATTGATTATTAAAAGAAATTCTGGTTAAAAAATATATTATTGTAGGTAGGTACTTTAAGCACTAAAAAAGTACTTCAGAAATTTAAACAAAAGTAATATTTTGAAAATAATATTTCATTGAAGAAGAAGATAACACTAATAATCTAAACAAAAATATGAAACAGAACAAGATACAGAAAAATATAACAGTCGCAACTGAGACTCGAACCTAGAACCTCCCGTCTAACAGGGATGAACGCCTTATCCAATTATGCCGTCACATTTGTCAATCTCGTATTTCTTATTTCAGAATTAATTTTTTTTTCTCCATATTTTTATTTAGATTATTAGTGTTAACTTCTTCTTCTATTATATATTACTTGATGGGATTAACCTTCAAAAGTTATAAAAAGAGAGTGTTGCAATAAAAATTTAAAATAATATTATTTATCGCTTCATCGCTGTATTACAATTTTAAATGACGCTTAACTCGTTGTGGGCCGTTCGTCACCCGGTGGCCGCGAGGTGGGCGCGGCACTTTGAAATGCAATTTTGACCCTTATGTATAAAGAAAGTGTATGAAGAACAATGTCAGAAACGCTTGCTCTATTATCGTACTTTACCATAGAGAAACCCGCAATGCGTCAAGTCACTTCGAATAATTTATATTAAATTTTCCGTAGTGTGGGATGTAAAAAAATTCTGCGCATGCGCGAAAAAAAAAAACGTTTTTTCTACTATTTTGACCATTCTATGTACAAAATTTCTAAAGAAAGTATCAGAATCGCTTGCGCCAACATTCCCTATGGTATGGGTAAAGATTTCATTCACTTTGTAGCCACAAAATATTTTAAAATAATTTTTATCTGTGGGCATCTTGAACTGTCATTTTGGCGCCCGCTCACATTATGCCGTTATGCGTGACATGCGTGTACCTCGAATAAAACATCATAAAACCTATCAATTTACGTAATTAACGCAAGTAATGTTATTTTGGTAAATAGTTTATTGTTCTAGGAATGTGTTTCGGTCAATAAAATATACGATAGGTAAAAATTAATCCACAAAACATTCAATTCAAATTGAAGGTCGTGAAATTTCCGTGTTGTTCCCGAAAAAACCTGGCCCACAACAAGTTAAGGTGAAAGACAATCTGTGTTTTACATAATATATGATGTAGAGCTACCATACTTTATTTTCATATTACACAATGTACGTACAATCTTTTGTTTGCAGTTGAAACGTCGATACCCAAAGACGTATCTGTAGGAGCTATAGAAAAAGCGATAACTGACATGGAGGATCGCGAAAAGATTATTCCTGTCACTTCCCCGCTCCAGTCACACAATACCACCCTCGCCCAGCAGAGCCAGCAGCTGAAGAATATCCTGATGCGTGCACAAGTATTATTTATTTATTTATAAAACTATAATAAGAATATTTGTTACTGAAGACAATATTAGAGCAGTGAGTCAGTGTGTCACCTTCTCAAACCGTCATCATAACCCTCCTGTTCAAATTTTATTTAAAAACTCTCCAATCCCCAATGTCTCCGAAGTTAAATTTTTGGGAGTAACATTTGATAGGAAACTTAAATGGTCTTCCCATATTCATAATATTGTTACTAAATGTGAAAAAAATTTAAATATCATCAGATCATTGACTGGCGTTTGGTGGGGTTCACACCCTATCTGCATTAAGTTGCTTTACAACGCACTTATTCGAAGCCATCTCGACTATGCCTGCCCACTTTTTAGTACTGCATCCAAAAATGCACTCAGCAAATTAGACAAAATTCAATCAAAGTCATTGCGAATAATAACTGGAGCCATGCAATCGTCGCCCATCAATTCTCTTCAAGTAGAATGTTCTGACCCTCCACTTTATTTAAGACGTCAACTATTTGCTGACAAATTTGTTCTTAAATGTTTAAATTCTAAATGCCATCAGGTTATTCCCAGAGTGTCGTTGTTCAAAGACTCAACACATTCATCTACAATCAGAGCTCGAATTAAACCTCTTCCTGCCTTCTGTAAAAATTTTCGTTCTCTCTCAGAGCTTCAAATTATCCAAAATGATCTTCTTCCATTATTCAAATTAAAATATAGTCACGTCACCCTATCCCCAACAATTTTAGAAGGGATCGGCATCCTTAAAAGTCATTCCAATCTTCCAGCCCGTACTGTCAATAATATGTTCAATGAAATTATTTCTTCTAAATGGCCCAACACTTCTCTTTTATTTACTGATGGCTCCAAATCTCCAGACTCTCCTAACTGTGGTATAGGTATTAACGTTTACCACAATAATTCTAATGAAAGAATATTTTATTCAATTTCAAACCAATTTTCAATATTTTCTGCCGAGTGCATAGCAATAATTGAATCTCTCAAATATATAATAAAAAATAATT
Organism: Limnephilus marmoratus; assembly: GCA_917880885.1. Classification (NCBI taxonomy): domain Eukaryota; kingdom Metazoa; phylum Arthropoda; class Insecta; order Trichoptera; family Limnephilidae; genus Limnephilus; species Limnephilus marmoratus. The sequence goes on along the minus strand of OU862909.1, from coordinate 53,674,182 downwards.
TTGAACATTCTGTTGTTCTCTCTGACTCTCTCAGTTCCCTCCAAAAACTTAAATCCAGTCCTTTTCTTCATCCTGATGATCACTTTGTATGTCTTATTCGAGTGCTGATATCCTCCATTCAAAGTTCTGGAAAAACTGTCACTCTGATTTGGATTCCTGGACATGTTGGCATAGTGGGTAACGATATTGCTGATTCCTTGGCAAAACAAGGAGCGTCTAACCCTACCATTACCCTCGTAAACCATATTCCCCTATCTGATATTTTTTCCATCATCAAAGATAGATCCCGCAATGTTTGGACAGAGTATTGGAACATTGCTAGTCAATCCAAGGGTGCCCGCTACGCCTCAATACAAAGGACTATCCCATCAAAACCGTGGTTTCAAAAATTCCCCCATTTTTCAAAAAAAGAAATTTCCTTACTTGTTCGAATGAGAATCGGACATTGTTCCGTTCCTTCTCACCTTTTTAAAATTCATGTGCTTGACTCCCCAGATTGTACATTCTGTGGTCTAGATGTGGGAACTTTAGATCACATATTTTTTGATTGTCCCTCTCTAAATAAATATCCTCTCTTCTATCAAGATTTATCCAAAATTGCCTCTCCTCCATTCAACATCTCATCTCTTCTAAGTCTGAACTCCACTCCAATCTTCCATAAAATTCTGAAATTTGCACATTTAAATAAAATTAATATATAAATTCACTTTTCAATTCTCTGTAATTATAAATGATGGCCTAGAACACCCTTGAAGGGTGAAAGCCAGAAATAATCGAAAAAAAAAAAAAAATATTGTCTTCAGTAGTTTTTGATTAATTATTACAATTTGAGATTTTACTCATAAGGTTAAAACAAATACAGTCAAACTTGGTTATAACGAGCACGAGGGGACCGACTAAATTTGCTCCTTATAGCCATTACTCCTAATATCCAAAATAGGTTTTTTGAAAGTCATGTGTATCTACCTACCTGCCTTTACTCTGATATAATCGCAAATGTATAGTATATTTGAAAATGCGAGTAGGTATTTTGTACAAGTGTGTCCCCTTGGTTATAGAGAAAAACCCCTGAAATCCCTGCTTGAGAACAATTTTTATAGGGTTTTGATCAATTTACGCTGCTTTCCCTAAATGGAATCAAATTGGAAGACCCCCAGAAAAAAATCGCCAGAAAGTGAAATCTTGAATTTCGCTGTCATTACCTACCTCCCCTCCAGAAAAACAAAAAAAATCCACTTGAAGGTCGCGGGCCATTTGATAAAGAGGCAGAGCCCCCCCTTAAGCTAAAAAGGTTGTGCATCACTATCACAAATTTACCCCATGTAGGTACTCGTAGCTCGGTACCTTCATAAACACTTTTATTGGTTTTTAAAACAAAATTGACGATGAGGCACAAAAAAAGATGCAAAAGAAGATGTAAAAAGGGAACAAATTTGCAAACTGAAAATTCATTGACTTTAGCAGATTTCATGACAATTTTATATAGTGCCCGATGGGTAATAATATTTCACACAGCTGACATTCTTAGACAGGTAGTGCCATAAAAATACGAATCTGTCCCTAACCCCTAACGGGATAGAAAATTCCCGCCAGCCGCCACTATTGCACGCCGGGCATATGTCCCTTCATGGTCGCCATCTTTGATAGTTATATCTTCTTACTACGAGAATAATTCCCAATTATTGCCTTTTTTTTAAACCCATTTAACCATTTAGAAATTGTGATGACATCCTTTTACGTATTTAGAAATTGTGTTGACAAAATTATTTGCACATTATATCAGTGAATCGTCCTCGCTATAACAGTCAACAATTATATGAAAATAAGTGTGAACTAAAATATCATTTGGTAATTGCTCATTATAACCATGATCTCGCTATAGCCATGATCGTTATAACCAAGTTCGACTGTATTATAAAAATAAAATAAATATTCACTCTAAACTTGCAGAAAAAGTTAATAGATGTCACACGTTAAATAAAAATTGATACATTTATCCAAGACACCATCTAGATAGCGAGAAGAAACCATCATTAGTTCGAGAAGAATCTTGCAATACATAAAGATAGCAGCCAATAAAAATATGCATTGATTAAACGTCACATACGTTATAATCTACGCATTCACAGATGGCGCCAATTAAATTATTTTACGTTTTTGGCATGTTTTGCTTTAAAATATTGAGGGGAATTAATTGTTTGCGCCCGTACATATTTAATATGAATATAAATAAATAGTTTTGTCCATAAACAAGCCCATATCTTTCTTGGATTGAGTCACCGATACAATATTGAATTTTTCAGCCTCTCTTGAAAGATTTGGGTTTGTTTATGGACAAAACTATTTATTTATGTTCATAATATGTACGGGCGCAAACAATTAATTTACCTTAATATTTTACAGCGTAACGTGCAAAAAGTATTAAAAACCTAAAATAATTTAATTGGCGCCATCTGTGAACGCGTAGATTATAACGTATGTGAAGTTTAACCTCAAGGAAATGAAAATAATGTTGATAGTTCTTAGTCAAAGTATGATACAGTTATATATGACCGAAAGGGATAGGGTCCCGTAGAGCAGCGCCCCGGCAAGCCTAAGGTGTTGGGTTCAATTCCTAGATGCGACCTATTTCTTTTCTGATTTTTCTGTTTTAAATTTCCAATTGAGAGACGCTAATACTGTCTTCAGTGATTGAATATTACAATTTGAGGTTTTACTCAAGTTAAAATAAAAATAAATAAAGAATATTTGTATTCAATTATTATTTGTCTATTGTCAAACATCCGATACAACAAATGTTTTTGATACTGCGATCACCTTTTATTTCACATTGAAAGACTAAGCTCGATTTAGAAATCTCAAATGCGAGCACCATTGACACTAAACATATACAGGGTGTAACAGACGTACCCGAGGGATTTTAACCATCGATTCCTGACATCATATGGAGTAAAAAATGTAAATGAAATTTTGGTCTCCGGTGACATTTTTGATGTTTTTTTTTTTTTTTTTTTTCTACAAAAACATAAAAAAATGGTAGTTGTTGAACAGTTGGAGGCGGGGTAAGGGGTTTGTCGGACACCCGGCTGAGTGACCAGTGATGACATGCGGAAGAATTCTTTTTTTGTTTGATTTTGAAGAAAAAAATTTTGAAAAAAAAAAAAAAAGTTGTCAAAAAAAGTCACCGGAGACCAAAATTTCATTTACATTTTTTACTCCAAATATGCTCAGGAATCGCTGGTTAAAATCCCTCGGGTACGTCCTGTTACACCCTGTATAAATATATTTTCACTGCCGTTATTATAAAAATTTGTTGGTAATATGAATTTGTTTGTTGCCAGGCGCCTTTAGGTGGATTAATAGGAAAGCCACCCCCATCACCCGGCCCACCCTTCACGCCCCTTCTCCCAACCCCTGCCCTTCAGCCTCCCCTCAATCTGATGACCCCGGATGCGTTCAAGTTAGTACACAAAAATACATTTTTACATTATTATACAGCACTCTCACTAATGTGCACTCACTAGTGTCCAAGTGTCCAATTAGTGGATGCGGCGGATATTAATACATAGATACAAAATATGCTAAAAATTATAACAGATATTTCGAAAAAACAAACAAACACCGCTATCGAAAGATCCTTGGTAAAATTTCTCTTTTTTTATTCAAAGTTAAGGTGTCTTGTTTATGCTTGCGAAAAGACCCCATTTTGAAAACTCATTCAACCAAAAAAAGTGGCAGAACGAAAGGAACAGAAACACGTGCGACAGTTACAACAATAATGAACCCTGGTGACTGGTAAAATGGTCACTGAGGGTTTAAAAGTAAGACAACCCAACCAATCGTTGTGCAAAGCTTGGCACTTCAGTCTAGGCACACAGCGGACTACTGAATTTGATATACGAACACTGGTGATTATAGAGCTTGATTTTAATTTCAACCAGGCGGATTATAGTTGTTGTCGTACGATTTAACGGTGGATTACTGTGAGAGTCAGGCACGATTGCTTCATGTATGCTTTGGCCGAAGCTTTGGATACTCATTCAGGATAAAAATCTTTTGAATTTTTCTAGCCGTAAATAGCACTACTGCAATTTAATGATTTTTCAGTACAACACAACACACATAACACGTACGTGGACATGACGTGACGTGACATGAAGGAGGGGGTCAAAATAAGTGTACATTCTCAGTGCTCGTATATCTCGTAAATACACATTCTAGCAGCTAGCAGCAGTGTGAATCTTAACTCTGAATCCACAAGTACTTTTGCACATGTATATTATTTGTCTTGAATGATTGAAGTCGAAATATTGAAACATTCAATGTTCCTCGATTACCTGATGACCGGTCAGTGGCTGAGTTAGCATTGCATTTGGATCCCCCCCAGGCGTTCCGTGTTCGATTCCTCGGCTGGCTAAGTCCTCCATCACGACTCAAGCAACATTTCTTACCGTGGTGGTAGTAGGAGATTTTCAAATATTGGCGAGTTATTCGTAACCCGGGAATGTTTGTCTTTTTAAAAATTAAGTTAATAATAAAAAAACCTAATTCATTAATTTAATTTTGTACTTGTAATTATTGATGTTGCTAAGCTTAAAGGATTTATGGAACTAATTTGACGTACTATTTTTGTAAGTAATTGCGTCTTGCTCGTGGATTAGTCTATAGATTTGTACGTTATTTGGTAGTAGATACCATTACTAATAAATGTGTCATTTTTACCCCACTGATAAACAACCATTTACCCTACATTGATGGTATATCAGTAGTGTAAAATTTAAAATGTTTATTACTAACGCTCTTATTGTCCACCATCCCTTCTACAACAAGTCACCGACCGTCACTATGACTATCTATCATTAGATCCTAGGCAAGCTGTTTAATTAAATTAATTTTCCCGCCAGTTCCCCCGCCAAACGTGATGACGAAGATCCACCGATTGCAGTAACACCAGAAGTTAGTCAACTCCCGTTGGCCCCACTACTTGACAATGACATGCAGCTCTGCAGCACCACCGACAATGCCCCCATTTTGTCATCTGAACATATTAACACCCTGGCGAATAGAGGTGAGCTTAACATATTATCAATGTTAATTATAAAATAATTTTATTGTATCAATCAATAAGTAGGTACATATAATAGTACTGGACATTATTGATAATTCCATCCAACACCCAAATCATTGTCATTGACGATTTTCAACTATTGGAAACAATACCGAAATTGACGGGACAATGATAATTACTTCTAGTGATCTGTCAACTGCCTGATATTTAACATTTTTTGTAGGGCGGTTTGGGTTTTGAGTGTTATGGTACTCTCATTCTTCTAAGTAAAAAGCCTCATTCTTGAGGTTCAAGATTGTAGTACTATCTACAATCTATATTCACACATTTTTATTATTATTATTGTCGTAAACCATTTATGTACATTGAAAAAAAGGTAATTATTATTTTGGTTCCGTGTCAACTCAACTCAACACCTCTATTATTTGCAACGGCTAGTTATATTTTGATTCAGTAATACTACATAGCTACTCGTTGATTACAGGTTTGAATAGGTACTATGATATCATGGCAACACTGTACTCTCACTGTTTGAAATTGGAATGCTGTGATAAATAATAATAATTGGCTAATTTATATAGTGCCGTTTTTGTGAGAAATCACCTCAAGGGCTCTGTGTATAAATAGTGGGAAAAAATTATCCATTTCTATGGCGAAATATTGGATTTTGATAGCAATTATAAATTTGCTTTTTATGTAGCATTCTCCACAAATCCGCCGCAGTCCATTGATGGCAAGTTTGCATCGGGCGGCTCCAGTCCCAGCCGGGAGGTGCAGGAGATATTGTCTCTGAAGGGATCTGACTGTTTCTACGAGGACGATCTGGAAGATGAATTACTGAACAATCAGTCTCCTCGATTAGAAACGCAAGGTTCCCAAACCGGCAGCAGTGCTCCTTGTCTTAACAATTCTAGTCAGAATCTTCAGGAAGGATTCCAATTGTACAATGCGCCCGAAACTGAGTTGTTCATATCTCCGAAAATCGATCATTTGCCACTGAACAACTCCAAGTCCACCTTAGGTGAGTGTTTTTTATGGTTTTATAAGGACCATTTTTATTTTTCATGATATAGATTTTTCTGTCTAAAAATATCAACTCAAAATTTTTTCAACAATATCATTGATCTCTGTAAGTATTATCTCTCGTTGAGACTATACTTACTATTTTATTTACAGTATAATGTTATTGTTGCCAACTATAAACATACTGCCCAGCTGTAATTTTAGTTTGATTGACTGTAGTGTTTATTTTTGTGATAATTTTGTGGGTTTATACTTTTAATATTATATGAATTTTTATGTTTACTGTAATAATTGTAAAGCTGCACGTCTCGGCACAAGAATGCCCTAGTGAGATGAGCGTCTTATGATTTTATTGTTTAGTTCTATTTTTTTTTCATAAATAAATAAAATCAATTTCATTTGTTTTCTTTTTAGGTTCCAATGAAAAATCTGAAACAGTTTGGCCGAGTATAAACATGGAGAAAATTAACGAAGCGAACCAAAGGAAAGCCCACAGTGTTAAGTCCAATTCACTGAACAAGAGCAATAATAGTCTGAATCTTTCTAACCTGAACCTAGATGATAATTATAACGATGACAACCTACTCTATACTGACCAAGATAATGGACAACGAATCAAAAGCAACGGGAATAATAGTAGAGTTTACATAGCAAATGATGTTATGAATGACATATCAACAACTTTACATAAACTTACAGGTATTCTTTTGTTATTTGATTTGATTTCAATGTGGGTAAAGGTTTTGTCAATATTGTTTGAACAACCCTGGATATGCAAAAATGTGGATTTGGATTGTGATCCAGAAAGCCAAATTCCTGAGTTAATTAAAAAAAAAACATTGTGCAAATAATCTTTAACCGGTGACATGCCGGAGACGCGCCGGCGCGCGGGTCCTAATGCGCAGGCGCAGAAAATAATTTGAATAATATTGTCTTTGAAAAACTTTTGGTCTGCGATTTTGACCCTTATATGTACAAATTTGTATGAAGAACAGTGTCAAAATCACTTGCGCCATCATTACTCTAGGTAGTGTTAAAGATTTCACTCGAATTGCCACACTGGAATATTTTTAAAACGATTTCTTCTGTGACAATGCGCTGTCAGATTTACCGCGAAATTAACGGTCGTTATCACTATCGCGATGTATTTGTATCGCGAATAAAACGTCGTAAAACCTATTAATTTATGTAATAAATGCAAGTAATGTGATTTTAGTGGATAGTTTATTGTGTTGTGAACGTGTTTCAGTCAATAAAATATACAATAGCTCAAAATTTATCAACAAAACATTCAATTCAAAATTCAAAGTGGTGGTTTTTTAGTGTTTTTTCGCGAAGTTCCGCGAATTTCCGCGAAATATCCCGGCATTTGACCGGTTAAATATCTTTTAAATCGGATGGTGTAAACGTAACCTAATCTACATTGAAATACTACTTTTTTTTTACTTTATTTAGTAGGCACACATCTTTGTGAACGATCCCTGTCCCGGAGGGCCTTTTTGTGAACGAGTCTTAGAAATGACCCATACTCACGTGACAAAGATAACTTTATACAAATGTCGGGTGCATGTTTGACGTATTTCCCAACTGTGCACCAGTGCCAGAGGAATCAATGACGCTAGTTCCTCGGAGCATCTTCCATTGAAATACCGATAGAACAAGGACAGCATTCCCACCAACATCTGTGCTCTAAAAATTGCAATCCGTTTGTTAAGAGGAGAATCTATCAAACGCCGCCCGTTTCCGCACAGAATCGAGGGTTTTTTTAATTTTTTTTTTTCAAAAAACTGTCACTGGAGACCCAAAATTTCATTTACATTTTTTTCCAGGTATTTTGGGGCTCCAGACCAGTTGTATACTATTAGCATCTGCAGGCCCTGTACAGTACAGCCACCTTCTGAGAAGCCAACTTAACTTTGGCTTCGATGGAGCTCCCGTTCTTGAACTGGTCACTTAGAGTTACACCAAGCATATCAATGGAAGGCACTATTTTAACCGTTTAATTTGTTGATGAGTTTTCCAAGCAGAACACAAATTGATAAATTAGTGATATTGTCGTCAATCAATACATACAATGACAATGTTATTTATGTATATAATTATGTGTTATGTTTTAACTTAACTTATTTTAATACCTTTTTTCTTTCCAGTGGTGATAGACAACCAACAAAAAGAGATAACAAATCTCCGCGGGGAGGTGACAGCCCTCAGAATCAGTACAGCCACAGCCATAACCAGCAGAAATAGTGGAGAAGAAGCCAACTCCACTTTCCGCCTGGTGGAACAGGCACTTCAGAAGAATCAAGCGCAAGTCAAGCAGCTGGTTGACACAGCCATTGCAAGCAGGCAAGAAATTATTATTGTGTTTTATTTTTGGGGTATTGTGCCGTGTTGCGCTACCTCCTTCTATAGCCAACTTTTCGGACAGCATTACAGTATCCATCATCAGGGCAGATGTTTAATCGATTAGAGTTGCTTATGTATATAGGTGCGATACCGTGTTACCAACTAATAGCTGTATTACAGTATAATTTAAAATGGTTTTCTGCATTTAGTTTTGGTGTAGCTGTCAATTACTGGATGCCAAGAACTATTGAGTTTTACCCCGTCATCTCTAATAATATTATTGGGATTAATGTGAATTTCAATTGCCTCCGTAATTAGGTGTGCTTTATGTTTTGGGTCTTCAAGGCAGTGACTGTTTTGTGTTAACATATTGTTATTCACCGTTTTTGGAGGGTTGGTACCTGTTTGTGTATATACATATATTTTTTTTAATATAAATCCTCTTGTGTGTTGTGTACCTTGATAAAGTAAAATTAAAAAAAAATAGTTTTGAAAGGAAAGGTATAACATTCACAAAGAGTGTCGGTAATCTATTTACCTCGGTGTTCCATTTTACAGTTCAATTATGACTCAGTGGCCGGGTGATCCAAAATGTCAGGTTTGCACCCTGGCATCGTGAGTTCAATCCTCTGCTAGCTAAGTCCTATATCATTGCAAAAGCTCCATTTTCAGCTTATAATGATGGTTACTACCATGAATTGTAATTAATACTGATAGGCTATTCTTAACCTGTTAAATTTACTGGTGTTGAGACCTACGGTTAATTTTCAGATTATGTTATGGTCGATTTTCATGATAACATTTACAGAGTTTAGTTCCAGAGATTTGCAAAATAATTACATAAGTTAAATGAATACATATTCACAATTCAAAAGTCATAACAATTTCAAATCATTTTTACAGAGTTGAATCCGACAGAGCCAACCGCGAAGCGCTTTTATCTGGCGTATCGCAGATAATGGGCGTTCAGATTGCGGAGAGATTGAACGCGGCTGTGGCACACGAGGCCCGCACCACCCTCGTGCCCGGGATGGAGAGGATCCTGGAGCCGATAGCCCGGTCACTGCAGCTGGAGCTGGCCCGCACTCTGTCCACCACCGACCACCTGCTGACGGAGAACATTCAGAAATTGGTCAACAGCAAGGTGAGCTTATCCACAAATCAAATAGAATACATTATAATCTTAAAATCAACCATTTTTTATGTTATAATGAATCTATCTATCTATCTATATCTATCTATCTATCTATCTATCTATCTATTTTCTATATAAATAAAAATGAATCGCCGAAATGTATGTACGCGCATAACTTCCGAACGACTGCACCAAAATGGATAATTCTTTTTTTTGTGTGTTCGTTATTGTCAGGACAATGTTTGTATAAAACTATTGGTGAGCTCTGGCATTACGAAATTTTTACACAAAATTGCAATAGGTGGCATGCGAGCTGTTTGAAAACTGAATGTACCGGGACTGAATTATTGGAATGCGGGAGGGTGGAGCTCGGGAGGAGGGTTGGCGGGACGGGGGAAGCGGGCGAGGGGAGTGGGGAGAGGGAAGACAGTGTGGGAACGTGAGAGGGGAAGGGGACGAGGGAGAGGAAGGGGAGGCAGAAGGTGAACGGGACGAATGGGAAAGGACACGCAGGAAGAAACAATTTCTTTATTAAATGACACGACGCATGCCGGGAACCAGCTAGTGTTATAATAATAAGAATAACAAAAGAATATGTACATGGCGATATATTAATGTGAATGAAGCAAGAAGTTTATGCCGCGAAATTTGCGTGGCGGTCCATCCGATCTATCTACCCCTGCAAAGAAACGATGTGACAGTTAGTTTATTATGTATTTTTTGATAGGTAGATGGTCTGCATAGCTCCTGTAAAGCTTTCACAAAATAGGTCCACTGTGCTATTTTCCATATTTCAACCTATTCAATTGACCGTTTCCTTTGGTAGTTGTTCAGTCCAAAGTTAAAAATGGTTGTCATTGGGTGTCTGGTAACATCTCCAGAGTCCATAATGTGTCCATCACTATATTATAGAACACTTTGCGGCACGCCCAGTTGTACCCTGTGAAAGACCATCATTCATAATTGATGCGTTGCTAGCTAGGTATTTCTGAACCTTTCTTTTCCCCATATGCTTCCTCTCCCCAATCCATTCAGCCTCACAACATACCCCCATTTTCAATATGCTGTAATCCCACTTGTGCCTTTCTGCGTGTTCACATAAAAAAAAACACATTTCCTACAGCCTATTCTCCCTGATTAGTTCTATTAGTGTTCACAACCAAAATTTAGGTGCATTAGGGATGTCGAAAGTGAAAAAAAATATTGATATATCGATGTATCGATATTTATTAAAATATCAATATCGACGTCGATATATCGAGGAAAAAATATCGATATATCGGTCAAATTTTCAAAACATTTTGCGTTTTTAAAATAATAGTGTATTCAGCTCATATTATCAATAGTAATTTTTATACACAATGTGCATTATTTTAATGTACAAAAATATCAATAAAAATGAAGGTATTTTTATCAGTATTCCTTTTTATTAGGTAATAATTACAAAAATATCAAAAACTAAAAAGCTATCTTCTAACTTATATGTAAACTGAGACGGATACAAAGTTTGTATGCGTCTGAGTAACATTCTATTGGCGTATTAATCTGTCAAAAAGGACTTCGTGTTTGGAACAAGGTATAGTCAATAACCATAGACAATTGGGAACCAATACATAGGAGTGGCTTAGAAAAAAATGGAAAAAATAGCATACATTTCTATTTATGTACCCACACATATGAGATAGTATTAGTGATCACAAATACTAATGCAAAGACAATAGATTTGTAAGCTATTGATAGTTAAAATTTCAACCGCCAGAAGTCATTACCCAATACAGTTACTTTTTTCCGTTCGTTCCTATACGGTTTTGGATTCTAGTGACTTTAGTTGCAAAAATAAATAAAAATATCGTTTTTGATACAATTTTCGATATTGGATATTTTGTATCGATATATCGGATCAAAAATATCGGCTAAAAATATCGATGTATTGAGTTAAAAATATCGATACATCGATTCTTTTTCAACAAGCCTACGGTGCATGTGGCAATGGATGTCAATGGTGCAAATTTTTCTTAAAATTATTATGCTTAACCGTTTCTCTGCCAAGAGCGAGATTTCTCGCATTCTTGGCCGTGCCCAGCAGGCCGGCCATAGAAAAATAGCGAGTTCTCGCTATTCTTTGAGCAAGATTTTTTTATTTTTTTTTAAATTTTTTTTTTTTTTTTAAGATTTTTGTCAAGTTGTTTAAATATCCTTTCAAGGTGTAATGTTTTTAATTTATAAAAATAAGATTTAAAAATGATTTATTTTTATTAAAATTCATGGCCTGCTGTTCACAGCTACACTCCTACATACTGGCATTTAAAAGGTTAATACATAATTGTAAGGTCATTGAGTTTTCCATGTAAAATTTTAATAATGTAGAAAAAGTTTTATGAGTCTGCTTCATGCCGTTTGTGAATTAAATTTTTTTTTGTTGCAGTCTGTGATGGACAATCTCTGTTTGGCCGTTGCTCAAAAATTGAACACTTCCACCAAAGACGCCTTCAAGGACGCCATTCAAACATCTCTGGTTCCCTACATGGAGAAAGCACAAACACAAATGTTCAATCAGCTCAACCAAACCTACAATAATGGCACAAAGGAATGTAAGTTCTCCAACTGTTCTGTTATTTCATTAACCCTATTTGTCTTCATAATCTCTGACTTGCATTGAAGTAAAATCATGTACGGTTTCATAGTGCTTTCACTCAAACCAAGTATTGAATTCCGTAAGTTTAAAACTGCAGTTTACACCCGCACTGTGCAAGTGGATTCCCAACAGACCATCCCATATAATTACATATTTTCAGTTGATAAGGTTGATTGGTGTTAATTAAGCAGTATTCTGGTTTTGTATCTCCGCATTTCATCAACCTTTCGAATTATGTATAAACTTTATTGTCTCCTCACTTTTTTGTTGTTTCCTGTAAAAATAATTCTTAAAAAATTCACACAGTTGGAAACTTTTGTTTCATAAAAGTGTACATTTTTAATTATATTGTGGTTAACCCGACATTTGCCGTTCGTGCACCGGTGTGTTTGAGATTTTACACGCGATTTTGACCCTTATGTATAAAGAAAGTGTATGAAGAACACGGTCAGAATCGCTTGCTCTATTATCGCCCTTTACCATAGAGAAAACCGCAATGCGCCTGGTCACTCCAAATAATTTATATTAATAATTTACAAAATTTGTGAAGGACAGTGTCAAGAATCGCTGGACACGAAATGTCATTGGGTGTCATGGATGCCGCTTTTTGCGAACGCTAATTGGTGGTGCTTTTTGCTGGCCTACCCTGGCAAACAACAGGTTAACCTTTGAATTTGAATAAATAGCGGGTTGTTTTCGCTTTCCAATACCGTTTAGATCATATTTCTCCTCACTATAATAGTAGGGAGTCAATGATTTCTATGAGACCTATGTGAGCTGGGACAAATTTGGTCTCCTGTGATTAAACGGTTTAAGTAATGTTTTGTTGCATTTGCAGATGTATCGACTCTGGAAAGCTGCACAAAGCGCACAATGGACCAGTTCAGCGGTTTGGACGAGACTTGCACACAAATTAACTCAATGACTACGCAATTACAACACATTTTAGACCAACAAAGTAAACAATCAATCATGAATTCACAAACACAGCAGACAGTCAAGCAATTGAGTAATATGACAAAGGATCTTCAGTCTATGATTTCAAAAACACTTGAAGGGTTGGTAAAACTTTTTTTTGTTTAAATCTCGATTTTATTATGTGCTGGTCCCCCTGCTGCTTAAACAATCACACTTTATGCATTTTTAATAGCACTGAATGTGATTCTTTTGCATGTGGCATATATTTTTCAAAGTAAGGGCACACTGGACCCATGTACGAAATGTAAGCAATTCATAGATAAGAACACACTTGGTTGACGTATGTTATATTAGCAATACATTCTTTTTCTTCTTTCGTATGGTGGGGGGTCAGAGGGGGACATCTAGGTCTGCGAGCCAGTCTAGGACCTCAGGCGTTGCCCTGTGGACCTCATCAATCCCGCCGGGGAATGAATGGAGTGGGCATTCGATGACCACATGTTCAGTGGTCTGCACCGCACCGCATTCACACGTCGCCGACTCTTTAAGGCCCCATCTATGTGAGCACAACGGCTATGGGAGCACCTTATCCTATTGATAGCAGTCCAGAGTTTGCGAGGCAATGAGAACCCAGGCTGTCTCTCAGTGGGGTCTTGCACGAGATGGGCGATTTTGACGTTGGCTGATTGCCACTCAAGCTTCCATCTATCTTCTGGGGTGAGAGGTGTTCGAAGGAGTCTTTCTCCTTCCGTCCAGAAGGGTTTTCGAGACTTTAAGCGGCATGCCGGATGAGAAACGACATCATCGTGCAAGGGTATTTCGCTTTTTTGCAGCGCCTTGTATTCCCTCGGTGTTGCAATCTCTCGCCTGATATTTGGCGGGGTTATATTTGCAAGTACGGGGAGCCAAGGAAGAGGAGTCGATTTTAAGGTTCCGCTGATGGTTCGCATTGTGGCATTAAGCTGAACGTCGACCATGGAAGTTTGGGCGCTTCTGGCCCATACTGGAGCACAGTATTCAGCTGCTGAGAAAACCAGGGCAATGTATGCCGTTCTGAGCGTGTTGGCGTCGCATCCCCAGCTAGTACCAGCCAGCTTATTGACTAAGTTTAGTCTTATCATCTTGTCATCTGGACTACTTCTAATCCATACATTTTCTATGGAAATAGATGTTTCAGAATCACATTTATCACACGCACTTACTAAACCTACTTTCCCATTGGCGTGGGGAAGGTGGAGAGGGTGGGGTCATGCCTCCAGTGATTTGATATCTGTGAGCAGTATTATCTAAGCATCAAAGATTATGTTTGGTATATCTATGGTTATGTTTATTTTGATACGTTGTTTTGACAATTCTACACTCCTCGTGCAACGCCGATCTACGCTGTTTAGAACGGCGTGGGACATGGGAATGAAAGATGGCGGTGGAAAAAGGCCTTTTGATTTGACATTTGGCATTGATTGCCATGTTGTTGTTAAAATGGATTTAGTAAGACTTTATGAAATGATTAAATCCATTGAATATAGCGATACTACAATATAAATTTGCCTTGCTTGCGTGGGACAAGTGTGCACATCGGCCTGGGAACATAGTAATGCATGCGTTGGGCCCAGTATATCTTTACCTTCAGTCTATCTGAATTGATGAGCTACAGATTGTTTGTTTGGAGTTCACCAAAGAAGATCTCAATTATTTCTTAGAGCCAATTAAAATGACAAGTCTTTAATTAATGACATTATACACATACCTTAAACGTGTTAGGGAACGTACCCATACTACGTGACCAACTTTTTGTAATTTTTAACCCCCCCCCCCCCCCCGGTGACCAAAATCCTAAGCAACCCGCCGCTCATTTGTATGGAGCGTGACATTTTGAAGACCCTCCCCCCCCCCCCCCCCCCTAAACGTGTCACGTAGTATGGGTACGTTCCCTTATATTTTTAAAATATCAACGAGAAATGTGGCGGAACAAAGAAATATATCGATCAGGGAAATTTGAAATGCTGTGAAGGACAATAAATCCAAAAATTAGTTTAATTATGTTTTTATCAACAAAAAAATTCTCTTTCGTTCTGCCGTCGAAACATTTCTAAAAAAATAAGTGCATCTTTTACGATGTGCTATGTGCGCATAGATCTTTTAAACTACACAACGGATTTTCATGCGGTTTTCACCAATAGATAGAGTGATCCAAGGGAAAGGTTTATATGTATAATACATGCTTATTATAGTAGAGAAAAGCCGAGAAATTCAAATATTCAATTCAGGCAGCGGGCAGCTGGCAAGCGGGTAGTGTGGATTTTATAAAGGTCGGGTAATGGCGTTGTGTTTCGTTAGCCACAGCAACGTGTGGCCGGGTCTGCTAGTTAAAAATAAATTAAAGAAATTTACAAAAAAGGTTAAGTATTCTGAAAGGTATATTCAATTTTATTTTATAATAAAAATTCATTTTGAAAAAGAAAAAACTTTCTTTTCGCTCTACTGAATTATTAAAATTTTGTCTTTTACACTGCATTTTAAATTTCCATGATCGGATGGCCATGAAACATTATTGGTTGAAACTGTGGGCACATAAGTGTCGTCAACATTGTTAACCCATACTTCAAATTACATCTAAGCATAGCGGCACTTCATCTTTGTTTCTACCTATGCTCCAAAAGCATTACTTCCATTTGGTCTACCGCTTTGATAGTTCATGCAGTTTGGTTACAGCTCGGCGACAGTCGGAATGCTTCCATGCCATATCTCCCTCTTATTTCTATAGTCTCTAGTAATGCGAGCACCCTAAATATTTACTTATTTAAGTGAATATTATTTATTGATTTAATGTCACTCTATATAAATGTAATGCAATTATGTATTACAAAATTGATTCTCAACTGACAATTCAATATCAACATCATAATCTAATACAAAATGATAAGTTGTTTTTTGACATTTTGCAGAGCACTTTCTAATCACATGACCCCCATCAAAGAAAGCATTCGAGAACAAATAAGCTCGGGCATGGCCGCCCACGCTGCCCAGTTGGAGGACAGTGTGCTACACGCCGTTAGGTCACGAACCCAAACTCCGGCACCCGCCGTCATAGATATGCAAGTAAGTGTTGTCACAACCTGAAAAAATATTTCATTTTTATTTCTATGTTAATTAATTGCGTGAAACAACTGATCTATATTTATCCAATTTCAAATTGGATAACCAATGCCTCTGCCATAGGTTACTCCGAGTGGTTCGCTATGTTTGGTGAAAATACATATAGAGGTGCCCGGGTTCAAGGGGTGAGGTTTGTCCAGGTCTTGGCAGCGGAATCATCAGCCCACCTGCTGCATGGGAGGCCGGTTCGAAAGAGTTGAGGGAGGCTTTTCGACCTCTCCAGCCGGACACTACTGCAGTTATAGGGATGCATTCATATGTCTGTCACTCCTGGACACACTGACCGCTGAAGTACCTCTAACCTTTTACTTTTCCAGAACTTCCTCTCCTTCATTTCCTTAAAAAGACCCTCCACACAGCATCCCCTAAGAAGACATAGGCCCTGATAGAAATTATTTTCCTTGTGTGAAGCTAATGTACAATATATTTAGCTGAAAATCATTCAAATAATTTTTTTTAAATGTGAATACCGCACAAGAACTGGTCCCAATTGCTCCCTTCTGGAGCCAGTGCGCCTATGGCATCCTCAATTGAGCCGGCGAGCTCGAGTGCGAGTGGCTCGGACCGCCGCAACTGCCGTGCCGCCGCGCCCGACTCACAAGTGGCTCCGACCGCCGAGTTTGGGTCCGAGTACTGGACCGGGTTCTCTGGGAGTAGTCGATTTGAGAAAGGAGTAGGATCCGCTTCCTGTGAAAAACCTTAGTTCGAAAGCCCACTCCAGCTGAATCTACACACTTACTAATTACTCGGTTGATAGCCCAGTGGGCAGACACTTGGTTAGTTGTCGGGTGTCCCAAATTTTTCATAATCTGAGACATTGTAAATGATATCGTTCATTTTATAAACCATCCATACTTTCATAATGAAGTTGACTCCAATTTATTTATTTTTTGCTGAAAGTGTATTATATTTAAAGAGTTATTAACGACGGTAAAATGAGTTTTTGATGTATAAAAAAATGAAGAAGTTATGAGCTTTCAAAGTGAACATTGGTAAAATGTATGTAATTGTGTCTCGTGACGTCACTCACTATACAATAAATTCATAATACGGTGATAGTATCATGTCACGCGCTTTACAGTCAGCAGCAAACATTTTTACGGCTTATATCTTAGGTATTTTCCAAAAATTAAAAAAGTTCTGTCCTCATCACGCTCTAATAAATGACACATTGTAAATACAGTGGAGCGTCGATTATCCGAACGTCGATCAACCGAAATACCGCTTATCCGAACTACTACGACCCGGCGGCAAGGGCCATACAGTGACACGTTAGTCACTGTATGGCACTAATGTCGATAAGCTAAATTTTGCCGCGATAAAGTACTACTTGCTTAGATATTGCCTTTTGTTGGTTTGAAACACAAGCTGAAAGCGACCAGTATCAAATATCAATCCTTTAAGGCTCTGCAACCAGGCTTGAAAAGGAGAAGATGGAGAGATATGAAATTACGAATGTTAGAGGAGAGCGCTCACGTTTACAGTGACAAAATCGATGCGAAAATTGCGAAAATGTTTAATAAAACACGACTCGTTTAACCCGGCCTGTGCCGCGTGTGCGCCGGCGCACAAAAATGAAAAATCAAAATTTTTACGCAATTTTGACCCTTATGTATAAAGAAAGTGTATGAAAAACACGGTCAGAATCGCTAGCTCTATTATCGCCCTTTACCATAGAAAAAGCCGCAATGCAGCCGGTCACTCCGAATAATTTATATGAAATTTTTCGTCGGGCGGGATGTGCGCAGGTCTTGCGCATGCGCGAAAAAAAAATATTTTCATCTTCGATTTTTACCCTTCTATGTACAAAATTTGAATAAGAACACGGTCAGAAATGCTAGCGCCAACATTCTCTATGAGATGGGTAAAAATTTCATTCACCTTGCAACATTAGAAAATTTTAAAATAATTTTTATCTGTGGGCATCTCGAACTGTCATTTTGGCGGCCGCGTCAAAATGCCGATGCGTGACCTCGAATAAAACATCATAAAACCTATCAATTTACGTAATTACGCAAGTAATATTATTTTGGTAAATAGTTTATTGTTCTAGGAATGTGTTTCAGTCAATAAAATATACGATAGGTTAAATTTAATCCACAAAACATTCAATTGAAGATCGTGAAATTTCGGTGTTGTTCTGGTAAAAAGCCTGGCCCTCAGGGGGTTAAAATAGAGCAAAAATCTCGCGGGCGTTCACTTAAACAGCATTAAAGAAACACTGTGAATTTTTTCATATATATAGCTTGTAAAATAACTGATACAAACGTGTTTATAATAATTTTTGGAGCATACTTTGCGATTTTTTTCTATCGAGGGAATTTTATATAATTTGCGTTTCGGCGCAGGCAATGTCTAGAAATTATCTTCAAAAATAACATATATTTTTTTTAAGAGCTATAAAACTTAACGTGTGGGAGATATGTAAGAAATCGATATAAATTCGGTCGTTCGTTAATTTTGCACTGTTTTTTGTTTAATTTCTATTTGTCATTAAAGATATAAATGTAAATATGGTTTTCATTCACCTGTACGTAAATATGTATGGCTCAATTATCCGAAAATACCGGTTATCCGAACACCCATGTCCCCCAATTAGTTCGGATAATCGACGCTCTACTGTAACATGAAATTTCATTATAGGAGACAACCTCATTAAACCACTTTAGATGAGCGTCATGTATATTTGCCAACCTATCGCAAGCCTAAAAGAGGAGCGTCATCTATACATGACACCTATGTATGAGAATTTAAAATACCAGTCCACAGGTATCGCAAATTCTTTAACGATATAGTCTTTAAAAGGTTAAATCTTAGTAGATTGTTTCAAAAATAATTTTAGCTGTAGTTTTTTTTGTTGTTATTTTAAGTTTTGTTAGGCGCCCTTGATGAGATATTTCACAAAAATGACACTACATAAATTATCCAAGTGTTATTATGATTAGTATTGAGTTTGATACTCACAGCCCATACCCAATTATTCACTAACAACAACTAAAAACAAATACTGAATAAGTCTGCATTTTTTATTGGCCTGGTTGATTTAAAGCTTCTCTTTTTAATTAATAAATATTTTACATGCTTCTTTAAGTATGTCTCGGCATAGTAATTTTATTTGGTTAAGCTTTCTACAGTAAAATGCACCTGAGGTGGCGTAACACTAAATTGCGACATTCTATACAAATGTTATGTAACACTTTTATTAATTGTAGATTCAACAGAATCAGATTGAGCAGCTGTTGTCTAGCGGGCAGACGAACGCCGCCTTTCAACAAGCGCTCAGTGCAGCGGATCTCCGCCTCGTGGTGCACGCGTGCGCGTCTGCCGACCCGCGCCACGTGTTCAGCCAGCCGTGTCCGCTGCAGCAGAACGTGCTACTCTCGCTCATCCAGCAGCTTGGGGCGGACATGAACAGTGACACACAGCTGAAACACAGGTATTCAATCATTTACAATTGTGTCTTGTTTGATTTTGTCACAGGCAGAATTTTAAATTCACTAAGCTTTCCTCGACGTGAAGATAAATTTGACAATCGAGGCAGTCAGGATAGAAGTGGTGTTAGCCCAAATGTAGTGATCCGAATAGTAATGTGTTCAAATTTGGATGTGTTCAAGTATTTAAAAGTTGAAAGAAAAATTTTAATTAAAGATTCAATAATATTTTTTGCTAGATACTTTTTACGTAACCGTGTGTTTGATTTATTTTAAGTTAAACAATGTGGGTTTAGTCATTTCTGCGCCAGCTGCCTCAAATGAACTCAAAAATTGCAAAATTCACATGATGTCGTTGAATCCAGCTGTCTGCAGAAAACAATAATTGTTGAATATGGAGTGTTTGTTTAGTTACCAGAGATAATAAGCAATTGTTGGTTAGATGTTGGCAACTTCTTCCACTCAATGTTACAACACTAACCCTTTGATTAGTGAGTTATTTTTTTATCATTTACATCATGGGAGTGAGTTAATTTTCAAGTTTTTCATAATTTTAAGTAATCGATTAAATTAATTATCTTCTTACTTTTTTTACCACACAAGTTAATTTTGGAGCTTTTTTTATTACGATAACCTTTTCTTATTGCATTATAAATTATATTTGGACAAATTCAGTGAAATTCAAAAATTTATTAGAAAAAATTGAATAATGTCGTACGGCCGCACGTATGCAGCGATACTTAACTCTAAATGGATACTTGCGGCGATACTCTTCAAAGGGCTAAAACTGTAATATAAGATTATATCTTGTTAGTTTTAGATATGCAGTTTGCTTCTATGTACTTACTATTCACTAATGTGTATTTCTCTGAATTTTGAACAAATGTTTTCACAATCTTTTTAAAGATACTTAATCCTTAATTTTTTTTTAATTTGCAGATATTTGGAAGAAGCTGTGATGAATCTGGACAGCGGCAACCCGGCAACCAGAGAACACATGCCCCGAGTGCTCAAGGAGCTTCAAAAGCAACTCTCCAACTTCATTGCGTGTAATCCTTACAACGAGGCCACTCGAAACCTGAAGGTCTTATTGCTGGCCACTGAGGCCCTGGTGAGGCCCGGGGACTCGGCAAGGACCCCCTAACTTCATCCTCGTTACTCATCAACTACACCGTTGTATTTTTCCTATTCGTCAGTGGGGCCCAATATTGAATTTCTAACATGTAGGTAATTAATTATTAGCAAACTTATTTCTGTTTGCACTGCAATTATTTGAGTCGTAAAACGTGAAGAAATATCAATTCTCTTTCCTATGGTTAGATTATCTATTTTAGTTAATGAATACACAAGGTAATTATTGTTTTTGATTTTGAGCACTGATCCAGGACCACTGATGGGATCAGATTATTTTTCAATTATAAGTATTATTATTATCAGAATATTTTTTTTATGTTACGTTACTTTGAAGAATACAATTTTCTAACAAAATATTATATCGTGTTTGGTATAATTTTATATTTTCCCATGTTTTTAAAAACTCCCTTCCCAGTAACCATAATTTTATACATACCACCATGTAAGGGAACGTACCCATACTACGTGACCCACTTTTTGCAATTTTTAACCCCCCCCTCCCCACCGGCGACCATGCCTATTATATTCCAAGACCCCCCCCCCCCACCCCCTACAGTTTTCATGTAGTAAATCATAAATATGGTTTTGAATCATTTCTTGCTGACAAAAAGTTTAAAACATATATATACGGCTTATATTTGGCGGTATTAATACGGCGCTTGCTGCGTGACGGCAAGAGTGCATGCGTACCTATAATTACAAGTGGAAAAAATATAAAAAAGTTAGTGGAAAAAATATAAAAAGATTTCTAGATTGACTATGTGATAAAAACCTAACCCCCCCCCCCCCCCATTGTGACCAAGCGTGGTATTTTGAAGATCCCCCCCCCCCCCTAAACGGGTCATGTAGTATGGGTACGTTCCCTAACGTACTCTGTTCACAGTGAAGGAATCATTTTCAAAAATAAAATAATAAATTGACAGTGTGTGCCTTGTGTCACTTAGGAATGTAAAATAATAAAATGAGTTGAACAAGCATGTACAGGTATGTGGTAAATCATTTTAACGAGACTCTTACAGTACATATGTGGCGGCCACTTGCGCCGAATTAATTGCGCCGCCACTGGCGCTGTACGAACATGCGAGAATTACTACGACATACCTACCTTCGCCGGCCATGCCGCCTCGATAATTAATAATATCGCCACCGCTTAGAAAGGTCTCGAGATAGCACCGTACAATATCTGTACGACGCCGAACCTTCTCGTCAACTGCCGAGTGGCGACGCATTACCTACCGTGTGGGTAATTACTCTACTGCTCGCTTTGGCTATATAAGCAGCAGATTCGCTTGCCCGCTCCAGTCAGTCCCAGTACCTTCATTCATCGATCAAGCAACATAGTCCGACCAGTGCCGCGACCAAGTACGTGCCTGCGCGGGGCACTTGTCCGCGCAGTCAGCAGCAAGTGAATAACGTTTGTCCAGTGTGACTCCAGAAACTTTTCCAACACCTTCGAGGATTCCTTCTTCAACTACCATCCGCTGTCCGGCCCTTCGTGCCTCGACATGAGATGTCTTCGTCCACAGCACATAAAGCCCGCCGCGCTTTCTGCTTGGGATGCAACCCGTTCTCTGGCATTCAAACCCACCGCGTTCCGCTGCCAGAGATCATCCTCATCGCCTCTCAAGGTTCCTTCCTGCGTCACGTGTGTGCGCCGACTCAGAGGACACACAGCCGCCATATCTCGTCAGCACGACGACGATCGACCGCCTGGACCAAGGTCACTTCTACACCGCCATGGTGTAGAGCAACACTCCGGCTCCCTGAAGACCTGTGATCTTCTCCGCCGTAGTCTCCTGACCATCTTCACGCAGCAGCAACACTCACGGCACCACTGTCACTCCGCTCCGCTCCTTCCACCGCTACGTAGCCCAATAAAGACTGACTCACTACACCGACTGACGACTTTTATTTCTCGTCCCGTCTCTACCGATCCGGCCCGCTCCCTCACATAGTTTAACTGGATGGATTAAAAATAATGATTATTATTGAATTTGGATTTTGAATTAGTCCATGGTGAACTATCCAATCACAAATCATCGATTGGGTTAGTTTTTCACAATAGATTCAGTCATTTCGACAGTCCTGAAAAACAGTTTTGAATGGAATTTTTCAGAAATCAATCGAAATTTTGAATGAAATTCACTTAAATGCAAAATATCAAAACAACACTATTTTTTGTATTTCCTTGGCATTAACCCGTCTGCTTGTTTAGGAATAAATACATCCCAAAACACGTAATTGCGTTATACTTTCATAAGACCAAAAACGTCCCGAGCGACCTTACATTTTAAAAGCTATACGCGGTGTCCGGAAACTCGTAGTACAAGCAGGAAACTGGGGAATCTACATCACATTTGGAGTCGATTTTGTGGTTTAACTTTTTTTGATTTGAGCTTTCGTTTTCGAGTAAATCGGGTCCGAAGTTGGAATTTTTTTGGTTAAATTTGAAAAAAAAATCACTAGGGGGTTGATTTCAGCTGTGTAATGTCTTATAAAATGCATCGAACAGTAAACCGGGCTCAAATTTTTTTTTAACCCTTTAGTCGCCGAAAAAATGGAAAAATAGAAAAAAAATAATATTAAAATCGAAATGCTCAGATTGAAAAAAATAAGTTTTTTGGGTTCTCTACGTGATGTAGATTCACCAGCTTCCCGCTTGTACTACGAGTTTCCGGACACGTTGTATATCTCTTTTCCTTTCATGCAAAAATATGTATTTTTCTTTTAACCAGAAAGAGAACAAAATAATGCTTCTTATTGTCTTTGAAACAGGGCCGTATTTACACATTTCATTGGTATAGGCCACTTCATTGACACCGCCCCTTCCTCCTTCTTAGAAGTTGCCACCTATCAGCACACACTTGTAGGCTTTTATTAGGTGACGCACAATTATTTTAAAAACAAATATTCAAACACAGGTGAAGTAGGTATTCAAAAATTAAATAAAGAATTAATTATTTGTAAAATAAAAGTGTAACACGAAACAAGAATTAGAATTTTTTACGGGGATTTTTTATTTGACAAAATCATTTATAATAGCTTCATAGTTGCTTTTATGCATAGAAGATCCGAAAAGTAGAGTTTTTATTGCGATAATGAAAACCTTTTTATTTGACCTTTGTATTTCTTCATTCGCTTTAAACAGGAAAAACTCCAGAACAATTTGTGGCCGGAGTGCAAAGTGCGACGCGGAAGGCTATAATCCAAGTTTGGGTAAACGTTGCACAGAGATGATTTTGATTTCCTCAAAAACTTTCCTTAAAAAGGTTTAGTAATGATGTAGATTCAGGTTTCTCTGCCGTCTTATTAGAGGAAATGTGACCTTGAAAGAGTACCCATCCCTGAACTAAATCGTCTTCTAAATCATTGCACAAGAGACTGAGCTTTTTCTCAGACTCTTAGTGTTAAAAGTTCACCCATTTAAAAAAAAATTAAAATTCTTTTAAGTATTATGCCCTCATATTATGCCTTATGCCTTCGCATATGCCTTACCTCTAATTCAGATCTCAGTCAGGAAGTTGTTTCAATATCCTCATTTTATGTTTCTTCTATAAATTTTTTTCTCTTAGGGTCAACTTACTCTGAATGTCGCCGTGATATTGCTAAAATGTGTGCTCATTTCAATTGCACTTTCTTCGAAATAATCAAAGTTTTCTTGCTCTGGTATAATAGTATAATATACTCGAGAAGAGATCCATAAAAATCAGTTACCGTCAGTACATCAACAGATGAGCTCTGAATCTGAGCACTCACTTTTAGTCTTTCCAAAATAGCATTCCAAAATACGATTAGTAGCCAAATAAAGGTAGTCCACTGCCCAAACATTTTTTGTGAAATATTCCCACCGTAATCGACGCAATCCGCGGTCCCGTACGGGATCACTGGGCGTCTAAAGGTTCCTTTAAGGGGGAAATAGGCGTAGAGGCTTCAAAAATTCTTTTTTTTTTCATAAATCTATGGTAGAACTATTCAAAAATATTTTTTGAAAATTTTAAACCAAAATTTCACGCCATTTAAAAGTTATATGCGTTTGAGTAAGTGTCCCTCGGTCGAACTACCACTATTTTACTGCCACTCTTATGTTCAAACGCATTTTTCCCGAAATTACTTTTTTCGAATTTGTGTAAACTCTAGCTGCTACAGTTTTTGATCAATCGTTATAAAACTAAGGACATAGTTTCTTTATATAAATGTGCTCTATTTGAACCTCAATACTAAACAATATCTTTATTTAAACTATTTTTTATGGCAAAAAACGTTTAAAAGAAGGGTAAAAAAATCATGAGTATTAAATTTTCACATTTATCGAAAAAACATTAATTTTCGATTTTTTTTAAGAAATGATGTTCAAACAGAAGAAACACTAAATTTTATAAAAACTAAATTTTTTTGAAAAATTGATTTCGGATGAAAATTGTGACCTCCAGGAGTTACACAAATTGTCCAGCCGGATGGCGACTTACAATGCGCGGCAGTTGACATCTCCGTAATTTTTTGAGGATAATATTTGAAAGTTTTAGAATATACTCTTGAATATGTTTGTGTAAAATGGCCGCAAGGTGTAAATAGAATATATATATTCCTTATGTGTTAAAAAAATTCATAAAAATCACTAAAAATACGAAGTCCTACACCTATTTCTCCCCTTAAATGCTCGTGCAATAAACTGCCAAAGCATTTTATTGTGAAATATTCGCACCACAATCACCGGTCCCGTATTGGACCGTTGGGCGTTGAACGACACAAAACCACTGGGCGTCTCTAAAGGTTAATAGATAGAAAACTCTATCTATCCACAGTGACTTTTTTGTTGTTGTTTAGGTATAATCGTACACAAAATTAACGGCTTACCAAAGCGAGCGAGCGCCGCCCCCTGAACTCTGCCGCCCCTAGGCCGCGGCCTATAAGGCCTATTGACAAATCCAGGACTGCTTTGAAATATGAAAGCTATCTTCGATAGATATTTTACAATCTCGATCCAAAGTGACAGTTTCAGAATTTTTTTACGAAACTGAGACTTCCGAATTGTGAGGTGCGAATATATTGAACCAAGCAGACGGGTTAACTATAATAATTTCTAGAATTTTGTTTTGAAGAGTTTTAATTTTCAATGTACATATGTTACTATGTATTTTTAATTTTCTGCTACCGGTTTCAACACATCCGTGTCATTCACGGTTAGTTAGTAGCAGAAAATTTAAAATATAAAGTAACATATCATCGCATTAATTCGTAGAATGCTTAACCACCAAATGTCAAATTTTACAGGAGGCGGGAATTAAAGACGGGTCATTGTTTTTATTTATTTTCCGAACATATAATATATTTCGAAATTTATTTTCAATCATTCGACTTTTGTAAGTTAAGGCTTTCTATTTCAAATCGGAGTTAGGAAGTTTACATAAAAACCGAGAATGGAGATACGTATTTTACAAAGATAGCTACGAACTTTTCTGTGAATAGTTTTATGAACAACTAGCTGAAGACTTGGGAGATAGGAATTTAACATTAAAAAAATAAAACACAACAATACAGAACTGCGATATGTATTTTATGAATAACTCCGTATCATCCTAATTGACTTTTATATTTAGTCTCAGTATGTTAGAATAACAGGATAAATATAATAGTACTTAATACACGAAGCATAACAGCACAATACTAATACTACGAATAACTTTGAAGTTAAATAATAAGACCTGAAATGGTAAATAAAATAAAGTATGTGGAGTTAGGAGTTTCGAAGTATTCGCGAGTAAAAATGGCACCATGGTGTTACGCAGTTTCCTAATTTGTGTTTATCTAAAAACATATTTTTTTTAAATTTGCGAGTTTTACTAGTCGATGCGGGACTAATTTTAATACCAGATGGCATTAAAAACGTATTTTCGAAAAATTTGGAGTTACGCAGTCTACGAATTAATGCGACGATATGTACATTGAAAATTAAAACTCTTCAAAACAAAACACTATATTTCCTGATCTCAAAACAGTATGAAATAAGTATAAAAATTCAGAAATTAAGCTTTAATTAACTCAACTACAAAATTGCACATCCATGTTATTCTTCGGGACCGTCCATTTGAACGATAAGCTGCCAGCTCAATCAGCACCCAAGATGGGTATGACGAGTGACTATGGATGTATTCATTTTGTAAACCGGTTATCTCTTTTCTCCTCGCTACAGAGAAATACAGATGGTAGATGCAAACTACCTCTAAATACAAAAAAAAAAATCGTATAAAGACTACAACCTCCTCCAATCTTCATCCTGAAATTACATGACTCTTCGACATGCCATTGCGGGAGCATAAAAAACAACTAAAATATCTAGTCACAAAAACCTACACTGGAAATGGAAAAACTACAAAAATGATGTACCTCTTAAATAATATAAAACACATCTTCATAATGCATAAAGCCAAGCTCTATTTATTTTGCTCTTTCCCGATCTTTAATCACATATTAAGGTCTGCTGTCTTGGGAAGTGCAAATAATATTTCTCTAGATCTCCTAGAAAAAAAATACTTCTTCAAGTATCACGATTCAAAAAAATTTATCAGATGCATCAATTAGACAGCTTTATGCAAAATCGTCTCACACTACTTTTTTTATGTGAATACCGGACAAGAGTCCCAACCGCCTGGAGCCAGTGAGACTCTGGCATCCCTTTGACGAGCTGAAACCGGTTACGGTCGAATAAAATTAAGTGGAATAAAGTTTTATATTCGTTTTATTATAATATAATATTATATGCTGTGAAGGTAGAGGGGAAGGAAAAGAGATTGAGAGAGAAAGGTGGGAAAGTACCTGACTATCCCCTAGGGTGCGACACACTACAATAGCAGTGCAGTGAAATCATGACTACATCTACAAATGAACTGCAATGTGTGGGTGTAGAGCTAGGTTTTACAAGTTTTTAATGCATTTTATTCCTGTCCATGAAAATTCAAAAGCAAAAAAGTTGATATTGTAGAAGCCTGCCAATTATTTCAAATATAATTTTCAATGTTATATTTGGTTTTCAGATATTTACAAAATACTACCTGTCTTCTAGGGGCTATTCAGATCTGGTCAGTCACCAAACACAGCTAAAAGCCATTTCAAACTATGTTTCAATTTCGAATGGTGATCTTACAACAGGGCAATACTGAGAGTATCTTCCACGCTGGAAATAGTGTCGAGTACCTAATGCAAGAGGCACCTCAAATGTTCCATACAAAAATGTCATGTATCATAAGGGACAAATGTATGAGGTGGTTAGTGTATTGGATGACATTTTTTTATTAGAGCTTAAGCTCCAAAAGTGTAAAGCTCCTAAAGCTTAAAGAGCCTAAAGCTTAAAGCTCCCAAAGCTTAAAGCTCCTTAAACTTAAAGCTCCTAAGGCTTAAAGCTCAAAGATCCCAAAGCAATGCTCCTAAAGTTTAAAACTCCTAAAGCTTGAAGTTCCTAAAGCTTTAAGCTCCTAAAACTTAAAGCTCCCTTAGTTTAAAGATCCCAAAGGTTAAAGCTCTCAAAGCTACTAAAACTTAAAGCTCCTAAGGCTTAAAGCTCCCAAAGCTTAAAGCTCCCAAAGCTTAAATCTCCTAAAGCATATAGCTCCTGAAGCTTTAAAATTAAGCAGCTTTAAGCTTTGGGAGCTGCCTTAGGAGCTTTAAGTTTTGGGAGCTTTAAGTTTTAGGAGTTTCAAGCTCTTTAAGCTGTGAGGGGCTTTGAAGAGCTTTAAGCTTTGAGAAGCTTTGGGCTTTAGAAGATTTATGAACTTAGGGGCCGTTCAAGAATTACGTAACGTAACGCACTTTGGGGGTCTTGTAAAATGTTACTGTACGATACCGGGGCGGGAGGAGAGGAACAACGCGTTACGTAACATGTTGTTTTTTATTTAAATAAAAAAGTAGAGAATTAAAATCTTCCAAGTTGGCAATCCTTTTCGTTTATGTTGTACGGGGAATCCCTCGACTGTATTGTATGTAATTTTTATTTTATTTTATTGGGTGTTATGTAACGTTTAGGTGGGGGGGGTACAGAAAATGTAGCTTCAGTCACATGGTATTAGGGGGAAATTTCTGTATAAAGAATTTTCCCATGGGAATGAAATGTTTTTTCCGGGATAAAAAGTAGCATTTATCATTTCCCAGTCCTCCAATCGGTCGCTCCATTTATATTAATACTTAGGATTTTAGAGTAGGTATTTTCTATTACATAATTCAATTTACCAAATTCTGACCGTCCTTTCATCAGATCGACATTACTGCGTCTATCTGAAGGACTTGATTTTACATAGTTCCAACAAAAGTATATACTATCTTTTCAGTGTTTGATTGTAGTTAGGTATTTACATTTTTGAAATACATTAATTTAAAAATATACAAAACGAAAAAAACGCCCTTTACTGTTCCACCAATCTGAACTCCTTTCATATTCAATGCAGTGATGCATCCTGCGTATATTTTCGTTAATTTGGTCCACAATATAGCGTCCAATTATATATTAATTTTCATGTTAACGACAAACCGAGGTCTTGCGACGTTGCCGTTTATTTGTTCAAGTTTTTGGTTGGACGACTGTATAGGTATTTATAGAATATGAAGGCTCCAAGATGACTGGCCCATACGTCGCGGACTCTAATCAACCCGGCGGCAATGCCCACGTAATTTATTAAATTGGTATGAGATTTTTTTTAGGCTTATCATTCAGAATTAAAACGTTGCTTGAAGTGTTATTTGTTATTTTTAGTGACTAGATCTATATTGCTGGGATCTTCCTATGCTTCCTCTTCTCTCCATTTTGATTACGACAGTGATTACCATATGATGACTATATCAGTGTAGTGGAATCCTGTATTGTTTTCTCTTCAAAAACAGTTTTTTCATGTTAATTTTAAAGAATGCACTCTGGATATAAGTGGCTAATTATTACTACAACACGATTATCAGTAGAAATATTATGTGACCTATTTATAAAGAAACCGCAGACTTCGGAAAAAGTCAATTTGGGAGGCGATATGGGTACCGCTACCCCGGGAACCATTTATTGGATAACCAACACCTCTGCCATAGGTCACCCCAAGTGGTTCGCTACGTTTGGTGAATTAGCGAGGGTGCCCTATAATATGTTATGCTCATGTGGTGAGGTTTGTCTGGGTCTTGGCAGCGGATGCGTCTGCCCACCAGCTGCATAGAAGGCCGGTTCGGGACAGAATTGTTGAGGGAGTTCCTTTGATTCTCCAGCCGTACTCTTGCCGAAACCGAAACCGAACCTTCGGTCGGTCACTAATTATATATATATTATTATTTTGAATTATATTATAGACCGGTCAGTGGTTGAGTGGGCATCGCGTTTGGGTCCCACCCAGGCGTTTCGTGTTCGATTCCTCGGTTGACTAAGTCCTCCATCGCGACTCAAGCAACATTTTCGGCTTACTGTGGTGGTAGTGGGAGGTTTTCAAATATTGTCGGGTTATTCGTTAACCCGGGAATGTTTGTCTTTCTTTAAAAAAAAAATCTTATCATGCTTGACGACGCATTTTCGTTCACGGGAGAGACAATTTTAGGGGTTTTAGGGGCTTAGGTTTTTAACAACTAAATTATATGATAAATCCTTTTAAAAGGAAAAGGGGAAAACAGAAAAACGAAAGCATAAAAAAAGCATAATATAATATGACGTCGGATAATAAGTTAATAACTAAATCTAATACTAATCTAACAATGACACTGTTCTTTGCAGAGAGGACCGCCAAAGAACTCGATCTTGGCACACACTCCTTGCCTCAATCACGTTAAGTTTTAAAGCTCTTTAAAAAATATGTGTTATTTTTGAAGATAATATCTAGACATTCCCCGCGCCAAAAAGCAAATTATATAAAATTCCCTCCATGGAAAAAAATCGGATAGTATGCTCCAAAAATTAATATAAACACATTTGTTTCAGTTATTTTACAAGTTATTTGTATGAAAAAATTCACAGTGTTTTTTTAAATGCTGTTTAAGACAACCCCCACGAGATTTTTGCTCTATTTTAAACGAGTCGTGTTTTATTAAATATTTTCACAATTTTTGCATCGACATTCGACTTTAAATACAAGCGCGCTCCTCTAGCACTCGTAATTTCATATCTCTCCATCTTCTTCTTTTTGAACCCGGTTGCGGCTCCTTACGTGCTAACTTTTGAGTGTCTGATTGTAGCCAGTCTATTTATGCCAGTTCTGAAGAATGAATTCTAAACAAAAGAGGATTGAAGAACATTTAGTCCATTGATATCAGATGATAATTAAAAAGGTTAATTATTACTTCAACATTGTATCGGATGTACCATCAAGACTTGTACGGTGTACACTTAGTGTACTGGTTCACGAACTTGACCTAATAATGAAAAATTTGTTTGTATTATAAATATTATAAACAAATACATCACATCCAAACACTTGAAATGTGGTTCCTAGAACTCGATAATGGATTAGGAGGCCCGTTAAGTAACAAGAGATTCATTCATTAATTTTGTCTTCTGGAATATTGCTGATTACTCTAATGGACGGTTCATGCCATTAAAAAGATAACGATTTTAATCGACATTTTTGACAGCAGTACAGTATCTCTCAACGACAGCGGATACCTACTTATCGATGACATCAACCGCACCTGCGTACCTAGCATGGTCGATCGACATAGGTTTCGCTTTGACCAGACCGCAGACCGCTAACGAACAAATAACAGTTCACGTCAAATAAATTAGGAACCGTTAGTCGTTGTGAACTTTCATTTGTTCATTAGCGGTCTGCAGTCGTGCTCGGGAGCGATGACAAGTTACCGATATTTTCGATAAAACCTATGTCGATTGACCATGCTAGGTACCCTGCTGTGAAATTCATCGTGTTCTACCTTGCTGGTATCCGTGGTCGAGGTGTAAGGCTCTCGAATTGCAATCAGGAGGTCACGGGTTCAAATCGCAAACTGAGCTAATATTACATAGCTCCACGCAGTTTTTTTTTATTATTTGATTAATCTGTATTATTTCGCAATTTAATCACTTAAAATAAAATAAGGTATATTTGCGGCACGTTTCAAAGTGTAAGATACTCTCAGAATCGCCCTGGCGTAAGATCACCATTCAGAATTGAACGGTCAGTGACTGAGAGGACATCGCGTTTGGGTCCCAACCGGGGGACGCTTGTTCGATTCCTCGGCTGGCTAAGTCCTCCATCACGACACAAGCAACATTTTCTGCTTAGTGTGGTGGTAGCAGGAGATTTTCAAACATTGTTGGGTTATTCATAGCCCGGGAATATTTGTCTTTCTTTAAAAAATAAATAAAAAGGAAATAGAATTGAAATCCCCGGTGTATGACCACCATTCAGAATTGAAACGTTGCTTGAAATGGCTTTAGCCGTGTTTGGTGACCAGATTTATATAACCAGGTTCTTCCCCACCTACCTCATTCCCATCTCCTTCTCGTCCCACTACCTTCAATCCCGCAACATGGGTACCCCAATTGGGGATGCCATAGACTCACTGGCTCCATTGGTTGAATGGTGGTCTTACACCAGGACGAAACTGAAATTATCATCTTCTCTAGAAGGAGTCACAAATATAGCTACTTATACAATTATTTTTAATTAATAAATTTTGTAATAATACACGTATTAATCAAATAAAATTTTATGAGCGCACGCCTGGATTTGAATCCGAGACCTCCGGATTGCTAATAGAGAGCTTTGCCCTCGACCACGGAGGTCGTTATTTCCTGTCCTTGGGTTTTCTTGCACGTCTAAATTAAATGGAACCGGGTCTTTTCTCTATGATTATATTTACTTATATTTATTATATTCTTATTCTTATATATTATATTCTTCACGTTAAAAAATGTACTAATATTTTTCAGTTGGTTAAAATCGCAAATAGCCAATTCTTAGTAGTTTTTCTCGATTAGTCTATGAAGTTCACCTGAACGTTTTCAGTTTTGTTAAAGAACTTGGAAAAATACTATTTCTATCATTAAAAATAAGCCGGCATACAGCATCACTTGCCTTGATTTTTAAATGTTAATCTAACAATGAATTTCAACACGTTTTGCGAGTAAGAAGAAGTCATAGTTTTCAAATTACTTGCAGCTTTGGCAGATTGGGTAATTATTACTACAACACGATTATCGATAGAAATATTACGTCTTTTGCGAATATTATATTAAAATTAATTTAATTTGGGAGGAGGGTGTGGGTACAGCCGCCGCAGGAACCTGTGACTGGTGACTTAGCAGGGGTTCCCGGATAAATGGGGTGAGATTTGTCCGGGTCTTGGTAGCGGATGCGTCTGCCCACCAGCTGCATGGCAGGCCAAGTCTGGAAAGATCGGTTGAGAGAGCCTCCTTGACTGTTACTCCTGGACACATTGACCCCCAGATTCCTACCCACCCTTAATACCACTTTCCTTCCCAGAACTTCCTCTCCTTCTTCTAAAAATGACCCTCCACACAGCATCCCCAAAGATGACATAAATCCTGAGGGGAATTATTTTCCTCCCAGGGCCTCCTGGGAGGAAAATATATGTTAAATCTCTTAAAAGGAAAATCGAAAGCATAAAACTGTGTAAACAAATAAAATAACATGCCTTTAATAATAAATAAACATTATCTCACAATAACTATAACTAACCATCCCGCTGTTTCCTCGCAGGGGTTCGTAGAGAGGACCGCCAAACAACTCGGTCTGTGCATACACTCCTTGCCTCATTCACATCCATACATCGCTCTTTTCTTCTGTCTTTCGACATGACTCAAGAATTCGGTTTACTTAATCATGCCATGTCTTTCTCGGGCATCCCCGACTTTTTCTACCATTCAAGTTCACGTCATATATTCTTCTTACAACCTTTCTTTAGATAATTGGCTCTACATTAGAGGTGGGTAAGTTCTGCATTTTTCCGGAAGCCTCCGAGACTTGCTTCCTTTTAAAAGTACACGAGTTCTAGGAGCAGGTCCTGGGTCTGAGTTCTTAGGTGCGGACTGGGCACTGGGTATTGTTGCGGCGCACCGAAACGGGACGCACGGGTTCAAAGAACTCGGAACCAGGACCTACTCGTAGAACCCACACGAGAACTCAGAACCCCGGAGTCGGACAAGACCCGTACGAGGACAAGGACCCGTCACCCGTGAAATGTAGGTACATTCAATGTATCTACACTGCACGGTCTTTTATTGAGAATTTAAATAAGTAAATTAATAAGCTGTAATGCTTTACTATAAACTATTATTTTATAATGCACGTCACCCGTTGATTAACGATACCAGATAAGACGCTCTAATTAAAAACTACTCCGTGTCTAGCCGAAGCGGTCACGCACGTGTGTGTCGATCAACGAACAGCGATCGAATGAACGCCCAGCGCCCAGCTCGTGACTCAAGGGGAAGTGTCATAGTTGGCCGGCCGCGGGTAGCGGGGAGTGTCGGGAACTCACCGAGACCCGCGACTCATGAGTGGAATGGTGAGTGACGCCGGACGGTGGATCGCGGAGCAAGCCGGCGGCCACGGGGTGAGTCGTCAGGAATGTATCGTAGTTCGCGCGAGTCCGGGAGTGGGCGGAATGAATGGATTGTGTCGCGATTCACGTAGCTTGGAACAAGGCGCTTGGGTTTAAAGGAACCCGGGACTTGTATTCGAGTGCGGTTTTCGCGCTTCGGCGTTGAGTTGCTCGGACCGCCGGATTTATTTGGATGCGGAGAGTACTGGGACTGGGCCGGGTTCTCTGGGAGTAGTCGATTTGAAAAAGGAGTGGGAGTAGGAACCGCTTCCCGCAAAGGAGCGGATCACATGAGCCCATTCCAGCTGAACTGACACATCGCTACTCTACATGCCCAAACCATCTTAGAGTCCTATTCTTATCTCATTTACACTCATCAGTCTTGTATTCTCCGTGAATCTCAAAGTATCTCACACATATTTTTTAATGTCAAATCAGTCATAAATTGAAGAGAAAATTGTTTTATTTGTAGTAATTAAGTTTTCATTGGTTTTATCTTGTTTAATAATAATAGAGTGGCGTGGCACACGATTAAGCATTGTAGGAATCGTGGATAAGAAAATAACCAATATAATTTGTTTAAAAATGATCATATAAAAAAATAAGTTGCGAAAATATTTGCTGTACAATAATAACATAATGACAAACTGAATTTGAATGAATTCTTGTTTTTTCTTATCTTAATTGCAATGTGTGATGTTTTTACTATGATTGATCTGTATCAGAAGAAACGCTATTAAAAAGCGATGTTGCCAAATGTAGGAGTTGCAATAAGCTAGTCAATGAAACGTATATTTTGCTAAAAATATACGCTCGTCTACCGCAGCGCCGCGGCTCGCCACCTCGGTGACAAAACACTGAACTAAAATAGCATATTTCAGTTGATTTAGGTACCAATACCGCGTCTGGCTTATTTTCGTTTTTGGACTGTATGAGGGTACAGGAGTGGGGAAAACTTGAAATTACATGTGTTCAATCCTGCGTCCGTATACCGGACGCAGGATTGAATGAAAGTGGACCATTAGAAGATGCAGCAATGATAGCGGGATGTATATATATATATATCTTATATATAAAAATGAATATACAGAAATCCCCAAAGTAGTGGTAGAAACCATATTCAGAAATCCCAGCAATCGGTTAGCAATGCACAATTTCATGATGCCAGAACTCACTATTGTATATAGAAACCATCGCAGGCATACGCACATCAAATCCCCAAAGTTTCATCGCAATCAGGAAGGGTGGGGTGGGTGAGAGGGGAGGGGGGGCGGGAGGGTACGTCTTTTTTAATATCAGACCGGATCTGGACAGAGTGGTTGAGGGAGTCCCTTTGACGTCTCCAGATTTACTCCCTTATTGCCCTGCAGTGCATAGGAGGGATGGATGAAAACATCCACAGCATCCCCAAAGATGACATAGGCCCTGAGGGGAATTATTTTCCTCAGAGCCTCCTTTGGAGGAAACAGACCTACATACATTGTGTATCTCATCTTTTGAAAGAGCTGCAGCATTATTGTGTTAAGGAACATGTTTATTTTTACGCCGTCACGGTACTGTAACCATAATTATAATTATAAAAGCATCTATTCATAAAAACGTGTCTTCTTTAAAATCATTTGTCTAAACCAGACACCTGGATATTAAATTGTGCGCACATAACTATATAACATTTAAATAGTTTATTTTACAGAATAGTTTTAGAAAATTATTCCTGGCCCGCGCACACAGAAAGCGGTCAGGAGTTCCGCGTTCGGTGTTCATTAGTATGTACCGAGTCTATAACAACAACGCAGTCAGACCGCGGCGGTCAAAGCGGAATGTCGCGTTCTAAGAGTTCTTTTCCCGCTGAGTCAGGAAACGCCGCGATTTCTGAGGTTGCAAATATGGCAGTTGACTGGAAACCTAACAGAATATTACGAAAACATATCGTATTAGTTACATAATTCGATTAACAAATGAACCTTTCGTATATTTTGTTATTATTTCTAAATACTCTAAATGTATTTTCTTATCCTTAATAAATATATACATAACTTAAAAATACAGCCAGCCTTTCTTTTGATGAAGCACAGTTCCTCCAGTTGGTATTTTGTTTTTCGATATCAGGTTTTATGATGTTATACAATTAATTAAAATTATTAATCGACATTCGAAAACAAATATAGAATCGTTGTTCATCTTTAAGTAAATCCTGAAAAATTCTACTAAATTCGCCTTCTCGCGTTGTGTTCATTGGGTGCATCCAATACTTCCTATCTTTTTAGAAGCTCCACAAGAGCAATAATTCTTCATCGGATGATGAACTTTCTAGTGACATGTTGCATGTGCAAAGACCGAAACGAAACTAGAACGCGAGAATTTGAACGCCGCTTGTGTGCGTTGGAACTCTTGAGCGGTCAACGGTCACTAGAACGCAGAACTCTGACCAGTCTCTGTGTGCGCGGGCCTAAGTGAACAGTGTATTCCTCTCTGGAAATGTGAAAAAATAAAATGAGATACATTTTTATTATTTTATTGACATTCAAGGGAAAATACAAAAATAAGTAAATCACATTGTCTGTTTTAGAGTTTGCTTTATGTGTGACGGAAGTTTAACTCTTTTGCGCTTTCGCACCCGACCACTTTCTTTTTCCGTTGGGGCAGGTTTGATTGACTGTTTAGATTTCTTCTTCTTCTTCAGACACGACAATGGATTAGGGCCGCCTCTCTTCTTTTTCTTTTTAATTTTAAGAGTTTCATCTGTTTGGAACCCAGATCTTTCCTTCAAAGTTTTAAGGGTTTTATCTTGAATAGTTGAGATGGTCCCGAGCAGATTGTCTTGTTTAGATTTAGCCACTTCACAGCTCGCAGGCGATGGTTTCTCTAGAGTGGGGGCTTTCTTATGTAAATATATTAATGGCGTGCCGGGAATGTTTCTCAAAATGTGTTGCAGATCTCTATCCTGTGTTGCCACAATGTAATGAGTCTTGTTATCAGACCCAATCATGGAAAGCAAACAATCTGCCCCGGAAATGGGGTCCCGATGTCCACACTGATGGATACCAAATTGCTTTAGAATGGTAAGGGCCCCTAATGCCTTTTTAGCAATTTTTTCAGTTTCTATGAGAACACACTTGGTAGTGAGAAGTTTTACTTCAGCAACCAGATATTTAGGTACTTGCTCCTTGATGTTTATTTGTTCCTTAAAATAAATCCGAATAAAAATATATAATTCATAGAATACAATAATTTTATTATAAAAGATCGAATCTCAACACTTTTATTGAAGTATTCATTGTATTACGCTAATTGTTGGGATTGCCTGATGTTTCAGCTAAAAAGTTTGGGACAACATCTTGCCATTTCTGGCTTTGCTCTTTTAAAGTGAGATGTGAGTCTGCACTATCTGCTTCTGGATCGGGTAATTCTTCAACGGGAACCAATATATCATCAAACGGCAAATCATCTTCTCTCCAAGCATCGTCAACTAGATCTACTAATCGAAGATTCCTCACTACGTCACTGTCCATTTCTGAAAGAGCAGACATTTGTATTCGCGACCCCATGAAAATTTTAAATAATCAAATGGAAATCAAAAAAGTGTGGAGATTCGAAATATTACAAAAATAATCAAACCTCCTTGGCGATGAAACAAAAAGTTCCGTCAATAAGTACTTGGTAAGGCTGGTGGAATTCATAATTATTACAATAAAAACTTAAGAATCTCTGCACTTTTTTGTATCGACCGATTTTCATTTTGAAGAATACGAACCCTCTTTTCAATGAAGGAAACTACCAAAACAAAATGTGACTGAATTATTGAATTTCACGTGCGACAATTCTGACAACTTCTAATCACAGACAAAATCATGACAAAATAGAGTTTGATTTCCATAGATCCGTACATCAGATCCATAGATAATAGACGTACCATTTACATCGATATCATGATAATATAATCGATATTTGTAAAAATCGAAACAGCTCATAAATCGATATTTTTTCATTATTCGACTAAGATATTTTTGTTTCCGAAATAATTTTTGGAAGTTCAATCGAACTACCGATGTCGAAAACTATTCCATACAACATAAATAAATAATTCCAAACCACCAAAAAGTATATAAGACGACAATTTTGTCTGGCCTCGATTTTACCGTAGGGCATAGGATGTAAAATAAAACTTAATTTATTTTACCGAGATATCTTTCGTTGTTCCCTGTTTTCGAAACCCGTTATTTCGATTATGTCCATCACTACTCCTTTCTGCTGCAAGCTGCAAGTTGTCTATTATTTTGTTTATGGCATATCTATGCCGTTTATGCATGTCTTGTCTTCGAATTGTCAAATTTCGCTAGTTGTTCGTTTTCGTGACTTTATAATTATAATTTTGAATTGCATTCGAATATTTTTATAATCAATCACCTGTTAATAACTTATCAATTGTATTACATAGTAAAAATGCCGAGATCCCCAGAACTTGAAAGGGGAAATCGCCGTGGAAGTCATTCTAAAAAGAGAGATCGTTCCCCTCACGAATCCTCGAATACTGACCAGGGTAAAGGCTATAGGAAAATCTCCGATGAACACCGATCTCGAAGTAATAGTCTTACGGAAAAAGAGTCCCACGAGAAACGCGGTCGGTATAAAGAAAACTATGTATCAAAAGGAGAAAATGTCAGTGAAAAGCGGGACAAAACTAAAAGACACGATGAACACAGAACTATTAGCAAAGGCTCAGTGCTTGAAAAAGTGTCGCACAAGATACGTGATCAGTACAAGGAAAAACAAGTAGAATATGAAAATGCCAAACCTTATACAGAGAAACCTATTTTAGAAAAAGAAAGACGGTATAAGGAAAAATACCTTTCACCACAAGAGGATGAAAGTGATAGTGATTATGAAAAGAACAAGAATGATCGAAAAAATAAAAGGAAAGTACGTAAATCTCTATCTAAAAGTCCGGTTAGTGGGAAAGTTAATCAGCGTAAAAAAAGCTATTCTGATGAAAGCGACAGTGATGCGGTGGCTTGCAAGAAACAAAAAGTGCGCCAGCCTTCTAGTAAAACTCCGACTCGTGAGGTAGAGTCAAATAAAAGTGATCGCAATAGAAATAAATTCTTCGCTCCGAAAGATGTTGAAATTGATGATCACAGCAGGGTTGAGAAAAAAAATAGAAAAGTTCACAAATCTCTCAGCAAAAGTCCCACTCGTCAAGAAGAATATGAGAGACCTAATCAGGATGAAGACTTGGTTCCTAAGAAAGTTGAATACAATGTTGAAAAGGGAGTTGGAACAAAGAAGAAGGAGAAGTCTCCTAGCCAAAGTTCTATTGGTTTGAAAGAGTCTTATGTTAGACATGATCAGTATAAAGAAGATAAAAGTGATCGTGGAATCGTAGATCGCCAAAGAATTCAAGATGTACGCAAATCTCGTTCCAATAGTCCTGAACATTCTTCTGATAGACGTAACCGATATTCCGATGATTACTCCGCACCAAGAGATGAACAAAGGAATTCATATAAGAGATATTGGGATGACCCCAACAAAATCAAAGAGAATAAAAGACACGAACGTAATCCTGAACGAGAATATGAAGTTGGGTCGCGGTATTATGACGACCCTAAAAAGCCTCAAAAAGTGAGAGATGACCCCAAGCCCAGTCTCCCAATTCGCCCTAAAAAAGAGAATGACACATTAACGTCCAAAACTGGAGGAGCATACATCCCGCCTGCCAGGCTGAGGATGATGCAGGCTGAAATCACAGACAAAAGTTCAGCCGCCTATCAGAGAATATCATGGGAGGCTTTGAAGAAGTCTATTCATGGCTATATCAATAAAATCAATACAGGAAACATTGCAATTATTATTAAAGAATTATTAAGAGAAAATATAGTCAGGGGAAGGGGACTGCTCTGTCGCTCCATCATCCAAGCACAGGCGGCCTCGCCCACCTTCACACACGTGTATGCAGCTCTAGTGGGTGCCGTCAACTCGCGTTTCCCAAACATCGGAGAACTACTTCTCAAGCGTCTCGTCATGCAGTTCAAAAGAGGCTTTAAACGAAATGATAAAGCCATTTGCATATCTGCCGCAACGTTCATTGCCCACTTAGTGAACCAGAGGGTGGCACATGAGATCATAGCTCTGGAGATACTGACCTTGCTTGTTGAGAGTCCCACCGATGATTCTGTGGAAGTGGCCATAGCTTTTCTGAAGGAGTGCGGCCAGAAGCTGACTGAAGTGTCCACCAAGGGAATCAATGCCATATTTGAGATGCTGCGAAACATCCTGCACGAAGGGCAGTTGGATAAACGAGTTCAGTATATGATAGAGGTTATGTTCCAAGTGAGAAAAGATGGATTTAAGGATCACGCTGCTGTGTTGGAAGAGTTGGAGTTAGTTCCTGAAGAAGACCAATTCACTCATCTCATTATGTTGGATGAAGTCACCGATACTCAAGATATTTTAAGTGAGTCCATTCATATTATTGTGTAGGTTAAAGACTTTAAAAAAGTTATTTTTTTTTAATAAAGAAAGACAAACATTCCCGGGTTACGAATAATATGATAATATTTGTCTCCCAATACCGTCACGCTAAACGGAAATGTTGCTTGTGATGGAAAGAAAGACAAGCATTCCCGGGTTATGAATAATATGATAATATTTGTCTCCCAATACCGTCACGCTAAGCGGAAATGTTGCTTGTGATGATTTCCGTGATGGATGGATTCCCAACCCGACGCGTTCAGCAACGCAGCCTCTGACCGGTCACTTTTTTTTCAACACCCGAGTAATGGGCAATCCACTGGCAATTCCCGGGTGTGCCATAATTCACCTGCTGGATGTGACAACTTAAATATATAAGTCACTGACAGTACTAGGCGCGCACAAAATCCAATCTAAAAAAGAATAAGTGATTGCGCCTTTATTTTAAAAAACATTGGTTTGATCAGAATGTCGAAGTGAATAAAAATAAATTTCAAAAACTTGTTTGGATGTCCAACCCACCTATTAAACCCTTCAAAATTGGAGCGTATTTTGTCAGTAGGTTTAAATATTTCTGATTTGCAATAAAACCCAAATAAAGTGAATATTTGTGAATGTATCCGAAAAATAAAAACTGTTTTCGAAAGGTGATCAAATACGCTTTCAAATTTTATTATAAAAAATAACCATGTAATTTTTTAATTATATATATTTTTTAATGCAAACTTTTAAAACTTTTTAAAATGGCTCACCTTACGTTTTTTCTGACTGAAATTACTGATAATGAAAATAAATAAAAACATGTATTTTATTAGACAGAATTATGAACGTTATTGTCATCTCGTTTTTTTGTCATTTCATGTAAAAATATTTCTTAAAAAATTCACAAAGTTTCATAATTTTTTTCAAATTGCCATCGTGTCAACTTTGGTTTCATAAAGGTGTACATTTTAATTATTTTGTAGTTATGTTTTAGATTTGAATATAAAGCTTGTTGTTTTCTCTTTCCAATACCATAAGATCATGCTTCTCACTTTAATAGTAAGGGATACCCAACGATTTCTGTTATTCCTATGTGAGCTGGGACAAATATGGTCTCATGTGATTAAACGGATTAAAAATATACTGAATTAAATTATTATTATCTTAGTCCTTTGTGATTATATTTGCGTCATGTTTTTGTAGTCAATCTTTTGACGCCTTTTTCTATTTGGAAATAAATAAAATCACTGAATATCAGTCAATTACTAAAGCTTTATTTTTCTTCTTAGATGTCTTTAAATTGGATCCAAGCTATGAAGCAAACGAAACAAAGTATAAAGAACTTAGCAAAGAAATTCTGGGCAGCGATGCCGACTCCAACTCTGACGATGGTTCCGATAGCGGAAGTGAATCCGGCTCGGAAGTTGAAGAGGAGAATCAAGAAAATAATCAAAAGGACGGCGTCATCATTGACAACACGGAGACTAATTTGATCGCCTTGCGTAGGACAATTTACCTGACTATTCATTCCAGTTTAGACTTTGAAGAGTGCGCTCATAAGCTCATGAAGATGCAGTTGAAGCCCGGACAGGAGATGGAGCTCTGTCACATGTTCTTGGATTGCTGCGCCGAACAGCGTACCTACGAAAAGTTCTACGGGCTGTTGGCCCAAAGGTTCTGCCAAATCAACCGGATTTACGTCAGTCCTTTCGAGCAAATCTTCAAAGACTCGTACGGCACTGCTCACCGATTAGACACAAACCGATTGAGGAATATAAGTAAATTTTTTGCACACCTTCTGTTCACCGATGCTATCAGTTGGGAATGCCTGGATTGTGTAAAACTGAATGAAGAAGATACGACAAGCTCTAGTCGCATATTCATCAAGATTATGTTCCAAGAGTTGGCCGAGTACATGGGACTTGGAAAGCTCAACGAGAGATTGAAAGATCCGTAAGTTCAACAGGTGATTGAGTTTATTAAAATATTCCAGAGACTTGTTTAGATTTTAATGGTTTCATTTATTTTTCAGGACTCTTCAAGAACCTTTCTCGGGAATTTTCCCCAGGGATAATCCTAAAAATACACGTTTTGCTATCAACTTCTTTACTTCCATCGGCCTGGGAGGATTGACCGATGAACTCCGGGAACATTTGAAGCAAGTACCCAAGGTAATTACTATTTATATTATTTAATTTCTTTTCATCTATCCGATTTTAGTAATCTGGAGAAGTCCCAAGAAGAGATGACAAGATCGAAGGAAAAGCAAGAAGAGACAAGTATCAAGAAGAAGGAAGGCATAAATAAAGGGGAAAAAATCATAACGCTCGATCCATTCCTTTAATCCTGCTCTTCCTAAATTCCAGTTGCCATGTATATCGGTCGTTTAAACTCCAGCTTCCTTCCCATCCTCAGAATAGTTATTCTCTATCTTTTGTGGGATCGTTACAACGTACATTAAATGAATAAATAATCATGCATAGTTGCAGGGATTCGTGTTTAAAATGATCTAAACTAAAATATGTGACAGTAGTAAATATGTAAAAATCACACAAATCTGACAGGAGATCAAGTCCATTATCTCGATAACGATCCCACAAAAGATGGACAATAACTCTTCAGAGCATATTTTCCAAGTCCTAGCAAATCGGTGCCTCCCCTGGTCTCACCGGTATAGGAGTGCTCCTAGCTGAGGGGTACAATCGTATCGTATCTAATCGGCTTTTAGTATGTAATGTTAGCCATAAATTTAAAGCAATATTCAAAAGTTTTAAGCTTGAATGGTGTTATTTTTTAGTGAATTACAAAATGTGAGTCACTTCTTTTAACTGTGAAAAAAATGGTCACAAGATGGGATTCTTATATATATATATATTAATGTTTGGTTTGGGAAAGCTCTTTTTCCGCGCACTTTTTCGTTGACGCAAAAACGACCAGTACGCCCTTTACGTTTCACCCACCTCAAGGTTCACTTTCGGTTCAAGCAAATTCAGTGCACCCTCAGTACTTTGATTTTGCGGAGTTTATTTTTGTCGACAAAATTAGCGCCTTATTCACAGAAAAACTAACGCGAATCAACGGCGAAAACTAGAACCAATAGTAAAATTACACTCAATTCGGCCAGGTTACATTTCCCGCCGACAGGTTCGCGTTTCCAAAAAAAAAGATGTCATTTTGGCCATCAGTTTCAATGCAAATGAAAATGCTAGGAATGTTGAGTCAGGTCAGGGATCTCAGACGTCAAATTTTTAGCCTAACAAAACAGACTTTTCACGGTTTTCGGTAGTGGTTTTACGGTACGCGGCATTGCGGCCCCAAAACCGATCCCGGCTCGGATGTTTTTCAAAAATCTAATACAATAGAGAATTCCGCAACTTTTAAAACCAAAATTGTATGCCCATCCCATATAAAATAGTTCAGGAGATGCTGGCAAAATTCGACATTTTCCGAAAAAAAATCATCAAAACACGCGCTTACAGATTCCATCGGAAGTTAAAATTTTGCTAGCCAGTTCAAATTAACACGTTATTCATTCGGGGTAGGTACCTACTTATTTCGGTAGTATTGCAAATATGATGAAAAAAGCAAAGAGAAGAAAATGCGCAGGTACCTACCCGAATACGTAGATACACAATTAATTAGGTTTTAATGCAATGGTAAGGTTGTTTCGATGATACTGAATAATTCAACTTTTTTTAAAGTTAATTTTCACGTTCTTTATTGGTTCTACTCAAGTTCTGTTATTTTATCATTAAAGGTCAGTTACATTGCAAAACTAAAATAATTACAGAACTCGAACGGAACTATCTAGAACTGAAAATTTACTAGAAAAATTTAAAGAATTGTCAATTTTTTTTATTAATTATTATTTTTTTATTTTTAAGTGTGTTCTATTTAAACATTGTTAAATAAAAAAAAATAATAAAATATATATATATATACATTACGCGTGTTCTAGGTAGGTACTTACTTGCGGGG
This sequence comes from Limnephilus marmoratus, assembly GCA_917880885.1. Taxonomy (NCBI): domain Eukaryota; kingdom Metazoa; phylum Arthropoda; class Insecta; order Trichoptera; family Limnephilidae; genus Limnephilus; species Limnephilus marmoratus. Next base: position 53,629,390 of record OU862909.1, on the reverse strand, counting down.
ACTTTTTTCATTTAAAAATCAAAACATGATATTGAATGAATTTATTTGTAGTGAAAATTATTTTATGCTCAACAGCATAATGGCGTCGTTTTGGTGAAATATTACAACAAAGTACCTACTTAGTACTTACACTTGCAAAATGAAATACAATACAACTACAATAGTGAGCTCCGGCATAATGAAATTTTGCACTGCTAAACCGTGCAACCGATTGTTATTGTTAATGGACTATTTGTGCGTAAATAAATTAATTATATACAGCGGGTACCCGGCATGCGTTGCGAGGCCACTTTATCTTCGGGGTCAACTAAACCGTAATGGTTCCCTACTAAGTCCCGGGAAACAACATTATAAAATTATGCACTTTATAAAATTATATACAACGGGTACCCGGCATGCGTTGCAAGGCCGCTTTAACCTCGGGGTCAATAAAACTGTAATGTTTCCATCCGAAGTCCTGGGAAACTACATTATAATGCAAGCGCCTGCACTTTATAACAGTATATACAACGGGTACCCGGCATGCGTTGCAAGGTCACTGTAACCTCGGGGTCAACTTAATTATAATGGTTCCATCCCAAGTACCGGGAAACTACATTATAATGCAAGCACCTGCACTATATAAAATTATATACAACGGGTACCCGGTATGCGTTGCAAGGCGACTTTAACCTAGGGGTCAACTTTACTGTAATGGTTTCATCCCGATTCCCGGGAAATAAAATTTTAATGCAAGCGCCTGCAATTTATAACATAATATACAACGGGTACACGGCATGCGTTGCAAGGTCACTGTAACCTCGGGGTCAACTTAACTGTAATGGTTCCATCCCAATTCCCGGAAAATAATATTTTAAAGCAAGTGCCTGCAATATATAACATGATATACAACGGTTACTCGGCATGCGTTGCAAGGTCACTGTAACCTCGGGATCAACTTAACTGTAATGGTTCCATTCCAATTCCTGGGAAATTACATTTTAATGCAAGCGCTGCACTACATAACATTATATACAACGGGTACCCGGCATGCGTTGCAAGGCCACTGTGAACTCAGGTTTCTTCATATATTTAATTTAACACACACTCCTCCTCGCTTCATCCACGTTCACACGTCAAATCGCATAGTGTCTTAACCCGTCAGTTGCTTCTGCAACGGGCAAAACCTAGTATATAGTATTGTTTAGTTTTTTTGCTCACTTTTTTGCTCACTTTTTTTGCTCACTTTTTTTGCTCACTTTTATTTTGACGCAAAAACGACCAGTATGCCCTTTACGTTTCACCCACCTTAAGGTTCACTTTCGGTTGAAGGAAATTCAGACAAGGAAGCTGGTAGTATTTTTTTTTCGACAAAATAAAATATATATGCAGGGATTTATTCTCCGATACGAATCAGCGGCGAAAACTAGAAGCTCTACTCGAATCACTCGATTCGGCTCGGTTATACTTCCCGTCGACAGGTGCGCATAAAAAACGATAGATGTCTTTTCGACCATCAGTTTCAGTAAATAAAATGTTAGGAGGTATCTATCTCTATTCAAATGGCTGCGAAAGTTGAGAAAGATATATTGTCAATTTCCCATATAAAACTGATTTTTGCTAGGAATTTTTTTTTTTGCTAGAAATTTATTCTAATAAATTAAACGGCATTCTTGAAAAGAGCTTGGAAAAATGGACATTTTAAAGGCCCTTTGCGGGGTGGTAGATTACAGCATGAAAAAACATTTTGCAAGAGATATTTTCAAATAATCATAAAATATACAAGGTTTAGAAACTTTTAATATAAAAACATTTGTAGCTTTCCATTTAAAATATTTCACAATGTCGCGTCAAACTTTGCAATTTTATTTGACATTTGCGAAAAATTCAATGACATCGATAATGCACATGGTTTTCAGCCTGTTAAATCGGTAAATATTTTAAATGTTTATTTAATTTTCCTCAACCTTGCAATACTGAACATGGAACACTATCCAAAACCACCGCAAGTTTTCAGCGAGGACCTGACAGCATTAGCTGACGTAATTTGTATGTAAAATGTTCTAAAACGGGCGCAGGTGTTCGATTTTCAGGCTGTGCTTGAGGTGGTTACGACAAAGTTTAATGGTAGTCTTGCCATATAGATAAAATGTTATTTTAGAATATTTTGATGAACTAGGTAGGTACCGTGAAAATTACATAAACGGATAAATTATCCACGGGTATCATCAATAAATTGTAGCTCACGAACGACTGGACCAAATTGCAAAATTCTTTTTGAGTTGGTTTCGTTATTGTTCGGGCAAGGTTTGTATAAAACTACTGATGAGGTCTGGAATTATAAAATTTGTTTAAAATGAATCGCCGAAATCTATATATGCGCATAGCTTCCGAGCGAATGCACCAAATTGAATAATTCTTTCTTTGTTGTAATTGTTATTATTAGGGCAAGATCTGAATAAAATTACTGGTGAGCTCTGGCATAACGAAATTTGTTTAAAAATGATTCGCCGAAATGTAAGTACGCTCATAACTTCAGAACGACTGCACGTAATTGAATAATTCTTTTTTTGTTGCGTTCGTTATTGTTAGGACAAAGTTTGAATAAATCCACTGGTGAGCTCTGGCATCATGAAATTTGCATACAAATGAATCGCGGAAATGAATGTACGCGCATAACTTCCGAAAGACTGCACCAAATTGAATAATTCTTTTTTTGTTGTCTTCGACACTGTTAAGACAAAATTTTGTATAAAACTGCTGGTGAGCTCTGGCATTATCAAATTTGCATAAAAATGAATCGTCGAAATGTATGTACGCGTATAACTTCCGAAAGACTGCACCAAATTGAATAATTCTTTTTTTGTAATGTTTGTTTATTGGCTGGTGAGCTTTGGCATTACGAAAGTTGCGTAAAAAAATTTCAATAGGCGGCACGCGAGCTGTTTGAAAACTAAATGTAACGGCAATGAAATAATGAAGCTTAGAAGAGGGGGAAGAAAACCAGGGAGGGGGAGGGTTAGCTGGTAAGGGGGAGGGGAACTCGGGAGGGGGGTTTGCGGGATGGGGGAAGGGGGGGGGGATGGGAGTAGAGTACGCTATGAAAGAATATTTTATGTTTTTGTTTTACTCGAATAAAACTAAATTTTAGTTTATAAAAAAATCTGAATAATACATTTTTGTAGCGCCGTTTTTGCGAAAAATTACTACATGTCTATTTAGTACCAATAATACCAGTAATAAACCTTAGTTGTTGATTCTAAAAAAATGTGACGAATACGTTTTTATAGCGTTTCTGTAAATCCTTTACTCAGATAAAACACAGTTTCACTTTCTAAAAAATGCTGAATAGCACATTTTTGTTTATTGGATGGTGAGCTCTGGTATTATGAAATTTGCATTAAAATATTTTAATACGTGGGACGCGAGCTGTTTGAAAACTAAATGTACCAAGAATGAATTAATGAAGTGCGGGAGGGGGGGGAGGAAAACCAGGGAGGGGGAGGGTAACCTGGGAAGGGGGAAGGGAACTCGGGAGGGGGTTTTGCGGGATGGAGGAAGGGGGGGGGGGGGGGGGGTAGAGTAGAGATGAAAGAATATTTTTTCTGTTCTTTTTTACTCGAATAAAACAAAATTTTAAAAGGATACATACCAGGAGTGCAGAACTAAGCAAGGGAAAATATATTAAGAAAATGTTTTTTTTTTTCAATTATTTCTGGCTTTTTGGGTAAGGTGAATTTATTTGCATTTAATTTTTTTTATTTTACATGAGCTCCACACAGGAGACCCTGAGGAAAATGATTCCCCTCAGGGTCATGTCATCTTTGGAGATGCTGGGTGGAGGGTTTTTTAAGGCAAAGAAGGAGATGAGAGTTCTGGGAAGGAAAAGGATTTAAAGAGTGGGTAGTCTGGGGTTCAGTGTGTCCTGGTCATCCGCATCCAAGACCTGGACAAACCTCACCCCATGAACCCGGGCACCCCTACTAAATCACCAAACGTAGCGAACCACTTGGAGTGACCTACGGCATAGGTGTTGGTTATCCAATAAAGGTCAATTTTGGGGATTTGTATTTCTAAATAACATTTTATACAACGGGTACCCGGCATGCGTTGCAAAATCACTGTAACCTCGGTGTCAACTTAACTGTAATGGTTTCATTCCAAGTTCCGGGAAACTACATTATAATACAACTGCCTTGCAAACGCATGCCCTGTATTATAACATAATATACAAAGGGTACCCGGCATGCGTTGCAAGGTCACTGCAACCTCAGGTAGAACTCAGGATGAAATTATGCATTGCTTAAATATTTTTTTTATATTAGCTCCACACAGGAGGCACTCATGAAAACAATTTCCCTAGGGGCCTATGTCATCTTTGAGGATGCTGTGTGGAGGGTTTTTTAAGGGAAAGGACGGAGAAAAAGATATGAATTTAATTTTTTTTTTTTACATGAGCTCCACACTGGAGACCGTGGGGAAAATAATTTCCCTCAGGTCCTATGTCATCTTTGGGGATGCTGTGTGGAGGATTATTTTTAGAAAAGGAAAAGGCTTTTTGGGAAAGGTGAATTTATTTGCATTTAATTATTTTTTTATATGAGCTCCACACAGGAGACCCTGAGAAAAATAATTTCCCTCAGGGTCATGTCATCTTTGGAGATTCTGGGTGGAGGGTTTTTTAAGGCAAAGAAGGAGATGAGAGTTCTGGGAAGGAAAAGGGTTTAAGGGTTGGGTAGGGGTCTGGGGTTCAGTGTGTCCTGGTCATCCGCATCCAAGACCAGGACAAACCTCACCCCATGAACCCGGGCACCCCTACTAAATCACCAAACGTAGCGAACCACTTGGAGTGACCTACGGCGTAGGTGTTGGTTATCCAATAAAGGTCAATTTTGGGGATTTGTATTTCTAAATAACATTTTATACAACGGGTACCCGGCATGCGTTGCAAAATCACTGTAACCTCGGTGTCAACTTAACTGTAATTGTTTCATTCCAAGTTCCGGGAAACTACATTATAATGCAAGCGCCTTGCAAACGCATGCCCTGTATTATAACATAATATACAAAGGGTACCCGGCATGCGTTGCAAGGTCACTGCAACCTCAAGTAGAACTCAGGATGAAATTATGCATTGCTAAAATATTTTTTTTACATTAGCTCCACACAGGAGGCACTGATGAAAACAATTTCCCTAGGGGCCTATGTCATCTTTGAGGATGCTGTGTGGAGGGTTTTTTAAGGGAAAGGACGGAGAAAAAGATATGCATTTAATTATTTTTTTTACATGAGCTCCACACAGGAGGCCGTGGGGAAAATAATTTCCCTCAGGTCCTATGTCATCTTTGGGGATGCTGTGTGGAGGATTTTTTTTAGAAAAGGAAGGAGATGAGAGTTCTGGGAAGGAAAAGGGTTTAAGGGGTGGGTAGGAATCTGGGGTTCAGTGTGTCCTGGGCTTCCGCCTCCAAGAACTAGGCAGACCTCACCGCATGAACCCGGGCACCCCTACTAAATCACCAAACGTAGCGAACCACTTGAGGTGACCTATGGCACAGGTGTTGGTTATCCAATAGTAGACAACTTTGGGGAGTTGTATTTCTACATTACATTATATACAACGGGTACCCGGCATGCGTTGCAAGGTCACTGTTACCTCAGGTTTCTTCATATATTTAATTTAACACACACTCCTCCTCGCTTCATCCACGTTCACATGTTAAATCGCATAGTGTTTTAACCCGTTAGTTGCTTCTGCAACGGGCCCCGCTAGTTTATATATTAATGCTTGGTTTTGGGGTAGGTCAGGGAAAAGCTCACTTTTTAAAAACTCACTCACTATTTTTTTGACGCAAAAACGACCAGTACGCCCTTTGCGTTTCACCCACCTCAAGGTTCACTTTCGGTCGAAGCAAATTCAGACAAGAAGCTGGGATCCTTTTTTTTACGACAAAAAAAATATATACAGGGATTTATTCTCCGATACGAATCGGCGGCGAAAACTAGAAGCTCTACTCGAATCACTCGATTCGGCTCGGTTGTATTTCCCGCCGACAGACGGCGTTTGAAAAAAAAAAGTGACGAAAAAACCCGCTAATTTCACAAAGGAAAATGCTACATAGGACTATTGACATAGGTCAGGATCTCAGATGTCAAATTTTTAGCCTAACAAAACGGAACTCTCGGCGGTTTCGGTCGTTGTTTTTCGGAAAACGACATTACCGCCGAAAAACCGATTCCGGGCTAGATGTTTTTTGAAAATACGATAGCCGGATAGATTCCGCAACTTTTAACACCAATAAAACATATGATTCTCATATAAAATACGTCAGGAGATGCTGACAAAACTCGAAATTTTCCGAAAAATAATCATCAAAATACGCGCTCAAAGATTCCATAGGAAGTTTAAATATTGGTGGCCAGTTCAAATTAACACGCTATTCATTCGGGGTAGGTACCTACTTATTTCGGTAGTATTGCAAATACGATGAAAAAAGCAAATATTGCCGGAATCTGAGGAAACGCGCAGGTACCTACCTGAATGGGTACCTACACAACGAATTAGGTTTTAATGCAATAAATACTAAGGTAAGGTTGTTTCGATGATACTGAATAATTCAACTTTTTTTAAGTTAATTTTCACGTTCTGAGTTGCTTCTACTGAAATTCTGTTTTTTCTCAATATAGGCCAGTTACATCACAAAACTGAAATAATTACAGAACTCGAACGGAACTTTCTAGAACTGAAAATTTACTAGAAAAATTTTAAGAATTGACAATTTTTTTTTATTAATTATATTTTTTTTTATAAGTGTGTTCTATTTGGACATTGTTAAATAAAAAAAATAATTACGCGTGTTCTAGGTAGGTACTTACTTCCAGGGACTTTTTTCATTTAAAAATCAAAACATGATATTGAATGAATTTATTTATAGTGAAAATTATTTTATGCTCAACAGCATAATGGCGTCGTTTTGGTGAAATATTACAACAAAGTACCTACTTAGTACTTACACTTGCAAAATGAAATACAATACAACTACAATAGTGAGCTCCGGCATAATGAAATTTTGCACTGCTAAACCGTGCAACCGATTGTTATCGTTAATGGACTATTTGTGCGTAAATAAATTAATTATATACAGCGGGTACCCGGCATGCGTTGCGAGGCCACTTTAACTTCGGGGTCAACTAAACCGTAATGGTTCCCTACCAAGTCCCGGGAAACAACATTTTAAAATTATGCTCTTTATAAAATTATATACAACGGGTACCCGGCATGCGTTGCAAGGCCGCTTTAACCTCGGGGTCAATAAAACTGTAATGTTTCCATCCGAAGTCCTGGGAAACTACATTATAATGCAAGCGCCTGCACTATGTAACATTATATACTCCGGGTACCCGGCATGCGTTGCAAGGCCACTTTAACCTCAGGGTCAACTAAACTCTTATGGTTCCATCCCAAGTCCCCGGAAACTACATTATAATGCAAGCGCCTGCACTATATAACATTATATACAATGGGTACCCGGCATGCGTTGCAAGGTCACTGTAACCTAGGGGTCAACTTTACTGTAATGGTTTCATCCCGATTCCCGGGAAATAAAATTTTAATGCAAGCGCCTGCAATTTATAACATAATATACAACGGGTACACGGCATGCGTTGCAAGGTCACTGTAACCTCGGGGTCAACTTAACTGTAATGGTTCCATCCCAATTCCCGCGAAATAACATTTTAAAGCAAGCGCCTGCACTAAATAACATTATATACAAGGGTACCCGGTATGCGTTGCAAGGTCACTGTAACCTAGGGGTCAACTTTACTGTAATGGTTTCATCCCGATTCCCGGGAAATAAAATTTTAATGCAAGCGCCTGCAATTTATAACATAATATACAACGGTTACTCGGCATGCGTTGCAAGGTCACTGTAACCTCGGGGTCAACTTAACTGTAATGGTTCCATTCCAATTCCTGGGAAATTACATTTTAATGCAAGCGCTGCACTACATAACATTATATACAACGGGTACCCGGCATGCGTTGCAAGGTCACTGTAACCTCAGGTTTCTTCATATATTTAATTTAACACACACTCTTCCTCGCTTCATCCACGTTCAGACGTCAAATCGCATAGTGTTTAAACCCGTCAGTTGCTTCTGCAACGGGCAAAACCTAGTATATAGTATTGTTTGGTTTTGGGATAGGTCAGGGAAAACTCACTTTTTCCGCTCACGCCATTGGTCAGGAAAAGGTCACTTTTGATTTGAGGGGAATAACGACCACTCTGCCCCTCGGGTGGGTGAAACAACAAGGGTCACTTTAGCTTGCGGCCGTTCGTGATGGGTCAAAACTCACTTTCGATTTGAGGGGAAAAGCGACCACTTTGCCCCTCGGGTGGGTGAAACCTCACGGGTCACTTTGGCTTGCGACCGTTTTTAAAATTTGGCAAGCCAAATTGACTTCTCGGCTCATCGAGATTGGCACATCTGTAGATTCACTTTCCCTCAAGGCCGATTAAGGGAGTGTATCTCTTTTTAAATGCATGGAAAAGTTGAGAAAGATATAGCGAAAATCTCCCATACAAAATTGATTTGGCTAGGTACATAAATTTTAAATGTCATTCTTCATTTTTCGTTTGCCCACCGGCCGACTTGCATATGCGATTTCGTCGAAAATATCACGCTTGGAAGCCAAAATTTATTAAAATTACGTCAACGAGAGTTTTTCAAAGGTTAATTGACCGTCGTAATTATCACTTTTCACAAAAACATCGTCGTAATATTTGTTGGAAAACTGACATTTGCGAAAAACCCACGGAAAAGTCATATTTTGAAACTAATGTTTAAAAATAGGTACAATTTTCACGGAGACGCCTGTCGACAGAATCTAAAACTGCAGCTTTTCCTTGGAGAAATTCAAAAATGTGTCGAAATCTAAATTGGAACGTTCGCAGATCCTAGCGCGAAAAAAATGCTGTTGTTCAACGACTTATGGAACATGTTTCAAATTGATTGTATTCGTACGAGGGTGATTAATAATCTTTATTAAATTTTCTCGAATCTTGCAACACTAAGCATGGAACATTATTCAAAACCACCGCAAGTTTTCAGCGAGGCCCTGACAGCGTTACCTGACGTAATTTGTATGTAAAATGTTCTAAAACGGGCGCAGGTGTTCGATTTTCAGGCTGTGCTTGAGGTGGTTGAGACAAAGTTTAACGGTTGTGTTGCCATATAAATGAAATATTATTAACCATTTAAATACTAAGTAGGTACTTAATACAAAATTTAATAAAATCAAATAAAATGAGGTGCTTATCCCGATGACCAAATTTGTTTTCCTAAATAATAAAAAAAAATTATAGCGCCATTTTTGTGAAAAAAAACCCTAGGTTTTGTAAAATAATGGATCCAAAGTATCAGGAGCGCAGAAATTGACCGAGATAATAATATGTTGTTTTAGCTTCATTAAATTATACACGGTTAACCGTTCATCCCATTGCGACGAATCTTTGAGAATTTGATGATGGCATGTCTCCGATTGTGTCTACATACTTCTGTTTGGCAGATTTCTGCTGCTAGGCCCTGTCGGCGGCTTTATACATACGTATGTTTAACTATATGAAAAACTGTAAAATCGGTAGGTACCTGAGAAACTGATATATTATAAAATTATAAAAATAAAATTAAAGCGCCATTTTTGTGAAAAATTGCATTGCACATTCTGTATAAACGTTACAGGGTACCTACCAGGAGCGCAGAAATTGACTGAGGTATATTTAACTGTATGAAAAACTATAAAATCGTTAGGTACCTGAGAAACTGATATATTATAAATGAATCGCCGATATGCAAGTACGCCCATAACTTTCGAATGCATTCACCGAATTGGATAATTATTTTTGTTTTGTGTTTGTAATTGTTAGGATAAGGTTTTTATTGATCTTCTGGTGAGCACTGGCATTATGAAATTTGTATAAAATGGTTGCCGAAATGTTTGCACGCGCATAACTTTCGAACGGATGCATCGAATTGAATAATTGTTTTTTTGGTGGGTTCGTTACTGTTAGGACAAGGTTTTGCATAAAAATACCGGTGAGATCTGCCATAATGAAATTTGTATAAAAATGAATTGCCGAAATGTATATATGCGTATAACTTTCGAACGAATACACCGAATCTGAACATTCTTTTTTTATTGTTTTCGTTACTGATAGGACAAGGTTTCTATAAAACTACTGGTAAGCTCTGGCATTATGAAATTTGCATAAAAATCAATCGTCGAAATGTATGTACGCGTATAACTTCCGAAAGACTGCAAAAAATTGAATTTTTTTTTGTTATGTTTGTTTATTGGCTGGTGAGCTCTGGCATTACGAAATTTGCATAAAAATATTTCAATAGGTGGCACGCGAGCTGTTTGAAAACCAAATGTAACGGCAATGAAATAATGAGCGCGGGAGGGGGGGAAAAAACCACGGAGGGGGGAGGGTAATCTGGGAAGGGGGAGGGGAACCCGGGAGGGGTTTTGCGGGATGGAGGAAGGGGGGGGGGGGTAGAGTACGCTATGAAAGAATATTTTTTCTGTTCTTTTTTTTACTCGAATAAAACAAAATTTTAAAAGGATAAATACCAGGAGTGCAGAACTAAGCAAGGGAAAATATATTAAGAACATGTTTTTTTCAATTATTTCTGGCTTTTTGGGAAAGGTGAATTTATATGCATTTAATTTTTTTTTTTTACATGAGCTCCGCACAGGAGGCCGTGGGGAAAATAATTTCCCTCAGGTCCTATGTCATCTTTGGGGATGCTGTGTGGAGGATTTTTTTTAAGGAAAGAAAGGAGATGAGAGTTCTGGGAAGGAAAAGGGTTTAAGGGGTGGGTAGGAATCTGGGGTTCAGTGTGTCCTGGACATCCGCCTCCAAGACCTAGACAGACCTCACCCCATGAACCCGGACACCCCTACTAAATCACCAAACGTAGCGAACCACTTGAGGTGACCTATGGCAGAGAAGTTGGTTATCCAATAAAGGACAACTTTGGGGATTTGTATTTCTACATTACATTATATACAACGGGTACCTGGCATGCGTTGCAACAACACTGTAACCTCGGGGTCAACTTAACTGTAATGGTTCCATTCCAAGTTCCGGGAAACTACATTATAATTCAAGCGCCTTGCAAACGCATGCACTGTATTATAACATTATATACAACGGGTACCCGGCATGCGTTGCAACATTACTGTAATCTCGGGGTCAACTTAACTGTAATGGTTCCATTCCAAGTTCCGGGAAACTACATTATAATTCAAGCGCCTTGCAAACGCATGCACTGTATTATAACATTATATACAACGGGTACCCGGCATGCGTTGCAACATTACTGTAATCTCGGGGTCAACTTAACTGTAATGGTTCCATTCCAAGTTCCGGAAAACTACATTATAATGCAAGCGCCTTACAAACGCCTGCTTTATATTATAACATTATATACAAAGGGTACCCGGCATGCGTTGCAAGATCACTGTAACCTCGGGGTCAACTTAACTGTAATGGTTCCATTCCAAGTTCCTGGAAACTACATTATAATACAAGCGCCTTGCAAACGCCTGCTTTATATTATAACATTATATACAAAGGGTACCCGGCATGCGTTGCAACATCGCTGTAACCTCGGGGTCAACTTAACTGTAATGGTTCCATTCCAAGTTCCGGGAAACTACATTATAATTCAAGCGCCTTGCAAACGCATGCAATGTATTATAACATTATATACAACGGGTACCCGGCATGCGTTGCAACATCACTGTAATCTCGGGGTCAACTTAACTGTAATGGTTCCATTCCAAGTTCCGGGAAACTACATTATAATGCAAGCGCCTTGCAAACGCCTGCTTTATATTATAACATTATATACAAAGGGTACCCGGCATGCGTTGCAAGATCGCTGTAACCTCGGGGTCAACTAAACTGTAATGGTTCCATTCTAAGTTCCGAGAAACTACATTATAATACAAGCGCCTTGCAAACGCCTGTTTTATATTATAACATTATATACAAAGGGTTCCCGGCATGCGTTGCAACATCACTGTAACCTCGGGATCAACTTAACTGTATTCCATTCCAAGTTCAGGGAAACTACATTATTATGCAAGCGCCTTGCAAATGCCTGCACTATATTATAACATTATATACAACGGGTACCCGGCATGCGTTGCAAAGTCACTGTAACCTCAGGTTTCTTCATATAATTAATTTAACACACACTCCTCCTCGCTTCATCCACATTCACACGCAAATCGCAAAGTGTTTTAACCCGTCAGTTGCTTCTGCAACAGGCAAAACCTAGTTAAAAGTAATGTGTGCTAATCTGTAATATTTTAAATTTATTTCAGACTGAGGCTTTACTTCAGCAGTTGAATGTAGCGACAAACAATAAATCTAGTTCGAGCTCAAGTTCTAGCAGCAGTGATGATTCCAGTTCTTCCTCCAGCGATTCTTCCTCAGAAGATTCTTCATCCTCTTCAAGTAAATATATTTTGCAACAACTGTCTAATTTAGTGATTTTTGAAACTTTTTCAGCCACAGAATGCCTTCCTAAATAAATAATTTTAAGAATTAAATGCATTAGCTCAGCAGATTTAATAAATTACTAGTTCCACAATGATGTTTTATATTTCTAAAATACTAATGACTTTTAAAAAAATGATTTCAGGTGACTCAGAAGATTCTTCAGAAAATGATGCAAAAAAAAATAAAAAACTTAACAAGAAAAGAAAATCTTCAACTTCTAAACATGCCAAAAATAAATCAGAAGGTGAAAAATCAGCTAACGATGATCGAAGAAAAGTAGTTGAGGAAAGATGCGTAGAAAATGAAAACCGCAATAAAGCGATGGATTACAGAAGAGATACATATGAAGAACCACGTGATGCATATGAAGATCGAAGCAATGCTGGTCATGCTCGAAGACAACCTATTGAAGACGAACGTAATGCATACGAAGGTCGAAGCAAGACACATGATAACCGAAAAGAAAAATATGAAGATCGTTTCAGCACACGCGATGACCGCAGAGAAACCCGTAATGATCGGAGAGACACATTTGAAGACCGAAGCAATGTTTACGAAAATCAAACTAAAACCCGTGAAGACAGAGGACAGCACGGTGATGACAGAAGGAAAGGACGTGATGAACAAAGAGAAACATATGTAGATCGAAGGAAATTACGTGATGAACAAAAAGAAACACGTGATGAACATAGAGAGACGTATGAAAATCGAAGGAAAATACATGATGACAAAAGAGAAAAAGTTCAAGATGAAGACCAAAGTGATGATGACCGAAGAAAAAAAAATCACAAAGGTTTTGATGAAAGAAAGAGCAAATCTAAAAGGGCTTCACGTGAACATACAAAAAGTAAGAAGTAAAATAAAGGATTTTAAATGAACCCAATATTTAATAAGAATTGATTCGTTTTTTGTATTTATACAAACAAAACAATGAATTGTGAAATATGCATTATCACTCTTCAACTACCTGTAAAAGAAAATATTATGCTAGCTTTACACTCATAAGTTAAATTTTCAACTTAACATAAGGCTGGGGTTAGACTCGTAATTAAAATTTACGGATTACATAAGATTTTGACAGGTCACTCACAGGAGCGTTTACATATGCACCCGACTTGTGGTAATTAATGATCACGGAAGTTGTTCGGAAGCTCGACCTGTGTAAATGCTCATGCGACCATTTACATCTGTAAATTTATTTGCGGTAAAATGACTTCCTGTCAACAACGACCTGCTACTGTCAAATTTACGTGATTTTGTCAATAAAGACGAAAAGGCCCCAATAAAGTGTTGAAATAGATTTTGACTTTAATTAAACAATTCTCCACGCGCTTTTAAGCCGTCAAAGGTGGTCAAAGGCGGCAATTAATATCGTTTTATCCAAATGACAGCTACCTGACATCTGCTGACAGCAACCGACTTCGAATTCAAAATTTCAAATATGTAAATGTTAAAAACAAAAACTATAAGATTGGAAAGGATTGGACCGATAATTGAATAGAAGGATGCTCATTTCCCAGAAAACTTAAATAAGTGGAAATAAATACTAGTTTTGTAGGATAAAAATCCTATTAAAACAATTGTCTTTTAATTTTTGACATTTCGCAACGGAGGGCGGCGCATTAAAGAACCATTTCTTGCGGTAAGTCTCTTAGCTTATCAAACTGATTTTATAAGAAGGCTCGAAATTTGCACGGGCGCGATTAGACCTGTCAAAAAACTTCCGAAAGAAAAAGTTCTGTAACTTGCTATAAATTACGTTAAGTGACTTTTGATGTCGTTTACATTGGTAATTTGGCCATAAATCCCTTAAAAGAGCGATTTACAAGAAAAAACTTACAAGTCTAATCCCAGCCTAAGTTTTTGACAAGTTACTCACAGTAGCGTTTACATATGCATCTGACTTGTGGTAATTAATACTCTCGGAAGTTGTTCGGAAGTTCAATGTGACCATTTACATCTGTAAATTTATTTGAGGTAAGATGGTTTCCTGTCAACAACGATCCTGCTACTCTCAAATTTACGCAATTTTGTCAATAAAGGCGAAAAGGCCCAAATAAAGTGTTAAATAGAATTTGGCTTTAATTAAACAATTCTCCACATGCTTTCGTGCCGTCAAAGGCGGAAATTAATGGAGTTCTTTCATTTTATCCGAATGACAGCGAATTCAAATACGTAATGTTTGAAATAGAAACATTGAGATTAGAAAGGATTAGACCGATAATTGAATAGAAGGATGCTCATTTTCAGAAAACTGAAATAAGTGTAATTAAATACTAGTTTTATAGGAAAAAAATCCTACGAAAACCACTGTCTTTTAATTTTTGACATCTTGCAATTTCTTGAGGCAAATCTCTCAGCTTATCAAACTGATTTTATAAGCTGTGAGAAGGCTGGAAGTTCACGCGAACGCGATTAACATCTTCTGTAACTTGCTATAAATTACTAATTGTCTTTTGGTGTCGTTTTGGTAATTTGGAAAAAAAACTTATGAGTGTAAAGCTAGCCTAACACATTTTTACTAGAAAAAATAGTAACATTTAAAAATAAAATTGAGGAGGGCCAATGACATTAGAAACATATAGACATACTAGCTGACCTGACAAACGTTCTGCCATATAAATTATTTCTACTGAATATTTTGGTTGTTAAATAAAAAATAACGAATGTGTTGTAAGTGTGTTGGATGGGATCTATGACAGAAAGAGGAATGGAGCGCTGTAGACGATTACTGCCGATAAAAACAAAAAAACACAAACTAAAGTAGGAAAATGAAATAAAGAAAATCAATCTGAATTTCGAATAGCAATCGAGTGTACGATATTTTTTGTCAGTCTGTCTTTAGCTAACACAACAGATGTCGAATGAAATATCAAAATGATGCAACGCTTCTCGTGAATGTCTTGCGCATGTGTGGATGAAAGTTCGATGAGGCGGACGTAGGGCCATCTGTCATTCAGCAACATAAATAATTTCATTGTTTGAAATACGAAAGACGGTTAAACAAAAATACTAAAAACGCGATTAAAAAATGGGAGGGAGGGGGGTAGGAGAGTTAAAATTTGGGGTTATAGGTATTTTTTGATGCCAAATTAAAAAAAAAAAGTTTTTTTTTCGGGATAGGGACACCCTAATCACCTAGCGGTATGAAATATACTTTAAAACCTATTCTCATACTTACCAAATATACATAAAAAATCCGTCAAGCCGTTTCGGAGGAGTGCGACCTCAAACACCGTGACACAAAATTTTTATATATAAGATTATTGTCTCGCAAAATGTTGCAAGTAAATTTTTGATTCAAATTGACATTCATGTATGACAAAGATAGACATTAAAGAAATATGTTTGTATGAACGAAATGGATCTAGGATTTACTTAACTTACGGGCAGAATTTACTTAACCTTCCATAGGGTGCAACTAATCTGTGAGATGAAGTGATTTGTTATTTTTGTGCCAAACGGTAAATATCGCCGATCTAGGGGCGTGGCCTCCTGACTTTTCCTCCTTCCCCACCACTCACAGAGAACCAGTTTCTGTTCGTCTCGAAAAATCTATTTTGATCTGTTTTTTGTGATTTAATCTCATTGATGAATTGCGCCCGATCGTGTCAGGATTTGCATTGCGCCTGACGGAAAGTTAAAAGTACATCAGCCTACCTATTTAAAAGTGGCGGTGACTACCACATTCTACACCACTTCCATTCGGATGGTGATATAGATGACAAAGCTACACTTATTCGCTTAACTAAGACCTTTATGGAAAGCTCTATGAGACTACCTACTACCAGGAGGTTGTCCTTACGTGTTTCTACATTCACTATGCCTAATGGTGCTGAAAATCTTCAGGAAGCAATAGAAATAATTGTGTTATTTATAAATTATTAATAAAATGTTATTCCTTGGCTTTTACTATTTGCCGTGTAATGGAAACTCTTTCTCATCACACGAGAGGGTATTTTGGCATTCATTTACGCGATTTGATTAGAGATAGTGCAAGACCTCATGTGATGAGTGACAGTTTAGTATTAAATTGAAGTTAGGCAATTCTTTTTCTTGCCATTTTGAGATCTCTACAACGTGTCTATGTTTGTTATGTCATTGAGGAGTAGAAGTGTGTCGATTCACACATTTCCACCGAATCCAGTGGAATCAAACTCGTTGTGTCACTCCGCCGGAGTCATTAAATCAGCCGGAGCCAAACTCAGGGATTGTTATGGATAACGGATGTTATCGCCTGTCAGATTTGTGTCATTTTTACATCTTTACTGTCCCATATTTTAGTTTAGATCGATTTAAACACAAATTCCTGCAAGTACGCATGATTATTTATTCATTTAATGTACGTTGTGCATAGAAAAAGCAAATAACAGCCATAAAAATCACACAAATCTGACAGGAGAACGTCCATTATCCAATAACGATCTCACAAAAAATATGGAATCGCTAGGCAGCTGATTTAATGGTGAGAGTTGATTCAGCTGGACTCGCCGGACTCAGTAGAATCGTGGAATGTCACGGAGTTGGGGAGTCGTAAATTGTAGGAGTTGTAAACAAACTTTATTTCAGTTTATTTACCTGGAATTGGAAACAATTTATTGATCGACGTGTCGAATAATGTTTGCAAATCATCAAACTCTGAAACAGTGATTTATTCCTGACCTAAAAATAAATGCTGTTCATTATAATATTATGTTACAAAGCCATTTGGTGTTTTTAACAACAAATAGCGGTTCACGACAGAATTTCCAGTAAATTGGTTTTTACCGGTACGTATTATTAAATCTCGATTTATGAATGTGAATGAGATAAGGAGTGTGTGCCAAGATCAAGTTGTTTGGCGGTCCGTCCTCTCTGTCTACCCCTGCAGAGAAACGGCGTGATGGTTAGTTGGTTAGTTAGTTATTTTGTGTTTGAAAAATGATCTTCATAAAACTAATAACTATGCCGGCGCGAACTTGCCGGAAGGCAAATTTGCTCCGTGCAGACCAACAACGGATTAAAAGCAATGCTCCATGCTATCTTTGGACTACGAGATAATGCTATTTCTTTTTGAAAAATGTTTTTGTTACCAGTTAGAGCGATACACCGTGCCCCGGCCCGCGCCACGCACCTCTTTCCGTGAGTGGCTCCTGTACTCTCACTCATTACCGAGTGAGAGAGTGAGGCCGCCCCGCTAGAGCAATTCAACGCCGCCCGTTACTGATTCCTTTACTCTCACTCGTTCCCGAGTGCGAGCGAGTCCGGAATCGATTCATTACATTTTGCGAACTTGAAACGAATCACCGCATTTCTATTGGGGAGGGCGGTTTTAATATTGTACGATTTGACTTTTGTTTTTTTACAATAGCTCCACACAGGAGGCCCTGAAGGAAAATAATCACTCAGGGCCTGTGTCATCTTTGGGGATGCTGTGTGGAGGGTCTTTTTAAAGAAAGGAAGGAGAGGAAGTTCTATGAAGGAAAAAGGTATGAGGGGTGGGTAGGAATCTGGGGTCAATGTGTCCAGGAGTGAGAAACGTATGAATCCACCCCTCCTCTCCTAATTCACCAAACGTAAAAACCACTTGGGGTTACCTGTGGCAGGGGTGTTGGTTATCCAATAAATGGTTCCCTGGGCGGCAGTACCCATACCCGCCTCCCAAATTGTACTATATTTATAAAATTTCTAGCAATAAGGAAATAAGCCCATTTGGATATTGCATTTGTACAGATATCATTAATTTCTTCCTAAAAGTTAATACACCTTTTAATGTACTATAATGTTGTCATATTTTTGTAAATCTTTAAATTTATTAATTAAAGAATTAAGTATAAGAGTGTCTGTTTTGTTGTTACCCCTGGACTAATCACTAATCAGCTTGTATCGAAGAATGAACAAGTTAGTGAATGATGTTAGTTCACTTTTGGAGAGTTGCGCTTCATCCTTCCTACAGGATCCAATCACCAGGACAGTGTAGATTGCTCGAGAAGGTTGTGAGTATTATAGTGAAACCCCCCAGGCCTCGGCCATATTCCGTCAGAACATAAAGTTTTAATGGTTTGCCTTACTTTTTTCAAAATAAAATTACCGATAATAAAAACACATTATCAGACAAATGTATTATAAAAGTTATCATCACCTAACTTTTTTGTCGTCCATGTAAAAATAATTAATAAAAAAAATTCACAAATTTTCGTTATTTGTTTTTGGGGTGTTATTTATTTATTTATTTCAACGCCATAAAATGGCTATTATATGCAGAGTAAAAATATGTAAATAAAGGTGACTTAGAATAATTCTCAACATCAAGTATAATATACCTACTTTACTTTTATTTGTACATATTGTTGGATTCTAGGAATTGGCTAAAATGGAGTAACTTAGTATAATGATATTATTGTTACCTTCAGTTGAAATTACTGCAGTTTGAAATAACTATGACACTAGAGGTACTGCTAATTAGTTCTGCTTTTCAGGGATGTCAGTTAGAGAATCAATAATAAATCCTTGGTTTAAAAATACTTACTAATTTTGACAAAAAAATTTACATTTACTAGTCTGTCTGATAGTTGATATAAATGAAGTAAGTAGTTAGGAATCTATAGAGTATGATGTAGATGCTGTGCAGACGAATACTTTTATACCTAACATTAATTAATGTGATTGAGGTATGATATTATAGCCTTCTTATAACTGTATTCAGTGCAGTTGAACACATCTACTACTTCTGAGAAAGCATTGCCAACTGCATGCAATCTAGGTATAAGCGAGTATCTAAATGACTCAGTCCTGATATTTTTGTTGCAATTAAAAAGAATTTTGGATCGAGTAGTTCTAGTAGGTATGTGGAAGGTAATTAGGTTTAATAATTCAGGACTGTCTATAATACCATTAACAATTTTAAAAATAAAAGTCAAGTCGGAAATAAGTCTTCTATCTGAAAGTTTGAGTAAGTTTAATTCTTTCAACAAGTGATTGTAATTTATTGATTCTATTGGTAGACCAAGTTTATAGTTAATGAATCTTAAGAATTTATGCTGAATTTTTTCAATGGAATCGGAGTGGATTTTGTAGTGAGGGGACCAAATAGAAGAATTATATTCGACTTGACTTCGAACTAGAGAGGAATATAGGATTTTTAATGTAGAGATATTTTGAAAGTCTCTGCCATTTCGAAGAATGAAACCTAGCATTTTTAATCCTTTATTGGTTACTGTAGTTACTGTGTTATGCTGTGTTGCGCTACCTCCTTCTTTAGCCAACGTTTCGGACATCGTTGCAGTGTCCATCATCAGGACAGATCTGGTAGATGTGTAATTTTTAGTCGTGAAGTATGTGCTTATTTACTTCGAAGCGATATACCGTGTCGCCAGCACCACTAACTTTCACCAGTACAAAATAATCGTGACAAGCAGTGGCGTCATCGCCGCGGAATGGAATAGAAAGTTCATTAAAACGTGGTATTTATGCTAGTCAGGGGCAAGTCCGTTTGCGAGATGCCGACCGAAGTGGCTCCATCTCTTAAAGAATTCTAAAATTAGAAATCACAATGGTAAGAATTTAAGAAATAGAATTACAATGGTTAAAGCGAATTTAGTCAATATAAATCAAAATGGTTTACCACGAGCTGGCATTTCTGTATACTTAGACATGGTTTTTTGCTCTATTAATATTAAATTAATTTTACTAGAATTACACTGGTTAAAGCGAATTTAGTCAATATAAAGTTATAACACAAAATGGTTTACCACGAGCTGGCCCTACTGTATACTTAGACATGTTTTTTTGCGTTTAGCTTTGGTGTAGCCATCAATCACCGGATACCAAGAGCTATTGAGCTTAGCTCCGTCGTCTCTATTAATATTAAAAGGATTTTTGTAGATTTCAATTGAAATTGGTTTTTCGTCTTTTGGTCTTTTGAAGACTAAGGTGTTCAATTTTTTTTTCTGGTCTGTTGGAAAACTTCTTAACCCTTTGGGCTAATTTTTTTGGAATGTCTCATAGAAATCGTTGTTTCCCTTACTATCACGGTTAAAAATGGAAAGAGAAAACACCGCGCTTTATATTAAAATCTGAAAGTTAACCACAAAATAATTAAAATGTACACCTTTATGAAACCAAAGTTTCCGACCGCAATTTGAAAAAAATTGTGAAACTTTGAGAATATTTTATTATTTTTTTTTAAACCTTTATGAAACCAAAGTTTCTTTCAACTTTGAGATTTTTTTTACATGGGATGACAAAAAAGTTATTTTTTTTTACATGGGATGACAAAAAAGTAAATTTTTTTTACATGGGATGACAAAAAAGTTAATTATTTTTACATGGGATGACAAAAAAGTTAATTATTTTTACATGGGATGACAAAAAAGTTCATTTTTTTACATGGGATGACAAAAAAGTGAGTTGACGATTTTATAATTCGTTTTCCTAATAAAATATGTGTGTGTTTATATATTTTTTCATTATCAAAGCAGAAATATTTTGACCTTCCGACAGAATAGGTCCGAGGGATTAAGAGAGTTTCACTGTACATAAAACTAAGTCGTATATTATACATTTTTTTTTTGGTTTTAGGCAATTCACCCTGAAAAGAGTGCTTTGTGCCGGTAATAGTTAAAGTGGATAAAAAAAATCAGTTAATCTATTGGGAAAATAATAAAACAAATTAAATATTGAATTCATTTAGATCACTAAAACAAATTAAATATTGAATTCATTCAGGTTAATAAACTTACATAAAGCTGTATGAACACGAGAATTGTTAAGAGATAAAAGGTATGAAATGTTAAGGGGGGACTGGTGTGTGATTTTAATAAGCCGGCGGTATATGTTCTTGAAAGATGAATGGTTTTTACAGTTGAAGAAAACGTGGTCGAGAGTTTCCTCTTCCACACCGCACTGGCAGACCGGATCATCTAAAACTCTAATTCTAGACAAGTGAGATGCAATTGAACAGTGACCAATTCTCATTCTCGAAATACATGAAATGAATCGTTTTGAAAGATTTTTACCGTGAAACCATGGCTTAGCAGGGATATGGTTTTGAATTCCAGCATAGAAAGATCCAGTTCTTATTTTGGAGACTGCCCAATTTTCTTCCCAGGCACGAGTCATGTTGGATTTAAGAATCGGGAAGACATCGGAGATAGGAATTCTAAAATTTAGTGGGATAGTTCCGGAATCTGAACCAGATTTGGCGAGAAAATCGGTCATCTCATTACCCTCGATACCCAAATGGGCAGGGACCAATATCGTCTCAAACCCAGATTCACTTAGAGAATTGAGAAGATTTTTTATTTTACATATAATATTGTCTTCCGGATAACATAGAATATTTGACCTAATTTTAGTTAGAGCACTTAGCGAATCAGTACATAGTAAGGCTCGATGAATGTTGAGAACCTGGATTTGATTTAGCGCTTGTTCAATTGCAAAGCATTCAGCTGTAAATATGGAAGCTTCTTTCGGTAATTTATAAGTGAGATTGATGTTGAATTCTGGACTATATATCGATGCTCCACGTCTTTTATTTTCAAATTTGGAACCATCAGTGTAAAGGATGGAAAATCCAGGGAATTTTGAAGCCACAATGCTTTTAAAACAATCATCCACATTTTGAAATTTATTTGGGGAAGATAAAATATTCTTCTGAAAGACTGATGTTATTGTGTTCGGCATAAAAGTGATTGCCTTAAATGGAATATTGTATATAGGGAGATTGGGAACTTCTTGAAGATATTGGAGGGAAGATGATAGAGAATTATAGAGATGAAAACTTTTAATTAGGAGAGGAAAACATTGTTTTTCTCTCAATCTTTTGTTAGAATTCAAATTAACTATATTATACTTAAGGTATCTAATGGCCGGTTTTTTTTTCAGTATACTCAAGAATCTTATGAGTTGGAGCTGGTTGTCAGGATTCCTACTTAATAGTAACTTGAAGAACGTAAATAATAATAATTAATGGATTATTTCTATAGCGCCGCACACAAGGACGGCCAAAGGAAATTATGCCACCAAAAATAGGAAATTGTCTTCAAACCAATTTAAGTTTATGATTTTAGATTTTCACGGCCAAAAGTATTTTTGTTGTTTGTTTTTGGGGTGTTATGCCGTGTTGCGCTACCTCCTCCTTTAGTCAACGTTTCGGACAGCGTTACAGTGTCCATCATCAGGGCAGATGTGTAAATGTTAGTGGTAAAATGTGTGCATAAGTACTTCGAAGAAATACCGTGTTGCCAACTCCACTCCACTGCGAGCTGGAATTACAGTATACTTGAAGATGGTTTTCTGCATTTAGCTTTGGTGTAGCTGTCAATTACCAGATACCAAGAACTATTGAGCTTAGCTCCGTCGTCTCTATTAATGTTATATATATTTTGTATGTAAAAAAAAAGAACACAATGGTGAGAAATTATAAATAAAAATAATAGGATTTTTATGAATTTCAATTGCCTCTGTAATTAGGCGCGCTCTATAAGTTTTGGGTCTTCCCAGGACTTCAGGAACAAATCCAAAGTAATGGCCGGTTTCAATTAAATGCTTGGCGATTGCCGATTTGTCAGGGTGGCCAAGTTTACACGCTCGAAAGTGTTCCGATATCCTTTTGGAGATCGTCCGCTCTGTCTGGACCACATAGACCTTATCACATCCGGAACAGCTGAGTTTATATACTCCATCTGTTTCCAGAGGAAACTTGGTCTCTGCAGACCTCAGTAGGTTTTGTATTTTGGTCGTGGTTCCGAAGACAGTCTTGATGCTTTCTTTCCTCAACAGTCTGGCAATTCTGTCTGTCACATTGTGAACATAGGGTAGGAAAGCACAGCCTTTAGACTCTTGTTTAATTCTGTCTTCGTTAACCACAAAATAATAACCACAAAATCCTGCATTTTCTAGATGTGGAAGTGATGCGAAAAGAAGATGGTAGCCTAGGACACACAGTGTATAGGAAACCAACGCATACAAATCGGTATCTACATGCTGATTAGTATGACTAAGTATTGCGGTCCCTTGAGGGTCATTACATCCGGATTCTACTGTACTTATCGTATTAAGTTTAAAAGGCAGGTACAGAAGGCAAGTTCACAGTTCACAAGGTGGCAGTACCTGTACCAAAGATATTTAAATACAGATTAGATATGCTATGGTGTCCGCGCTACTGTCGCCGGACTACGCGCTAATTAGCGTAGTTTTCATACAAAAAGAATTTGTTCATTTCGTTGATTTTTTGAAAATGTGCATTAATATTGGTTAACAATATATTTTGAATAAGGAAAGAATTCGTTCATTTATTTTAACGTTCGTTTGGTTTATTCGTTAATTATTTGTTCCTTAGTTTATTGGTAAACAATATCGGCGACACCCGGAAGCGCAGACCCACATAGTAAAAACAGCAGATAGCACATCTACTTATATTTCAATATCTTTGACCTGTACGAACCATTCATTGGATAACAACATCTATGCCATAAGTCTCTCCGAGGGTCAGTCACTCCTATGCTTGGTGACTTAACATGGAGTGAGGTTTGTCCAGGTCTTGGCAGCAGTTACGTCTCCCCACCTGTGTGGCATGTTGGTTGAGAGACCCTTTGACCTCTCCAGCCAGATTCTTCCGATCCACAATGGGTGGGATGCATTTATGAATGGTCACTCCTGGATATTCCTACCCACTTATACCATTTTCCTTCCCAGAAGTTTCTTTCTTTAATCCTAGATTACTACTCTACGTCGCAGAGGCGCCCGCGTTTTTTTATATATTGCTCTCTCTTTTTATCCTTCGTGCGTATTGCATTGACGTTCAAGGACATCTCAGTCATCGGCAGCACATGTCGCAGGACGGTTGTTGCGTTACGGTAAGTTTGCTAGTTTTTTTGATATTACTACCCTAAAGATTAAAGATTTTATACTTAATAAAAAATATAATATAAAATTGTGTTCTTTTTTTTAGTAATATACACAATTATAGAAACAGTCAAAACATATCAATCATACTTACAGATTTTGAATGAAATCATTAGTCACTATGATGCGCCTCGCAGGCGTATAAGTAGTTTCTTTGTACGTCGCAACACGAGTAGTAGTGTGGGGTTAAATAGATCCTCCGCACAGCATTCCCAAAGATGACGTAGTCCCTGAGGCAAATTATTTTCCTCAGTGCCTGCTGGGTTGAATTAATTTCAATAAAAATAATAATTAATCGAGAATATTAATACATCACGACCAAGACTTAAAATCTTGTATTTCCAATCCAGCATCGAGAGGAAGGGTTAGGTTTTCGAATGTGCTTTGTTTCAATAAACAAATACAATTATTTGTTTCACATAACGCAATCTCATTTTGGTAAGGTATCCTTATCTTACACCTCTTGTTCCATTTATTCCCAAACTTGCAGTTTCTACCATATTCAGCTAATGTATAAAGATAATAAAATAATTTGATTCGTATCACATCCTAGAGTTAGTTCAAACAAGCTTTACAAACAATCTGATAAAAGACCTAGTCAATACAAAGAATAATCAGGTTTTTTTTTACTATTAAAATTAGCATGTTTTCAGGTGCTTCTGTAAGTACTACGATCTGCAGTGTTTTTCCTTCCTAAACTGCAAACTTTCTAGAAAAACGTAATTTTGGGATTTGGAAATCAACGATCTTATACATGAAATAATAATTGACTTTCCCCAGTCTGCATTTCAGCAGTCAAATTTAAATCTGATTCATGAATTTTAAAAGCAGATAACCTCTCAGCGAATATGAACGGCCTGGTTCGATCAAGTCCTTTAGTCAATCAATTTTAGATTTACAGTGTTTGCAAGAACACACTCATTAGACATTAATGATCAGTAAGAGTAAGAAATAAAATATATTTGTCTCATATTAAAGCATTTTATTTTTAAAAACATCTAGATTTTTTGCTTTTATTTCAATATCCATGGAAAATATTATTACAATTATAATTAGTAATAGACAGCTTCAAAATAAACACGGCCATTCTGTATAAAACCTCTGCAGAGGTTTGTAGAATGTTTACACAAAATTAATGACCTGCGGGAAAATCAAACAGATCGATGAATTTCTGACTAAAATACATTAAATCATAATTTATTCATCATATCACAATACATAATATATTATTTATTTATAAAATTAAAAGGCAGTTAGTATATCTCATATTAAAAAAATATTATAGAAAAGCTTAGGAGATAAAGTACAAACTGATGTTTTTTCTATAGATAGTTAGGTAAAAGTTAAGTTGACACTACAAAAACTTTGGTTGAATGTTCTTGTTTAAAACAAGTCATATTGTAAGAATACTGAGTTCAAGAAAGTATGGCAACACTTCTCCTAGCCACCCCCGTGGGTTGATTCACGTTATCCATACTGGACCACTTCTTCACTCCACTCTTCACCAGTTCCGCATTGATCTTATCTTCCATCACTCGAGACATGGCCTCCAGCTTCTGCGCACGCTCTTTGCTCAACGGCTCATTTGGGAAGGACAGTTCATTGGCTTCTGCCAAAGTACGCAAGTCAAAGTAATACTTCACATAGACACTAGAAGGTACGTTGATATTGAATTGTAACATTTCCAAGAATTGCCTTTCTAATTCGTTCATATCCTCCACCGTAATATCTTTCAAAATTTGGCAGTAGTCTACATTCCATACAGCTTGGTCGTCCCATACTTTACTGGCCAGAAGAATAGCCCCCAGGACTATCCGTTTCCAGTTGGAGGGAGCGATGTCGAGCTCTGCACATATTAGGAGCCTCTCCAGATAAACCAGGGTTATGATGGCGCACTCGGCAGTGAGTTGGGCTGCGTTAAACAATGTCCTGACGAATTTGTAAATCTGTTTGTGCTCAGGATTGTATTTCTCGTAATCATCACCCACTCCACCTCTAGTCAGGGGATGAAGTTTTTCGTCGAAAATGTCCAACTGTCTTTGTGATTGTCTGTTCTTAATATGATAATATATAGCTAGTGCAACACACTTCACCGTATTCTTAAGATTAGGTTGGGAGACCGTACTGTCATCCAGATAAATTGTAGAACAAGAACTACTCTTCTTTAACTTGGTATCTGCTATTTGATGTTGACTTCTCTTCCTAGTGATACCGTTCTCCAGCGAGGCTTTTGACCTCTCCATGAATATAGTGCCGGTCATGGGGTCCTGTGACGGATCAGCGTCTCCATCATCAGGCTCCCTCTCACTGATATGCTGCAAGTTGGTGACACTCACCTCGCCTTCTGGAAGGTGTTCTTCGGATGTGACTGCATCCTTCCGAACGGGAAGTGGACTACTGTAAGAACAGCAACTGCTCTGGTTCCCCATGATGATGAATTGTTTGCTTGAGAAGCAAAGATAATATATCTTCAAAGTTACTGGGGCATATTGCACGATAGTTAAATCTTATAAGGCGCACAAGCCTTATATTGGTCTCAGGAAGAACTCATTATAAAATATGACGGTTTCTGAAAAATAACAAAAAAACAATTATATTGTTAACCCAACCCAATTATATCTGCACTATCAGAAATGTTGATCGGCTTTCAAAGATTTTACATGTGAATAAAAACATTTTATTTAAAATCTTTGCGAATATTTAAAGCTAATTTAGTCGTCTATCGCCAGTTATTACAGATCATACCTCCACAATGCCGCCGTCAAAACTTTGGAGCCACATCCCCGAAGTCCGAAGATAAAACCAAAACCATACCAAAACTATCAACCCGATCCGGACGTTCACTCTAGGGATGTTCAATGAATAATCGACAATCGTCATTAAAAAATTAACTCTTGTAAAATAAAATTATAAATTATTATTTTTTGTTTATTCTATGGTCAGATAAAAGATAGATTTATATATTAGAGCGATTTTTTAAATATAATTATTGCCAAAGCCCACATGAAGTCAAGTAAATAAAATTTCGTAAAGGTTTTACAGGGTGGCGCAAAATTAATCATCCAATTTTGTTTTTGAATAACTTTTTTACTAAATAAAAAAAAGATTTTGAGTGATGGAAATCTTTATTTGGACCTTTAAATTTTTTTCTGTTAAACGGAAAAGATGATATCCGTCAAGTGGCTGCCGCCAGTGTTGATACACATTTGTGCCCGTTTTATTGCATTTTCCATGACTCTCCGCAAGATTTTCGGTGATAACTGTTCGCATTGCTGTCGAATATTCTCCTTTAGGGCTGCGATTGACTGAGGCTTGTTGGCATAAACCCGCGACTTCAAGTAGTCCCAAAGAAAGAAGTCTGGGATGGTTAAATCGGGCGATCTTGCTGGCCATGCCAAATCGCCAAAACGGGAGATTACGCGATCAAGAAACGCTTCCTTCACAATATCCATTGTGGCTCGTGCTGTGTGTGCGGTTGCACCGTTTTGTTGAAACCACATGTTCACCAAGCCCCGCTCATCCAACTCCGGCAGTAAGAAGTCGTTTATCATGGCCCAGTAGCGTTCGCCAGTAACAGTGACGGTATTGCCAACGGCGTCCTCAAAAAAAATACGGCCCAATAACTCCCCCCGCATGAACGCCGCACCATTTAGGCTTTTAGCTCTTCGTGCATTACAAGCGGATTTTCAGTGCCCCAGAAACGAAGATTTTGCTTATTGATGAAACCGCTTAAGTGGGAATACGGCTCGTCATTCATGATGACTTTTGACACAAAATCGTCCTCTTGGTTGTTGAGATTGATGATGGCTTGACAGTAATTCACACGCGACTGACGGTCATCAGGCATTAACTGATGCACTGTTTGCACTTTGTACGGGAACATGCATAAGTCTTACATTAAAATTCGCTGTAGGGTCCGTCTGGTGATGCCCAATTGCGTGGCCCGTCGTCTGGTTGATGTTTCTTCTTTCTCAGCGACATCGGCAGCCATGGCCACAATATTCTCGGCCGAATGACCAATCCGTGGCGGCCACGCCCTGTAAAGTCTCCTGTGGTTCCAGTCTGTTCGAGTCGATTAGCTAAGCGCCGGAATGTTTGCCCAGTTGGCGCGACATGATGGGAAAATCGACGTCGAAATTCACGCAGCGCTAATACCACCGACCGATTATTGGTCAAAAATATCGACACAATTATTCCTCGCTCTTGCGGAGTATAGCGCTCCATTTTTTATTCGTAAGATTCTATTTTCAAAAATTATAACATCTTCCGATAGGGTGATTAATTTTGCGCCACCTTGTACATAACATAACATAGTATTACATTCTAAAGGATTCTATTGAAATACTTTAATATAGTGCCTATCTTTTTTTCTTCCATAATAAAGTTAAATGTATTCGTAGTTTTTTTTATTATCGATGTCACTCTTTTTTGTTATTTTTTCAACTAATAGTATACGTAATATAAACTTTTCCCTGTCACTTTTTATTATTTTGAAGAAGTTTCGTGCGAAAAGAAAAAAATTCTGTGTAATATAACATTCAATATGTCGTTTTATACATTGAATTTTATTAAGAAAACTTAATCCAAATTATCGTCCATATGATTTTGAATAAAATGATAACAAATAAATTGTTTTTCCCGAGAATTTTTTTCTGTGAATCGATATCCATATATATTGATGGAACATCGCTTCCAAACTGGGTCCAACATCTTTTATTTACAAACGAGTGGCTACACAAAATGTTATCGCAAACCGTCACGAGCTTTTTTTTTCAATAACGCGAACACTAAAAAATTAATAAAGTAGTACAAGAGAATTTTAGTCGATAATTAGCTTTTTTGTGAATCACATTTTTTTATACTAATTGGAAGAATGTTGTAAAGCCTTGTTGCAAGGTATCTGAAGCTTCGTTGACCAAAAGTAATATGAGTTATGGGAATTTGTAGTAAATCTTTGTTATTGTTTCAAGTACAGCGAGTATTTAATCTTTTTTCATAGTATTTGTGTATATTTGTATATACATGAGTGAGGATTGTTTTTGCATATATCTGGCGAACGTCAAACACATTCATAATATTGAAGATTAAGTTCGAGTCTGTAATTAGAGGTAGTCTAAGAATTAATTTTATGATAGTTTTCTGTGCCTTTATGATTGGGTCTAGTGCTGATGCAGTACCGCCTCCCCATGCTATGATACCATACTCATAAGACAGACTGCAAAATAAATCATTTTCAAGTGTTGTAAGTCGAGAAAGTTTCGTATCGTTCTGAAAAAGTGCATGGTTTTTCTTATTTTGTTTGCAATTATTTGAGTGTGAATATTCCATTTGAGATATGGATCGATTGTGAGGCCGAGATACTTCATCTGTGTAGTGCGCTCAATGTAGGGACACTGACAAGATTCATCGGAATTTAAACATGTGTGTATTCTAATAGAGGCGTTATCATGAGGTTGACCTGTTATATTTATGCTTGATGTGACATATTTAGTTTTCTCAGTGTTCAATGTGAGCGTATTTGTATCTAACCACTTTTTTATAATGTTTTTATATCCGTTTCAGGTTTTTTGTAAACAGCTTGCCAAGTGTCAGCTTCAAATAGTAAAACAGTGTCATCGGCAAAACTAACTATTTTTCCCTGAATGTTAATGTTACATAAGTCGTTGATATATAAAAGGAACAAAGATGGTCCTAGTATGCTACCTTGAGGTATCCCATAGTGAGTTGAGCACTGATTGCTAAGTGTGTTCATTATTTTCACTTGTTGCTTGCGGTCATCAAGGTAGCTCTTAAAAAAGTTAAGTTCGTTGCCTGTAATACCGATTATTTGAAGTTTGTTTATTAATTTACTGTGTGATATTGTATCAAAGGCTTTAGAAAGGTCTAAAAATATTGAAATACATTTTTTGCTTTTATTAAGGCTTTTTACAATGAAGTCAGTTACGGCGGCAATAGCGTCAGAAGTACTCTTATTTTCTTGAAACCCGTATTGATTTTCTGAGAGTACTTTATGGCTCGCCAGAAATTTTACCAACTGTGCATTGATAATTTTTTCAAATACTTTGGATGGTGTGGTCAGTATAGTTATAAAGTACCGGGTTTTTAGTGCACGAACAGGATGGTGATGATGGAAAATAATAATACTGACCTCCCGTGCACCCAGTGCCTGATGCGTGAAGGACACTGGATGTGCTTAATCCTCTGCCTGATCCTGGCGCCTGGCGGTTGCCAAAGTAGGGCCGGCTCTTCTGGAGGAGTGTTGGCACCAGGACTGAAGACAGGCAGAGGTCGGCGGGGGAGGCAGCTGAGTGATGAAAAAACTTCCCAGTAGGAATAATACACGAGTTGACTGTGAGAGAAGAACTAATTTATTTTCAAAAAACGTTGCCCTTATATACCCTAATCTGGGCAAAAAGGTGATCACGTGGTACATTTATGGGGTGGGAGGTTGGACCTCGCCCGTAAGTATAAGTACGGCGACTTTCTTGTCGCACTTCATTTTGCTGGTGTCGCTCAAGAAAGTGGTCGCTTAAAATCATTATTTAATAATAATTCTACAGGTTATAACATAGTGTTTACAAAGGATTCCTTAATTCTAACATTTGTACAAAGATATTTTCTATCCGTAGATTTTTAGTTTGTTTACCGTTTGTTGGTAGGTATTTGATGTTAAGTTAAGTTTGCGAAGTGATGTGAAGAAGTTAGTATTTTCCCCAGGTTCCTCGTAAGACTGGCTACCGACACCTGTATGTCTCGTCGTCTTACGAGGTTCCTGGATTTTTAAAATGGGAAAAGACTGTTTTTGATCGGAATTTTTTCTAAGTCCAAAATTTTTGCGCAAATGCAGATAGCGTTGGCAGTTTAAGAGTTAGAGGGTTAATTTCGTTTCTTTGAATGCCCGGTAGGACTCTGTACCGAAACGTCTTAGTCTCAGTGTCCTACGGGGTGTGTAAATGAAGTTATGTTAAAGAATGTGTTTTTGTAAGGGCAGTCCGCTTGGCGGAGCCGTTTCCGGTGAGCAAATTTGACGGCCCTTCTCAGGGCCGCCTGATTGCCTTGGAGGCGAAATAATAATGAATTTAGAATGTCTCCCGGTGGCAACTTGGTATACAAGCTTTATTTGTTGCACCGGGGCATTGTGCATAAAGAAAAAGACATATTAAAGATGATCAAATACGCTTGGCAAAAGATCGTTGCTGGCGGCACGGTATTAATGAGCTTAGTGGCCAGAACGAAAGGCCCTTAAAAGGGTCGTAATTAAAAAATAAAAGCAGCCGGCTCGGTGGAGCAGTCCGCTTCCTTTGAGCCGGAAAAACGGCCCTTCTCAGGGGCATGTATAAAAAATAAAAAGGAGGCTAGTCAGCCTGGTCGCCTCTGAGGCGGATTAATCATAAATCATTTGTAAAAAATAGGAGTCTAAAATGTCTCCCGGTGGCAACTTGGTACACAAGCTTTATTGGTTGCACCGGGGCATTGTACATAAAGAAGACATAAAGACATTGTACATAAAGATTTATTTGGAAGAGCAGAAGAGAAGATTTAGTTTTAATTATATTTTTTAAATTCTCAAAATTAATATTATGTCCTTTTTATTTTTACTTTTATTTTTTGTGGTGTCGGATTGCAATGTAAATATTGTTGTGTAATGATCTGTAATTGTTGATTTGTAAACCATGCTTTTGTTTTGTTTATTAGTTTTGACCATAACGTGATCAATGCATGATGTTGATTCATTAGCTATTCTTGTTGGTGTATTGATGGTACTAATTAATCCATGGAACTCTAACATATTCAGATAGTCGTGGCATTGATGGTGTGGATTATTTGGAAGTATGTTGATATTTAAATCTCCCATAATTATTATGTTTTTAGTGTAGGAAAGATTTGAGAGTATGCTATTTAGACTGTTAAGAAATTGTGTTATATTACGAATCGATGGAGAACGATATATTGCTAGAATGCACGTATCATTAATCATTATTATACATTATTTGCATACAGCTCCGTAGTCCAGTGGCTAAGACTCTTGACTCACATTCCGGAGGTCGCGGGTTCGAACCCGGCATGCGCAAATAAATTTTATTTGATTAATTTGTGTTATTTCACAATTAATTCATTTAAAATAATATATAGTATATTTGCGGCATGTTCCAGAGTGGAAGATACTATTAGTATCGCCCTGGTGTAAGACCACCATTCAGAATTGAAACGTTGCTTGAAAATGGCTTTAGCCGTGTTTAGTGACCAGATCTGAATAGCCAGGTACTTCCCAACCTTCCTCTTCCCCACCTCCTTCCCCTCCCCACTACCTTCAGCCTCACAACATACCCCAATTGGGGATGCCATAGTCTCACTGGCTCCAGACGGGAGCAGTTGAGATTCTTGTGCGGTATTCACTGTAAAAAAAAAAAAGCTCGCGTCAATAATGTTTACTTCCGTTACAACAGAGTTTAGGTCGTTTTTTGTGTATACCACTACTCCATCATTCTGACTATCATGTTTTGACGAGTTGAATGAAGAGTAGTGAGTTATGAATTTTGGTGTGTAAATATTTGTCAACCAACATTCTGTAAGGATAATAACATCAAATTTTATATTAAGGTGGTTAAGCTGTATCTGGAGTTCATCAAAGTTTTATTAATTGACCTAATATTTTGGTGCATAATAATGGTGTTTTTTGAATCGGTTGTTAGGTATTTGCATATTTTTGCATCTGATGTTATAAACAAATTTTCTTGATCACCTAGTTCTTCGTATGCATTATTAATGGTAATAGCCATATTATAATTTATATTACCAAAAAAAAATTGTTTAATTCCCTTAAATGAGAGAAACACTAATCCGCGGCCATCACTGGGGATTACAACCTTTAATTGTAAGTGGTAGAGGTGAATTATTGTTGCAATTTGAAAATAATAGTATACAACATGACTCACCGAACTGAGGGGAATCGACCCAGTGAATGACCGGTAAAAGTGAGACTCTCAATTAGAAAAATTAATCTTTTTTTTAAGGTCATCAGAGTGTTTGATATAAATTACTCTGTCATTTTCATTTTTTTTAACCATCACTTTACATTCTTTGTACCAGACATATTTATATCCCATTTCTTTCGCCTTAGTCTTCGACCTCCACAGAAGATCTTTAAAATAGGCACCAAGGATTTCGCTAATAAAAATCTTCTGGTATCCGTTTCCTTGGGTTGTGGTAGGGTTGAGTAGCTTCCTGTTCAGTAGAATTTGTCGCCTTTTTTGGGGGTTAGTAAATTTAACGTGGAATTTTGGGGGGACTCCTGGTCGTCGGTCTGGAATTTTCTTGATATCGAGAATATAATCGCCTTTTAAGTCTATGAGCTCTATACTTTGTTTAAGGAGCTAAACGTCGCAAAATTTATAAAATTGGGAAGACTTCGGTGGCTGGGTCATGTGGAGAGAATGACCAAGCATCAAAGCACCAAAGTCCCTGCTGAACTTAAGACCAATAGGGCGAAGGAGCCTGGGAAGACCAAGACTAAGATGGAGTGACAACGTCCTCAAAGACATATCTATCTTGGAGCTTCTAAACTGGAGAGAGCTGGCACAAAACCGAGATGAGTGGAGGAAGACTCTTGAAGAGGCCAAGACCCACCAGGGGTTGTAGAGCCAATAGTGATGATGATGATGACGATCTTTCACTATTCACCAGGGTGAAACAGAAAGTATCTACCACCACTCTATTTATGAAGAAAAAAAAATCAAGACTTTCCATCTCATATCCTTATCATGACAGCTTGTTATATAAGTCTTTCAATTTGAAAATTTGAATGTCTACGAAAACAACATCTACAAGGCGCAAATAACCTCGATTCTACGTCATCAATGTTGAAGTAACAACGCACATATTCTTAAGCCCTGTTCAGACACAGCTACAAAAAATTAAAGATCACATCACGCCAAATATCGCTCTCCATGCAATCCCTTCAGACCGTTCATACCTAAGCGGTTTAATCAACCATAAACAATACACACCTTACGCCGCAACCACTCCTGAAGCGATCTGCCAAAAGTTAAGCGCCCCCTTCTCCGACGAAAACAGGAGAGGGGGTCATTTTAATTACGGAGCTGCCTAGACCGGTGGACGACAGATGTCAAGTTGACATATTCAGTACAAAAATGTGTATTCCGTGGCCTCTCGCTAATTCATCTGACCCCCTCTCCTACGATTGGAAGAAATATTTGATAGCGTCGTGTGAATGGTACAAACATTCTCGCTCATTTGATAGTGCTCGGGGTTCAACAGATATCTGCTCGCGGTTTATAGCCATGTCTGAACACCACTTTATATGGATTTTTCTCTTTTACTGCGATAAATATTTATGATAATAAGGAAGTTGAATGAAAAATATTTTGACTTTTAAAAAATATGTTCATGTAGATCGAAAAATATCCATTCTAAATATATAAATATATTTCTATACGTATTATAATTCTTAGAATTAATTAAACGTTCTTAAAAATTATTAAAAATCTGTAAACTAAAACGCTTCATGATTGGTCGAAAGAATTCTGTCGTCATCTGTACGCCGGTTTGTAAGATCATTGGAATGTCTATGGTGCATCTCTTTCTATTACATGAGAGATGGTTTGTTTATGATGAAAGAGGTATCAAGGGCGGATCCAGCTTTGGCGCCAGGGGGGTCACATAGCGCCAGGGGGGGGGGGGGGTCACTAGTCCCAAAAAGTTATAATTTAATTTTGATAATAATAGATACAAGTAAAAAGTAGGTAGGTAATGATGTGAAATATATTAAAAATATTTAATATTAAAAAATATGTAAAAACATTATGTTTAACAATTTTAATTAGTGGTCCACCTAGGTCCTTGACCCAGCCCAGAGGGTCATGACCCCCATGACCCCCCCCCCTCTCTGGATCCGCCCTTGAGAGGTATAGGCCAAACAGTTTTGCTTGCTATCTTTTTAGTTTAAGTAAATCCTCGATGAAATTGAGCGAGTTTACAAGCTAATAGCTGGGAAATTCACTATCTGCTAGTAAATTCGCTCAGTGTAATCGTATTACTAGCTAACTAGCAGATTGTGGACAATCTACGAAAAAAATTGAAAGGTGGTCAACTTTGCTCGCTACTCGTTAGCGCTTGTCTCAAGATAGCGGCCCACCAACAGCTGATTTCGTAACTGTCAGATACGTTTTAAGATTTCAACGGCCAAAATATTTGTTTTTGTGGTGTTATGCCGTGTTGCGCTACCTCCAACTTTAGCCAACGTTTCGGACAGCGTTGCAGTGCACACCTGCCGGATCTGCCCTGATGATGGACACTGCAACGCTGTCCAAAATGTTGACTAAAGAAAAGGTAGCGCAACACGGCATAACACCCCCAAAACAAATAACCTGTCAGAATTAGTTCGCGCAGGAATCGTAATTCTGGCTACTGGCTAGCGTGTAGCGCTGGCTGCGAGCTCAAGTTTTCTACAAAATGTCGACAGAATTGGTTCGCGCGGGAGTCGTTTAGGCGGGAGAAATAAAAATTAATTTAACTACGAAATCTTGATATTTAAAAAAAAGTAAAAATCAGAAGAAAATAGTGTGAGAAGAATATATGACGCAAATGCGAACGGGAGAAGAAGTTGGGGACGCCCGAGGAAGACATGGCACAATCAAGTGAATCAGATACTTTAGTCGGGCCATGTCGAAAGTCAGAATAATAGAAGAGTAGGTATGAGACGATGTATGAATGTGAGTGAGGCAAAGAGTGTGTGCCAAGACCGAGTTGTTAGACGGTCCGTCCTCTCTACCTACCCCTGCGGGGAAACGGCGTGATGGTTAGTTAGTTTAAATACCATTAATTCTGCTAGATGGATAACATTGACAAAAAAATACTGGAATTCTTTATTGAAGAATTTTAAAAATTGCAAAAAGTTGGTTACGTAGTATGGGTACATTCCCTTATGTAGCTAAACTATGACTTTGACTTTCTTATCAATCACCGCTCTACTCCTTCGATGAGCTAATCTTGTGACGCATTTTCTTCGAATCTTGCCTTGTACATACATTTTCTATGAACGTTGGCTCTAGCCACAAATATTCAATCTATATACAAGGTTCGTAAAAAATCTATTTAACAAGGTTAGCTCATCGAGGGGGAGAGCGGTGATTGGCTAGAAAGTCGCAACGTAGCTAGAAATTCATTTTCACTGGGAGAATTGAATTCTGCAATACAAGTTACGTCTAGTGACTCTGAAAGCATTTGAGGAATAATTTATTTATAATACGTATGTAATATTATTATAAAAACAATTGCACAAAGGAAAAATCCTGGGATTGTTTGAAGTGTTGTTTACGCATTAATGACGCAGAATCGAGGTTATAAATTGCATTTGAAGACATTCTAGTTTTCAAATTGAAAATCTTTGAATGGCTTTGGCCGTGTTTGGTGAACATGTGTGAATAGCCAGGTACTCCCGAAACCGAAATAGCCAAAATATTTTTTTCAGAGCTAAATGAAATAAATGATTTATTAATGACTAGCTGACCCAGACACGCGTTGCTGTAGCTAATAAAACACTTTGTAAAATCCAACCTTTGTAACCACCGCCGTCTTTGAGTTTATCGCGAAGAGATAGACAGACGCCGCGGAGGGTGTGAAAGATTATAATAATATGAATGAAATGCTTAGGGTAACTAACGTATTTAAGTTAATAAGGATTAATACAGTATCCGTCTAAATAACTTTCCAATTATCCCATTGTACGTGACCATTTTTTTTTTAAAAATGGGTATAGTAAGCTATCCGTAAAAGATTGATGTATGCCATCGCGGACTTTTTTGTAGATCTATAAAAGAGGAATAACCCACCATGCATTGTTTTGTTAATGGATTAGGATCTCAAATGGATTAGGTAGTGTTTTTGATGAAATCTCCCAGGCGGCTTGACTTTTTCCGTCACTTCTAACAATTATCGTTATGTTTTAACCAATTTACACAAATCCTTGACAAATTACATACCTAACCTTCCTCACGAAACCACACTCTATCTATTGGTGAAAACCGCATGAAAATCCGTTAACTAATAAGCGTAATGTATCTGGTGGTGGGACCAATTGTGGCAATTTTACTTTACCACCAGCACAACATAATCCAGGTGATTCGCCGTTGTATTTTAACGCTTTACAACATTGACAAATGATTGTCATTTCCCCGATTATCACGGAATTGTCGGCACAATAATCTACTTCCGGATCGTAGTGGAATGCTATATGTCAGCTCGTCTTTTCCTTGGCATATTAAAACAGTAAATAAAGTTCTCACGCTCTGACAAACTGATGATGAAGTTTTAAATGGTAACAGAATGACAGGTAACGTTTGACAGAAGTCTGAAATATGACAATCAGAATTCTTTTTTTTTGCAATCCAATTCTAAATTACGTTGTGCTTCTGAAAGTAGGTAGATCAGTAGAACTGTTTATGTGAGAAAATAAAATTGTTGTTTTTGCTATTTTCCTCACAATTTTTCCATATTATCTCACCGTTTATCTCTTCCCTGGACTACGACAAACATTTCAAAACCAAAATCACCTAATCGGCCTAGCCGTTCTCGAGTTTTAGCGAGACAAACGAACAGCAATTGATAAGAATAATAAGATAAGAAGATAGAATGGATATAGTAAGCTCTCCGTAAAAGATAGATATATGCCTTCGCGGACTTTTTTGTAGATCTATAAAAGAGGAATATCCCACCATATATTGTTTTGTTGACTCCCAAAAGGATTAGGCAGCGTTTTCGATGAAAGCTACCAGGCTGCTTGACTTTTTCCGACACTTCTAACAATATTATCGTTATGTTTTAGCCAATTTACACAAATCCTTGACAAATTACATGCTTTAACCTTCCTCACGAAATACTCTATCTATTGATGAAAACCGCATGAAAATCCGTTCAGTAGTTTTCGAGTTTATCGCGAACAGACAGACAGACAGACAGACAGACGGCGCGGGGGACTTTACTTTATAATATGTAGAGAAGATAGAGATAACGTAATTTCAGCGAAATAAGCCTAATTTCAACATGGATACAGATAAGTTTTTTTTTTAACATAACACAATTTTTTTAAATGTTATCTTTGGGAGTGCTGGCAGGTCTTTTTGAAAACATCAGGTTGTGAACATGGGTCTTGAAGAGACCGATGATATAAGAGGAGTAACGAATATCTTTTCACAGCCAAATTGTTAAACTCAAGAACAAGTCGTGGAAACGCTTTGAGATAAATAATGAGACTTTTGTACGGTATTCACATAAAAAAACCAGCTTTGACGATGAACACTCTAATGCTGTCCGAAACTTTAGCTAAAGAAGTAGCGCAACTCGGCATAATAACCTAAACGTAAATCACGATAAAAATTTTGGCCTTGAAAATCTGAAATCGTACACTATTATTTAAATTTGACGTGATGTTTTATATGTATAAAAAATTGAAATTTGTGGAAAACAAGATTCTTCGGGATAACAATATAATGTTGCTAGTAATGAAAAATATTGGTTATTAATTTTTTGCTATTAATAATCGATTCTTTTGATGTTTCGATTAAAATTTTTGTCAAGTCTGCCCATCACTAATTAAAATGACATATTTCTGTTTCTATGGTTTCTCTACAAATTATAGGTTTATAACCTCACATAATAAAAAATAAACAATAATTTTTTGAGTTGTTTTTCGTTCACAATGTTAAACCAATTTTCAACTACATTAATGTGCAGTAAAGTATTGAGATACGTTTGCCAATATAACGCTTCTAGAACAAATTTGAGCAATGTTATCAAATTCCACAGTGGTAATGGGCTATGTTTGCCTAGAAGAATACCGGTTTATAAAGTAATTGTCCCAAGTAATACTGAAACCGAAAATATCTCTAAAATACCTTTGACAGTACCAGGAAAATATAAAGTGTTCGAAGATACAGACGCTTCCGTCATCGGAAATACAAATGAAGAAAATATCTTTGAACCGAATGCAATGATCGATGAGTATGACGAATTTGAGGGTATGAATACTGCAAGTAAGTGCCTTCCTATGCTAATTTCGGTAAATATGTTCTATTTCGCCACACTCTCAACACGCATAATTATCGAAACAATACTTCGTTTCAACTTAATTACTGTAAGAAAAAAATATTAAAATTACCCAAATTGGAAAATAATGCATTTGCAGCAATTTCGTTAAAATTTATACTGTTGATTTTACGTCTAGTTCACGGTCATCTTGTATATTCGTAGACCTATTATAGCACATGCCAAACTTTAATGCCCGCCTGAACATTGTACGATCCATTGTGTGTCCATCCAACAGTGCAGACTTTACGGTGAACCCAAAAGAGAAAGATGCGTATAAACATATGTGTGACAGAGAAAGGCGTGGACATGCATGCCACTTTTTTGACCTAAACTAGCCTATTGTGATGCTTTCTGTATCAATATCAGGCCGGCAAAAAAAGTTTGGCGTGTACTATACCTGCTATCAGTGTAACATTTGACGGTTGATACTAGAAGAATAGGGGTGACGTTTCTCAGCAAAATTAGTAACTGACACGAGAAGAACTAGTGTATTTAAATCAAAATCAATATTAAAATATTTTGTGCAGTCCTTTTATAGTGTAGATGAGTATTTACGAATGCATAATGGTATGGTGTCGAATTTGCAACAAAGTTATTACTTTGAACCAGTACCGGATTATCCCTAAGGCAGAGTAGGCAACTGCCTAGGGGCCCCGCATTGGCTAGGGGCCCCGCGTCCCGAGAAAAAATGACTTGCCTCAATTAGTGAGCAACGAAGTTTCGGAAAAAGTCAGCTTTCAAGATGTTTTAATTTTTTTATTAGGAAAATTTACAGGTTAATAAAAAAAATTACAAAAGTATTTTTACGGTGTCCTGGTACCTTAAGGGGGGGTAAGGTTTTAAAGGCGAAATAAAGGCATATTGTCATGATATTTTTTTTGAGATATGATTAATGTTGGTTTTTTTTTATTTCATGGACACTTTATAATATATTATATGGAGTATCTTTCAAAAAAATTCAATTAAAAATATGAATAAATAAGTCCGTGAGAGCTAATCTCCGGAGGAGCCTCGAAAAAAAGTTGTTATGCGGTGAACTCCATAACTCGTCACCGGATTGAAACAAAAAAATCAAAATGCGTTTAAAATGTAATATGTTGTACTAGGTAGTCAGAGGGAGTTTATTCGATTTTTTTTTGGCAGCATTTTGAAGTGAAAAACGCGATTTTTGCTAAAAAAATTTCGGTAAATTTGTTATTATAAAATGGTAAAAAAACTCCCTCTGACTGTTGATTTATGTGTAGAAATAGTGTACAAAAGTTCAAAAGCATCAATCAAGTCCTATAATAAAAAGAAATATACCTACTCGAAAAAGGGTAAGGTATCATAAGGGCTGATCGCTTGAAACGCTGGGTCTTTGTTAGTTTTACTCCGATTTACTTGAAATTTTGACACATATTGTACATTCAGAAAAAATTCAAAAAAAGTTTTAAAACCTTACCCCCCCACCCCCTTAAAGCCTTGTTAAGGATTTGATCAAGGGAACAAGGAAGCGTTTGAAGGCTCCTTCAACCCCCCCCCCCCCCGTTTGTCCGCCATTGGTAAGGGGGGCCCCGAGACGTGCATTGCCTAGGGGCCCCGACATGGTTAATCCGGCCCTGCTTTGAACAACAAAAGTAGCTACTTATTAGTTTAACATATTCAAATCCCGGGCCATTTGTTACCTGCGTCACTGCTTAACTCAATAGCTTAGCATAATAATCATTCCTTTCTTATTTAAACTAGGTTATCTTATTTTATTGATGAACAATTCTGCGCTTGAGCGTTATGCCTATCGTGACCATACCTCCTGCTTTCCAGAACTCTGTCCAGTTGTCTTGAAGAAATCATTTGGATGCTTTGGCATTTTGATGTTCTTCAGAAAATGGGCACACAACACAAATTCGGAACTAACTTATTTCATTTGTTAACAATTATCATTTTCTTTTAGCCTACGCTTCTCCTTAAATGGAACGCTTGTGTACTAGTAGGCTCCCGCAGACAAACTATTCTCGGGCTCTGAATGCAATTATTATTCTGATTAGAAACTAAGCTTGTAGACCATATCCGAAATACAATATTTCGTGTTCTTGAGACCAAAAGTGTGCATAACGTCACATTACTTATGCCCTAAATTTTGCATAATTGCCAAATTTGTGCCATTAGACATCAGGCTAATTAGAACTCAAAAGAGAATTTTCGTAAAACCTGTAAGGATCCGACATATTAGGCTATAAAAGATAGAAGATCATTTATAACACAATATCACTCTCGTACAATCCTACACAGACCTGCCACACATAAGTAGATGATGCGCACATAACCATAGACAATACAGATAAGTGCGGCGTTAAAGTATAAGTATGGCTACTACCCGTGGCTCTACCCTACTCACTTTCTCTTGGGCATACTTGGTGTGAACCTTCTACGGGTCAGAAGGGATGTGCTCATTGTAACTCATTTCTTCAGACTGATTCATGGAAGGTTCGGAAATTCGGCTATCATGGAGAGCATTAGTTTCTATGTTCCCGTTGGTTATCTTCATCACTGACAGCATAGACTGTTTTATCTCCCTGCTTGCAGAACTAACTTGCCAATGGTTATGCCAGTTGGGAGAGCTGTCTTGTTGTTAAATAGAATCACTTCGAATATCGATATGTTTAATATCAATGAAGCACAATTCAGACAACAAGCTTTGTTGTTGTTAGTATGATTGTGCTTCATTGAAATAAGTTGCTTAAATCTGTTTAAATCTTAATACATTATCTCTTTTAAAACTCATTGAAATTTTGTTTAGTAATGTTTTAAAAATGAATAAATTGAATTGAATTGAATATATGCCATAACCGCCGCTCACGCTATATTTTAAAAGTTATGCGACCCCCTCCTCGCCGTAAACAGGAGAGGGGGGTCATTTTAATTACGGAGCTGCGTAAAAGTGCGGATGTCAGCTGTCAAGTTGACAGATCCAGTACGAAGAAATGATATTCCGCGGCAGATCCCTAATTAAACTGACCATCTCTCCTGCCATAGGAAGAAATATTTTATAGTATAGTGTGTCGGTACAACACATAATCGGCGTAGGGCCACATTTCATGTGTCCATTAGTGTGTGTGGCATTAGTAAAAAGTGTAATATGTTAAAAATATATATTATTATTATGTTTATAATAATTTATTTTTATTATGTTTTAAGGGGGTTTGAGTGGCGTATACGATATAGAAGAGTTGGTTGGCATACTGAAGAAGGAAAATGCACGAGATGTTTTTGTCTGCGCGGTTCCTTCCAAGATTAAATATGTGGACTACGTTTGCATCGTGACAGGTCGCAGCGGAAAACACATGCTAGCCATGGCAGAATTTATCCGGAAGCTCTTCAAAAGAAAATGTAATAAGAAAGATGTGATTCCCACCCTTGAAGGAAAGGCTTCACAAGAATGGATCGCCCTTGACTTAGGTATTAAAAGCTCTTGAGATATTTATTTTGCATATTTTTTATTTTATTCTTCATTATAAGCACCCACTAAACTGCCAAAGTAGTTTGTTAGAAGGTCAATTATATAATCTTAATTATAACATTAAAGCACACATACAACGAGAAACCACAATATAGAAAATAGATATAGAAGAATTATAAACAGATGACACAGGCAACATACTCATAGGCATACTTATAAGTAAGATTATATGCATACAATCAAAGGATTCTAATATATGGGTGCTTAGAAACAAAATCAATATAAAAAATCTTG
Source organism: Limnephilus marmoratus (assembly GCA_917880885.1). Taxonomy (NCBI): domain Eukaryota; kingdom Metazoa; phylum Arthropoda; class Insecta; order Trichoptera; family Limnephilidae; genus Limnephilus; species Limnephilus marmoratus. Next base: position 53,586,115 of record OU862909.1, on the reverse strand, counting down.
ATATATTAATTATTTTTTCAGCATTCTTTCGAGTTCAGTAGGTAGTGTAATTTGATTAACTTTTTATATGCAACGGATATAAAAAATGAGTTAGTTACCTTCCTTTATTATTAATTACTTCCCATTATTATCGTCCGTCTAGAATGTTTACGAGAGATGGGAAGGCTAATAGATATTGAAAGAAGGGTAAATGCCGGTAACTCCATTGATGGAGGACTGAATGCCGTTGGCGCTAATAAAAAACTGTCAAAAGAAGCGAAGCTAGCAGTCCACAATGGAGTCCTGGTACCTACCCTGATGTATGGCAGTGAGGCATGGAACTGGCAGAGGAAGGATGAAAGTAAACTGAATGCTGTATGATCGTGTTAGAAATGTGGATGTAAGTATAATGAGCAAGATTAAGAAAGCGACCCCCAGATGATTTGGGCACATAGAGCGAATGAACGAAGAAAGTAGTGTAAAAAGAATATATGACGCAAATGTGAATGGTAGAAGAAGTCGGGAACGCCCGAGGAAGACATGGCACGATCAAGTGAATCGGATACTTGAGACAGGCCATGTCAAAAGTCAGAATAATAGAAGAGTATGTATGAGACGATGTATGAATGTGAGTGAGGCAAAGAGTGTGTGCCAAGACTGAGTTGTTTGGCGGTCCGTCCTCTCTGCCTACCCCTGCGGAGAAACGGCGTGATGGTTAGTTAGTTAGTGTTGCATGTGTGCATTTTTATTGGATAATTATTATGATCTGATTTTTTTTTAGTAACCGTTATTTGTGAGTTTTCCAATGATAGTATCGTTTGATTTTAGCCATAATGGAAGTTACTAATAATTCAATCAATCTTTTAATTTCAGGAAATATCGCTCTCCACTTCTTTAATCAAGACACCAGAGAATTTTACGATCTAGAGACCTTGTGGAGTATAGGGAGAGAATTCGATCCAAAATGCTTAGAACAAGAGAGTTATTTATCAAATATCCTCGAAAGACATGAAATATTCTTACATGATCTGAAACCTAAAGAATAGGTGTTACCAAAGAGGTCTGTCCGAGTTATCAATAATTGATTTAATAATAACCTACTTAGTATTAGGTTTGAAAACTGTGTGATTTATAAAAAATAATAATATTTTAATAGATGTAAAAGGTAAAATTGTAAATTTTTTTAATGACAAAATATTGTGTATATATTAAATCTACTCTCGTATGTTTTGTTTATGCTATTTCACTAATTATAATGCACGTCTGACAGGACCTGTAAAACAATAATTTGAAGATTTTGTGTTCCCAAAGTAACAGTCAAATAATTAAGTACACACAACATTATAAGATGATTGCGCAAGGCTGTGATTTCACAAAGGTTCAGAAAGGTAAATGTTCTTGGTACTTTTCTCTAGAGTTTTATAGAATAGAGTACGCAGGCCATACAGACAGAGACATGAAACCATGTTCCATTTGGTTCGGGGAGGTATGTGGGATGGAGGGAGGGCTCACGCTTTTACTGGTCGAATGATACTCACGGACCATGCCAACATTTGCCGACGGCTTGGTTTGGCTCCGTTCTAACTGTTTCACCTGGTCTAGAAGTGGTGTAAAAGTTGTCGATCCACTTATTTTACGGACTCAAATCTGAATCCGTTTCAGCCGAGTGGACTCGATTCGTTGGATTCGCTCCTTTAATTCCTTTAAAGTCCGCCGGACTCACCAAATTGTGTGGAATTAAACTCATTGTATCATTCCGCCGGACTCATCGAATCAGCGGGAGCCAAACTCATTGAGTCGATTCAGCTGGACTTGCCGGACCCGGTGGAACATCACGGAGTTGGGGAACGATAGGAGTCATAGGAGTTATAAGAGTGAAATAAACTTTACCTCAGATTTATTTACCTGGAATCAGAACCATTTCATTGATCTGCGCATTGAGTAATGTTTGCAAATCATACACTTACAAACAGTGATTTATTCTTGACCTAAAAATAAATGCTGTCCATTGTAGTATTATGTTATAATTCAGGAGGATGCATATAGGAGTTAAAAAACAAAACACCTTAGGTAATTGCTTTCCAAGATTTGATTTCTTTTATATATTTTCACAAATTTGTTGCCATGTCATGTTTCACGACTGAATTTCCAGTTATTTGATTATAAGAGTATCGAACGTGTCCAAGAAATCATATGAGACAACTGAAATCTTTCAAATTTGAATTTACGTGACCACACAGTACCGTGCCGTCAGCATACATTTACATTTCTTCAATTAACTTTATCAGTTGCAAACACACAAGCAATTGGTAATACACGTTACATGTGGCATCAAAAACGCACTCCAAAACGCGTCTAAACAACGACGTAACTTCTCCACCAGAGCCTGCAGACAGCAAATGACCCCACCTGGGAAATGCTTCTCTATTTACGCTTCCCCCACTCTGTGACCCGGCGAGCCGCTATTGATGCTGACAGAACAAAGTCTCAAATGGAAAATAATTACAACTCCAAATTAGTATTCCTGAAAATGTTGAACTAAATTACGAGAAATTGGTGCTACTTACAACTAATAAATAAATATCAACACCAAAAAATGAACATGTGCTAAAATAAAAACTTTAAAACGGACATCTACCAGTACTTTTTGCACTTGAAAAATGTTTATTCCAATATATTGTTCTTTAGATATGTAAAGTTGTACATTTTCTTATAAAAACAATAAAAATATTAATATAGCCATTATAGTATAATCTAGCCAGAATACTAATAACTGCTATTATCATAAAGCTAGTAATATTAAAATGACTTTTGGTTTAGATAAATGTAAAACTATCCATATAGAGAAAGGCAAAATTGTAGATGGAGACGAGGGTATATTTAGAAATTTCAAAATTCAAAGTATGAAAGGGGATGAGGTTTATAAATATTTAGGATACCCGCAATCGAATAGATTAGATCACACTAGTATTAAAAATGATATTAGGATTAAATTTCAAACTAGGATCAGAAAAATTTTAAAATGCAATCTATCTGCTAAAAATTTAGTAAAAGCAATAAATACTTGGGCAATACCTCTACTAACGTACTCATTTGGCATAATTAAATGGTCCAATACAGATTTAGATAGTTTAGAACGATTAATTAGAACTACGTTAACAAAATTTAATTGCCATCATCCAAATTCAGCTATAGAACGAATTAATTTACCTAGAAATTTAGGAGGTAGAGGTGTAGTCAAAATAACATCTTTGAAACACAATCAGGTAGAAATGCTTAGAAATTTTTTCCATAGGAAAGCTAATAGCTCAGAAATGCACAAAATAATTTGCAAGGCAGATAGAAATATTACACCTTTAAATTTATATGACGAGAATGCCAACATTCTTATAAATACTAACCAGGAATTATTAGATTCCTGGTCAAATAAAATTATTCACGCAAAACACTTCAATTATCTCAACCAAACGTATGTTGACAAACTTTCGTCAAACAAATGGTTGAGTATTGGAGAGTTGAGCGCAGAAATAGAAGGATTTATGCTTGCCATTCAAGATAGTCATTAATACTAAAAATTATAGAAAGCATATAATCAAAGATATAAATCAAATTGATGATTTATGTAGAAAATGTTTGGCTTTTCCCGAAACTATAGAACATATTATATCGGGATGTTCTATATTAGCGCCTTCCGAGTATACATTTAGGCACAATCAGGTTTTAAAAATAATTCACCAAAGTTTGGTAATTAAACATAACTTGATTGATTGCCGTAATGTAGTACCTTATTATGAATATGAACCAAATTCATTTATAGAAAATGAATTTTATAAAATATATTATGATAAAACTATACTAACAGACAGAACAATTAGTCATAATAGACCTGATATAGTTTTACATGACAAAATTAAAAAAATAACTTATATCATTGATGTAGCTATTCCAAATTCCTGTAATATTCAAAAAACTGTTTCTGAAAAAATTAGAAAATACACAGATTTAGGAAATGAGATTAAAAGAATTTGGCATTCTCGGACTATAAAAATATTACCATTTGTTATTTCGGCCACTGGCATAATACCTAGGAATCTGATTCAAAATTTAAGCATATTAGATTTGTCAAAGAATTTGTATATAAAAATGCAAAAAGCAGTAATTTTAAATACATGTAGGATAACAAAAGATTTTTTAAATATTTATATTGAGGGATCAGTAGGATTTATAGGTTCAATTAGAAATGCCACAGAGCCGAACCCTCTGATATGAAAATATCTGGAGTCGGTGAATTATATTCCCATTTGGTCTCTAGTAGGTTGACATGTTGTTCTTGTATTGTTTTGTATTTATAATACTTATATAGTGCAATTGCATAACGTGGATTCACTAGATGATCATTTGGGGAAGTGTATGAAAGGGTTTAGTTTTTCCTTCTTTTTTTTTTTTTTTTTTTTTTTTTGGGGGGAAAATTTAACCCGGACATTTAAATCTGGTGCGTAATAAAAAAGTACAAAGATATATAAGTAGATGTGCTATCTGCAGTTTTTACTAGATGAGGCTGCGCTTCCAGGTGTCGCCGATATTGTTTACCATTTAACAAATAAACTAAATGAACGAATAAAGCAAACGAATGTTAAACTAAATGAACGAATTCTTTCCGTATTCAAACTATATTGTTAACCAATACTAATGCACACCTTAAAAAAATCAACGAAATGAACAAATTCCCTGAGGAAAATAATTTTGGTAATATTTACCAAAATTATTTTCCTCAGGGCCTTCTGTGTGGAGCTCATGTAAAAAAAAACAATGTTGGGTTAGTTACACTATTTATAACTCGAGATCGGCTGGACCGATTTTGATGATCTTTGATTTGTTGGATTTGTCTCCGCCCGGATAACAGAATAACTATAACATCGCAAAAATTCACGAAAAAGAAGGTAAGAAATTTTTTTTTTATACATTTTTTATGGAACGAATTCTCATATTTTGAAAGAACTGCAGCAATATTGTGATAGGTATAATATTTAACTGTGCGTGAATTCCAAAAATTCAAAAACGTCAGATGTCAATGCGCTGATTGTTTTGTTCATTATGCATTCATGCTGCCTCTCTTTCTTACGCACTAAACGTCAATAGTCGAAAATGAGACAAACGGTGAACATATGTCCCCTCCAAAGGAAAAATGCAATAATAATAAATCTCTGAAATGAAACACATTTTTTTTACGTAAGCTCCACTCAGGACCTATGTCATCTTAGGGGATGCTGTGTGGAGTGTCTTTTTAAGGAAGGGTAGGATAGGAGATTCTGGGAAGGAAAAAGGCACGAGTGGGTAGGAATCTGGAGGTCAATGTATCCGGGAGTGAATCCATCCCTCCAACTGTGGTGCAACCTTGACCGGAATTGACCTTTTTTTACGTTGACCTTTCCAGCCGGACTCTTTCGACCCATTGGTCGAGAGAATCCGGCTGGAAAGGTCAAAAGGCCTCTCTCGATCCGGCCCGCCACGCAGCGGGGCAGACGCATTCGCCGCCAAGACCCGCACAAAAGTCACCCCATGAACCCGGGCAGCACCCCTGCTAAATCACCAAACGTAGCGAACCACTTGGGGTGACCTATGGCAGAGGTGTTGGTTATCCAATAAATGGTTCCCGGGCCGGCGGCACCCGTACCCGTTTCCTTTAGAAATAATAGTAATACCAAAAATTACTATTATTTCTTTTCATGACCCCCCCATGCCCCTTGTCACACAATGTCACACTTCTCTACTCCCCTCCCCCCCCCCTCCTTAAGGTGTGACCTAATTTATGGATGGCCCCTTACTCGTATATACTTACCCCAAAAATAGGGAAATTTCCCCACATTTTCCATAAAAAATGATTGTTCGGATTTTTTGCAATAAAATCGAAAATCGCAGGTATATTTTAAAAATCTGGCAACTAAAAATATTTGATGCTTTTGGTCGATTGTAAAACTTTTTGGAAGGATCTCCCCTTGAAATAAACATTGAATGATATAATTTATTAGGATATTCGTTTTTTTATACTTATCTTTATCTAGTAACAGATACACCGTGAAAATAGCATATCCCTATCTCATTTCCTTGGCATTTCCTTATCTTATCGGTTCTTTGTCGATCGATTGTACCTTTGAATTACCTGGAGACGACACCTACAAAGCAAGATTTGATTACTCGCTGCATTTTCATTTCTTGTGATGAACAGCAACAAAATTCAGTTTTCAATGTGTACATTACAAAGTGTCATTATTTCGTAAATTCGGAGTGTGAAAGGAACGAACTGAACAAAAAAGGAAGATTCCAAAATAATGTGAATTATAAACAGTGTTGAAAAATGTTAAAAAATAGTCAAAATGAACTCTTTGATAGATGCAGTTCCCAAGAATACCCTTGGATACCCTTTATCCACGGCGTATAAAATTGTTTTTTACTTTGTTTTGCCTTCAATATTGTTGTTGACGATTTATTCGACATTAATCGCCACCGATATAAGTTTGGTGTGTCAACATTTTATCGATGGAAACCCGAGGTAGGTCGTGACATTTCTTATCCATGATTAATAAAAACGCATGAACAACAAAATACTAATAAAATAATAAAACTGAAACACCCAGGTCATAATATTGGCGGATAAGCGAGAACATAATATTAGGAATGTACTTACCTAATATGCATGTTTTTTTTGTTCACAATGTGTTTCATAATCATTTTTTGTTTGTTTGTTTATTCGTCAATACTTTATGGAAAATGTGAGCCCTGGTGAGCCCGAGTATTTCGTCCATTCATTTTTTGCCTTCGATGTTGCTTCTATGGGTAAATTTGTAGAACAGAGCTGGCCAGGAATATTTTTTTGAAAAACCACTTTGATTCATTATAAAATACAATTATTTGCTTCCGTGGGGAATGGAGAACATTGCATTTAAAATTTAAATTACGTGTTATAAACATTTTCTTTTGAAGGGAAGACCGCCATATTTCCTTATTCCTAATCTTACAATAATTTATTTTCATGCTACGACATTTTGGTACGTTAATTATGTATTTTATAATATTTTTAACGTTTTTACAACCTTTTTCAAAAATACATAATTGTTTTCTAAACCCAAAAAATCAACATGCAAGGGGCTTATCAATGGGAAGGGAAAGGAAGGTGGGGTTAGGGGTTCGACCCCCCCCACCATCGGCCTCAGTATTGCGTAGGAAAAAAGATAATAGTTTAATACGATTCAAATAATTTTCCAACCCCCCCTTCTCCCTTTCCCGCCCTTAGGATAACCCCCCCCCCATTATGATCGAACCCCCCTATGTGAATGCCATAGCTACAAGCTAAGCCCTTGGTTCCTTGGTTGCGTCTTTTAGAGATGGAGGCGTCTACTAATATCTACAGGAATTCCAAAAACTGTAAAAATCGAACTAATATCTATGGGAATCAAAGTGTTGACGAATATCTACAGCTCAAACTGTTGATTAATATCTATGAGAACCAAAGTGTTGACGAATATCTACAGAGTATATATAATATCTGTCAGAGGTTGGATTTTCAATTATGTATAGCATATTGGAATAACGTAATATTGCGTATGCAGTTTAAAAAACTTAATTTATGTAAGTATGTATGTAAAAATCCCTAATATCGGACTATTGGACACATTTAGCTGATTAGTCCAACCTACGCTCTGTAGATATTAGTTCAACCTACGTTCTGTAGATATTAATCAACACTCTGAAGTTCGTAGATATTAGTTCAACATATGAGCTGTAGATATTCGTCAAACATACGGGCTGTAGATATTAGTATCTGGAGTCTTAGAGATTACTTTTGGGTTAAGGGGTTGGACGTTTCAACATTCAACCAATCCAAATAATATTTTAATGAATTTTTAAGAAATAATCATTAAGAGGAACGTTTGCGCGGCTCGATTCTGCAGTTTCATACAAATCATAATTTTAGATTTGAGATCAGAATACCCAATCAAACTTTAAAAATATTTTTGTAATCAAAAGGTGTATTAAATATCTAGTACGGATGTGAGCTACTTTATTTATTTTTGCTTTAAATTGTAAGATATAGGCCATCAAAGATTTTAATGTTTCATGATTTTGGAGGCATTTTGGGCAATTATTTGTGTGTAAATGATAAACGTTAAAAAAATAATTTCATTACATATATATTAAAAATATGATGAAATATAAAATAAAAAAATAAAAATTAATGAAAGAAATACTTTTGATGGGTGTAAATTTAAAATACAAATTACCTATTTACGGCGGAACAAAGATTTGTCGTTTATATATAAAAAAAAACCAAAAAATGGATTTTTAATGATGTTTTATGTTTAATTTTATTTTTCACTATATTTTAAAAATAAATATAGTAAAATTATTTTTTTAATGTTTTTAATTTACTTACAAATAATAACCCAAGTTCCTTCTAAAATCATGAAACACTAAAATCTTTAATGGTCTATATCTTATAATTTAAAGCAAAAATAAATAAAGTAGCTCATATCCGTGCTAGACCTTTGATACATCTTTTAAAAAAAATTAAGTTTGGTTGGGTATTCTGATCTCAAATCCAAAATTAAGATTTGTATGAAACGGCAGAATCGAGCCGCTCAAAAATTAATACGAATAATTTTAAAAATCAATCCACAGCATTCTATTTGTTAAAATAACACCTTTGAATTAAAAACTCATTTTCGAGTCCTTGTCTCTGGGGTAATTTAATAAAATAGAATAGTGACAAAACGGAACATGCTAAAACAATAGGTTGGGTTAAGTTAGTTGAGGTTGGGTAAGTCCTGGGTCGATCGATCGTTTTACACGACCCGGGTCGCTCACGACACACTGGCGTCACGAGCGGGTCGCGAAGACCCGCTCTTTTTGCGACACAAAATATGAAACTCGATTACGCTTCACCCAGCTACTTTCTACTACCTGAGTCGAGAGAGCGGGTGGCGAAACCCGGTGTTGATAAACCGTTCCCTCTCTCATACATCTATCTATCGTCGCTCGCCTCGCCACATCCGCACCCGAAACCCAGGATGCAGTAGTAGAGCGGTTGCGAGAAGTGGGTCGCGAGACCCGGGTGCTGACGAAAAAATGACCCGCTCGCTCTTTGGTGGTCCGTGAGCGGGTTTCAATGAGCGGGTTATTCACGACCGACCCAGGACTAGGTTGGGTTATGTTAGGTTTACTTTTTTCTTAATTTTTTTTTCACTTCCCTTCGATGATTTACTTGGTCATGAAATCGTCTCTGGGGCTTGTCGCTCTGTCATGTACTGATCGTCGCACGTTTCTCAATGTGTGGTATAGAACAGGACCCATTGCAAGACCACGTGTTATTCTAGATGGGCGACCCTTACCCTCCTCTTCCTGTGGTGGCCCGCCGCAACGAGCTTCATCTTCACCATCTCCTCCCCCTCGGCCTGGCCGGCGGACCAGCCCCTGTCCAGGGAAAATCTCCGCTTTCTTGCCCTCCATCTCTGGTACTTCATCGGCTTCCCTGCGGCAGTCATATACAGGTAAGTGTAGGTTGTTAAGAATGCATAATATTAAAAATTCTCATTCCCTGTCAAAGGATTCGAATGTTTTTCGGAAATTGAGCACTGCATATAAAAAAGTATACGCACTTCATATATTGCACTGCGTATATAAAAACATAAAAGGGATATATATATATATATATATATATATATATATATATAAAAGGTTTTCATGGAGGGAAAAGGTATATTACGTCTACAAGTTATATTTTTAGTAAGTAAAAAAAATAAAGTATAGGTTTAGCTGAAATAAATATAAACTCTTAAAAATAGATTTAAATGCAAGGACTGGAACTTTTTTGGTTTTGTCTAATTTAAAAAAAAATCTACTGTAAATGGCTGTCGGGTTCTGAGCTCTTTTATCGTTTCCAACAGTTTGAAATTTTATGGTGACTATCGTATCAATTTACGTTTGCCATTTTAGATACATCTTCAGGATATTCTGGGGACTGGAGGCACTCTTTGCTCACAGGGGAGGTCAAGATGAGCGAATGGAAGGAGCCCTGGGTCTGATGATGGAGCCAAGTCCTTTGGAATTATACTTCTTCCTCCAGGCATACCTCCATTGTGCCCCTCAAATACTGCTGCAGTTCTACATATTACTGCGAGCTGATAGTCACCTTTCTGAAACTGGTAAGTAGTTATCTATTTAATAATAAACACTTTTCTAAATGGATGGACCATGGAATAATATATATACAGCCTCATTTAATAATACTTGCTTTTATGATACATACTTTGTTAAATGTATATTCTTATTTAGCTATTATTGTAATACTGATACCCTCCTATGTACCACTGTGTAATCTCATGTATTACTTGAATGTAAAAGCCATTCTATGGCGTTTAAATAAATAAAATAATTAATAACACCAACCATACACTCAATACCACTACCTATTTCAATTTCAGAAGTATACTCGTAAATCAAAACGTGATTTTCTTTCAAACCTGTGATTGCAGAATGTGGTACCTACCTTTCTAATGATATATAATAATTTATTTATTAAAAGAAAATAACTTAGTTTACATCACTTTATTTTTTTATATTTTATACTATCAACATGTTTCGTGAACCATGTTCACTTCTTCAGGAATAAAAGTATACTAAAGTTAAAAAATTAATTATAGATTACATATGGAGAGAAGAAATTGAAGGAGGGGGAAGGGTTGACAATGGTGGGAGTTTCGAAGAATTGGGGATTACCAAGCTATTAGAAGTAAAAGGCCGGTTAAGTGGGAAGATATTTAAAACAGGGTTAACAATTTTTTTTGCTTATTAATTATGTCAGCTTTGAAATTAACATTTTTTCTTATTTCTAAAATTTCTAAATTATTGATTTGCGATGTTTTATATCCTGTATGTAATATTTGAAGACCTGAATTTATGTCAAAGCTATGATCATATTTTAATAAATGGTCTGCGAACTCAGAATCGCTATTGCCATTTAGTGCTCTGAGGTGCTCTTTAACCCTAATCTCAAAGTTTCTATAAGTTCTACCTATATAAAACGAACTACAATCATTACAATTGAGTTTGTAAACCCCTGAGTTTTTTGTTTTAATTTCGCTATCTTTATTGTTGAGTATATATTTCTTCAATTTGTTATTTGTGTAAAACGCTGGTTGAATAGTACCGGGAATATTTTTACTAATAATTTTATAAATAGATATGTTGACGATATATTTTGCATTTGGTTAGGTTCAGAAAGACAATTGAACATGTTCTTAAATTTTTTTAATAAATTTCATAAAAACATTAAATTTACACTGGAAATTGGTAAAGATAAGAGTTTAAATTTCTTAGATTTAAATTTAACATTAACAGGTACAAAAATAGATTTCAATATTTTCCGTAAAGATACGTATACTGATATTGTTATACATAATTCTTCAAATCATCCCTTTTCTCAAAAACTAGCGGCTTTCCACTCTATGATTAATAGACTAATTACAATTCCTTTGTCAGCTCTTAACTATAATTTTGAATTAAATCTCATAAAGCAAATAGCAATTAATAATGGCTATTCTACTAATTTGATAGATGAAATACTAGATAAAAAAATTAAACAGAATTTTTTCAAATTATATATTTACCCTATTTCTAAAGATAACAATAAACATTGGCGTAGAATTTTATTTGTCGACAACGATACGTCAAAAATTATTAGTAAAAATATTCCCGGTACTATTCAACCAGCGTTTTACACAAATAACAAATTGAAGAAATATATACTCAACAATAAAAATAGCGAAATTAAAACAAAAAACTCAGGGGTTTACAAACTCAATTGTAATGATTGTAGTTCGCTTTATATAGGTAGAACTTATAGAAACTTTGAGATTAAGGTTAAAGAGCACCTCAGAGCACTAAATGGCAATAGCGATTCTGAGTTCGCAGACCATTTATTAAAATATGATCATAGCTTTGACATAAATTCAGGTCTTCAAATATTACATACAGGATATAAAACATCGCAAATCAATAATTTAGAAATAAGAAAAAATGTAAATTCCAAAGCTGACATAATTAATAAGCAAAAAAAATTGTTAACCCTGTTTTAAATATCTTCCCACTTAACCGGCCTTTTACTTCTAATAGCTTGGTAATCCCCAATTCTTCGAAACTCTCACCATTGTCAACCCTTCCCCCTCCTTCAATTTCTTCTCTCCATATGTAATCTATAATTAATTTTTTAATTTTAGTATACTTTTATTCCTGAAGAAGTGAACATGGTTCACGAAACATGCTGATAGTATAAAATATAAAAAAATAAAGTGATGTAAACTAAGTTATTTTCTTTTAATAAATAAATAATGACATCACAAACTAACAACCTTTTAGAAGAAGTTTTCTTCGAAAAATTGATATATTATAACCCTTTATATTACTCAAAGTCTCAAATACACAAAAAAAGAAGATGAAATGGTTTATAGTTTGCATTTTTCAATTCCAGAAATTTACTCGGTCGCTTTTTTGCACTAAATGCCTAAGATCAATTTTAATAACAACAATTTTTTTCAACTCTCTTATATTTTATGTTATTATGTTTGTACCTATTCCCATGTATCAAAGAATTTTGCTAATAAAAAAAAAATAAATAAAATAAAAGAGTCACTTTTTAGTAGACTACCAATGCCTTGAAGAATAATATATATTTTTCATTTTAGGTTCGCTGCAGCTGCTCAGTGCTTCTGCATCACTTATAAGAATGGCAATCACAACAGCGACTTACCAACGGTTTGAAAGGCGAAAGATATTAGGTATGCGCTACCCCTGGTTGGAGCGAAATGATACATTCTCGACACAGTACACAGGAGAACGCAATAAACACGTTAGCAAAGCCCCTGTGGAAATAATTTCCAACTTTGTCGGTCTGCCTTTAGACCTAATCAGTTATGTTGGTTCGACTAATCAAAACAACAATGACGACAGCGATGAAGAAGAAGTGTTTGAAGTTCCTGACCATCTTAGTAAGACAGATGAATCACTATATATGACAGATAATATTTTGATTGATGATCGAATGTACAGTGAACTTCCGCAAAAAGAAAGTACCGAAGCTACTATCGAAAAAGCTCAAGAGAACCACGGTGAATCTGAGAATGAATTCGATAATGATGCAATATTGGATCTACATCAAACCCAATACAGAATTTCACAAGAAAATCAAACAGAAGAACGCCCTGGGATAAGAGACAAAAAAGGGTTGAGAGTGTCTATTATTGAGAATCCAGATGTCGAAATCAGAAGGCGGGAAAATTCGGACTCGCGGATTTATAATATTGTTGACATGTCTAAGCACACCACCCCTCCAGAAACCCCTGCACCGAGGCCTAAGTCACTCGCCGGTATTCTGGATATCAGAGATAGAATAAAGAGTAACGCAGAGTTAATTATGGATAAGATTCCAAAGCGAACATACAAAGATCAGGCTGACTTTGACGTTCCCGTGAGAATAAGATCAACGGCAATCAAAGGCATAGAACAAGAGGACGGAGTTTCTAAATTCGTCGCGTTCATATCTTGGTTTCTCTTCCTGGGATCCAGAATGCTTGCCCTCGCAGTATTTTCGTATTTCTACCTGAACTCTTGCATTTATATTTGTGTCACTCATTATTTGGTGGTAGTTATATTTCTGATGTGGAACTCGTGGCATGAGAGTGTGAATAGAAAGATTTTCTATATTTTCCTCGGTTACATTTATGTGTTTTGTATCATTGAGTTCAAAATGAAGTACAGAAAAGTTCGACTGTGGTATGGTTTATATTTCATAATAGTAACGTCGGAGAACTTAGTGATGACCGCCGTATGGTTCTGGTCAGGCCTCTGGGCGGGAGATCAAGCTTTCTGGTTTAATTTTATGGCATTAGCCATTATATTTAGTTCTGCATTTTCGTATTTGTGTTTTCTAATATATTTTTTAATTTTAAAACCCAAATCGTTGACCATGTACCCGTTAATGTCTTCACAAAGTTTGTTCCCAGTGACCATTTCGTAACATTGTAACATGCATATTTTTTTTAATAAATCACCGATGTTACCTATAGTAAAAATATTATACCGAAGACTTTTAGACATTTATTAAAAAAAATTAAAAATACTTCTGTGAGGATTTCGTAGAAAAATCGTAGGAGAGATTTTGAAATTTGCGAGCACTCAAGCAGAAAAATAGCTCACACATACTTAACATTTTAGTTGGCGACCTCGCAAATGTAGATATTTAGGATACAAAAAAGCACGAATTAAAAAAAAAAAATAGTTTGAACGTTCCCGGGAACTTTAGCCGTCCGCAAACGTAAACGTGCCAAATTGTAGATTCAAATACAAATCTTAAAAAAATTATATTTTATAGTTTAAATATTATGAAAACTTTTATACGTGATGTAGATTGTACATAGTTTTAAATTAATTAAATGTGTAAGAGCATATTTTTTGTTAATATATATTCTATTATCGAATGAAACAAGTTCTTTGTTTAAACCCACTTTATTTAAATTAATATTCGTCGACCGGTTTCTGTTGATCTCAACCTTCTATAGGACAATAAACATACAAACTATTGTTGACTTTATATGTTTATTGTCCTGAAGAAGGTTGAGATCAATCGAAACCGGTCGACGAATATTAATTAAAATAAAGTGGTTTTAAACAAAGTTTTAAACATTCTAAATATTTTATTATTTTAATGCAGGTAAAAATAAAACAAAATGTGTTAAATAAGTGACAATTACAAAAATAATGTGACACCAGCTGTAAAAATAATATAAAATATTATATCATAAAATATTTGTATGTGTAGATATCATAAATTTCATTAATTATAAGTCATTTTAATTTTTGAAGAAAGTTATTCTAGCCGGTTTATACTTTAGGATGGCATTATTTATAAGACAAACAACTTTGTTTACGTCCTTTATTTTTGTAATTTTCGTAAACGATGTCCACTTCTTCAAGTATAACTGTACATTTTTGAGAGCTGTACAAGGTGTTGGTTCCGTGAACCCTGCATAACTAAAGACTTTTTTGACTTTTTGAAATACTGGTGTACAGAGCTCCGGACCAAAAAGGTCACTTTCTCCTTCATCATGATTTTATAATAATGGCTGTTGAAAAAAGCATAATAAAGGAGCACGAATGGACAACAGACAAGCCCTTTTATGCGTTCAATCAGGCTGTCTCACTGTATACATACACGCCTGTCTCTTTCATTCCTTAAGACAGTGGTGGGCAAACTTTCTTCATGGCGGGCCAGAAAGTTTAAAAAAAATTCAGAGGAGGGCCAGGAGCAATGCCAAAATGCATTTTGTTTTAAAATCTATATTTTAGTTATAAAACTTTACACACAAACGCTAATATAAGTTACAGATTACAATTATTTAACTTTTATTTGAAAGCCCTGTTATGGTTGGTGTGTGAGACATATGACATTGTTTTTGATTGACTATAATGTCTTCAAATGCAGGTTTGATCTGCGACGAAGTAAGCTTTAGCAGCGAGATATGGTGCTCATCAGTTAACCGATTTCTGACTGAGTTTTTCCGCAATTTCATAGTCGAAAAAGTATGTTCGCCGACATACGACGATCCAAACATCGCTATTATTTTCTTGGCGTGATCAATTATCTTTGGATATTCAGTTTTCGACAGTTTTCTATAAAAATCTAATTTTTCGGAATAAGAACAATTGTTTTAAATGGGAGCTGCACTGCATTTCAACAATTTCTAACTGCAATTCTGCAGGGACATTCTCCGGGTCCACATTAAACGTCATTGAAAAAACATCCAGCGATGACTGAATATTCTTAAAATCTTTAAACCTAGTTGCATCGCAACGCAACACATGAACTACGAGTACGTGGCTAGTTTAGAAATGGCTTCTTTTTCAAATTCAAACAATTTACTTTATACAGCTGGCTATAATAGCCCGCGATAATTAAATTTATCCTTCGAAATTTATAGTATAATATCTGCAATTTGGGAGGTGGGAATGGGTACCGCCGCCCCGGGAACCTTTATTGGATAACCAACACCTCTGCCACAGGTCACCCCAAGTGGTTCGCTACGTTTGGTGATTTAGCAGGGGTGCCCGGGTTCATGAGGTGAGGTTTGTCTTGGTCTTGGAGACGGATGACCTGGACACACTGAACCCCATATTCCTACCCACCCCTTAAACCCTTTTCCTTCCCAGAACTCTCCTCTCCTTCCTTTCCTTCCAAAAACCCTCCACACAGCATCCCCAAAGATGACATAGGCCCTGAGGGAAATTATTTTCCTCTGGGCCTCCTGTGTGGAGCTCATGTAAAAAAAAGTATTTAATAGGTATACTTATAATTTTGAAAAATCGTCGGCGGGCCGGATTAAATAGTTTTGCGGGCCGGAGCTGGCCCGCGGGCCGTACTTTGCCCATCACTGCCTTAAGACATACGTCCACCACAAAATAATTTCCCTTAGTTATGTTATATCAGAAAATAATTTCCCTTAGTCATGTTATACCACAAAAATAATTTCCATTATTATTATTATACCCTTGGTTATGTTAGGGAGCGCTGTATGGAGGAATCTATCCCTCCAACGGCCGTGCAAGGCGATGGGTCAAGAGAGTCCGGTTGGAGTGATTAAAAGGCCTCCCTCAACCTGTCTCTTGATCTGGCCCGAAACGCACTAGGTGGGCAGACGCATCTGCCTCCAAGGCCTGGACAAACCTCACCCCTTTAACTCGGGCACCCCTGTTAAGTCGCCAAACGGAGCGAACAAGTGACCTACGGCAGAGGTGTTGGTTATCCAATAAATGGTTCCCGGAGCGGCAGTACCCATACCCGCCTCCCAAATTAAAAGTTGATAGTGAATCAAAATAAAGTGATGTTAACGAAGTTCTTATTATTATAATAGTTTTTACTTTAGTTCCACACATGAGGCCCTGAAAAGAGTAGGTATTTCTCCTCAGGGCCTGTGTCATCTTTGAGGACGCAGTGTGGAGGGTCTTTTTAGGAAAGGAAGGAGATGAAGTTCTGAGAAGGAAAAGGGTATTAGGAGGGGGTAGGAATCTGGGGGTCAGTGTGTCCAGGAGTGACAGACGTATGAATCCATCCCTCCCAATGCACTGCGTTACGATGCTTCGAGAGAGTACGGCTGGAGAAGTCAAAAGGACTCTCCCAACCATTCTCATGCTATGCAGCTGGTGAGCAGACGCATCCGCCGCCAAGACCCGGACAAACCTAACCCCATGAACCAGGGCATCCCTGCTAAGTCACCAAACGTAGCGAACCACTTGGGGTGACCTATTGTAGGGGTGTTGGTTATCAAATAAATGATTCCCGAGGCGGCGGGATCCCTTTGTATTCAATCTTATAATTAAGTATAATTTTAATTGTTTTGAAACGCTTATCTTTGTGAAAATTACGATGCGATTTAAAATATTTTTGATATACTTATCTCGCACTCACATAAATACCTTATAATATATATTGTATGATGCTCGTTTGCACAACATTATTTATAACAGTATGCTGTCCCAAATGTGATGTACCTACCCACCAATAAAAAAAATGATAAATGCTTAAAAAAAAGTATTTTTAATGTTTCTTTATTTATTGCATTGTTTATTACACAGATTGGGAAGTCATAGATAGACGAGAATTACATGATTGGGAAGTCATAGATAGACGAGAATTACATGATTGGGAAGTCATAGATAGACGAGAATTACATGAATGGGAAGTCATAGATAGACGAGAATTTGAATTGAATACCATGCTTGGCATATGTCCGTGTTGTGGTGGTCGATTTTATACAGGGTGTTAAGGGACGTACTTGACTTACTTTAAGCAGTGATTCCTGACATTATTTGGAGTAAAAAATGTAAATGAAATTTTGGTCTCCGGTGACATTTTTGACGTTTTTTTTTTGTTTTCTACAAAAACATAAAAAAATGGTAGTTGTTGAACAGTTGGAGGCGGGGTAAGGGGTTCGTCGGACACCCGGCTTAGTGACCAGTGACGACATGCGGAAGAATTTTTTTAAATTTGATATTGAAGAAAAATTAAAAAAAAAGAAAAGTTGTCAAAAAAAGTCACCGGAGACCAAAATTTCATTTACATTTTTTACACCAAATAATGTCAGGAATCACTGGTTAAAGTAAATCAAGTACGTCCCTTAACACCCTGTATACATGGTGTCCGGGGGAAAGTGCATTAACTTCGGGAGGTGATTAAAATTAAAATAATTTAAAAGAATAAGTATGAAACATAAAAGATTATAAAAGAATGTAAAATAATTGTGATAGATTTGATTAAATTAAAATAATCATGTTATTTTTTCTAAGCCAATTAAAAGTACTTGCATGTAAGAAGCTAATTTAATTTTAAGCAAAAAGTTACATTTTAAGTAACATTTTAAGCAAAAATGAGCCTCAAGGCCGGTCTCCTGCGACCGTTTCCACAAACAATACCTAAATTATTATCACAAACATGTGACAGGGACATTTTGTTTTCTACCACTCGCGGAAAGCAAAAACATTGTGCCCCCGACCTAACCATCTATAAAATGTGAACGTGTTTTTTGTGAACGTGTGAACGTGGCGGAGGAGATTGTCTCTACGGTGCAAAGTAATGCTACGTCCAGACTGAAGCCAACCTTCTAACTCCGAACTCAAAAATGGCGGACGCCGAACAGCTGATTCGGCGCTGTGTCTTATCAATTGTGCTGGCGATGATTCGTTTTCTATAATATTGTTTTGGATTCGTAAAGCTAAAAAAATAATAATTTCAAACAACATTTATACCAATATTGCGCTGACTGATGTGTTGGGCTAACTCGCACGAACCAGCCATCGCCGATCGCCTCGAAGGCGATCCCAGGCCAACTCGTACTCCAACAACTCGTCACCCAAAACAAACAATTTATTGGTGAATTTACTAAAGAGTTGGCTTATGGAAAGAATTAATTTGTATTAGCTTACAATGACGTATTATTCTAAAGACTTTAAAATTGTTATTTATGTTTTCATATTTTTTCTTTTATACATATTTCTGTAAAATTTTTGTTATTAGTTTTTGGGGTATTATGCCGTGTTGCGCTACCTCCTTCTTTAGCCAACGTTTCGGACAGCGTTGCAGTGTCCATCATCAGGGCAGATTTGTAATAGTTAGGGGTGATGTTTGGACTTATCTACTTAGGAGCGATACCGTGTCGCCAGCTCCAATCCTCTACGAGCTGGCGCTACAACATACTTCAACATGTTTTTTTGCATTTAGCCTTGATGTAACCGTCAATTATCGGATACCAAGAACTATTGAGCTTAGCTCCGTCGTCTCTATTAATTGGGTCTTCCCAGGACCTCAGGGACAAATCCAAAGTAATGGCCGGTTTCGATTAAGTGGTCGGCGATTGCCGATTTGTCAGGGTGGCCAAGTTTACTGGCACTTGAGGTGGAGTGGGGAGGGGTATGGGATGGGGGAGGGGTCGGTGGAAAAGGAGGGGGAGGGAGAGGGGGGTTGATGGATGAGTGGAGTGGGGAGAGTGAAGGTGGAGGGGGGAGGAGTAGGGGGAGGGGTGGGTTGTGGGGGAGAGGTTGTGGGGGGGGGGTGTAGAGAGAGGGGGAGGGGGGTTGATGGGGGGGAGTGGAGTGGGGAGAAGGAAGGTGGAGGAGGCGGAGTGGGAAACCCCTAATACCATGCGAGCGAAGCCGCGGGAAAAAGCTAGTATATAAATAAATTTGTTTTAAACCGCTTTATTTTAACTAATTATTAGTCTACTTTTAGAAGTTCCCTTCCTTCGCCAGGATAATATTATAACTAATATCATAAGCTGATTCGTAACCCTTTTGGTATTAATGATGGAGAGGTAGCTGAAGGTCATAGAAGAGCACATTGAATTGAAAAATGATTAGTGCTTATATACCAATAAGAAATGAGAAAATACGATCAGCTAACAACATTTCAATAAGTCAGGTTCAGGATCGCAATTTCAAGGATCCGTTTAATTACGCGATTAACAGTTTATCATTGCACCTTGTGGTCCCTATGAGGACAAATAAATATCATAGTGGTCCCTGGTCAAAAAGGTCGGGAACCATTGTCTCAATACTACGCGCGAGTTACGCCCGTATTTTGAAAGGCGCGATGCTTCTGGACGCAATGTATACGTTACAATATATACAGGGTGTCCGGGGGTAAAGTGCATTAACTTCGGGGGGTGATTCTACATGATAGTATGAGTAAAAAAGACAAATAACTTTTTTCGAAATTCCCACTTTTAGGGGTATTTTTGTGGTAAAAAGATGAAATTAGACCGGCGTGTGTGGGCAGAATTATTATTTTACGCTGTTGCCAACAAACCACCCGCCGCCTTCGTTCGCGTTCTCCAATTCTGTCAATGTCAGTGTTGAATTTCAATGTAACAATTTTATCGGCGTAGCAGTACTTCACTTTAAAAAACTTACCTAACTGTTGTTAATCAAAACTTGTTGATTTAATGTGTCAATCTAGTGTATATTTAAGACTGTCTTAAAAGAACAACTTTATTCAGTGCGTGTTTTCTTCAGACTTACTTTTGTTTATTTAGTTGTAGACTTGCCTTACTGTAAAAATTGTGTTTATTTGTGCATTTTGTCATTGAATTATTGTGACAATGCCGCGTAATTTTGTTATTAAATTATTATTTCAATACCTGGTTTACCAACGAAGAACATACAGACATTTATTAATGAGATACGCCACAACGTACGAATTGATAATAATATTACTTTATGTTTACATGCTTGTTTACAAGCTGAAGGTGGACATTTTGAAAATTCGTTAAACTTGTAAAAAGCGATGACATTAGTTAAGTGTTTAATTAATTTATAATAATTTTATCGTTAAAGCGTGACATCAGTTGTTATTTAAGTGAAGTTCTCTTTTAAAATTTGGTTTAAAACATACGATTTTGTATAAACGTCAAATTCTCGATCTTTTTATTGTTTACAAACGGTTTCCATAGATACAGGCCAAATCACAAACAAGCAACGTTGCAATAATCGCGCCCGAGTTGCAATGTCGGGTAAGTTCTACCTACACTAAGGATTTTTAGTAGGTATGTCTTTTTGTATGTGAAAAAAGTTGGAATTTCAAAAAAAGTTATTAATCTTTTTTACTCCTACTATAATGTAGAATCACCTCCTGAAGTTAATGCACTTTACCCCCGGACACCCTGTATATATCTTACGTGCGTAACGATTCGCGGCGATTTCGCCCCTTCTGAACACGCACTAATATTATTATTCTAAAGACTTTAAAATTGTTATTTATGTTTTCATATTTTTTCTTTTATACGTATTTCTGTAAATTTTTTGTTATTAGTTTTTGGGGTATTATGCCGTGTTGCGCTACCTCCTTCTTTAGCCAACGTTTCAGACAGCGTTGCAGTGTCCATCATCAGGGCAGGTCAGTAGGTACCCGATTTGGGTTGCAATGCCACCCAAAGAAAGTGTTTTAATTTAATTTAATGTTCGTGTTTTATTTTAATGTTTATTGATGTCCTTTTGGATTCAAAATATTTTTGAATTCCGTCTGGTGCTTACGTGAATAAATCAGAAGGTTTTCCGATCCATAAGCAGGCCGCATATAGCTGTCAACGTGAGAAGCATGGATTTTTCAAATTTACCCCCCCCCCCCCTACCGTTACTATGCCTCCTTTGCAATCCCTCTCTCTACCTCTCCCTCGTCTCCAACCCCTCCGTCACTCCTCACCTTTGTGTCTATTATGGGTCATGAGTCATGACCCATAATATAACATTATATTAAGGAGGTTTTTGCATTATTTTTAACTTTCATTCTGTTTTCAGTTATATTTTTTTATATCTCGATTTATCTTCTGTTGGTTCAGCGCTACACTTGTTTCCCAGATTTTGAAGAGGGCCGGTTGTTTCACAGTTCTTCAAATTTAAGTTCCTCAGATTTCTTATTTATTCCCTGTCAAAGTCGGTTCGGCTGTCAACGGGTAATAGCACCGGTGAGAAATCTCGACGGTAGGTATTTTAAAAAATTCTCGCTATCGCACCGCGCTCAAAAAAGAACTAGCTATCGATGTGTTGGTGAGACCACGTGAGTGTTTGGCTTGTACACCCTCTCGCCCCCTCTGCGTCTCATGCCTACCGTCTTTCGCCTCATACCGCCATATCCAATATTCTGTTTAGATAAAGCATGTTTCGACTTATTTCGTCGCTAATGAAGTTTTTGAATCGGCCTTGCGGTGTGACAGAAAAAGGGCCCATTATTTTTAAACGCACGAGGTCTGCTATTGTCGGTTATTTATAAATATCGTCGATAGGTATTGTAACAATGTCTTCTGTTCACGCTTATTACCGACAAATTACGAATTATTTTACTAGAACTCTATGTAGGTTAGTAGTTTTAAAGTTTTCACTGTATTTGCGTTTATAAATATGCAGTCAAACCAACTACATCGAATTATTATATACATACATATGATTATTCTCTATGATACATTAGTTATTATTGAAAATTAGTATTAACCTCTCAGGCCTCGGGCCTGTTTTTCGAAAAGTCAAAATATTTCCGCTTTCCAATAAATTCCAAATAACTTTAATATTTGTGAACGCATCCGAAAACTAAAAACTGTTTTTGAAAGATGATGAAATACGCTTTCAAATTTTATAATTCGAAATAAACATATAATTTTGTTTTTATTTTATTAATAACTAGCAGACCCGGCCACACGTTGCTGTGGCTAACGAAACACAACGCCATTTACCCAACCTTTATAAAATCCACACCATCCGCTCGCCAGCTGCCCGCTGCGCGCTGCCCTTTACCTAAATTGAATATTTGAATTTCTTGGCTTTTCTCTACTATAATAAGCATTTATTATACACATAAACCTTCCTCTTAAATCACTCTATCTATTGGTGAAAACCGCATGAAAATCTGTTGCGTAGTTTAAAAGATTTATGCGCACATACATTTTGAGCGACTTCATTTTATACTATGTAATGATGATGATACCACAAAACTTAAATTTCTACTCATATAATTTGGCACTTACCTATCTTATTAAAAAAAAAACTCAAAAATGCATATGCAACAAAAATGTATTTTTGACCGATTATCTCTATCTCTACATATTATAAAGTCCCCCGCGCCGTCTGTCTGTCTATTCGCGATAAACTCGAAAACTACTGAACGGATTTTCCTGCGGTTTTCACCAATATACAGAGTATTTCGTGAGGAAGGTTTAAGTATGCAATTTGTCAATGATTTGTGTAAATTGGTTGAAACATAACGATAAATGTTAGAAGTGTCGGAAATAAGTCCAGCCGCCTGGTAGCTTTCATCGAAAACGCTGCACAATCCTTTTGGGATATAACAAAACAATTAATGGTGGGATATTCCTCTTTTATAGATCTACAAAAAAGTCCGCGAAGGCATATATCTATCTTTTACGGATAGCTTACTATACACATTATATCTAAAATGCAATTGATAAGAATAATAAGATAAGAAGATAGAATGCGTATAGTAAAAGATAGATATATGCCATCGCGGACTTTTTTGTAGATCTATCAAAGAGGAATATCCCACCAAGCGTTGTTTTGTTATATCCCAAAAGGATTAGGCAGCGTTTTCGATGAAAGCTACCAGGCGGCTGGAATTTTTCCGACACTTCTAACAATTATCGTTATGTTTCAACCAATTTACACAAATCCTTGACAAATTACATACGTAAACCTTCCTCACGAAACACTCTATCTATTGGTGAAAACCGCATGAAAATCCGTTCAGTAGTTTTCGAGTTTATCGCGAACAGACAGACAGACAGACAGACAGACAGAAAGACGGCGCGGGGGACTTTACTTTATAATATGTAGAGATAAAAAAGGTTTAAAAATAGCCCACCTTAAGTTTTTTTCTAATTAAAATTACGATAACGAAAAAGATAAAAGCACTTACATATTTTATTAGACAATTAAATCTAAATGGATTTATTGTGTTGTGTGTATCATACGTGTGAGTTGACATGTTTGTAAATAATAATGTTTAAAATGTTAGATATATCGCTTGCTGAGGTTTGATTTGTACTCCTGTATTTTTGAGTTTCTTTAAGCAGTAAATACAAAAAAGGATGTGTTAGTTCGTTCAAAATTCAATCAAAAATGTTGGTCTTTTACCTATAGATAGATTTACCTACACATTTTTTAAAAATATTTATTACAGTCAGTTTGAAATAAAGGAAACAAATATATAATTTTTTTAAACTTCAAAACTTTTTATTTTTATTTTCAACTTTATAAAACCTTAAATTGTAATATTTAATTACATGAAGACAATATTAGCGAAACTTCAACCCAAGGCTTCAGGCCCAACTTCATAGTACAAAAAAAAGTGCAAAAATCACTTACTTCGCAATTTTTGCAATAAAATAAAAGCACTTAGAAAAAAAACCAACAACGCTAAAGGCTTTGTACCAGTTCACATAAGGAAAAAGGTTGAAGCAAACGTTTTACGTATGAGAAAAGCTATAGTTTGAGCAGTAAATTACAGAAAAGAGCAAGAAAACACGGCACAAAGTGATAAAGTAAAAAATCTGAAAATGGACAAAAAAATGCCGCAAACCATGTTTTTGGTGATCATACAAAA
This sequence comes from Limnephilus marmoratus, assembly GCA_917880885.1. NCBI lineage: Eukaryota > Metazoa > Arthropoda > Insecta > Trichoptera > Limnephilidae > Limnephilus > Limnephilus marmoratus. The sequence continues at coordinate 53,561,433 of OU862909.1, read as the reverse complement.
TGTTCGTCATACTATTGCAAGTCGGAGAAGTATACTAATGATCCAAATTTAGTAAGCGATCTTCAAGATTGTGGAACAGGACTGATATTCAACAATTATTGTCGTCTCTAATAGCAAATGCAGAAAGTCTTATTATTAACGTGACAAATAACACTGTGGAGCAATTCAACAACGTTATAGCCAAATTTATAGGCGGAAAAAGAGCAAATTTTACAAAAATGGGATAACTTCAGCAGTTGAGCTTCTTGAGCAGTAACTTCGTGGAATAGTGAAATGACAACCCATTCACGAATACAAAAAAAATCCAAGGCCACAGTCCTGGCAACTACACGAAGCATTTTATTGAAAGAAAACGACGTTCGAAGGAGACAATACAGAGGTGTCGAAAAATAAAACTAAGGTATTACGAAAACACGACAGAAAAGAGAAAAAAAGTTACAGGGCCTGATGAAAATTATGGTCAATTGGAATTAGATCCAGATATGCCAGCTGAATTATTTGAAACGATAAAGAGGAATTTTTCAAAGAATTATCTCCATCGAATAAGGATGAACTCGAAAGGAATACGGTGGGCCAAAGCAATAATAATTTGTGGACAATTGAAAGGCGTAAGCGGCTTACAGCTTCTAACTTTGGACAAAAATATGTAAGCTACGGCCAAAAACTTCAGTTGCGAGAGTATTAAACTCGCTACTGTACTCGCCATTTAAAGGAAATATGGCCACAAATTATGGGAAAGAAAATGAAAACCAAGCAATTGAGCAATTTACAAAAGAAACAAAATTAGAGGTATTCGCCTGTGGACTATTTATCGATGAAAACAAAAACTTTTTAGCGGCAAGTCCGGATGGCCTTTTTGGCAAGGATTCTATAATTGAAGTGAAATGCCCATATAGTATAGTAAATATGTCACCAGAAGAAGGATTTGAACAAAAAAATTGATAACTGTAAAATTGAAGACAATGCTTCAACATTAAAACGGAATCACAATTACTTCTACCAAGTACAAGGCCAGTTACACATTACTCGTCGTAAATACTGTTATTTTGTCGTGTGGAGTCCTAAAGGTTTGCCGTATGAAAAAATTGAAAGGGACGATTCAATCTGGCAAAAAATTGAACCACTGTTAGAAAAACTTCTACCACCAATGCCTTTTACCAGAAACAATTGACGGTCGCATATCAAGAAATTTACCGGCGAGAGAAAGATCTAAATCATAAATTGTTTAAAATTCATTGTATAGTGGTAAAAAATTTTGTACAATAAAGTGTTTACAAACAAAAAATTTCAATTAATCACTGAAGGCAATGTAAGCGACTCTCAACTAAAAATTTGAAACAGATTTTTTTTAAAAACATAAACCTCACATTGGAGGCACCGAGGAAAAATAATCGCTCAGGGACTTTGTTGGAGAAGTTGTTGGACATCATTGGAGAAGCTGTGTGGAGGGTATTTTTAGGATAAGGAAGGAAAGGAAGTTTTGGGTAGGGAAAAGGTAGGTAAAAGTATGAAATGATGGTGGAGAGTCCAGCTGTAGAGATCAAAAGATCTTCCTCTTCCAGTTTCTCCCAATCCGGCCCGCCACGCAGTAAGTGGACAAAATTATCCGCCACCAAAACCCATGCAGACCTCATCCGTGAACCCGGGAACCCAGGCTCTGTCACCAAACATAGAGGACCACTTGCGGTGACCAAGTGGCGGGGGTGTTGGTTATCCAATAAATGGTTCTCGGGGCGATGGTACCTAAAACGCCTCCCAAATTGAAAATTTATTATAGTACTTGACATAAAAAAATTTAATTTTGCACAATTTTAGTATGAAAGCTCGGTCAGTATTGGTATACCGCGATGAGTCACTAAACAGAAAAAAACGAATAAAAAATATCGATTACTCGGGCAAGGACAACACTAGTCTACCGATAAAATTCTTTACATCACTACTTCGCATTATATGTATGTATTTGTCAAAACCCACGTTCCCCGGCCCCCCTCAGGAGAAATGAGCGAAAGGGACACCTGCACGTCGGGCCGAAAATACCTAAATAAAATCTTCGAAATCGATGTTTTGTATTCCCCATTTTTCTTCTCCAAAACTGGACGGATTTAAAAAATTTTTTTCACTAACTGTATTAAAAGAAAATATTCTATGTCGGTACGTTTTGCTTTTTTTCAAAATACATTGTTTAGTTTGTATACTGAACGTTTTTTGACGGCGTTTAAATTAGGCAATTTTATTCATTTTTGGAAGGTCGTAACTTCTATGAGAAGTAAATTATCAAAAAAAACAAAACGTACCGACACGCTAGTGGTCAATATCTATATTATGTAAAAAAAAAAATTTTGCTCTAGGGTCAAAATCCAGAGAGATAAACGGGGAATACGTTTGTATAGAAAAGCGCAGCTAGTATTTCCTCTTAAGCGTGCTCTGGACATCGATATAAATCATAGGAAGTTACGCCTACCGATCCGTTATATGTTATTTATCGCTATTTCACCGTGCTAAAGCTCCTGGGCAGTTTTTAGCTATTATTATTTAGTTTATAGCCAATTATTAAATTTTTTATTTTTATTTTTTTTTATTGTAATATAAAAAATATGAGTTACATATATATATACATATTTTACAAAATATTATATTAACGGTCGTATTTAGTCATGTCATACCTTATCAGAAAAGAGGAGCTCTTGTGCCTGATAAGGGAGCCACGATTCTTACTTAGGTTTTAAGTTATAATATGATATATAAAATATAATATAAAATATAATATAAAATATAACATAAAATATTTACTTTTTACTGTAATTTTTTTTTGAAAAATTGTTTAATTTTATTTATTTGTTCTGATTCGGTGATGATACTGCGTAATTCATAAGGGAGGTTATTATAGTTTTTTATGGCTTGGAAAATATAATGATGTTGCATTTGAGTTGTTTTAAAATTCAGAATTATAATAATAATGAATAATTTAATAATAATGAATCTTCATTTCAGTAGGTCTATTAAATAGATCTAATCTGAATAGCCAGTAATTCTTGCTCCCCCTCTTCCCCTTTGCTTTACCCCCTTCATTTTATTTTATTTATTTAGAAACATAATATTCTTCAACATGGGGTGCCTTAGAGCCAGGGACGCGCCTGACCTCTTTCTTTGATTTTCGCCATTTACCGGAAAGAAAAATTTTGACTTTCAGGTCGAATAATAAGTTTTAAAATTGCTGTAAGAAAGCAATGCACCTTTGTGAGTAGGTTCCGTATTCGGGTCAACTAGGTGCAATGCCTCTATTCTGAAAAAAAAAAGAAATTATGGTTTATAGTGCAGCAGGCAAATTACTCCCAGTGGGGAAATGGTGGGGAATAAACTTTGGTCGCCAGCTCAGAGATGGCAGTATAGTGGATATATACAAATCGTGGATATATGCTGTCGAGCCAAGCCCATAGACAAGCCATGAAAGCAATGAAAGCGGCGTTTCGCGCCATTTGCGGTAGCTTCGTAAAGTAAGAAAAACATGCTTTTTTAAAAAATAAATTTTAATTCGTGGGGTAGAACATGTATCTAAAAAAATTAAGTGTCACAATGAGGACACAGGTGACTTCGAAAATTTGCAAAAACGTCAAAAACCATAAAATATTCAAATATCCGTCGTGCCCACGTAAGGTAGCCATTCGATAGATAAAACTGAATAGATATAGATTTGAAAGAACACTGATTTGAAAGTCATCTGCATAATACGCTTCGACTCGTAAGCAGTAGGTATAATATGCTCGTAGGCCCCTGACTGAAAATGAAATTGATTTTCCGCCGAATAAAGAAATTCAGCAAGTATTTCACAAAGTAAGGGAAATCGACAACATTTTTTGCACACCAGACACGATCGCCGACACTTTTCCGGAGGATGTTCCCCAGAAGAAGATGGAAATCATGCATATTTCATGTATAAGGTCCGCAGTGGGCAATTCCTTATTCGTGTCACGTGCCACTACCAAGGAATGGAATTTTATTAGACATAGTCGTCGTCGAGCTACAACAATTCTAGGAGGAAGAAAGCAATATATTCAGTGGTTTAATAATATACCTACTAGTAGTTCTATGAACAGTGGACCTCACGTCCAATGTATCTAATTTTCTCTTGTTCAATAAATCAACACCAAAATTTCCGCTGAAATCATAGGATGTAAGTAACAATATGTTTATATACATAACATTTAAATAAATACAATTAAGAAATTATACAATTTATCTAAAGAAACGTCACTATATCAACGACAATTTCATTTTTGATACTTTTCAGGCAGTTGGGAACCATTATATTGATAAAATGCCAATAAGAAAGTCTATAATAAACACGACGATTACACATTTGAAAAAATATTTTTTTACTATTAAACGGAAACGTAGGAACTATTTACAGGCAGACGATTACACGATCACCACTGATCACACTGCCACACGTCGCGTCGCAACGCGTCACGTGATATGCGCCCCGTCTCCTCTGTACGGTGATGCTGGAACGAGATGCGCCAGATTGTACACGGTGGCGAAGTGTGATAGATTTTGTTAAGACGATCCCCTAGTACTGGACCCATTCGGAATCGGGGAGAGTAAAAGACTTTAGGGCGTTGACCAATAAAAACCATAATCAATAGCCAACAACGGTTCGCAAGTACATTTTTACGGTACGAAGCGACGCAGAGAGCAAAGCACGTCTTTTTGGCCCGAAATCCGGGCGGCAACTGAGGAACTGAGTGCAAACATACCATTCACGCCCTGTTTGGACTTTTATATTTTAATTCATTAAACTTTTAATTATATTAATACATGTTTTATTTAATTTTAATATAAAGAAACTATCGCGGGAACGAGCACCAAAGTTTCAACACAATCGGATGAATGGTTTAAGAGCCCGTAAGGGACAAAGATTTTTTTAAAAGATTTTGTACCAATCATATATTTATTTATTTATTAAACGCTCTTATGGCTTGTCTAACATTTACAAACATTATTATTTACAAAAAAAATGGTGCATACACGTAATGACGTAATATATAAGAATACAGTTAATAGATACTTATTATTTTACAAACATAATACATAAGTATGTCAGTTATTTTCACAACTAACCATTTTTGTTTTGATGCAGGACGAAGAGGTTTTGAAAATATCGAAAAGGTCTGTAAATGCTGTAAATGGCAGTTCGGTGTAATCGCACTATCGCTGAATGATATACATGCATAGTTAGTGCTATGAATGGTGGAGTCGATTGGATTTAACAGGATAAGGATATTTATAAAACTTAACATTTGAGAGCAGTCTACGAGGTTATTAAATAATTTAAAAAGTATAAGAATGTCATTAATACTTCTCGTAATGTATTTAATAGGTAAGGCATTAACGTATTGTAGCGTATATCAATAAAATTATAGGATGTCTCAATCATTATTTACATGCCTAAGAAATTTCCTTTGTACTTTCTCAAAGCTGTGTAAGTTTCAAGTATAAATAGGAGACCATACAGGAGATGCATATTCTAGCAGCGATCTCACAAGAGAGCAATAAAGCAGTTTCAATGAAACATTATGAAAACTCCTTGTGTTACGTATATTACAAAACGTTAAAATGTGTGTGGCCTTATTGGAAATCGTTTCGCAGTGACGATCAAAGGTAAGTTTCCTTCCAAAAATAACACCAAGGACTTTGATGAATGGTATACGAATAAAATTTCATTATTATAAATTGAATACGATGTAGATATTGAATTCTGTGAACGGTAAAAACATAAGTGGAAAATTTTGTTCACGTTTAGGAATAATTTATTTACTTCACACCAGCTAGCAAGTCTACATGTGTAGCTACTTACTGGGAAACGAATGGAATTCAAAAAGATTCGACGAAAAGAAAACTCCAAAAAACATTATCATTTTTTTCATTCCTTCTCTTCTGCTTGTTGAGTCCACATCATATCATTTTTGTTGCCTTAATTATCATCTGTACTTTGTATTGTGAAAGTTGATTTATTGGATTTTTAATGATTACGGTTAAACGCCACGTACGTTATAATCTACGCATTCACAGATGGCGCCAATTAAATTATTTTAGGTTTTTAATACTTTTTACACGTTTCGCTCTAAAATATTGATGTGAATTAATGGTTTGCGCCAGTACATATTTAATACGAATATAAATAAATAGTTTTGTCCATAAACAAACCCAAATCTTTCAAGAGAGGCTGAAAAATTCAATTTTGTAGCGGTGACTCAATCCAATATCGTATTTTTCAGCCTTTCTTGAAAGATTTGGATTTGTTTATGAACAACACTATTTATTTATATTCGTATTAAATATGTACGGGCGCAAACCATTAACTCACATCAATATTTTAAAGCAAAACGTGCAAAAAGTATTAAAAACCTAAAATAATTTAATTGGCGCCATCTGTGAATGCGTAGATTATAACGTACGTGGCGTTTAACCGTAATCATTAAAAATCCAATAAATCAACTTTCACAATACAAAGTACAGATGATAATTAAGGCAACAAAAATGAAATGATGTGGACTCAACAAGCAGAAGAGAAGGAATGAAAAAAATGATAATGTTTTTTGGAGTTTTCTTTTCGTCGAAAAATTCAATTTTGTATCGGTGACTCAATCCAATATCGTATTTTTCAGCCTTTCTTGAAAGATTTGGATTTGTTTATGAACAACACTATTTATTTATATTCGTATTAAATATGTACGGGCGCAAACCATTAACTCACATCATACTCCAGTCAAGATGTACATCCGTGCTTGCAAAAGGTCCAGTCATTCTGAATTTTTTATATGTTGTTAGGACCTAAACCAGTAATAAAAAAAAAAATTTGCAACTTCGAAAGTGCTGTGCGAGCGGCGGTGGACCCATAAAACCAGGAAATTTTCGGATTTTTTTCAGTTTTTGCTCAATATCTCAGTGAAGGAAGGGTCTGACCGGTATAATCAGTATACACACTTTTAAAGTAGACTAAATTTGCTACAATTTGAGACCAAAGCAAGCTATATACAGTTTCCAAGATACAGTTCTTCGAAAATAGGCCATTTTTTCCAAAAGGTGAAATTTTTTCAAAATGTTCACTTATTTTCTAAAATATTTTCTAAAACACGCATCCCTGGTCAAATATTATATGAAATAAAGTTGTAGTAAATTTAATTTGCTTTCTTTTACAACTAAATTGATATCCGTAGACCTAACGGTTCTCTCAAGAACGCCAGATAACCAAAAACAGTCATAAGTGGGTTTTGGGGGAAATGCAAATAAATTGTTCTCACGTCTTTTTATGGTTTTATTGTGCTGTGAAGTAAATCCATGAGACTAATCCATGAGACCATTTATTGTGTTGTGAAGTAAATCCATGATGCGATCCATGAAAACCTATGGTGGGTTGACCCAAGAAAGGGGAATCTCCGACAGTGTTCTAGCAAGGTGGACTGCAGGAATGGTGTTTATGTTGAACATTTGTGAAGAACTGGAAAGTTTTTGCAGCATCTCATGTCCTACTGGAGAGCAGCATGTAAACATGAGACCTTCTCGAATCATCCAAGATAATAGTGATGTGGAAAAACTAAAAAAACTGGTTTGCTCTCCACCCTCCATTTCCCAAAACTGATAGTTTGATTTCTATCAGTAGTGGCTTACTGGCAGGTCCTGAAATTAATTGCCACACAGCCCAGAGAGTTGGAACGGAGGGAGTGATGAAAATTGTTGGGCAAATGTATGACAAGGGAGTAATAAAACGGAAAAATAAAGTTACCACGCTGGCATCGATCACCTCAACCGTTAAACTGCTGGACAAAAATAGAAGAGTGGCTGTGGATCCGCTCACAATTTTCCAGCGAGTGGCTCGAATTGCAAAGCAATCTGAACAAGGATTTATAGGATGACTTCAAGTTTGAATTGGCCCTGTTCCCGATGTCTCTGGTCAATGAACAAGGGATGCGCAAGGGCACAAAATCTACTCTGTACTCTGCTTTCACTCCTCTTTCCAGCCACACGCCGATAGATTGGTGCCAGCACTCACGTCATTTTGGATGGTGGCTACCTCTTGCACAAGGTCGTGTGGCAGCGGAAGAGCACGGTTCGAGCACTTTTGGCGCGTTATACCACCTACGTCCAAAACCACTTTGGGAAGAACATCTCCATCGTTTTTGATGGCCACCCCGAAGATGTTACAAAAAAAACACTAAAACAGCGGAACGATTCCGGCGCTACGCAGCTCATTCCAGCTTATAACTCTTCTCTGTGACGCCTTTCAGAAGGAGTTTCTACTCCCAGAAGTGGCTGTTGCCGAAGAAGATGCGAATCGAGAGATCGTCATGATGGCGCTTTCAAAAAGAGCAGTAGCCGATCGGGTCGTCATAGTGTGAGAAGACGTCGACCTGCTCGTTCTTCTCTCAATGGTTTAGGCGCTGAAGAGACAAATGTCTATCTTCAGAAGAGCACGAAGGGTGAAGCTGGTTGCTGTCACTACTCTACGACCTCCTACAACCACCAGGGCTCCCGGCGATTACCAGGAATGGCACTATTCACCCACGTGTTTACCGGGTGCGATACCACCTCAGCACCGTTTGGCCAAGGAAAGGCCAAAATCACCACACTTCTGAGCAAGAAAGAACCACTTGCTGAGCAACTGGAGGCATTCCTTTAGCCAGACTCCACCCCACAAGCCGTGAGTGAAGCGGGCATCAAGTGCTTTGTGGCTCTATATGGGGGTGAGATCGCGAGAGATACTTTGGATTTCCTGAGGTATAAGACGATTGTCACTTCAACAAACATAAACCTCGCCTATTTGCCACCGACGGAAGATGCCGCAGGCCACCATGCAGCAAGGTGCTACCTCCAAGTGCAGAAGTGGCGGGGAGTCAACTTAAATCCCACTGAATGGGGGTAGAAGCTGTCTTCTCAAGGACTCACCCCCATCCTCACCACGATGGATCCCGCACCTCCTGCCCTTCTGCGAAAAATTTCATGTAAATGCAAGAAAGGATGCTCTGGGAGCTGCTCGTGCAGAAAGGCTGGGCTCCATTGCTCAGTCCTCTGTCAGTCATGCGGTGACAAATTGTGCATTAAAATCCCGGATGTGGAGCTGAAATGCTCGGACGATGAAGATGACCCAACTACAGACTGGGCGCCTCTCCCAGCGTCCATCACAGATATCAAGACACCTTCTTCGTGCGAGCCCAAGCCCGGGCCATCTAAGATAAAAAGAAAGACATGATTTGGCAACCAAGACACAATACCTACATGATTTATATTAGTTTAATTTTTTGTGTACATGTAATTTGTCCTTATAGTAGGTACCATCATGTTTGTACAAGCATTTTAGTATGTAGATATATAAAACAATGTTTGAAGATGACGTAATTCCCGATAGATTTATTATCTTTTCTTTTTTTCATCAAAAATTTGTTAACAAAAACAAAAAAAAATTGTAACTATTTGATAAATAAAACCATAAAAAGACGTGAGAACAGTGTATTTGCATTTCTCCCCAAAACTCACTTATGACGGTTTTTGATTATCTGGTGTTCTTGAGAGAACCGTTAGGTCTACAGATATCAATCTAGTCTTAAATGAAAGCAAATTAAATTTACTACAACTCTATTTCATATAATATTTGACGTAGGATGCGTGTTTTAGAAAATATTTTACAAAATAAGTGACCATTTTGAAAAAATTGTAGCAAATTTAGTCTACTTTAAAAGTGTGTATACTGATTATACCGGTCAGACCCTTCCTTCACTGAGATATTGAGGAAAAACTGAAAAAAATCCGAAAATTTCCTGGTTTTTTGGGTCCACCGCCGCTCGCACAGCACTTTCGAAGTTGCAAATTTTTTTTTTTAATACTGGTTTAGATCCTAACAACATATAAAAAATTCAGAATGACCGGACTTTTTGCAAGCACAACCCCCTTTTCATGTTTAACTTGACTGGACTATCAATATTTTAAAGCAAAACGTGCAAAAAGTATTAAAAACCTAAAATAATTTAATTGGCGCCATCTGTGAATGCGTAGATTATGACGTACGTGACGTTGAACCTTAATAATTATTTCTTCGAACTTTGCAAAATAACTTTGTGGTATCATTTTTCATATAATGAATAAAAAATCACTTTGTTTAAACCACTATTTTTAAAACAAATCAACATGTTTCGACAACAATGTTGTTCATATAATGAATAAAAAATCACTTTGTTTAAACCACTATTTTTAAAAATAGTGGTTTAAACAAAGTGATTTTTTATTCATTATATTAATAATTATTTTTTAAATGCACAAAATACAGAGGATAATTAAGACAACTAAAATTAAATGATGTGGACTCAACAAGCAAGAGAGAAGATATGAAAAAAAAGTTTTTTTAGCTGATATTTTATTAAAACGGCGCTCTACAAATTATCCAGTTACTATTATTACTTAATATGTAATAGCGAGCTCTGGCATTATGAAATTATTTCCCATACGATGATGAATACATCCGATTGCAATGAAACTTTGGTGAGGTGTTGTGTGCACGTCCGCGAAGGTTTCTATATACACTAGTGAGCTCTGTCGTTATTAAATTTGTATAAAAAAATGCAATAGGTGACGCGCGAGTTGTTTGGCAGGGAGTGACGAACGTGTGAATCCATCTCCCCACTGCGGTGCAAGGAGATGTTCCGAGAGAGTCCTGCTGGGGAGGCCAAAAGGTCTCCCTCAACCAGTCTCACCCGATCCGGTCTGCCACGAAGCTAAAGCGGGCAGATGCATCTACCACCAAGACCCGGATAAACCTCACCCCATGAACCCGGCACCTCTACTAAGTCACCAAGTAGCGGATGACCTATGGCAGAGGTATTGGTTATCCAATAAACGGTTTCTGGGGCATCGGTAGGTACCCACACCCGCCCCCCAAATTGTGTATTCGAAGGAATAGTATCTAATATTTTCATTATCATAGTCGTCAAAAAGCTTTAAAAATGTTGAAGTGAGAAAGCAGTAAATCCGTTAGGTTAATAATAGTAGATATTATAAATACATTGACCACAACGAAAGGTAGGGAATGTTTTTGAGAGCAGTGAGTGGTATCCTTTGGTAATGTGTGATTATTTGTATTTGTTTGTGCCACCCGCTGTACGCTGCATACGTTCACTTCTATTATTCCGAGTTGGCTTTGGGCAGTTTTTCATAATAAAAAGGTCGAATAGATACTGAGGGGAATTTCCTAAAATAAACAGAAACGCAATCAAACGGCTGCGGGCAGCTGCTCTCTACAAACAGTGCCCGACTTAAGCTTACTTGTTTACTCCTTTGTTAGTTGTTAATTATTATTATTACAATTAAAAAAAACTATCGCACCATTTGTTCTGTTTCAGACGAAGGAGTGTTTGTAGACAGTTTAAACTTTAAACGGTTGTTTTTCTTCTTGTATTCGTTTTCAAGAAACGCTCATCCAAATATTAAAACATCAAACATTCATGTTCAACGTACACTATTTAATGTTTAGACAATGTCCATATGCTATGCAAAAGCACCGCGCGCCGCTAACAAGCTCTTTTTACAATCAATGCGATTGATTTTATATTCTGCATGCAACGAAAAATGGCGGTGATTAGTGATTTGATGTCTGTTACATTTGAATTTCTGTGTAATTCTACTTCTCAAGTAGGTTCCTCTTTGCTGAGGATTGTGATTTCCATGGTTGGCAAGGCTCCTCCACTCCTAGCTGTCCTGCGCTGCGTGGAGAGCCAACGAGTATCAGACGTCGGTGATACTTGTTGACTCCAGCGCATTGCTGACCTTCCTCTGCATCTTCTGCTTTTCACTTTGCCATTGACTGTGAGTTTCTACAATTTAATATCAGTTCAACACTTTGCCAGAGACTACGAGATACCACACAAGCAATTGATTCACTTGAACATCTCAAAGTAGGTCAAAAATTGAAAATATTATTTTAGTAAAAATATTGTTATTAAAAAAACATGGGTTAATAAAAAAATTATAAATATTAAAATATTGCCCGCCAGCGTGGTCTAGCGGTAAGACTAGCAATCCGAAAGTCGCGGGATCGAATCCCGGTGTGGGCAAATTAATTTTATTTGAATAATTTGTCACAATTTATTCATTTAAAATAATATATAGCATATTTGCGACACGTTCCAGAGTGGAAGATACTATCAGTATCGCCCTGGTGTAAGACCACCAATCAGAATTGAAACGTTGCTTGAAATGGCGTTAGCCATGTTTTGTGACCAGATCTAAATATCCAGGTTCTTCCCCACCTTCCTCCTCCACATTTCCTTCCCCTCCCCGCTACCTTTAGCCTCACAACATACCCCAATTGGGGATGCCATAGTCTCACTGGCTCCAGACGGGAGCAACTGAGATTCTTGTGAGGTATTACTATATAAAAAAGACACGATGAAGCAAACTGAAAATAGTTACATATTATGACCTAGAAAATTCTAACAGAAAAATTGTATAAATTTCATAACACCACATCTCATCGTTCAAGAGTTTTTGATCGAAGCCCCATCAAAACCATGTTTTCACAATTCCCTCAATTTTTTTTGGGGGAATTGTTTCAAAAAAACAAAAAAGAAATTTCATCACTTATTCGAATGAGAATTGGACATTGTTCCGTTCCTTCTCACCTTTTTAAATTTCACGTCCGGATTGTACATTCTATGGTCTAGATTTTGGAACTTTAGATCACATATTTTTTCGTAACCTTCTTTTAATCCCTCTTTATATAAATATCACCTCTTCTATCAAGCGTTTTCTAAAATTGTCTCCCCTCCATTAACATCTCATCTCTCCTAAGACTGAACTTGACTCCAATCTTCCATATAATTCTGAAATTTGCAAATTTAAATAAAATTAATATATACATTCACCTTTCCTTTCTCTGTACTTTTAAATCATGATTTCACCTTGAAGGTTGAAAGCCAGAAATAATTTAAAAAAAACCACCAACTGTACACCAATTATTATGACGTAGGTATCAATAATAATAATAATATTAATAAAATTTTTGTGTGACAGTGATTTATTGTATTTTTTTTTAAATTCTGAGGACCCCGTAATGCCTCATTAGGGAACCGAAAACAGATGCGCGACTTGTCTCGAGTTTCGATTCTCGTATCGGGTCACCTTGTCTCCGTGATTCTGGCAGCTGGCTGGAGCACGAGCGGTCCAATCTTCAGAACTAGCGATGGGAGGCACAGCTGGTCTCGGGTTCTCTATCCAGTGCTCTGTGTCTCGTGTAGTGGTTCGTGGCCTTAGGGTCGGTTGTTTCACAGAATTTGAACAATTCATAAAATTTTGAAGTTAATTTTCAAGTTTTGGGGAGCTCAATTCAAGATCTTTATTATTTTATCGTAGGCCAGTTGCTTCACATAACTGAAATAATAACAGAACTTGAATAGAAGTTTCATAGAACTTGAAAATTAACTTCTAAATTTGATGAATTGTTCACATTTTTTTAAACAAACCGTCCTTAATGGGGCCGACAGACTTAGCTATAAAAGCGCCGGCGTTATTTAGCTAGGCCTACTTATTCATTAGAAATGTATGGCGAGCTACATATATGCTGAAATAGGCCAAACTAAATAACGCTGGCGCTTTTCCAATTGTTTCGCAGAAATTCACATGTGACAAATTCATCAAATGGCCATTCGGCGCTATTTTGTTTTTTGACAGTTGAACGTTCTCGTTAAATTCTGATTCCAAGTCCGTTTCAGATAATATGCAGAAATAGGCCAAACTAAATAATGCTGGCGCTTTTATAGCTAGGTCTTTTGAACCCTTAAGCCCAATTGTTTCGCAGCAATTCACATGTGACAAAGTCATCAATTGGCCATTCGGCGCTATTTTGTTTTTTTGAGAGTTGACAGTAGTTCTCGATATATGCCGATTTCAAGTCCGTTACAGCTCACAAATTGAGATCAGCAGAACAACTATAATGTTGTTAGGCTTGTCAGATTATTATTATTTGATAAAACACTGAACGCACCTACAATCGGAGTTAAACAGGGACCTTTCAAATGTCCATTGGATGACAATGTTACATTTGAATTGTTGCGAAACAACTGGGCCTTAGTCTTTTAGCTCATAGCCTGTGTTGTGTCCTTGCCGCTTCTAGACTTGTGGGTATTCCGCTGAATGGCCAGTGTTGTTGGCTGACCAACGACCATCTTGAGCCGCGAGAGTTACAAGAACATTCGCTAATTCGAAACATGTTCACGTAAGCCGTCTTATTAGATTCTTACGCGCCAGTTTAGTATTTTTGCCATACCATATTATTACTCGCTACACCGACTTTACCCGCCACGTAATAAATATTTACACCGCGATTATAAGTAAGGGGGTTGGACTTTATGACGTAGATCCTTCGACCAAGCATACCCCGTAGATCTTACTATATTACGTCTCCGAGGAATCCTACTAATATTATAAATGTGAAAGTTTGTATGGATGAATGTATGTTTGTTACTTTTTCACGCAAAAAATGCTGAATAGACTTTAAAAATTCTTTCCCTAATAGAAAGCTACATTATTAGCGAGTAATGTAGGCTGTATATATTGGTAAGTTCTGGCGTTATGAATAATCTCTGTCGTTATGAAATTATTTATTTATTACACGTTTATTATCCAGACGAAAAGCAAAACAAATCGTTGCTTGGAAACTATAAGTAATTATTTGACGTGCACTGTCATTTTGTTATTTGTTTAGGTTACTACAGAGATCTATTTGATAGTTAAAATTAAAATATGTATAAAATACTAAATACTACTACTAAAATGCGAAAATGCGTGTCTCGATGCGAAAATCATCACTCTTGGCTCTACAACCCCTTGTGGGTCTTGGCCTCCTCAAGCGACTTCCTCCACGCCTCTCGGTTTTATGCCAGCTCTCTCCAGTTTAGAAGCTCCAAGGTAGATATATCTTTGAGGACGTTGTCGCTCCATCTTAATCTTGGCCTTCACAGGCTCCTTCACCCTACCGGTCTTGAGTTCAGCAGTGACTTTGGTGCTTGATGCTCGGTCATTCTCTCCACATGACCCAGTCACAGGTAGTATCCCAGTTTCATAAAATTTGTTACGTTTAGCTCCTTAAACAGAGTATATAGCTCATTGTTGTAACGTCTGCGCCAAAATCCATTTTCTAGAACCGGTCCGAAGATGCACCTCAAAATTTTCTTTTCAAAAACGTCCAGTGCTCGCTCATTCCCCTTTATTAGTTACTACCCACGTCTCAGCTGCGTACGCGAGTATTGGTCTAATAAGTGTTTTGTACACTAATATCTTCGTGTTTCCGGACAGCAGTCTGGATTTTATTTGGTTTTGTGGGCGGAAATAACAGCGATTTGCATTCACTGCGTGCTTCTGGATCTCCTCTGTAGTGTTAATGTCATTTGTTATCAGGGAGCCTAGCTATGTGAATCTTGGTACCGTTTCAAAATTTTGGCTTCCACATGAGAGAGTTAAGGTTTGTTGGGTGCATCCTACAACCATGTATTTGGTCACAAAGTGTTTATTGTACATATTATACATGGTATCCGGAAACTCGTATAAACTAGTTCAAGTGGGAAACTGGTGAATAAGTTATTTGGAGTCGATTTTCAGGTATAACGTTTTTGATTTGAGCTTTCGTTGTCGAGTAATTCTAGTCCGGGGTTGCAGTAATTTAGGTCACATTACAAAAAAAATAGTGTCCGACCGAAACAGGAGTTTCTACCGAAACCGAAACCGAATCTTCGGCCGAAACTGAAACTTTTTAGACATGTTAAAAATTTATTTTTTACTGACACTATGGCTTATTTTTTACACTTGTTACACACAGTTAACACGTGTTAAATAAAATAAAAAACCAATAATTGAAGTATGCGAAAAAATAATATTTTGTTTTATATTACTGCTAAAAACAAACAAAAATTATAAAAATTAACAAAACATATTAAGTACTTATTGGTAATATTTTTTTCAAGAATCAACACTTACATTATAAAGAAAGACCTCATTAATTGAGTATTTTAATTTTAATTGCGTTTTCAATCATAACTTTCTTATTACTCGTGTTAAATGAAATAAAATAAAAAAAAAACAATAATTGAAGTATGCGAAAAATAATAATTCATATTTTTGATATTACTGCTATAAAAACAATAAAAAATTATATAAATTAACACATTCACTCACAACACAATCACGCCGGACCGGCCGGCGAACTCAACTGATGATGGCGGGTGACACACGAACCACGAACTCACCCGAAATCAGCCGAACGACGCGCGATAATTCACGAACGCACAGTTTCGGTTCGGCCGAAGGGTCGGCAGATTTGTGACTTTTGTGATTTCGGCAGTCTGCCGAAAACGAAACTGATGCCGAAATTAGATTATTTTTCCGAAACTTGCCGAAACGGAAACCGAACCTTCGGCCGGTCACTACAAAAAATCTGTCTCGAGGGGGACAATATCAGCTGTTAAATATCTAAAAGGAGAATATATGACGCAAATTTGAATGGAAGAAGAAATGCCTGGAAGGGACGCCCGAGGAAGAAATGGCACGACCAAGTGAATCAGATACTTGAGTCGGGCCGTGTGAAGAGTCGGAATAATAGAGGAGCATGTATGAGACGATGTATGAATGTGAACGAGGCAAGGAGTGTGTGCCAAGATCGAGTTGTTTGGCAGTCCGTCCTATCTGCCTACCCCTGCGGGGAAACGGCGTGATGGTTAGTTAGTTAGTTAAATATCTTTTATAATGCGTTAAGACATAGACATGATCTCAAAAGATTTTTTAACCCTTTCATTACCGAAAAAATTGGATTTTTTTTTTAATTCTCACATCAGATGTTTGTTTGGGTTTTCCTTTGTGATGTAAATTCACCAGTTTATCGCATAAAAAAAGTGTTTTGCGAAAAGATGCAGTCCGTTCAAGTCGAGAGTTGCGAACGCCATTGCTTTAAAATGGGCATGTCCGGGACGGTTTTCCGCTAGGGCATTTATTTAATTTTTTTATTTAATAGTTTATTACATTTTCAGATTGTTCCACCAGATACTAAACGCACTCTCAAAATTTCCCACGGGCATCGGTTGGTTGGATCGGAACGGTTGTATATCCAAACATAAAGACAGTCGACCGTTATATTATTAACACAAAATTTTCGATTCTTATGATTTATTCAATCCTCGGAAATTCAAATTTGTGGAAATACATTAAATACACATTTATCTGGGTTTTAAACTCAACATTTCCAGAATATTTCCGATTAAACATTATTCACTGCAAAACAATAAATTATTAGAAATTCCAATAGGTATCGGTTATTTCCGTAAATTAGGCTGTTGAATTCTAATGGAAGTTTACTTGTTAAGTTAATCATACTTTAATAAAAGCGAACAATTATTGATTAAACATTCAGTAAAAATATAGCGTTGACTTTGTACAAGGTGACGCAAAAGTTGTCTTCCGTTATTCTTCGGCTGTAATTTTTTTTTATGAATGAAAAATTTCAGTTTTGCTTTTGGATTGTGTTTATTTGATGTCTTAATTTTTTCTCTTTAGGTCGAGAAAATGATATCGGCCAAGTGGCCGCCGCCAATTGATGACCACACGGCCCCGTTTTATGGCATTTTCCATCACTTTTTCCAGAACTTTCGGCGATAGGTTCTCGCATTCTTGACGGATATTCTCTTTGAGGGCTTCAAGAATCTGAAACTTATTGACATAGACTCGTGACTTCAAGAAACCCCACAAAAAGAAGTCTGGAACAGTTAAATCGGGCGATCTTGCCGGCCAGTGTAAATCTCCAAAACGAGGGACTAGGCGACCCGAAAATGCGTTTTTTTCATAATTTTTCCGCGTTCTTGAGGAGTATAGCGATTCATGTCATGTTGACGTGTATTTTATATCTGTTTACTTCAAAAAATGTCAAACCAGAACTGACATTTGCCGCCATTTGCAAACATTGTGGCATCTTCCGATGGGGTGATGACTTTTGCGTCACCTCGTATTATTCACAACCAGTCCTTTATTATTTTTTAATTGAATCACGTTCCTGTTATTAAAATTTTTAATTTCCTGACATGTGATTTTTTTATAGATATTTGATCTCTCATCATTGCCTCTAGCTGATATATAAAATGGTGGATAAAAATAAACTATACGAATTACAGGCAGGTAAAGAGAAGATATCGAGTTTTTAGAAAAAATCTGTGATAATTCAAACTTCAAGCAAATGCAAATATCGGCAGCAGAGGCGTGAATCAAAATGACTTGTACATGTTGCAAGATAAAGGGGTTTAAAAGAACCAGTTAGAAAAGCCAGCTGATCATTGGTTGTGGTTCTGCAAAAACAGGAATATCACAGAGAGTAAATTAATAGTTCGAGGAACCAAAAATATTTTGCCTAATAATGCAGATTATCATTCCGACATGTATGCCAAAGTTTTCAAAAATTGGTTTAAATATCAGTTTGTGATATTCTTCAAAGAATCGTCCGTAATTGTAATACACAATTATTTAATTACTTAATTTTTTTCCATATACATGCACATCTCTAACTGTTAAACTGTAATGTTATTTATATGTCGTCATATTAATATTTGTCATATAACATACATTTATCTAAATGTGTTCCTTGAAAAAAGGTAAGTTTTTTTAATTATAAATAAAACAAATCAAAGTGTGCAATTCATACGCAGTAGAAGTGAAACTAGAAAGTCGCGAGAAGTCGCCTTCTTTTCTTTTGCCTGTTTATTTTAAAGTGATTTGAAGATTAAATATAGATTTTACAAAAATAAAAAGAAGGTTTTAGAATTTCACGGCCAAAAGTATTTTCGTTAGATATTTGTTTTTGGGGTGTTATGCCGTGTTGAGCTACCTCCTTCTTTAGCCAACGTTTCGGACAGCGTTGCAGTGTCCAACATCAGGTAGATCCGACACATTTGCCGGATCGTAGGTTTCGAACCTCCGTTCGCTGGTTGTCTCTCTGGGCGCTGAGAGTAGGGCGCTTCATACCGCGGCGCTATTGGATGCCCGTGCGTAGTCGTGAATTTACCGCTTTATATTAGAACCGAGGCCCGTCAAATAATAATAATAATAATAATTTTTATTTTAAGTAATTTGTAATTGTAATTTGTACATTGAAGTTTACATATTTCTAATTGATTAAAATATTTCATATTCACTATATTTTTTCAAGTTTTATGTAGCTCCTACAATACATCTTGAACTTTCCAATTGGTGTGGACTTTAAAGTTTCTGGTAGTGTGTTATACAACTTCATTCCCTTGTACAGTAGACTGTTCTGCGTATTCGCTTTGTCCTTTTTTTGTAGCCTAATTTCCTTGCACGTCCTTGTGTTATATCTGTGAATGTCTTTATGGTATACAATTTTATTTGAGAAGTATTTTGGTAACGTGTTGTTCAATATTTTGTGGATAAATACCATCGTGTTCAAGGTCATCATCTGTTTCACGGTCAACCAATTTAGTTCCTTTAACATTTTAATTATTTTTGAAAATCTGTTTCGTCGGAGAGTTATTCTCATAGCCCTGTTTTGGAGAATTTGTAACTTATTTTGTTCTCTTTCGTTACATAGGAAAAGTATACTTGAGCAGTAGTTGAAGTGTGTAGCAATAATTGAATTGTATATTGTGATTGCAGTTTTTCTAGAAATTTTTGGCCGAATTCTTCCAAAAAAAGATATCTTTTTGCCAATTTTCTTTTGGGTGTATTCAGCATGTCTATTGAAGTTTAGTTTGGAATCTAATATAACTCCTAAGTATTTCATTTCAGTAACATTTTCAATAATTTCACCATCAATTTTAATTTTGCTTTCACTGGATGTCTTCTTGTATCCGATCACCATAC
The DNA here is from genome assembly GCA_917880885.1 of Limnephilus marmoratus. Taxonomy (NCBI): domain Eukaryota; kingdom Metazoa; phylum Arthropoda; class Insecta; order Trichoptera; family Limnephilidae; genus Limnephilus; species Limnephilus marmoratus. Next base: position 53,541,540 of record OU862909.1, on the reverse strand, counting down.
ATTTTGTTTTTTTTTGTATTTAATTTAAGCTTATTTATTTTTAGCCATCTTGATACATCATTTAGTTCATTATTTAAAATGTGTATTAGTTCTTCATAGTTATCTCCAATTAAGTATATTAGTGTATCATCGGCAAAAAGTCGTACTTTGCATTTTGAAAATATTTTCACCATGTCATTAATATAGAGTATGAACAATAGAGGTCCAAGGACCGATCCCTGTGGTACTCCGAACTTATTTTCCATTGGTTTTGAAAATTGATTATTTATTTTTGTTACCTGCTTTCTGTCTCTCAAATACTCTTGTATTAATTTAATGGCTATAGATGAGAAACCAATTTCTTTAAGCTTTCTTATTAGTATGTCTCGGTCTATAGTTTCGAATGCCCTTTGAAAATCCAAAAATATTGCTAAGATAAATTTATTATTATTCATTCCTTCCTTCCATTCTTCGACAATTACGTTTAATGCTGTTTCACATGAGTTATTAGATCTGAACCCTGATTGCTCTTGGTATAAAATATGGTGTTTATCTAGATATTGCAAAATTTGTTCTTTTATTATAACTTCAAGAATCTGCTATATTTTGGTAAGGTGTTGATTGGTCGAAATTCTTCACATTTTCTGGTATTTTTTACCTTTGGAACCGGTATAATGGTAGATATTTTCCATGACTGTGGAAATTTTCCTTCCTCAATCGTCTCATTGATAATATTTAATAGAGTAGATCCAATTACTGGAAAAGCATCTCTTATTTTACTAATAGTTAATCCATCTGAACTATTCTTTGATTTTATTTTGTTTAAAATGTTAAATAAATATTCTGCATTTATTTTTCTGAAGACCAATGATTCTTTGTTTGGGTCGATATTATCATTTGTGGGGTTAACAGCAATGTTGGGTATTAATTTGTTAATTTGAATGATACTTTCAATAAAATATTTATTAAAGTTATTAGCCATGTTTTCTTCGTTTATCTCTTTTGGAAAGTTTACAATTTTTATGTCGTCTTTGTTTTCGCCATGTACTAATTCTTTTATGCTTTTCCAAATTTTTTTGGGATCCCCTTCTTCTGAGTTTATTTTATTTTTTATGTACTCATTATGCGTTATTTTTATGTCTTTGGAGTATTTGTTTCTCGCTTTTATGTAGTTATCCCAATCCGTAATACTATTAGTAAGGCATGCTCTTTTGTAAAATGCATCTCTATCGTGCTGCATCGTACGTAGTTCGCTTGTGTACCATTTTTAATAATAATAATAAATTTTTAATTTTTAATAATAATAATAAATAATAAATTTTTGTGACGCATTTCCGTTTTATCCGAATTTCAAATCGTTAACCGAGCTAAAGAAGTTTCACTTCAATAATTTGCCATTCAAAACTAATGTCACTTTTGTTATTTTAAATATCTTACAAAATTGGTAACTTCTACAATAATGAACACACATAATAAGATAAAACCTGTTAAAGGATCTCCTGAACACCTGGTATTAAATTGTTTATTTTAATGATACGTATTTGAATTTAGTCCTGAAATTAAAATTTGGGAGCTTGTGAATTCAGCCCTTAAGATAATAATAATTTCGTTAAATTAACTGAGTTTTTAGTCGAGTTGTGGTCAGGTATCGGTTTTCTTATGCCTCGATTACATTAGGCGAGTTTACAAGCTACTAGCCGGCAAGTTGTCATGATGACACACAAAACTGTCTACTCGCTCAGTAGCGACAGCAGCAGCTAAATAAAAATAACGACTCCCGCACGAACCAATTGGGTCGACATTTTGAAAAGCTTGAGCTCGCAGGTAGCGCCACACGCTAGCCAGTAGCTGGAATAACGCCTCCCGCGCGAACCAATTCTGTCAGTTGCGAAATCAGCTGTTGGTAGGCCCCCATATTGACCTCGTAGCGAGTAAAATTGACTGCCTTTCAACTTTTTTCGTAGTTTTTCCACAATCTGCTAGTTAATAGTAATACGATTAAACTGAGCGAGATCACGAACAGATAGTAGCTTGTAAACTCGCTCAATGTAATCGAGGTTTTAGACCGCTCAGATAGTTTCTGTTCGACTATAGATACGTTATGCCCTTGTTGTGGCGGAAAGGTACATACGTTGTTTTGTCTGTGGTCATCAGTGGCCAAAATATAATACTAGTTACATAATCAGGCTACGTCCGTATACACAAGGTTTCCGGAAATTCGTAGTACAAGCGGGAAACTGGTCAGTGAACATTCAAGATCTCAATCCCCAATGTATAATAATTGTTTTATCGGCTTTATCGCACGTAAAAAATTCTTCAACCAACCAAAAATGCTTTTCCCATTCGTAAGCATTTAGATTGGATTTTTTTTTAAAGAAAGGAAGACGTTAAGGAACTGGCTTCCTGAATGTCTGTTTTGGGCATAAAAGGGTTTCCGAAAACCTTCCGAAATCGGGGAATTTAAATTTACCAGGAACAATCAACAAGGACCTTCCAACGATGAAAACAATAAATAGACAAGTATTATATAACTGAAGTATTATGTAAGTGACAGCTTCGGAGAAAACCTGTTATGAATCGGGTAACAATATAATTATAATATCATGATGTATTCCACAAGATTCTATTCGAAGAATATCGCTTGAGTGTGAATTTCAGAATAAAGACGAAAATAACACTTTTCCTGATTTAACTGAAACAAATTATTAAATGAAAATTGGCGTTGGCGTTTTTATGAATTTTCATCGTGTTTCGCAAAATTGCTTATTGATAAAATTGTTTGGGATTTATTGAGAGAAAAGGAAAAAGGAAAGAGAATGAAGATTTTTTTTAGTAAGTACAAAAAGTTTTAATTTGGAAAATTTAATCTTGGAAAATTTAATTTAACAGTAGGATGTAGTTTAGTGTAGGCAGGGCTGGGCAGGATTTGAATTACTTTTAATTGAAATAAGTATTTGAAATACAAACACGTAATTTGTATTTATATTTCAATTATTTCCTAAAAATGTATTTTGTGATTTGTATTTCAATTATCCGATGCTGAGGTATTTTATAATTTGTATTTCAAACACGTATGGCTTCAAAATACATTTTCAAATACATTTAGCGATCTTAAGGCGCCGCATCCGCGCTCAAAAAGAAGAAGATGGAGAGATATGAAATTACGAATGTTAGAGAAAGCGCTAATATTTAAAGTGATAAAATCAATGCGAAAATTGCGAAAATTTTTAATAAAACACGGCTCATTTAAAATAGAGCAAAAATCTTGTGGAAGGTACGCTAACTATCATTTAAAGAAGTGAATTTTTCACAACTATAACTTGTAAAATAACTGAAACAAACGTGTTTATAATAATTTTTGGAGCATACTTTGCGATTTTTTTCTATCGAGGGAATTTTATATAATTTACGTTTTGGCGTGGAACACGTCTAGATATTATCTTAAAAAATAACATATATTTTTTTAAGAGCTTAAAAACTTCAAATGTTTAAAGGAGATATGTAAGGAATCGGTAGAAATTCGGGTAGCGGCGCCTTAATAATGATAATGAAAAATAAACACACATAGATAATACATGTACAAAAAACGCTAGAATCCAGAGCAATATATATGTTAATATTTAGATTTGGCAACACTGTATGTCAAACGTATACGTTGTCCTGTGATATAATAGAACTGTTATTATCATATTTTACTTGTCATTGCTTCATATATATTATACTTGTCATTGCTTTGTATTGTACATTTTTGTTGTATTACGAGTAGATCAAGCACTATAAGAATAAACTGACTGAATACTAGATTATTTTTAAGTTAATTACATTACAATGAAGTGAAATAATACAAAACTGCGCTATACAAATGTCATGATATAATAATAATTATTATCTAACACCTGGGTCATATACCACAAAACTTTACAAGTTGAGCGGAGATGAGATGTATCTTCTGAGCAATATGATTGGTCAATTTGTGCATGTGTCTGTTTCACTCTGCTCAGCTTTGCTTCTATGGAAACGCACCCTTGGATAAGGGCACTTACAACAATTTATTGCAACCAAAGGTTCTACCATAACCAAATGCATTTTGTATTTTGTAATTTGTATTTTGTATTTGAAATAAAAAAGAATGATTAAAATACTGTGTTTTGTATTTTGTATTTCAAATACACGACCCGAAAATATTTTGTATTTCGTATTTTAAATAATGCGATAAAGTATTTTGTAATTTGTATTTTAATTACAGCAAAGCGTGTATTTTGCCCAGCTCTGAGTGTAGGTAGATTTTATTTACTTACCCTCTTCATGAAACGTTTTATTTTGACACTTGTTATTTGCATTTTTCTTTATTTTAACAATAACCCTGTTTCATAACGCTGATGGATTTCATACGTATTTGTGTTCCAATTGACCATACAGGATCGGAGGAATCCAGATTTTGGAATTCCGCACATTAAGGGTGCCTACCTATACGGTGGAAAGGTGTCAAGTACCGCATATCGCCAGTCCGTTGCTAACCACCATCGTATCGTGACATTTCGCTCTACGTCGAAATGTTATTTATCCTATCGTTACATAAAGTGTAAATCATATCGTATGCTTTGTGTGAACTTCTTATGTAAATCGACTCGTGACTCAAACTTTATCGTAGTTCTAATAATCGAATAGAACAATCTTATCGAGCGCTTATGGACACATCTGTGACTGTCACCAAATGGAAACCAAGCCAGAAGACACAACAGCAGTGAGTACCTCTTAATTGTGAATTACCTTTCTTGTTTGGTGGTCGGGCATAATTTCACATCTAAATCCATAAGCGTCTTAGCAAAGAGTAGCCGCAAGGTTATTTCTAAACCCCCGTGCATAGTCATGATTCAAACCCCACACAGAAGTGTGGGGTTATTGTTACCCCTGTGTCATCTTTGGGAATGCTGTGTGGATGATCGATTTAAGAAAAGGAAGGAGAGGGAATCTGGTAAAGAAAAAGGTATGAGTGGTAGGTAGTCAATGTATCCAGGAGTAATGGATGTATGAATCCATCCCTCCTACTGCGACGGAAGACGAAAGGTCGAGAGAGACCAGCTGGAGGGGATAAACCGGGTTCTCTCGATCTGGCCTGCTATGCAGCTAGCGGGCAAGATATGAACACACCTCGCGATGAACCCCGAGGGTGACCCGACAACTCAGAATCAACTTAACTCAACCTCCTTTGAAATGATGAATAAATTATATAAAAAATGGTTAAGTAGGTTACGTTAGGTTATGGGCTTTTTTCATAGCTTTTAATCACTTTTCAAAGAGATGTTGAGGAGTTGAGATGATCCTGAATTGTCATAGAACCGAACCCGAGCACCCCGCTAAGTCGCCAAACGTAGCGAACCACTTGGGGTGACCTATGACAGTTACTCAATAATTGTTCATGATTTGACGGACATTATTTGTAAGGAACTCCTGCAGCAAGTTTTATGAGATTCATCAAACTTATAAACCGTCATACAATATCTATCAGCACCTTCTCAATACCCGTACACCGTACAATAGACCCATAGCTGAAAACCAAGTGCTTCAACTATTTGGAATAGGCATGATTTTAGATTTTCATGCCCTAAAGTAATATTGTGATTTATTTTTGGGGTATTACGCCGTGATGCGCCACTTCCTTCTTAAGCCAACATTGGACAGCGTTACAGTGTGAGAAGAAAAATTGTGTAAAGATTCGTTTTGTAATTCTCGCCAATACTTTGTCGGTATCTTCTTGTAAAGCCAAGAACAATGACCATCTGTGTCAGCCAACTAAATTAATGTATCAAAATTTCATCTCGATTACCATATGCGCATGCGCAGACCGGTCATCTCGATTTGTATACCCCTTACTTCTACGTTATTCGCCGGTCGCTTGAATAAAATTATTTAAAATGCACGCAATCAATCACAAACGAATCTAAACATACCGACTATTTAACTGAAACAAAAGTAGCAGTCATAAATTGCAGTTAAATTTGTTGTGAGCAAATAGCTTTCATAGAATTTGGGAGATATTAGATACTGCATAAAAATGAACACCGAGTTCAAAACTGAAAAACACAATTTCACCTCATTTGCTCGCTTGTTCTTAGATATGAGGTGTCAAAGTTTGAAAGAAGACGATATCTCATAATCTACAGGTGTTCCAAGCGAAATTTTATATTTGTTTTGCTTTCTGTGTGAACGCAACTTTTCCGAAAGGCGCGGGGGGTATGTCAATCAGTAGTCTGACTCTTAGGAATTTAGTCTCTATAGTGAATTTAGTCTGAATTTAGTGCGTGCGTGAGTTTTACAAAAATGGTGATTCTGCGACTGCAGCGCGTAGAAGATTCTGCAATATTTGAAGTTTTCGTCAATTCAATGATGCACCAAGCATTCATCTCATTCGAAAATGGGTCAAAAAGTTTGAAGAGATTGGTACAACCACCAAGGTCATCGAGAACGGTAGAAAACGTAGAGAGTGTTTATTAGTCTTTTCGTGACGACTCAAACTTTTCGATTCTAAAGCACGCAAGTGCTTTAAATGTGCATAGATCATCGTTACACAGCATTTTGCACATAGACCTAATGCTGCACCCCTACAAACTTACTGACTATAACCAACGAACATGGTTCCAGCAAGACGGAGCAACATCACATATGTCCAATACGTCTCTTGTCCAATGAGTTCGTGAAATTTTCCCTGTCAAATTAATCTCCAGGAGAGATGACATAAATTGGCCTCCTCGTGGTCCTGACTTAACCCCTATGGACTTTTTCCTGTGGGGTTATCTCAAATCTAAAGTATACGCCGAAAATCCGACTTCCCTGATGCAATTAAAAGAAAATATCCATCACGAAATGGCAGCCATCACGAAGCTTACCTGCCAAGCTGTCATAAGAAATTTTACTCTTCGATTAAATGAATGCCGCGAACGCGGGGGTTTACATTTGGACGATATTATCTTTAGAAATGAATTCCCAAATTGTGTATTTTAGTATTTAATAAACAAGTTTTCGACGGAACCCTTACTTTTTTTAAAACTCGATCCACTAAATATAAACTTTCTTTTGGGACACCCTGTACATACCATTTTGAGGTTGTTTGAGGTTTTGGTTTGCTCATTTTGAGGTTGAATCTTGTGTAAAGTACCTACTTTAATTAAACATATTTTAATAAGTCAGGTACGCCTCATGCTTCGTACATATGTCTGGTAATGTTATAATATTATCGTGAAAACAAGCTTATTGGTCCGAGTGGTTAAAAGAAAATATTTAAATATTACCATTTCAGAACATACCTAAATATGAAAATAGAACTATATCTAACCAGCTGAGGCACAATAATTCACTGCATAATAATAACAATTACATAATTTGATTTTTTTTTAATATTTACATTGAGGGATCAGTCGGATTTATAGGTCCAATTAGGAATTCCACCGAGCCGAACCCTCTGATATGAAAATATCTGGAGTCGGTGAATTATTTCCCCATTTGGTCTCTGGTAGGTTGACATATGGTTCTTGTATTATTTTGTATTTATTATACTTATATAATGCAATTGCATAGGGGTCGTCCATTAATCACGTGATGTTTTTAGCATCTTTTAAACCCCCCCCCTCCTGGTGATATGTGGTGAGGTTTTAGACTAACCTAATCACGTGTATTTTTTTAGTACAAAGTATTTTAAAATTTTCAGAATATTATTACGAAAAATAAATTCACGTGATATCTCATTCTACCCCCCCCCCCCCCCCCTTCGTGATATTTCGTGATTTTTTTCCGAACTCCCCCCCCCCCCTTTCGAGCCTCACGTGATTAATGGACGACCCATAGCGTGAATTGACTAGATGATCATTTCTGGAAAAGTGTGTGAAAGGGTTTAGTTTTTCCTGTGGAGAAAATATAACCCGGACATAAAATCTGAAGTAGAGCGCCGTTTTCGTGAAAAATCACCTGGTTCTAATGGTTCTATGACAACTCAGAATCAACTCAATTCAACACCTCTTTGAAAAGTCATTAAATCTATGAAAAAAAAGAAAAATAGCCCATAACCTAACATAACCGATTAAACCTTTTTTTAAATTTTATTTTTTCATAACTTTTAATGATTTTCAAAAGAGTTGATTCTGAGTTGTCCGGTCACCGATTCTAATTACATTTCCCTAAAGGGTAACTCCAGTAAAGGGCCACGTCCTATTTAAGTATTTTCAATAAAAATATGATAAACTAAATTACTTTACACAAGATTGAACCTTAAAATCAAAAATTGTTAAGTATAATATTACGAAAATTCTTCTTTGCAAACTTTGAAATCTCAGAACATGGTAACGCGAAGTTGGAACCCTTTCCAATCAAAGTGTCGAACTATACGATCAACTGTCAGATACAAAATAGAGAGTGTAAGTGATGTTAGAACCTTGTAAAATAAATGGAGCTTGATTTTAGAATTTCTTCATATCAGAAGTATCTACGGAAAGACGAAAATACTAGTACAACACATATGTTTCTGAAAATTATTGTGGTCATAGAAATGATCAAAAGACATTTTATTAAAAGGTAATTTTTGAAAAAAAAATGTGAGCCTTGTCGAACTGAAGTGACGAAATGTCACCGAACCTCAAAACGACATGTTCATTTTTTACTCAAGACACTTTTGTATAGGTACAGGGTGTAACCAGTGGCGGCCGCTGCACTGAAAATGTGGTGGTTCACTGATAATCCATACCTATGAGATAACGATTACTAAGCAACGTAATAAAAAGTTATTAAGTAAAAATAATTCCACTAATCTTATTTGGAGTGAAGGTCTATTCTAAGCTGTTTTCGAAGGGCGAAAACTACTTATCGCTTTTTAATTAACATTTTTTTTGTACAATCTTTTTTCAGAACTATGAAAATATAAACACAACACAATTTTTTCGAAAATAAATCTTAAATTTCAATCCAAAAAACTCTTTTTATTTACAATGTTTAATTTATTTTATTTTTTATTTCATTATATACAGTACACAAACAGCATTTATAAACAATGTATAAACAGTACGAGGGCAAAATTGTCAACGTCACCTACAAAAAAATTTAATTCCTTAATGATTTGCGTTTTATAATTTAAAACAAAAATTAATAAAAAAGTAAATGTATGTAAAATTTGGGTATATGCTATACCTTTTGATTAAAAAAAGAATTATTCAGTTTGGTTAAGTATTTTTGCGTAAAATTCAAATTTAAGTTCGTATGATAAAGGCCGCCCGTGTGGCACACGAGAATAGCTTAATTTTTCATACATATGGACGGCGTTGCGCGCCAGCGGTATTTGGGATATTCGATACAAAAACATAATTCATTCCGTTTGCCATCGGTTTGCGCACGGGGACAGGGCAACTTCGCGCGGAACTTTGAGAATTCGCTCTCCCTGATTCATATTATATTATATTGGTAGGCGACATTTAAAATGAGATTCATAGATTTTATATTTTTCGATAAGATATTATAAAGTAATTTTAGGCGATATAATTTATCAGTGCTGCACACAAACACACTGTGCAACCAGCCGCCCTTGGGTGTAACAAACAGCACTTATCCGAAGGATTTTAACCAGCGATTCCTGAGCATATTTGGAGTAAAAATGTAATTTCAAGATTAATAACAATAAAAAAAAATCCTGCACATGTCACACGGTATGTATAGCCTGGCGGATCACGTGATAATCTCTCCGTCTTGTTACAGCAGCACGGTAGACACGAAACAGTGCGCATAACACGTGATATGATGTGAAGTGACATCAATGGCGAAGTGTAATTGAGAAATATTTTTTTTAGTAAAAAAATCATCGGACAACAAACCGACATCTACTTTTTGTACTCCATGTATGCTCAGGAAGCGCTGGTTAAAATCCTTAGGGTACGTGTTGATATATCCTGTATAACGGACATTTGAATAAGAAATTAAATAAATAATTTATAAGACTCGTCAACATTGTATGGCCGCCATGGAGAACGTAAAAGGTAGACTTCATTCTGGAGAACTTGCACACAATATATTATTTACAACGGTTTTGCAAAAACTTCTCCCTTGGGGTGCTTTGGCTTCTACACGTTCATAGTACTTACCCTTTACCTTATTGGTAGTTATTTATACAAGTTTTTTCGGTACTTTGATGCCTTGAGCTAGGTAATCAAAGTTTGTTATTTAAAAAGTAAGTTATAAAAATGAAAACATCAAGCTTGTCCTGAAAAATGCTCCATCCAACCATATCTGTGTTCCGAGAAAAATGGAAAAAACGAAACCAGTATTTTTTAATAACATTTAACATTTAAAATACAATTTTAGAGTTCTAAATGGAAAGAAAGAAGAATGACAAATGAATTAGAATTTATTACAAGAAATTTTGCTGAATTAGTGGAAAAATGTTGTGTATGAAAATTTCACAAAAACGAAGTTATTCCACGACATGTTTTTTTCTCTTCATATCTTACAAAAAGCGACACCCTCTTCTAACGTAAATTTACATATGTCATTGATGTGTTTGAACTTAAAATCTAAATAAACGATATGAATAAATGAAACTATTTACGTCGAGACATGTTACGTTGAGACAACGAAGTTATTCCACGACATGTTTTTTTCTCTTCATATCTTACAAAAAGCGACACCCTCTTCTAACGTAAATTTACATATGTCGTTGATGTGTTTGAACTTAAAATCTAAATAAACGATATGAATAAATGAAACTATTTACGTCGAGACATTGTCATGTGGTCAACTTACAACATTGTTCCACAAATCTGTTTTAAAGTCTAAAAAGCAATATTGTTTCTGAACAAGCACTATTTTCCAGAATCTTTCAGCATCTTGGCTTTCAGATGAAGTCAAACGCAAAAACCTATTTTGATACTATTTAAATTAACCTTTACGACGAATCGGCTTACAGTATGAACATCAAAAAATATGCTACGGATAAATTGAAGCTTTTAATAGCTTTCCTATGTATTGGAATTACAATAAAATTATTACTTACATAACAAAAAATATAAGCGTAAACAACAACAAAAAAACTTTTTTCATGACTTAACTATGAAGTAGCACAAGAAACAATTTTTAAAAAATACCCCTTCATGGCGAAGACTATTTTTGAGGTTTTGTATGTTCTAACTTTTTTTCATTTTTATAAAATTATGCACAAAATAAAAAAAACGTTACGGCGCGTTACATGGAGGGGAGGGGGGTCAAAAATCTTCAAAAATTGCGTTTCGTAATACTTGAACGCCCCCTTAAGCGGAAAAATTATAAAAATTTAAGAGGAATATAAACGCTAGAAATATGTCGAATCTCGTGCCTGCAAATTTTTAAAATCGAGCGTCTTTTTGCACGAGGCTAGTAAGCGAAAAAGTGGTTTTTATTTATTTTGTGCATAATTTTATAAGAACGAAAAAAAGTTAGAACATAGATAAAGTCAAAAATAGTCTTAGCCGTAAAGGGGTATTTTTTAAAAATTGTTACTTACATTACTTCATAGTTAAGTCATGAGAAAACATTTTTTTTAGTGGTTTACGCTTATATTTTTTGTTACGTAAATAATAATTTTATTGTAATTCCAATACATAGATAAAGTATTTAAAGCTTCAATTTATCCGTAGCATATTTTTTGATGTTCATACTGTAAGCCGATTCGTCGTAAAGATTAATCAAAATAGTATCTAAATAGGATTTCAAGTATATATTCATCTTAATTGAAATTTTTTCGCCCATTCGCAGAGACTTCAACTAACGGACAGTATGCATTCATTAAAAATGACCTAAATCGACTCTTTGTGGTTTGAGTCTTTTGAATAAGTGGAACATGAGATTGTCATACAAACTACATCAAATCTATTGATACTTGACTTGAAACGTGTATCTAAATCGGGATTTTTTGATTTAAAACCTCTGACTATACGTAGAAAACAGCAGCTTATCCAAAATAACTTCAAGGGCATTACCCTAAATTAAATTAAATTACTCATTGAGTCGTGTTTCTTAATCGATTTTTGTGGTTAGAAACTTTTGAGTAGGCGGAAAATGAGTCGTGAAGCCACTTTAAAGCGACTTGGGTACCTAGCGTGGTCGATCGATATATGTTTTACTGAAAATGTCGGTAACTTGTCATCACTCCCGAGCACGACTGTAGGCAACAATAACAGTTCACGTCAAATAAATTAGGAAGCCTTAGCCGTTGTGAACTGTTGTTGTCTTAAATATAAATTTAGATTTAAACCCTTTTCAAAATTCTTAATGGTTTAATAAATTGCCCTTTTTTACTTCGTCAAACCAGTTTGAATGTTCTTAGAATTGGTTCACAAATTGTAAATTATATTCCGTCAAATATTAAAAAATATCGAACTAAGTTGGGGTATGACTCAGCTTTATCGAGAATGTGAATTTTAATGAGACTTACAAAAAACATTACATTAATTTGGCAATGTCATCATTGACGACCTCCGTAGTCCAGTGGGTAAGACTCTTGACTCACAATCTGGAGGTCGCGGGTTCGAACCCGGCATGCGCAAATAAATTTTATTTGATTAATTTGCGTTATTTCACAATTACTTCAATTAAAATAATATATAGTATATTTGCGGCATGTTCCAGACTGGAAGATACTATCAGTATCGCCCTGGTGTAAGACCACCATTCAGAATTGAAACGTTGCTTGAAAATGGCTTTAGCCGTGTTTAGTGACCAGATCTGAATAGTCAGGCACTTCCCAACCTTCCTCTTCCCCACCTCCTTCCCCTCCCCACTACCTTCAGCCTCACAACATACCCCAATCGGGTATGCCATAGTCTCACTGGCTCCAGACGGGAGCAGTTGAGATTCTTGTGCGGTATTCACTGTAAAAAAAAAAAAAATTGGCCACCTTCAACTCATCTCCTAACAAGATTTAAAGCTCCCTATTATGTTGTTCTATAAACTTATTCTTCTAAAAACTTGTTGCAAAAACTTATTACTGTTATGTAATGTATGGTATGTGTGTGTGTATGTAATGTATGTGTAAGTATTACGTTATCAATCTTGTGTTTGTCTTTAATTAGTGATAGTATCAACCATGTTCAGTTTAAATGTATTTGTAAGCGCTTTGATGTGAAGCACTGTTAACAAACCTAATAAAAAAAAGTTCTGATACATAAAAATAAATTCATATACAAAATTACATTTTTTTGTAAACAATACATCGTACAGATAATCAAAAATAATATAACATGTATAATATGTAGAGCGCCCCTTTGTGAAAAGTAATTTCAAGAATGCCGTACAAATACGACGTAATTGGAAGTTTTTTCTGTACATTTATATTTTTATAGCGTCTTCATGTTGAATTGTTCAGAAAAACGTATTTTTTCCAAAATCCAAATACGCAAAAAATAAGTTGATTCTCGTGCAAATGTAAATAATTCTCAGAAAGTTCTGCGAAAATTTAATTGGTGCGTGTTGAAACGAAATCGAACAAATACAACATTGAGTTTGTCGGAAATGTTTGCGGTTTTTATAAAGGCCACCAATTACTACTACTCGATAAAACAAAGTTCAATGTAAGCTTATTGAACGTACTAATTCCAATTCCAAATAATATAATTAAAATTTGAACCAATAGTTATGCTCTTTGTCCATTTTAGTCGATTTGACGTAGAAGTGAAGTAAAGTTAATCTAATTAATGTTCGAGTAATTTTATCTTTTTCTAAGAAGCCGAGATAAAGCATTCAAAACTTTCAACGAGGCATCCATGTTTAAATTTGCCAAAATGCGAATTCCCATTCAAGTTCGATAAAATGTGTTGAATGTAAGGAGTACCGGCGTATATAGGGGTGGGGGGTTAATCTCCCTGAAAAATACACAATACCTACTTAAAAAGATATACGTGTATAAAAAGATATTTTATTTAATTTATCGAGGGGCTAGAATTCCAATAATCCAAGCGCTTGATAGCTGCAAGACGAGTTGTTATCGAGCCTCCTAAGTTAAGTAAATTCTAATGTAAAATCCATGCTAATTTGTACAGCGCTCTTGAGGCGATTTTTCGCAAAAACAGCGCTATATAAGTTGTCCAAATTTATTATTATTATTATTAAATAATTATCCAATACTACCTGCGCAACGCGACGAGTAAACAGGTTTGGCCCCCACATATTAAATTAAGGCGCCGTATCCCCGCTCAAAAAGAAGAAGATGGAGTGATATGTAATTACGAATGTTGGAGAGAGCGATATTTAAAACGATAAAATTGAATCGGAAATCGTGAAAATGTTTAATAAAACACGGCTGGTTTAAAATAGAGCTTTGGGGTTGTCTAAAACAGCAAAGAAACACTGTGAATTTTTTCATAGACATAACTTGTAAAATAACTGAAACAAACGTGTTTATAATAATTTTCGGAGCATACTTTGCGATTTTTTCTATCGAGTGAATTGCATATAATTTGAGTTTCGGCGTAAGGAATGTATACATAGATATTATCTTAAAAAAATCTTTGAAGTTTTTAAGAGCTTAAAAACTTCAAATGTTTAAGAGAGATATATAAGAAATCGGTAGAAATTCGGGTAGCGGCGGCTTAAATCAGTTAAAAAAATATATTTTCGAATGCAAAATATATTATTGAATATTTTACTGCGCTTTTTTGTTATTTTATTTTCTTGAACCCCCCTCAACACCAGAAACTGGCTGTTCCTGTGGTTAGAAGCCAACAATGTATAGCAAATATTTAACACGGCAGACAATATTTAAATAATATAACAAATATTTAAGACGCAGAAAAAAATTATAACAAATATTTAACACGGCAGGCAAAATTTAAATAATGTAAAAAATAATTAACACGGCAGACAAAATTTAAATAATAGAACAAATATTTAACATGGCAGACAAAATTTAAATAATATAACAAGCAGACAAAATTTAAATACTATAACAGATATTTAACACGGCAGATAAAATTTGTCAAAATATGTTTGCTCAAACTTTGTCTTTGTCTTTGAAGAAATTCTTTTATGAAAAGTAAATATTTTAATATAAAAAAAGCAGAGTTGTACGTACGATAGTTTTTCAAAGATGCAAAAAAAGAAGGAAAAAATCTATTTTACATTTTATTTATTCAAATTATTATTTCAAATCCTGTGGCTACACTGAAATGTAAAATGAATATGGTGGGCGGTATGCTTGTTTCTAGGATTCGGTCACGGTCACATTTTGTACGACCGTTCCTTCATGTTGGGTAAATCGCGTATTGCGTACCGTCATTATTATTAAATAAAATTGGTCAAATGAAAATGATAATAAGTCGTAGGTACAATGTTTTGACACAAAAGCGCTAGAAGCTGGAAAACCTTTATGTATTTAGATATCAAAAAAGTTCCTGTTTTTTTTTTAAACTGTTTTTTGAAATATTTGGTTTCAAGGGGATTAAGTTAAAAATACAAAATTCTTCTTTCATAACACAAATAATTTTTGTTTTTAACTTAATGAGTAAAGCCTCAAATTGTAATATTTAATTAAATGAACGCAATATTAGCGAAACTAAATCGAAAATCTGAAAACAGAAAAAGGTACGCTCACATCTAGGACTCAAACCCAGGACTGCTTTACCAACTGAGCTAATATATCCCTATCCGATTCGGTCATATTTAACAGTATCATACTTCGGTTAAGAACTACCAACATTATCTTCATTTTCTTAACGCATCTCTGAGGAACTAGCGTCATTGATCCCTTCGGCACCGGTGCATAGTCGGGAAATACGCCAAACGCGTGCCCAACATTTGTACACGGTTGACATTTGTCACATGAGAACGGGTCGTTTCTTCGACTCGTTCTTATGTTCAACAGCTCGGCTGTGGAATGATTTGCCGGTCTTTGTGTTTCCTCTTTCCTACAACATGGGTCTCGTCAAGACTAATGTTCATTCCTTCCTCTCCTCAAAAAGACCCTCCACACAGCATCTCAGATGACATAGGCCCTGAGGGAAATTATTTTCCTCAGGACCTCCTGTGTGGAGTTAATGTAAAAAAAAATAACAATTTTATTGTCTGCTATCTTTATATATATGATTGCAAGATTCAAACCCGAACTAAATGCTATCTAGATAGTGTCTTGATAAATTTTATCAATTTTTATTTTATATGTGCGACATCTATTGACTTTTCTGCAAGTCTAGGTTGAATATGTATTTTTATTTCTATTCGATAGGCGGACCACATGTGTGGGAAAGTGATGGGTCTTGTCAGTCTTTCCAGAAATGTGTTCGGTCCAAAAATTTAACTCAATTTTGTTTTATGTTTATTGATTATTTCATTTTAAATGTGCATTTACAGCAATTATAATCAATAATAAACATTACCGTCCAACATTCCGTTGATAAAGGACTTCATTGTCTCTCAAGCAACTAAATTTTACTCTGGCCTTCCGTGCCACGCGAATCCCACAATAAATACGCTCGCGGAATATAGCGAAAATGATAACTTTAAATATAAAAAAACCAAAGATTGTCCTCCGGAAGGAATAAAACCTGCATACAGCCGCGGTATAGTTTTTACCTCTCATTCAATCCTACCTTAATCTTAATATATAAAACAAAGTCGGGTTAGTTACACTATTTATAACTCGAGATCGGCTGGACCGATTTTGATGATCTTTGATTTGTTGGATTTGTCTCCGCCCCGGATAACAGAATAACTATTAAAACATCGCAAAAATTCACTAAAAAGAAAGTTATGAAGAAAATTATCTTTCTCATACATTTTGTATGGAACGAATTCTCATATTTTGAAAGAACGGCAGCAATATTGTGATTGGTATAATATTTAACTGTGCGTAAATTCCAAAAATTCAAAAACGTCAAATGTCAATGCGCTGATTGTTTTGCTTTTGTTTTTAATCATATAATGCTGCCTCTCTTTCTTACACACTAAATGTCAATAGTCGAAAATGAGACAAACGGTAAACGTACGTATGTCTCTGCACCCCTCCAAAGGAAAAATACAATAATAGTAAATCTCTGAAATGAAACGCATTTTTTTTACGTAAGTTCCACTCAGGACCCATGTCATCTTAGAGGATGCTGTGTGGAGGGTCTTTTTAAGGGAGGGTAGGATAGGAAGTTCTGGGAAGGAAAAAGGCACGAGGGGTGGGTAGGAATCTGGAGGATGGTACATCCGGGAGTGATTCCATCCCTCCAACTGTGGTGCAAGGCCATTGCCTTGACCGGAATAGACCTTTTACCTCGACCTTTCCAACCGGACTCTTTCGACCCATTGGTCGAGAGAATCCGGCTGGAAAGGTCAAAAGACCTCCATCAACCAGTCTCTCTAGATCCGGCCTGCCACGGAGCAGGTGGGCAGACGCATCCGCCGCCAATTCCCGTACAAAAGTCACCCCTGAACCCGGGCACCCCTGCTAAATCACCAAACGTAGCATACCACTTGGGGTGACCTATGGCAGAGTTGTTGGTTATCTAATAAATGGTTCCCCGGGCGGCGGCACCCGTACCCGCTTTCTTTCAAAAGTAAGTGGAAAAGTAAGAAAATCACAAAAAATATAAATCCGTACACAACGCCATCTCTGATACTGGCAAAAACAAATCTCGGACAGTTGGGCATCGATAATTGCTTCATTGTGTAATTTTTAACTTAATAAAAAAAACTTAATTTAATTCAACAGTTATTGATTCTGAGGCGGTACGAAGTTCGTCGGGTCAGCTAGTAATAATATAAACGTAAAGTATCTATAGATAATCCATATATAATTTTGCTAGAGTCAGTAAACTCATGTTTAGGAACTCATTAAAATGAATCAATCAAAAGTCAAAAAACACAACCGGTGTGAAATATTTTTGAGATTAATAATTATGTATCTCCTGAATTGTGTGTTCCAATATATTATTACGGGTAACCAGACAATTCAGAATCAACTCAGAACCTCTTCAGAAAAGTCATTAAAAGTAATGATTAAAATATACAAAAATTGGTTAAATAGGTTACTTTAGGTTAGGGTTAAGGCGCCGCAACCGGGCCCGAAAAGAAGAAAATGGAGAGATACGAAATTACGAATGTTAGAGAAGAGCGCTTACATTTACAGCGACAAAATCGATACGAAAATTGCGAAAATGTTTAATAAAACACGACTCGTTTAAAATAGAGCAAAAATCTTGCGAGCATTGTCTTCAACAGCATTTAAAGAAGCACTGTGATTTTTTTCATACACATAACTTGTAAAATAACTGAATCAAACTTGTTTATAATAATTTTTGGAGCATATTTTGCGATTTTTTTCTATCGAGGGAATTTTATATAATTTGCGTTTCGGCCTGGACAATGTCTAGATATTATCTTCAAGAATAACATATATTTTTTTAAGAGCCTTAAAACTGAACGTGTTTAAGGGAGTATGTAAGAAATCGGTAGTAATTCGGGTAGCGGGCCCTTAAGCGTTATTTTAAAACTATTTTTTCATAGCTTTCAATGATTTTTAGTGTTGAGTTGACTTGATTCTGAGTTGGCATGGAATCATTATTATGTATCCTAACTAAACTATTGATGTAGGTTTTATACCAAATTTCTTGTAAATTTTTAAGAAAAAATGCGTTATCTAAACTGACTTTTCCAAATTCAGTTGAATATTAACGCGAATATAAGCGGTTATTATTCATAGGGCTTTCACCTAATATTTTTCTATTTTCTAATATATTTCTCTTGCAACTGGCAAACAAACAAAATAAACAGCAAGATATCCAATGATATCCCCTATTGAATCGCCCGACCTTCGTAATAATACCTCTGATAAATAGTAGTCCTCGATTCTCGGTTCAGTTGGGTCTCATCTCCAGCTCGGACTAGCTTTGTCTGGAGGGTAAATAAATATCAAAACAAACTACAAGAGAACAAATACACAAAATATAATTGAATTTATTATTACAGAAGATGAAATAAATGTTCTGTTGTTGAATGTTATGTTTGAAACGGTTATGAATATTTATTTTTATTTGAGAACATTAATACATTACACTGTGTTTTATTTCAGTTTCACGTTGTTCTCCTAGACCAGGGGTCGGCAAACTTTCAAGTGAGAAGAGCTAAGTTGTCAAGAGCCATATAATTATATGGCTCTCTGATAAATTTGTTATCCTGTTTAATTTTTTAATATTTTTTTTACATTAGCTCCAAACAGTCCCCGAGGAAAAAAGTTCTGTCAGGGCCTGGGTCATCTTTGGATATGCTGTGTGAAGGGTTTTTTTAGGGAAAGGAAGGAGAGGAAGTTCTGTAAAGAAAAAGGTGTGAGGGGTACGTAGTAATCTGGGTTTTAGTGTGTACGGGAGAGACGGACGTACGAACCATCCCTTCCACTGCGGTGCAAGTCGATGGGTCGAGAGAATCCTGCTGGAGAGGATAAAGCTTGTGTCACACATAGTTATTGCAATCCCGCAGGTCATTCAATCCCACCGGATTGATATGCGGGATCACGCGGGATCCCGCATCTTGGAAATTACGTTGATCAAATTGATATATACTATACATATTAATTTATACATTAATTTTCTAGTTAACTTACCATTACATATTAATTTTTTAACAGATCCTAATTTAAATATTAAAGATTTAACAACGTGCAAAAAAAATATTGGTCACCCTACATATTTTACGTTAAAATGTATTACTTCCTAGATTATAGTAGAGGCCCATTCTGTGAGAAATACTATTTTAACAATATTGTATTTCAATAGGTACTTATATTATTTTGTGCACTTTATAAAATTGTTAACCTCAAGTCAAAGTGAGGATAAAAATTTTAATTTAAACAATAACACCTAAATTAAAAAAAGGTAAAGAAACAATAAATAAATACAATACAATACTAAAAGATCACACGGGTGGCATTTCTAACATGTCACTTACGCTATAAAATTCAATCGTATTTAAATGAAAACGGGCACTTAAACGGAATGAAAACAATATCGTTGTGATCAAAAAAGTTTTTTTCATATTTATTTCACAATTATCTGATACTCACTTTACTATTGTATTTAATATTGTCTAAGGAAGATTCGCTTTAATATGTAATCGCTCATAAATCTTTGTTTTTTCATTAAGTTATTTTTACTTATATTAAAAAAAAAACCTTGGGATATATATTTTTTAATTTTCTCTATTGTTGAAAACGGTATGAACTATTGATTTTTGTCTACAAATTTCCTCCGTTAATCATTTTATTTTTAAATTTTATTATTTTGATTCTACTTAACTGTTTGTTAACGATCAAATAATGGCCTAGATTTATGTGTGTTACTTTTATTAAATTGAGAAATTATTAACCCCGATACAGGCGAACCCTAGTGGAGTTAATAATTACATGCTAAAAAATGTATTTAAAATGTGAAGAAGCAATAAATAAATAAAAGACCTAGATTAGCTTAGCTAGAAAGACCTTTGACCTAGCTTTTTAATGTTATGGTATCTTCCTGCCTGAAAAAGTTTGAAAAAAGATATGGAATTGAGACAGTCAAGTTCATGGAATATAAAAAAAAATATTTTAAATGAGATTATTCAATCTTCCCAAGTTAGATACGAAAACATTTTCGGTAGCCTTTTGCCTATTGCCTTGCCTTGAGCATTCTTTCACTTCATTTATTGCCTCACAGTATTCCTACAATTTCTTATTTGTCACGCAGTATTTTTCTAATTCATTTTTTTCTTCAAAGTATTATTGCGATTCCTCTATTGTCTCACAGCATTCCTCCAATTCCTTTATTGCTACACAGTTTTTTTACAATAAATTCCTGAATCGGCTCACAGTATTAATCCAATTCCTCTATTGTCTCACAGCATTCTTCCAATTCCTTTATTGCGACACAGTTTTTCTTTAAATAAATTCCTGTATTGGCTCGCAGTATTAATCCAATTCCTCTATTGTCTCACAGCATTCTTCCAATTCCTTTATTGCCACACAGTTTTTTTACAATAAATTCCTGTATTGGCTCACACACATAATAACGCCGTTGGGAAAGTGGTGGGGTTCCCTCCAATGTATTGGCTCACAGTATTAATCCAATTCCTCTATTGTCTCACAGCATTCTTCCAATTCCTTTATTGCCACACAGTTTTTTTACAATAAATTCCTGTATTGGCTCACACACATAATAACGCCGTTGGGAAAGTGGTGGGGTTCCCTCCAATGTATTGGCTCACAGTATTAATCCAATTCCTCTATTGTCTCATAGCATTCTTCCAATTCCTTTATTGCCACACAGTTTTTTACAATAAATTCTAGTATTGGCTCACATAATGTTTCCTTATAACGCCGTTGGGAAAGTGGTGATGTTCCCTCAAATGTATTGACTCACAGTATAAATCCAATTCTTCTATTGTCTCACAGCATTCTTCCAATTCCTTAATTGCCATACAGCCCGCCGCTCCGGGAGCCATTTATTGGATAAACACCTTTTTTCCTAGGTCTAGGAGGGATGCCCATGTTCATAGGGTGAGGTTTGTCCGGGTCTTGGCGGCGGACGCGTCTGCCCACCAGCTACGTTGCGAGCCGGAACGGGAGAGAATGTTTGAGCGAGTTCCATTGACTTCTCCAGCCGTACTCTCTTGGAACATCGCTCTGCACCGCGGTGGATGGGATGGATTCGTGCGTCCGTCGTTCATACGCTTTTCTTTCCCAGAACTTCCTTTCCTAACTTCCTTTCCACACAGCGTTCCTAAGGATGACGTAGGCACTGAGGGGAATTATTTTCCTCAGGGCCTCCTGCGAGCTATTGCAAATAAAAGCATTCTTCCTACTACTTTATTGCCTCACGGTATTCTTCCAATTCCTCCATTATTTCCAAGCATTCTTCCAATTCCTTTATTGCCTCACAATATTCTTTCAGTTCCTTTATTCCTTCACAGCATTCTTCCAATTCGCGTCACGCAAATGGTTATTCTTCAATAGATAATATCTCATAAAAAATTGAAAACAATATTTTTCGCTGAAAGCCAAGAAATATTCTAAATATTTAATAAAATCTTAGGATCTTTTTAATATTTACACGAGTAAAAATGTTTTGAAAATTCCTCTTATAATTGTATGGTAGTTTTTTTAAGGTAAACAGATACCTACCGTGTTCATCGTAAAATTCCCAGAACAATGTAAAAAATTGTAACGAGGATTCTAAAAATTTATAATAATAACCTTAATTATAAAATAACTAGCGCAAGAAAGCGAAAAATTAAGGGATAGTCTGACAACAAATCAGTTCCATTAAAAAAAAATATTTGTTGTAAAAAATATTACATTAACGTACTTTATCGCTTGTATGAATTCTTCACGTAATTTTGAATGTGTCACTTACATTCAAAGCAAATCCGAGATAATTGAACCAGAATTACAAATTCCAGACCCACAACCGAAATTAGTATTTTTGGCGGATAACTACCCGCGTGGCACTATAATTTTAATTATCATAGATGAAGGTGATACTTAAATTCAGTTTAGTTAAGTATTTTGGCCGTAAATCCAAAATTAAGTTTTGTATGAAAAGGTCTGTGCAGCCTTAAGAGGAAATGCGGGCGGCGTTTTTTCCAAACAAACGTATTCCCCGTTTATCTCTCTGGATTTTGACCCTAGAGCAATTTTTTTTTACATAATATAGATATCGACCACTAGCGTGTCGGTACTTTTTGCTTTTTTTGATAGAAGTTAGGACCTTCCAAAAATGAATAAAATTGTCTGGTTTAAACGCCGTCAAAAGACGTTCAGTACATAAACTAAACAATGTATTTAAAAAAAAGCAAAACTTACCGACATAGAATATTTTCTTTTAATACAGTTAGTGAAAAAATAAATTAAAATCTGTCCAGTTTTGGAGTAGAAAAATGGGGAATACAAAACATCGATTTTGATGATTTTATTTAGGTATTTTCGGCCCGATATGCAGTTGTCCTTTTCGCTCAGTTCCCCTGAGGGGAGCGCGGAGTGGAACAGAAGACATTCGTTACAATACCTATCGACGATATTTTTAAATGACCGGCATAGCTCTTAAAACTCACCCTATATCAAATCTCTCTTATTGCACGTAAAATCCCAAATCTAAATATGTACTGATAAGTTTTTAGATTTTCACGGCCAAAAGTATTTTCGTTGTTTGTTTTTGGGGTGTTGTGCCGTGTTGCGCTACCTCCTTCTTTAGCTAACGTTCCGGACAGCGTTGCAGTGTCCATCATCCGGCAGATGTCAGATGTGCTTCTGCCGGATCGGCCCTGAACCTGCAACGCTGTCCGAAACGTTGCGGCTAAAGAAAGAGGTAGCGCAACAAGGCATAACACACCAAAAACAAATAACGAAAAAAAAAATAGGTACTGTTCTTACAAGTGTTATTTTAAATCTCTCTTGTTGCACCTACAATCCCAAATCAAAATACGTACAATTCTTATACAAATTTAAATCTTCTGTATATTGCCAAATTATTTATTGTTGACCCACAAATCTGAATAAAACATATAAACACTTTGGAATAACAAGGTTCCATGTGTCACGGTAACGTCATGTGCATAGTGGGCATTGGTTTATAAATTACATAAAATTAACAACAGAAAATAATATACGAAATATTTAATAATATATTTCATATTGAAGTATATTATTAAAATAATAATATACTTCAATATGAAATTATTAAAATAATAATATACTTCAATATGAAATTATTAAAATAATAATATACTTCGAAAATGATCTTCTCTTTGGTTGGGAATTCTAAATTCAAATTTATCCAGCTATTTACTCATGTATTTGTGTTTCGAAAATTATAATTCATTTGTTTTTCCTTAATTGTTTTTTTTCTTCGCGTCACTTAGTTTACAAAATGGAAAACTTGAAATATCACGTTATTTACGAGTACGCGTTCCACCGTGGCACCAGTGCTGCAGAAACGGCTCGAAGGATTAATGATGTGTATGGCGACGGTGCCGCAAAAGAAAACACAGTGCGTCTTTGGTTCCAACGTTTTCGTTCTGGAAATTTCGACCTGCAGAACAAGCCCCGTGGACGGCCGGAGACCAAAGTTGAAAATGAAGAATTGAAGGCTATTGTGGAAGCGGATCCATCGCAAACCACGTCCGAGTTACCTGCACGTTGCGGAGTTAGTGATAAAACTGTTTTAATCCATTTGAAGCAAATTGGGAAGGTGAAAAAGCTTGAAAGGTGGGTACCTCACGAATTGAGTGAAGCAAATCAACAAACGCGCGTTTGAACGCTAGACCACACACTGCACAACAGACGGCTACCAAATTAGAGGAGATTCAATTGGAATGTCTAAGACATCCACCGTACTCTCCGGACCTTGCCCCAAAAAATTACCATTTTTTTCGAAATTTGGATAACTTCTTGCAAGGGAAAAAATTCAACTCCGATGGAGCAGTCCAAACGACTCCAGATACTAATATCTACAGCCCGTATGTTTGACGAATATCTACAGCTCATATGTTGAACTAATATCTACGAACTTCAGAGTGTTGATTAATATCTACAGAGCGTAGGTTGAACTAATATCTACAGAGCGTAGGTTGGACTAACCAGCTAAATGTGTCCAATAGTCCGATATTAGGGATTTTTACATACATACTTACATAAATTAAGTTTTTTAAACTGCATACGCAATATTACGTTATTCCAATATGCTATACATAATTGCGAATCCAACCTCTGACAGTACTGTAGATATTCGACCACCGTTTGGTTCTCATAGATATTAATCAACAGTTTGAGCTGTAGATATTCGTCAACACTTTGATTCCCATAGATATTAGTTCGATTTTTTCAGTTTTTGGAATTCCTGTAGATATTAGTAGACGCCTCCGTCCAAACCGCCTTCAAAGATTTTATTGATTCCCGTTCGAATGGTTTTTTTAGTAAGGGGATCGATGAACTACCTATGAGATGGCAAAAGTACATAGATAGCAATGGTACATACTTTGATTAAATACATATATTATATTAAAACAAAATCGGCTATATGTTCCTACCACACAAAACGCCAATTTCATATGTAAGGACCTAATAAAAACAATATAAATGTGTAATTGTAAGTTGAGGTTTCTCATAAATCGCCCCACTAGGGTAGACTGTGTTGAGGGTGTAATTTTGCAATTTAATTTATAATACCTAAATTTTTTATTTTTTTATTGTAATATAAACATTATGAGTTACATAATATACACATATATATTTTACAAAATATTATATTAAAGGTCGTTTTTGGTCATGTATACCTTAGGGAACGTACCCATACTACGTGACACACTTTTTGCAATTTTTAACCCCCCCCCCCCCCCCCCGGTGACCACGTGTAGTATATTCCAAGACCCCCCCCCCCTACAGTTTTCACGTAGTATTTCATAAATATGGTTTCGAATCATTTTTTGCTAACAAAAAATAAAAAATGCATTATTTGGCTTATATTTGTCTTTATTAATACGGCGCTTGCTGCGTGACAGCAAGAATGCATGCTTTACAAGTGGAAAAAATATTATCAAGATAAAACTTGTCAAAATATATTGAAACCGGAACGTAATTTATGGAAAAGAAAGTCTTGTTATTTTTATAAACATTTTTCATCTCAATCATCTTCAACAAACACGTTCCCTGAACTTTTTCACTTATTTGAATGTACGAGGGTGGGTTTTTAAGTTTGCGGATTGGGTAAGGAGTGGAAATAAAAACCAAAATTATTTTTCCTTTTCAACATATTCACCTATTACCCTAATACATTTTTCCGATCTTTAAATTAACTTAAAGGAACTTTATAACAGCGCGGAACTCAATTTTCTCCACATTTCACAATTTCTTCCCGATTAATCACTTACCTTCCCATTCCGCGAACTTAAAAACCTCCCCTCGTAGCTCGAAAAAAAACGCGAGATTTCTAGATTGACTACGTGATAAAAACCTAAGCCCCCCCCCCCCATTGTGACCAAGCGTGGTATTTTGATGATCCCCCCCCCTAAACAGGTCACGTAGTTTGGGTACGTTCCCTTATCAGAAAAGAGGACTTCTTTTGCCTGAAAAGGGAGTCACGATTCTTACTTAGACTGTAATTTATAATATGTTTTGCATAAAATATTAACTTTTTATTGTAAGTTTTTTTTGAAAAATTGTTTAATTTTTTATTCTAATGTTCGAATTGGTTGATGATACAGCGTATTTCAGAAGGGAGATTAATATAGTTTTTTATGACTTGGAAAATATAATGATTTTGCATTTGAGTTGTTTTAAAATTAGGCGTAATACTCGTAAATTGGTTTCCATTTCTCATGAGTTTGTAACATTCTTGAAATTCTTTGTTATTTTTTTCTTTACTCATTTTTATGGTGGAAGCTTGCTTGAATAACGAAGTATGTATTTTGTAGTTCTTTATCTATAAGTAAGTTTAAATCTATCCTTTCTTTAGTTTTAAGTATTTCTTAATATTTTTTGAAATGTTAAAATATTAAATGTACGACTACCACAACACGGGCTTAGCCTAGTGTGGTAGCCAAAAAAAACCCAAATATCTGTTACTAATAAAAAATATATGAAATAAAAAAAAATAAAAAAATAAAAAAATAAAAAAAACAAAAAAAACAAAAAAAAACAAAAAAAAAAACAACGTCCTTGATATATCTAACACTTCACATTATTCAATTCTAAAGGCTAGCTTTTTTTTGATATGTTAAATTTAGTAATAAGCAATTAAACGACAATAGTGAATTTTATTGAAAAGATTATTTAAATTTTTTTGCGTGGGATTTTGAGCATTTATTAGAAACTTTGTCAACCATTCGGGTTCTCGGAATTGTTAGAAATTCAACTCCAGGTTTCTTGAATCGCCAGGATAAAAATAAATCACTCACAGAGGGATTTGTTGGAAAATAAAATTTTGCACAAAAGTCACGATTTGAGAAGATAAATCCGTTTGTTGATCCCATGGGAAAATGATAGTATTAATAATTTCGTCGGCTTATTTTTTTTATTTTTTATTTATTTATTATTTAAACGCCCGTACGTAGGGCTATTACATACATAATACAAGTGTCTCGAACATTTACAAACATTATATGTATAGAATAACATACAGTACATACATAAGATGCATATTAGTACAACAAATATTTATTATTTTACAAACATATCAGTTACATAAATAACTAATTATTTTTGCTTTGATGCAAGACGGTGAGGTTTTGAAAATATCGAAAAGGTCTGTATACGTATTGGCAGTTCGGTGAAAACGCACCAACGGTGATTGATAGGAATAGTTAGTGCTATGTTTGTCACTGTGGAAAAGGTGGTGGAGTCGAGTTGATTTAACAGGGACACGAATATTTATAACACTTAACATTTGAGGGCAGTCTATGAGATTGTTCAGTAATTTAAAAAGTGTAAGAATGTCATTAAAGTACAAGAATGTCATCTTGTAAGATGTAACCCGATTTTTATTTTATTTTGGCTACATCCTTTTATAACATTAATAGTTGCCCTCGGCACTTTTTATTTTATCATTTTGTCAGATTGTTTAGGTTACCATAATGTTCGATGGTACGTTCACCATAACACAAGGATATCCTTAATACCATGGCGCAAAATACACTAAAATGCAATGTAAAACATTTGTACGCACACTGACCGAGAAAGGGTTTTCGTACAACAGCCGATCACAAAAAAACCGTTCCCCCTCCACTTATCCCCTCTACCGCCCGATTCCCGTTACTTTTGGGTCGCCCCCTCGTATTTATTTTTAAAAAAATTCTGGCCCAGGGACTCCATCGAAGCCAGAGTCAAGTTAGCGTCTGAGAAACTGAGAGTAAGTATTGTAAATGGCCCGCAAATACTTTAAAAGTTCACAACTGCTGACCCCGTAGAAATAGCAAGTGCGCCCCTCTGTTGAATTTGGCAGTCATCTCTGGTCTGGAGCCCCAAAATTCCAGAAAAAAAAACCCTTGCCACTCTGTGCAGAAATGGGCGGTCTGTTTGTTAGATTTCCATGTCATATTGCGGTTTGCAATCTTTAGAGCACGGGCGTCAGGTAGGTATACTATGTTTGTTCTACCGGTATCAGGGATGATCTGACGCTCTACAGCAGTGGTTTCCAACCTTTTTTTGACCAGGGACCACTTTGATTTCATTATTGTTAACAGGGACCACAAGGTTAACTTGTGTCCTCCGCGGACAACCGCGCGCCGCGCTCGCTTACCAGCGGCCGAGGATTTTAATTTCGTCGAATGATGATCTTGCGAGCGTAGCCTTGCAACCGTACAGGGCGGTTCCGATGAGATGGATAAATTTTTTTCGATACCAGCATTTTAACATAATAAATCAATATCGATTTTAATTCATTATAAATTTGCTTCGACAAATACATTCAAAAATGCTCAACCACTTGATAATAAAACTATTAAAATTATGTACTTTTTGTAATTATTTTTTGGTCATAAGTATTTATAATTTTTCAATAATGTCTAAGCAAAGTAAGAATGTAATTTCTTTTTAAATAAATTAATTTGTAAGACGGTAAATAAATAGACAAACTGAAGTATTTTTGTCACAAAACAAGAGCGCGTATCTTTTTTTAATGATTTTATTTGAACTAAAATTAAAATTCCGAAAAGTAGCTTTCCCAAATAGTTTATTGCTTTATTTTACTGCGTGATTGTATGATTTGTAAAATACAAAATTTTGATTGAAAATTTAACAAATCTATCAACGACTTACGGTAAAACCTTATTGTACTAAAAATAAACATATTTTCTCAATAATTAAAACATAGCTTTACTAGATAAAATAATAGTTTTTCGAAATCAATGTATATTTTTTGTGGAAAAGTGTAAATACGTCTAAAATTTGATTTAAAAATGACATATTCCCGGTTTTATCTGGTTATTACCTCTTAACCGGCGTGCGTTCATTCAAAGCCTTTCGCGGACCATATTCTAGCCCTTGCGGACCACTGGTTGGGAAACCCTGCTCTACAGGGAAACCGCTTGTAGAGCGCTGTTGTAAACTGTGCGACCTAAAGTTTAAGTTTTTTTTTTTTTTTTTACATGAGCTCCACACAGGAGGCCCTGAGGGAAATTATTTTCCTCAGGGCCTATGTCATCTTTGAGGATGCTGTGTGGAAGGTTTTTTAAAGGAAAGGAAGGAGGGGAGAGTTCTGGGAAGGAAGATGGTTTAAGGGGTGGGTAGGAATCTGGGGTTCAGTGTGTCCTGGTTATCCGCCTCCAAGACCTAGACACACCTCACCCCATGAACCCGGGCACCCCTGCTAAATCACCAAACGTAGCAAACCCCTTTGGGGTGACCTATGGCAGAGGTGTTGGTTATCCAATAAAGGTTCCCGGGGCGGCGGTATCCATTCCCGCCTCCCAAATTGAGAAGTTTAGACTTACGTTACATTCAATACTTCGTTTGTGTGAATACTATGACACCATACATGATTTTACTTCAATGGCAAGCAAGAGATTACAATGGAAGATGAGAGAGCGACATTGATTCCTTCGGCACCGGTGCATAGTCGGGAAACACGCCAACATATGTACATGGTTATCACAATGACTCGATTTTGAGTTGAACAGCTCGGCTGTGGAATGATTTGCCGGCCTGTTAGACTCCACTAAATAAGGTTTAAATCCCTCTAGCCCAGCTAGTGGGGAGTTTTACCTTGCAAAAGGTCGTGTAGAAGCGATTTTGATATATGTTGTTAAGATTGGGACTCTTTTTTGTTGATCCCGGTTGGTTAATATTGACATCTTAATAATAGTCTTAGTTATAAATGTCATGATCTAACTCATTGCCTGTGTACTGAGATACTGGGCTTCCACTGACAAAATCTCTTTATATTCAATAAGGAACTCCATTGAAAAATATTATGGCTTTAAAAAAATATGTTCATATAGACCAATAAATGCTGATTCTGAATATATAAGTTTTATTTCATAATATGAAACGCAGAGTTTTTAAAAAATGATTAAAAAGTGCATTTTTAAACATCTTCTCAAAACACAGCGTTAAGTTGGCATTACTGAAATGGGGAATGGTGACGTCACGCGTCACCATTCACCGTCACCCACTGTCACCTGGTGATCGCGTCAATCGCGTGTATTGTATTGTCAGTATTGTATTGACATTTGAAATGACTTAAAGTCATTGAGGTATAATAACTTAAAGTGCCCATATGCAATTCAACATTTCGTGTTTTTGGTTTATTTTCATACTGTTTATAGAGATTTATATAAATAATAGTTATTGTGTTTATTGAAACATAATTTAGGCCCTCAACAATTTACGAAAAGGGCTATATTTGCGGAAAATCTGGAATAAATTTTGCCTATTTGAGGTTAAAGTCGTGTCATATTTTGACATTGTATTTTCAAATTGTTTTTAGTAAAGGGATTTTTATACAAGCTATTACACACTCGTCATGCAGTGTAGTATAAATACCAGTTTCTGTGTGTGTTATACATAAAACAATGTACAAAATCACGCCTGAACACAAAATTGAAGAGAATTGTCACTTGTATTTGCAAAGATGATTAATTATTTTTATATTGCACTTTGTTAAAATACAATAACAGTAGCGGTGAAATGTGGACATTTTACCAATGTTTTTCTATATTAAAAGCAGTTAATCTTGAATAAAAAACGCCTCAATTTCTCACACAAAAGTCATTGAGTCGTCCTATTGATCCTATCTTCATTTTATTCCGCCATTTTCTTAAATTCAAAATCAGGGATGCTCTGCCCAAAAAAATTATTTCCCTAGATTTCGAAGTGAAATTTCCCTAGAATTTCACATTTACGCAATTACCTACGTAGCCACCTGATTGTGTAATACTAATCCTGTTATATGTTAATTAATATGATTAATTAATTGGAAAGATATCGGAACTTGGTAAATATACTTATAATACTGTGCTTTTCCAAATAAAACACTTTTTGCTACGTGAAGTAATAATTTAAAAGTACGAATACACTCACCACTGAATTAGAAACTGAATTCCAAATAAAAAAAAACACTTTGCAAAATAAAAATCAACCGCAATCACCGAAAAAATAGAACCTAAAACATAAATTAATTTTTTTTTCAGAGGTCCTATTTATCTTTTTAGATACATATAATATCATTTTGAGTTGTCAGTGTTAAAAATAACATTGCATGGTAAGTACAACAATAATTAAGATTCATGGGAATTCCAAAATATATATATACAAATAATACCAGTATATATGTAATAAAATTTTTGCCAGAGTTCGAAATTTCCCTAGATTTTGTCATGATTTCCCTTATCCCTAAAAAATATTTTTCTCCCCTAGATCTAGGGAAATTTCCCTCGACATAACATCACTGATTCAAAAAGACAACTTGAAAATAATAAACTATCAGTGGGTGAAGCCATCACATAATCCACCATAGATACGGTGCGTTTTTGGGAGTCTTGAAAAATGAAAACTTTGACAATTATTTTAACTATTAAAACTAACTATAAAAATAAAAATAAAAATGCAGTTATGTTTGAAGGTCTTTATTCATAAAAAAAAAATAAAAAATTGGACTGGAGTTCTCTATTGCAAGAAATAAATTTTAATAAAGTCTCGGGTGCTGGTTTCTTTGTCATTCTTACTGGAACAAGCCCATTGGTGCCACGTTTCCAGCCCCTGTTTTCTGGATTTTTTTGGATTCCATGCCCTTTTCGAACTCCCGTACAAAGCAACAAGAAAGCGTTTTCCTTCATCTGCTATGTCTTCTGGTTTTGCATCATGTTGTTTTCATACGTGTACTCAATGAAGACGCACTGGCAGATCAGCTTTTTTAAGGCTTACTAAATGTTCATTATCACTACAAAGTAGTTTCATCCATGCACTCGATGACGTCGGGTTTGTCATAGTGGGATCCTAGCCTGTGGCAATATAGGCGCTGAGGTGGCAACGCTGCAGTCAGGACTGTAGGCACGCAGTATGTTGCCGTCTCTTTCTCTCCTCTATATAACACGAAAAATTATTTTAATTTGAAATAGATTTTACGATATGTGTTGTGGAAATACGTTCAAATGATATTGTGTAATATGTTCTTACAAAATTTATCAAAAAAACTTGAGTTTTACGATTTTTTGTCAAAATTTTCTTCTTTCTGCCGCTGTAAGTCATTATATATTAGATTTATAAAAAAAAATTCAAAAAAAAATATACGTAATTTAGACTTCTTCAAATTTTTGCTAGACATTTTTGTTGTTAAATCAACCGCTGAAGAATTATTTTGAAAAAACTAAATTTTGGCACCTTCAATCTAAGATGGCGGCTTGAGCTCGACCCACCCAAGGTCGAAAACTTTTTTTTTTCTTTAGAGTCCCAATCTAAACAACATATATCAAAATTGCTACTACACGACCTTTTGCAAGCTAAAGGCCTTTTTTATCCCCCACTGACTGGGCTACTCCTACAACATGGGTCTCTTCAAGTCCCTCTAGCTCTAGATACTCTAATAGTACTTCTACAAGATACTCTAATAGTACACAACTGCTAACCCTGTACAAAAGTGCGAACCATGGTTGAATTGACAGCCACCTCGGGTCTGGAACCCCAAAATACGTGAAAAATCCCTTGACTCTGTGCGGAAACGGGCGATCAGTTTGATAGATTCTCTTCACAACATGGGTCTCTTTAAGACCCTTGTTCATTCCTTCCTCTCCTCAAAAAGACCCTCCACACGGCATCTCTAAAAATGACATAGGCCCTGAGAAAAAAGAGATAGCCCTAAGGCCCTGAGAATTATTTTCCCCAGGTCCTCCTGTGTGGAGTTAATGTAAAAAAAGCCTTAGCCGAAATCATGACGTCATAATTGAGCGCAAATTTGATCAACTTCACGTGGGAAGATTGCGCAAAGTCCGTAGATGAAAATTATGTTTTTTCTTTTCAAATAATTTTATCCTTTTATTAATAGAAATTATACAGGAAATTAACTTATACAGGCTTTCGTTTGTGGACAATGTTTTACCCTACATAAAGAAGAAACACAATTCTTCGTAGAGTTGCAGAATAGAATTTTATGTATCTAACGATTGATTATTTTTTACAAAACGAATGAAAATATAATAATATAACTTCATATACGTGTAACGTGAGTTTGTAGCAAATAATAATACTAAATTTATTATCAAGTTGCTGTGAGCGTGTATTAAAAAAATACATTCGATAACCTTTTCAGACAACTGCGACCTTTCTGGTATAAGATATTATTGTTATGTAAACGGATATACACTACACATGTACAAGTAGATACATTTAAAATCAAACGTCAACAATGTTTTCTAACAAATTACCACCAGACAATATTATGTTAGATTTTACAAAATATTATCCTTAATCAAACGCCGAATCTCCGGAGAAATGAACCTCGTAAATTTTTTTTGCATGATATTTATAGATTACCAGAAAAATCTATAATGGTAATTTGAAATGCTGTAAAGAACAAAATGTTAATTGTACTTAGTTTTATTTTCCAAAAAATCACATTTCATGTTTTTGTAGTCCTGTAATTATGAATTTTTATTATTAAATAATAACATTGAATAATCTTTCAGAATACTTAACATTTTTTGTAAATTTCAGTAGTAACTCAATTTAATTTATTTTAGTTTTTTCAGAATAAAACTTCACATAAAATGTACGTCACACTTTTACTAGAAATATTTCGATGAAGCAGATCGAAAGAAAAAAAGGAGAAAACAACAATTTTTTTTAAACTTTTAACACATTTAACTTATTTTGGATTTCTTGTCCTTTCACGCATTTCAAAAAAATTGTGTTCCTTGTGAAATCAACACAACACACGTGATTGATATTTTTGAAAAGTAAGGCTAGTTTTTAGTAAAACTTCGAACGCTGTGTAAAAAAAATGCCACTGAATTTAATCTAAGTCACCTTTTCCACTGGGATCAAGTACTCGAGTATCTCGGCGATTACCGCCATCCATCCATCAGTAAAAAACGCGGCTCCTGGGGCGAGTAAAATTTTGGCGCCTCTTGCCAAAACAAGAAGACGCCCAGGTAGGTTATTACTATGATAAAAAATATTTGGATGATTAGTATTTTTGTGTAGCGCCTTTGTGTATTTGAAAGTGTATTTGAAACCAAATTACAGGATATTGTTGATACCCTTGTTGACTATTTTTTTTTTACATAATGTGGTGAGCCGTGGCACAAGTTTCTTTAAGCCCTCCTTGAAGAAATCTCCCTCCAGCTCTTTCCCCCACTTAAAATATCTCATAGGCGATGTGTTGTTCAGAGGTTTTATCGGTACCTTTTTAGTCGAAAGGTCTTATGGCTCCCATTGAGAACCGCGCAAATCGTCGATTTGGAAAGGCTCATCAACAAACCTGTCGTAGAAATTTGCGTCGGATTTCCACATTCTTGTGTTGGATACCTGACTGTCGAAAATCGAAGCAACCGCTCCACACCTATCGTGAAAGGGAATATCATCGGTGGCACCGACTGACGCCTACATCTCTTCGTGAATGTTGAAATCGGGCCCCAAATATACCCCAATGGCTCGCCTGTTTATCAAACGACATCATTGCGTTAATCTTGGCCCATTTACTCTTGTCCATTTATAGTCAATTTATTCTAGTGTTTCTTTTTCTTAATATAAATGCAAGTATTACGCTGCTGCGAGTAAACATTAACCTTCTGAATTCATTTCCGCTGCAACCACGACAACCTTTCTGCAAAATCACTGTGCTTGCCACGGTGTGGAGTGTGGAGTGTGTGGAGGGGCCGCGAATGGTGAAACGCGACGCATTTCACATGAAAGCCGCACGAAACGGCGAGCTTTAAGTATGTAGGTACAATAGTAAAAACAAATATTTTAAATATAATTTATCTTTCAAATCAGTATTTTATTTTATTTATTAGGGAAAATCAACAGATATTTTACATTTATAATAATACACATAATAATAGATAATATATTTTAACTAACAGATTTTTCCAATATTAGATTTTCACATAATTAAAATTATAATAACAAACTATGGTTCCGGTACCTGTAAGAAATTTACAAAAATATAACCTTAAAAATTATAAAGAATAAAGAAGATGTAAAAACACAAATATAAACTAATAATCAGCTTAATCTATTTCAAAACATTAAGTACCTAGTCGGAAATCTATTTTCACTATACAACAGCAATAATAATAATATGTACCTACATACCTACAACTCAGAGTGAACAGTAAATCTAATGGCAAGTAAATGGAGAGGATTCTAAGCAATAACATGATAACTTGCAAAAGGGTCTTTAAAATTATTTAACGTTAGCTATGATATATTTTTTTAAGGTACTTAAATTACATGAGAATATGTCTACATTATTCAACTAATTTTATAGATCACACTTCAAGGGATGTCTGTTCGGTGGGATGGGTAAGGAACAATTTAATTTTGAACTTTCAATTATGCGAAATCTTTAGCACTGTGTAGGTAGGTACTTCAAAAATATTAACCTCAATTTGATAGCACGACAGTAACAAAGGACGCCTAGAACTCGTTAGTCCAAATCAAAAAAAACTTTCGGCGACGAATCTTTTTACTGAATGCGTCTGTTGAATTTTTACGTTGTTTTATTTGTACTTTAGAAAGTGTTGTTTGAACTTCAGCTTCAGTACGTACCGTTCAGTCAAACTTCTCCCCAGGTCCTAAGAGTGCTTTGGGAGTACACCGAGTAAAGGGGACAAAGAACGTGTGGGGGTGGGGCTACTGGCACGTGTATCCACCTGGACCCTACCGCCCGACATCTGTCAGATATATTTTAAGGTCATTAGTCGTTAGGGAGATCTACAAGAACCTAAAAATATCGTCAGAACGCACTCGTATTCCAAACGTTTTACTATCGCGATTACCAAATTCTTGGATATTGAGTAGTCCCATCAAAAATATCGGATCATTTTTTGAGAATTCGTTTTCATTTTAGTATTATTGCTATAAAAAAATTCTCTCTATTTTGTGAATAAACTTAACTGCCCGCTTACTCAGTATTTCTATCCAGATAAAATTGACCAAGATTTTTATCAAATTTTATATCTTTCCTATGTATTATCCTAAATTAATATGAATAAAATTATCCTAAATATCTTTTTTTCCGATATTTCAAAAATAATGATTGAATTTCTTTCACAGTACTTATTACAATTTCATGCTTTTTTAATATACGCCATCTAGTGATTTATTTAACGCACAACTGGTTTTTACATATTTAGGCATGAAAATGAGTAGTAATAATGAAAATACAGGAATAGAAAATACTATAATCAGATATGTAGGAACTTATACAAAATGTTAAATGTAGATTTGAGAAAATATCGATCGCTGCTTAGTGATTAGTACTGATTAGTCAAACATTTCCGAAAAATCGAAATTTGAGTTGAGTAGGTATGAATAAGGTGACCATTTATTTTTCCCCCAAACCGGGACACCGAAAAAAAAGTAGGTATAATAATTATAAATTTGGGCAACTTGTATAGCGCTGTTTTCGCGAAAAATCGCCTCAAGAGGGCTGTACCAATGAGGCTAGATTAAAATTCACCTTGCAGCTACCAATCGCATGGACGATTGGAATTCTAGACCCTTGTTCAAAATTTAAAGAGATTTGTTTTTACTAATAAACGTAATAAAGAAACATGTTACAGTAAAAACGTTTTTGACTAAAATTAGCACGGGCTTTATAGTCTGTCAATTAAGAGTAGAAAATATTAAAAGTGGAACTACATAATTTGTAGGCTGGCAACACCAATTTAACTGTCAAATATTCTTTCAAAGCGTAATTACACTGAATATGTGGAACACTATAACAACATTTTCAAGAAACATTTTTTTGTTCTTAAAGAAAAAAAAATCAAATTGAAGAAGCAATGTTGACATAAATTTGATTAAATGGTGTTTTACAAAGTGATTTGCATTAATTTAATTTAACATTAATTTGAATTTAACAGTACACTACTTTTAGATCCGAATGAGTTAAATATATTCAGATCTAAAATTAAAGACTGTTACGATGCACAAATAAGCCCCTACTAATTATTCACCCACGCCACTGCACAGACTACAGTTTCGCTCTTTCGCCGCAAGCGCGCCGCGCGCGCTAGTGGAGCCAAATGCGAGCAACGGTCGGCGAAGCCACCGACTCTCCACACTTCCTAGGCAGAGCGCTCCGCGAACAGTCGATTGTTTTGTTAAGGAGAAATTCTCTCCGCAGGGCACCTTTGTGGCCCGAGTCATCCGCGACGCAATATGGCGTCGGGAATTTAATACGCAAATGCGTGTTCTAGATGCTACGGCAGACAAGGCCGAGGCGTAATTTAAAGTACAGTGACAATGTTTACGTGTGTGGGACGTTTCACCTGGAGTCTCCTGTTGGAACGAGATCCCCTCTGCTGCGGACGAGGATTGGACCTGCCGCCTCCATCGCAGTAAGCCCCCTTAAATTAATGTGTTCTATTTGCCCTCGCGATTTTACCTGAGCAATGACGACCCCAGAGAGGACAGGTTGAGAGACTTACCATGTAGGGACATTCTAGCCAGGAACTGCCTTTTAACCTTGTATTTCTGTGTTTTCTCACAATACATTTTGTTTGTTTTACCTAAATACCGTTCTTTTATTGAGGAGATTGTTCGAGGGTGATCACGGCCAGTATTTCCCCCCATGTAAAACATTCCAAACAGCCTACCGGCGACCACACCACCCTGATGACGAGGGTCTCCCCTGCTTGCCGTTGGTTCGAGCTAGCCGCCTGCAAGGTAGGTCGGAGCCCGCCCTGTGGTGCCGCCCTCCTGGTGGCACCCGGGCTCAGCGAGGTTCTGGTTCCTATACGGGGCGTAGTCCCCGAGCGCAACTCTGACACCATGTAGCCGCTGCCAGGTTGTTAGCACTGGCGCGCCAACTCTGGGGCATTTTTTTTTCTCCCCATCTTTTCCCCCACGTTGTGTTAGCACTGACGCTATAACGTGGAGGCCTTTTTTTTGTTTTTTTGGATATTTTTACCCTAACTGGCACTGTGATGACCTCGAGCAAGATTCTCGAGCTATAAGAAATCTCTTTAATGGCAAATTTTGTGGCTTCTAGCATGTACTTACGGAATATCCATCGATATTCTATTATTGTAAATTATGTTATTCTGTAATACTAACTATTACGGTTCAAAATATTGTACCTATTACGTGCGGAAGCTACAAAATTCATAAAAACCCCTGTCGAAAATTGTATCAACATTGCATCATAATTTGCGCCGCCCGCCATTTTCGAACATCCCAGAAGCATTGCGTGCGCGCGAAATCTCCAACGTTTTTTACACACGGCGGAAGCTAGCCGTTTGGAGCATAATTGCCCTGTGCGCAGAATTCGTGCGCAGTTGGTGTGTTACTGCCGCCCTGCGGTAGAACTTGTAAATCACTGATACGCAGAGATATGAATCAAACATTCTCGTATGTATTGCTTGGAAATTCTTGTTTTGTCTGTTTTCGCAACTAAAATAATTACGGAATACAACAATAGTGCCTCTATAAGCACATCGTCTGTACACATCATTCGTTGACGCAGCAAAAAGGAGTTCCTATGTTATATAACAAAGGTAGCCTCTAGCGGGAACCTTCCAGTACATCACTCAATTGGCCCAAGCAATTTCAAGTTGCCTCTTTCATAAATCCATAATGCTGTCTAATTAATTACTTACCTTTTTCCCAGTGCTTATACAGGTATATTAAGTTCTTTTTCTGTTTTTCTACAAAATAAGTGACTATCAAACGTCAAAGTGACAGTTAGTACTATCAAACGTCAAAGTGACAGTGGTGATTATCAAACGCCAAATAACAGTGCTTCATTAAAAAAGTGTTGTCTAAATGAAATAAACTAGTGGTGTGCTCAAATAATAGCCGCATTTAAGTGATTTTCTCCTCGGAAAATTAGTGTTCTTTTTTCATTTTATTGGGAAGTGCCATTTTGGAAGTTTTCCCAGTTTTCAGTGCAGTTAGTGACAAGTGAACAAAAGTGCACTACAAAAATTAAATTTCTTGTTTCCCTAGGGGAACCCCTGGCCAAAAATTTGAAAATTCCTGGACTTGGGAAATTTCGGAAATTTTTTTTTTCTTTCTTCTCTTCTCCAAGGAGCACGGTTTTAAACAATACCACAATGGAAGCCAGCCGAACGGTTATGTCATCGGACTTGGGTATTATTCCCAACGTCCACAGTTTATCTAAAGCCAACCTCCTATCTGTTCTAAAAGACAGAGGTCTTTCGTTGGAAAACAAGTCGAAATCTGCATTAAGAGCGTATGCATTTTTGTTCAACAAAAAGTTTGTCAAGAAAATAAACCTTGCATCAACAATTGAAGAAAATCCATGTACCATCACCAAGGATACAGAAGTCACGGTGACAAATAAAGAGCCGGAGCTACTTGTCAAAATGAAACAAGATATTGTACCCATCGCGGCACAAGGAAAAGTCCACGATCTTTCCTCTTGGAAAATCAAATATAACGGTGTTTCTAATGTAATGGATTTCATTGATCGAATCGAAGAAACAGCATCAATTAAGAGCATCCCGCTTGACGTTCTACGAAAAAATTTCATAGAACTCATTTCTCCGGAGTTAATCCCTTGGCACCGCATTCAAAAATTAAAATGCAAGGATTGGAATAAGCTCAGATCAGCTTTAATTTCTAGTTTCGGCAAAACTGAAGCACAACACCGAATAAAACTGTCTTTACTATCTATTAAACAGTTAGTAAACGAAACGGTGGCAACGTTTATAGAAAGGGCCGAATCCATCAATATCAAACTTTCTCTCCCGATCCCTGAAGCTGAACTACTACCAGTCATAACTGATGGTCTTCTCTACAAATACGAGAATATTATCACCTCACAGAAAATCACGTCACTGGCTCAATTAAGCGAAGTATGCACACTCCTAGAATCTTACCAAGACAGGAAGAATACCCAAGCGTCTTCAACCCACATAACTGTGCCAAGTCGTTCTTCGGAATTAAAACCGGAATATGACAACAAAAAAATTTGCTCCTTCTGCAAGAAAATAGGCCACCTAGCTGATACCTGTTTTAAGCAAGCCAAATTACGGGAACCTAGAGAGCCCAGGACCTTCAAGAGGCACCGCTCTAAGGACCGCTCCCCCCCTCGCGATGAATTACGCGAAATTTTCAAGAGATCCAAATATAACATGGATAGGCTGCAAGATACTAGCAATGCCAAACCCCCAGTGGATTTTTCTAAACCACCACCCAACTACTTCTCTAAGAAGCCAAAAAACTAAATGGCAACCTCTCAGGTATACATTCCGTATCAAAGTCTAAGGAATGGACTGATTGGTTATCCCACATTAAATATTTTAATCAGACCTTGAATATTTCTTCAGTGTGTTGCAAGCAAGCCAAGGAGCTCTGTACTTCTCTGCTAAATTGGCCCCCCGTTTTGTCAAGGCTAAGGTCGTAAAGAAAATATCGGACTTAGTCTACTCTTTGTCCGACACCTCTGGCAAACATGTCAGTAATTACCATATTAAAGACATCGTAAAGTCCGGAAGTGAGGAGATAACCGACATCACTCCCACTATCGACGGAACCACAAATTAATTCAATAAGTATCACTACCTCCCTCGCAGCGTGCATACCTTACAAGAGTTACACCCCGAGTCATGGAGTTGTGGCACAAGTCCTCAAGCGTGAGGCAGGTCTCGAGTCAGCTTCCGAGCGATCTCTAGACATTGTTTGTAAATAAATAAATATGTATATATTAGACGTGTAAAGTGTTAATTACATGTCCACTCTTTCGTTGACAAAACGATATATATATATATTCTTAAAAAAAAACCTTTTTAAATGCATTTTCGTATGTTGTTTTTGCTCTAACTTTCTTTCTTTCACGACATTGTGCTGTGTTTTTGTTTTTTCCTTTTTTCACCTGTTCCGAGACTGATCACCTCTGAACAGAGGCACCTCTGAGTCATAATGCTTGGGAAGTCATGAGCCCAACTGTTGTTTCTCATCCCCTACACTACGCATTGTGCAGGCCTGTTTTGCTCCGTCTTTTCATGCCATGTAATTTTTTGTTTTTTTTTGTTTTGTTATCAACATGTCGTGATGGAAACAATGTCACGCTTCTCGTTATAATTGCAAGGCAATCAACATCGGTCAACGGCGTAGGTTTCTGTTTGTTCGGGTTTTGTAAATCCAGAGTGTAAAAACCCCAACTCAAGCCTGTTATTGCCCCTGTTCTTTACCGTTTCCAATTTTTTCTCGTAAAGGTTAAAATAATTAACAATTGCCCTTCGGCGGTCGTTCCTAGGAATCGGATTTTGTAAATTCCAAAGTGTTAAATCCCGACTCGGAACCAGTTAATTATTCCTGCAACCCACCAATCTACCTACCCTGGTAAAATATTG
The DNA here is from genome assembly GCA_917880885.1 of Limnephilus marmoratus. Lineage (NCBI taxonomy): Eukaryota > Metazoa > Arthropoda > Insecta > Trichoptera > Limnephilidae > Limnephilus > Limnephilus marmoratus. Next base: position 53,500,077 of record OU862909.1, on the reverse strand, counting down.
CTGTTTTCTTGTTTTTGGTTTATCTTGAGTATGTAAAACCCAACATTGGTCTCAAGTATAAAAGTGTGGTCACTTACACAGTCACCCCTAATGTACATGTAGTTTTTCAATCTTTTTTCTTTAAAAAATTGATGGCGTCCTACCCGTGCTCAGTTTTACCCGAAATTGGATTTTGACACATCCATTTTGGAAATTGCATATATTAAAAAAAAAAACCAAGAAAGGGTCTGTAGATTTGCATAAACAAATCTATTCTTACTCGTTTCGACCAAAGTATGTAAAACCGAACAATCCGGTCTTTTGTGTCTTAGCGAAATCCTTACTGTCACGTCACGTATGTTTTGTATTACACGTTTCAGTCCTATGGGACAGGTTAATAAAACCTCATGGTCATCCTGGTTCCCGAACGCAAATAGTTGTAACATTACGTAAATCAGCAACGTGTGGTCCGATCATCGTTCTACAACTTCAGGCATCCAATGTTCTGCCACTTAAACAAAGTGTTTGCGACCCAAAAATCGCAAATCACACGGTTCACTTGTAGCTATACAGAAGGCATGTAAAACCTCAATTGGTCCCTTTTGTTCTTCTCAATGAAGATTGCTACCTCCGACAGTATGTAAAACCACTATAGGTCTGTCTTGTTTTGCTTGGTGTAAGCAGAATTTTACTCTGCCATCGCCCTGCACCTTGTTGACATGTGAAGTAACGTTATATCGTATATTTTCTCTGTTATTCTATCGTACGCCTTTTGGGCTACGGAGTTAGTCTATCTAACAAATCTTTAAGAGCAGTGTTTAAACAAATACTGTTATCATTTATTGTGTTATATTTAAATGCACCCACCACCACAGGAGAGATCCTCACAATATCCACCATCATAGGAGAGATCCTTAAAATATCCACCATGATACGAGAAGTTCGTTATAATCACTTATGCTCTTGTTATTGAGTTGGTCGTGTGTCTTTAATTGGACATGAGTACCGCCCCTTTTGGTCGTGTGTCATTAAATTTGGCATGAGAACCGCCTTGTTTGTTTATAATTGTGTACTTATATAATTTGTGCACCAAACGTGAAGACGTTACAATACTCACCATGATTCGTGCGAACGAAATAATATCAACCCTTTTGTGCGTACTAAAAAAAAATAGTCCACAACCTTTTTGCAATTGTTCAACGACAATGCCCGTGGACTTCCTGTTTTGCCACTTCTTTCTCTAAAGGAAAGAAGCCCAGGAATATCTACTATCTCAAAAGGACTAGCTTGTCAGCTTCACTGTCAGCTATGGGGCATAGTGCCGTGGGAGTTAATCGAATGGGCACAAAACCACCAAACTCGTCGGCTGGGAAGCGAATAAAAGAAATCCCAGGATTGTGAAATTGGAGCGAGGGTCTATCTTTTCTCACAATCAAGGAGAAGTTTTAAGTGACCCCTAATCTTTCGTCATACACGCGAAAGACTAGCCTTTTGGTATTTCGTCTATTCTCATGTTCATGCTCATCTCACTTTTTTAATATATCCATTTTGGTTAATGTAAAGAGTTAGGAAATCTGCTGGTTGATTATGTTTCATTCTCACATGGAGTTTGAATTGGAAATTAGTCCAGTCTCTAGCAGGTTTCGTCACTCAACTCCTGTCCTTTTCCTTTCCCCATCCCCATGTTCTCAGGTATATGTTATGAAGTGGAAAATCTGTTGTTGACCATATTTCGACCTCACTTGGAGTTCGAATCGGTAACAGGCCGGTTATCAACAGGCTTTCTCCCTCACTCTCTACGTATGTCTCATCATCCTCATCATTGTCGTATAGAAGCACATTCATGAATGTTGGATAAGTACGGTATGCACTTGGCGTATCGTCTGTCTCTTTGACAACCTCTATTCATGAATCAGTTTCTCTGCTTTGCCGTGACTTGTTCACGACTTCTTGCCTTGTTCTTTGAAATTCTACAAAAATGTTACCATCTTATGTTAACATAGGCCAAGAAAGGCCGGTTGTTTTTCATCCAAGTTTTTTGTCTCTCGGCAAACGCCAGGTTATCCTAGCAAAGGATAACATTCGGAACATGTCATTGTAAACTAGTTAGGAATCTCTCACTCTCTACCGTTCTCTCTGGGTCTGCAATCGTCAAAAAACCTCGTTTCTTTTTTCTGAACACATTTTGTTTCTCTCCAAACCCTTTTTGTCCATTGGTCTCTAGGCAGGTAAATGTCAAGAATCTTGCTCTTTTAATAATAATTTCTCCCGGATTTAAAAAAGAAGCCCAGAAGGATGTCCCCATCGGCAGCCGAGCTGAGCTTCACTTCCTGGCAGCCTTCGCTGTGGTTACGGAGGTCCCCCGCCGCCATTTTCTACATATTTGTTCCTGAAAGCACAGACCATACCGCCTTATGTATGTTGTCTGGTTGCACCATTGCGAGCCGAGTTGTCCCACTATACAATGACACTCTGGACTACCTTTGGGCACGCTAGCCCCTGGGTTTTGTTCCTGCTCTCGCTACCAAGCCAGTTTTGCCGTCTCTTGCTCTGTCACGCGGTGACGCACACAATGTCATGTGTAAACCATTAATACCTTGACTCTACAGTATTCGCTGAATGCGCACCCTCACAAGTTATCCCGAGCTACATTATGCTTCGATAACCATTATACACGATCCGTGCTTACCATATTGGCACATTAGGATTTGTACTGGCATGCCTGCAGACCCTGGTTTCTTCTCCTCAATGACCTCTGTAACCATAGTCCTCCGCACTGCAACCACAGTCTCCACTCCGCAACCTTCGACGTCTTCAACGAAACAAGTGTTTTCACAAGACCCTAGTGTACTCTTGAGTGTTATCTCAAATGGGTCAGGTTACAGTGATAAGGTAATCTTTAGAGTCTGTGAACCCTCGTTTTCTTCGCAATTCTTCGAAACTTTCCGCAAACCATCGAAACAAAAAAAACAAATCTACGCACCGCAAATTTAGCTTCCAGACCAATGAAACCCTAGAGTCACATTTTCATAATTTCTGTCCTTGTTTTCGCATTTTCACATTTTTGTCTTTGTTTCACATTTTCATAACCTTGTTTTTGTTCTTTCAATTGCATAAATATGTATGTTGTTTCACCCCTTCTTGTGATAACTGCCTGTTCCTCATATTTTATGTACCCCCCTCCCTACCCTGACCAACATTGTACCTAGCCCATGGCATAAGCTAGTTTTTAGTTGTTAGTCAGCTCTCTCTCTGGTCTACAATCTCTCCTTCAACTCCCGTGGGTAACGTAGAGGGTTTTTGCCCTATTGCTCCATTGCCACGTCGCTTTTTTTCCGAGCGCGGGGGGAGGTGTTACGATGCACAAATAAGCCCCTACTAATTATTCACCCACGCCACTGCACAGACTACAGTTGCGCTCTTTCGCCGCAAGCGCGCCGCGCGCGCTAGTGGAGCCAAATGCGAGCAACGGTCGGCGAAGCCACCGACTCTCCACACTTCCTAGGCAGAGCGCTCCGCGAACAGTCGATTGTTTTGTTAAGGAGAAATTCTCTCCGCAGGGCACCTTTGTGGCCCGAGTCATCCGCGACGCAATATGGCGTCGGGAATTTAATACGCAAATGCGTGTTCTAGATGCTACGGCAGACAAGGCCGAGGCGTAATTTAAAGTACAGTGACAATGTTTACGTGTGTGGGACGTTTCACCTGGAGTCTCCTGTTGGAACGAGATCCCCTCTGCTGCGGACGAGGATTGGACCTGCCGCCTCCATCGCAGTAAGCCCCCTTAAATTAATGTGTTCTATTTGCCCTCGCGATTTTACCTGAGCAATGACGACCCCAGAGAGGACAGGTTGAGAGACTTACCGTGTAGGGACATTCTAGCCAGGAACTGCCTTTTAACCTTGTATTTCTGTGTTTTCTCACAATACATTTTGTTTGTTTTACCTAAATACCGTTCTTTTATTGAGGAGATTGTTCGAGGGTGATCACGGCCAGTATTTCCCCCCATGTAAAACATTCCAAACAGCCTACCGGCGACCACACCACCCTGATGACGAGGGTCTCCCCTGCTTGCCGTTGGTTCGAGCTAGCCGCCTGCAAGGTAGGTCGGAGCCCGCCCTGTGGTGCCGCCCTCCTGGTGGCACCCGGGCCCAGCGAGGTTCTGGTTCCTATACGGGGCGTAGTCCCCGAGCGCAACTCTGACACCATGTAGCCGCTGCCAGGTTGTTAGCAAGACATGATCTAAACCCGGGCAACGCTAGGTACTTAAGCTAGTATTAAATAAATGTAAGCAAATTCTAAACTGTGTTTTATATTTTATTACAATATCGTTATTCTTCATTATTTTATTTTATTTATTATCAATTACAAGGGCGGATTTAGGGGGGGGGGGGGGGCACGGGGGCACGTGGCCCCCCCCCAGACGGTATTTTTGTGTACTGTGGAGATTCCATCACAATACATACTTAGAAGCTAAAACTGTATTTATTAAACATTTAATTTTTCGATTGTTTTGACACTTTCATAAACCTTCCTATACATAAACTTGAAGTATAGAAATAAACTATAGAAATAAATTTGAAGTATGATACTTCAAGTTTATTTCTAACAGTAATTATTGATTTTTTTGCCCGTCCGCCCCTTTTGCCCCCCCAGAAAAAAAATCCTGGATCCGCCCTTGATCAATTATGCTAACATCATCATCATCAACACAAGATACAACCCCTGGTGGGTCTTGGCCTCATCGAGAGTCTTCTTTCACTCATCTCGGGTTTGCGCCAGCTCTCTAGAGTTTAGGATCTCTTATTTATCATTATGCTTCTTCTTTTTCCTTGCGCTGTCCCAACTCATTGCCTAGGTAGGCTGTTGGGGTCGGCTCTTCTCCTTCTCAGGTTGTAATATCTTCTGTTCTGGGTATCGCCTTCATCCAGGCCGTTTCTCTGAAGAATTTTGGAACATTGAGTCATCCAGGAGTACTTTGGTCTTCCTCTGGATGACTGTCGATGAAGCTCCATAGACATTGCCTGCCTCACTGTGTGGTCTGATGGTCTCCGTCTTATGTGTCCATACCATCTCAATTGTCGTTCTTCCAGATTACTACTTATGTCTGTGACACCCAGGCTACCCCGAATGCGTGAAATTTTGATCTTATCTTTTAGTGATACTCCTGCCGACCATTTAAGCATTCGCATTTCTGCTGTTTCAAGTTGCCTAGTGTATAAGTTGTACATAGTCCAGCATTCGGAGCCATACATTATTGCGGGTCTTACAATAGTCTGGTATATCTTTCCTTTCAGTTTTATAGGCATTTTGGAGTCACACAATATTCCTGTTACGGATCTAAATTTAATCCATCCCACACCTATTCTCTTGCCTATTCTATGGATTTCATCCATAGAATAGGCCAGAGAATCCATAGAATAGGTGTGGGATTTATTATTATTATATTACTAGCTGAACCCGACCACGCTTCGCTGTGGCTTTGTCTGATTGTAATTATTAGAGGAGTTATCAAAAATTGTCTAGCAACTGTGCATTTTCCAAGAAGACATATTGCTTAATTGAATATCTGCTGTGACTATGCTGTAGTGTAGAATATAAGGGAAGAAAAAAAAATATTCGTAATTTTTTAAAAATTATTTATTTATTCAGACCTTAAATGCTTTTACAATATCACTTTATTATAGATTAGCACCTATTAGTATCAGCAATTCTTTGCAGTTGATCATTTCTGCGTTGCAAAACGATACCGCGAGGATGAAATTCTTCTCCAACCATGACAATTCCCACATCATTAATGGTTGGCGCATTATATCGTCTGACATGCTCACTTGCTGGTGTTTGATCAGCACTAATGATAATTTTATGGCTGTCTGATGTCATGAGATCAATTGCATTTTTGAACATTCGAATTAAATTATTTTTATCATCTAACATTTTTTTCAACTACTCAACAATATTTCTTTTGACTTTATTAGAGATTTGACAGCGTGCATTCAACTGATCATTTTGATCTCCCATGAAATATATTTGTAGAAATTTATGTTGATTGCAGTGAAAAGGAAGCAAAGAGCCAGCTTTATGGTAAATTTGTCCCTGAATTTTAAACGTCGGCATAAAATTTTCTGTTATAACGTTAGCGCCAAATGAAGTCATCTGAAAACATGAATTGTATTTTCTAACATTTTACCGATTTGAACAAATTTACATGATGTATTGTATTGAATATCTGGTTCGTATGAAAAGGCAATTCGATGGTACGAAGCATGGTTATTCAAAAGTTGCACTTGCACTGCAAGTCTTCGGCGTTGATATATTTCTTCTTGACGTTGTTGAGATGAATGTGCTGCTCGTCTTCTTCGCGCTTCTACTCGTAAGCTTTGTAACGGTATATTTATCTAATATCTATCTTTACTAATCACCGCCATCCAAATACTCTTAATATTTCTCTCGTATTCAAATAAACAAGTGCAGACATGTGGGTAGATCAGTGTAAGAAAAGACGGAATGTTTCAGTAACAAAGATGCTACATTTATTTAATTAATTTCAAACAATTATGGGTAGAGCATGATTAAATGATTTTAAATCTACAGGGGTGGTTGATTACCATAGGTATGTCAAATTAATGTGAAACTAAAATCTCGGAACATGTGGTATCGATAAATGGAAGCAAATCATTAGTTAATCCAGAAGGGCGCCTGTACAGATAACCGTACATATTTAGAAGGATTTAAATTAAATGCTAGGGATATAATAAACCAAAGTTAAGCTATACTATCTCGTGAAGATCCATTACAAATTTTTAATTCGCTCACGTGTGTTTCGGCCATGACCTTTGGCGGCTTGTAGTTCAGCTGTCACACCATGTACTCTCCGGAACCAACTGACGAACGTATCGAAACTTCTCCTCGATTCGCCCTCTACCGGCGCCTGTACATTAACGGCCGGCTGTCAAATTCATCAGGTACCCGCGTGGCTAGAAACTCCGTCTAAATTAGGCCAGTACTTGCCCAAACTGTTGCAGCTTTTAAGTCTTTCTTCCCGACGATTCGCCAGTTCTTCTGCTCGCCTCTGAATAATTCTAACTCGAACATGTTCATTATCGTCTAAACGTTCTTGATCAGTGCGGTTTTTATCTTCTCTGATGATCTGCGTTTGCGTGTCGAGTACGACAGCCTATGTTTGAACGTGAGCGAGGCATCCCACAAATGGTGATCAACTTTGAAAAAACTTACACATCAATCAACTTACAATCAACTGGTCACAGTTACACTTTTTTGACCCTTTGAAAATTTTTCATATATAATTCGATTTGCTAATCTGATTTTTTGTAGGTTTTGCAAAGTTACGAACTGACATTCAGTACAATCATGAGTAAATTTAAAAAGCACAGAGAAAACAAATGAGTGAAAATAGTAATATAATTTGTTAGATATAATTCTACTTTTAAATCCGATTAAATTCTTTTTATTCCTAATTGTAGGTATCATAAATATTTGTAACTTTTAATAAAATTAATAAAATGGCAGCACTGTCTAGAACTGTCATTCCGTTTTTTACTATGACAAATTATGAGTCAATTTAAAACGCATAAAATTATCCTTTTCCTTTGGAACTTCCAAATAAAAAGTATGTATAAACGCTCTTCTTCTAAAATGTAATCTTCTGTAAAAATTTTGAGTCAATCCATCGATTACTTTCCGAGATTAGCGAACGCAAACATACGGAACCTGAATTTTTATATATATATATATATTTTTTTTTATTTAAATTTTTTGATACAGTACATATAATACATACATGAAATAATGAAAAGTATATAAAAAAACTTAATATAATTAATGTATGAACAAAAAAAATCCCACAAAGGCAATGCCTGTGCGTGGGTATAATATAGATTTTTTACTTTTATTTCTATGGTTATAGTGAATATTTTAAGTATACATAAATAAGGGATTTAAAAAAAAAAGTAACTGAATAAATGCATTTAAAAACTACAGCATAATAACAGTCTGCACTGTTATTATTGTATTTGTAAGTTTTGTAAGAATAGATGTTACAAGTGCAATTTAAAAACATAAAAAAAACAAACAAAATAAACTAGCAAACAATATTATAAATCTTCTCTAAAAGCTGTCCAATGATAGATATATTTAATGGCTTTATTTAAACTTATAAGAAAAAAATATCTGTTTCAGTGTTTTTTAGCCAAGTTTTGGTATATTTATTATAAGATTGAAGATTTTGACATATGTTCTCTTTAAAGGTTGTACATAGTAAATTATACATCTTTGGAGCTATAAAACTAATATGCCTTTGGGACAACCTAGTTTTGCAGTGGGGTACTGCATACTCACATGTGCCACGTCTTTGGCTGGTACGATTTGAATTTTTTAGAAAGTTATTTGGACGCATGTAAATAAATTTAAGACATTGAAGTCCATAGGTCTGTCTAAGGTCCAAAATATCAGTTTCCTTAAACAATTGTTTGGAGGGATACGATTTTTTTTTTTGTACATAATCTTAATAATTGATTTTTGGGCAATTTCTAAAGGTTTAGATTATCATTTAGATTATCATAGATTTATCATTATGCTAATACAAAATTATAAGTACATATCAGTGGATATCTATATTGTAATGAAAAAATACTTTTTCACTTTTATGCCTTCTTAATTTTTGACAAAATGTAGGTTACACAGCTTCACTTTTCCGACATGAGTCATATGTTTAGTATTGCCATTTGAACAACAGTGGCACCCTCCTATGTTTTCTACTCTTATTTGACAGACTGTACGAGTGTATTTAGTTTACTATGTAGGAGGTTAGATGACTAGAACACAAAGATAGCAGCCAATAATATGTACGTTAAGAAAATGAAGATAATGTTGGTAGTTCTTAGTCGAAGTAATACAGTTAAAAGTGACCGAATGTGATATGGGTTCCGTAGCTCAGTTGGTAGAGCCATGTAAGCAAAGGGTCCTGGGTTCGTGTCCCAGTGGAGCCAATATCTTTTTCTGATTTTTTTCCAGATACTGAAGTAGGTACTTCCATAATAATCACGTAGGAGCGAGTTCCCGGTTTTGCAGCATTAGGATCCAGGGTTGCAGGATTGAGGAAAAGGATAAACAGCTCCGGGAATATCATCACCGTGGAAGCCCGCCGCAGTTGAGCCTTCAGCTTCGATGAACACCGGAGAAAGATTCTGGCAAAATTTTCATACGCCTAGTAAGTACTTTTTTGTCATATGTCTATGACTCTTATCATGTGTCCATGGATCCGATGGATTAATCCATTATAAAACTTAAATTTAATGACCGTTGTTTTAAAAGCGGGCCGTTCCACCCGCTCTCAAAACCGGAGTCCGGGAACGGAAAACCTCCCACGCTCTTATAAACAAAAACCCGGATTCTTGTGTTGACACCATTATTTTAAAAGGAAGCAACCGAAAAAAAAGGTACTTGACCAAATGATTAATTAGATTACTTCATATCAGTGTGGAACTCCGCTAACCTCCCCAGATACCTGAATAACTAAATGTTATATTATTTGTAAGGAATCGATCACCTGGGTAGAAAAATTATAATGAGAAGGAATTTTTCCAATCCAATTTTTCCAAGTCTCGGTAAGGTCCCAGTTGTCTCGTGATTCTTGGATCTTATTATTGAATTCATTTCTCTTCTTTAATTTCCTGTCGTAACTTTCTACGTCTACGATAAGACATTGTTTCTGAATTAAATTATATTTAATAAAAGTTTGATTTATTAAGTCAATTTTTGTCGTAAGAGGTTATATCTCTCTTTTTCTCTACTCTCCCTCCTACGGCCTCCGTGGTTGCGTGGTTACAATCCTTGGGTACGAATCCTTGGGTCGCTGGTTCAAATCCAGCCGAGTCAATTTTATTTCATAAAATTGTGTTATTTAATTTATTCGTTTAGAATAATGTGTAGTATGTTTGCGCATGTTCCAAAGTGGACAATGCACTCATTTTCGCTCCGGTGAAAGACCATCATTCAGAATCGGAACGTTCTTTGAAATGGTTTTAGCCAATCTGGTCACCACCAGATTTGAATAACCCGGTACTTCTCCACCTATCTCTTACCCTCCTCACTACCTTCAGCGTTACAAATCATTATACCCCAGTTGGAGATGCCTTAGTCTTACTTAGTCCAGACGGTAGGTAGCAATTAGAACATTTTCTTAGAAAGAAAACGTAGACTTGCCCTAACATAAAATCTAGGTGTTATTTCGACGAGCTGGGTGCGAACCACGAGACCATACTTTTGGTGCAAGTGTTCGAAAATGCTTTGAATAAACTACGAAAATCATCATCATCACTATTGGCTCTATAACCCCTGGTGGGTCTTGGCCTCCTCAAGAGTCTTCCTCCACTCATCTCGGTTTTGTACCAGCTCTCTCCAGTTTAGAAGCTCCAAGATGGATATGTCTTTGAGGACGTTGTCGCTCCATCTTAGTCTTGGTCTTCCCAGGCTCCTTCGCCCTAAAAAACGAAAATACTACTAAACTACGAAAATACTCGTTCGTTAACCGCCGAAGAGCGCACATTGAAATAACCAGATCTTGTTCGCTAAAGTAAGGTAACAGTTAGCAGCACAGTCCAACGTGTGACATTTTGTGCGCAGGGTCTGAATGTTAGTTTATAACCGAACCGCCTTCAAATCGGGTTGCTTAGCGACATAAAATTAAGTGAGGTGAGTAAATTATAACATAATATTAAAAAAAATGTATAAATAGTGCGACCAAATATTAGATTTTGGAAACAAGCACGAACTTTTGTTTACTGATTTGGGATTTGTAATTTTTACGCAGCCATCAATTTGCGCACAATATTAAAAAAGAATCAGAAAGTCATGATCAGATTTCATTTTCGAATATTGTATGTACTGTATATTATAGTGATATTACAATGCAAGTTGCCCTGTATACTGTCAGGAGGTCTAGCGTGGTCGATCGATAAAACCCTATATCAATACGATATTGACCAAATCCTTCATCGACGGTCAGTTATCAACATTTGCAATAACTTTGGTGAGAAATATTCCGACCGACGATTGATAGATTTTAGCCCTGTATCCATATTGTCAGATAAGTTTCGGATAGCTGTCAATATACACATTTATTTGGATATTGTCGTTCGTCATGCAAAATTGCTGAATTAAGTTCAACCAACGAAGCTTTAAGAATTGAAAGAAGTCGTATTCGCGATCCGTAGGGGTTACATGGGTTTGGTAGTCACGAAAAAAGGCAAATTTTCTCGACTTTAAAAAAATTTAATATATGAATTGAATATTTTTCTGTTATTATATATAAATAAGCTGATCTATAATAATATGCAAGTATAAGCTGTCCTTGGACGAAGGATTTCTAAAAAAATGAAATTTGAATTTTTGGCAGAGTGTTATGCAAATTAATTCAAATTTTGGATTAATTTATACTATGCAAAGCTTTGAAAAATTATTTGTAGTAGAAAAAAAATTCCTCGTTCAGGGACTGGTTAATGCTATTTTGAGAAGTGTGCCAAATTTCAATGAGATCGGTGCATTGGTTTCTGCGAAATGTGCCTGCCGACTTCAAAAATGGTGTTTCGAGATAAACGAGATTGAACTTTCAAGTTTCAAGATCTTTCCCAACAGGGCGGGGAATTCGCAATGGCTCTGTCTCCTAGACTTTTATTCCGTTTGATTTTTTCCCAACCTTTTTCTGACCTGGGACCACTTGTACATTTATTTTTTCGACAGGGACCACAAGCAGTGACGTACCGAGTTTCACCCCCCAAGACCACAATTCTCTAGCCATCCCCCTCCCGGACGGAAATAAAAAATTGTGTTTGTCAACTTTAATGGGGGGGGGGGGGGGGGGGGGGGGTGATACCACAGTGTCCGCCCTAAACGTCCCAGGTACCACCCATGCTAGCCTAAACCACTGCTTGTGGTCAGTGGCGTAGGCTAGCATGGGTGGCACCCGGGAAGGATAGCATAACGGGAAGGACGTAATGGGATAGGGTAGGACGGGTTCTAGCAGAATATTTACCCACAACGGATGGGGTAGAACGGGGTAGGATGGGATGGGGCGAAACGGTATACCATAATGGCCACAAGGTACGTACAATAATGATAAACGGAATATTGTCCCGATTTTTTTAATTCAGATTTCTCGACCAGGGACCGCCCGCGCGCTTGCTCGCTTATTGACCGGCGGACCATCGCGGACCATCTTCTAGCCTCTTGCGGACCACTGGTTGGGAAACCCTTGATAAAGGAAAAAAAGGTTTTTTCAAAATTTTCAAACCCACGTAACCCCTTAAATAATTCAATTATGGCGCACTTATTTATGCCGTTCGATCTTTGAGAAACTTAAATGGTGGAAATATGATTAAAGGCTTAATCGATAAGGATTGATATGATAACTTTTACTAACTTCTCATCGCACGACTGCAGATCGCCAACGAATAAGTAGGAGTTCACAATTACAATGTTCGACATATATTCGACGTCAACTGTTGTTTGTCTGACAGACGTAAAATAAACGACTTATCCTTCTAATTCAAAATACTACACTCTAAGTTCAACTGTTGCGAACTCCTGCAACTCATAATCTTACGAATACCCACAGTAACAACACGACAAAATACACTATTCTACTGCAGCAGTCATAAGCGGAACTATATTGCTCACTCTCCGATACAACGATTTTACCTATGGGAAATCAGTACTTAGGTCATGTTGATGTATTTAATATCTACTTGGCGAGTTTTGTGGATCTTGTAAAAAATATATTCCACTATTCCTAAACATATCTGTATTTTTGTATTTGGTATTTTTATGACTTGTTTGCATTTTTCATCTAATTATATTTTTATTATTTCTTTATCTGTTTCAAAATTATCTGTCATTAACTAATATCTGGTGTTCCGCAAGGTTCCCACTTAGGCCCGCTCTTGTTCAACATTTATATAAATGACATTTGATCATGCTTTAAAAATTCCGAATATTTGCTTTACGCTGATGACATGAAAATATTCAAAGTGGTGCATTCTCCCTCTGACTGTGAAGCATTACAAAGTGACCTAGATAGGCTTTGCAAGTATTGCAAAGTTAACTGCTTAGATATCAATATTTCCAAATGTCACACTATGACATTCACCAGAAATAAACATATAATTAAGTACATTTATTCACTCCACAATGAACCTGTCATCTCTAAAAAGGAATTTATTTATTTATTTATTTACACATAAACGGCACAACACGTGCCATTAACATAATTAACATACTTATAATATTATAACAACATGAAGAATAACAGTATAATGTTGGTAAAATTTAAGAAAAAAGGTAAAAAGTAAGGTAATAAGTAGTGTATAAAAGTGAATTATAAAGTGAATAGTATAAAATATAAAGTATTAAGTATTAAAATACAAACTATAAATTATTAGGTAAAAGTTAAAATAAAAATTTAAAGAGAGAAATAAAACAATAAAATGTAAAATACCTACAAAGACTTAAAAATAAAATATAAAAAGTAATAAATACTGGATTATGTTAACCGATATGATAAATTGTACAAGTACCTATGATTTCTTGTGCATTTATAGTTTTAGAGTGAAGTACTGGTCTGGTAGGCATATTATGTTTACTTACAACACGGGCTTAGCCTAGTGTGGTAGCCAAAAAAAACCCAAATATCTGTTACTAATAAAAAATATATGAAATAAAAAAAAAAAAAAAAAAAAAAAAAAAAAAAAAATGATCTATTATATTTACGTGGTACGCAAACAAATTTAGTTTAACGCATCTTTTGTATGATGCCAGATTACCGTCGGCGTGATCGATATTAGCATATTCATTGCCTAAAATATGCAAGCGATTTATGGTTGAGTTTTGTTCTGCGTTCGTCATAGTATTGTCACAATGAAAAGGTGTTTTGAGTCGAGTCGGTCTACAAGGTACATGGTAATTTATTAATGAGATTAATTCAGGGCAGTCAAACCAGTTATTGTTTATTTTAAATAAAAAAATTAGATCATTGAGTATTCTTCTATCTTTTAACGATAAGAGTCGCATTTTTTGTAATAAAGATTCATAGTTTATGTCAACCGCGGGAATACCTAATTTGATATTAATTGATCTGAGAAATTTGCGTTGGATTCTTTCAATGGAGTTTGAGTGGCTTTTGTAGAAAGGGTTCCATATGGGGGAATTGTATTCTAAATGACTCCTAACCAGAGTTGTATATAGTATTTTGAATGTTTGGATATTTTTGAAATCTTTACAAATTCTTACAATGAAGCCCAGCATTTTCATTGCTTTACCAGTTATTATATCAATGTGGTTGGTAAATAGTAGTTTAGAGTCGAAGGTTATTCCAAGGTCTCTTATTACAGGTACTGACAATAAACTCTGATTGTTAAAAGAATAACTATATTTGATAGGGTTTTTAATTCTAAAGAAACTCATGATTTGACATTTTTTAATGTTAAGTGTAAGTTTGTTAATGGTACACCATTCTACGAATTTTATAAAATTGGATTGGAGGGACAAGCAGTCGTATACATTTTTTATGATTTTATATATTTTCATGTCATCAGCAAATAATAATATGTTAACATCAGTGAATATGGAGGTGACATCGTTTATGAATAGTATAAACAATATTGGACCAAGGTGCGAACCCTGAGGCACACCGCTAGTGGCTTCAAATTCGTAAGACAAGTGTTCTTTAATACAGACAGTTAGTACACGTTTTGATAAATAATTCTTAATCCATAATAATAAATTACCACTTATTCCTAGTTTAGACAATTTATTTATAAGAATTTTAATGCAAACCTTATCAAAGGCTTTACTAAAATCCGTGTAAATTGAGTCAACTTGTTCTCTATTAGCAAGAGCACCAGAGATAAAATGTTCATACAATGTAAGGTTAGTTAAGGTAGATCGTCCAGAGATAAAACCATGTTGAAATGATGAGATATTAAATTTTATGCAAGAACATATTTTTTGAAGAATTAACTTTTCAAAAATTTTTGGTATTGACGATTGTATGCATATTGGTCTGTAATTTTCAACTACAGACTTGTCTCCGCTTTTAAATATTGGAGTGAGAAAGCTATTTTTCCATATTTGTGGGAACTTGCCTGTTAAAAGTGATTGATTAAATAGTAGGTACAGAGGGTAAGAGACACTACCCCCACAGTTTTTTAGAAATGCGGGGGGAATTTTATCTGGCCCTGAGCACGATTTAGGTTCCAGTAGTTTGATACATGCTGCAATTTCTTTAATCTCAATATGTATCTGAGATAGTTGTAAATTTATATCTGACTCAAAGTTTGGAATGTCTTCATCAGGGATATCTGTTTCATATACATCCTTAAAAAAATCTGCAAACAAATTGACAATTTCTTTGATTTTACAGGAAGTTTTCAGTTTATAGTGCATAGTGTCAGGTATGCCAAGGTTGTTGTTATTTTGGGCTTTACAATAGTTAAAAAAATGTTTTACATTGTTTCCAATCGAAAATTCCACATTCTTAATATAATTATTATAACAAATTTTTGATAATTTATTACAATCTTTTCGCAGCTTGCTGAAAATTATAAAATCAGAAAGATTTGTTGTTTCTTTGTAAATTTTATGCGCTTTCTTTTTCTCAATTACCATGTTAATGAGGTCCTTGCTAAACCAGCGAGGGAAATTTGAAGATAATTTATAACTAATTGGGACAAAGTTTTCTATGGTTTTATATAGATGATCATAAAAGGCTTTAATATTCTCATCGAAATTACCTCCTTCTAGTATAGACCAGTCAGTTTTATATAGATAATCGCGTATTGCAACATAATTGGCTTTATTAAAGTTAGGAAATTGCGTCTGATTTTTAATTTGGCATTTTATAGGGTTACATAATACAGTAATATCTAAAGGTGGGTGATGAGAACCAAAATACTACCCCAGTTGGCTGTTTTTATAACAACTGTCACTTGATTACACTAATCCTTGTTTTACACACTTTTAATGCACTATATACTTTTCTGATGATTCGTATACTTTAAGCCAGTATTAATTTAATATAATTAGGTGAAACACTTTGAATTCAATACTTTTTATGACTGCTTTAGATGATTTTGTTAGGATAAAAATAATGCGTGTGCACTCTCCGTATTGTTGTTGTATTATGTCATGTAAAGATCTTGGGGTTTACCTTGATAGCAAACTTATATTTAATAAGCACATCGACTCAATCGTCAACAGGTCGTATAAAATGCTTGGTTTTGTTTTTCGTATCAGTAAAGTATTCAGTAACCCGCGTACAGTAGTAATGTTATATTTTGCATTAGTCAGAAGTACACTGGAATATGCCTCGCCAATTTGGAACCCGCAGTACAAACTGTATATTGATAACATTGAAAACATTCAACACAAATTCATAAAATATCTTACCTTCAAATTCAACAATAACTTAGAATGCACATTTTAAACTTTGCAACAAAGGCGAGCAATAGCTGATTTAATATTTATACATAGAATTTTAAATAATAACATCGACTCTACCGAACTTCTTTCCCTAATTAATTTTAACATACCCTTAAGACGTACACGTCATATAGAATTATTCCACATGCATAATTATAAAACAAACGCAGCAACTAATTCGCCAATTAACCGTGCTCTTCATATGTTCAATAATGTTTGTCTAAATTAAAACATCGACATTTTCTCCGATTCACTTCCCAAATTTAAAAAGAGCATCATGTTAATAATGTAAATTATTTAAGGCGCATACATACATACATACATACATCACCACTTCTCACATCTACAGACGTACTCACACACACACACACACACACCTACCCACTACGCACATCACCCGGTATCACTTAATATAAATAAGATACTTCAATGAAACATATCATAGGTACCCACCTTGAATTATACTTAATAACTGTAAAATAATTTCACCACTGTAAATAATGTACTGTTTGTTTCTTCAATAAATAAATAAAAAATAAATAAATAAATTATATCTACTACCAAACATGTAAAAGCCCTCTGGGCGTTAAATAAATAAATAATAAAAAATAAATAATAATTGTTAGGTTTTTGATATTTCGTGTTAATTCATAGAAAATATCTTCAGTACTGCCAGCAAATTTCTTATTTATTCCCTGTCAATGTCGGTTCGGCATCAACGGCGAAGCTGTGCTCAGGACATCGATATAAAATTATCGAAAGTGACGTCTATCGGTTCGATATTGTAAAGTGATCGATTTCACCGTGCTGGAGCTCCAGATTTATTTATTGACAAACAACATAAAGGGAGAGGGTCCCACCACCTCCCCGCAACTTGGTCTGTTTCGCTTTCCCTGATGGACTTGTCTATCAAATTGATTGTATTGGTAAGCTCCTCCAAACCCTGTATTTGTGCTTTGCTGTCAAGGTGATTTGTGAATTCACTTGGAAACAGAAGGAATAAACAAAACCCCCACATACCAACCGGCAACAAAACAACCCGATTATAATAGGGGAAAATAAGCCATCGAAACATTGTATTATGTCTGATACAATCATTTCTCGGTACGCAATGTATGTTTACTTCTGCATATCTTCTTCTATCTAATATATAAAATTCTCGTGTCACGGTGTTTGTTACCATACTCCTCCGAAACGGCTGGACCAATTTTGATGAAATTTTGTGTGCTTATCTGGTAGGTCTGAGAATCGACCAACATCTATTTTTCATACCCCTAAAAGTAAAGGGTGTTCCACTCCGAATAAAATTATTTTCCCCATACATTTTGTATGGAACGAATTCTCCTATTTTGAAAGAACTGCAGCAATATTGTAAGGGGTATAATATTGAACTGTGAACAGGGGGAGGGGGGAGGGGGGAAAGGAACTCAGGAAGGGAGGTTAGCGGGACGGGGAAAGGGGAGAAGTGGAGTGGGGAGAGGGAGAGGGAACGCGAGGGGGGAAAGGATACGCAGGGAGAAACAATTTAGATCAAGGTATGGTATACGCAGGGAGAAACAATTTAGATCAATTCAGCTAATAAGTTGACAACAGTTTTTGATTCTGAGGCGGTACGAAGTTCGTCGGATCAGCTAGTATATTAGTCCAGTAAACGAATGGTCCAAAAGGAGGTGTAGAGTGCGTGAGCAGGAACCTAAGCGATTCTTTCAGGACTTGTTTAGGGTGCTTAGGGTGTGAACATACTAAAAGTCCTGACGTCTAGGTGGTGAGCTAAGGGGGGGAGGGGGGGGGAAGGTCCCGATTTTCGGGTTTCCGTTTATATCTCAAAAACGGTGCGTCGCAGAGGAAAACTTTTTAAGAATAAGTAAAAGCTCATAAAATTATCTACAACTTTTATTCTATGCGTAATTTTGGAAATCGAAGCCGTTTTGGAGTTATACGCTCCACAAATGTCAATATTTTCAAAAAAAAACATTTTACCTCACATTTTTCGTCAAACATTCCTTCATATCGTCTAAAATATTGATCCAAGAAAGAAATTCATTTAAAAAAGTTGTAGATAATTTAATTACCTTTTAGAATATGTATACATATCTACATAAATCTTCAACCAGTAAATATTTACAGCAATTTTAAGTTTTTTTGTAAAATGTCGTCATTTTCAGAAAAAGCTGTTTTTTCTTACCAAAATGTTAAGATGGGTTTTTCTTCATGGGAAATTCCTTATTAATTGTTGCACGCAAGAAAGCAGGTAAGTTGTTCTCGAACAGATGATTAGTGGAATTCATTTTATAATCATTATTATTGTGATGGGTGATTAGGTTAGTCGTCGGAGATGCTACAATAACGTGCTACGATGCTGTTCGAGTTGGTGAAAAGGCAATGAATGCTATAGTGGGCTTGACATTCTCATACATCAAGTTGTCCCGCAAAGATCGGGCATTCCCAATGTCTTCTGTCAGCTCGTCGATAAAAATTCACGATGAAAGGATTTGATGAAATTCTTTGAGTGTGAGTTGGCCCCATTTCCCTTGGCACTGTTCAATGAAAGTGGGATGCGAAAGACAACTAAATCTGTTCTGTATAGCTTATTCGAGCCTACCAAAAAAACTGTTCTACTGTCTCAGATGAACATAGTTGTGGACGGAGGATTTCCACTATACAGAGTAATTTGACAAAAAGATGCCTCCGTTGCCGCAATTTGTGATCGTTATATCACTTATGTCAACCACCACTATCCTGGTATGACTCGCACTGTGGTATTTGATGGGTACGCAAATCCAGTCAATAGTACGAAATTACAAGAACAGATGCGACGATACAGACTGAGAAGGTCAGCCAACATCAATTTGACATGTAACAAATCAATACCCGTTAAACAGGAAGATTTTTTATCCAATCCTACCAACAAAAGTAACTTCATCTCATTACTACAGACAAAGTTTCGGGAGAATGGGATACAGATTCTTCAGGCCACCGATGATGCTGACGTCCTTATCGTGAAGACTGCTGTGGAACTATCCTTTCACAACTCAGTGGCTATCTTTAGTGAGGGTGTTCACCTCAGTGTCCTTTTGATTGCTTCCACTCCTCCCGCCTAAGATATTCTGCTGCTGAAACCCTGACGAGGGAAAACCAAAACAATGGCACTGTCCACCCAAGAGATGCAGCATCGTGGATTTGAATACATCATATTTTTACATTCATTTACCGGATGCGATACAACGTCTGCAACTTTCAGGAGAAGCAAGGTGGGCTTTTCAAAATTGTACTTGGAGTCAGAAATGATCAAGCAAGCGGCAATGATCTTTTACAACCCCTCCTCTACTCACGACGAGGTTGAAGAGGCTGTAAATAAATGCTTCCTGAAATGGTATGCGGCGCCAAAAAGACAGACCTCCCTTAACCAGTACCGCTTCCAGTCGTTCACAAAGGTCCGTGGCAAATATGAAGTCTGACATCAGCTCCCTCCCTCCAACAGAGAGTGCAGCTAAACAGCATTCCCGGCGGACATACCACCAAGTTCAGCAGTGGCTCGGGATTGAGCTGCCCCTGAAGAATGGGGGTGGAAACATGGTCCTTTTGAAAATGATATTTTGCCGCTGCACCAAGGATTGTTCAATTGGCAAATGTGGATGCCTAATAGCAATGCTGACCTGTTCTGCAGCGTGCCTTCACTGCCAAGGGAGATGCCTCAATAGCGTGCCTGTTGCCGAGGGCGACGATGAAGACGACGTAGAGCCCTTTCAGCAAGAACCATCCACCACTGAGAATGACGATGCCATGGATAAACAACGTTTGTCAGGACCCTCACGTCCAAAGAGGATATGAAAACGTGAATCCATATAAAGTTGAGAGTGTAACTTGATGTTATTGAGAACAGTGCCAAGGGAAATGGGGCCAACTCATACTCAAAAAATTTCATCGAATCCTTATCTGATCGTTTACTTATACACATCCGCTGAAACAGCAATGTTGGGTCAACTGCAACCTTTTCATCGTGAATTTTTATCGACGAGCTGACAGAAGACATTGGGAATGCCCGATCTTTGCGGGACAACTTGATGTCTGAGAATTTCAAGCCCACTATCGCATTCATTGCCTTTTCACCAACTCGAACAGCATCGTAGCATGTTATTGTAGCATCTCCGACGACTAACCTAATCACCCATCACAATAATAATGATTATAAAATGAATTCCACTAATCATCTGTTCGAGAACAATTTACCTGCTTTCTTGCGTGCAAAAATTAATAAGGAAATTCCCATGAAGAAAAAACCCGTCTTAATAATTTGGTAAGAAAAAACAGCTTTTTCTGAAAATGACGATATTTTACGAAAAAACTTAAAATTGCTGTAAATATTTACTGGTTGGAGATTTATTTAGATATGTATATATATTCTAAAAGGTAATTAAATTATCTACAACTTTTTTCAAACGCATTTCTTTCTTGGATGAATATTTTAGACGATACGAAGGAATGTTTGATGAAAAATTTGAGGTAAAATGATTTTTTTCGAAAATATTGACATTTGTGGAGCGTATAACTCAAAAACGGCTTCGATTTCCAAAATTACGTATAGAATAAAAGTTGTAGATAATTTTATGAGCTTTTACTTATTCTAAAAAGTTTTCCTCTGCGACGCACCGTTTTTGAGATATACACGGAAACCCGAAAATCGGGACCTTCCCCCCCCCCTCCCCCCCCTCCTCCCCCCCCTAGCTCACCACCTAGACGTCAGGACTTTTAGTATGTTCACACCCTAAGCACCCTAAACAAGTCCTGAAAGAATCGCTTAGGTTCCTGCTCACGCACTCTACAACTCCTTCCTTTACTATATATATATATATATATTTTAAAGAAAGATAAACATTCTCGGGTTACGTATAACCCAACAATCTTTGAAAATCTCCTACTACTACCACAGAAAGCCAAAAATTTTGCTTGTGTTGTGATGGAGGACTTAGCCAGCCGAGGAATCGAACACCCGACGCTCGGATGGGACCCAAGCACTATGCCCACTCAACAACCGGTCAATGTTTTCACTGTCCTACTTTATCATTTAATCCATAGACATATGAATATTATTTAACCATTATTTCATAACAATTATTATAAGCAATAATTATCAGTCTGAAACACTCATCCACATTGAAAAATCTTCCGAGAAAAGATACATGACGCCAACGGGACTTGAACCCGTGTCCTCTCGATTGCCGGTCGATTGCTCTTGACCACTGAGCTATGGCGGCTTATCTCATACCCGCCAAATGATTCAATATATGCTAGTGTTTCATTCAACAATTACTGCTTATTATATTTTTTCCACCTGAAAACAACCAACTTTATTTTTGCGAGAGAAACATTGTAAGTGTTAACTCCCTCGCTAGGTGGCGTCGAGACAAATTATGTCTTCATTTTATTGGGGAAATACTTAAACTTGTCAAATATTAATTATTATTTTTAATTGTAAAACTAACGTTTTTAGTCATGTATCTTTTCTCGGAAGATTTTTCAATGTGGATGAGTGTTTCAGACTGATAATTATTGCTTATAATAATTGTTACCCTTTGTGCTATGCATAAAAAATCTTGTCTTAAAAACGTTAGTTTTACAATTAAAAATAATAATTATTATTTCATAACACTGTATCTCATTTATATAGTACACACCTCTTTGAAATTTCAATCTTTGGAATTTTTGGAATCTCATAACACGGTTGTCGTAGTCCCACTAGCCCCGGGAAGTTAGAATTCCAGTGCGTTAATTAAACATATAATTTTCGTGACTTTATTACAATGAGGTATTATTTTAATCGAATAAAACAGAACAGTTAAAAATAGGCTACGACAAAATTACAGATGAGATAGGTTAGTTTGGTTAGATTATGTTTGTTGTTTGTTTTCATCAATATTACATTTTTTCACTGTCCTGTTTGTCATTTAACCATTATTTCATACCACTGTATCTCATCTACATAGTGTACACCTTTTTGGAATAGTTTACAATAATTATTATTTAACCTTCAGCCGTCAATTACGCTTAGCTCAAGAGTTTATGCATGTCTCATGTAGGTATTAGGTACATGTAATAATTAATATTGTGATTTTAACCAGCTGCCGGCTCCATGCCCTAATATGGGCAATGACAAGACAACTTACAAGATGGGCCCTGACATAATACTGCATAAAAAATGTGTAGGCACGCATTTTAATTTTATCTTAATCAAATGTTGTGTTCATTTTTTGTAATTTTTCAAAATGGCCCATTTTTTAGCGATAAGTGGTAAGGGGTTGTTAGCATCATACATGAATAGTAAGGTTCCTCCCACCTTCCTCGTACCCATCTCCTTCCCCTCACCACTACCTTCAGCCTCACAACATACCGCAATTGGGGATGCCATAATCTCACTGGTCCAGACGGGACTTGTGCGGTATTCAAGTAAAAAAAATCCAAGTCAATTGTAATTTTAACGACGACCTTCCAAACGGTACAGATGATGTCAGAATTATAGAACTTTCAGATTATGTGCGTTTTTTTTTTACCTACACACATTGTACAAGAGGAGAACTGGTAAAAAACCTGAAAAACATAGAATTTTTATTATATAATTTTTTTTTCCTTTTTTTTGCAACTTAAAGGTAAAAAAAAAGAATTCTTGGAGCCTGGTTGGTCTTTGCTTGGAAGTATTTCAAAAGAAATTAAAGAACTGATATTATTAATGTGTTTTCTTCAATTTGACTTATTAAATTCCAACTTCGGACTCGATTTACTCTAAAACGGAAGCTCAAATCAAAAAAAGTTATTCTTCAAAATTGAATCCAATTGTGAAATAATACGCCAGTTTCTCGCTTGCGGGTACTTCGAGTTTAAGGATACTGTTCATAAAGTAACTATGTCAACATTCGAATATGCGGAAACAAAAGAGTGCTGTGATGTGATGTGACCAAATAACGTTTTCACAACAATACGATTATAATCTTCTATATATGAACCTACTCATGTATATAAAAATCTCACGTCACGGCATTTGTGGTCGCACTCCTTCGAAACGGCTCGACCGATTTTTATGAAATTTGTACATTTGGTAGGTATGAGAATAGGTCGTAAAGTATATTTCATACCGCTGGGTGATTAGGGTGTGGGTGGAAATAAAAATATATAAAAATTTAGGTTCCGTTTGTGTCCGCAAATCTCGAAAAGAAATCGATGAATTGGCTCAAAATTTTACAGAACATTGCATTTTAGCAGAAAAGTGTTTTTATATATAATTTTAAGCTCTGGTGTTATGAAAATTGTATACAAAATTTACTACAGGTGGTGCGGGAGTTGTTTAAAAATGTGTATATTTCTATTTTAGTGGCAGGGAAGGCAGGTAGGAGGGGAAGGGTAACGAAGGAGGTGGGGTTCGTGGGAAGAGCGACGAGGGTGGGGGAGGCGGGGAAGGTTTAAGGGGAACGCAGGAAGGGAAGGGGATGGGGAAGGGGAACGGGGCGCAAGGGAATGGACATGCAGGGAGAAACAATTTATTTCTTTAAATGGCATCGCAACGCATGCCGGGTACCTGCTAGTATTTTATAAAATTATTCTACAGTTACAGTTATCAAAAAACAAGCTGGTATCGACCGTTCAGTGGCTGAGTTGGTAACGCTCCAGCTCCAACGCTGGAAGTCAGGCTCCCAAACATCATGACACAAGCAACATATCTGACGTAGTATATTTTCGAACATTATCAGGTTATTCGCAACCCGGGAATGTTTATCTTCATTTAAAAAAAAAATCAGAGTGCGCAATTCACATGCGGTAGAAGTGAAACCTTCAGAAAACTAAGAGTGGGGAGAATACGAAAGCCTTTTTTTATCAATGTGAAGATGATTGTTTCCATATTTTTGTCATTGAATTCCAGTGCACCATTTCCTATAAATTTTGTCATCTTATTAGTATTCGTGTGTACCTCTTCGGAGCCGCTAGATGTCAATTTATTTTGTCATCTTATTAGTATTTGTGTTTTCCTCTTCGGAGCCACTAGATGTCACTTTATTTTGTCACCTTATTAGTATTTTTGTTTTCCTCTTTGGAGCCGCTGGATGTCACTTTATTTTGTCATCTTATTAGTATTTTTGCTTTCCTCTTCGGAGCCGCTAGATGTCACTTTATTTGGTCATCTTATTAGTATTTGTGTTTTCCTCTTCGGAGCCGCTAGATGTCACTTTATTTTGTGTTTTCTTTGCCTGGTTTGAAGGATTTTTCTGGATTTTGCAGTGGTTTGAAGATTGGTAAAGCAGCGGTTATCAACCTTTTTTAATCTATATTATCCCTTGACTCTTACCACAAATTTGTTGTACCCTGTATCTATCTATCAGCATTTGCCAAGATTATATTTAACACAACTTGTTATGGGTGAGGGAGGGGGGGAGGGTCTTTTTAGACTTTTTTTATGTGCCCACGCCCTTACTGTGCCATCTCACAACCCTAATTTTATCTGCGCGCCCGCTTAAAGTCTGAAACGCCCACAAGGGGGCACCTACGCAATAGATGTAGTATTTGTCTATTTTTAGTGTCGCTCGCTTCCGTTTCATCGAGTTTCAAATCACAACGGTGCTAAAGAAGTTTTCTTCAAAAAAATAATAATATTTTTCAATCGTGAACAATTTTAGAAAATTATTATCCGTTTATTTTGCTAATTATTTATGCGTGGAAGTTCTTATTGGCCAATAGGTGTGTCAAGATTTGTGCATTGGGCCCAATGGGATGCAGTTGGCAGCAGTACCGCTGCCGGCGTTTAGCTCACATCAAAGGGGCGGCCAACTTCCTACGTCCAAGACTTGGACTCAGTCAGCCGTGAGCGGGCACATCAATTGTAAATGTAAATACATGTTTTAAATGCGAGTGTAGGGAACATGTTTAGAATTTTTACGTTGATGGAAACATCATTGAAAAGAAATACATAATTTCCAATATATTATATTATTTTATTTATTAGGGAAAATCAACAGATATTTTACACTTATAATAATAACATTAATAATACACATAATATCCAATAATAGATTTTCACATAATTAATTTAAAGTATGTTTAAAAAGTAAGGGTCCTGTACCCGTAAGAAGTTAACAAAAATATAACCTTGAAAATTGTAAAAAAAGATATAAAAACACAAACTAACTAACTAACTAACTAACCATCACGCCGTTTCCCCGCAGGGGTAGGCAGAGAGGACGGACCGCCAAACAACTCGGTCTTGGCACACATTCTTTGCCTCACTCACATTCATACATCGTCTCATACATTCTCTTCTATTATTCTGGCTTTTGACATGACCCGACTCAAGTATCTAATTCACTTGATCGTGCCATGTCTTCCTCGGGCGTCCCCTACTTCTTCTACCATTCAAATTCGCGTCGTATATTCTTCTTAGACTACTTCCTTCGTTCATTCGCTCTACATGCCCAAACCATCTGAGGGTCCCTTTCTTAATCTTACTCATTATGCTTACATCAGCCTTACATTCTTTGCGGATATCCACATTTCTCACACGTTGTTTATACATATCCACATTGTTTTACCATACATACGTCTCAGGGATCTCATTTCAACAGCATTCAGTTTACTTTCATCCTTCCTCTGCCAGTTCCATGCCTCACTGCCATACATCAGGGTAGGTACCAGGACTCCATTGTGGACTGCTAGCTTCGCTTTTTTTGACAGATTTTTATTAACGACAACAGCATTCAGTCCACCATTAATGGAGTTACCGGCATTCACCCTTCTTTCGATATCTCTTTCAGCCTTCTCATCTCTCGTAAACATACTACCCAGATACACAAACTCATCCACCTGCTCCAAGTATTCATCATTCACAACTATGTTGCATACTGTTTTCGTAATTTCTCTTTCAAACACCATGGACTTTAGACTTACTTACATTCATCATTAACTCATTCTTCATACATACTTCGTTCATCCTAGATACGAGAGACTGTAGATCTTCCATAGTGTTAGAAATCAGCACCGCATCAACAGGCAACATACTTTCAGATTACTCAATTTCGCGCCCAATCCCACCTCTTTCAATTCTTGCATACAATTATCCATGTATAGATTGAATAACCATGGTGACATTACGCAGCCTTGCTTGACACCTTTTGTGATGTCAAACCACCCCGTAAAACCACCGTTCACCCTAACACACGCAACGCTTCCCTCGTACAGAGACGCAATTGCCTGTATGAGATTTGTATTCACTCCATACTTGGACAAAACCTTCCATAGCTTTCTCCTGTCGACTCGGTCGTATAAACACAATATAAACTAAAAAACACAATATAAACTATAATATAAACTAATAATCTGCTTACTAAATTTCAAAACATGAAGTAGTCAGAGTCAGAAATCTATTCTCATTACACACTACACAACAGCAATAATAATAATACGTATCTACATACCTACAACTCAGAGTGAACACAATAGTAAGTCGAATGGCAAGTATGTACCTAAATGGAAAGGATTCACAGCAATAACATGTTAACTTGAAAAACGGTCAAAAAATTATTTAATGTTAGCTATGACACACTTTTTTAAGGCACTTAAATTACATGAGAATATGTCAATATTATGAAAATTCTTATCAAATACATTGCACGCTCCGAATATAAAAGCATTTTGTCTGAGATTAGTAGAACATTTTTGAAGATGAAAAACTTATTTTTCTCTGATTCTAACGTCTGGGACTCTAAAATTAATCTCAGCCAAAAGGGGCGAACAATCAATAAAATCATTGATAATTTTATGAAGAAAAAGATATATTATATTTAAGTCCATAAAGGTCCATAGAGCTGTTTATGTCATGATAACCAATATTAAACTTGAAATTTAAATAATGGAAAAAAATTCTTTGAATGGCTTCAATGCGTTTAATATAAATATTATATTGAGGATTCCATATTTGAGAAGCGAATTCAAGATGACTGCGAACATATGAAAAATACAATATTTGAAGTGTTTGAATGTTCTTGAATTCTTTTCCAATAAGAATCCTAACATTCTAAGGGCTTACTTCACAATCATACTATTATGAGCCTCGAATGTAAGTTTACTATCAAGTAGAACACCTAGATCACGAATTTGAGTAACCCTTTTGAGCGATTGGTTCGCTATAAGGTAGTTATGGTCAAATTTAATTTTATTTCTAGTGTAATCACATAAAATTTAGAGGTGTCTATGTGTTTTTTATGGTCTGTATACGAGAAAATCAGTTTTTAATTGTTTGTTTGAATTTTGATAGCGAATGTGGGTACCGCCGCCGCCCCGGGAACCATTTATTGGATAACCAACCTGCCATAGGTCACCCAAGTGGTTTGCTACTTTTGGTGACTTAGTAGGGGTGCCCGGGTTCATGGAGTGAGATTTGTTTGTTTTATTTATTTATTATTATTAATTCCACACAGGAGGCCTGAGGAAAACAATTTCCCTCAGGGCCTCCGTCATCTGAGATGCTGTATGGAGGGTCTTTTTGAGGAGAGGAAGGAATGAAAATTGGTCTTGAGATCCATGTTGTACGAAGGAGGAAATACAGAGGTCGGCAAATCGTTCCACAGCCAAGCTGTTGAACTCAAGAATAAGTTGAAGAAGCGACCTGTTCTCATGTGACATAAGAAAGACTGATTGAGGGAGACCATTTGGTATTTAGGAAGACTCTCTAAGCAGTGGGGGGGATGGATTCATATGTCACTCACTCTCGGACCCACTCACCCCCAGATTACTACCCACCCCTCATACCTTTTTCCTTCCCAGAACTTCTTCTCCTTCATCACCTTCACACAGCATCCCCAAAGATGACAGGATCTCAGGGAAACGATTTTCCTAAGCGCCATCTGTGTGTAACTATTGTAAAGGAAAATAGAAACAAAGAGAGAGATGGCATGGAAGCGTGCCGACTGTGGCCGTAACCACACACACTACCAAATCGGCGAAGCCAATGAAAGAAATTCGTTTGGCGTGTAGGTAGAAACAAGGCTGTACGTAGATGCGTTTTACAGTAGTATGGGTGAACGATGTTTACACACTTTTGTGCGCGCGAAATCATACTAATAATATCCTCTGCAATTATATTACAGCATCGACTGATATTAAAACTATATATATTAAAGCAAATTTAAAAAAATAAAACCATGGATTTCACATGGCTTAATCGAGTCTAGAAAAAAAGAAGAGTTATATCGCCTGACAAAGAAATTTCCATTAGATAGAAAATATTAAAAAAAAAAAAAAAAATAACGGTTAATGGCCGATCTCCCTTGTTTCTATTGACTATGGTTTAATCAGGTAAAGAAAACATACATCAACCATAAAAAAATACCGCTTTTGAAATGAATTTTTTTTTTAACCAATTCTCATCTGTTTTCTATAAAGAAAGAAATATTTTCCTGTTAATCATACAATATCCTGAATGAGGAAATTTTGCAAACTGACGGATGACATTATTCCGCAGCCAACAAAACTAATCTTTATCTTTATCTTTACTGTCTTTATCTTTATTTTTACTAAGCATGAAATGAAGTCGCTCACGCTGTATGTATGTGCGCTTAGATCTTTTAAACTACATGCTTTTCATGAGGTTTTCATCAATAGATAGAGTGATTCAAGAGGAAGGTTTTTAGGTATATAATTTTTCAAGGTTTTGTGTAAATTGGTTGAAATACATAATATAGCGGGCAGCGTGGTGTGGATTTGATTTAACAGATGGCGGTGGTTATAAAGGATTCGTTAGCCATGGCAACGTGTGGGTCTGCTAGTTATCAATAAATATATATATATATATATATATTTTTTTTTTTTTCATAAGTTTTTATTCCAGTAAAAAAGAAAATAACATTTTCACTTACTTAACTAGAATATTGAATTATGTACTTTTTACATTGTATTACATAGTTTTTACATTACATGGTTTTTACATTTCATAACCTTAGATTACATTAGATTGCAATACTAACATTTACATGATATTATATTACCATACGATATTATTCACTATCACTACTTTGTTTTTTGTGAATAAACATGAACAATTTTTTTTTGAATTTGCACACACTTTTTTCGTTTTTGATATCATCTGGAAGGCAATTATATAAATTGCCCCCCTCGTAACTAATTGATTGCTTACCGTAGTTAGTATGAATGGTGTTTAAACGTATGTTATCGTGTTGTCGTGTAAAATGTTTGTGTACTTGGGACGTTTTAATGAATTCTGTGTTTGTATGTATGAGTTTATTATTTATTTTGTATATAAGGACACATATATTGTACTCGTATAGTTTTCTTAATGTTAGCAGTTTTGTTTCTAAATATATTTTTTTTGTGGATGTTTTGGATTCGTAGTGAAATAGTTTTTTGATTATCTTATTTTGAATTACCTGTAATTCATTGATGTATGTTTCATACGCATTTCCCCAGATTTCAATCAGGTAATTTAGGTGTGAGTGTACGAGACTATAGTATAAACTTTTTTTTAATCTAATTGGTAATAGATGTGATATCCGGCTAAGAACGCTAATTAAGGGTGTGATTTTATCTTTTACATTTTGAATGTGTTGTTTAAAAGTTAAATGCTTATCGATGCACAGCCCAAGATATTTTTCCTGTTTCAGGATTTTCAAATCGTTATTTTCAATTTTTAATGGTACATGTGGAGGAATTATTTTACGGTTTGAACTTAAAATCATGTATCCTGTTTTTTTTTATATTAATTGTTAGGATATTTGATTGGAGCCAACCGCAAATTCTTTCTAGGTCACTTTGTGCATTTTCTAGTAGTATGTTTAGATCTTTACCCCAGTAGAATATTGCAGTATCATCTGCATATAAGAAAATTTCACCGTTTAATTCTAATTGCGAAATATCATTGATATAAATTTGGAACAGTAGTGGCCCTAGTATGGATCCTTGCGGAACTCCATAGTTTATTGGAAGGTGCTTACTATTTTGATTGTTAATGCTTACGAATTGCTTTCTGTTGCTAAGATATGATTTGAATAGATTAAGAGCAGGACCAACTACACCAAGTTTCTCGAGTTTCTTGAGAAGTATATCAGTATATTTTTGAATTGGTATCATTAGGAAGGAGAAGGAGATGGGTACGAGGAACGTGGGGAAATACCTGGCTATTGAGATCTGGTCACCAAACGGCCAAAGCCATATCAAGCAATGTTTCAATTCTGAATGGTGATCTTACACCAGGTCAATACTGAGAGTTTCTTCCACTCTGGAACGTGCCGCAAATATACCTTACATTAATTAATTTTTTTTTACATTAGCTCCTCACAGGAGGCTCTGAAGAAAATAATTTCCCTCAGAGCCTATGTCATCTTAGGGGATGCTGTGGAGAAGGTTTTTTTAAGGAAAGGAAGAAGGGGAGTTCTGGAAAGGAAATAAGTCAGTATGTCAGACACGCAGCCAGTGGGCAGACACTTTGGCTGCCAAGACCAAACGTAGCGAACCACTTGGGGTGACCTCTGGCAGAGGTGTTGGCTCTCCAATAAAGGTTCCCGGGGCGGCGTTACCCATTCCCGCCTACCAAAGCTAAATGATTAAATTGTGAAATAACACAGTTCAATCAAATAAAATTTACTTGCGTGCCCCGGGATTTCAACTCCCGACCTTCAGATTGCTGGTGCAGAGCATTACCCCTTGACCACGGAGGTCGTGAAAAAGTTTCTAGATACTTCAACTATAAAGAAAAATACAAAAATTCTTAGAACCTAACTATAATAAAACAAATAAGTTGAGCTATTAGCATTTTTGTTAGACAGTGGCAATACAAAACTTCTTTATTATAAACATTATTTTGAAAAAACGAAATAATTAAAACTTTGAACTTTAAGACAACTTTTAGGTTAAACAGCTTCCTTTAAAATAATATTATTCGAGCGAAACCCATTTATTTGCCAAAACTTAGGTAGCATATTAGATTTTAGGTACGTTTTTAGACATTTTCATTAAGTTATTAAATATTAATACCTTCACTGGTTTACAGACTTATGATATAATAATACTAGCGCAGTTCCGTGAAAATCACGGGATGGTATAATTGAGCCCTCGCCGGTAAAAACTGTATCCAACAATATTCTTGTTCCGAGAAAGATGGAAAAAACGAATCCATTTATCTTTTCTTTCTAATATGAATAGGCACCGAAACTACTTTTTTTAACATTAACTCCACACAGGGGGCCCTGAGGAAAATAATTTCCCTCAGGACCTATGTCATCATTGAAGATGCTGTGTGGAGGGTCTTTTTGAGGAAAGGAAGGAGTGAACATGGGTTTTGAAGAGACCCATGTCGTAGGAGGGAGGAAACACAGAGGCCGGCAAATCGTTCCACAGCGAAACCGTTAAACTCATGAACCGATTTCAAAAATTCTTTCACCAATAGAAAGCTACATTATCAGCGAGTAACATAGGCTATATATAATGGTGAGCTCTGGCGTTATGAAATTAGTATAAATGAAAATGTGTGTATTTCATATACAGGGTGTTAAGGGACGTACTTGACTTACTTTAACCAGTGATTCCAGACATTATTTGGAGTAAAAAATATAAATGAAATTTTGGTCTCCGGTGACTTTTTTTGAAGACTTTTTTTTTTTTTTCAAAAATATTTTTTTCAAAATCAAGTAACAAAAAAAATCTTCCGCATGTCGTCACTGGGACGGGTGTTCGAAGAACCCCTTACCCCGCCTCCAACTGTTCAACAACTACCATTTATTTATGTTTTTGTAGAAAAAAAAATGTCACCGGAGACCAAAATTTAATTTACATTTTTTACTCCAAATATCAGGAATCACTGATTAAGGTAAGTCAAGTACGTCCCTTAACACCCTGTATTTTAGGCCAGGGAGGAAAAGCAGGGGGAAGGTGGGGTTTGCGGAGAGGGTAGACACGAGGGAGGGGGCAGGTGGAAGGGAACGGGGTTGCACGGGAAAAGACATGCAGGGGGAATCAATTTATTTCTTTGAGTGGCATAGCAACGCGTGCCGGGTACCAGCTATGTTTCATAAAATTTATTATTTAAAATAAAATGAAAAGTCGTGAAAAAAGGCAATTAAATTTAAATTTATTACTTCAATTTATGGTGAATTAGTGGAAAAATGTTGTATACAAAAAGTTCATAGTTTTGTTGGATACAACATTTTTCCGGGCAAGGGCTCAATCATTGTTGGAAATGTGAAACTGAAAGTATTTATAAAATATTTACTTGAATATCATTGGCCATCAAAAACAAATATTGTCAATTTTCTGTTCAACATATTTTTTTTTTGACAAATAATTTTACAGACAATCAGAAATATTTTTCGAATGAACACCGTCAGTAAACTTTAAAAATCTTATCATATCTGTGAAATTTTTAAATGAAAGAAGTATCATCTACACTGTACACATTTCAAATTAATAGAATTGTTATAAAAATAATATTCAAATTTGGTACCTACTTTGTCTTGTCTAAATTGATCAGTTCCAATTTTGAACATCATTAAACAGGAATATTTCACATAAAGCACTGACTGGCACCAGAAATTAATATCTTTGATGATAATGAAAAAACCTTTGTACGATTTATTGATACCCTTACTGGTTTACGGAGCTCAGACGACTTAATCATACGATTAAATGCTAGGTAAGTGGGTACATAGATAGGTGGATAATCCACATAGAGCCAAGACGGTACTTGGCTAATAAGTAAGTGGGATATAATTATTGATATAATATCCATGGATTTATTGGTAAACAATGTTCAAGGGATTGTGATAGAATTTATTGATATACGAATTCCGGATTGACGACTTTGATGAAATGTTATTGAGGAATTTAGCACCAGAGAAAACCGACATGGCGAATTGATCTAAAACATAGATATTACTTATCACAGATTCTGTGAAGGGTTGCGCACAGCGTTCAAATCCATGTACCTATAATAATTATCAATAAAATAGAATAGGTAATAATCAAAGGTAATAGAAACAAAGGGAGGTATGGCATAGAGCGTGCCGGCCATCAAGGCGACGGGGCCAAATAAAGTAATGCGTTTGGTGTGCGTGTAGAAACAAAGGCGTAGCGTCTCTGTATGTAAATGGGTTCACGGCGAGTTCATCGAATATCAATTCATCAAAAGAAAATTCATCGAAAACGAGTTCATCGCAAACGAGTTTATCGAAAACGAGTTCATCGAAAACCAATTCATCAAATGATCAATTTATCGAATCGCCAATTCATCGAAAAAAAATATTTTGTAGATATTTGAGAGAAATGCCGAGCGGACCGGGAAGTTAAAAAGCATTGGTCAATAAAAGTTGACATTGGTCAATAAAGATATAAATCAACAAAAGCATTGGTCAATAAAAGTTCATATATTAAAAAATTATAATAAAACTTCGGACAAGGAGACTAATCTAACCTAACCTAACATAACCTTTATTTAGATGAATTTGCGAATCGATGAATTGATCATTCGATGAATTGGTTTTCGATGAACTCGTTTTCGATGAATTTGCTATCGATGAATTGATTTTCGATGAACTCGTCGGTTACCATGTAAATGAGATTTGTAGTATGGGTGAACTATTGTTTATTACTTTTATTAGTAACATATATAACATAACATATCATAATACGCCGGTTTTCCGCCATATTTATGTCAAATTCCATAACCTAATCAGTAATGCCTATTGGTTTTTATGAAATGGACTATTTTTTTAAACGAGAATTGTAGTAACAAAATGCGGTTTTCGGCGCAAAATAATATCAAAATAAAATTCCCCACCCTCGAATTAAAAGGCGTCGACCCTAAAGTCACTTTTGTCCTAATCGACAAAATAACCGGAATAGTTACCGGACGTCTCATAAAGTTTATGTCCTATGCCTAAGTTATCACGAATTTAAATTAATTTACAACATTTACTTTTACATACATCTAATAATTTAAAGATTCGAATTCCTACTTCCAATTAAAAGTTTGTTTGCTTATTTCTAAATTTAGATAAGTGATTTGGAACCCACAACACAATGTTAACGATTCCATGACAGTTGATCACCCGACAGTTGCCCCCCTGGTATACTTATATAGAATATGCGGTCAGTTTAGGGAAAATACGGTATACTTACTCAAAATATAACTAGTTCCGAAAAGCTGTGCAGAGAGGATGCACCGCCGAATAACAAAAATATAAAACATATATTCATTAAAATGCGTCAAGGATAAATATTTGGGTAAAGTGTGAAGAAACCGCCACATGCCGCTGCACTTTAAATAGGCACAGATTTTGAAAAGTACACTACTTTTAAACTTAAGAGGGAATGCGGGCGGCGTTTTTTCCATACAAACGTATTCCCCGTTTATCTCTCTGGATTTTGACCCTAGAGCAATTTTTTTTACATAATATAGATATCGACCATTAGCGTGTCGGTACGTTTTGCTTTTTTTGATAATTTACTTCTTATAGAAGTTAGGACCATCCAAAAATGAATAAAATTGCCTGGTTTAAACGCCGTCAAAAGATGTTCAGTATACAAACTAAACAATGTATTTAAAAAAAAAGCAAAAAGTACCGACATGGAATATTTTCTTCTAATACGGTTAGTGGAAAAAAAATAAAATCGGTCCAGTTTTGGAGAAGAAAAATGGGGAATACAGAACATCGATTTTGACGATTTTATTTAGGTATTTTCGGCCCGATATGCAGTTGTCCCTTTCGCTCAGTTCCACTGAGGGGAGCGCGGAGTAGAACAGAAGACATTCGTTACAATACCTATCGACGATATTTTTAAATGACCGGCATAGCTCTTAACCACAAAAAACATCGGTAATTAAAAGTGTGGCGGCTTATACATAAATTAATAATATTTGTCAATACCATGTTTATACCACCGCACAAGTACAAAAAATGGTATAAGTAAATAAATTCATTCAACATCAATACCAACTTATTATTAAAGATATTTTAAAATCGATTTTAGGATTGAAATTAGTAAATAATTTAAAAAAATAAATAATTTTATAATCATTATAACTACGGTGGGAACTGTCAGTTAGCAATTTTAACGTTGAAAGATTATTAAAAATATTTAAAAATGTTCTGAAGCATGTGCATTGTAAGTCCTCTACCGATCACACGAACACCATAAAGACATACTGGACTAGCATTCCTAAAATTATATTATCATTACTTTATGATAGAAGAAATATATTATCAGAACAAACATATCTATTCAAAATCAAATCTGTTGACCAGTGGTGGCCGGTGGTCAAAATATGTGGGGGTTCACCAGAGTCATTAAGTTAGACAATACATTTAGGAAAGGTACATATCTAGGTACTTATAAAGAAGTTCCGTTATAAACAAAAATTTTAACAAAACAAAAAACGACTTAAAAAAATGCACTAAAAAGTAAAAAAATAATTTCGTATTCTTCTACAACTTTATAATCAACTTACCTTTTCTACTCATCAATATGTACGTACGATTTTTTTGGTGAACGTATGTCTTGCGGTATAAAAGAGACATGCATGTATGAGTGAGACAGCATGAGTAACGTATAAAAGGGTGTGATTGCTGTCTACCGTCCTCTTTGCATTCAGGCTTCCTACGAAGCACACCTGTACACAATCTCGGAATAAACGTCATTAGTCTACCTACGACTTATTATTGTCAATCTCACCCTGTACTGAGATCACCTCAACAAGGAATATGGATCCACACCACGGAGTCCAGAGGTAATGTTGATAACCGGCCACGGTCATCACATTTGGCGCAGCCTATAAAGGAAGAGGATTTACGCAGCAGCCAAAATTACATTTGGCAACATCCCGAGATTGGGGCTACAGTGGTCAACAGGTGATCGGGCAGAATCAGGCCAGATCACGACTCCACAGCATTGCGGAGCAAGGAAGAGCAAGAGCAGCAGAATCGGCATCCGAGGAACATCAAGGCGCTGGATAGGGTTATTCAGTGCCGAGAACCTGGAGGAGTGTTCTCGTAAGGCGGGAATACGGAAGTCCGGATCTTCAAGAGAAGAGCTGGACAGGTGCAGACTTCACGGAAGGCGCATTAGAAGGACGACCAGGGTACAGGAGCCAGGAGACGGTCCGCGGAAGGGCGAGATCGGAGCAGCAGCATCAAGTCAACAGAGTCGTGAGTTGAGTGCTGTTTGTAAAATTTTCTGCTTTTATTGATTGTATCTGTGTGAAGATGGAAGGGGGAGAACTGCCCAGGTTTTGTCATTTGAGGGACAAACTGGAGACGTTCGTGTTGCAATACGAACAGTTCATCCTCGTCAATGATGACAAACTAAATTCGGTAGAGAAAAAGAGAGCGGTTTTAATATCTCATTTACACACAGAGACAATAGATTTATTGATTGATTTGTGTTTTCCTAAAAAAATTACAGATATTACGGTCGAAAATTTATTGTTATTACTTGAGAATCATGTAGGTATCAAACGAAATGTGTTCAAAGAGCGCGAAATTTTTTTTGCTACGAAACAAAAAAGTACAGAATCGGTTAATGATTTTATAGCACGGTTAAGAAATCTCGTTAGATTTTGCAAATTCGAGGACAGACTTGAATATAATTTAAAAGATGTTTTTGTCACCGGTCTTCGAGTGGGGCGTATTAAGGAGAAATTATATGTAGAGGCTGAAAACTTTTCATTAAAAAGGGTTATAGAATGTGCTATTGCTATGGATTCGTTCGAGATAATGAATAAGCAAATTAAAACGGAAAGTGTAGATATAGTAAATAAATTTAAAAATAGATTGAACAATTTGTCACAAAAACAAAATTCGGTGGGTAAACATTTTTCTAGAACGACGGACAAGAATGTTACATCGTTCAGAGCGAGGTCAGCGGACCGAACAAAATGTAAACATTGTGGGAGTTATCACGATTCAGTAAATTGTAAATTGAAAGACGTGTTTTGTTATAGATGCAGAGGAAAAGGGCATATTGGGAAGATATGTCGCGGTTTAAATAATAATAACATTTCTTCAGTGTTCGTCAATACGCAGGAACATAAAAAAATGTTTCGGATAAACTCAGTATATTGTGAACCAATATTGTGCAAAGTTTTAGTGAATAATGTGGAACTAAACGGGTTATTAGACACAGGAGCTGCAGTCTCGATTTTAACAGACAAAGATTATGTTAAACATTTCAAACATTTGGATTTAAAATCAAAGGATTTAACCTTAACGGGTTACGCTATTAACAGTTGATTTTAACGGTTATAGGGAAATGTTAGAATTTTGCGTAGTAAAAAGTGGAACAACTACTGTTCTAGGGAGTGATTTCATTAAAAAGTTTAATATTGGATTTACGGGGTTACAATCTACTTTATCCCAGGAGGAAAGTGAAAATTTTTCTCACAATATGGTGGAGAATAATACTAGTGTAGTAGATAAATTAATTCGGAAATTCCCGGAGGTTTTTTCGGAGAAACTGGGTAGATTCAATAAATATAAAGTACATTTGAAATTAAAAGAGAATGCGGAACCAAAATTCTGCAATCCGAGAAATATACCGTTTGCTTTAAAAGCAAAGGTTGAATCGGAATTGGGCCGTTTACAATCGGAAGGTATTTTAGTTCCGGTAAACTATAGTAAGTTTGCGTCACCAATCGTTCCCATAGTAAAAAGTAATGGGGAAATAAGGATTTGCGGTGATTATAAGGCAACAATAAATCCACAGCTAGTGGTAGATAAATACCCGATGCCACGAATAGAATGGTTGTTTTCTCAAATGGCGGGTGGAATAATTTTTTCCAAGATTGACTTGAGGCAAGCGTACCTAAAATTAGAACTAGATGAGGAAAGTCAAGATTTCACAACTATATCTACTCATTTAGGATTGTTTAAATTCACGAGATTAGTGTTTGGAATTAATAGCGCGCCGGCTATTTTTTGTAAAACGATAGCTTCGTGCTTGCAAGGTTTGAAAAAAAACAGCTGTATTTTTAGATGATATTGTGGTAACAGGAGATTCGGAAGAATATAATGAGAATTTAACAGCAGTGTTAAATAGATTAAAAGATTGTGGATTTAGTGTAAATATTCACAAGTGTATTTTTAAGGCGTCATCAGTAACTTTTCTAGGGTTTGAAGTTTCAAAAGAAGGAATTAAACCATTGAAAGACAAAACTATCGCTATTAGTAAAGTATCGCAACCTAAAGACATTACACATTACTGAATTACGAAGTTTTTTGGGGTTAGTGAACTTTTACAGGTCATTTGTACCTAATATGTCAGTACTACTAGATCCGTTACATAATTTATTGAGGAAGAATACACATTTTGAGTTTAATCAAAATTGCTTGGAAGCTTTTAATAAAATTAAGTCAATTTTATGTGATGATAGAGTGCTAGCTCATTATGATCCGGATGTAACATTGAAGATTGTTACAGATGCCTCAACAAAAGGGTTGGGGGCGACACTTTTGCATTGTTACGATAATAATTTACAGAGACCAATTGAAGCAGAAAAGAAGCTGAAGCAGAAAAGAAGCTGAAGCAGAAAAGAAATATTCAATTTTGGACTTAGAAGCAACAGCTATTGTGTTTGCGTTGAAAAAATTTTTTGAGTATATTTATGGAAGGGAATTCATTTTAGAAATAGATAATGAACCGTTATGTAGAATTTTTGGTGATAAGAAAGGTATCCCAGTATTAGCGTGTAACAGACTTCAACGTTATGGTGTAATTCTTTCGTCGTTCAATTATAAAGTACAGTACGTGAAATCGGCATTGAACTGTTCGGATTATTTGTCTCGCGTTCCTGTCGAGGAACCAGTTCACGTAGAGAATGACTTTGATACTCAAATTCTAAGTTTATTTAAAAATAACAGAGATTTACCTATAGATGTCGAGGAAATTACATCGGAATCAAGTACAGATAAAATTTTATTGGAAATTAAGCATTATCTCAGAACAGGGTGGCCAAATAAAATTAACAAGGAGGATTCAAAATGGATTTACTGGATTAAACGGAATGAATTATCCATAATAGATGATTGTTTTTTCTGGAATCATAGGCTAATAATTCCAGTAATTTTAAGAGAAAAAATTTTAAACTTGTTACATAGATCTCATCTAGGTATAGCAAAGATGAAAGGTTTAGCCAGAGGTATATTTTGGTGGCCAGGGATATATGGAAATATTGAACTTTTAGCGAGAGGATGCGAAATTTGCTCAGAGGTTCAACCTTCTCAACCAAAGAGCGAATTGACTCCGTGGCCTATAACTGAAGAAATATGGAGTAGGGTGCATATTGATTATGCGGGCCCAATTGCAAATAAATATTTTCTTGTGATTATTGACTCAACCTCAAAATGGTTAGACTGTGCAGAGGTAAATTCTCCAAATTCGTATAACACTATTAAAATATTAAAGGGTTTATTTAGTTATTTCGGGAGTGTACAGACAATAGTTTCAGATAATGGAGCCGCTTTCATGTCAGCGGACTTCAAAGAGTTTTGTGAGATGAATAACATCAAACATTTAACTACTCCGGTAAATCATCCACAATCAAACGGTTTAGCAGAAAACGTGGTTCAAACGTGTAAAATTTAAAAAAAAAATGATGATAAGAAATAAGTTTCAGTCAGGTTATGAGGAAAAATTAGGAAATTTTTTAATTGATTACAGAAATGCACCACACTGTACAACTGGCTTAGAACCTGCAGTTGTAATGTTTGGAAGAAAACTAAGGTCAAACTTAAACAGTTTTGTACCGAGAGGGGGGAGAGATAAGGATAATATAATTAAGAGAGAAACAAAATTTAAAATGTCTAAAGGTCAGGAAAGAGGAAAATCAAAAATATTATTATAAGAGAAATAATAAAGAATCGGTGGGTTTTTCGGTTAATCAAAAGGTAATGGTTAGAGATTTCAGAGACCAAAACAATGATAAATGGGTACCAGGGAAGGTACATAAACAATTAGGAAAAAAACTTTATATAATTGAGGTAAATTTAAATGGTAAACTTATGTATTGGAAAAGGCATTTTGATCAGTTGTCTAAATTGTGTGTATCATGGGAAAAGAAACACAGCAATCCTTATATCGCGTCTGAGACGAAGAGACTGTCGTATGACGATTACGATGTCTCCAGCTTTGTGCCGGATGACAGTCTAATGGGTCTTTCTCCTTCTCCTTCCAGCTCCAGTGATCCAGTGGCTTCTACGTCGGGAAATTGGAAGGACCGACTACGACCACGGACACACAGATGAGTCAATGAAGACAGGACTCAGCTCTCGACTCAACATGAATTACTTACATTGTAAATATTGGAATATTGTATGTATTGTAATTAATTATCAGCATCATGTTGTGTAACTGTCTTCGGATTTAAGTGTGGAGGGATGTGGTGAACGTATGTCTTGCGTATGTATGAGTGAGACAGCATGAGTTTTTTTATTTTATTTTTTTTTTTATTTCATATATATCCCGTTAAACTACAGTTAAGTAGTTTGTCAACAGGATTTTTATTACAACTTTTTACAGATTACAACTTAGACCTTAATTTATACAATAACAATAAACTTACACATTAATAGTAAAACTAAATCGCCTAATACAAATTATTTCTACCTAGTAGCCATGTTTTCAGCAAATATCTGACTCTATTTGGAAATTCGCATTTCTTAATATTACCAGGTAGCATATTATATATTTTAGGCACATTATACTCAAGGGTTCGCTGTCCGTATTTATTATTATGTTTAGGTACAAGCATGCCTTCATTCTTTGTGAACCTAGTATTGTGCCCATGTTCAACTTTCCTCTTATACTCAGAGTCAGATATGTGCTATATAGTAACGTATAAAAGGGTGTGATTGCTGTCTACCGTCCTCTTTGCATTCAGGCTTCCTACGAAGCACACCTATACACAATCTCGGAATAAACGTCATTAGTCTACCTACGACTTATTATTGTCAATCTCACCCTGTATTGAGATCACCTCAACAAGGAATCTGGATCCACACCACGGAGTCCAGAGGTAATGTTGATAACCGGCCACGGTCATCACATTTTTGGAGTCGGTGTCGGCGGTAGAGGAGAAGTCAAGTGAACACGCCGGGCCGCGGGTACCTTGGTTGACACCGACTCCAAAAATAACAATCGTACCTACATATTGATTAGTAGAAAAGGTAAGTTGATTATAAAGTTGTAGAAGAATACGAAATTATTTTTTTACTTTTTAGTGCATTTTTTTAAGTCGTTTTTTGTTTTGTTAAAATTTTTGTTTATTTTTTTATTTTTAGTGAATCTGAAGTACACTAACTAATTCGATTAAGATTCGGCCGAGTATCGTAAATTTGTTCTTCAGAATTGGAGAGTTCCGTTACTTTGTCATGGATCCCATAATCAGAACCTAACCAAACTCTCATCAAACTACCCTTGAAGTACATCCTTTCCAATAAAAAAAGAATCATCGAAATCGGTTGGCGTGATATTGAGTTATTCGTCCATTTGTCGCGCACATACTTGATGCAAATTTAAGACTTATATGATTTTCTCATGGATGCCATTGTCAGAACTGGACCAAATTAAAATGGGACCACACGGAAAGCACTAGCTTTTAAATAAAAAAAGAATCATCAATATCGGTTCACCCAGTCGAAAGTTCTGAGGTAACAAACATAAAAAAATAAAAAAAAATAAAAAAAAATACAGTCGAATTGAGAACCTCCTCCTTTTCGAAGTCGTTTAAAAATGGAAACATATACAACACAGTTTAAAATACAATTTAAACAATACATTTCAAAAAATACTTTAGGAACACTGAAATAACAACCAAAGGAAGTTTCTCACCTGTACTTTTGTTCCAATTACGGGTCCTGTTTTCCCAATTTTCATTCGAACGCGAATTCCCAAAATTCACATTTGTAGTTATTGCTTCGGAAATGTAAATGTCAAAAGAAAATAAACCAGAGAGATGCAACAAAAAATTTTAAATTCCTATTGGTGGATGTCGTAGCCGGGGACCATAAACAAACCAAAGCAGACTTATGATATCATATCACACAAAGATTCGGTTGACATTTTGGATCGGAGTTATGCTCGCCTGCTGACAACTAATCAGCTAATCACTCATTTATATAGTGACATACTTTGACTTGAAGAGAAGAATGCGCGGACATTCGTTAAAAATAGTAGCTCTGCTGTTAAATTGAAGACAAAATGTGGACAAAAACATTACGTACAAGCGTTCTTGTTTAACACGCCACTGAACGAAACGCTCCTTTCTATGTGGGGGTAAAATTCAGAACTGCGTTCATGCTTTCGTAAAATTTTCAAAGAACCGTATGTACCCACGGTTTCGACTGTTCGCGGGATTTGCTCACAAAGTAGTAAGATTCTGGAACGCTATCGAAAACGAACTGCTATGAAGATGGCCGCAAGGGCCGGCTCTCGTCGCTCTGAAAGATAGCACGTATAATAGGTACCTACCTACCTACTGTACGAGATCTTGAGAAAATATTGTAACAATTTATAACCAAACGGCGTTTCGTATTAAGATTTTTAATTTTTGTGGGTTGTGCGGCGCTCGGGTGCTCTCATGAACTAGCCGCCACTGCAGTGTTGACGACGACAAAACATTAATTTTCAGATTACAACATTAATCAGAATAAAAACATTAATTTTACGAAACATACGATCAAACGTCATACCAACTGTTCAATATCCCACTCATTTTCATAACGTTGTTTTTATTTATTTTATTTTAGTTTATTTATCTTTTATTATTTTAATGTAAGTATGTAAATATTTTTAAACTGTTTTTATGATTTCTATTTCTCTCAATATTCCACCATCAAAATCAGGTTTTTCTTTAATCATTTTTTTACAAATGTATTTATGTGGATACTTCACTGGTTTACGCAACCCAGTAGACATGACATATTATATAAAATACGCTTAAAAAAACGGTTTGTTTCCCAAACAAAGTAAAACAATAAAAATAATTAAAAAGTTCCTGCTGGAGGTTTGGAATTTTCAAACTTTTCTAATACATCCGTGAATTAATTTTATTCATTGGGAGAAACGACGAAAATATTTTAACCACACGGACATGACCTGCACCCAAACCAAAACTGAGTACATATTCAGAAACGCGGTAAACATTTTTCACAACAAATACGTGCTTCCTCGAAATTTATATTGTTAACCTCGTTGCTTGTTAATTCAGCACGCCAGAGGTGATTTTTCACAAAAAATCACCTCTGGGGTGTATACACAAATATACAAATCAGCTATTATAATCATTAACCTTCTAAACTTATGGGATGGTCCGATGCTCTGTAGGGAACCCGCTTGCACAGCGCGGGTGAAAACTGTGCGCTCTAAAGTTTAAGTTCAGACTTACGGAATTCAATACTTCGTTTGTGTGAAAGCACTATGAAACAATAATACGTGGCATGTTTAGAAAGTAAGTGTACCGATTTTTTTTTTTTTTGTAAACGTGTATTAGAAAAAAAAGAGATATAG
This sequence comes from Limnephilus marmoratus, assembly GCA_917880885.1. NCBI lineage: Eukaryota > Metazoa > Arthropoda > Insecta > Trichoptera > Limnephilidae > Limnephilus > Limnephilus marmoratus. Next base: position 53,456,064 of record OU862909.1, on the reverse strand, counting down.
TTGATACACTTGTTGACTATTTTTCAAAATAATCCCCAATCCGTTCAATGCGTGTGGTGAGCCGTGGCACAAGTTTCGTTATGCCCAAAACAGTGAGGCCATAATTTTTTTGCCCGAAATTGTGGTTTTGAATTTTTTGGCAAATCTTCATTTTTTTCTTGTAGGTGTTATTCCTTCCGTAAGTAAAAAGGGGATCACAGCACTTGGCGGGATTTTTTTCATGCGACTGGACACTACAACGTGAGTTTACGTACTGCAATGTTTCTGTGATGCTCGCTCTGGTCAGGAGATCCCCCTCTGCCAACTAGGACTCGAACCCAGAATCCTTCGTCTTACCGGGGAAAACCTCTTACAAATTGGGCTACTGAGACCTCTTACTTTTAAGTCATAGTTATGTGTCTTATAGTTTGTCTATCTCATAATTCAAATTTCAGAATTAACAATATTATCTTCTGATATGATTTTAGATTTTCACGGCCAAAATCGATTAAACATCTGCCCTGATGATGGACACTGTAACGCTTTCCGAAACTTTGGTTAAAGAAGGAGACAGTGCAACACGGTATAACACCCCAATAATAAATAACGAAAATATTATCTTCTACTATTTTTTTTCCATATTATTGGCAACTAACCGTTTCATTTCGACGTTAATGAAAATGGTTACTGCCAATAATATGGAAAAAAATAGTCGAAGATAATATTGTTAATTATTAAATATGAAATATGAGATAGACAATAATGACAATTGGATAAGTTTTAAGATTTTCACGGCCAGAAGCATTTTCGTTATATGTTTTTGGGGTGTTGTGCCGTGTTGCGCTACCTCCTTCTTTAGCCAACGTTTCGGACATCGTTGCAGTGTCCATCATCAGGGCAGATCCGGCAGATCCGGTAGATGTGTAGATCTACCGGATCTGCCGGATCTGCCCTGATGATGGACACTGCAACGATGTCCGAAACGTTGGCTAAAGAAGGAGGTAGCGCAACACGGCACAACACCCCAAAAACATATAACGAAAATAATGACAATGACTAATAAAATAAGAGGTCTCAGTAGTAGAGTTTCTAAGGCGTTTGTCCCGGTAAGACCAAAGGTTCTGGGTTAGAGTCCTAGTTGTGACATTTATGATTTAATTTTCAATGTCTTGTTATTTTTCATAAGAATACACACGTTAAATGAACTTGCATGATAAATTGTATCCTAAAATATTAATTTGTCGTTCACAAAACTTCTTTGATTTGTGGATAATATTATTGGTAGATAAATTTTGGAGGTGGGCATGGGTACCGCCGCCCCGGGAACCATTTATTGGATAACCCAACACCTCCGCCATAGGTCACCCCAAGTGATTCATTACGTTTGGTGACTTAGCACGGGTGCCCGGATCCATGGGGTGAGGTTTGTCCAGGTCTTGGCGGCCGATGCGTCTGCCCACCTGCCGCATGTGGACAGGATCAAGAGAGACTGGTTCGATGACTTTTATCATCTCCAGCCGGTATCTCTCGACCATCCCTTCCACCGCGGTTGAAGGAATGGATTCATACGTCCGTCACTCCTGGACATCCTGACCCCCAGATTCCTGCCCACCCGTCATACCTATTTCCTTCCCAGAACTCCCTCTCCTTCCTTTCTTTAAAAAAACTCTCAACACAGGATCCCCCAAGATGACATAGGCCCTGAGGAAAATAATTTCCTCAAGGCCTCTTATGGAGCTAATGTAAAAAAACGTAATCAAACACCTATCAACATTTGACAATTAGCAAAATAATCATTTCCGTAATTAAAAATCAGTATCAAATTGTATATTTAGTAGGTAACGCAACGTACTTGTGGAAAAACTTGATTGACAAGCATCCAAGATATTTTCGACGTATCTCAAAATACAATCCCTCGGAACTGTGAAACGACTGTCTCAATTTACGTGTACGAATGAATTTCAGCACATAAATAACCCTTTATATATAAACAGGCTGGAACACAACCATAATACTCGTTTTAACTTTAATGAAGGACTAATTGTACCTAAACATACAAATAAATATGGTCAAAAAAAAAAAATTCTGACGATTAAAAAATATCTTCTCGATTCCGCTTCAGAATGAATTCCGACTTAACAAAACTTTCTCTTAATTCCGTTTTCGATTGAGCGGACACAAAATCATTATTCGGACTGTGTTATCGAATGAATTTTGAAATCGAGATTCAAAAGAATCGAATTGTTTATGACCCGATATATTTCAATTGTTAAAATGATTAATTGTGGACTCGTTAGTTTCATACTAATATTGGTTCACGGCCCGTCTTCCTCAATTCTATTATCTACGGTAATAATATACAATAATTATTCTGAATATTAGGGCTCAACAGTGTGAGCCTGTTGTCGAAAGTGTGAAGGTTATATTGTTGTCATCAACACAGATTTACTTTGTCCTACCCTTGTCCTTTAGTTGTTATTGCCATGTCTCTTGGGATCTGAATAATTACTAATTAGGATTCAAATCCTTCTGTCACGATTTGTGTTAAGATGATATCGACACAATGTTTTTTGTTTATTTTCATCCTCAGTCAAAATAAGAAGTTTTCACGTAATTTTCAAAGTGATACCACTATTTCGTAATACTAGAATTCTCACAGCTACAAATAGAAAAGTTGGTACCTATTATTTAATGCCATCCCCGTTCTCTTATCACTTATTTTCCCAAAAATGTGATTAAAAAAAAATGACCTAAAAAAATATGCCAAGTGGTTCACTACGTTTGATGACTTAACTGGGATGCCCGGATTCATGAGGTGAAGTTTATCTTGATCTTGGCGGCGAATGTGTTTACCCGCCTATCCGGGCAAACCGGATACTGGTTGAGGAGATCTGTCTAGGCCTCTCCAGCTGGACTCTAAACCATTCACTCACTCTCAACAATCCATCGCCTTACACTGCAATGGGAGGGATGGATTCATACGTCCGTCACTTCTGGACACATTGACCTATTTTTTTGCATTTTGTTTTCCTGTTAAGCACTTGCATACTGCTTACTAACAACGTATGCAAGGACACTGCAGGTCTAGATTCGTTAAAAATAAATAAATGTAACTTCGTTTAACAAAAAAAATTGAATCTTGCGAGAGCCTTGAAGTGGTAACCATCAGTTACTTATACCAGGGCGGGTAAGAAGTGGATAACCCCTACTGGACACATTGACCCTCCGATTTCTACCCACCCTTTATACCCTTTTCCTTCGCAGAAAGTCCATTTCCCTGAATCCACATGCATTCCCAAAGATGACATAGACCCTGAGGGAATTTTTTGTCCTATGTGGACCTATTGTAAAAAAAAATTATCTAATATTTAACATGCTTATTGAAGTGCATATTTAAAAAATCCACGAAATCTGAAGATTGATTTTCCCTTTTTATTTGTGACTTGTGATTTGCATCTTGGTATGTTCTCGGTTCATATTGTTAGCGATGGTACTAACGACTAACGTACTGGCGACTTCGATAACTAACAACTGCGTAGAGACTTGCGACTCGCAAATGGCACGTACTAATCTAACCTCTAACTCTATCGCCAACGTATCACTTTACAGATTAATACGCTCCGTCGCTCCATGTGTGAGAAAGGAGTGGCATTTGCTTTCGGTGCCAAGATTTATAACCACTCATGGAATTTTAGTGGACACGTTGTTGTTATGGCGAATAAATATAAATCATTACTGTCTCTCTATCGAGGATCTAACACTAAAATAATTTACTCACACAAAATTATTATCTCAAAAAAACTGGTTTCGCGGCAGGCAATAACTCATTTCTTATCGAGGTATTCATCAAAACTCATAAACAATCACGGAAAAATAATTTGCCACAAGATGTTGACGCGTTTCGAAACATTTTTTGTGGTCGTAAAATTACTTCTCAGTACTACTTATACACAACATCTTTTTTCAGCCCGATTCCAATTAGAGACCAAAGTCAACATTTTTCACTTTACGCGATCGCTATTTTCATCTCCATTTTCATATATAAGATTTCAGTTGGCATCACAGCAAACAGCGTGGTTCATGTGTTGTTTGCTTGATGCCAATTGAAATCGTAGATATGAAAATATTGATGAAAATAGCGATCGCGTAAAGTGAAAAATGTTGACTTTGGTCTCAAATAGGCCACTTGCATGGACTTCATAACGACTTGGAAAAAATCGTGTGGATAGAGTTTTTTACTAAGATTACGAAAATGTTAGTAAAAAGTTTTAGAAATGTACAGTTTTTTTTATTTTTAAATAAATAAATCCATTATTTGGGCTCGTGACGTCACTACATGAAAATGTCCCGTCGCCGAAAATGTTCCTATTAATTTTATAAAATTCCACACTGATTTATTTTTTTATATGGCATCACTTTGATTTCAGGCGAATTTTTGAATTCGTTCACTAGATTTATTGTTTGTTCTCTGCGAACTTATCATTTGGTTTAATTTTTTGACAGATGTTCTGAAGAGAACCCCGTACAATTAATGGGTACGGGGTTCTCTTCAGAACGTGAAGAGGATGTCGGTACATGTTTTAGAGGTATAATGATTATGGTGCTGATTTTAACAAAATAAAATTTTATAATATTCTTATTATTATTACAATTTACAAGTTCAAGTATATTACATTGAATTTAGTAATATAGACGCTGTACATTATAATGATTTATGATCAATAAGATGGATCAAGGAAAAAAATATTTATGAGATGTAATATTTTTGGTATGCCTCGTTATTCTCCTGTGCCATTCGTGTGGAAAACGTTCTTTTTTTTTAAATGATTTTCAGCTATGTAATTATCGTTTTTTCACACCTATAAAATTATGTCCCGTCTTTCCGGTTTATAAAAAATGGTCTGATTTTTCGTATTGAAATTTTCAAAAAAACCCCAGGGTTTCAAAAATACGATTTAAAAAAAAAAAATACAGAATGTCTTAGAATATTTGCCTTAACCGGAAAAAAATTAAAAAAAATGTGATGCAAGTGGCCTACTGGAATCGGGCTGAAAAAATATGTCGCGTATTGTAGGCATTACACCTACATAAAGCCGTAGATATCAACAGCCCATAAATAAATATTTATTATTTCTCACGCTAAGAGTGTAATCAGGGACACTGGGAACTGCACCTCATCCTGATAATAAATACCTAAATGAAATCGTCAAAATCTAGTTTTTGTATTCCTTATTTTTGCCCTCCAAAACTGGCCCGATTTTTAAGATTTTTTTTAACTATCAGATGAAAATATTCTGTATCTACATTTTTCTTTTATTAAAAATACGTTTTTAGTTTGTATACTGAACATAATAAATATACTACGCTGTTCCAGGTTCCAGTACCCACCTAATTAAATTGGCGATTTTTTAAACCCTTTGAGAATCTGCAGAAGTATTGCTCTTAGATGTTTTTTTGTATTGTGTATTACACATAGAGATATACAATAGCCATGCCTTACAAATATTTTCGAGATTCGTGTTCATCATTCAGGCTTGCGGAGGCATACGGGAGGGGTAGTTCGACACTTCCCGTTATCTACCGAACTGAAACATGTGGTCCGAAGGGCACGAATGCAATTGCAAAGCAGGGGTTTACAGACTTTTCAAGTAGAGGGCCGCATACAACGACATCTAAGTTCATCAATTATATTAATCAACCTACCTAGTTATTTTTTACTGTTGCAGCGCCTATTTTTGGTAAACTTTCGAAATCACTGGTTACGCTTAATACAAATATTTTTAGAGAAATCTTTATAGGTATTTACCTTAATTACTATAAAAGAAAAAAAATGCGATGGAAAATATTGCATTCAAAGTTTCAATTACGAGTATGACATCGCGCCATTTGCGGTCGCGAGTTCTGGAACGAGTTGAACTGAGCTCTGAAGCCGGGTATTGAAACATTTATATGGACTTAAAATAGACTCCACACCGAGCGCGAGCCGCCATGTAAATATACCTGTAAAAATTTACAAGAATGCGGGTGTCCTTAGACTGAGAGCACAGCGTAGTAAGGACTCGAACGTTCAACAGTCTGAATAGTCCGTTCCATACATTGCACGAACGCCTTTTACACATACGCTTGCCAGATGTATTTCAAATGACCAACACAAAAATGTCCACTAAATGCGTGAAATAGAGAATTGGAGGTACTACCTTCAAATCCGTCGAACCAATTTATTTGCTTATTGTCTCATCTATTTATATATATCAATGGTATTACATCACTCGTTCGATTTCAATTCGCAAATGGTGTAAGACTGAAGAATGCGCCTCTGAAACCGCGTTTTTGTATAAACGGCCGCAGACATGAAGTAGAAACAAGGCAAAACGACTATTATCCACATGTATCAAGAAATGCAATAAATAATTTACCTTGACAGCGAAATAGTACCCTTTTAAGAGAGAGCTATGGGGTTTCAACTAACAACTAGCCCATGAGTCAGTCATCTTCAACACGCGGTCCACGGGCCTAGTGTGGTCGAACTTTGCAGGATAAAGTTTTATTAAAAGAAAAAAGGCCAACTGTTTACTACGTTATCTTATATCACTTTAAAACAAAATGGTTGAGACGACAATATATCCTAAAACGAATTCAGAATTTTAACGACAAAAGTAAAGAAGCCGTGTATACAAATTACGACTCGCGACCCGTGTATTGGATGGAACTACTGTCGAATTTTCCGTATCCAAGAAAAGCAGAAATTAAAGAAAAATAATGTGGGAATCTTAACGACGTAAGTGAAGAAAGCGTGTGAACAAATATACGGCGCGGCAGTACGTATTGAACGAACGTATGGTCGAATTCACCCTAGCAGGCCTGGAGATACGACCTTTCCGCCGCGTTCATTTTAATTAATTCTGAAGAACGTGTTACAAATATTTAAAATGTGACTCCATGTTGTCCTCCCGAAGTTATTAATTCATCGTCTAGAAAAATAAAATCTGGTGCTTACCGCTAACTTTATAGTTGAAAAACGGGTTATAAAGTTTTAAAATCATTGTACGTAAAATATATTAATGGTAAGGTACTGTTTTTATTAATCTAAAATATAAATAACTCGCATCCCTTGTGCGGCATGGAAATAAAAAAAAGTTATTATCATTATGAATTCGCCGGAAATTATTAAAATGTGAGTTTTGAGCAAACAAAAATTATTAGGGTAGTGTACCGCCTTAAGTACCTATCCTTAGTTTTGGTTGAGCGCAAAGATGCTTAAGATAAGACACGTCGATAAGATGTGTAGATAAGAAGTTTTAATAAAATGCTTGGATAAGATGCTTACGCGAGATAACGCGCTTAGATAAGTTGTACCAATAAAACACTTGGATAATAAGCTTCTACAAGACGCTTACGTGTAATAAGGGTCTTAGATAAGTTGTTCCAATAAAACACTTTGATAATAAGCTTCTATAAGACGTTTATGTGAAATAAGGTGCTTATTTTTTTTTTTTTTTTTACATTAACTCCACACAGGAGGCCCTGAGGAAAATAATTTCCCTCAGGGCCTATGTCATCTGGGATGCTGTGTGGAGGGTCTTTTTGAGGAGAGGAAGGAATGAACATTGGTCTTGAAGAGACCCATGTTGTAGGAAAGAGGAAACACAGAGGCCGGCAAATCATTCCACAGCCGAGCTGTTGAACACAAGAACGAGTCGAAGAAACGACCCGTTCTCATGTGACAAATGTCAACCGTGTACAAATGTTGGGCACGCGTTAGGCGTATTTCCCGACTATGCACCGGTGCCGAAGGGATCAATGATGCTAGTTCCTCGGAGCATCTTCCATTGTAGAACAAGGATAGCATTCCCACCCGACGCCTGTGCTCTAAAGATTGCAATCCGTCTGTTAAGATGGGAGAATCTATCAAACGGACCGCCCGTTTCTGCACAGAGTCGAGGGTATTTTTCAGGTATTTTGAAGCTCAGACCAGAGATGGCTGCCAAATTCAACCGTGGGGCGTACTTGTGATTTGTACAAGGTTAGCAGTTGTGTACTATTAAAGTATCTGCGGGCCCTGTACAGTACGCCCAGTTTTTGGGAGGCTAGCTTTACTCTGGCTTCAATGGAGCCCCCATACCTGAGCTGGTCACTTAGGGTTACACCAAGCATATCAATGGAGGGCCTGTTCGGAAGATTGCTTCCGTTGAAAGAGACTAGATTTTCATTTCGATCCCTTTTGTACGTAATCAGACAAGATTGGGTCTTTGAAACATTAAATTCAACGAGATTATTTTTACCCCAAGAGAAAACACTCTCGAGGTAGCCGTCCATTCTTTGCTTCAAAGCCCTACGAGCTGTTGGAGTTTGTGAGCCCTTTGGGGGCTTGTCAAACAAAAAGCTATCATGAACTGTACTGTCATCCGCATAACAGTGAATTGGTGCACATGACAAAAGGTCGTTGATGTGCAACAAAAACAAAGTTGGAGACAGAACCGATCCCTGCGGGACGCCAGCATTTATCGAGTGTGAGGAAGAGGTGAAACCATCGACTACCGTCTGAATCGACCTCCCCCTCAAGAAGTCGGCAATCCACGTACACAAGGATGCGGGAAGTCCGTAAGAATGCAGTTTGTTGACAAATCCTCGGTGCCAAACCCGGTCAAAGGCCTTGGAGATGTCCAGTGCAACCGTTTGGGTCTCACCGAAACGTTCCAGGCATCGCCCCCAAACATGCGTCACATACGCGAGAAGATCACCGCACGAGCGGTTCCGACGGAATCCGTATTGACGGTCGTTAATAATTTTGTTCTTCTCGAGGTATGTGAGCAGTTTGTCGTTGATCACACGTTCCATCACCTTAGACAGAACTGATGTGATCGCTAAAGATTAGATAAGATGTTCCAATAAACCACTTGGATAATAAGCTACTATAAGACGCTTACGTGAAATAAGTTTTTCAGATAAGAAGCTCCAATAAAACACATGGGTAATAAGTAGGGCTCGGATAAATATGTATTAAAAAATTCAAAATATGTACATATAATATAGACTAAAAAAATGTAAAATAAGGAGTATAAAATAAGAATATCTTTCATACTAAACAATGTTTATTGTGAAAAATTACCATGCAGTAACAGTTACATTAAAAAAATTATAAAAAGATGGCGAAATGTTCAGGTAATTCAAATAAAAAATGAAGTTTTATTCATCTTCCTCTAAATCTTATTATTAAATTGATTGCAGTACACAATCACATGCTTTTTTAAATTACCGAAATTAAAACTTTGTCGGTTTGGTCTAAATATAGTGTTATATTGGCTGAAAGATCTTCCCACGTCACATGATGTAATGGGAGCGTACTTAAAGACGTCTACTTCCAAAATTGTGTAAGGCACGTCTGCAGTACCCTCAAAGCTTCCGCTCAGAACTTTATTAATTGTTTTTACGGTATCAAATCCTTTATTTTTGTCTAAAATATACTTTACTTGAAACACAAAGGTTGTTTAACCTTGGGCATTTTGAAATTAAACTAATAGGTACCTAGACAGTAGTAGTAGGTGACTCGAGTACGTAAAAATAAAAATACGCGCAAGCAACAGCAAGCAAGTAGAGGAAGAGAATCAAAAATCAAATTACGACGAATAATACGCGAGAGAAATGACACTCGCGCGGCCGTGTAGTGGCGAGAAAGCAAACACGTAAAATAATATCAATTTTTGTGAACTAACTCATGTTTTATGATATAAAAATCGAAAATATGGATGATTGTGATATTTCTTGTAAAATATGGACTTAAGGCGATCCACTAGTTCACTACTGTGCCGTGGACAGTTGTTCTTCGGTGGACGCCATAGGGGTCACTTTGAATAACCGAATTCGTCGACTAGCGGCCGTATTGTAAAATATCAACGCGAAAATGCATATTTTATTTTATTTTGGGAAGATTGGGTGTAAATATCAACTTTTTTTGCGATTATTATAAAATAAACTGAATTTGCCACATTACACAATAAAACCATATCCGAAAAGGGGTTTATAAATAGGAGAGTTTGGACTTGAAAGTGTGTTTTTTAGACCTTATATTTTATTTTTTTATAGGCTTATTAAAAAACTTATTAAAAAAATGACCGATATTTTTAAGAGCCAAGGTCTGTTCTACACGAAGTATTTAATTGAAGCATCTACAATACTTCTAAGCGATCAAATTTTCAAAACAAAAACACATGATTTTGCATTATTTACTATGACTTCATCTTAACCATGAAATATGGAAAACAAAAATTAGTTTTTCATGATCTAAATTTGATAATTTAGGTAGAGAACACATACGAGACATACGAAAATCGTGTAAATTAAAAATATGTATTTACATATTAATCCGGGCCCTAGTAATAAGCTTCTTCAAGGCGCTTACGCGAATTAAGGCGCTTAAATAAGATGCTCCAATAAAGTGCTTTAATTGGACACATCGGAAAGCAGATTCGAGTATGGCAGGAACACTTTTAAGTCATAAATAATTAACAATATGAAGTTATTGACACCATTTCGAGTGTAGGTATGTTGGAAGGCCCGCGTATTATACTTGTGTCACACTTAAAAGATCATTTTTGGCTTGGCCTGTTTCAGCATGTCACTCGCCATATATTACCATTGGGAATGTACGGCGAGCGATATGCTGAAATACGCCAGGCCAAAAATGATTTTATATCTTTCCTTGTGACGGCCCCGTCAATGTCATATTAATTTTTTAACACTTTGAAGAAAAAATTACCCCCACTAACACTAACCATTTCAAATTACACCACTTAGCAAAAATCTGTTTTCTGAAGCAGCAAATTCCCGAATGGTGGTATTTGTGTCTAGAATTTCAAGATTAATATATCTGCACTAAGCTGTCAACATAAATTTTATCATGAGCTGTGGAGTTTTTACTCGTGTATTTAACACATATTTTTGAAGTGAAACTTCTATAGCCCCCTATGATATGGATTTCAGATGAAACGGAAATGACGATTACTGCACCTGCGATGCATCAACTGCCCTCATCGACCGCTTTGATTATGATGTCACTTTTACAGGCTCCCATTGGTTGGGATATGAAACGAAAATTACGCTGGTCTGCGCTCATTGGTCGCTTTGATTATGACCTCACTTTTAAAGTATTGGTTGAGATTGTTTTGGTAAAGTTTCGCTTCTAACACGTGTAAACTGCACTTGAATTTGGGAGGAGGGTATGGGTACCACCGCCCCGGGAACCATTTATTGGATAACCAACACCTCCGCCAAAAGTCACCCCAAGTGGTTCGCTACGTTTGGTGACTTAGCAGGGATGCCCGAGTTCATGGGGGTGAGGTTTGTTCGGGTCTTAGCGGCGAATGCGTCCACTCACCAACTTCGTGGTAGGCCGGATCAGGAGAGACTGGTTGAAGTTTTGACCTCTCCAGCAAGAATCTCTCGGATCATCGCCTTGCACTGCAATGGGAGAGATTGATTCATACATCTGTCACTCTTGGACAAACTGACACTCAGATTCCTACCCACCCCTAATGCCCTTTTCCTTCCCAGAACTCCTTTACTTCCTTTACTCCACACAGCATCCCCAAAGATGACATAGGCCCTGAGGGAAATTATTTTCCTCCGGGCCTCCTGTGTGGAGGTAATGTAAAAAAAAGAAAACGAAATGTTGAAGCTCCGGTGATTGCGCGTAGTAACTACTATCTAGTCTAAATTATTAAAGTAAAAAAAAATGTTATCGAAGGTTGCCCGTGCCTGTAATAAAGCATAACGGCTTGATACATTAATCACTTGTTTGAAAAAAAAAACACAGTTTTATTAGTTATCAAGTGTAAAAACGCAGTTGTAATAATACAGTTTTAAAACCAGGAAGATTTATTGAACTCCAAAAGACTTCAGATACTAATATCTACAGCTTGTATGTAGGACTAATATCTACGAACTTCAGAGTGTGGACTAATATCTACAGAGCTAAGGTCGGACGAATATCTATGACGGTCCCAGTGGTGACTAATATCTATGGAGCGTAGGTTGGACTTATATCTACAGAGGGCAGCTGAGCAAGAGGTTGTACGGAAAAGCATAAATTACTTCAATTATGTAATTACTAATTACGTAAAGGCTTAAATGTTTAAAGTACGTACATGAAGTTTTTGCATAATATTACGTATTTTGCTGTTTACGAGGACAATAATTTATTGAACAAACATGGAGGTCATAATAAAAAGATATTTATTTATTTCGAAATACACGGCACCACAACCTAACCTAACCTAACTGACATAGAAATGGTCATGGTAATAGACTAAATAATTTAAAAGCACTTGAAATAAAGAAAGCTCTTAAAACAAAAACCCAAATCCTTAATAATCAGCTAAATGTGTCCAATAGTCCGATATTAGGGATTTTTACATACATACATACAAACATAACATACGTTTTTTAAACTGCATACGCAATATTACGTTATTGCAATATGCTATACATAATTGCAAATCCAACCTCTGCCAGTGCTGTAGATATTCGTCCACACTTTGGTTCTCATAGATATTAGTCAGCAGTTTGAGCTGTAGATATTCGTACGCACTTTGGTTCTTATTGATATTAGTCCGATTTGTTCAGCTTTTGGAATTCCTGTAGATATTAGTAGACGCCTCCCTCCAAGGACTTTTGTATGACAAAAACACGCTTTCAAAAGTAGACTTACAAAGTTCACAACTTAATTGGATAATAATGAATTCATGGATGTTTTCCTTATTTAGTAATGCAAAGACTTCCATTTACCCTTGTTAAGATCTTGTCAACTTCGTGGTTTAATTCTGACTTAAGTTGAGGCTAATCTTATATTTAGAACCGCCAGTTAAATTATATTACAACCTAAAGGTTATCTGCATAATTTACCCTCATACCAAAACAGATAACGTAAAAGTTTTCAAGAATTTGTTCCAAATAAACATGAGGATGGTCATTAAATATTAGTTGATAAGTCATTTTGTTATCGACGGAAACAAGTCTGGGGCATTTACAAATTCAATATTGGTTTCTGTTTTTCGGTTCGCGTGAGTCCGTTCTTATTAATATTGTGATAAATAAGTCAATAAGATAGTACTTTTGAATGAAGCTATAACTTTGTGGTCATCCATTATAGATAAATGATACATATCATTATAAATAACAGACCAAATCATTGAAATAAACCAATTTGGGAGGCGGGTATGGGAACCGCCGCCCCGGGGACCGTTTATTGGACAACCAACACCCCTGCCATAGGTCACCCCAAGTGGTTCGCTACGTTTGGTGACTTAGCAGGGGTGCCCGGATTCATGGGATGAGGTTTGTCTAGGTCTTGGTGGCGGATATGTTGGCCAAACCACTGCGTGGCGGGCTGGATCGGAGGAGACTGATTGAGGGATGCTTTTTGACCTCTCCAGCCGGATTCTTCCGACCCTTCGCCTTGCACCGCAGTGTGAGCAATAGATTAGCACTAACCCCCAGATTCCTACCCACCCCTCATACCCTTTTCCTTCCCATATCTTCTTCTCCTTCCTATCTCTTAAAAAACCCTCCACACAGCATCCTCAAAGATGACATAGGCCCCTTGAATTGCCCCAGGAAAATTGTTTTCCTCGGTGCCTCCTGTGTGGAGCTAATGTAAAAAAAATGGTTTTGAAAAAAAATACGGGGATAAATATTCTTCATATTAACCATAAAGGAAAACGCTTGCATAACTTAGAAGCCTTGGAAATAAAAAAAAACCCTTAAAAATAATGAATCTTTAATCATCAAACAAAAAATATTATCTTACAGCCCAATCATGGATAAGTTCATGGATATATGGATATGGATATTATACATTGATTTTGAAAGATTGTTCTTTTACCTGGTAAACGCACGCTTTAAATTTGGAGAAAAAATGTTTATTTTTAGTATAATAAGGTTATACCATAGGTCGTTGGCAGATTTGTTAATTTTTCAAACGAAAAATCTTATTTTAAAAGACATATTTCATACCATGTAATCATACATTATTGTAAATACGTTATCTAGTAAACGCATGTCTCAAAATTTTAATTTTAGTTCAAATAAAATCATAAAAAAAAAACCAAACACTTATTTATGACGAAAATTTCTCTATTTTGTCTATCTATTTACGGTCTTACAAATTAATATACCTATTTAAGATTTTTACGTTACATTACATTCTTATTTTGCTTAGACATTATTGAAAAGTGATAAATACTTATGATCAAAAAAAAATTCCAAAAAATTCATAATTTTAATAGTTTTATCATCACGCCTTTCAGCATTTTTGGATGTAGATGTAGCGAGGCAGCGACTCGCTCATTGTGACTCACGCGAGTCACAATGTATTTACAACAGAAACTTTATGTTACAATAATTTGTACAAGTTTAATATTATTCTTGCTTGGGGTAAAGCAGGTAGAGAGGGCGAACACTAGAACCGGAATGGTTTTGCAAAACAAAATGCGTTGTCACGTACCTAGCTGGCTAGTGGTAACCGGTGACACCACCGTGCAAAATCTAACAAATATTATATTTTATGGCTGTTCGCTGCCTCGCTACGTAGGTATAAATTAAAGCAAATTTGGAATGAAATAAAATCGATATTGAGTTATAATTTTATAAAACCGGTACGGAGAATAATTAATCTTTCTCATTGGAACCGCCCTGTACGATCGTAAGGACATCTTTCGACGAAATGTGGATTTTCGGCCGCTGGCTGGTTAAAGGCCCTTAAGACAATTTTTTGAGAAAAAATTTACATATGCAAAACTGACAAATCTAAAATTTTTCATGTGAATTATTTATTTATTTAAATGCTATAAAATGACTTCTACATTCAAGTGATACATGAGATTACACATGCGGTTATCACCAATAAATAGTTTGATTCACGAGGAAGATTTTTAGGTATATACTTTGTCAAGGTTTTGTGTAAATTGGTTGAAATATATAAATAAAGGGAGCGGGCTGGCAAGCGGACAGCGGGCAGCGTGCTGTGAAGCGGGCGGTGTAGATTGATTTGGGTTATTACCCAACCTTTAAAACCAAGTTATATAATAATAATAATGACATGGCGTTGTGTTTCGTTAGCCACAGCAAGGAGTGTCCGGGTCTGCTAGTATATGATAAAAGCAAGTATTTATTTAGAAGTAGGATACTATTACGTGTTACTAAAATACTGTTATTATACTAAAAAATAATATCAATGTTATAATAACGGAGAATATTTTATTTAAATAGAATAATGCATAAATGTCCCAACGGGTTCTCGTTGTCTGGAGCCAGTGGGACTATGGCATCATCATTTAGGATAGGTAATGAGGCTGGAGGAAGTGGGGAACGGAAGGAGAGGACTAGGACGGTCGGAAACAGTCTGCCTATTCAGATTTGCACAGCTAAAGCCATTTTAGGTAACGTTTCGATTCTTTTACCAGGGCTACACTGAAAGTATCTTCCACTCTGGAGCCGCTCTTTATAAAACAGGAAGTGATATTTATTGACATCTCAATAGTCATTTCATTTTTTCAAATCATGTAAAATATATATGACTGCTATCATTTCATATCAAATTCAGCTTTCAAAATTCGTTACCTACTTAAGTCAAGTTACATTTAAATTTATTTTTTTTTTATTTTTTTTTATTTTTTTTTAATTTTTTATTTTTATTTTTTTTATTTCATATATTTTTTATTAGTAACAGATATTTGGGTTTTTTTTGGCTACCACACTAGGCTATGCCCGTGTTGTGGTAGTCGTACATTTAATATTTTAACATTTCAAAAAATATTAAGAAATACTTAAAACTAAAGAGAAAAAAAAAAGATCATATTTTAAAGAAAAGTAAAAATGAAAATTCAAATTCAAATTTTGAAATACAAAAATTAATAATAAAAATTAAATGTTAAGATCTCAAGTGTTCTGTATAAATTAAAACATATAATTATATAAATCAAAATTAAAAACATATATAAATTTAGTGAAAAACTAAGAGAAAAAAATAACAACATTTTAAAGTTAAATAGAAATACAAATGGAAATTAAAATTTTGAAATGCAAAAATTAATAATTAAAATGTAGTGTTAGAACTCATGAATTCTTTAAAGTGCGTTCGTCCCCTTTCAAAAATCCAATGTTGTACACGTGTTATAAAAAGAGAATTAGAATTACTTGACTTTATGTCAGTACTCAGAGCATTATATATTTTAGGAGCGATGAACCAGAATTGTCGTTGAGCGAATGAGGTGTTAGTTTTTGGGACCACGCAACCCAGGTTTGATGAAAAGCGGGTGTGTGCTTGATGTTGTGGAGCAATTAGTAGATTATTTTTTCGTATATAACAAATGCTTGTTTTAGTAAATAGCTGTCGAATATCTAAGACCCTGATTTTTGCAAAGAGTTCATTTGACGGATGGGTAGGTTGACATTTAAATATAATTCTCAGAATTAGTTTTTGAACTAAAATAATTGGTCTAATAATGGATTCAGCACAACCACCCCATCCCACTATACAGTATATTGCTATGGATTGGAACTAAACTGTTGGCATTACAATATTAAAAAAAAAATCGAAATATTAAAACAAAGGGATGTAATTTATATTAAAAAAATTTTAATTTTGATGAAACAACGTGATCAATTATCCATTGCCAAAAAAATGTCACACGTAAAATTGAAAGGCCCACCAATTTCGGAGGGAAACAGTGAGGAATTTCATAAAAGTAAATTAATAGCTTATCAAGTCATGTCATTTTCATATTATAAAGAAAAAGAGTTGGTACAAAACATTTTGTGAGGGGGGGGGACATTTTACGTGTTTGTATGGGACATTTGAGGTGCCTCGTGAATGAGGTACTCAACACTATATGGATAAGTTCTTTGATGCATTTTATGTTTTATACTTCGTTATTCGGCGGTACACTCTCTCTACAGGGACACTTAGTTTTATTTTGTGAAAGGAGGTATAACCGTATTTTGCTTAAACAATATTGAATGTTGTGTATGCCGGGGGCCAACTGTCAGGGGATCAACTGTCATGGAATCTTCATTTCCACAGCAATCTGTCAACTTTCATCCTTTCTCTGCAAAATTATTAATGAAATGCGACTTGCCTTTTCTACTTTTTAATGGCATTCTCAAAGCTCCACAGTTCATTCATTAAATCAATGTATCAGTAGAAAATTCATTCTAACGAGAATTTCCACCTACAAGGCCATATTTGTTTTTTTTTAATGGAATATACCGAGTAATATATTTTTTAGGGGATAACCACGTTACCTGCGTATTTTTGGAGAAGAACCGATTTATTTCTATTTTAGTCGGTTATGGGAATTATGACGGGCTTTCATCGCGTGTTTATTTAATCGGATAAGCGAAAATACTTTCAAAGACTCGTTTATTGTCCTCAACGCAGGGTAATTCCTTGTGAGTAAAGAAGCTATAAAACACTGAACGGAGAATCTCTAGAACTGTGATTTACACTGATTAAAAAAAGTGATATCGTCAGTTTATGTTTGACATTTCAACTCATATGCCCCTGACAGACCAATGATTGATTTCAATTTGGGAGGCGGGAATGAGTACCGTGGAAACCATTTATTGGATAACCAACACCTCTGCCATTGGTCGCCCCAAGTGGTTCGCCACGTTTCGTGGCGGGTTCATGGGATTGGTTAATTGGTTTTGTCCCGATCATGGTGGTGGATGCGTCTGTTCACCAACTGCGTGGTAGGCCGGATCGGGAGAGACTGGTAGAGGAAGATATTTTAATCCCTCTCGCGGGACTCTCTCGGAACTATCACCTTACTGCAGTGGGAGGGATGAATTCATATGTCCGTCCCTCCTGGACATACTGACCCCCAGATTCCTACCAACGTTTTCTCATCCTAGAACTTCCTCTTCTTCCTTTTCTAAGAAGAACCTCCACACAACATCCCCAAAGATGACACATGCCATGAGGTGCCTCCCGTGAAGAGCTAATGCAAAAAAAAAGTGTTTGTGTTTGGTTTTTTATGGTAGAAGATCTTCAATAAAGACGTAAAAATTCTTCACTGGCTAATCCAAATGATTTATTAAATTATAAGCACATTTTATAACAACACTTTTTCCCGACCAGACAAAGCACTAAAAAAGGCCTTCAGACCATAACTTAGTTGATTCTAGCTGTTTTCAAGAGATAAAAAGCGTTTTATTCAACAGAACATAATATTTATAACAAAAAAAACTAATACTAACAAATAAACAAATGACACACATATGTCAGACTATGATATACAGAAATCTGTTTTATCAACTATAACTAGTTTCGAAATTATACGGGCCGGTGCAGGTAGGAATCTGCACTAATAACTAGCTTCGAAATGTTACGCTAGAGGTTTCACTTTTTAAACAAAAAGAAATGTTTATTTGTTGAAAGAATGATATTTGAAAACGTTTCTATTTCAATCACATGCCCCCAAACCATTTCCATCAATTTATATGTTCAGCGCTCTAAAGCCTGTGCGGCGTAGTTTATAGGGATTTTATTTAATAAATAACAACGTTATAGCTCTTTGCGTACACTTTGTACCAAATTCCCCGTGTCGAATTCGTTGTAAACGGGTCGCAATAAAAGTTGGATTGAAAAAAGAATGACGATTCTCATTCTTGTTACATTTAAGTAAATGCCTAAAGAGACATTTGCCAACATTATCGGTAAAGGAAATGGTGGCAATTTTTTTTCGAGTATTTCGATTGAAATAAAAATGACTTATGAAAGTGATTTGCGAAATCAAAATCAGTATTCTACGTAAACAAAACTCCATTATGTTCCCTTTGAACTAGTTTAATAATTTCATGGTAAAATTGTACTTGACCTCTCAGGCAAATTTATTCGCCTTTCGGAACATGTATTTTTTTTGAAGTGCAACTTCTTTAGCCCCCTTAGTGATTTGAAATTCGAATGAAACGGAAATGCGTAACGAAATGTTATTATTTGGGTCCACCATTCTAATATAACCGGTAAATTTGCGCGTTGGCGCGGGCCTTGGATAGCGCAGTGGGCAAGGCGTTCGTTAAGTCTCAGCGGCCAGAGAAACAAACACCAAGCGAACGGAGGTTCAAATCCTACGAAATCCAAAAAAAAAAATTTGTAAATCAATATCTAATCTTCAAACCACTCCAAAATGAACAGGCGAAAGAAAACGAAATCTAGCGACTCCGAAGAAGAAACCACATGATGACCAAATTTATAAGAAAAGGTGCAACGGAATTCGACGACCAAAACATGGATAAAATCATCCTTCACTAACTAACTAACCATCACAGAGTTACTCCGCAGGGGTAGGCAGGAAGGACGGACCGCCAAACAACTCGGACTTAGCACACCCTCCTTGCCTTGTCCACATTCATACATCGTCTCACACATGCTCTTCTATTATTCTGACCCTTGAAGTGGCTCGAATCAAGTGTCTGATTCACTTGGTCGTGCCATTTTTATAATACATATATTTTTTTAATATTAGCTCCACACATGAGGCCATAAGGGAAATAATGTCCCTCAGGACCTATGTCATGTTAGGGATTTGGTGTGGAGGGTCTTTTTAAGGAAGAGAAGGATAGGAAGTTCTGGAAAGGAAAAAGATATTAGGGATGTATAGGAATCTGGGGGTCAGTATATCCAGGTGTGCCGGACGTATGAATCCATCGCTCCATCAGCTGTGCAAAGCGATGGGTCGAGAGAGTCCGGCTGGAAAGAACAAAAGGTCTCCCTAGAGTTAGAAAAAAAGGAATGTGGGTCATTTTTTTTAATGTGTGCATTCAAAAAATTATATTTAAAAAGTTATTAGTTTATTTCGATTTATAAAATGTGAAAGAATATTTTATCACCTTTCCAAAACATCTTTTAGTTTTCGGATGCGTTCGGAAATATTCCATTTATTTGGATTTTATTGCAAAGCGGAAATATTCCAAACTTCCGACAAAATAGGCGCGAGGCATGAGGAGTTAAAACTTCGAAATTGCGAATTGAGCAGAGTTTTTGCAATTTTACATTTTTGGAAATAAATTTAACGGATTGCCTTTTTTCACAAAATTCAACAAAATGTTCAGTTTTTTTCCCGTTTAAAATGCCTTAGGTAATAAGTAGAAATAATGAATTAGCAAAAGCGTATTTAAAAATATTATACATGTAATATGTAAATGAACTAAATTATATTTTTGAATGTAGCTATTACTTTGTGGTTATCCATTATAGAAAAATGAAATAATTTAACTTTGTATAAACCACTTATTTGATGCGCAAATCCGACCGGTTTCGGAACAAACGTTCCTTCGTCAGGGATTATAATATTATATATTATTATATTATCAGTATAAGCTTTCCCTGACGAAGGAACGTTTGTTCCGAAACCGGTCGGATTTGCGCATCAAATAAGTGGTTTATACAAAGTTAAATTATTTCATTGAACTAAATTATAATAGGATTGCTTCGAAATGGGCCATTCTCAGTTTTTTAGCTCAGATCATATTTCAGATACATTTTTTTTGCAAATTCTCCGTGTAATCGTCTTTATTAATATGAATTTTAAAAGAACTTTTCGATTTCGAGAAAGGATTCTTCGATTTTGGTGAGTCAATGTAACACTAGAAAATCGCTTTTCTTGAAATTAAAACTACTGAAAAGAGCAGATTACACATAGGCCGTATGAAATTTGAAAAACTAACTTTGAGCATTTTTACATAGGGTGGGCATTACATATTTGCACTTTTGTAATCGTGCTAGTGGAGATTCCGAACTGCGTAAGAGAGCGGGCTCACTTATGCACTTATTCCTCGCTTCTTGGAAATTTAGTCACAATGGATCGCTTCACGGGAGAGCAACGCGCTTTCTGGGTAAAACGTTTTTTCAAAATGTTCTGTTTGTTTTTGTTCTTTTCTGTTCAACAATGATTCTACGAAATTCTACGAAATGATGCACGCCGCCTATTTCGTTCGCATCACCAATTACAGAGTATTAATCAGTGTCCAAGTGTTAATTTAATTAAATCATGATTTAAAAATTTGTAAGAAATCGGCAGGAAAACAAACAGGGCGGTCATGGAGCAAAAAAATGTTGGTTAAAGAAATTTTTCCTAACAAACTGATCTCCCACAGAGGAGATATTCCATGGCCTCCC
This sequence comes from Limnephilus marmoratus, assembly GCA_917880885.1. Lineage (NCBI taxonomy): Eukaryota > Metazoa > Arthropoda > Insecta > Trichoptera > Limnephilidae > Limnephilus > Limnephilus marmoratus. Next base: position 53,434,910 of record OU862909.1, on the reverse strand, counting down.
CGCAGCCCGGATCCAACCCCAGCTGATTTTTTTACGGGATATATTGGTGTATAAATATATACATATACATTTTATCTTACAAATAAAATATATATTTTATCTACGTAAATAAACAGCAACTATACTCCAATTATAGGAGAACATCCATCCATAAATGGTTAACATACCCCGAGATTTGTGTCGAAAAGTTTTCAAAAATCTGATCTGAATTTGAGGAACGCCAGCGGCAAGATGGCGGCCGTTTCGACCAAATTATTTTTATCAAATGATTTCCCAGCATATTTTTTTTTCTTATTAATAATAATTTATTTAAATAAAATCTGTTTTTTTTCATGATTATTTCAAAAGTGCAAATGGCCCACCCTATAGAAGCCAGTCACAGATATGTTAAAAGAATTGTGGTACAATAACACGTGTGAGGATGAAAAAGTTACTAGAAATGCGGGAAGTTTCTGAATTCGGATCTGGTATTCTGAAATTTAATTTGAAAGTATTTCAAATTACATAGCAAGTATTTGAAAGTATTTCAAATGTGCTAAGTATTTCTTCTTTTTGAAGACGTCTAAATACCATTTTTATAAAGCAGATAAAAATTATCTCTAAGATTTTAAAATTTAAAATGGTACTTCAATATTTTTAAAGTCTAACATTTTAATTTTAAACCTGTAAAAGTTGAAACAAAAACAACCACTTATTTTTATTCCGAACGTCGAAAAATTATAGAGAATACGAAAACTTGAAAATACATTTCTTGTGATCAGGGAATTTCGAAGAAAACTGTAACTTCACTTTTTATCTCGTTTAAGGAACTAAAATTATTAAAAAAATATTATTGTGATACTAGCTGGTTCCCGGCGTGCGTTGCTATGCCATTTAATAAAGAAATTGTTTCTCCTGCGTCTCCTTTCCCATTCGTCCCGTTCCCCTTCCGCCTCCCCTTCCTCTCCCGTGACCCTTTCTCTCGCGTTACCCACTCCGATTCCTCCACCTTCCCTCTATTTACACCACTCCCCCCCTTCCCCCGTCCCGCGAATCCCCTCCCGAGTTTCCCTTCCCCCTTCCTTATTCCCCCACCCCCCTCCCGCATTTCATACATTCAGTCCTGGTACACTCAGTCCCAGTACATTCAGTTTTCAAACAGCTCACGTGCTACCTACTGCATTTTTTTTAATACAAATTTCATAATGCCAGAGCTCACCAGTAGTTTTACACAAAACTTGTCCTGACAATAACGAACACAGAACAATAAGAATTATCCAATTTGGTGCAGTCATTCGGAAGTTATGCGCGTACATACATTTCGGCGATTCATTTTTATTTATATAGATAGATAGATAGATAGATTTCCCAGATAATTTTTAGTTAATTTTAAATTCTAAAATTCTTCAATTTTAGTTAGAATTGAATTTTAGTAAGAATTATTTATTAGTATAAATTCGACATAGCCTTTATTTAACGTGTAACAAAAACACCGTTCGGTTGGGACGCGTTATTTTATTAGTAAGCCTGTATATTTACAAATACATTTGGCCAAGCAATAAGCAACAGATACGGTAACTAAAGTCACAAGTCGTGTTTTTTACAACATTTTTTACTACAACTTGTAGATTGTAAATAATTATTCTTACGAAATTACTGAGCAAATCAGCGTGTTTATATTCCGTTTATCCGTAAAACGTAAAATAAATACATTCCATCGGCATGAGTATATCCAGTAATATTATGTTATTTCGATACAAAAATGATACACATAAAGTGGATTTTTCATTGCGTATTATCTCGATATTTGTCACTTGTTGGGTTATGGGTCGCAAATGAACACACCTTATAAATAAGGACTTAAGTACCAGCAACATAAATTGGCGATATAAGCCTTAAAGTGTTCTTTTGGTACGAATACTTCGGACACTTCATTAGCATTGTGTTCGGTCTAAATGGCCAGTTTTCTGAATAAAATCCTCAACATTATGAAAGTGTTTTTAAAAATCAGATCTTTAATACCCGATCTCCGCAGTGGCAGGCAGAGTTGATGGACCGCCCCGCAACAGAGCCTTTGCACATACTCCTTGCCATATTCGCATTCATACACCGTCTCATACTCTTTTGTTGTTATTCCGACTCGTATTTCTGGGCAAAATTTTTAACCTTTTTTATTTCGGAAGAATGACTTGTTTGCAAAATTTGGTTGGCAAATTCAGAATAAAAAATAATTGTGTCGTTCATTGTAAAAGTGATGTAACTCCACATTTTTAAACCCCCTTTTTCTTTCTTAATGCTATCATATCTATTCATATCAAGTTACTAGTTCTTTGATTTGTACTAAACAATAAACATAGAAAACATTGAATAAATGCTTGCATTCTTTTCTACACTTTAATACGCAAATAGCTCGTTATTTAAAACTTGAGTAAAAGGGAAATACTTCACTTTTACAATGAAGTGCTTTTACATGGGATAGGTGTTCCTTAACTCTAATAATATTAATATTTGTTTGCGCATCTTTATATGGGATTGATTGGGTATTGCATTCGCAGACTTGGTGGGTAGATATGTCAAAATCCTGAATTTATCCCACCTACCTAATCTTTCCTTCCCAAATGTCACCATAAAAATTGTTGCAAGAAATACTCAAATTTGGAGAGGTGACAGTGTGCTTTCCTGCTCAGTACAAAATTACATCTCAGACAGGGCGCATGTATCGTAACCTCTTGTTATAAGAATATTGCGAATTTTAAACAGTGAGAAGTGTACACCAAAACTGGAGATCAGCGAGGCCCCATCTGCAACGGTGAGTCCTATTTTCCTTATTCCAATCTGGGCTTATCTAATTTTCCAAAAGCCCAGATCTGAACTATCGACTGACTATCCATCAGGTTTTGGGATTGTATGCTATTTAATCGTCCCATATAACTTAGCGATTTCAAGTAGTTTCGGGACTGGTCCTTCGAGGGCTGCGTGGGCTTTGCTCTGCAGCATTTACCGCCAATTAACAGTGGAGTCGCAGTTTCGCGACACCAATATTATTAATATTTCTAGACGCTTCTCTTACTACATAAAAGTTGTTAACAATCATCATGAAATTAATTTATAGACCCCAGATGTATTTAAAAAAATCATCCTAGCCTATTTTATTTAGTGTATAAAGCTGAGTGGATGGTATTTGGAATGTTTTTAATTTTGAAATTTTAAATATTATTATTTAAGAATACTGTTTTTCTCTATTTCTTCACAATTTTAACTTTGGCTGGATAAACATAAGATCTAATAAATTTTTTCTTATATTTATTCTTTCATATTATCTATTAATTTTGACTGTAACCGTCATTGATTGAAATTTCATTCTTTGTTAAAATTGTTTAAATATAAAGGAGCATTAACCAATTTAACGTTAATATTATAATATAATGTTCCATTTGGATTTTCAAGTGGAACAGTCGACAACGCGGTGTTTAATTGAACTACCGAAAACTTTTCTCATTACTTTGTGAATTACCTACTAACTATTTAAAAGTAATTAAATGCGTAGACAAGGACTGTTTGACACTTACTTGGCACTTTCTTAGAATTGGCACATTCGTCCTTGCTACAAAACGCCGAAGAAATATTATTGTACAAACAGAAGGACACATTGAGAAGAAGGTTTAAACAGAATAGCGATTCTAAAGTTATGGACCGCGTACCTTCAATAGTTTACCAAAAAATATTCAAGTTACAACTAAGCTTCCGCATTTCATAAAAGAGTTAAAATTATGGCTAAACCATTCAGATGTAAAAACTCTATTTAATCTTATATCACTTTATGTTTCTGTACATGATTTTATGATTTTCAAAATATGTAAATATAAACTGTAAAATATGGGAAAAATAAAGGAATAAAACAATATCTTTTGTGGGTTCGTTATGAGATAATAACGGACGCGATCTCCTGTCAGATTTGTGTGATTTATTTGCTTTATCTACGTACAACGTACATTAAATGAATAAATAATCATGCATACTTGCAGGAATTCGTGTTTAAAATGATCTAAATTAAAATATGTAACGGTAAATATGTAAAAATCACACATATTTCAAAGGAGGTCACGTCCGTTATCTCGATAACGATCCCACAAAAGATATAGAATCGTTCTTCCATGGAATATTTCTAAAAATCGTGTAACAAGGGGACAACCTTTCAATTTTGAAGGCGGGTAAAGGTACCGCCGCCCCGGAACCATTTATTGGATTACCTATACCTCTGCCATAGGTCACCTCAAGTGGTTCGCTACGTTTGGTGACTTAGCAGGGGTGCCTGGGTTCATGGGGGGAGGTTTGTCCGGATCTTGGCGATAGATGCGTCTGCCCACAAACTGTGTGGCAGGCCGGATCGTAGAGACTGATTGAGGAAGACCTGTAGACCTCTCCAGAAGGGCTTTCGGAACATCGCCTTACCCGCAGTGGGGGGGATTGATTCATATGTCCGTCACTCCTGGACATACTGACCCCTGATTCCTACCCACACACTACCTTTTTCCTTCCCAAGACTTCCTCTCCACACAGCATCCTCAAAGATGACATAGGCCCTGAGGGGAATTATTTTCCTCAGGGCCTCCTGTGTGAAGCTAATGTAAAAAAACTATAATATTAATACGCTAGCGTCTGCGCGGTTGAAATTTAAGAACTCGATTTCGAATACATCTCTGACGCCGCGCTTTGTGCAAAACCATCTTCGTACGTGAAGTTTTTTTATAAAGCTACTGTCGTGTAGGGGTTCAGCAATAAATCCCGCGTAGCGCGTTTTAACTGCTAAGTTTATTTTATTTAAATTAATATATTTTGGTAATCTTATTTCATTTTGTTGATAAGAAGTTTTCTAAAACGATTTAAAATTACGCCATTTTTGATTTGCAGCCAAAACGATATGTTCGTGCGGATGGCGTTGGTTACGTCACGCTGGTCAAAGATGGAAGGAACCGGCTGAGGGGCGCGGAAGCGGTTTATGGTTTACGGCTAGATCGAACGACATGCGCATTCTTGCTGGGACTGCCAATCGATTGGAGAGGAATCCACCCATTTTCCAGCGCTATACCTTTATTATTTATGTACCGTGTCTTCTTCCCTACAAGTGCTTGCAAGATACGCTGAATACAATCACCCAGCGCTTGCCTCCTCGTGGATTATCACCAACCTGTCTATAGTCATACTAACACTTATTGTATCTTGATTTCCCGCTATTCAATTTGGGAGGTGGGAATGGGTACCGCCGCCCCAGGAACCTTTATTGGATAACCAACACCTCTGCCACAGGTCACCCCAAGTGGTTCGCTACGTTTGGTGATTTAGCAGGGGTGCCCGGGTCCATGGGGTGTGGTTTGTCTAGGTCTTGGAGGCGGATGACCTGGACACACTGAACCCCATATTCCTACCCACCCCTTAAACCCTTTTCCCTCCCAGAACTCTCCTCTCCTTCCTTTCCTTTAAAAAAACCCTCCACACAGCATCTCCAAAGATGACATAGGCCCTGAGGGAAATTATTTTCCTCTGGGCCTCCTGTATTAAGCTCATGTAAAAAAAAAAGCACTTGCATACTGCTTATTTACATCGTATGCAGGGACACTGGAGGTATAGATTCGTCCAAAATTAAATGCAGAGTCATTCATTAAAAAAATTGGAGTCCTTGCGAGAGCCTTGAAGGAGTAACCATCTTTTACTTAATTCAGGGCGGGTAAGTGGTGGATAACCTCCAATAGCCAGTTCGAACCGTTAATCCTTTCGTACTGTCCGTGTATTTGAAAAAGAATTTAGAATTTTTCCTCCCTGTAGGTGTTGATTTAATAATTGACGGTTTTGTTTTTAAATTGTTCACATGCAAAAAGTGTTTTCTCCTGGAATAATTAAACTCGCGCCCTCTGTGAAAGAGCAGATAAAGAAGAAGATGGAGAGATATGTAATTTCGAATGTTGGAGAGAGCGCGCTAATATTTAAGACGATAGAATTGAAGCGAAAATTGTAAAAATGTTTAATAAAACACTACTCGTTTAAAATATAGCAAAAAATTCTTGGAGACTGTCTAAAACAGCATTCAAAGAAACACTGTGATTTTTTTCATACATATAACTTGTAAAATAACTGAAACAAACGTGTGTTGGATGTTGTGTGTTGTGATTGTCCATTCTATATTTAAATTCATGTAGCACTGAACATTTCCTTTTCATTCATTTTAATCTCGATGTGTAGAGCCCTTTATATTAAACTTTCGCGTCTATGCCACCTTTTACTCACAGATCGCCGTAAATGTTTTGTCTATTACTCTCTGTTGTCTTTGGCACATAAACTTTCACTTTTGTGTCTATAAATGGCGTGTTTTGACGCTGCTGTCATTATTCTTCTCTTGAAAACATTCTAAATCTTACAAACAGTCTCTCTCTATCCTCGTTTAAACTCTGCTTGTTTAAGCGTTTAGCAAACCGTCTGTCATTTCTGTTACTTTAATTAGTCTAAATTATTGTCGTTAGTCAAGTGTTCAGACAAATCTCTCTGTAAAATTATTCACCCGAATAAACAGTGCAAACATCCAGTATCAACATAAGTGTTTTTACTACACAAGGATAACCTCAAACTACCCTCACTCTATCAATCACTGTACGGTTCCCGGGTGTGGAACTAAAAGAAGTCAAGGAAAGCAGCTCAGCCTTACACCCTGACTGCAGACTCTCTGGAGAGAGCCACAACCAGACCTGCGCAACGTGAATATAATAATTTTGAAGCACACTTTGCAATTTTTTGCCATCGAGGGAATTTCATATAATTTGAGTTTCGGTGTGTGGGATGTATAGATATTGTCTTCAAAAACAACATACATTTTTTTAAGAGCTTAAAAAGTTCAAATGTTTAAGGGAGGTATGCAATCGGTAGAAATTCGGGTAGCGGTGGCGTAACTTTCAATATAATGGGCGAAAAGGAAATAGAGTAGTCCTCATCAACGGTTGTACATTTTATGAGCCGATATCCGAAAATGTACGTATTTTCGAAACGAATAATTCCAAAACTTTACTAGGAGAAAAGAAAGGGACACTTGACCTTTTCTGAAGTCACTTGAAGCTTTCACTTTCCACGGGCAAATTTGTAAGTATTAAAAAACCTGAGCCCCCTCTCAAACGCGCTGTAAATATTGCGTAGTAGTAAAGCACTTTATTTTTTATTTATTTATTTGATTATTTCACGAAACAAAAAAGGTACATTTTTTAGTATAATTTAACCCGCAGTGCTAGAGTTGTCCCCGTGTTATGGCAATGCTTTACTTATCAACATAAGTAATGGTCCGAGTAGTTTATCGTAACATGTTGATACCTATTATACATCTCACTGTACTAAATTTTTGTTGCTTATATTTTTATTTCATTTATATAATTTTTATTTCCATCGTAACTTTTTCGAAACTATTTTTTTTTCTCATGTTAAAGATGGAGGTACTGCCTTTATTATTGTAAAAGCCCCCTGGGCGTAAAATAAAAGAAATAAATAAACAACTAATTAAATTAATGTTCTCCAAAACGAGCTTGAAAAAAAAATCTACTATTTAAGAAATTCTAAAAATTATAGTACTTTATTAAAATTAAATAGTCATAAATATATTGGGAATTATATGTCAAATATTGGTTTATAAATGTGTAAATTCTAATTATGCAATTGTAAATGTTCTCTAAAATGGTCTGGGAAGAATCTCCTACTTGTGATCTCACTAAAGAAATCACTCATTCACTCTGAATGCAATTATTAATGTTCTCCTAAATGACCTTGAAAAAAATCACATCTTTGCGATTCTTTCAAAGACACAAAGAAACCATTCCTTCGTTCAGAATACAATTTTTAATGTTCTCAAAAGTTGTCTTGACAGAAGCAAATTCCTGGGATATGTTGAACGAAACCATTCCTTTGTAAGGAAAATTATGAACTAAATATACAATTTGGTTGTCCTGAAAAAAGTATCCTTCCCAGTTGGACAAAGTATCATTTTGTCATGTATTGTAATATATATGCATATATAAATAAATAAATAGATAAATATAAATAATAAAAGTTAAAACCTCTATTTTGTTTGTATATCATAGTTGATGGTTGTTTCGAGGTGCATTGTAGTTCGTCACTTTGGTTGGATAGGGTTCTAACTTCACCTTGCCATGTTTTGCGGTTTCAAAGTACGCAAAGACGAATTTTCGTAATCTATTATTAACAGTTTTTGATTTTGAGATTTCAATCTTGTGTAAAGTATTTTAGTTTATCACATTTTAATTGAAAATATTTAAATAGGACCTGGCACTAGCTTCGAATTGTGTTAGGTAAATGTAATTAGAACCATATGCAATGATTTATTATACCCTATCTGATTGCACAAGGTTCTATCTGTATTTTTAGGTATATTCTAAAATGGTAAGTTTTATTTAAATCCTAAATTTAAGAAATTGTTTCTCCCTGCGTGTCCTTTCCCATTCGTCCCATTCCCCTTCCGCCCTCCCCCCATTTCTCTCCCGCGTACTCTTCCCCTGTCGCGTTTCCACTCCGCCTCCTCCACCTTCCCTCTCCCCACTCCACTCTCCGCCTTCCCCCGTCCTGCAAAACCCCCTCCCGAGCTTCCATGCCCCCTCCCAGGTTCTTCTCCTCCCTTCTTGGTTCGCCCCTCCCCCCTCCCGCGTTCCATAAATTAATTCCCGGTACATTTAGTTTTCAAACAGTTCTCGTACCACCTATTGCGATTTTTTTATACAAATTTCATAATGCCAAAGCTCACCAAACAATAACGAACACAACAAAATATCATTATCCAATTTGGTGCAGTCGTTCGGAAGTTATGCGCGTACATACATTTCGGCCATTCATTTTTATACAAATTTCATAATGCCAGAGCTCACCAGTAGTTATATACAAACCTAGTCCTGACAATAACGACCACAACAAAAAAAGAATTATCCTATTTGGTGCAGTCGTTTGGAAGTTATGCGGGAACATACATTTCGGCGATTCATTTTTATTAAAGAAATATACATATATAGATATACTCGTATAGATAGAGAGATAGATTTAAATATTTTCATTTAAAATATGTTCAATTAAAATAATATTCATAGACTAGATACAAGATCAAAATCAGAAATTTGTAAATAGATGATGAGAAATTGTCTTTGCAAATTTTAATAGATTAAAAACTCAGAATAAGTGAAGATAAACTAAGGTGACGATTCGCGGAATTCAAGGATCGTGTTTCAATGCAAAATATGAATGACAAGTAATTTTCAAATTGAGAGCTTGGTATTGTATTTTCCGCCGTTATCTGATATTACGTAATAGAAACAAACAACAAAGCTTTCGCGAACAAATAAACACTTTCCTGCGATAGCTTTTATTTCACCCCTGCCTGCTATGGCCTCTGGAGATAAACGACTTTAGAAAAAATGTGGAAAGGCATCGATCAATGGGCTTGACTTAAGGCTCCGTTTACTAAAGGAATATGGTTTGAAAGGGAGATATTTATGTAAATACGAATATATATGTTGAGGGCGCACGCTAATATTAGAATAATAATTAATATGCTAAAGCGAAAACCTATGTATATACACAATTAGGTTCCCTATGTATATAGCATTACTTCCACAAAGGTCAGGAAACTTACACATCTGTTTATAGCGATAAGAAATATTCTATGCGTAAATGATATGAAACGAATTTACTTTGCAATGTGTAATTCCATATTAGACTATGCTTCCTTAGGTTGGGGCGGTTGTGCTAAAACTATACTCGATCCCTTAGCTAAATCCCAGAAATCGCTTATAAGAGTCATACTGAAAAAACCTTTCAGGTACCCCAGCGATTCATTGTTCGCAGAGTTTCGTGTTCTTGATGTAAGACAATTATACATGAGGAAAATCATATTACATACTCAAAAACAGAGGCACCACTACGCTTCCGTAAACCACTGTCATAATACAAGACATGCAAAAAAAAACCCAATAGTTCCGTCCACCACTTCCTCATCTTTAGCACAGAGACAATTCTCATACTTAGGCCCTAAATTGCTCAATCTCATACCTGATGCATGGAAGGCAAAGAGTACTAATATTCTGCGTATGCAGGTAAATAATTGGCTTCTGGTCTTGGGGAGAGCTGAATGCGAGAATATGCTAAACAACAGTAATTGAATTGTAATTTTTGTTTTTCTTTACATTTTAATTTATATTGGTATTATATTAGCATTACAGTAACTGTATTTTTACATAAAGTAAGTTCGAAAATTGCTCAATTCTTCGTGATATTTTTCCTTAAAGGATAAGTTCCTTCTTTACTTTCAGTTTTTTATTTTTCAGTTTCTTGTTTTATCTAGTAACATTTCTTTAGTTTATCATGTCAGCTAAACAATTGTAAAATAAAAGGCCGGGTATAACTGAGAGTATACTAGATTATGAATATATATATGTATTATTTTACCAACAGAATTTCTTCATTCTTTTTCATTTTCAAATTCATTTTTCTTGTTTTATCTACTAATATTTCTTTAGTTTATTATGTCAGCTAAACAATAGTAATAATGTCGTGGTATAACTGGAAGTATTCTAGAATATGAATATCATATGTATTATTTTTACAACAGAATAGTCAACACTATAACTTACTATAATTTACATGTAAAAACATTATCATATTGGAATGTCCTAAAACGGGCAATTGCCTAGTTGGGCATTTTAAGGTCATTATATTGTATTATGTAATATTTACAAACAAACAATAAATAAATAAATATATTGCAACGCATGCCGGGTACCAGCTAGTCCTATTATTATTATTATAATTTTATAAAGTCGAAAGTTTTTATGGATGTATGCATGTCTGGATGTACGAATGTATGCATGTATGTTACTATTTCACGCAAAAACTACTGAATGGGTTTTAAAAATTCTTCCACTAATAGAAAGCTACATTATTTGCGAGTACTATAGGTTATATATATTGGTAAGCTCTGGCGTTATGAAATTATTTATTATACGTTTATTGTACAGACGAAAAGCAAAGCGTTGTTAAGTGTTTGACGTGCGCTGTCATTTTGTTATTTGTTTAGGGTACTATGGAGATCCCTTTGATGGTTAAAATTTACTACGCTTATTTGATTGTTACGTTTTAATAGGTGGCTCGCGAGCTGTTTGAAAAATGAATGTAACAGGAATGGGGGAGGTTGGGTAAGTGGGTGGGAGTGAGGAGGGTAGGGGCTGGTAGGGGGGGGGGGGGGGGGGGGGGGTTAGGGACGAGTGGCGCGTGCGAAGCCGGGGGCAAAAGCTAGTATTTAATGAAAACCATGACTTATGCAGTAAAAATCATTTTGTAAATTGCAAAGTTTTACTGTCATACATCTATTTTCAAATGTATGTACATATTTTAAATTTGACTGAGCGTTGAACGTTCCGGGCACAGGAATCAACCACGATCCCAGTTGAGCCAAATCCTGGTTGGGTAGGACCGACATATCTGTAATAATAACAATAACGTAATATTTGTTTAGCGCAGTTTTCTGTTATTTCACTTCATTTTTCTGCCGTTAAGTCGAATTTCAGAGAATTGCGTACATGACCGTGTGTATGTGCGTGATTGCCTCTAAAAGTTTATAGGATGCATTTTCATTGACGAGTATCAGAATCCAAATAGAAATCCTACCTATTTAAAATTATAAGTAAAATTTAACAAAAATCTGGCGACAATTGTCTTAGTAGCATTTAAAAAAACACTGTGATTTTTTTCATATTTATAACACGTTAAATAATGGAACCCAGTTTATTTTTAAGGTAAATTTTGGGGATCGCTGGCAACGGTTAATACGCACTTTTTTTTGAAAAAATCTTTTGATTCACCTTAATTACATTAAAAGACAACTATTTGCATTGGGGGAAGTGGAAAATATTTTTGTGTAACATGGTTTGTGATACAAAAGAAAGTGCCCATTTATAACGCCTACTCGCGTCAAGGCAAGAAAAACATCCCAGTTTTCAAGTAGTTTAGCGGCTACGCTAGGTTTGTGTAACATGGTTTGTGATTCTGGCGTACAATCTCACAAGACGAAAGCTAATTTTAATTTTACGTAATGAAATTTAGAATGAAATATTTTCCACTTCCCCCAATGCAAATAGTTGCCTTTTAATGTAATTAAATTGAATCAAAAGGTTTTTTTTTTAAAAGTGCATATTAACCGTTGCCAGCGATCCCCAAAAATTAATATTTTTAAATATTTAGAGAGCATATTTAGTAATTTTATCCGCCGTGGGAATTTCACGTAATTACTTTTTCAATTCAGCGAATTTATAGAGATAATCTTAAAAAATAACTTATATTTTCTTAAGAGCTCAAGAACTTAAAGTTCAAGAGTTATTTGAATAATTATTTAAAGATTATTAAAAGAATTACGTACCTAGAAATTTAATCATTGAAGGAGATGAGTATGACGCAGATAAAGACACAGATAATAAAAAGGTAACGGTCGTAACTGTGACTTCAAATCATTACCGCCGCTCTGGGAACCATTTATTGGACAACCAACACCCCTGCCACAGGTCATCCCAAGTGGTTCGCTACGTTTGGTGACTTAGCAGGAGTGCCCGGGTTCATGGGATGAGGTTTTTCTAGGTCTTGGTGGCGGATACGTTTGCCCAACCACTGCGCAGCGGGCTGGATCGGAGGGGACTGATTGAGGGAGGCCTTTTGACCTCTCCAGCCGGATTCTCCCGACCCATCGCCTTGCACCGCAGTGTGAGGAATAGATTCATTCATTCATTCACTCCTGGCCACACTGACCCCCAGATTCCTACCCACCCCTCTTACCTATTTCCTTCCCATTTCTTCTTCTCCTTCCTTTCCCTTAAAAACCCTCCACACAGCATCCTCAAAGATGACACAGGCCCCTAGGGAAATTGTTTCCTCGCGGCCTTCTGTGTGGAGCTAATGTAAAAAAAAATATATATGTAAATCTTTTAGTGCTATCGGGACCGACATCTGCTACCAATTGAGCTATTGAGATCTACTTACATTCTTAAAAAAAAGAAGTAAATGTGAAAAAAGAAAAAGTGAAACAGAACAAGATATAGTAAAATAAAAAAGATAATGGTCGCAACTGGCACTTGAACTCAGGATCTCTTGTCTTACCGGAATATAGCACCTTAACAATTCAGCCATTGGGACCTATATTTTTTTGTCATTTTCGTAAGATATTATATTCCGTATATATTATATTATATATCTTATTGACAGCCCTGCCATCGTTGCTACTATTAAACTCCATGTACCAACAACGAATACCAGACTAAATATAACATTCTTTTGCTACACATACACAACCAATTTTATCAATCACACTCACTTAACAATTTTATTTATTTATTTATTATTAATTTCAATAGCAAGGTTTGTACATGTATGTATAATGTATAGTATAAGTATAGATCCATTTTTTTTTTCACAGACCTCCTCACTAGGATTTCCTGTTCTGAGGTGGCCTGTAGTTTTTTAAAATATTTGTATTTGGTTATGGATTGACTTTATATCGGATTCATGATGTTTGTAATTTTATTATGACTTTGATCTCTCAGCCATGTTTTTACTTTTGTTTTAAATATGTTAATTTCCTTTATATTTTTGATTTGATCTGGTAGAGCATTGTATAATTTCATAGCATGGAATTTATTATTTCTCTGTCCAAAAGATGTGTTCAAACTGGGAGTAACCAGGATGTTATTGCTTACTGTCCTGGTTGAGTATTTGTGTTGGGTAGTGGAGTATTCATATATGTTTTTTTTCAGTTTAAATAAAATATTTTTTGAATAAAGTTTCAGTACATTGAAGACTTGAAAGTTATTAAATATTTCTTCCGTCGGAGTTCTAAGCGGAACTTTCAGTATTATCTTTAGTACTCCTTTTTGGGCTATATTGAGTCGCTCTGTGTGAGTGCTCAAGGCAGACCCCCATCCAGTTATACCGTACTCTATTTGTGATTGACACAAAGCATAGTATACTTTTTTAATATCGTTTACGTTGAGGATATTACGAATGTTTCTAAAGAAGTATATGTACCTGGTTAGTTTTTTTGTAATTACGTCAATTTGTGAGTTCCATCGGAGATTATCATCAATTTCAATTCCAAGATATTTGATGCTTTTGGAGTGTGCTATAGTGGGACAGAGGCATGATAAGCCTTGATTTTGTTGATAAATTCCTTGGCATGTGTGTAATTTGAGATTTAAGTCCTCCGGCGGCTGCCCTCTGGCTGTTATAGAAAATGTAAGATATTTTGTTTTATTAACATTAAGCGTGAGGGAGTTTCTTTTAAGCCAGGTTTGCAGGAGACTAAGCCCGTGTTCCGCTTCTTTGTAAGTATTTATCCAATCTTTTTCGTTAAATAAAATTACTGTGTCATCAGCAAAACTAATAATTTTTCCTCTTGTTTCTAGGTTACAGATATCATTTATGTATATCAAAAACAATATTGGTCCTAGTACGCTTCCTTGCGGTACGCCATGGTTGATTAGGAGAGGTTCGCTTTTTCGCTTATTAATTTGAACGCTCTGTGTACGCTCCATCATATAGCTTTTTAGCAAGTTTAGTGTTGTATTTGTCATACCAATTTTTGTAAGTTTAGCAAAAAGTATTTTGTGGTCTATTGTATCAAAAGCCTTTTGTAAGTCTATGAAGATTGCCAAAGTTTTTTCTCCACTGTCTAAACTTTTAGTGATCATATCTGTAATTTTTTCTATGGCGTCACTAGTACTTAAGTTCTCCCTAAAACCATACTGTGTTTCGGATAATATTTTATTGTCTTCTAAGTAGGATAAGAGTTTTTTTTTCAATATTCTCTCCAATATTTTTGAAAATGTGTTGAGTAGGCTTATTGGTCGGTAATTGTTTATGTCATTTTTACATCCTTGTTTAAAAATTGGTATAACAGTAGCTTTTTTGAGAGCCGTAGGGAATATGCTTTCAGTTATAGACAGGTTGACTAAGTATGTTAGAGGTACGATAAGTTCTTTACAGAGATATTTTATTGCATTGGTTGTGATCAAGTCCTCCCCCGAAGAAACATTTGATTTTAGAGAAGAAATTGTGTTTTTGATATCATCAGCTGTAATTTGCTTAAACTCGAGTTTCTTTCCTTGTTCAGGGAATTCATTTATTAGTATAGCGTCATTACATTGTGTAGCTTGCTTTGCTAGATTTGATCCTATATTTATGAAAAATTTATTGACGTATTCAAGAATTTGGTCAGGATTATCAGCGTATGTCCTTGGGATATTGTTTATATTTAGCACGTCAATTGATGTCATGGTAGCAGATTTAGAACTGGTTATTTCATTAATTATTTGCCACATTTTCCGGGGATTTTGTTTACAATCTACAATTTTTTTCTTGTAGTAGGTTTCTTTTGTATACGTAATAACTTTTTTGCAAATGTTTCTATATCTTTTGTAGAATCTTAACATGTGTATATCGAATGGATTTTTTTTTAGTTTCTTGTGTAACTCGTCTCTTTTTCTTATGCAGTTTATAACATTCTGTGTAATCCATGGTTTAATGTGTACATTTTTATGTGAGATTTTCTTAATAATTTTTGTGGTATTAGAGAGAATATTATTCTGAAAGAGTTCTATGAAGAAATTCCATGCATCATTTGCATTGTTCATACTTTGCAGTTTTTTCCAATCGGTACATTGTAGATTATGTTTAATGTCATTCCAGTTTATTTCAGTTTTTTCTATTGTTTGTGGTCTTTTCTTGATTTTATTTGACTTGTTTGTTTTTATTGAAAGTATAGTTGTATAATGATCTGTTATCGTTGAGTTAAATACAATAGTTTGAGTAATATCTTTTGTTTTACTCATTATATGATCTATGCAACTTTCAGTGCTGTCCACTTTTCGAGTAGGTACATTTATTAAGCTTACCAGTCCATGGGATGCTAGCATCTGCAGATATTGAATTCTCTTGGGATGTCCATTTTCTAGGATATTTATATTTACATCTCCAATAAAAAATATGTTTTTCGTGTCTTTTAGAAGGCAGAGTTCCTCGTCTACGGATTTAAGGAATGGGTCGATGTTTCTTGTTGAAGGCGATCGGTAGATTGCTAATATAGCCTTTTCTTTTCCGATTTTAATTTTTAGACAATTGGCATCTGTGATAATAATTTCCTCAACTTCGGCTTTTATTTCGTTTTTAATGTATATAATTACACCATCGTTTTGTCTTTTGTTATTCAAACTTGAGTAGGTGGTATATCCAGCTATTTCCAAATTCATGTATTTATGATTTATCCAACATTCAGTAAGTATTATTATGTGTAGATTAACTTTTAAATATTTCAGTAAAATTTGTAATTCATCAAAATTTTTTCTGATGCTTCTTATGTTTTTGTGCAATATATTAAAAGAGTTGTTGTTTATCATTGATAGGTCACTTGGTTCCGAGGTTAGTATAGTGTCAGTCATTTTTTTACTTTAATTCATAAATGTTGTTTCGAAGTGCCTTTTTTTACACAATATTTTTAATATCATCTATATGTTTGATGTAGATTATTTTTTCGGTTGGCATTTTTCGAGTCATTATTTTTCCATCTTTACACCAAACGTAAGAATAGTTTTTTCTTTGGCAGCTTTTTTGGTTTTCCAGAGCAGTTCCCTTTGATATGGGCTCAATTCTTCTGCAATATAGATTGTTTCAGTAGTGATGTCTTTTATATCTTCATAATTAATATTTTTCCTTTTAGAGATTAGATTGTCTCTAGTCGTTTTTTCAGCAAATTCCACTAGCAGTTTTGGTGGCGCATTGTTTCTTCTATCAGGAGTCCTTTTTACTTCAATTATCTCCTTGTGCTGGATATCCATTCCTGCCGCCGCCGCAACTTTTTTTACGATTTCAATCTGCTGCTCCCCATTTTTTTGGGGAATGCCTGCTATTTCTAGGAAATTAGACCGAGATTTGTACTCAAGGTCTGATATTTTTATTTCAAGTTGTTTGATAATAATATGCTTTTCCTGCTGTTCTTGGATGCATGATTTAGGCAACAAGTTTGGTGATGGTGGTATTGTAGATATATTCGCTGATTCCCTTTATATTTTAAAATGCAATTTAAACAACACTTTTTGGAATCCTACGAATTATTGTAACGTGGGTATGCTATATAAAATTGTGAATAATCGTGTAGACAGTAACTTAGTCAACCAAATCAAGTTATACGCCAGGCCCAAATCTACCAGAAACCTTTTAACATATTCTGGACTGAAATTTTTACCAATAATACTGGATATTTTAATCCTATATCCAGAATGTGTCGATCATACAACGATCTTGTTAAAATACACACTTTCATAGATATTTTTCTAAATAATGTAACATGTTTCAAAAAATATATCCACGATTTGTGCACCTAAAAAAAAAGAAGTTTTTATTGTTGTTTTATTACATCTCAGGAAATACTTCATAAATATTGTATACTTATAATGTATTTCAATTTTTTATTTAAGTTTTTTTTAAGTTATGTATAAATTATTTATAAAACATTTTTGTGGGTATAATATAATGAATTAAAAATACAAATATAAATAAATGAGGGTACACTTTTACGTATAACTGCATACTCAACTAAAATTGATTTTTCTGAGATGTCTGCCTAACGAACTGGACGATCAATGTATTATATATACATATATAGAAAAATATTGTAACTATGCATACAAATTTAAAATATGTTTATACAAATTGAATTGTTTATGCAAATTGAACATTTATATACATCAAAGTATAAAGGAAGGGTTCCATGACAGTTGATCCGGCGACATTTGGTCCGGCGACAGTTGGTCCGGCGACATTTGATCCGGCCGACATTTGATCCGGCCGACACTTGATCCGGCGGACAGTTGATCCGGCGGACATTTGATCCGGCGACAATTGATCCGGCCTGATCCTTTAGAAGATTTTTTTCTTTACGGATTACTTGAAATGACGTGACTAGATCTGAATAGCCAGGTACGTTTTCCACATCTCCTTCCCCTCCCCACTACCCTCAGTATCACACCATACCAAAATTGGGGAAGCCATTGGCACTCACTGGCTCGAGATGGTTGAGAGCAGTTGGGACTCTAGTGTAATTTTCAGATAAAAAAGTTATACGCAAGTAGAAATCTTTTACGGTTTTTTGTTAAACTGGCTGCACGTATAACTATGTCGTATTTTGTATTGCCGCATGCTTCTTCGGAGAGTCGAAATTATTGTTAGTAAAAATATTTTTACAGCGGATTTTCACTCAAATATAAATACATCGACTTTGGTTGTACGGCCGTATATCCCCTTTACATATTTACTTGAAGAAAAAATCTTCTAAAGGATCAGGCCGGATCAATTGTCGCCGGATCAAATGTCACCAAAGGAAGATAGATCACATGATTCCCTGTTTTTTAAGTATTTACCTGCTGAAATTAAAAATTATATCAACATATAAAAGCAAGGCCGTGAATTTATGGTAGACCTGACTAGCTGAAAGAAATTGTTTATTTTAGATTTTAATGAAATATCATTTTATGTTTATTTATGTCTTATTTAGATTTACGTAAAAATCTTTTGATTCATTTTTAAAATTAAAATTTTTCAAAATAAATAGTTGAAAAAATGTTATTTATGATTTATTTATATAGCCAAGTTCCTACTTAGACTGTAAACTAAATAATGTAAATAACAAGATCTTGAAGAAGTTACCGGGCAACGATAAACTACTAAAAAAATTGTTTAGTTTATCTTTTTTTCTAATTTTTTTTAACTAAAATAAATAAATTACCGTTATGAGAAAAAAATTATAGAATATAATTAGGTTTATATAGCTCAGTTGGTAGAGACTTATAAAGATGCATTCGATAAACTTTTTTATTTTCTGTGTCTTTATTTGTTTCATATTTTACTGTTATATCAACAACTCTCATCAAGAGTACATATATACAGTTTTGGCAAAACACATTCAAGATATATTTTATTAAATATAAAAATATAACTATAAAGAACTATTTGAAAGCTTCAATCAAGAAAACCATGGCGGTTATATTTACTTTGGGAACACAATATTTTGCTTCCCATTAATAATGTGCAGCGAAAGAAAACTAATGCTAATTCCACACCAAAGCCAACCTTCCAACTCCGAACTTAGTTCGGAGTTATACAGTCGAATTGAGAACCTCCTCCTTTTCGAAGTCGTTTAACAATAAAACAGAATAAATATGAATGCAATCGACTCGTTAGGTAAAGAATATTACAACATAAATAAAAAAGAATCATCAATATCGGTTCACCCAGTCAAAAGTTCTGATAACAAACATAAAAAAAATATATATATATAAAAATATAATACCTGACATAGAACAAAGTGTAAATAGAACTGCAAAAATATTATAAAGTAAATAAACATTTTACTGGTGAGGTTTAGATGAGAAAATATTTTATGAGAAAAACAAAAAAATAATAAAAGTTAATTATTAGCAGATAGAATCGAGATTAGTTGATTTTTGAAACATTCAAAACTGTCAATACTAAATATATCTATAGATTCGCAGTATTTATTCGCAAGGTTATGGATTCTTGGAATTGGTGAGTATATAGAGTAATTAGTGTTGAGTTTATTGTTGCATTTAAAAATATCTTTACTACGAGTTTGTCTAGCGGGTATGCTAATGCAAATTAGTTCCAATAAATTAGGGCTGTCAATTAAAGATTTTATAATTTTGTATAAAAATAATAAATCAATTAACACTCTTCTATATCTGATAACTTAAGAAGTCTGGTTTCAGCGCGTAGTAAGTAATTATAATTTATAAATTCGATTGGAATTTTCATTTTAAAATTGTTGTACCGAAGAAATTTGTTTTGTACCTTTTCCAATGATTGAGAATGAACATTGTAGTATGGTGACCATACAGAGGAATTGAATTCTAATCTGCTTCGTACTAGTGAGCAATACAGATGTTTTAATGTTAACATACTTTTAAAATTTGCCCCCATTCTCAAGATAAACCTAGTATTCTCATTGCATCGCTTGTTATTTCATCGATGTGTACATTGAACTGTAGACTCTCGTGGAATATAACACCAAGATCACGAATCTGCGATACATGAAGAAGATTAACACCATTCATATCATAAGAAAAGTTAAAAGGATTTTTACCTTTGTAAAAACTAATAATCTGGCATTTACCAATATTTAGTTGTAAATCATTGACAGAACACCACGCGCATAGTTTGTTAAGGTTTAATTGCAGAATGGCGCGATCGTCATCGTTTCTAATTGTTCTGTAAATCTTCAGATCATCAGCAAATAATAGGACTTTGACATTACTAAAAATATTAACTATATCATTTATGAATAAGCAAAATAATATCGGGCCCAAATGAGATCCCTGTGGTACCCCACTCGAGGCAGCAAATGTATAAGAAGTAAACGAATCAACTTTGACCGCTAAGTACCTTCCCAATAGATAACTCTTAAACCATTCCAAATACTCCCTCTCATTCCCAACAACTTCAGTTTTCGTAATAAGAGTCTGTGGTTAACCTTATCAAATGCCTTACTGAAATCAGTGTATATGGAATCAGTTTGATGTGATGAAGTCAAGGCATTAACAATGTCATTCATGTATAAGGGAACGTACCCATACTACGTGACCAACTTTTTGCAATTTTTAACCCCCCCCCCCCCCCCCCCCCCCCGTGACCAAAATCCTAAGCAACTCTCCGCTCATTTGTATGGAGCGTGACATTTTGAAGACCCCCCCCCCCCCTAAACGTGTCACGTAGTATGGGTACGTTCCCTAATATTAAATTGGACAGGATAGATCTTCCTTTGATGAATCTATGTTGAAGCGGTGAGATGGTTTGATTGATTTGGGATATCAATTTGTCTAGTACCAGGCTTTCAAAGAGTTTGGGTAATGTAGACATGGTGCATATGTCTAGTTTATAATTTGAAATATATATTATCATGTTAATTTAAGTACTCTTATGATTGTAATAAATAAATAAAAATAAAATAAAATAAATAAATAAATGATGAACTGAAAGTTGCGTACAGGAATAAACAGGAACTTTTTCTAAAAATTAAATATTTTTGCTATCTTCGGTTCCCGATTTTACCACCAGGAGAAGTAAAGGCATGTCTCTGATAGTTCCTTCCTAACCTCTCCTTCTTTCTTATAAACAATGTGTACAACAGAAAGAGAGGGAAAATAAAGCTCTCGCTATCAGAACCCTAACACGCTGTATGCTGTAATCATAGGTATTTCCGAAATATTATCATGAATGAGATAAATTTTAGTAGAGATAAATCGTTTACTCAGAAAAATAAACATGCAAAACTGATTTCTTAATATCTGAGTCAATTTTAATACAATCAACTAAAACAAAGCTACAAAAACATTGTTTGCTTTATAATAATACCATAAATTTAATAATGACGAATATGAAGATATAAAATAACATAATAATGAAGTCGTATGTGACGTCATCGACGATAGAGAAAGATTCTATATTTTCCTTGAATACAACAACATCTTAACGAATTTACTTGCCTGTGGGGGATAGCACAAATAGTTTTAAACTTACTTCAGCTTTGGACTACAATGAAATGAAAGGTAAAAAGAATTGGCCACTTGCAAGGCTCGCAGAAAATGCTTTTAACAAGGTTAGCTCATCGAGGGGGGAGATAGGCTTGTTGAAAAAGTATCGATATATCGATATTTTTAATTCAATATATCAATATTTTTAGCCGATATATTTTGATCCGATATATCGATACAAAATTTCCAACATCGAAAATTGTATCAAAAACGATATTTTTTTAAATGTATGTATTTAAAGTCACTAGAATTCAAAACCGTATAGGAACGAAGGGGAAAAAAGTAACTGTATTGGGTCATGATATCTGGCGGTTGAAATTTTAACTATTAACAGCTTACAAATCTATTGTCTTTGCATTATTATTTGTGATCACCAATACTATCTCATGTGTGTAGGTACATACATAGAAATGTATGCTATTTTTTGCCATTTTTTTCTAAGCCACTCCTATGTGTTGGTTCCCAATTGTCTATGATTATTGAGTATACCTTGTTCCAAACACGAAGTCCTTTTTGACAGATTAATACGCCAATAGAATGTTACTGAGACGCATACAAACTTTGTATGCGTCTCAGTTTACATATAAGTTAGAAGACAACTTTTTAGTTTTTGATAATTTTGTAATTATTACGTAGATAATAAAAATGAATAGTGATAAAAATACCTTCATTTTTATTGAGATTTTTGTACATTAAAAAAAGCAAATTGTGTACAAAAATTACTGTTGATAATATTGAGCTGAATACACCATTATTTTAAAAACGCAAAATCTCTTGAAAATTTGACCGATATATCGATATTTTTTCCTCGATATATCGACGTCGATATTGATATTTTAATAAATATCGATACATCGATATATTGATATTTTTTTTCACTTTCGACATCCCTAGGGGGAGAGCGGTGATTGGCTAAAATTCCTGAAGTATCTTGAGAATTTTATAATGCTTGAAAAAAATTACGAAAATGTCACAAAAAAATTAGAAACCTATATAACAAATCATTTTTGATAGCTTGTGATGACACTATGTAAAAATGTCCGGTTTGCGATTTTCTTTATTATTTATTTTTTATAAAACTCCGTACCATTTTTTTTTAATATAGCCACACTCATGGACTTCGAAATGTGTCGATTTTCATGTCACACTGAGACTATCGTCGGCTTTTGACAAATAGTACGACGTGAAGCTCGTCCGTTTCTTTAGCTTCCGACTGAGCGCAGGCATAACGATAGGAGTTCAAATTTTAACAAAATCAATAATATGAAAATTTGAATGATATTAAACATTCAACAAGAGGTACAAGATTAGGGTGCGTGTAAGAACAGCATTTAAAGAAACGCTGTGAATTTTTGCATACATATATTTAACTTGGGATGCAGGAATGGGTACTGCCGCCCCGGGAACCTATATTGGATAACCACCACCTCTGCCAAAGGTCACCCCAAGTGGTTCGCTACGTTTGGTGATTTAGCAGGGGTGCCCGGGTTCATGGGGTGAGGTTTGTCTAGGTCTTGGAGGCGGATGACCAGGACACACTGAACCCCAGATTCCTACCCACCCCTTAAACCCTTTTCCTTCCCAGATCTCTCCTCTCCCTCCTTTCCTTAAAAAAACCCTCCACACAGCATCACCAAAGATGATATAGGCCCTGAGGGAAATTATTTTCCTCAGGGTCTCCTGTGTGGAGCTCATGTAAAAAAAAAAAAACTTGTAGGACAACTGAAACAAACGTGTTTATAATAATTTTCGGAGTATACTTTGCGATTTTTTTCTATAGAAGGAATTTCATATAATTTGCGTTTCGGCGTGGGGAATGTATAGATATTATCTTAAAAAATAACATATATTTTTTTAAGAGCTTAAAAACTTCAAATGTTTAAGAGGGCATTACCAGTGAAAACCAGAAATATATCATTTTCAAATCAGATTTTAAACGTATTGACTCTTTTCCACAAAAAATTATAAATGGATTTCGAAAGATTGTTCTTTTATCTAGCATTCGCATGTAATAAATTGAGATTTTTTAAAAAATTTTAGTATAATAAGGTTATTCCATAGGTCGTTGGCAGATTTGTTAAATTTTCAAAAAAGATTTTGTATTATACCACACCCATTTCAAATAATATAATCATGCTGTAAAATAAATCAATACATTATCTAGCAAACGCATGTTTTAGAATTTTAATTTTAGTTTCAATAAAATCATTAAAAAATATGTACGTACATGCGTTTCTTGACGAAAATTGGTCCATTTGTGTATTTATTTGCGCACTTACAAACTAATGTATTTCAGATTTTTTTAACATTTTTATTAAATTTAGACATTATTTAAAGATGATAAATACTTATAATCAAAAAATAACTACAAAAAGTACATTATTTTAATAGTTTTATTATCACGCCTTTCAGCATTTTTGGATGAAGGTATAAATTAAAGCTAATTTGAATTGAAATAAATTCGATATTGAGTTATAATTTAAAAAAGCTGGTACGGGGAATAATTAATCTTTCTCGTTGTAACCGCCCTGCACGATCGTAAGAACAACTTTCGACGAAATGTGGATTTTCGTCCGCTGGCTGGTTAAACGCTCTTAAGATGAAGTCATAGTAAATAATGCAAAATCATATATTTTTGTTTTGAAAATTTGATCGCTTAGAAGTATTGTAGATGCTTCAATTAAATACTGCGTGTTGAACATACCTTGGCCCTTAAAAATATCGGTCATTTTTTAATAAGCCTATAAAAAAATAAAGTATAAGGTCTAAAAAACACACTTTCAAGTCCAAACTCTCCTATTTATAAACCCCTTATCGGATATGGTTTTATTTTGTAATGTGGCAAATTCAGTTTATTTTATAATAATCGCAAAAAACGTTGATATTTACACCCAATCTTCCCAAAATAAAATAAAATATGCATTTTCGCGTTGATATTTTACAATACGGCCGCTAGTCGACGAATTCGGTTATTCAAAGTGACCTCTATGGCGTCCACCGAAGAACTACTGTCCACGGCACAGTAGTGAACTAGTGGATCGCCTTCGGAACAAATCGGTAGAAATTCCAACTAGAATACAACTCTGACGCCGCGCCTTACGCAAAACCGTTTTCATACGTGAGTTTGCGTACAAATCTACTTTTGGAATAGAACCGAATTAAAGCAATGCCAAAAGATGGCGCCACTTACGTTAACAGCTAGCGTGCAGAGCAACGGCTGGCAGTACTATTGGATTTGTAATTTCGTGAATCTCACCGGATATTTTTTATTTTTATTTTTTTATATGGGGAGATTGACGATAATATGATTATTATTGTAATTGGCAGTGCGTTTTTTATACCTGCGGAGCGGGTTTTTAACTCCTAGCTAAATAATTAAGCCGTCAAAATGTAAAATCAAGTGAATGACATCATTTTTTACGATAGTACGTTCATTCGGACATTTCTATTAGAGTTCAACTATTGCTTGATATTTGTTCGCACTTGTCTAGTTCGTGGGTCGCTCGCCTCTCGGAGTCTGGACGAAGCCATTGATAGATACCACCTGTTAACACAGTTGAACTATGAAACTTTTGTTTATAGGTTTTCGATTACCAACGCTAATTGCTTACACATATGGTTACGTAAAGTGTTGTTTAAAAAACTAGGAGTTCAACTAATTACTACTCGGTTTCGCCAAAATCTTCTATAATTAAATTTTAAAAACATGAAACCATATAACGTTAGGAATTATTTTTTACATAAAATTGATATTTTAAAACTCCATGCTGGAAATAACATTGTGAATAGTATCGCCAACCAGTAACGAAATACAAATTTCAAGACGCCAAAGCTCACCGTTTTTACTGCTTCAGATAATTTCATGTCTTCTTTATATGATACTAGCTTTTGCCCTCGGCTTCGCTCGCATAGTATTAGCGGGCTTCCCACTCCGCCTCTTCCACCATCCCTATTTCCACTCCCCCCCCTCTCCCCTCTACCCCTCCCTCACCAACCCATCCCCCCCCCCACACTATACTAGTAAAATTCATTTTTCAAACAGCTCGCGTGCCACCTATTAAAACGTAACAAACAAACACACGCAGTTTCGCATTACATAGATTAGTATTTTATACATATTTGAATTTTTACTATCAAAGGAGTCTCCATAGTAACCTAAAAAAATAACAAAATGACAGCGCACGTTAAACAATTACTTTGCAACGCTTTGCTTTTCATCCGGACAATAAACGTATAATAAACAATTTCATAACGCCAGAGCTTATTCATAACGCAAGAACTTTCCAATATTTTCAGCCTATATACTCGCAAATAATGTAGCTTTCTATTAGTGAAAGAATTTTTAAAGTCCATTCAGTATCTTTTGCGTGAAAGACTAACAAACATACATCAATACATTCATACAAACTTTCGCCTTTATAATATTAATAGGAAAATATATTATTATTTAAAAGCACTGAACTATACAGCGTGTTAAGGTAGGTACTTGACTTACTTTAACCAGTGATTCCCGACATTATTTACGTAAATAACGTCCCTTAACACCCTGTATAGAATGGATGTCCCACATATTACACGAGTAGGCAGCAATTATTGGCTTTCCGAAGTTCAAGTTGTATTTCACATCTATTATATCAAACCGCCTAGGCCTCTCCGATTCGCTAACAAATTTTCCCAATTATATTTTCTTCCCTCGTAGTGAAAATTCCCCTCCCCTCCCATCCACTCAAAGCCGACCCCGCACCCTCCTTGCCTCCATTGAACATTGTAATATTATCATCAACAGAATTACAAACGAGGCTCCGAAAATTCAGTAAGGAAACAATCATAAAAAAGCGCCAACTTTAGGTACTCCCAATGAAAATTCAACACTGGTAGGTTTGTCCCCTTTTTGTATGTGGGTATGATTTGGTTTGCCTCACTCTACCGGCTCACTTCTACACAAGTTCCGTAACTTCAGTCGATACGCAACCATTCCGGCGAGCGAGGCTTCGTCGAATATTTCGCTCACCGCCATCGCATTTATTTTCGCGAATCGGAAAAGTTTTTAAAGTTCAAAAAATATTTGTAATTTGTTTAAATAGGAGTGACGTGATTTACGTACATGTATTATAATATATTGAAGTTTTAAACTGTGTCTTGTTTAATAATATCTATTGATAATTGTGTTATTTTAAAATATTTCTTTTTATCAACGATAAATGTAGTGAAACGTGTCGTTAAAGTGGTAATTTAATGTGTTTAATTACATTGATAAAGTGTTTCCAAACAACACTGTGATTGGAGTTCATATTCGTATAACTTTATCATATATCAGGGTAAGAATTTATTCATTTTAAATAAGTAGCTTTTATTCTTGGAGGAATATTATACGATAGCATATCATAAAATAGAAATATACTATTAAGTTCAAAGGTTGTATAGAAAATAAATATTGTGATTGGGCTTGCGAATTTGCTTTAGCAGCAATTGACGAATAATTTACAAATATAACAGTAATAATATTATTATGTACTACTATAAAAATGGTTTTTTAAGGCTGTAAAAATTGATGGCTTTCGATTTTTTTTGGTTGTTTAAAGTTATTTATTTTTTGGGTATTATGCCGTGTTGCGCTACCTCCTTCTTTAAGCAACGTTTCGACAGCTTTACAGGGCCCATCATCGGGACGTATGTGCAATTCCCATGGCATAATACCCCAATAATAAATCACGATAATACTTTTGGCCGTGAAAATCTCAAATCAGACATGTTTACAGTTTTTTTTTAAATTTTCGGAGCGTCACGTAAATATCTTTCCAAAAAAAGATTTTTTTTTAACGAAAAAGTGACCAGGCAAAGAATATCTTAATATATAAAACAAAGTCGGGTTAGTTACACCATTTATAACTCAAGAACGGCTGGACCGATATTTATGATCTTTGATTTGTTGGATATGTCTCCACCCCGAACAGTAGAATAGCTATTAAAACATCGAAAATTTTCGCAAAAAGAAATTAAGAAGAAAATTCTTTATCTCATTCATTTTGTATGGAACGAATTCTCATCTTTTGAAAGAGCAGCAGCAATGTTGTGATAAATATAATATTGAAAAGTGAGTGAATTCCAAAAATTCAAAAACGTCAAATGTCAAAGCGCTGATTGTTTTGCTTTTGTTCTTAAACATGTAATGCTGCCCCTCTTTCTTACACACTAAATATCAATAGTCGAAAATAGTCAAACGGTGAACGTATGTCTGCACCCCTCCAAAGAAAAACTACAATCATTATAATAAATCTCCCTCACACGTATAAGGAAAATGAATCGCAATTCCCGTAAGTAAGTGAAAAAGTAAGAAAATTACAAAAAAAAAAAGTACACAACGCCATCTCTGATACTGACAAAAATAAAAAAAAACGGACAGTTGTGCATCGATAATTGCTTAATTGTGTAATTTTGAACTTAATAAAAAAAAAACTGAATTTAATTCAGCTAATAACTTACATAACACAACAGTTAACTTATTCTGAGGCGGGACGAAATTCGTCGGGTCAGCTAGTTTATAATATTTGAAAAATATATACGAATATTATTTAAAAGGTCCTTAACCCGGATAGAGCAAGCGGAAGAATATCAGATGAGGCATATTTTTGGGAAATTATTATTAAAATTTTGAAAACTTCCCTCTTACTCCTGAAAACTTTATAGGCCTTTTTCTTAGAAAGCGCCAAAAGCAGTGAACTCAGGTTAAATGTTTTTAATCTGGTTTCTAGATGAAATAACTAAACTTTTTACCATATTTCGTAGGTACCTATTTATTGAAAAAAATATATTTAGGTGTGTTATCATCGACCATCATAATACGTATTTCACGGCTTATTGTAATGGTTAAACTACGCGTATTAAAAATTAAACAAAATATATTATTATTGGAAGTAGAACTGGGCCGATCGATCATTTTACACGGCTTGGATTGATCACGACCCACTGGCAAAGCGATCTAGCACTTTTACACACGGAAAATGCCTTATTAATCAATGCGCCACCTATCATCGAAAGGGTTTACGGCGAGTTCACGAAAACGAGTTCATCGAAAACGAGTTTATCGAAAACGAGTTCTACGAAAACCAATTCATCGAAAACTAATTCATCGAATGATCAATTTAGCGAATCGCCAATTCATCGAACAAAAATATTTTGTAGATATTTGAGAGAAATGCCGAGCGGACCGGGAAGTTAAAAAAGCATTGGTCAATAAAAATTGACAATAAATTTATATACAGGGCGTCCGGGGGTAAAGTGCATTAACTTCGGGAGGTGATTCTACATGATGGTAGGAGTAAAAAAGATTAACAACGTTTTTCCGAAATTCCAACTTTTTTTTCCCATACAAAAAGACGTACCTAATAAAATTCCTTAGTGTGAGGTACTATTTTACTTGCTGAGCGCCCGCCGGGAACGATCGTGGCACAATGGATGGTTGTGACTGGCCCGTATCGTAACAGCGGAAAATAATAAAGCTGGCGGTCCATTTTTATTTTTTTACCACCAAACAACCCCTAAAAGTTGGAATTTCGAAAAAAGTTATTTATCTTTTTTACTTATAATATCACGTAGAATCACCTGCCGAAGTTAATGGACTTTACCCCCGGACACCCTGTATAAAAAATTGATAATAAAACTTTGGACAAGGAAACTAATTTACATAAAAGATTAATTCTTTTAACACAGCAAACTTATTTTGTGGCACCATTATGATTGAAATTAATAAATTACTTGGTTTTTACCACTTTTATTGTTTATAAAACCGACATGTTTCGTCAGCAAAGCTGACTTCTTCAGGGTGAAGAAGTCAGCTTGAAGAACCCTGAAGAAGTCAGCTTTGCTGACGAAACATGTCGGTTTTATAAACAATAAAAGTGGTAAAAACCAAGTAATTTATTAATTTCAAAAGATTAATTAGTAAAATGGTTTTCATAAACAAATATGAAACGATTAAAGGTTAATAAAATTTGACTGCGAAGCATACATTTTTTTATATAATTGCATAGAAAAACGTGCGCTGAATTCGAATATATAAATATTATAGTGATATGAATAAAAAAACTGTAATGTGTAATTAATGGATTAACTTTGCAAGATTAAACAATTTTGTAGCACAGTATTATCAATAGACCAAGTATGATAGTTATTAGATTAAGTGTAGTCTTTCAACTGCTTTTTTTAACTTCCGCTCAGCATTTCTCTCTAATATCCACAATTTTTTTTTCGATGAATTGATCTTTCAATGAACTGGTTTTCGATGAACTCGTTTTCTATGAACTCGTTTTCGATGAATTTGCTTTCGATGAATTGATTTTCGATGAACTCGTCGGTTATCATCGAAAGTACCCGTCATATCCGAGATCCTAGCACCCATCACCCGATCTTTAATTGGTTACTTTCGTTTGACATAGGCAGAGAACAGGTACTGAGGTAGTCCATGGTTACCATCTATATTTGTCTGTCACGAGAACGAGATTCGAGATGCCCTGTCTACAAAGTTTATCCTTCTATGGTCGTCGATCTGTGATCCTCGGCACCCATCACGGGACATGGGTGCTCACCATCGAATCTTTTTTGAAAACGTAACCCGATCGATCACTGTACCGTGATCGGGTAACTTGAGTTTCTCCGTTTGGTACCACTGCTCCGAGCAGTCAGTGGAGCACTCTCGGTATCGTAGTGTTGATTACTTTCATTACCCGCATTCTTACTGTACGCGGTTTATGTCGATTTCTTCCCGGCCCATGGGGGAGCTGCCTGAATAATTTCAATTTTTATACGTGTGCTAGTTTAGCGTGCTGACTGACTGGTGCCGGGTGCCCGGTGCCGGGTGGGAACCGGCCGATTATTTCCACGACACGTGTTTTCGCCATTGATATATTATATTTCTGCAGTATTGTATGGCTACTTTACGAGCGGATTTCGCGTCGGAATTTGAACATGTACGATCGAATGTTTTTTAATTTTTTTTTTACATGAACTCCACACAAAATAATTTTCCTCAGGGCCTATGTCATCTTTGGGGATGCTGCGTGGAGGGTTTTTTAAGAAAAGGAAGGAGAAGTGAGTTCTGGGAAGGAAAAGGGTTTAAGGGGAGGGTAGGAATCTGGGGTTCAGTGTGTTCTGGTCATCCGCCTCCAAGACCTAGACAAACCTCACCCCATGAACCCGGGCACCCCTGCTAAATCACCAAACGTAGCGAACCACTTGGGGTGACCTATGGTAGAGGTGTTGGTAATCCAACAAAGGTTCCCCGTGCGGCGCGCGGTTCCCACTCGCCCCTCCCAAATTGATGTTTTTTTTTTTTTTTACATGGCTCCACACAGGAGGCCCTGAGGCAAATAATTTATAGGCCTATGTCATCTTTGGGGATGCTGATGTTGAATGCTATTTAAAACAAATTCCACAGGAGCGATTATGGTCGAAAAATGGAACACTCTTATTTTTCTGCGAAAATTGAACCACATTTTCCTATCACTCGTAAAACATTTATTGTAATTATTTAAAACATTTCTTTGGCCGGCCATTTATTTTAAAATGAAGCCATTGAAATGCTTTATCTATTATGACCATAGATGTCGCAAATCAGAACTTCGTAGACTATTTTAGAATGATGTTAAAAAAAAATTAAAAAAAATATATATTCTCGCCGAATTTTTGATCAGCTGTTCATGGTTAAAATTAAGTCCTATTTCCATAGATACACCTTCATTATCTGCATTACCACAGACAGCATAGGTTACATAAAAAACTTTTATATAACTATGTAATAAATTTTTATGTCTCCAAGTTAAAATTCGAAGGTATGATTTTTTTAATGTTGGCGAAAAATTATAAAAAGATCTCTGGAAAATCTTGAGCAATCGAGGTAGATTTACTTATTTAGCTTTCGTAGCTCCAGTGGATAAAAAAAAATAAACAGCAATCAAGAGAAAATAATCTTCAAAGGAGATCATATTAAATTGTCAACGTTTTGATAAAATGAAGTGCTCTCATTTAAACGGGATTTTAATTACGACTATAATAATTAAAATAAAAAAACTTTCTTTGAATTTTGTTATATATACATATATAATAAAATGTTTTTCGAACAGAGTTATTTTTTATAAAAATTGAATATTAATTATGTTATCATAAATATATACTTTTATTATTATATTTTAATATCATATATTTTGTAAAAAAATTATTGATTAAAAAATAATGCCACTTTAATTATTTTTAGTAAGATTTTATATTTATAAGTATTCGCATTTTGTAAGCAGGCGGCAGTCGATTTTTGGGAGCGACCTTGGAGCGACACGCTTCCCGCAGTAAACCCGTAAACAGGTTTTGAATATTTCCGGGACGGTTCCGGGCCGGAGCCGGCATAAGCGTGCCACGTGCCACATTGCGTGTATTCAATTGTATTCAAATCAGCAACGGCCGAAGAAAACCGGCCGGTACAGCCATCAAGTGTGCCATCACCCTAACATGTTGTTTTTAGCTAAACGTTTCCAAGGGTAGATTTCATAGCCAGTACGCCAAATTGATGGCCGGCGTAGTCTAGCGGTAAGACTCTTAACTCGCAATCCGAAGGTCGCGGGAATCCCGGCGTGGCAAATAAATTTGAGTTGTTTAATTTATGTTATTTCGTAAGTAATTCATTCAACAGTGTGATGCTAAAAGTATCTTCCAGAATATTCCCTGGTGTAAGACCACCATTCATAATTGAAACGTTGCTTGAAATGCTCATAAACTTACCAATACCGACAGTAACTACACGACAAAACACACTATTCTACTGTAGCATTCATAAGCGGAACTACATTGCCCACTCTCCAATACAACGATTTCACACTATGGGAAATCAGTACTTAAATTAAATTACACAAATAACTGTGTTCAACATCGTTCACACTCATATTATATTATATTAGACTAGCTGGTTCGCGGCATGCGTTGCAATGCCATATTCAAAGAAGTTCATTGTTTCTCCCTGAATCCCCTTTCCCGTGCGTCCCCGTTCCCCTCCCGCGCCCCTTCCTAGCTAGCTTTATAAATTACTAGCTGGTACCCGGCATGCGTTGCTATGCCAATAAATAAAGATATTGTTTCTACCTGCGTGTCCTTTCCCATTCGTCCCGTTCCCCTTCCCCCCCCATTTCTCTCCCGCGTCCTTTTCCCCTCTCTCGTCTCCACTCCACCTCCTCCACCTTCCCTCTCCCCACTCCACTCCCCCCTTCCCCCGTCCTGCAAACCCCCCTCCCGAGTTTCCCTCCCCCCTCCCAGGTTCCCCTCCCCCCTCCCTGGTTCCCCTCCCGCTTCCATAAATTAATTCCCGGTACATTTAGTTTTCAAACAGCTCGCGTGCCACCAATTGCAATTTTTTATACAAATTTCATAAAGCCAGAGCTCTCCAGTAGTTTTATACAAACCTTCTCCTGACAATAACGAATACAACTAAAAAAGAATTATCTTATTTGGTGCAGTCGTTCGGAAGTTATGTGCGTACATACATTTCGGCAATTCATTTTTATTTATATACAAGATACAAGATAGAAGATAGAAGAAGAAGATAGAAGATAGAAGATAGATTTATATAGATAGCGTTTATGTTATTCTGATGTATGAGCCATGTTATTGTAAAGTTTCATTAAATCCATTCAGTAGTTTTTGCGTGAAAGAGTAACAAACACACACACATCCGTACAAACTTTCGCGTTTATAAGTAGGTAGGTGTACTTCTAAATATAAATGATCTCCCAGTACTATTATTTCAAAGTAAAAAGGAATCCAATTTGCTTACTTTTCGAGCGATGATTATTATTACAAACTGGTAGGTAGAGATACCTACCTACCACAAAAGTGAGCTTAAGTTTTATTGTGAAGAATTTCGCTACATCACGCATACTAAAATGTTAAGTTTTGTGTGGCAATCTACAGCAAATATTCTCCGACGCGCGAAACCTCGTTTAATCAATTACACCCAAATTGTTTTTCAATCCTTCGCTCAAGGCTCGATGAAACACGGCGAGTTTACAAGCTACTATCTACTAAGTTTAAAAGCGGGTAGCGTAGGAAACTGAGGCCGCTGCTAGCGCCAGTAACAAGAATAACGACGCCTGCGTGAACTAATTCTTCAGATGTTTGACAGTCGAAATCAGCTGTTTATCGGAAACCATGTTGGAAACATAAATAAACCAATCACGAGCAAGCGGAGCAAGCGTGTAGGTGATTAAAGTTGACGACCATTCAACTTTTTTTTGTAGATTGTCAACAATCTGCTAGTCGCTGCTAGTTAGCAAGTAACACGATGACACTGGGCGAGTTTACTAACAGATAGTGAATTTCTCAGATAGTAGCTTGTAAACTCGCCACGTGTCATCGACGCTTCACGAAAGCTAAAACGTCTAGCACCACTTCCAGTTTATTTAACCTACCCCCGGCTACAGACCACCTGAGAGTACATAGAATAAAAAAAGGTTTTAGTGTTGTAATTACGAAAGCAATTTATTAACCTCATCCACAATTTGATTTTTAAAATCTCGTAAAAAAAAATCTAACTGACAAGGCCCTACCTAAAATATATTATGATATATGAACAAAGTTAATACCTAAATTAAATGAAAACAAATCAGTTTTAAACAAAACACCACTCATAAAGCAGATTACACCGAGATTAATGAAAAACTGAATGAGACCGACTGGTCTACTGTTATAAATGCACCGGATGTAAATACAGCGTTACATTCATTTTACGTTATAATTGAACAAATTGTCGATGCGTTTATTCCCAAGAAAGTTGTGAAATCTGGAAAATATCCACTATGGTACACGGCAGCCTTAATAAAAATAACAAATGAAAAATTAAAATTCTTTAGAGCATGGAAGCGTCACCGGAACCCTCTTGATTATCTGTCATTTTCTTTGCTTCGC
This sequence comes from Limnephilus marmoratus, assembly GCA_917880885.1. Taxonomy (NCBI): domain Eukaryota; kingdom Metazoa; phylum Arthropoda; class Insecta; order Trichoptera; family Limnephilidae; genus Limnephilus; species Limnephilus marmoratus. The sequence goes on along the minus strand of OU862909.1, from coordinate 53,400,318 downwards.
AAAAGACAAAAAACGGTCGCTTCAGCGGCTTACAAAACCTACATTTCTACGATAGAATCCGGCATACAGCATAATGTTAGAAAAATATGGTCCTATGTCAATTCTCAAAGAAAATCTCCTACCATCCCCGATCATATGATTTATGGTGAAAAAACTGCTAATGACAGTAAAGGAATAGCCAATATATTTTCCGAGTATTTTGGTTCTGTATTTTCGAATGTTCAACCTGCTCATACAAGCAATGCCAGTGACTGTTTTAATTCAAATAGCGTTATTAGCTCAATCGAGATCAATGAAGACATAACTTTCAAATACCTTAAGTCCATCGATATCAAAAAGGGGCCGGGGAACGACCAACTTCCAGGAATCTTTATAAATTATTGTAGTAAACAACTGACACCCCCCATTTTTGCCATTTTCAAACTATCGTTATCTGAAGGAACATTTCCTGACAAGTGGAAAACAGCCTTGATTACCCCAATCTTTAAAAATGGCAGTAAAAATGATGTCTCCAACTATCGACCTATATCCAAATTGCCCATTCTAAGTAAAGTTTTGGAAAAAATTGTTTACGATCAATTATATTCTACCATCTCACCTTCACTCTTAACTAATCAACATGGCTTTATGAGAAATCGCTCCACAACCTCGAATCTCGTGTCTTTTATAAATTTTCTTCATGCTCAAATGGATATGCGATGCCAGGTAGATGCCATCTATACTGATTATTCCAAAGCATTCGACCGTGTTAATCACTATATTCTTTTACAGAAGTTATTTAGTCTAGGAATTCACGGTGATCTCTATAGATGGATCGCATCATACGTCAGTAATCGGCACCAAATCACGGTTGTCAACGGTTTCGCATCCTGTTTAATGGAAATCGTCTCGGGTGTGCCCCAGGGGTCGCATCTCGGACCACTCTTATTTAATATTTACATAAATGACATCTATGTATGCTTTCAAAATAGTTACTTTGTGTTATATGCGGATGATATGAAAATTTTTAAACCAATACAGTCTTTATCTGATTGTACAGAATTACAAAGCGATCTTGATCATTTGTGCGCGTATTGTGAATCAAATTTACTGTCCTTAAACATTTCTAAGTGTCATTCAATTACATTTACTAGAAATAAAAATAAAATCATTTATTCTTACAACTTGAATAATAAACCTTTACAATCTACGTCTACATGTAAAGATCTAGGTGTTTATTTAGACAAAAAATTAATTTTTGATAAGCATATCGAACACATAATATCAAAATCCTACAAGATGCTAGGTTTCTTATTAAGAATATGTAAAGTTTTCAAAAGTGCTAAGACTCTTGAAATGTTGTTTTGTTCATTGGTCAGAAGTCCACTGGAGTATGCATCCCCGGTATGGAATCCTCAATATAAGGTGTACATAGATATAGTAGAAAGTATACAGAATAAATTCTCTAAATATTTATTCAAGAAATACAACAAAACTACAAATAACATGTTAAGTTTACAAAAAAGACGCACATTATCAGATCTGCTGTTTCTGTATAACCTGCTAAATAATAAAATAGATAGTCCTGAATTGCTATCCACTATTGGTTTAAATGTCCCAATGAGGCGTACCAGGCACACTTCTCTTTTTCATATAGAATCCAATAACACTAATGCAGCGAGTAACTCACCAATTACTCGCGCAATCATAACTTATACCCACTATGAAAAATTACTACACTTAGACATTTTTCATGATTCCTTGCAAACATACAAAACTAATTTATTAAATTTCTTGGCGTGATATAATTGTTTTAAAATTACTTACACTTAACTTTTCATTAAACTTTAATCAGTCAATTACAATTAGTGAGCATATAATTCTTGATTTTAAAATTTCTCCTTATCTCCCCCCCCCCCCCCTTTTTTTCTTCCTTATTATTATTACTCATTTATTCAATAATTAAGTTCTAAGACCGGTTCATATCTCAAGCGTAATTACCAAATGATATTCTATGGACTTACGTAATAGGTACATAACCATGTAATATTTAATTTAACATACCTTATAATCTGTATTATATGTACTGTGTATGTCTTAATAAATAAATAATAAAAATAATAATTTAATCAAAATTATTGTTTAAAAAAGAAATTGTTTCTCCCTGCGTGTCCTTTTCCACTCGTCCCGTTTTCCTTCCGCCTCCCCTTCCCCTCTCGCGTTCCCACTCGGCCACCTCAACCTTCCCTCTCCCCACTTCACCCCCTCCCAGGTTCCCCTCCCTGGTTCCCCTCCCCCCTCTACTGAGAACCCCCTACCCGAGTTCTCCTCCCCCATCCCCCTTCCCGCATTCCATATATTCAGTTTTCAAACAGCTCGCGTGCCACCATTGCAATTTTTTAAACAAATTTCATTATGCCAGAGCTCATCGCTTCTTTTAAACAAACCTTGTCCTGACAATAACGAACACAAAAAAAAAGAATTATTCAATTTGGTGCAGTCGTTCGGAAGTTATGCGCTTAGCAAAACATTTAGCGATTCATTTTTATGTACAGATAAATTAATTTTTAAGTATCGTTAAAAATTAGGATTAACTAAGACAGTTATGTCTAAAAATGACGTAGGAAGGAATGAAGGAGTCTGGACGAGGCCCATGTTATAGGAGGGAGTCAACACATAGGCCGTTAAATCGTTCCACAGGCGAGCGTAGAAACAACCCGTTCTCTTGTGACAAATGTCAACCGTGTAGGGGAGTGTATAAAATCTTGCCCCTGAGAACTTGGACCTATAATTCAGACAGGGTTTATACCTGCAGTTCAGACAGCATAGCAAAATATTTAAAAAAATTAAACCGAAAGCAGTTTTTTCGACATTAAAAAAATGGGAGAGCGTGGTATTATCAGACTGGTTTGATAATATCGTGCGGAGGTTTGATAAAATCTTGCCCGTGATAATTTCGTGAATTTCCATGAGGAACCTTAGAATAAATTAAAAAAAAAATTAAAGCATAACCAAATCCAGATAAGGACTATAGACTCCTTCTGTAGCTTGAGGTATTATTTTAGAACAAGATAATTTAGACATTAATCAATGCAAATATCACATACGAAAATTTTCGGGAGCGTCTTTTCTGCTATATTCCTTATGTATCCAATTCGCCCTGTGCGCGAAATTAACAAACTCGATCATTTCATTTTATGACCTTAAAAATAATACAGTAAAATTAATCATATATTCAAATCCATTTGGGCATTAATTCTACAAAATGTTAGCATTAGAATAGAAAGAAACATCGTGTTACAATATAAATACAGAATAAATTACCTCTTGTCAAAAATACCTGCTAAATTATAAGAAACGCCAGTAAAAACTTGCACGACGCGGTGTTATGTTATGTTATGTCATGTCGGAGCAAGTGGCAAGGGGTAGGCGCTACGGGCTATGATTTTTAAGCACTGGATAGCACTAGAAGCGTTTAGTTTTTGCAATACGTTGCTGCGCGGTGTTATCAGACGCGCGGTATTATCCGACTCTCCCCTACAAGGTTTGGTGCGCGTTTGACGTATACAGCTGGGTCCACACATGTTCTTTTGTCCGTTCCGTTCCTCCGTTCCGTATCAGCGTCGCGATCAAGAACGCTAGTTTGGATGCCCGTTCGGAACGGTACGGTGTTACGGAGGTACGTTACGGGTAGAGGTACGCCCCGATCCATCGGGAGTCGGTTTATTCGGCCCGTTCAAAGGCGATACGATACGGGCAGTGTTGCCAACTTAGCAACTTTATAGCTAGATCTAGCTATTATTTGATGTCAGACAGCTACATTTTAATGAAACTTGTAGCTAAACTTTTTAGCTACTTTTTATAGCAACTTTTCGTCATTGTTCGACATTTCGATTTCGTCCAATTTCGAGCAAAGAGAATATAAAATGCTACGTCGTACAGTAAAAAGTAAAAACCAAACGCGACTCTATGGTCATAGACGCTATGGTATAAGTGGCGTTGGCCGGAAAATCCCCGTTTCCTGCTGCACTAGCTCTCCCTTTTTGGAGTACAGAGCCACAAACTTTGATATATCTATGACATATTTGTTCACAACTAGCGACACCACCACCAGAACAGATAACTTTGTGGCACTGTAATATTGTTATGTGCGCTAGCTAGCTACGACAGACAGAATACAACCAAAATGTACGCACTACTCTTATTCTACCTTGTGTTGTTTTGTTTTATCCATATAAAACCTGGAAATAAAAACGATTGTCAGAATTTGTCATTTTATTGTAACTTAGGGAACGTACCCTTACTACGTGAAACGTTTAGGGGGGGGGGGGTCTTCAAAATACCACGCTTGGTACAAATGAGCGGCGGAGTGCTTAGGTTTTTGGTCACCGGGGGGGGGGGGGTTAAAAATTGCAAAAAGTTAGTCACGTAGTATGGGTACGTTCCCTTATCTACCTACTGTAACGTTTAGCTACTTCTAGCAACTTTTTGGGGTAAAAAAAACTGGCAATCTAGCAACATTTTTAAGATGTCTAGCAATTTGGTATAGCTAACTGTTGGCAACACTGGATACGGGTATGCGCCAGTCTGGACGCGATCGCGGCATGCGCAGGTCGTTCTCTCTGGTCTCTGGAATGGAATGAACACGCGATGTTGCCGATGATCGCAGCGACGTTACGGAGGTACGGGCTATTTTTACTTGCGTCCAGAGTTTTTGATACGGAACGGAGGTACGCAACGGAGGAACGGAACGGACAAAAGAACATAATATGTGGACCCAGCTTTAACAGAGCGATTGTAAAATAATCACCTGTGTTAACTGTCAAATAGCCGCTTTTGTAGGGTTAGCAGTCCGACGTTCGTTTCTCATAAATGGCAATAGGCCACTTGCATGGACTTCATAACGACTTGGAAAAAATCGTGTGGATAGATTTTTTTACTGAGATTACGAAAATGTTAGTAAAAAATTTTAGAAATGCGCATTTTTTTATTTTTAAATAAATAAATCCATTATTTGGGCTTGTGACGTCACTAAATGAAAATGTCCCGTCTCCGAAAATGTTCCTATTAATTTTATAAAATTCCATACTGATTTATTTTTTTTATATGGCATCACTTTGATTTCAGGCGAATTTTTGAATTAGACATTTAACGTTCACTAGATTTATTGTTTGTATTCTGCGAACGTATCATTTGGATTGATTTTTTGACAGATGTTATGAAGAGAACCCCGTACAAAGTTGTCCGTACGTATTTATAGAGGTATAATGATAATGGTGCGAATTTTAACAAAATCAAATTCTATAATATTCTTATTATTATTATAATTTACAAGTACAAGTATATTACATTTGATTTAGTAATATAGACGTTGAACATTATAATGATTTATGATCAATAAGATGGATCAAGTAAACCAAATATTTATGAGATTTAATATTTTTGGTATGCCTCGTTATTCTCCTGTGCTATTCGTGTAGAAAACGTTCTTTTTTTTTAAATGATTTTCGGCTATGTAATTATCGTTTTTTCGCACCTATAAAATTACGTCCCGTCTTTCCGGTTTATAAAAAATGGTCTGATTTTTCGGATTGAAATATTAAAAAAATCGCCAGGGTTTCAAAACTAAGATTAAAAAAAAAAACTCAATGTCTTAGAATATTTGCCGAAACCGGATTTTTTTTTTAAATGTGATGCAAGTGGCCTATTATGGTTCTGTGCCTTAATTCCCCAGTTAAACTCAAACAAATTTATTGACATACAGACACCAATTGTAATAGAATTAATAAAGAAAATAAAAACTTTATTACGCCAACCACTTTGTGTGTTTAGTGATAACGCATTTTAAAAATAGGATTGCACTGATTATAACTTTACTTTATGATACCAGCCTCTCTTTATGTATTTAGGTGATTGACAGCTAACGGGAAATAAATTACTCTTTGATGTTCATTCATTATTTCTACTTACTCATTGTATCATCACATTGTATCCTTTCTAGATAATGTCCTGTCAAAGATATTGAAATATAAGAGATGTGCTATCCGCAGTTTTCACTGGGTGGGACTGTGTTTCTTGGCGTCGCCAATATTGTTAACCTATACTACTGCACACCTTAAAAAATCAATTATGGCTCTGCAACCGGGTCCGAAAAAAAGGAGATGGAGAGATACGAAATTACGAATGTTAGAGGAGAGCGCTAACATTTACAGCGACAAAATCGATGCGAAAATTGGGAAAATGTTTAATAAAACACGACTCATTTAAAATAGAGCAAAAATCTCGCGGGCATTATCTTAAACAACATTTACAAAAACGCTGTGAATTTTTTCATACATATAACTTGTAAAATAACTGAAACAAACGTGTTAATAATAATTTTTGGAGCATACTTTGCGATTTTTTTCTATCGAGGGAATTCTATATAATTTGCGTTTTGGCGCGGACAAAGTCTAGATATTATCTTCTAGAATAACATATATTTTTTTAAGAGCTTTAAAACTTACCGTGTTTAAGGGAAATATGTAATAAATCGGTACAAATCCGGGTTGCAAGCCCTTAAATGAAAAAAATTCTTTCCGTATTCAAACTATATTGTTAACCAATACTATTGCACAACGAATTCTTTCCGTATTCAAACTATGCCCATTAGAGTATATATTTACTACCACCTAAAGGTAGCAGTCCGCCGACAGACATTATAGCATATCTCTTGTATTTCTATATATTTGTGTCGTTTACAGGCAAATCATTTTAAAGAGGATAGGTACTTTTAAATGGGTTCGGCCACTTTTCATCCCGCGACAAATTATCCCCGACAAAATATCCTACAGACAAAACATCCTCCAAAAAATATCTACTAAAACCTAACCTAACCTATCCTAACATAATAAAAAAATGGACAAAAATAATACAGACATCATATGAAGATAATAAATTGTTGTTCAAAAATAGTAAAATGGGACAAAATAATACAGACATCCTGTAAAGTTAGGTTAGGTTTTAGTAGAGGATGTTTTGTCTGTAGGATATTTTGTCGGGGATATTTTGTCGCGGAAAGAAAACGCGCATTACCATTTCATGTATTTGTGCATACCGATAGTATCGAAAACTTCGAAAAAGGTTTTCAAGCTAATTTGGAACACCCTTCCGCAGTCCTCTCTTACCCGAAAATGCTGAAATATACTTATCGTTTAGCAATTCCGTTTAAATTTAGACTGGCGATTCACTTCGACAATATTATTTTTTTTATTTCGCCGTGTACAGTCATATCATTTATTGAATGTATTTTTATATACCGATAGTGTCGAAAGGTTCGAAAAGGTCGAAAGGTTTTCCTTTCCGCAGTCCCTTCTTACCCCAAAAATGACCTAATAAACTTATCGCTTATCAAAACAGTTTAAATTTAGACTCGTGATTCACTTGGACAATATTCTTTTTATGTATTTTTTTGTTGTTTCAAAAACATGAAGTCATGTACCTAGATATACAGATTTTTTTTTTAAAGAAGACCTGTTTCAATGCATTTGTGCACATCAATAGTATCAAAAATGTTTTTAGAACTAATTTGGAACACCCGCCCGCTGTCCCACTTACCCCGCAAATTCCCAAATGCACTCATCGCTTATCAATTCCGCTTAAATTTAGACTCGCCATTCAATTCGATATTTCATTTGTTCTTCAGCTTCCTTACAAAATTATGTAATATTAAATTGATTTATTTTTTAATATTAGGTCCTTACATATGAAATTGGCATTTTGCCGTACTGGCAACTTTGATCTCAAATATCTTCTCTTTGGTTAGGAATTCCAAATTCAAATTTATTCAGCTATTTACTCATATATTTGTGTTTCGAAAATTACAACTAATTTGTGTTTTCCTTAATTGATTTTTTCTTTGCGTCACTTAGTTTACAAAATGGAAAACTTGGAATATCGCATTATTTACGAGTACGAGTGGACGGCCGGAGACCAAAGATGATAATGAACAATTGAAGGCTATTGTGGAAGCGGATCCATCGCAAACCACGTCCGAGTTAGTATAGCTGCAGGCTGCGGTGTTAGTGATAAAACTGTTTTAATCCACTTGAAGCAAATTGGGAAGGTGAAAAAGCTTGAAAGGTGGGTACCTCACGAATTCAATGAAGCAAATCAACAAACGCGCGTTAGAACGCTAGACCACACACTGCCCAACAGACGGCTACCAAATTAGAGGAGCTTCAATTGGAATGCTTAAGACATCCACCGTACTCTCCGGACCTTGCCCCAACAGATTACCATTTTTTTCGAAATTTGGATAACTTCTTGCAAGGGAAAAAATTCAACTCCGATGGGGCAGTCCCAAAGATATTGGAATATAAGGGCAGTCCAAACCGCCTCCAAAGATTTTATTGATGGAATGTCCGAATGGTTTTTTTAGTAAAGGGATCGATGAACTACCTATGAGATGGCAAAAGTGCATAGATAGCAATGGTACATACTTTGATTAAATAAATATATTATATTTAAAAAAAATCGACCCAATGTTCCTCCCATACAAAACGCCAATTTCATATGTAAGGACCTAATATATACAGTACCTACATACACCACTCCAAAAGCAAGAGTATCTTTAAAATGATTTACCTGTAATCTATTTACTAACTCGCCATGCGTTTTGTTGTGGCGTTGTTTATTCACCAGTCAGATATTTTATATAATTATTGTGGAACTTTTTATATATTACATTATCGCACAATACATAACTAATATAATAATTAACAATCAATCACAATGCATAACTAACACTCCTATAGAGACACTCATCAATTTACATTACATCATTAAACTTACAACAGAGAGACATTATAACATTATTGGTTGAGATATTCTTTCAACAAATAAAGTTTAAGCATTTTACTTTAAGACCTTTTACAATGGACATTTTAAAACTAAAAGCTTTAAACGTCAGATTGACGTAGCAAGGGCTTCAAATTTGTTGAAAGATTTTACTTTTTATAGATATTTCGTTTCCACTTGACAGCACCGGAGATATCTAGTAAAACAATTCAAGCCTTATTTAGCTTATCGCACCAGCACACGTCTACACTTGTTACAACTCTGATATTTATAGCAGAAAGAATATTATTTCTAATGCTCAAGGAATTTTTTTATTATTTTCCCGCATACACAGCCATAAAATGGTAAATACTTTCGGTATTGCGAACCACCACCATTCAGAATAACTTACTTTTAACTTAATTTTAGAGGCAAGTTGGTTACTGCCTTCCGGGGAACCATTTATTGGAAAACCAACACCTTAGCCATAGGTGATAGTGTGAATTATCAGTGGTGTCCGGGTTCATGGAAGGGGGTTCCTCCGAGTCTTGGCGATGGATGCATCTGCCCATCAGCCGCGTGGCAGGCTGGATCGGGAGAGACTGGTTGAGGGAGACCTAACCTAAAACTCTCTAGCAGATCGACCCATTGGCTTGCACTGCAGTGGGAGGGATGGAATCATACGTCCGAGGCTCCTGGACACATTGACCCCCAGATTCCTACCCACTCCTCATACTTTTTTCCTTCCCAGAACTTCGTCTCATTCCTTTGTTTAAAAAAAACCTCCTCACAGCATCCCCAAAGATGGCCCTGAGGGATTTTTTTTCAATTGAGGGGCGTTTTCTACTAAAAGAAAAATATCTTTAAAACTTTTTTTCCTGGGATTATTGGCGACAAAAAAATATCTCTATATAACGTGTCCGGAAACTCGTAGTACAAGCCTGGTGAATCTACATCACGTAGAGAACCCACAAAACTTATTTTTTTCGATCTGAGCATTTCGATTTTTATATTATTTTTTTCTATTTTTCCATTTTTTCGGCAACTAAAGGGTTAAAAAAAATTTGAGCCCGGTTTACCCTTCGATGCATTTTATAAGACATTACACAGCTGAAATCAACCCCTTAGTGAAATTTTTTTTCAAATTTAACCAAAAAAATCCAACTTCGGACCCGATTTACTCGAAAACGGAAGCTCAAATCAAAAAAGTTATATCACAAATCGGCTCCGAATGTGATGTAGATTTATCAGTTTCCCGCTTGTACTACGTATTTGTATTTGAAGTAATAAAGCTTTCACAAGCTTTACTCTTAAGTTTTGGTTTTACAATAAAACTTTGTTTGATAAAATTGCGCTATAATTTAAAAAAAAAGTAAAGGTGTCTAAAAATAATAAAGCCTTAGGGAACGTACCCATACTACGTGACCAACTTTTTGCAATTTTTAACCCCCCCCCCCCCCGGTGACCAAAATTCTAAGCAACCCGCCGCTCATTTGTATGGAGCGTTACATTTTGAAGACCCCCCCCCTAAACGTGTCACGTAGTATGGGTACGTTCCCTTATTTTAAGGCTGATATGTAGATAAAAAGACATAACTAATTCCTACAAAGGCAAACATGGTGATGGGGAATCAGAAATAAATTTCTTCTCAGATGAAAAATAAGATAAGTATGACTGTTACATTGTACATGTTTTTTCACTTTCTGAAAATTTATCATTTTCTAGTGTAGGTCCATAATACAGGTAAATATATTGATCTAAGAAATCGGAATAAACCATTTCAAAAACACCTGCATGCGGAATAAGAATAAAATAAATCCATTTGTGGTAGAAATTTCTCTTTGGGAAAACGCTCCTGAATTGGAAAAGCCATAACCCTCCCTGGCACCAGGTTGGGAGAAATGCGGACTCTTGTGCGGTGTTCAAGTAAAATAAGGAATATTTAAATGAGAAACCAGTAGTTTCTCGTGGTTATTAGGCGAGTGCCAAAAGACAGGTAGGTCGCGAAATCGGTTGACCAAGTCAAGGTTAACCCTGTAATCTTTTATTCTTGCTTTGCCACCCACATGGAACTGTTTACAGCGTGGTGCTGGGGCAAAGGTCAAAATATCAGATGTTATATGATTTGCTCATTATAAAATTACAAGTCATTATTTGGAGTATTGAATTTACTGATATTATGTAGTTACATATTGTTATCCTCTTATACGAAAGTCGTCATTATCCGTAAAAATGGTTTTTATTTAATCAGAAAATGTACATGGATGTACTTATTAAAACATAAAACGTTGTTTATTTATTTGTTTATTTTTTTACATGAATACCGCACAAGAGTCCCAACTGCTTCCGTCTGGAGCCAGTGAGACTATGGCATCCCCAAAATGGGGTATGTTGTGAGGCTGAAGGTAGCGGGGAGGGAAGGAGGTAGGGAAGAGGAAGGGGAAGTACCTGGCTATTCAGATCTGGTCACCAAACACGGCTAAAGCCATTTCTGACAACGTTTCAATTCTGAATGGTGGTCTTACTATTTTAAATGAATAAATTGTGAAATACACAAATTAATCCAATAAACTAAATTAATTTGCCACGCCGGGATTCGATCCAGCGACTTTCGGAATGCAAATCAAGCGAGTAAGGCGCTTATTTATTATTTATTAATTTAATGGACTCTGATGATCATCAAAATGATTTAGATTAAGTTGGATGTAGTGTGCATATTCAAAATATTAAAATAAAACTTGAAAAACCATAAATTTACTCAATTATCACAAACCTCGTGATGGAGTAAACAAGCATACCTCAAAAGGTTATCCATTATAGGTAATATTTGTTTAATAATTATCAAACAACCATTATAAATTGAACAATCGGATTAGTAAGGATGCCTACCCAACACGAAATTGAAAACATTCAAGTTTTATATATTTATTTTTTAGTATCGATATAATCAAAAATTTTAACAATAGATTTCATTAACTGCTTATCAGATCACTATTTAATTTTCTGTCGTCCTTGGTAATAATATCGTTTATATGAAATAAGATATTCGACAACAACAATTCAATTTCAAACTTACATTTATAATAATACTTGTACTATTTTTGTTGTTGTACATAAATCATCTGTCAGCGTTAGCACTGTTTACCAATGCCTCTAGGAGAAGAAACAACTGTCTCAAATATAAACAAGTGTCCTAGAATAACTTTCATTTTTGCCATTTTCCTAGACGAATGAGTGTTCGCTGAAGAGGAATATAAACGCTAGAAATATTTCGAATCTCATGCCTGCAAAATTTTAAAATCTAGCGTCGTTTTGCACGAGGCTAGTAAGCGAAAAAGTGATTTTTTATTTATTTTGTGCATAATTTTATAAGAACGAAAAAAAGTTAGAGCATGGAAAACCTCAAAAATAGTTTTAGCCATAAAGGGGTATTTTTTAAAAATTGTTTCTTATATTACTTCATAGTTAAGTGATGAAAATATTTTTTGTTCGCAAATAATAATTTTATTGTAATTCCAATACATAGAAAAGCTAGTAAAAGCTTCGATTCATCCGTAGCATATTTTTTGATGTTCATACTGTAAGCCGATTCGTCGTAAAGATTAATCAAATAGTATCTAAATAGGATTTCACGTATATATCCATCTTAACCCTCGACCCATCGTGTGGGGTCTTTAACCCGCCATTGGTGACGTATATGTCTGTGAGACCGGGTAATTCGGAAAAGTGTAATATTTTTTTTACCGTTCATCGAATCACACTGCGGTTTCGAGTAGCTGTCTTATTCCACGCCCCCTAACGCCGGTCTACCCCGCGACAGCGATTGGGATGCACGTTATAGAGTTTTGGCGCCAACCCGGCGCGTGAGCAAGGGCGGATCCAGCTTTGGCGCCAGGGGGGGGTCAAATAGCTCCAGGGGGGGGTCACAGAGTCGTGGTCAAGTCACTAGAAGTCATAATTTAATTTTGATAATAATAGATACAAGTAAAAAGTAGGTCCACCTAGGTCCTGGACCCAGCCCAGGGGGGGGTCATGACCCCCATGACCCCCCCCCTGGATCCGCCCTTGCGCGTGAGACTGGCATCACCAACTGATCAAATGGTTATTCGTAATTTTATAACATAAAAAAATGAGTATAATTATTCATGTTTTTTTTATTTTATGTTTCACCTGTCATAAGACTGACGAAGACTGATTTTGTCGTTAAATATTTAAGATTATTGGGTTTAAAGAAATATTGTTAAAATATTACATAATTTTAATGCATCTAAAGATATACAGCCTTACTAAAAAAAACCACAGCACGCCCGATTACCCGCGTTGCTGCAGCAACAAGAATAAAACAAAAATACACTAAAACACGATAACATTACTAATAAGATTTGTTCTTAAAATGTATTTTATAAGTTTGGCAACAATGTAATTTTTCATACTATACACAATTTAATTGTTTGTTTTCCTACAGAACCGCAAGATGGCAGCGCCTTCGCATTCGTCATTCGCGTTAAAACCGCCAAAAAAACTCACTTCGCGGGTGTGTGTGAAATTTTACACAAATCTGATCGTAATATCTATTAATATGACTAATTCACTATTACATTCGCATAATTGATATATTTACGGTGTTTTTTGTGGTTTTTAATAAGTTTTAGTCAAGTTATAATAACCATAATCATATTTTGAAAATCGAAATGTCAATAAGTTTTTTTTGTGAAACATGAAAATTCAAATTTACATCTAAAGTATTTTATTTTATGTGAATTTCATAAAAGTGGTGTTTTTTTTAAATATTAATATCTAATACATGTGTACCTAACCCTATCAATGAAATTAACGTTTTAAAGTTGCAAGAAATCTGTTATAAAAGTCGGTATTATTTTTTTACGTTAGTTTTTTGGCAATAAAAAAACTTTGAAATTTTTTATTATTTTTTTATTGTATGCACGAGGAAAAAGTGAGGTGGCAGTTTCATTCCAAATTCATTATATAAAAGGTCAGTATTTTTTTAATTTTGTTTTTTTATAAATTTCTGTACACTTTCATCAAATATGTTTTGGTGAAAAAAAATCCTTTTTTTTCGCGTTTGAATCTTAATATATGGCAGTTTTTAAAAACTAAAGTGTATTTCAATTACACAAATCTAAAAGGTAATTTTATCTAGTTTTCATAAATGGTATTTGTTTTTACGACACCTTCAAAAATAAGAAATAAATAGAACATTCAAAAATAAGAAATATATAGAATATTTTGCAAAAATTTCAAATTTCGTTCAAAGATCATTGATAATACAGAGATAAACTACCCCCTCAGGCCGTGTAAACCAAGTGTATTTTTTTCCATGAACAATTTTTTAATTAGTAATGTTTTCACATCCGCGGCCGTTTGTCAATTGAATAAAATTTCCACTGGGTTTTTTAGTAAGGCTGTTAGTGTTTTCTTAATAAAAAAAAATGATTTAAGGAATACCTATGTTTTATTGACAGAAAAAGATATCATTTTATAAACTTTCCAGTAAAAAGTAGCATGAACAGTAAATTATTGAAAAACTGGTAGTCAAAAACCCCGGTGCGTGAGACCGGGGTCACCAACGATGTAAGTCAAAATCACGTCACCAATGGCGGGTTAAAAGCCCAGGTTTTACAGGAATGCTAATTATATACATTTTAAATGTTCCCACTGATTTCTTACTTTAGGTAGCTTCCTAAAAGGGACTATACTTGACGCTAGCGCCGCCAACATTCAGTCTGCGCGTGTGCGTTGTGAGATACGGACATGTGTTTCGGCGTGAGGCTCAAAAAATCAACAAAATACAATGAAAAACCAAGTTTATATGTTTCTCATTGTACTTCGTTGATTTTTTTGTAATAATATTAAGTTTGCATCAATCTCAAATAGTTATAAGTTTTATAGAAATTGGTTAATTTTTTTAAAAGTTTTCTATTAAAAAAGTGCGATTCAAAATTATAAAAAAATATTCTTTCTTATAGCTTTTACATTAAAAAATAAATTTCTAATTTTTAATATTTCTTTTTATTTCAATGCAGTCATTATCACCGGACTATAATCAGTTAAAATAACACATAAAATGTAAGCTATAAAAACAATTTAATCATATTTATTTTTGGGGCCCTCAGCGACCCCGCGCGACACCTCGCATTAAAAAAAAGCGCCACGGGCGAAGGGTTAAGCTGGACACACACGACAGAGCCATTTGGCTGACTCCATTTAGACATATCCAAATTAAGGTGACGTACAGGACCGAGCCGAGCCAGGCCATTTTGATCTGTCATCGAATGAACAACTCGAAGACGTGATTAATTTTTTTTTTTACCAATATTCAACAAACGCTTACTTATTTAAAATTGTGTAGTAAAAAATAATATCGGCAGCGGAAAATGCCGAAAATTGAAATACTGTAAAAGACAATAATTCCAAAAATTAGTTAAATATGTCGGTTTTTTCGTTCTTCTCTTTCGATCTGCAACGCCGAAATATTTAAAAAAATAAATGCGTCTTTTTGGACGAACATTTTAAGGGAATTTTTTTCTGAAAAATTAAAATTAAATAAAACAATCCTATTAAATAAATATGCAATTATGATAATAAATTATAATTAAACTTTTACAAAAACAGGAGATTGATATTATGAAAAAAAAAACTTTCCTCTCGTTCTCACGGTGGGGACATATAAAGGGTATACATTGTTTTATCATCCAGAATAAAATCACGTCCGCTTGAAGAGACCGCACTAACTTCTGGAATTCATACTGAACTCAGGTCTGAATTGGCTCGGGGATCTCCAACACGGCGGAGCCGGCGAGCCATTGGCTCGGGAATTTGCTATACACACGGTCGAGCCGAGCCACAGGTCTTTCAAAACCCACCTAGCCACACTGGATTTTGAACTCCACCGAATATCAAACGGAGGATTCCCAGTTATCTGAGTTTCCCCGATAAGTTTTGGCTCGGCGCAGAGCCATTTGGTTCATTGGCTCTCTCCAGCTTGCCGGCTCTGTCCAGCTTTAGAATACTAGAATCAAATTCTTTCACTACATTTCGAAAACTAATAAGTGGTTTTATCATTTCGTTGTTTTTAATTCAATTAATTCAATTCAATCTATATATGGATAACTGTATGCAAGAATTGAAAGAGATGGGATTGGGTGCGAAATTGAGTAATCTAGAAGTATGTTGCCTGTTGTATGCTGATGATGCGGTGCTGATATCTAACAGTATGGAAGATCTACAGTCTCTCGTGTCTAGAATGAACGAAGTATGCATGAAGAATGAGTTAATGATGAATGTAAGTTAGTCTAAAGTCATGGTGTTTGAAAGAGAGAGTACGAAAACAGTATGCAATATAGTTGTGAATGATGAATACTTGGAGCAGGTGTATGAGTTTGTTTATTTGGGAAGTATGTTTACGAGAGATGGGAAGGCTGATAGAGATATTGAAAGAAGGGTGAATGCAGGTAACTCTATTAATGGAGGACTGAACGCCGTTGGCACCAACAAAAAACTGTCCAAAGACGCGAAACTAGCCGTCCATAATGGAGTACTGGTACCTACCCTGATGTATGGCAGTGAGGCATGGAACTGGCAGAGGAAGGATGAAAGTAGACTGAACGCTGTAGAAATGAGATCCCTGAGGCGTATGTGTGGTAAAACCATGTATGATCGTGTGAGAAATGTGGAAATCCGCAAAGAATGCAAGGCTGATGTAAGCGTGATGAGTAAGATCAAGAAAGGAACGCTCAGATGGTTTGGGCATGTAGAGCGAATGAACGAGGAAAGGAGTGTAAGGAGAATATATGACGCAAATGTGAATGGTATAAGAAGTCGAGGACGCCCAAGAAAAAAGGACGACCAAGTGAATCAGATACTTGAGTCGGGCCATGTCAAGAGTCAGAATAATAGAAGAGAATGTATGAGACGTTGAATGAATGTAAACGAGGCAAGGAATGTGTGCCAAGACCGGGATGTTTGGCGGTCCGTCCTCTCTGCCTAACACTGCGTGGAAACGGCGTGATGGTTAGTTAGTTAGTTAGTTTTGTTTTTAATGAATACTTCAAAGATACACAGGGCAGTTTTATCACGGTTATCACATCGCCAGGTTGTTACTAACCTCGCTCGAGGTTTACATTTTTGAAATCTTTAAGATTAAGAAAGGGACGGTCAGATGGTTTGGACACGTGGATTAAATGACCGAAGAAAGGTGTGTAAGGAGAATATGCGACGCAAATGTGAATGGTAGAAGAAGTCGGGGACGCCCGAGGAAGACACGGCATGATCAAATAAAGCAGTTACTTGAATCGGGCCATTTCAGGAGCCGGAATAACAGAATAAAAAAGTAAAAGTATGTACGATATGTATGAATGTGAATGAAGCAAGGCGTGTATGCCTGAATTTGGGAGGCGGTTATGGGGACCCTGCCATAGGTCACCCCAAGCGATTCACTACGTTTTGTGACTTAAAAGGGGTGCCCGGGTTGATGGAGTGAGATTTGTCTAGGTATCTACCAGTGACGGTCCGTGAGTTGTCAGTGAGCTAGAGCGCTAAGATTGAAAAATATGACGTTATTGTAGCTGAAAATGATATTTATTTTTTTTGAAAATTTCAACTTTTTGTATGAAGATCTTCAGGATTCTTTCAGTCAAGGAATGCTCCGCATTACCGCCAGATTCATACCCACCCCTCATACCTTTTTCCTTCCCAGAACTTCCTCTCCTTCCTTTCCCTAAAAACCCCTCCACACAGCATCTCCAAAGATGTCAGGCCTGGGGGCATTATTTTCCTTAGGCTACGAACGCACAGGCAGGTGGCTTGCTTAGCGCCTAGAGCCTAGATAGGTAGTAGATAGCCGCTTAGCGTGTATCCAGGTAAACCAACGTGTTGGTTTTTTGCCACTAGGCTCTAGGCGCTAAGCCAGCCACCTGCCTGTGCGTTCGTAGCCTTAGGGCCTCCTGTGTGGAATTTTTTTTAATGCCAAGTTGTTTGGGGGTTTGTCCTCTCTGTCTACCCCTGCGGAACGGCGTGACGGTTGGTCAGTTGGTTAGAAATCTTGTAAAAGTACCAGAGAGTCAACTAAAAACAAATGTAAGATCTTGCAATGTCCAGTATCCAGTGTTTTGAATTGATATAATACGTGCAAAGCCGTATCTTCTCCAAGCATAAACTTTCTAAATAAAGAGTGTTTATCGGAAGTGACCTTTCAGGTAAGTATGTTTTCTGTATCTACTTGTAAATAATAATAGAGCCTTTAATATATAATAAATTGTACAGCGCTCACAAAAAAGGCGCTCATAAAATTATTTATTAATTAGATTTCATACGCAGGTACCGATGTAATACGAGTAGATACTTATTAATATTACTCCAAAGGTTACTGCAAACCCCGACATGAAAAATACATTACATGGATACAATTTGTATTGCTACAGAAGTCATGAATATTAGGGTACCTAACAAACCAATGTAGGGCAACGATTCCATGCGGGCACATTTTTCTGACTTTAGGAGTTTTCGAACATTGGGACGGTTTCCCAGGTTTTACTGAATATTGAAAGGACTTTCTCTCGATTTATGTTTTCGCTAGAAACCCATTAGGTTGACAGACGTCCTTACTAAAATATAGGGAAAATGTACATTTAACATACATACCTAATATAATTTGTTGGAAACCATGTAATGGCTAATGACTTTGGAACGTCATGAGTATAATGGGATAAAACTGAACAAAATAAAAACAGAGAAACAACAACACAAATTAACTTTTTAAGTACTTAATGTTAGCACCATGTTGAAAGTGCTTTTTTCTATATTAGTTTTTACTCTGAAATTGTGATTAAATTGCTTTTTAGACAGTTTTAATTTGCAAGTGTCGCGAACAGAAGAGTTCACCACTTTTTACAATTTATTTTTTTCTAAAAAAAGTTAATTATGATGAGAAAGCATTCAGTCTCATTATTTTTTAATGTGATAACGCATGGCTGTGAGTCGCAACTGCACTAATATAGTGGGACTATGACAACCCTCACTTGGGGAATGTTGTAAGTTTGTAGGAAGTGATTAAAAAATCAGAGTGTGCAATTCACACACAAACCTTCAGAAAACTAAAGTAGAAAAGACTGGGGAGACTAAAAAAGCACTTTTTTATCAATGAGAAGAATGATTTTTTTCCACATTTTTGTCATCTAATTCCAGTGCTCATTTTTCTATAAATTTGGTCATCCTATTAGTATCTATTTGTTTTTTCTTCATCGAAGTCGCTAGATGTCACTTTCTTTTGTGTTTTCTTTGCCCGTTCATTTTGGAGTGGTTTGAAGATTGGATATTGATTTTACAAAAATATACAGGGTATCCGAGGGTAAAGTAGGTGATTCTACATGATAGTAGAAGTAAAAAAGGTAAATAACTTTTTTTAAAATCCAACTTTTAGGGATAGTTTTATGATAAAAAGATAAAATTAGACCCGCGTGTGCGGGCAGCATTATTATTACCATTATTATAACAATCGCGCCCGGCAAGCTAATAGCAACTTTACCGAGTAAGTTTTACCTTGCACTGAGGATTTTTACTCGTATGTCTTTTTGTATGGGGAAAAAAAAGAGAATTTCAGAAAAAGTTATTAACCTTTTTTTCTCCTACCATCATATAGAATCACCTCCCGAAGTTAATGCACTTTACCCCCGGATACCCTGTATATATATATTTACAATATATATATTTATTTTTTTGGAATTTCGTAAGATTCGATCCTTGATCCGTTGAATGTCTGGCCGCTAAGGTTCGTCAGGCGCTTTATGCCACTAAACTAAAGGGGGCTAATTCCCATCCCATTCTATCCCAGACTAAATCCTCTAGATGTATGTGTTTGTCTCTTTTTAGTGTCGCTCGCTTCCGCTTCATCGAGTTTCAAATCACAACAGTGCTAAAGAAGTTTTCACAGCAAAAGTGAATATATATTTGAATACCAAACCCGTTTAATCAACAATCGATCAATTTTTTCGAAGTCCTACACAACCAACTTTGTTGGTAGTTGGTACGTGTAAACCTGATTTAGCATTGTTGGAATCAGTTAGAATTATCTATAAATAGAAATATTTAAAAGAGATTTTATTTATTTATTTAAGGAACATAAACAGTCTTAGAAAGAAAATATACATAAGAGGATGGCAAAAAACAGACCAATTATTAATGTTAACAGAAAGGCATTTAGAAACATAAAAGTAACTGAATGTAAACTAAAACATTTAAGAAAAAAAAAAAAAAAAAAAACAAAAGTAAACAGCAATTAAAAAAATAATAATTCAGATGAAAATTCAACGAGTGATAAACCTGTAATTCATAACAATACACAGAAATAAATGCGATTGTAACTATAGGATTGTAACGAGGTTCTGCAGTGCCTCCACGATGTTCACCGAGGGGAGGGTGCACTCATTCCCAGCCTTACTTCGCCACCGACTAGCCAGCTTCTTGAGCAGGATACGGACTTCAACCAACATCATTGTCGTGGCTGCATCCGAGTGGCTCAGTTCCCCAATAAATGAGCGATGGATGCAGATGATGAGGCGACCTCCATGATGGACGATCCCAAAATATCTTTTTATCTTTTTATTTTTAATTCTGTCTGCTTATTATTTATTTTAATTTTATGCTTATTTTTTGTTATTTGTATTTTTCATTTTATGTTTTAATTAGGTACCTACCTAATATTTAAACATTTTTCTTTTATAGTTGTTTATGTAATATGGCAGACTGGGATTGCACTACCCTCCCAGTCCTGCTGGAATAAAAACTTAAATAAAAAAAAATTAAAAAAATATATATATACTTAAATAGACTGCGAAATGGGTATTTGGGTTGGGACGGGTAAGGGGAGGACAGGGATAAGGGAAAGTTGCCACGCAATTAATATAAAAAAATATTATGTACAATTAATTTAATTGTCATGAATATTATGTGTTATATGTTATTCGCACCTAGAATGTGATAAAATGAAATTCTGTAGCGACAGTAACTAGCAGAAAAACGTTTTAAAGAAAAATAAAACATTTAAGCAGTTACAGGCTCAGCCTAGTGAGGCAGTATATACCAAAAAATGTATAATATGTATATTGTTGTCACATTATATTGGTTAATAAATATTAAAAAAAAAAGATTCTTACTTGTGTAGCGGTGCACTGTGTCGAAGGATCACTATGAATTAATATGAGACTGCCGGAGGGTATTCCAAACTATTTCGTACCATGAAATTGAACCAAAAAGTTGGAACCAATATCGGTGTGCACAAATACTTTCAAACGTGCGCTCTTTAAGCCGCCGCGCCGCTACCCGAATTTCTACCGATTTCTTATATTTCTCCCTTAAACACGCTAAGTTTTAAAGCTCTTAAAAATATATATGTTATTCTTGAAGATAATATCTAGAGATTCCCCGCGCCGAAACGCAAAATATATAAAATTCCCTCGATAGAAAAAAATCGCAAAATATGCTCTAAAAATTATTATAAACACGCTTGTTTCAGTTATTTTACAAGTTATATGTATGAAAAAAATCAGTGTTTCTTTAAATACTGTTTAAGACGACCCCCGCGAGATTTTTGCTCCATTTTGAACGAGTCGTGTTTTATTAAACATTTTCACAATTTTCGCATCGATTTTGTCGCTGTAAATACTAGCGCGCTCCTCTAACATTCTTAATTTCATATCTCTCCATCTTCTTTTTTCGGAGCCCGGTTGCGGTGCCTTAAAATTATTTGCTTGTATTTTGACATACAGTCTCATTGAATTTTGGCCTTTGTTATTTGCCGTCCAATGTTGGCATGTAATTTAATCCTGCCTAACAAATTAATTACAATTCAGTTAGTACCTAACGCTTCAAAAACGGATTCTCAAACTATTTTGCTATTTACCCATGACAACCGTAAATCTCGATGGCCACCTGGCAAGTCTATAATTCGACAGTTCTCATTGATTACTTTTTTGATACACGTATATTTTTTACATGAATATCGCAAAAGAGTGTTGGGAGGGGAAGGAGACGGAGGTGGAAAAATACCTGGCAATTCACATCTGGTCACCAAACACGGCTAAAGCCATTCCGAGCAACGTTTTAATTCTAAAATGGTGATCTTGAATTCTGAGGGTATCTTGCACTCTGGAATGTGGTGCAAATACACTACTTGTATATTTATTGTTATCAAGTTTAATTTGTAGAACTCCATTTTAATTGTAATTTCTTTTATATATTCAATAATATTATTGTTAAATTAATAAAAACAGTTTATTCATAAACAAGTTCTGCCGTGTAATTATTATTACGCGTGACAGCTGTTTCGCCTTCTGAAGACAGTTTGATAATGCCTTTAGAAGGTGAAAATAATTTTTTCCATTTAAGAGGGAATATAATACATACATAACTATATAATAGATTGTTACGATACGCTCTGCAAGTATTAGGACGTCACAGCCCCGCGGCGCGGCGAGTGTATTCTCGGTCCCCCCTTGCAAGAAATGACATACCGCTCCTCTCTCCGCCAGTCCCGCGAGAAGCTCGCTGCCCGGTTCCCGCTTGCAAGAAATGACATACCGCACCCCTCCCCCACACAGTCCCGCGAGAAGCTAGCCCACCGCCCGGCAGAAACGATGCGGCCATCGTTCCGACAGGCGATCGCGATACACTCAGTAAATTCCCGCGAGGTCGCCGATTTTAATGGCGTTCCAATTAGAACCGATCTCAATAGTATTATACGAGGTCGTGGACATGGCCGCTCCACTTGGAGATCACCGCTACCTGCACCAACCCCGGATTGCTGCCCCCTGGCTTCCTGCACCAGACCAACAGCTGTGAGTTGAACCTCGATTCCCCTCTTAATTAATGTGTCCTATAGCAATACTCGGTTGAAACGACCACACACCCGGAGAGAATTAAGAGACCCCTTCGTAGGAAATACCTAGCTAGGCATTGTTGTTGATTTGTGACTAATAATTATGTTTTGCTAGATGTTGTAATTGTGTACACCAGACAATACAGATATGTTTCACCCAGATACCTCTTTCATTTGATGGGATCACGTGGGCGGGCTTTGGCAAATGACCTGTGTACCCTTTACTCCCCTAGTTACCTACGACCTTGGCGAGGAGAGGTTTCCTGCCTGCCGACGACATTGAGCTAGCCGAGAGCAAAAGGTAGATGGCTTCCCCCCCCCCTGGGACTGCTACAAGATATAACCGAAAATATGTCATTTTTAAATCAAGTTCTAGATCTACTGACTCATTTCTTCAGCAACAATAATTAATTGATTTCAAATATTGTTTAAATTATTAAAATTATTTTTAAATTACGAAAAAAATATTTTTATTATAATAAGATTATGCGTTGGACGTTGGCAGATTTGTTAAATTTTCAAACAAAAAGTTGTATTATACAAAAAACATTTCAAATCATATAATCATACAGTAAAATAAATTATTTAGGGAAGCTACTTTTCATAATTTTAATTTTATTTCAAACTAGCTTTTGCCCCCGGCTTTGCTCGCATAGTATTAGGGGGGTTTCCACTCCATCTCCTCCACCTTCCCTATCCCCACTCCACCCCCCCCCCTCCCCCTCCCCTCTCCACCAACCCTCCACCTCCGCCCTCCCCACACTCCTCCCCTCTCCCACCCTCTCCACCACCTCCCCCCCACCCTCTCCCCGTCCAACCCTCCCCCTAACCCCTCCCTTTCCTCCCCTCAACCCCTCCCCCTCTCCTCCCTCACCAACCCCCACCATACCCGTCACATTCATACACAGCTCGCGTGCCACCTATTGCAATTTTTTTATACAAATTTCATAATGCCAGAGCTCTGAGCTATAGCCTATATCCTATTCTGATGTATGGGCTTTATAGGACCCACCACTTACCCGCCCTGGTATAGGTAACAGATGGTTACCCCTTCAAGGCTCTTGCAAGGACTCTAATTTTTTTAGTAAAAACGACTCTACACTGATAACTAAACTAGACCTCCAATGTCCCTGCATACGTTGTTAGTAAGCAGTATGCAGTTCTTAGCGGGAAATACAGATACAATATGAGTTAGTATGACAAAATATAGACAAGACAATTGGACAGGTTGGTGAAAGTCCACGAGGTGGCAAGCGCTGGGTGATTGTATCCAGCATATCATACAAGCACCTGTTTGGGAGGAAGACACAGTAGATAAGTAATAAGGGCATGGCAAACGGTTGGGAGTCCTCTACAATCGATTGGCAGTCCCAGCAAGAATGCGCATGACGTATGGGCTATATTTTTGTTAAGTTTCATTAAAATCAATTCAGTAGTTTTTGCGTGAAAGAGTAACAAACATACATACATCCATACAAACTTTCGCCTTTATAATATTAGTAGGATAGGATAGAATAAAATTATTAATAAATCCATGCAGGTATTTTGCATTGAAGTTCGGTTTGCCTTCAGTTTCAGCTTGTCTGTTTATTTACGCTCTTACAAACTAATATATTAAATTTTTTTACATGTTTCTTTTGCTTTGACATCATCGAAAAATTATAAATGATTTTGTTAAAAAAATAATCACCAAAGTACACAACTTTAATAATTTTATCATCACGCGTTTGAGAATTTTTATTGTTAACTTGAATGTGGGTATATTGTATATTAAAGCACATTTTGAATGCAATATAATCGGTATTGAGTTATTAGTTAAAAATGCAGGTACGAAAAATAATCAATCTTTCTCATCGGAACCGCCCTGTACAGTTGTAAGGGTACGATCGCAAGACCATCTTTAACAAATTTTGAATTCTCGGCCGCTGGTTAATGGGACTTACGGGCTGGTTAGATCTCTACATCTCTACATATTATAAATTAAAGTCCCCCGCGTCGTCTGTTCGCGATAAACCCGAAAACTACTGAACGGATTTTCATGCGGTTTTCACCATTAGATAGAGTGTTTCGTGAGGAAGGTTTAAGTATGTAATTTGTGTAAATTGGTTGAAAAATAACGATAATTGTTAGAAGTGTCGGAAAAGTCAAGCCGCCTGGTTGCTTTCATCGAAAACGCTGCCTAATCCTTTTGGGGTATATCAAAACAATGCATGGTGGGATATTCCTCTTTTATAGATCTACAAAAAAGTCCGTGAAGGCATATATCTATCTTTTACGGATAGCTTTAAATTACTATACCCACTCTATCTTCTAAAAAAATGGTCACGTACATTGCGGTAATTGAAAAGTTATTTAGACGGATACAGTATTAATCCTTATTAACTTAAATTCGTTAGTTACCTCAAGCATTTCATGCACATTATTAGAATCTTTCACACCATCTCTACGTATAATAAATTAAAGTCCTCCGCGGCATCTGTCTGTCTCTTCGCGATAAACTCAAAGACGGCGGTGGTTATAAAGGTTGTGGATACGCGCCATAAATATATTTGGATCCATTTTCTTAATCAATTAATAATTTATGCTATGAGACCATGAGGGCGCCATCTATGGTTTTTGTATTGTATTGAATTTACCTATGTGACTTGAAATTCAGTATATTCATGCATTTCCTTACCTCTGTGAATCAGGCAATTACTTCCGACGGGAGTGTGAGTCAAAGCCAAGAGATGTCTCTCCTAGTCAGTCATAAGAATAATTCATCCCATAATTGAATTATTGTTGTACAAGATTTTTTGGCACGTATTATTAATATGTAAATTTATTCATTGTTGAAACTTCCTTGCTGTGCAAAACATCTGTTAAGATTATGCAATACGGCCTTGATATTTTTTAATGAAAAGAAGTATCTTTTGTGTTGGACATCGTGGATGAGCTGCATTCTCTGAGTGAGTATTGTTTGTTTTCACTTTGGAATTTGGGATTGCTGGGTCAACTGTTTTTGTGTCACATAGGGAAGAATTCAATTTTCGTTAATTTACATAGGGTAGTCATTCCCTCGTGTCAGGGGCTATTTACACGCCCCTACAGGTTGGATAACGATCCAGTAGATTACGTTGTGTTTTATTAGCCACAGCAACGCGTGGCTGGGTCAGCTAGTCATATAATATGTGGTTCTCGCGGTACACTGTACCACAGCGTGTATCCAGAATTAATACATCCTATCTATAATCAAGGTGCGGAAAGTTAGACTGAATTATTATGTTTCTTTAGCCAAGTAAGTAATTTATTCCAACAAAGCAATAGATCAGTATAGAGTTATCGCCGCAGGCCAATCGTTCGACAGACAGTGCATATTCATTAAAGTCACATCGCTATACAAATTCATCAATGGATCTTTATATTCTCCGATCAAATCAACTCAACTAAAACAATGTTAAATCTTGTAAAACATTGCTCCAATTACTAACTTCAATACGGCAATTGCAGTGTTTTCAAAAGTATGCAATACATTAATTCTACCAACCGTACAAAAATAAATACGGAGAAAAAAATATTTTGCGTTATCTGGTCAGTTTTATTTATTTTTATATTTACCCCTCACTGCTACTCTTCGTAGAAAAATCGCAACTGAGGTGGCTTGGGCATGTACTAAGAATGTCTGATGACCGAATTCCGAGGAAGATACTGAGTGCGATTCCAGAGGGTAGACGTCCAGTGGGCCGCCCCAGACACAGTTGGGCGAGGCAACTCCAGAAACTGTGTGAGGAGAGGATGGGGCTACCATGGACAGAGGCCGAACAATCAGCACAAGACAGGGACATATGGAGGAGCCTTGTCGATGCAATGGGTCCCCGACCCGAATAGGATAAGGGGAAGAAGATGATGATGATGATGATGATGACCCCTCACAAGAGGCGCTGAGATTTTTTTTTTACATTAACTCCACACAGGGGGCCCTGAGGAAAATAATTTCCCACATGGCCTATGTCATCTTAGGGGATGCCATGTGGAGGGTCTTTTTAAGGAAGCGAAGGAATGGAAGTTTTGGGAAGGAAAAAGGTACGAAAAGTGGGTAGGAATGTGGGGTAAGTGGTTCCATGAGTGACGGATGTATGAATCAATCCATTCATTTACGGTGCCAGGCGGTGGGTCGAGAGATTCTGACCTGAGAGGATAAAAGGCGTCCTTCAACCAGTTTCTCTTGATCCCGCCCACCACACAGCAGGTGGGCAGACACATCGGCCGCCAAGACCTTGACAAAACCCCACCCCTTGAACCCCTGCTAAGTCACCAAACGTAGTGAACCACTTGTGGTGACCTTCAGCAGAGCTGTTGGTTATTCAATAAATGGTTCCCGGGATGGCGGTACTCATACCCGCCTCCCAAATTACTTTCCCTCAGGGCCTGTATCATCTTTAGGTAAGCTGTGCGGAGAGTATTTTTAACGAAAGGAAAGAGTGGAAGTTCTGGAAAGGAAAAAGGTGCCTGAATTTAGAGATCAGTGTTTCCGGCCTTTTGAATCCATCCCTCCCGCTGCGGTGCAAGACGATGGGTCGAGAGAGACCAACTGGAGAGGTTAAAGATTCTCCACAAACCGGCCCCTCCCGAAATGGCCCGCCACTCAGCTGGTGGGCAGGCGAACACACCTCACCTGATGAATCCCTGCCAAGTCACCAAACGAACGAACCATGACGGGATGACCTTTGGATGTTCAAGTTTCTTATTTAACATAAAAACAGTAGGTAACAATGGAAAGTCTGAAAAGTTTATTATAGAATAAATTACAATATGCCCAAAAGGTTAATTAAGTCATTCTTAGTTTCTGAGACAACAAAGTTAAAATAGATAGGTATATTGGAATATTCAAAGAGTTTTTTTTATTACTAAATATAGAAAAAATATATAATAAAGCATAAGTTGTGGTGTTGTGCTATTTTTCGACTTTGAATTGAAATAAAAAATCTACTAATAATAATAATAATAATTGGATAATTTATAAAGCGCCGTTTTTGTGAAAAATCACCTCAAGGGCGCTGTACAATTTATTAGGAATGCTTAGGTTCTAACTAATTTTACTAATAAACTAATTTTACCTACATATATGTAAATGAAACCCTGTTTCCCTTGGTAACGCCATAACTCCAGAACGACCTTACCTATTTCATTCATCTTTTTTTTTAAGTTTTCTAATACTTTGTAGAAGTTTCTTACGGAAAGACAAATCAAGAAATTTGGATAATTTCTGAAAACTTAATGACACTTTTACGGAAGTTGGCAGGACGGGGGAGGGTTGAGGGAAGGCCGAGAAGGTGAAAGGGGAGCGCGGGTGGGGGGGGGGGATGCGGGAGGGGTACGGGGACGCACGGGAAAGGACATGGAGAAACAATTTATTCCTTTGAAAATAGCATAACAACGCATGCCAGGAACCGTAAAAAAACGTTAAAAAAATTGATTTTGAGTTCAAATTGCAGAAATTAAAATCCGTAAATTCACCAATTTGGTTTGTAAAAAGATCGCTTCTGGTATTTATCTAATTTCACCGTTATTTGCAATGGAGACCTTCTAACTTAAATAACTGCATTTTTATTTTTAGAGTTAGTTTTAATCGTTAAAATAATTGTCAAAGATTAAATTTTTCAAGACCCCCCGAAAACCACCGTATGTATGGTGAATCGTGTGACGTCATCACTCCTGATAAATTACTATAGGATAGGGCAATCAGCTGATCTACTGCCGCCATTTTGAATTCCGTTGTTCGAAGTGTTCTCCCTAGAAATAGCATTACTATTTTTATTGTGCAGTAGTTTTTGAATATTTTCAATAAAAGACATAAGCTAATAAGAGATACCTTTATTTTTGAAACATTATTTAGGCCTAAAGAAACATTATTTAGGTCATATCATACATTCCCATACAATGATTTTACGGTGACGTCACGACACGTCGAACAGTGACGTCACCTTGACGGCGTGTTCTTACGACCCAATTAAAAATGGACTTTTTAATAATTTTTTAAAAACTCTGCGTTTAATATTATTAAATAAAACTTATATATTCAGAATTAGTGCTTATTGGTCTATATGAACTTATTTTTTTAAAGCAAGAATATTTTTCACTGGAGTTTCTTATTATTACAAATATTTTTTTGTGCAAAAAGATTTAAAAAAAATATATATGCTGATTACTGATTACAGAAAAAAGATCTGTATATTGCATTCGTTTGATTTTCGGCAAGAATCTAAAAATTAGTCAAATAATCATTTTCTAAATTACGTGAGCGAAATTAGATAAGTGTGTTTGCAACATGATGTACTTTTGGCCCATTTTATAGCTTCATGTCCCAGATTTTACCCCGTTTATTTATTCCTCTGTTGGGGAGCCAATGGTTTGAAGTGTAAATTCACGTAGACCCCAGTTAAACCCTTATGTAACAATCAACAAAGGATTCGCAAACAAGTAAACACGTGAGGTCCTACTAACTCTGAACAAACTTGATTTAATGCATGAAATTTGTTATTTCTGTCACTAGCCACCCATTCTGAAATTAAACAGCAAAACTTTTTTCTCATCTTATTTGATTGTATAGATAATAAATACGTTCACGGGAAAACAATCGGAAACATTTTGCGATTATAAACAAACTTAGTTAGCTTACCCTTTTCACAATTCCTTTGCATACCTTTTTTTTAACATTAACTCCACGCAGGAGGCCTTGAGGAAAATAATTTCCCTCAGGGCCTATGTCATCTGGGATGTTGTGTGAAGGGTCTTTTTGAGGGGAGGAAGGAATGAACACTGGTCTTGAAGAGACCCATGTTGTAGGAAGGAGGAAACGCAAAGGCCGGCAAATCATTCCACACCCGATCTGTTGAACACAAGAACGAGTCGAAAAAACGACCCGTTCTCATATGACAAATGTCAACCGTGTACAAATGTTGGACACGCGCACGGTGCTGAAGGGATCAATGACGCTAATTTCTCTGAGCATCTTCCATTGTAATACCGGTAGAACAAGGATAGCATACCCACCCGACGCCCGTGTTCTAAAGATTGCAATCCATCTGTTAAGATGTGAGAATCTGTCAAACGGACCGCCCGTTTCTGCACAGAGTCGAGGGTATTTTTCAGGTAATTTGGAGCTCCAGACCAGAGGTGGCTGCCAAATTGAACCGTGGGGCGCACTTGCGATTTGTACAGGGTTAGAAGTTGTGTACTATTAAAGTATCTGCGGGTCCTGCACAGTACGCCCAGTTTTTGAGAGGCTAACTTAACTCTGGCTTCGATGGAGCCCCCATACCTGAGCTGGTCACTTAGAGTTGCACCAAGCATATCAATGGAACGCCTGTTCAGAAGATTGCTTCCGTTGAAGGAGACCAGATTTTCTATCTAGTTAGATCTAATTCTGAATTCATTTTTAATGGGATTCCTTGATATGCCAATCACCATATTTGTCATCCGTAAAAATCTTTAAAACAATATCTCGTTTAAACCGTGTCACATGGCTTTCATATAATACAAATGACTGTCTATCTCACTCTGAAAAGTATTTTATTTTCTCTTATGCTTCGTTTTTCTTAGGACAGGAATATAATTTTTCTTAACTTTGCTAAAAATGGAACCTAGTTGATGTAAAAACTTTTATATCAAAATACGTATGAGACGAAAATGTTTTCTTTGTTCAGATCTACTGGAACAGTATTAATATGGGTGTAATTCCTTAAACAGGATATTTTTGTAAGTGGGATTTGTTTATTGAATTCCATCTTGTTCATATTTCTTTTAAGGAAGTTATAAATAGTAATTCTTGTTATTTAAAAAAATAAAAGCTTTCTTATTGTACGTGAAGTGGTATTAGATTTATTTATAGCGATGAATTGATAAGGGAACGTACCCAAACTACGTGACCTGTTTAGGGGGGGGGGGGTCATCGTTTTTTTTCGAGCTACGATGGGAGGTTTTTAAGTTCGCGGAATGGGAAGGTAAGTGATTAATGGGGGTACCGCTGAATTAGGTACTAATTGATCAACTCATTTTTAGGATAACCACCGGGTTTTATCGTAATTAGGTCATTAGTCTTTAGGCTATCGTCGACCAAACACTTCAATCGGGAAGAAATTGTGAAATGTGGAGAAAATTGAGTTCCGCGCTGTTATAAAGTTTCTTTAAGTTAATTTAAAGATCGGAAAAATGTATTAGGGTAGTAGGTGAATATGTTGAAAAGGAAAAATAATTTTGGTTTTTATTTCCACTCCTTACCCAATCCGCAAACTTAAAAACCCACCCTCGTACATTCAAATAAGTGAAAAAGTTCAGGGAACATGTTTGTTGAAGATGATTGAGATGAAAAATGTTTATAAAAATAACTAGACTTTCGTTTCCATAAATTACGTTCCAGTTTCAATATATTTTGACATAAGTTTTATCTTGATAATATTTTTTCCACTTGTAATGCATGCACTCTTGCTGTCACGCAGCAAGCGCCGTATTAATAAAGACAGATATAAGCCAAATAATGCATTTTTTATTTTTTGTTAGCAAAAAATGATTCGAAACCATATTTATGAAATACTACGTGAAAACTGTAGGGGGGGGGTCTTGGAATATACTACACGTGGTCACCGGGGGGGGGGGGGGTAATAAATTGCAAAAAGTGTGTCACGTAGTATGGGTACGTTCCCTAAGCAATTTAACTGAATTGGCAATCGGAATTTATTGTATCTACAGTAAAAATTTTAACGTTCAAAATTACTAGTATATTCCCTGAATAAATTCCCGTAAAATCGTAATTTGAACAGTTTTTACGAGTATTTACTTTTGGAAGACTAGTCTATGTAGTTTTGTGGTAGATGTAATAACCACCTGGCGAAATACGTGGAGTATTGACCGTAGATAATAGAAATAAGAGGGATGGACAATGATCCAACATTAGTGAGATACTATGTGCACAATGGTTTCGTGGTTCACACATTGTTCACACGTACTACTGACGATAACATTGTTTTCCACGGTTCCATTTCAATTGGTCCGGCGACAGTTGGTCCGGCGACAGTTGGCCCGGCCGACAATTCTTCCGGCCGACAGTTCGTCCGGCCGACAGTTCGTCCGGCCGACAGTTCGTCCGGCCGACAGTTCGTCCGGCCGACAGTTTATCCTCCCGACCGTTCCGGCCGAAATTTTAGAAGATTTTTTCAAGTAAGTATTCAAAGAGGTTATGCGGCCGTACAACCAAAGTCGATATACTTATATCTGAAGGCATCTTGAGTGAAAATCCGCCGTAAAAATATTTTTACTAATAATTTCGACTCTCCGAAAAATCATGCGGCAATAACAAAATACGACATAGCCGCTAAATATTCCTACTTGCATATAATATAACTTTTTTATCTGAATATAACACAAGAGTCCTAACTGCTCCCAACTGTCTCGAGCCAGTGAGACTACGGCATCCCCAATTTTGATATGGTGTGATGCGGAATGCTAAAGGTAGTGGGGAGAGGAAGGAGACGTGAAAAATGTATCTGGCTATTCAGATCTAGTCATCAAACACGACTAAAGCCATTTCAATAAACGTTTCAATTCTGAATGAATACTGACGAATAGCAAAATACGACATACTTGTATGTACCATATCTACTTAAGGTTTAGGAGGCGGATATGTTTACCACCGCCCCAGGAACCATTTATTGGATAACCAACAACCCTGACAAAGGTCATCCCAAGTGGTTATTATATATATTAATTTTTTATTGCCGAAATTTTATTTTTAAATTTTAGGTTTTTGACAAATTCTAATCTGCTATCAAGCATAACAGCATAACACTTGTGCTTTTCTACTGATAACAATTTTTTCAAAAGCTAAAACGATTCTAGAATCTGCATTTAAGGGGGTGTACCCAGAGAAAACCGGATATATGTCATTTTTAAATCAAATTTTAGACGTATTAACTCTTTTCCACAAACAATTATAAATGGATTTCGAAAGATTGTTCTTTTTTTCTAAAGTTTTGAGAAAAAATATTTATTTTTAGTATAATAAGGATAATACCATAGGTCGTTCGCAGATTTGTTAAATTTTCAAACGAAAAAACTTATTTTACGAGACAAATTTCATACCATGTAATCACACATTGTTGCAAATCGATACGTTATCTAGTAAACGCATTTTTCAAAATTTTAATTTTAGTTCAAATAAAATCATTAAAAAATATCCGAACACTTTTATGTCCATCTATTTACGGTCTTACAAATTATCATATTTCAGTTTTTTTTCATTCATAATTTGCATTATTGAAAAAATGATAAGTACTTATGATCAAAAAATAATTACAAAAAGGACATGGTTTTAACAGTTTCATCATCACGCCTTTCAGCATTTTTAGATGTAGGTATAAATTAAAGCAAATTTGGAATGAAATAAAATCGATATCGAGTCATAATTAAAAAAAACTGGTACGGAGCATATTTGATCTTTCTCATTGGAACCGCCCTGTATGACCGTAAGAACATCTTTCGACGAAATGTGGATTTTCAACCTCTGGCTGGTTAAAGGCCTTTAAGAAAACACAATACTCAATATCTTAAGACGACACCATACCCTAAAATATCTATATTCAGAATCTTAACGACTTAAGTAAAGAAGCCGTGTTTACAAATTGCGACTCGCGACCCCTGTATTGGACGGACCTACTGTCGAATTTGCTCTATTAAAGAAAAGAAGAAAAATAATGTGGGAATCTTAATGACGTAAGTGAAGAAAGCGTGTAAACAAATATTCTCCCGCGGCACGGGAGATTCGGGTTTTTCAGATTTTTTTTTTTTTTTAATTTTTTTCAGATTCAGATTTTTCCGCCGGGTTCATTTTAATTATTTCTTAAAACGTGTTACTAAAATTTAAGATGTTTCTAAATGATTACCTCCCGAAGTTATTAATTCATCGTCTAGAAAAATAAAATCTGGTGCTCACCGCTAACTTTAGTTGTACAACGTATTACAATTTTTAAAAGGAGTTTTAGTTAAAAAAATGATGACAACGTTTTTTTCATTAATCTAAAATACAAACAACTCGCACCTCTTGTGAGGCATGGAAATGCAAATGATAATTCAATTACGAATTCGCCGAAATAAATTAAAATGTGAGCCTCGGGCAAACCCCAGATAAACGTTGTTATGCCTCGCCTTAAGAGGGTCGTTCGCGCGGAACTTTTCGGTCCGTTTCATACGTTTGTAATCAAAAGGTATATAAAGCATTTTCGTTATTTGTTTTTGGGGTGTCTCCTTCTTTAGCCAACGTTTCGGACATCGTTGCAGTGTCCATCATCAGGGCAGATCCGGCAGATCCGGTAGATGTGTCCGGTAGATCCGGTAGAGACATAACACATCTACCGGATCTGCCGGATCTGCCCTGATGATGGACACTGCAACGATGTCCGAAACGTTGGCTAAAGAAGGAGGTAGCGCAACACGGCATAACACCCCAAAAACAAATAACGAAAATGAGCTACCTTATTTATTTTTGCTTTCAATTATAAGAGGCCATTAAAGATTTGGATTCTCATGATTTAGAGGCAACTTGGGCAATTTTTTGTGAGTAAATGAAAAACATTAAAAAAATATATTTTTCTACATTTATTTTTAAAATATGATGAAAAAAAATCGTTAAAAGGCATTTTTGGGTAATTTTAATTCAGAAACGACAAATTTTCGTTCCGACGTAAATAGGCAGTTGGAATTTAAATTTACACCCATCAAAATGATTTCTTTTATTATTTTTTATTTTATATTTCATCAAATTTTTAAAATAAAATGGTTATTATTTTTTTGTTGTTTGTGTTTTTCATTTACTTCAGAGCCCATGTTTGCCTCTAAAATCATGAAACATTAAAATCCGATATTTGATATACCTTTTGATTACAAAAATAATTGTTCAGTTTGGTTAAGTGTTTTGATCTCAAATCAAAAATGAAGATTGGTATGAAACGGGTCGAAACGGGCCGCGCAAACGTTCCTCTTAATGACGTAAAATATTCCGCGCGGCATGCATATTAGACGAACCTACGGCATAATACGAAAAATGGATCTTTCCGCGGGGTACCCATATTTTAATTAACTGTGATAAACGTATTACTAAAATATCAGATGTCTCTGATTGAATCCTTTGGAAAGTTACTAACGCATTGTTTAGAAAATTAAAATCTCGTTCTAATCGCTAATTTTACACTTGAAAAATGTTTAACAATATTTTCGAACCGTTTTATAAATTATTTTAATGGTACTCGTAAGATGCGGATTTTATTAATCTTAAATACAAATATCGTAAATCTTGTGGCGTCCGACTATAAAAAATTAGAGTGTGTAATTCGCACGCGATAGAAGTAGAGAAATACAAAGTGCTGAGAAACCAAATAAATAGAGAATCAAGAATAGCCAAAGAAACTTTCTACCAGAATAAGTGCAATGAGATAAACGACGACCTCAAGAGAGGAAATGTAGAAAGAGCCCACGCTGCGGTGAAAGATTTCTTTGGGATGAGAGTTGGAAAGGGTAATGCGATAGAAGGAGAAGACGGCAAAATACTTTTCGAAAAGGACCAAATAGGAGAGAGATGGAAAAGATATCTCGAAATGCTGTACAATGGAAAGGGAAATAATGACAACGAAACATTGATAGAAAGAGAAAACGAGGTAGACGAAGATGATTTGGGAGATCCAATCACTAGAGAAGAGTTTGACCTCGCACTGAAAAATCTCAAAAACGGAAAAGCACCCGGAATCGATGACGTTCCGGCTGAACTAATTAAGCCAGCAGGAAAAGGAACTATAGATGCCCTGTTTAAAATGATACAGACAATGTATAAGACTGGAAAGATACCAGAGGATTTCGAGAAATGCCTAATTGTCGCATTACCAAAGAAGGCGGGCACGACAAAATGTGAACAGCACAGAACTCTTAGCCTAATATCCCATGCCTCAAAAATATTGACTAATATCATCCTAAAAAGAATCGAACCAAAAGTAGAGAACATCCTTCCCGGAGACCAGTTTGGCTTTAGAAGAGGTGTAGGAATCAGAGAAGCAATATTGTCGCTACGAATACTACTAGAAAAAAGAATAAAAAGAAACCAAAACACATTCATCGCATTCATAGACCTGGAGAAGGCCTTCGACAAAGTAGAATGGAAAAGACTCTTCGAGATTCTGAAGAGAATTGACATCAAATATAGAGATAGACGAATAATCCAGGCGCTATACAAGAATGAGGCCGCTATAATTAGATGTGACAATGATACAAAAGAAGCCAGTATAAGACAAGGGGTGAGACAGGGATGCTCTCTGTCACCTGTTCTTTTTAACGCTTATATACAAAGTGCGATTGACGACTTGAGAGAGAGAATGAGTCACAGAAAAGGTGTAAAGATACACGGGCAAAAGGTGGATATGATAAGGTTTGCTGACGATATTGCTATGGTTGCTGAAAGCGAAGAAGAACTCCAAGAGGCCTTAACAATCATGCAAAGCATTCTTCAAAACAATTACAACATGAAGATAAATAAAGACAAAACAAAGCTGCTGACTGTAGGCCGAACGCAACATCAGATGAGAGTAGAGATGTCAGGAGTTCCACTAAAGAACACCAAGGAGTTTGTCTACCTCGGGAGTAAAATAACATGGGACGGTCGGTCTAAGAGCGAGGTCAACAGCCGTATACACCAGGCTAGGCTTGCATTCAATAAAAGGTCGAAAATAATAGAATCAAATAATATAGACCTGAAACTGAGAATACTCCTCATCAAGACCTATGTATGGAGTATCTTGATGTACGGCTGTGAAACATGGTACCTATCCGAAAGAGATAAACGGAGACTAGAGGCTTTTGAGATGTGGTCCTATAGAAGACTATTAGGAATTTCCTGGAGAGACCACATAACAAATGAAGAGGTTCTCCAAAGAATCGAAGGAGGAAGGCACCTGCTCAGAACCTTGTCCGAAAGGCGCGCAAGATGGATCGGCCATGTAATAAGTCAAGAAGGCCTCTTGCATGCCATAATGGAGGGTATGACCGAGGGGACAAACGCTAGGGGACGCCCACGCCGAGAGTACCTGGAGGACCTGCTGGTGGACGTGCGCTGCTCATCATATGCAGACTTCAAAAGAGCCGCACAAGACAGGGAAGAGTGGAAGAAACGAATAGATGACATTGCTGCAAACCAATCTCAGGATTGAAACCAGAGAGAGAGAAGTGAAACTAGAAAATCTCTAGATATCTCTTTCTTTGGCCAGTTTATTTTAAAGTGGTTTGAAGATTGGATATTGATTTACAAAAACAAAAATGTTTATTTTTTTTTGGATTTCGTATGATTCAATTCTCCGTCCGCTGGATTTCTCTGGCCGCTGAGATTAGCGACGCACTATACCGCGACGCACTACACCGACGCGCTCGGCGAGGCGCGAATTTACGCATTTTTTATTTTTTTATTATTCTTTATTCACAAACATATAAACATATATTTTTTCGGGTATACAGTTTTTCAAGTTTTTCGACTGCCACACTAGACACATGCCCGTATTATGGTAGTCATTATATTCCGACGACCCGTAAAAAAACAAAGCGGCCAATGAGCGCAGACCTATCGTCGTTTCCGTTTTATATCACAATCAATAGGAGCCTTGAGCGCAGTTTGATGCTCCGCAGGTGCCGTAGTGCGTCATTTCCGTTTCATCCGAATTTCAAATCACTTTAACGGGGCTAAGGAAGTTACACTTCAAAAAAATTCAAGTGCAGTTTTACACGCGGTAGAAGTGAAACTTTACCAAAACCAATCTCAACCAATACATGAAAAGTGAGATCGTAATCAAAGCGACCAATGAGCGCAGACTCATCGTAATTTCCGTTTCGTGTCTTAACCAATAGGAGCCTTTAAAAGTGACATCATAATCAAAACGGACAATGAGCGTAGTTGATGCGTCGCAGGTGCAGTAATCGTCATTTCCGTTTCATCTGAAATCCGAATCACAGCGGGGCCATGGAAGTTTAACTTCGAAAATTTTGTTACGAATTTGTCGGAATTAATTAAAATTTGACAATCCAGCAAATGCCCGTTATTAGTCTTTTGGCATCTTAAAACCTTTCATATGTAAAAAGAAAAGAAAATGGCACCGATTAGCCATTGATGACAATGTTACGTTGAATTTGAGTAATATTGCTGACTAAAATTAATTTTCATCAATTAGGTGCTTTTCAAAACAAATTTACCGTTTAATCATGAACTACCGTTTCCT
This sequence comes from Limnephilus marmoratus, assembly GCA_917880885.1. Classification (NCBI taxonomy): domain Eukaryota; kingdom Metazoa; phylum Arthropoda; class Insecta; order Trichoptera; family Limnephilidae; genus Limnephilus; species Limnephilus marmoratus. The sequence goes on along the minus strand of OU862909.1, from coordinate 53,362,353 downwards.
TTGTTGTCAAATTTGGAAGGAAACGAATTCGTTTCACCGGACTGAATGTTAATTTTGCTTTGAAACACGAAATTCGTTGACAGTTAACCTTTGATACTGATTCTGAACCTATAAATATACTTGAGATAAAACATTTCGTGATATTCGAATAATTGGTTATTTACTAGCGAGTTCCCGGCATGCATTACTATGCCACTTAATGAAGAAATTGTTTCTCCCTGCGTGTCCTTTCAAATTTGTCCCTTTGCATTTCCTTCTCTCCTTCCTCTCCCGCGTCCCCTTCCTCTCCCGCGTCCCCTTTCCCTCACGCGTTCCCACTTCACCTTCATTCCCCTCCCCCACTCCCATCTCCCGCTTTCCCCCGTCCCGCTTACCCCTATACCGATTTCCCCTCCCCTCCCGCATTCCATACATTCAGTCCCGGAACATTCAGTTTTCAAACAGCTCGCGTGCCTCCTATTGAATTTTTTTTATACAAATTTCATAATGCCAGCGCTAACCAATATATACAGAAATCATTGCGGTCATGCGCACATCAAATCCCCAAAGTTTCATCGCAATCGGATGAACTGTTTAGAAACACACAGACATCTCATATATATACTCAAGCAAGCATATTTTGATTTTTATATACATGTATACAGGTTGTAACAGGACGTACCTGAGGGATTTTAAGCAGCGATTCCTGAGCATATTTGGAGTAAAAAATATAGTCATTTTGGTATCCGATGACTTTTTTTTCTATTAAAAACAAAAAAAATATAAAAAAAAAAAATAAAAAACAAAAAAAAAAAAAAAAAAAAAAAACAAAAAAAAAATGTTTTTCTATTACACGCCGCCACTGATCGTATAGGATATATATTATCGCTATAGGACGTTTTTGAGCGTTACGCGCTATTTTGTGTGGTAATATGCTGTTAGAACGAGATGCAACGCTTGTCAAGTGTTCGCTAGGCCAGAGGTTCCCAAAGTGGGTGCCGCGGCACCCTGGGGTGCCGCGGACAGAGATCAGGGGTGCCGCGAGGCGCCCCCGATGTCTCTACTAAAAATTAAAATTGACATGAACGAATACAAACTTTTTATGGAATGGAAAATCACCCGGATCCAAAATCCATTCCGTGCTCAAGTTCCCCAAGATTTTACTATGCAGGAAGAAGAAAATCTAAGTAACCTCTCGAGCGACAGCAGCCTAAAAAGAAAATACTTACGCTTGTTCGGATTCGACGAAGTTTTGGATATCAGTCAAAAATCAGTATCCGATTCTAAATGCAAAAGCTGTAAGGGTCCTCATTCCCTTTGCGAAGCTGGATTTGCTGGATTATCTGTGCGAAGCTGTATTTTCAGCGGTCGCTGTTATAAAGAGCAAATATCGCTCGAAAATAAATGTGGAAAAAGAAATGAGAGTAGCTGTATCAAGCCTTATTCCCCGGTTTGAAAAATTGTGCAGCGAGCTGCAGGCTCCACCGTCGCACAATTACGGTTTTTGTAATAATATTTGCATTTTCTTTGTCAGTTTTTCTACCAATAAATGTATGTATGTAATGTAATGTACATTATATGACCGGGGTGCCGTAAGAAAATTCAAATTTTCTAAGGGTGCGCGACTTGGAAAAGTTTGGAAATCCCGGCGCTAGGCTATAAACGCGCTACTATTGGTTCACGGCGAGTTCATCGAAAATCAATTCATCGATAGCAAATTCATCGAAAACGAGTTCATCGAAAACCAATTCATCGATAGCAAATTCATCGAAAACGAGTTCATCGAAAATCAATTCATCGATAGCAAATTCATCGAAAACGAGTTCATCGAAAACCAATTCATCGAAAACCAATTCATCGAATGATCAATTTAGCGAATCGCCAATTCACCAAAAAAAATATTTTGTAGATATTTGAGAGAAATGCCGAGCGGACCGGGAAGTTAAAAAAGCATTGGCCAATAAAAGTTGACAATAAATTTATACATAAAAAAAATGATAATAAAACTTTGGACAAGGAGACTAACCTAACCTAACCTTTTTTTCGATGAATTGGCGAATCGATGAATTGATTATTCGATGAATTGGTTTTCGATGAATTGGTTTTCGATAAATTGGTTTTCGATGAACTCCGTTTCGATGAATTTGCTTTCGGTGAATTGATTTTCAATGAACTCGTCGGATACCGCTACTATTCTATCTAGCCAGTTGCGGCGTGTGATGGAAAAATATTTTTAATGTTTTTAATAGAAAAAAAATGTCATCGGACAGTAAAATGACATCTACATTTTTTACTCCAAATATGCTCAGGAATCGCTGGATAAAATTCCTCGAGTACGTCCTGTTACACCCTGTATAGATGTAGGTGTTTTTTCAAAATTATATTTTATTCGTCTTTTTATGTGACGGGTGGATTCATTAATGCGGGTCTCGAAGAGGCCCGGATTGTATGAAGGAGGAAAAAAAGATGCCGGAAGCTCTCTCCACATACGAGTCGACTTACCCAAAAACGAGTCGAAGGAACTGCCCGTTTTCATGAAGCCAACATCAACTGTGAAGTGTAGCTCCTGTAGAACAGACTCAGCGTGTCCAAATTGCGTCTGTACATTAGAGATGGCAACAATGGATTGTCAATCAGACGGGACACCCTTCTTTGCACAGAAATAAATAGGTTTATCAAGTATTGTGGACTCCAGCCCAGAGATGGTTCTAACTTTCAATTATTGGACAATTTAATTTTGAGCAGGGATAGCAGCTGGTCATTATTGAATAATCTGCTAGCCCTATAAAAGATGCCCAGTTTTTTGGAAGCCAGATTTGCTTGAGCTTCTGTGGAGCCCCGATACCTGAACCAATCTGACGCGCTCACTCCAAGCATTCAATGGATTATTTATTGAAGTGGGTGCTTCCATAAAATTGCACTAAACAGTAATTGATCTCCCTCTTTGCCGTAATCAGACACGCCTGGGTTTTTGAGACGTTGAAACTGACCAGGTTAGCGGTTGGCTATCCCTCGAGGTGGTGGTAAACTTTTTCTCTCCAAACTTCTCGAGCTGTTCGGACATCATAAGTGGAAGGAAGCTTGTCAAAAAGATAATCAACGTAAACGGTGTTGTTGTCAGCGTAGCTATGAATTGGTGGACATTCAACGAAAAAATCGAGTGCAGCAAAAAAAATCTTGTCTTACCTCCGCAAACTACGTAACTATGTATATTTTTAAGTAACAATTTTATAGAATCCCCTCGAACCAAGGCAATCAATCTTTTAGTTATTATTGGACCGATGTAGGACGTTCTGCATGTTGCATGTGCATGCAGCGGCCGAAAATCCACATTTCGTCGAAAGTTGTTCTTACGATCGTGCAGGGTGGTTACAACGAGAAAGATTAATTATTCTTCGTACCAGCTTTTTAAAATTATAACTCAATATCGATTTTATTTCATTCCAAATTTGCTTTAATTTATACCTACATCCAAAAATGCTGAAAGGCGTGATGATAAAATTATTTAAAATATTGTACTTTTTGTAATAATTTTTTCATTATAAGTATTTATCATTTTTCAATAATGTCTAAGTTAAATAAGAATGTAAAAAAAATCTGAAATATATTAGTTTGTAAGTGCGCAAATAAATACACAAACGGACCAATTTTCGTTAAGAAACACACGTGCGTATACACGAATGATTTTATTTAAACTAAAATTAAAATTTTAAAACATGCGATACCGAGATAAATTATTGATTTATTTTACCGCATGATAATACGATTTGAAATGGGTGTGGTATAATACAAAATATTTTTTGAAAATTTAACAAATCTGCCAACGATCTATGGTATAACCTTATTATACTAAAAATAAACATATTTGCTCAAAATTTAAAACTTGCGAATGCTAGATAAAAGAACAATCTTTCGAAATCCATTTATAATTATTTGTGGAAAAGAGTCAATACTTCTAAAATCTGATTTAAGAATGACATATTTCTGGTTTTCTTTGGTAATACCCTCTTAAGAAGAATAATTACTGATGTGATGTATGATTAGCGGAATAAATTGAACAAAAATGATTGAAATAATTTATGGAAGGCTAAGCAAACATTGGTGAAAGTTTATAAACGAAAGTTCAGATTTCATAGGAAAACTTGTGCGTTTAAATATTATTATTTACTCTCGGTTAATTAAATAGCATAACTATTACGAAACTAATTTTAATGCGGTAACTGTGGAGAATTACTAGTTTAATTTTTCGATTCCGTTCGAAGAATAAAATCAAACTTCCTAATAATATTTCAAAATTTGTTTTAGAAAACCAATTATTTTGATGAAGTACTCTCTGGGAGGTATTTGGTTTACCTTTAACAAATTATTTTTATTAGTTTAATTTCCGCTTGATCTGAACAACTTAACCTGTCGTTGGGTTCATGGAACAAAGAAGAACAATTTTTTTTTATTTATTTATTTTTTATTTTATTTTTTATTTTTTATTTATTTATTTTAGCATATAAAATATAATATACATTTAGATAATGTAGTAATTTGCGTACATGTTCATTTTAAAATACGTTAATACCACTCTTCCATGGAAGCATTAGCTTGTGTCTGGAAGAGTAGTGTACATTTTTAATGCTATATTTAAGTTCTTAATTTACAATTTGTTATATATATCTAATATACCTATATACCTGTGGAAAGTCAAATAACACTTCAATATTTGTGATGTGTACTTTCTATTTATAACTGTGCAGATTGACACACTGATCTCCGCTGGAAGGCAAAAGAGGAATCAAAGACGATAGAGACGTTTTTGATATTGGGCTGTCAAAATATATTGTAATCTATTTCTTTATTTTGCTTGCGAAAAAATTGCTGAAATATTGAAAAATGAAACATTAAGCGGTAAGCATTATGCTCAAGGATTTAGTATTAAGAGGGAATAACCAGACAAAACCGGAAATATGTCATTTTTAAATCGAATTTTAGACGTATCGACTCTTTTCCACCAAAAATTATACATAGAATTCGAAAGACTGTTCTTTTATCTAGTAAAGCTATGTTTTAAATTATGAGAAAATACGTTTATTTTTAGAACAATAAGGTAAATTATGAGAAAATACGTTTATTTTTAGTACAATAAGGTAATACCGTAGGTCGTTGGCAGATTTGTTAAATTTTAAAACAATATTTTGTATTATACAAAACATATTTGAAATCATATAATCATCCAGTAAAATAAATTAATAAATTATCTGGGAAAGCTATGTTTCAGAATTTTTATTTTAGTTTAGATAAAATCATTTTAAAAAAAGATCCGCACACGTGTTTTGTGACGAAAAATACTTCAGTTTGTCTATTTATTTACGGTCTTACAAACTAATATATTTTAGATTTTTATAACATTCTTATTTTGCTTAGGCATTATTGAAACATTATAAATACTTATGATCAAAAAATAATTACAAAAAGTACATAATTTTAATAGTTTTATCATCACGCCTTTCAGCATTTTTGAATGTAGATATAAATTAATAGCACATTTTGAATGACATAAAATTTATATTGATTTATTATTTTTAAAAGCTGGTACGGAGAATAATTAGTCTTTCTCATTGGAACCGCCCTGTACGATCGTAAGAATAAATTTATTTATTTATTAACGCCCTTTTTCGGGGCTTTTACATATAAATAGTAAGAAATACACAGTATTTATTGTACATAACTGAACTGCCTTCGTAACAATATTTTATATTTGTTTAAAGATAAATTGAAGATGTCCACTGACTTGGTATAATTGTTTCCCTCCATTAGTATTCTGGGCAAAGAGGAATACATATGGTAGTTAGTTCCAGAATTACTGCAAAGAAATAAATCCTGACTTCTAGTATTACGTATTGGAATCCGGAAGCTTATCAATTCGGGCAATATCGGACTGTCAACTAAATCATTTAGAATTTTATACAGAAATACCAAGTCAGTGAAAGTTCTTCTGTCTGACAATTTGAGCATATTCATATCATTCAAAATAGTATTGTAGTTCAACATAATTGCTGGAATACCCATTTTAAAATTAAGAAAACGTAAGAATTTGTTTTGTATTCTTTCAACAGCTTGTACATGTATATTGTAATATGGGTTCCAGACGGGAGAATTGTATTCAAGTTGACTTCTAACATATGCAAAATATAACAGTTTTATACACTTAATATTGTTAAAATTTCTAGTTAGCCTAGTTATAAATCCCAACATTTTTAAGGCCTTATTAGAGATTTCTGTTATGTGGTTAACAAATGAAAGATTAGATGAAAAAGTGATGCCCAAGTCTTTAATTTGTGTTAGTGTCTCCAGAGTATTGTTATCAATGTTGTAATTGAAGATCACTGGATTTTTTATTCGAGAAAATCTAACTATATGACATTTTGAGATATTTAAGTAAAGTCTATTTTCATTACACCAAATTAACAATTTGTTGATATTATCTTGAAGAATGTTGCAATGGTAAATATTTTGAATTATTCTAAAAATTTTGAGGTCATCAGCAAAAAGTAAGATAAATACATCATGAAATATTTTTGTAAGATCATTTATAAACAAGATAAATAATATTGGGCCAAGGTGTGAACCCTGTGGAACTCCACTTGTTGCATAAATTTTTTCCGACAATGAGGATTTTATTCTAACAATTTGTTGTCTTCCAGTAAGATAGCTTTCAAACCAGGCTAATATACTGCCACGTATACCAAGCTTTTCTAATTTCCAAATGAGAATTTTATGGGAAACTGAATCAAAGGCTTTACTAAAATCAGTATAGACAGAGTCTACTTGTTTTTTTCTTTAAAAGCATTGGTTATAAAATTTTCATAAATAATCAAGTTAGAAAGTGTACTTCTACCTGGCATAAATCAAAATTGGTAAGGTGATATTACAGGTTTTATTTGGGCAAAAAGTTTGTCAAGTATTAGGCTTTCAAATAGTTTCGGTATGGTGGATTGAATGCATATTGGTCTATAATTACAAACATCACTTTTATCGCCCTTTTTGAAAATTGGAGTCAAATAACTATTTTTCCACATATCGGGAAAAATTCCACTGGATAAAGATAAATTAAAAAGTTTGGTTAATGGAAGAGCAATTACTTTGATACATTCTTTGATAAATATTGTGGGGATATTATCCGGTCCTGCAGATTTGTTGATATCTAATGATTTAACTTTAGTTACTACATCAGAGAGACTTATGGTACACTGCGAAATATCAAGAGTTTCATCTAGAGTTGTAAACACTTTTAAAAATTTTTGCAAACAACTTAACAATACCATCAGTATTATTGCTATAGCTGCCATTTAGGTGCATAATGCTCGGGAATTCAGAATCATCTTCTTTAAGAGATTTCGAATATTTCCAAAAATAATTAACATTGTTTATTATGGAGTTTTGAATTTCATTTATATGGTTACGGTAGCAAGTCATAGACATTTTTTTACACAAAGTTCTTAAATATTTAAATTCACTGTAATCAGAATTTTTTTTATATAATTTATATTCTTTATGTTTAAGTTTTTTGGTGATAAGTAGATTTATAAGTTCTTTGGTGTACCATTTTGGATAGGTGTTTGGCTTACCTATATATTACGGTTGGAACATAGATGCTAATAGCCTTTCCCAAAACAGAATAAAATTTATTTGTAGCTGTGTTAATATCATCATATTGCACAGATGACCAATCAAAAGAGAGGAGATAATTACATATTTTCTCGTAATCAGTTTCGACGAAATATGAATTCTCGGCAGCTGGCTGGTTAATGGCTCCTTCCAGGATTAGCGCGAATTACCGTCAGTTAAAGAAGAGATAGTTAGCTTCACGGTAAGTCGTTTATTTTTTAAGTAAAACATCTTTGCGCACACTTGACTTGGGGAGTAAGCTGGTGAATGCGTGACGAGAGCGTTATGAAAAGTGTGATCGGGCGAGGCGAACGGAAGTTGAGAGGGAGATACAAGTTAGTGAAGTTTTACTTCAGTCGTGTAGTCTAGAGGACATTCGTTTTTTACAGGAGTAAGTAATTCTACACAGGAGACCCTGAGGAAAATAATTTCTCCGGGCCTATATCACCTTTGGAGACGCTGTGCGGAGGGGCCTTTTTAAGGGAAGGAAGGAGAGGAAGTTCTGTGAGAGAAAAAGGAATGGGTAGAAATGGGTAAATGGGTAGGAATCTAGGGGCAGAGTGTCCGGAATTGATGGACGTATGAATCCACCCTCCACGATGGGTCGAGAAAGACCAGCTGGAGAGGTTAAGGCGCCGCAACCGGGATCAATCAGAAGAAGATGGAGAGATATGAAATTACGAATGTCAGAGGAGCGCGCTAATATTTAAAGCGATACAATCAATGCGAAAATTGTGAAAATGATAAATAAAACACGACTCGTTTAAAATAGATCAAAAATCTCACGGGGAACATCTAAAATAGCATTTACAGAAACACTTCGATTTTTTTCATTGATATAATTTCTAAAATAAGTGAATGCAACGTGTTTAAAATAATTTTCGGAGTATATTTTGCGATTTTTTTCTATTGAGGGAATTTCATATAATTTGCGTTTCTTAACTTAAAAAGTTTACGGAAAATATGTAATAAATCGGTAGAAATGCGGGATGCGGCGGCTTAAAGGGATGGTCTATTTAGCTGTATTTTGAACATATATTGTTTTCAATATTTAATTTTTCACCCTTAACGTTGGCCGTCATTGAATTATACAAAACCTTTTACTAATTAAGTCAATAAAATGAATTAATATTTCTGTTTTTTTTTTCACTTGATAAGTACCTACTGCAGTATTTACCAACGTAAAATCTAAAATCGCCTGCCAAAATAACTTTAATAATATAATAAGTTGGTATGGATTTCAAACTAATTTATTTACTGTGATGATTTTTTTACTTGTACGCTGGTTTATACAGTTCAAAGACAATGAATGGAAATATGCTTTATACTTTTGTTATTCGGCGGTACATCCTCTCTGCATGCTTTCGGAGATAGATGAACTTTATGTAAGTAGGGATACCGTATTTTCCCTAAACCGACTCCATGTTGTATATAAGTAGGTATGCCATGGGATCAACTGTCATGGAGCATTTTCTGAGAAGCTCTCCATTAAATTTTCGAGCATTATTTAAAAAAAAAACACTCTTAACAATACATTTTCCGGTTACTAGGAATCGCTGTAATTCGAAATTACAAATTTAAGAGTGCTTTTCGGAAGTCGAGTTGTTTAAATTTATTATCCACCTAACACCAATGACGTTATATAAATAAATATACTCACAATATAATGTGGAAAGTAAGGAACACTCTTTTGTTTTCAGCGATTTTCAGTATAATTTCTTAATTCAAAAGTTTATTCCTGTGTGATAAAGATAGTCAATCAAATAATGTGTGTGTATGAATGACATGAATATATGAGCGGGCAGCGTATTGCTTGTCACTTTTTGATGGAACGTTCGCTGTCTCCTTTTCTTGAGGCCCACTAGAATAGAAGGTCCGGCTGCCTGTCGGAGTTTGATATGTCGAGCTATACAATAAATACAATAGGGCAACGACAGTTTTCAAATGGTGGCGATTGTCATCAATACTTGTTGGAACTACTGATTTATGTGTTGTTTTACCGCAAGCAAATAAATAAACGAGTGTTTAGGCAGATTAGTCTACTTTAAAACAGTAAAGTTTACTTAGCAACAGAAATTTGGCTGTGGCGCGTCCAGACCCTTTACTTTAGTAGGACTTGAATTTTCTCTGATGACGTGTAAAACCGCGAGCAGAAAGCATGAAAATTAATTGTAATATTTATAATAATCGATAATATTAAGTAATTTGCGTGTACTTACAAATGAAATGTTATTCATTCGCCTTTAGTATTTTTTGCCGTGTAATTGAAACATTTTCTCAACACACAGGAGGGCATTTTGGCACTTTTTAAAATACAATTTACTTACTGGTAAGTGCTGGTAAGACGCAACCTTACTCGACGCGTAGAAGTTTAGTACTAAAGTACTAGATATCGAGAACGGTGCAATTGTCTTGTTCTTGTCTTCCCACTTTGAGATTTCTACCCCTCGTCTAATATAGTATGTAACGTCATTGCCTAACACGTATTTATTTATTTTTATGTAGGTAAGTCCAATGTTTTTTTGTGACCTTCACTGAAAAGTGGGATAAACCATGGACCGAGAGAGGTAGCGTTAGCGCGCAGTTCATAAAGCATGAAAGACAGAAAATTCAAAAAAACAATTCACATTCAGACAACTTTTTTACTAAACACATTAACAATATTTTCGGCGGCCATTTTTGGCTGTCAGAATAAATTTATAACAGGGTGTTAAGAGACGTACTCGACTTATTCTAACCAGTAATTCCAGACATTATTTTGAGTACAAAAAATAGAAATTTTGTTCTTCGGTGACATAGGGCTTAGGCGGTTACTCGGCTGAGTGACTAGTGACGACATGCGGAAACAAAAAAAAATTGTTTGGGTTTGAAGAAAAAAAAATCGCCGTAGACCAAAATTTCATTTACATTTTTCACTACAAATAATGTCAGGAATCACTGGTTAAAAGTAAGTCAATTACACCCCTTAACATCCTGTATGTTGATGGTATATTATATAATATACATGATCTTTCAAAACTTGGATGGTGATTTATTCTTTTGATAAATTTAGTCACAATACTGTGTTTTTTAGAATTTTTGATAAATTGCATGCAAATATCATTTCAGGGTCTGACAATACGTAAATCGGGAATGTGTATTTTAAAATGTTTTATTCTTTCTGTCAGGTTTTTTATAATTATCTTCGAACCATAATTTGGTAAACACAAGTTTACAATATAATGCGATTCAGCATAGAGCCGGCGAAATAGGAAATATAGCCTAGATGTCAGCATTAGAGGAGTTTCAAATCGGATTGGTTACCTAATTTATTGCGTTCCAATACACAATTAAAATAGGCCACTTGTATGACATTTAAAAAAAAAATTCCGGTTTAGGCAAATATTCTAAGACATTCCCTATTTTTTTATCCTATTTTTGAAACCCTGGTGATTTTTTGAAAATTTCAATCCGAATAATCTGACCATTCTTTATAAACCGGAAAGACGGGACATAAATCATTTAAATAAAATAACGTTTTCCACACGAATGGTACAGGAGGATAACGAGGCATACCAAAAATATTAGGTAGGTACATCTCATAAATATTTTTTTCCATGATCCATCTTATTGATCATAAATCATTATAATGTACAACGTCTATATTACTAAATGCAATGTAATATATTTGTATTTGTAAATTATAATAATAATAAGAATATTATAAAATTCGATTTTTTTAAAATCAGTACCATAACCATTATACCTCTAAAATACGTACCGACATCTAAAATGTACGGGGTTCTCTTCATAATATCTGTCAAAAAGTCAAACCAAATGATAAGTTCGCAGAGAACAAACAAACAAACAAATCTAGATGTCAAATTCAAAAATTCGCCTGAAATCAAAGTTTTTTTTTTTAAAGAAAGACAAACATTCCCGGGTTACGAATAACCCCAACAATGTTTGAAAATCTCCTACCCTACCACCACCACAGAAAGCCGAAAATGCTGCTTGTGTTGTGATGGAGGACTTAGCCAGCCGAGGAATCGAACACGCGGCGCTCGGGTGGGACCCAAGCGCTATGCCCACTCAACCACTGACCGGTCAAGTTTTTACAAAGAATTTTACAAAATTAATAGAAACATTTTCGGAGACGGGACATTTTCATGTAGTGACGTCACGAGCCCAAATAATGGATTTATTTATTTAACAATAAAAAAACTGTACATTTCTAAAAAAAATTACTAACTTTTTCGTGATCTTGGTAAAAAGACCAGGGGGCCAAGTCTCTATCTTTTATTGTTTACTAACAGCCTGTTACTTAACATTAATTACGTCACAAACACGTCACAAACACCTTAACGCTATGCGTTAAGGTCAAAATACGTGTTTGTGACGTAATTAATGTTAAGTAACAGGCTGTTAGTAAACAATAAAAGATAGAGACTTGGCCCCCTGTTCACACGATTTTTTCCAAGTCGTTATGAAATTCATGCAAGTGGCCTATTACACAAATATGGATTTAGGCTCGTAAGATTTATACTCAATAAATTGAAATTATTTGAGCGGAAAGGTCGGCGCACTGCTGATCGGTCAAACTGAGGGGTTTGGTTTTGCTGTGAAACGACCTGTCTATCATCTCCAATAACAAAGCAAGCCCAACAATTAGGAAGTTATGGGTATTCCATCAGTGGTCTGACATATATTTTCCATTAAAGCTTCTACGAAATGATATAATATTGCCTAAACAAAGGTTAATTGTTAGATTGTTCGTGTTGATTTCCTGGTTCGAATGAATTTATTTAATTGGGTTGTTTCGCAAAATTTGAATAATTCATCAAATTTCAAAGTTAATTTTCAGGTTCTGTGAAGGTTCTATTCAAGTTCTGTTATTTCATATTTTCTGGATTTAATAGCCTTCCAGAAGACATCTAAATCGTGCACTTTTAAAAAGATTGTTAAATTATTTGTTTTAACCGAGGTTGCCAACATTTTTTTTCATCTCTGTCCTTTCTTAATTAATTAGTTTTAAATTTTTTTTAAACTTTTTCCTATTTTACATAGCGTGGTGTACTTACATTTTCTACTCTCTTTTTATCTTTGCCATTTTTAAATTAATAGCATAATAAATTTAAAAAATAAAAAATCAATAACACATGGTCAACCAACGTGTATACATTGTAACGTATTACCTTGCTTTGGTTGAGGAACCCATTACCTTTAAGAAACATAAGTGTAACAATATTGTTCTTTCAATGCCTAAATTATTTTGGGTTACTTTTATTACCTTATAAAATTATTAAAATTATAAATAAATAAATTAAAATTATAATTCAACATATATTTACCCCGCAGCATAAAGAGAAATTTGAACATAAATACAGCACTAGATTCACGCGCAACGACGGGTTAATAGTTCCGAAATTTAACAACAAGTACGGACAGAGAACGTTTGAATACATTATACCGAAGATATTTAATTTATTACCTGACACTATAAAGCAATGTAATTCTATGAATAAGGTTAAATATATGGTGAAAAATTGGCTATCGGAAAAAAAAAATTATATTGATATTGATATGTATGAATAAATGTTGAATCTGTAGATATAAGATGTAAATTTTAAATGTAAAAAATCTATATGTAACTAAAATATAAGCACCGGTTGATAAGCCAATGCAATTGGCTTAGCAGGACTTGTTTGTTGATTTTAATATGTATTATCTATTCTTGCAATAAAAAAAAAAAAACCTCAATACAGGCTTATCGTAGTGACGTTAAAATTGCATTGTAAACAATAATACCTATCGTGTAAAGAAAAAAATAAATTAAAAAATTATCATTGGGCAGTTGTTCCACATCACTGAAATCGCAAGAGAACTTGAAAATAAAGGACAAGAAATCCAAAAATGAGTTAAATATTCATTTTTCTCCATTGTTTCTCTTTCGACTTCCGTCATCGAAATATTTCCGGGAAAACAGGTGTGTCCTTTTTACGACGTGTATTTTAAGAGGATTTTCTTGCCCGGAAAAATGAGAATTATTCTGTTATTAAAGAATTTTAAAGAATGTTAAGTATTCTGAAAGATTTCATATTAAAATACATTATTCAGTCTTCATTATTCAGTTAAACAGGAGTTATGATTTATAAAAACTTTTTTCTCTTCGCTCTCCTGTGTTAACAATTAACATTTTGTCCTTCGCAGCGTTTCAAATTTCTTTTACCGATGCAATCTATGTCAAACAAACATGAAAGAGGTGACGGTTGTTGTAATTTGGTTTATGTTACGATGGCACAACTAGAAAAGGTTGATAGTAAATATAGTAGAAGCATAAAAAGGTCATGAGTCACGAGGGAAGTTTTACTATGTGACTTGCGTTAAAAGATAATCGCTAAACTTTCTTTAAGCGACGTTGAAAATGTTTCTTTGTTGATTGGCGCACTGTGATAGGCAGAAGTTCTTACTTTCAAAGTAGGTTTAAAAAGCGCATGGAATCTCCAACGAGTATAGTCTCCTAACTCTTTCAACAAATTAGGAAAATAAATATCATCAACCACACTACTTTCGATTGTCTGTGCGTTATTGTTGTTCCCCTTGAAGTTTTTCAGCTTAAAATATCAAATCTGGTTCAATGAATTTATGTGTATTTTCAAAATTGAAACGGCCTGTATGAAAATAATTCAGACACACGATAATGTTGGAATCTACCTGTAATCAACGACACACACAAAATTTAAAGATAATGTGGCAAGTGACAAACACTCATGTTTTCAGTAATTCTGAATTTAAACGTAATCCATGTACCTACGCCAAAGCTAGACATTCAAAAGATATTCCTATGTGTGTGCGTAAAATAAATAATAGTAGGATAAAGGATCGGGCGGCGATTTCGTCTTTAAGGCGCCGCTACCCGCAATTCTACCGATTTCTTCCATATCTCCTTTAAACATTTGAAGTATTTAAGCTCTTAAAAAAATATATGTTATTTTTGAAGATAATGTCTAGATGCTGCCCACGTCGAAACGCAAATTATATGAAATTCCCTCGATAGAAAAAAAATCGCAAAGTTGGCTCTAAAAATTATTAAAAACAAGTCTGTTTCTATTATCTTATAAATTATATTTGTGAAAAAATTCACAATGTTTCTTTAAATGATGCTTAAGAAGCATCCCACGAGATTTTTGCTCTATTTTAAACGAGCCGTGTTTTATTAAACATTTTCGCAATTATTTTCGCATCGATTTTGACGCTTTAAATGTTAGCGCCCTCCTCTAACATTCGTAATTTCATATCTCTCCATCTTCTTCTTTTTGAGCCCGGTTGCGGGCCCTTAAAAGTTATTGCAAATACTACATTCTTCTGGAGATGACAAGATACGCTTACCCGCTTAGTCTAAAACGAATACGGAACGCTTTATGAGACGACCTACTGCCAGTAGGTTGGTCTTTTTATACTTACGTGTTGCTGTTCGCTATCTCACTTTCTCTAATGCACTTAAAATCTCCGGGAAACAATTGAATTTAATAAAAAGTAATTTGAGTGTATTTACGAAAATGTTATTGCTTGGCTTTTTCTAGTGTTTTCCGTGTAATGGAAACATTTTCTCATCACTCATGAAAGCATTTTGTCATTAATTTACACAATTTGGTTAGAGATAGCACACGAACTCACGCAACGCATGACAGTTTAATACAGAAACCACTAAATCGAAAGCGCGACAATTTATTACCTTATATTTCGCTTGCCACTTTTGAGATGTCTACAGCATGTCTGTGGTTTGTAACGTCTTTGCCTACTACCTTGTACTCCTGTTAAATATTGTATTCAATACTTTTTTTTAATCAATTGTGTTTTTGAAAGTTGTCTGCGCTAGTGTTATTATAAAAATGTTACGGTCCCGATTGTGTAGATAATATTGGTCTGTTCCAATCGACAAAAATACCGGTGATAAAGGTTTAATGAACATTTTTAGTAGCTATTCGCAACATTTTCGAGCTTCAAGCTTTAGACTTTGGACTAGGGATGGCGAACCAATGGCACGCGACACAATATTTTGGGCACGTTACTGATCAGTGATCACAAAATTTATTATACGTATATTTTTATTACGAATTTTATTACGAAATAGTGTGAAGTGATGTGACGTCATTTGATAAACTGAATTTGTCCCCATTCGATTGATTGGAAATTGATGAATTTGAAATGCAGCTGATTGATTTCCAGTTTAGTTCAATATGGATTCAAAAATTTGTTGAAACAAGGAGAGAGTTAGAATAAATTGAAACAGAAAGATTGACAGGTAATACTGTGAAAATGATAATAACAAAATTTTTGAAACATGGAATGCGTTACCAGACACATTTAATTGTTTGAAGAAGATGGCTCATGCTATTACAACAACATTTTCATCAACCTATGCCTGCGAGTCATTATTTTCAGAGATGAATAACATTAAAAAGTCGGTTATTTACCGTTTGACAGATGACTCCAGTTCAGAATGCATTCTGCTAAAAGTAATATCTTACAACCCTAACATATGTCATTTATCATCTAACCTGCAACAACAGAAGTTACACTAATTTTACTTTAATTTAAATTACGCGTATAATGCTAAATGTTCCTATTTACTAGTAGTAAATAAAGAGTTTTTAATTGATAATAAGTATTTATTATTATTATTTTTCCAATAATCACAATGTCAAAATTATTTGATGGCACGTCTATGACCTCATTAAACATTTATTTAGAAAAATGGCACGTTGATACGTAAAGGTTCGCCATCTCTGCTTTAGACCATAGGTTCTGTCGCGATTATTTGTTATATATTTTTGTTTAGCAAGTTAAAAAAGCAATTATTTTGTATTTTAAGTACCGTGTTGCTACCTCCTTCCTACTAGTTGATACACGTCAATTCTTTATAATAATAATACACAATTAATTGGAAAAGGTAAGTTTTGCTATTATTCTTCCCAACTTATTTACCTTGTCCCATTCGGGTTGGGGTCCACCCTTTTTGAAGTAAAACTTCTTTACGCACGCTTGACTTGGGGAGTAAGTTGGTAAATGCGTGACGAGAGCGTTACGAAAGGTGCGATTTCTCTGTCCATAAATATATCTTTTTATGCGCCCATGAAATAGTATTAATTTCTTGTATAAGCGTTGGTATTTTTACCTACCGACGCCCTCACTGTGCCATCTCAACAACCCCTAATTTTCTCTGGGTCTTCTACTGCCCCCCCCCCCCTGAAAGACTCAAACGCCTATAAGGGGGTGATATCGCCAACGTTGAGAACTTATGCTTCAGACGGCGGCCTAAACTTTTACATTTGTTGTGTGCTCTGATTTCTGCTGTGATATTAAAGTTTGGAATTAGTCCTTTGGTTTAAGTTATTCCAAGACTCGTGACGAAAATTACTTTGGAATTGTGAACCGAACTTGGCCGAAGTGCCGGGTTTTCTCTGTGGAACCAGGCAATTGTATTTAGAATACATTATCTTCCTTAGTGAGTAGGTACACTTTTGTACAGTGAGTAGATATGAATTGAGGGAGATAGGTGATTGTTTCGATTTTAAAGAAAACTGATCGCTTACATAAAATCACGCACACCTTGGCTGTCGGTCCCTTTTTGTATAAAGGATGCTGAAGTAGTATATACCTACCTAATATCAAATATAAATACCCACAGACTAGCCAACGAACAAGATGCGATTACTGACAAAAATAGTAAGTCAAATTATTTTAAAATTAAATAGATATTCGAAAGATATTTAACGTATCTATCAACCGTCATCCGTTATTCAAGCCAAATTGTCAAAATGGTCACGTGAACAAATTTTCTAAAAAGTACAGAATTAATTAATATTCTGTGCACTATGCTTATGCGCATTAAAGTTGTTTCTGCGCATTGGATGCTCCCATCGAATGCGTATACTGCTTCAGGCGGAACTTGACAGGCATAACTAAACGCGCATGCGCAAATATCAACTTTTGCTAACATCGTGGATGCGGAATGGAGCAGAGAATACACTGTTGATGGTATTGGTGCGTTTACGCGACATTCGACATACTAGCATCTAGAATGGTGTTGTTATTATGTATTTCAGTCCGGTAGCGTTGTCGTTAAATTGAGTATATTTTGCTGTTAACGACTAGAAAAAAATAAGCTCATAGCTTTTTTAATGCTGAATAAATAAATAACAATTCTTATTATATTTATTATACGCCTCAAAAGGAAGGAAAGCGCCGCATCTACAGTATGTATGGAGGAACCGCGCCTGACACCTATCCATCAAAATGCTCATTTAAAAAATATCTAACCGGTTTCATTTTTGTTACTTTGAAAATGTAGTACAGAAATAGTTTCATGTAACCGCCATTAGCAGCGTTTAAAGATTTGCATAGCATTTGAATAGCTATTTACAGTCGCGCCAAATCCCAGTTAATGAGATACTCCGTGAGTAATTATACTTTCAAATAATATTATGTATTAACGCAACAACTTAACATAAGTGTTGGCGGCTTTGTGCTATTCTCTCTCATTAATCTGGTTAACGCAAGCCGAGACTATGAATACCAACATTGCATGAACAATACTAATTTCCCTATACAATAACTGGCTTTCCGCAACTGCTTACAATACATAATAAAGTCTCTTGACAATTAAATATGGCCACCCTCACTTTTTCTTTAAATATTAGTCTGCAGGCCTAGTTTTTAAATAACAATTAAGGAACATGATGTTTTCTCGAATAGTGAACGTAATAGCAAAGGTGTTTTTATTATTTATGTAGTTAGGTCTTTACCCTATCCTACGGCTAAAAATGTATTTTCACTAATTAAATAATTTTTAAAGTGTGCAATTCACCTAGAAGTGAAACTTGTCATGCTTAATAAACAGTACATTTTAATAAGATATTAATGGCTAAAAAAAAGAATTGTGGCAAAACAATTAAATTACGTTATTCAATAATAACAAAACCGGAACACGGACTCTATTTCAAAAACAAAATAATATTATTCTTATATTTTAAACTCAGGGTCGTGTTTAGCCTAAAAGAAACTAAATAGTTTAAATTATTTGAAGCAAATAAAATCTAACGATAGCTTGTAACGTTTAAAATAGATTCAAATGTTTAAAAAAAACAACATCACGATGTGAAAATTATTACGGGGCGCCAGTTCAAGTTGAACAGAATATTAAACGGTAAATCAATATTAATATATTAAACTCAAAACTAAACGAAGCATTAGCTCACAGGTCGACAGAGATCCAACGAAGTACGTGTCTTCCCTCGTCGAAACAAAAGTCCAGACTCTCTGACTTCCTATTCGATTCCTTTTCGTTTGAAAAATTAGCTTGCCCATAGTATGTTTTATGCCACAGAAGATTGCTAGATTCCATTTGTTCCAATTTGTCTTTCCAATTAGGAATTAAAAATCAATTAGAATTAATATGTACAAGTTTGGCAAGAAAGCGTAGAAAACAAATGATGGCGCTGCGATCGTTTTCTAGTTTTAAATGGTAACACCAAGATGGCTCATAAGACAAAGAACGTATGTTTTAAAAAAACACTTCTGGCAAAATGCATATTTCGTAGCGTATTTGTATTTTCAAAAAATTTGCACAAAAAACTGTAATTTAATAGAAGCAAAATAAAACAAAACAAGTTTTAAGTGGGTGTTTATTTCGATATAAAAACGTAGGTACTTAAAAATTTAAGTCTATTAATTCAACACCCGACATGTAATTATTGTCTTTGTCCTCGTGTGATTCTTCTTCTTCCGTATCTTCATCTTCATCTAAACGCAGTTCATCGATATCATCATATATAGTACTGCCTCGTGCATAATATTCTGCCTCAATTTTCATCACGTGTTTGCAACAATTTTTCCAATCATCAGCACTTTCAATTTGTAACATCAGCTATTACATTTTATTATTATGCCCATTTTCCGTTTTCCCGGTGTTTCAAATTTTCCATCTGCCTTTTCCCCTTCCTTGACGATTCGTCTTACCGTTATTTCAGATTTACCTGTGTGTGACAAACATCATTTAAATTATTATTATAGAAGGTAGTTTTAAAAACACACACTAGATAATCTTACACCAGGGCGATACTAATAGTATCTTCCACTCTGGAACATGCCGCAAATATACTATATATTATTTTAAATGAATTAATTGTGAAATAACACAAATTAATCAAATAAAATTTATTTGCGCATGCCGGGTTCGAACCCGCGACCTCCGGAATGTGAGTCAAGAGTCTTAGCCACTGGACTACGGAGGTCGTCCTACTACATGTATATCTAATTTAGCAACTGCCACGTTAGTATATTTCTTTATTTAATATTTTGTTTTTATTCATAAGTTTTATTTGTTTCTTAATTTAAAAAAAAAAATATATATAAGTATATCTTATTTTTTTTTATCTTTTTTCTGTAATGACACGACTCCCCAATTTAAACACGAGAAATTTTTTCTCTTTTAAATTGGGTAGATTCATTAACAAGAAACTATTTTATTTGTAATTATTTATAAGAACCATGTATTTTCCTTATGTAAATCTGTTATATGTATGTATATTTCAAATAAAAAAAAAAAAAAAAAATAAAAAAATAATATTCACTTAGAAAGAAAAAAAGAGAAAACGAGAAAAAAGTAACTTTTCTACGAGTTTAAAGAAGTTGCATATTATTATTTTTTTATCGAGTTATTCCCTTTTTCCTGTGGCCGCATATAAACTGTCAAATTGAAATGTCAAATTCGAATTCTATAACATAACCTCAAATCAGATTGTAATGGTTATTATCGCTCGAAAATTGGCATAAATCTTGTAATACTAGTGAAATTTATTAAACAAACTATACTACGTACCATTCATTTCTGCAGTTCGTTTGTAAACATCTTCTAAATCGGACAGAAGCTTCTTCGCGTGACACTCGACTAGGCAGCATTGAAAAACGTAGAATATAACCCCTCTTGCATCACTATGTAATGGTTTATTCATTTTAATTAAATTCAGGCAAACAATGAATAAAAATATTATCAAATCAGCGTTCTTCTATTCAGATTTAAGACAATAAATCAACCGTAACATGCGATAACATATAATTCGGTGTTTCCATAGTAATGAACGCGTTTAGTTCCAATTGATTTAATTTCTACACTTATTTGCCAAACTTATAGCAACCGACTTAAGAGGAAATACTAGCGGCGTTTTTCCATACAAACGTATTCCCCGTTTATCTCTCTGGATTTTGACCCTAGAGCAAAATTTTTTTTTACATAATATAGATATCGACCACTAGCGTGTCGGTACGTTTTGCTTTTTTTGATAATTTACTTTTTATAGAAGTTAGGACCTTCCAAAAATGAATAAAATTGCCTAATTTAAACGCCGTCAAAAAACGTTCAGTATACAAACTAAACAATGTATTTTGAAAAAAAGCAAAACGTACCGACATAGAATATTTTCTTTTAATACAGTTAGTGAAAAAATTTTTTTAAATCCGTCCAGTTTTGGAGAAGAAAAATGGGGAATACAAACATCGATTTCGAAGATTTTATTTAGGTATTTTCGGCCCGACGTGCAGGTGTCCCTTTCGCTCATTTCTCCTGAGGGGGGCCGGGGAACAAGGGTTTTGACAAATACATACATATAAAGCGAAGTAGTGATGTAACGAATTTTATCGGTAGACTAGTGTTGTCCTTGCCCGAGTAATCGATATTTTTTATTCGTTTTTTTTTCTGTTTAGTGAGTCATCGCGGTATACCAATACTGACCGAGCTTTCATACTAAAATTGTGCAAAATTAAAATTGTTTATGTCAAGTACTATAATAAATTTTCAATTTGGGAGGCGTTTTAGGTACCATCGCCCCGGAAACCATTTATTGGATAACCAACACCCCCACCACTTGGTCACCCCAAGTGGTCCGCTATGTTTGGTGACTGAGCATGGGTTTCCGGGTTCACGGGTGAGGTCTGCATGGGTTTTGGTGGCGGATGATTTTGTTCACTTACTGCGTGGCGGGCCGGATTGGGAGAAACTGGAAGAGGGAGATCTTTTGATCTCTACAGCCGGACTCTCTCCACCATCATTTCATACTTTTACCTACCCAGAAATTCCTCTCCTTCCTTTCATTAAAAATTACCTCCACACAGCTTCTCTAATGACTTTGCTATACTATAAGGGTATTTAACTTAAAAATAATTTTTATATTTCATTTTATATAATTGCATTTTGTGATATTTTTAAGTAATTAATCACCTCTCCCTTGAATATTTTGTCTATAATTCTCATATGCCTATAGTTGTTTGTATTTTAATATTAATCTTATCCTGACGAAGAACACTCTGTTTTCGAAACATGTTGATAATATTGATTACATAAAGCTGTTTCTACAAAGTTATTTGTTCTCATTTAATTAAGAATGACGCCACAAAGATTGGACCCATTTGCAGCATTTCAAGCTGGGTAGCGATAACCAATTCGTTTGTGCAATTTCAATCAATGCATTTCTGTGTTTCTCGAGAACCCTTCTATGGGCTTACACATCATTAGGTAGTACTTTTACGCCAGTTTAAACATTTGTGGTCAGAAACATCCAAGTAGTGTAGTTTTGTAGCTCTAGCACATATGAAGCTGTGTGACTTTTGCACTCCCAGAAATAAAACCTTTTTAGTATAATTATCATTATGCATATATCCAATTGTATATCCGCATGTACATTATTTGGCTTATAGTAAATATGTTATTTTCCACATCAAGTATAGGTACAATAAAATAGATGCAAGAATGTTTTTTTTTTTGATAAATTAATATCGTAAAAAATATCCTATATATATTTATTCTCAAAACTCTTGAGAACATATCGTCGTTGCATTCACAAAATATCCCATGTAAGGTTTTCGAACAATTTTTTTTTGTTTACACCATTTGATTCACAACGGTTTCCTAAATAATCTGACATAAATATATCCCATTTTTCAAACTCATCTTTTTAATCATTTTAGAGGCAACTCTGACCATTACTTGTAATTAATGGTAGTTATTTAAAAAATATATACTACATATACTACAGAAATATAAAAAAAATATGAAATTAAATCCCTATATACTACAGAAATATAAAAAAATATAAAATTAAAATGAGAAAAAAATTGTGTGCAAGAATTCGTATTATTTTTTTAGCTCAAATTTGTCGCACATAAATTAAAATTACCCAAAGAATTTTTTTTTTATAATATACAATAATCTCAACAATCTAAAAAGAGTATATTATGCACTAATCCAGTCATTAATTCAATATGGAATTATTGGATGGGGGGGGGGGGGGTCATACAACAATATTCTAACCCCGATCAAAGTAATCCAGAAACTAATCATTAAAGTATTCCTTAAGAAACCCTCCACCTATCTAACAGAAACGCTTTTCGCAGATTTCACGGTGCCTCGAGGAGAGAATATCTTCAAGAAAAATGCAATTATCCTAATTTACAAAGATAATATAAATATCATCAAAAAATTTGAAACTCACCAATCAAAAAGATATGAAGATAACATCAAAATACCAAAATTTAATACCAAACTAATGCAAAACAATTTATTATATCTATTTAGGGATAAAGTTTTTCAACAACCTTCCCATTGAAATAAAAAAAAACCAAAGACATCAATAAACTGAAACTCAAACTGAAGCTACACTTCATCAGGAATAATTAACTAAATAACTACCTGTTTTTCTCATTCTTTCTATTTATTATTAATCTATATTCATCTCTATTTTATTTAGTTTTTTCGAATTTCTCCCAAGTGCACAATATTTTAGTATGTAACCGTATCCTATGTATGTACACCATATGTAATTTATATAACTCCACTGTACAATTATACATATATCTACCTATATTAAATATTAAAAAAAAATATATATATATATGTATATATATATACAGGGTGTTAAGGGACGTACTTGACTTACTTTAACCAGTGATTCCTGACATTATTTGGAGTAAAAAAATGTTAATGAAATTTTGGTCTCCGGTGACTTCTTGGATGACTTTTTTTTAATTTTTTCAAAATTTCTTTCTTCAAAATCAAACAAAAAAAAATTTCTTCTGCATGTCGTCACTGATCACTCAGCCGAGTAACTGACCAACCCCTAACCCCGCCTCTAACTGTCCAATACCTACCATTTTTTTGTGTTTTTGTAGAAAAAATAAATAAAAAAAACTCCCAAAAAGTCACCGGAGACCAAAATTTTATTTACATTTTTCACTCCAAATAATGTCAGGAATCACTGGTTAAAGTAAGTCAAGTACGTCCCTTAACACCTTGTATATATATATACATATATTTGTATGTTATGGTTAAGGTTTTCACGGGTGTAAGATGTAAAACAATTTTCTCGGTTTACCCGCGTAACGTAGTCTTGAGAAGGACTTTTTAACTCCTGACGTTTCGGACAGATCACACTGTCCATCTTCAGAGGCCTTATGTCTTTAGTTTTTGTCTCAAACTGATAGCTTTCGCATGTCTGTTTGGTCCAGAGTCCAAGACTTAAGTGAGTGCAAATCAATTCTTATGGCTAGAACGGAGTACCCGGGTTGAATGTGATTTATGGTGCTGGGGGTACGAGGTGGGGCCGGCAGTCATAAGACATAAGGTAAGACATAAGGCCTCTGAAGATGGACAGTGTGATCTGTCCGAAACGTCAGGAGTTAAAAAGTCCTTCTCAGGACTACGTTACGCGGGTAAACCGAGAAAATTGTTTTACATATATTTGTATATATATATATATGTATATATTTTCAATATAAACTCAGTAGGTAAAGCAAAAATATTTTTTTAATATTAATATTTAACTCTCAAAAAATTACCAAAAAATTAAGTTGCATCCAAAATCATACGAAATTAATTCTTTTAAGACCAATATTTCGTAATTTGAAACAAAAATAAATAAAATAAAAAATATTTATCCGCACAAGATATTTTCTCTACCTTTTGATAAAAAAATACATTTTCAGTTTATTTGGGTGTTTTGGTCACAAATCCAAATTTAACCCCCCCCCCCCGGCTATTTGTTAGCTTTGGGAACTTTTGTAAAACCAAAGTTTACGAAACTTATGGAATTTTGTATCTATTAATTATTTTTACATGAAACGATAAAAAAGTGAGGTGACGGAAATGTTAACAATACATTTTTGTAATAAATATGTACGTGTTTTTATTTTTTTCGTTATCAGTAATTTTAGTTAGAAAAAACGTAAGATGAGTGTCATTTTAAAAAAAATTGTGCGTTCAAAATTTTTATATTTGAAAAGCAAAGGTTTATTTCGGATTTCAAAATTTAAAAGCGTATTTCATCGCCTTTCAAAAACAGTTTTTAGTTTTCGGATACTATCAGAAATATTCCATTTATTTGGATTTTATTGCAAAGCGGAAATATTTCGACCTTATGAAAAAATATGCCCGAGGCCTGAGGGATATGGGTCATATGAGAAAGGCCAAGTTGCCTTTCCTACGTTTGCTACAAAAAATATCATATGTGCATAAAAAGTGCGCACAAAAATCCTGAATGCAAAATTTAAGAAAAAAATGTCGGTTTTAATAAAAAAAAATGTATATTAAGCCCACTTGTTTTCACCGAAACATGGTATCAAAAATAACTCTACAATTAATAAAAATAAATAAAAATATGGGTCCCTAATTTTTTTTTAAAGTTTTTTTTATTAAATATCCTAATATTCTAAAATACCCTTAGGATTTTTGTGCGCGCAACAACGATAAGTAGCTATAATAGCATATTCATGGACGCTAACAATGGAACGCTCCTGTGAGCGGTGAGAGAAATTGGATGTTTGGTCTTGTCTACACATTTGCAGATTGGTACATGCGTGGTCGGCAGAAATAATAATTCGGCTGCGGCTACGGATGACGCGCGTGGCTCACTCACACAAGACCTGCATTCACTCACACATCTAGAGCGCGATTCTGACTACTGTCAGAGAGTGAAATAAAAGAGATTTTTTAAAATACCTATTCATAAATGTTCGCAGCGACCGGCAGCGCTCTTAATGACTGATGGGTGCTTACTTAGCCTTATAATTTCAAACTGTTACAACCTTCAGTAAAATAATGTAGTCAGGAGTGGTAGGCTGCGAAGCACCACACAAAGATTATACTATCTCATTCTCTCGCAGGCTAAATCCTATGGATGTATGTGTTTGTCTCTTTTTAGTGACGCTTTTTTTCGATTCGTCGAGTTTCAAATCACAACGGTGTTAAAGAAGTTTTCATTTAAAAAACTCGTGCGTAATCTGTTGTGGCAGAGAACACACTGAAGTAAAGACTCAAGTTGCCAGAATATCGGTATTGCCAGAAAAATAATAAAATCTTCTCATTTGTGAGTACTTGAGACCATAAATATTTTTATTTCTTTAAAATCTTGGCAAATAAAGTAGGTAAATAAAATACTAATGTAAGGTAATAAATTTTTTAGAAAAATGTTATGTACAAGTATATGGGGTTAGGTTGGCCATAATATTTTTTCAGGAAACTGTACGTCATTTACGTCGATACTGTACCCCTATATTGAACTACTCTATCGGCTTAATCACTTTTCTCGGAATTAGATGTCTCATAGTTGAGATATTACCAATAGTTAATTGGATTATTGGATATTGATCAAACAATATGACGATGTAAACGGAATAAACAATCAAAGTGTTCTAATTTTGGATCAGGTAAACAATACAACAACATGCTCAAGTAATGAATTTGAAGGAAGATATTAATGGCTACGTTTCAATGACGGGTATAGTTTAACAATACAACTAAGGGTATATTAGTAGCGTAGTACAAATAATGTTGTATAGGCATATTGATATGATGATGTGCAATAAGTGGGTCATTTAAAAAATATATATATATTTTTAAATTCTAATAACGATAAAAGGGTGCCAAATGGGTTCTAAACGACGTGTTTAAAATTTTTCAAAATTGTGATACGATTTTCTTCCTTCGGATTCACTTCAAAGTTTTGAAACTTTTCATATTAAGGGGTTATTTGTAGTGTATATAAAAGTTACTATGAATCCTTTAAACTTAAACCATTTTTTTTGTAATCTTCCATATTGTGAGAATGGTTTTAGTGGCACGCCTGCCTTTTCAAATATGCAATAGCGAGACGGCAGAAGTGAGTATAAAAGGTGATGAATGTACCTGCTCGCTCTCTTTACCTACAGTCAGCTCCGTTAGCTAGCACGTAGCTTAAAACTTACATTGTACAAATAAATGTTCATCTCGACCACGCGTCTATTATTATTATCTGAGACTAAGATCTACAAGATCACACATCACATGCCTATACACTAAAGTCTGTAAATAACACATATCAAATATAGTTTATTTTTACGAAATCATTTACAAAAGTCCGAAGATTGAATCTCGCAAAATAATGCCTAAATTTGAGAGTAAGATGGATTTTGCTGGGATTCGAATACACTGCCTTGCGATAATTTTAATTATATTCATATATATTTTTTTAATAAATAAATCAAAATACTCCCTCTATTTCGTGTTTTATTAAAAATAGTTAATTTTCAATGTTTTTTTTAACATTTTTATAAGATTTAGCAAAGGTTGGTTTTCTCTATTTTGAATCCATTTGGCACCCTTTTATCGCTCTTAGAATTTTAAAATAACGTTTTTTTTAAATGACCCACCTTAATATATAATAAGAATGAATATAATAAAAATCCTTTTTTTTAATTTGAACTTTTTAACTGTAGGAACCAAATTGTTAACAAAAATTAACTAAGTAATTTTTTTTTTAATATGAATCCCTCACGAGAGTCTCAGTTGCTCCCGGTTAGAACCAGTGAGACTATGGCATTCAGATCTGGTCACCTAAATATAGCTAAAGCCATTTCAAGCAAAGTTTTAATTCTGAATGGCGGTCTTACACCAGAAGGATACTGAGAGTATCTTCCACTCTGGAATGTACCGAAAAAATACTATACACAGAGGGTGCATCGTGGTGGGGATTTGGCAAGGGGAAAGCAGGCTACACTCCAGTGTTAAAAGATTGCGCCTAAAAACTTTTTTCGCGACTGCAGCACCTTAGAGACCTCATTTTACGGATAACCCTAGTATGTCGATATGTCCTAAGTATTGGTTTCCCATAGTTCAAATAGGCGCGACTTTTAAGCGTGGCGTCCGACATACACTCGTGGCTGGGTTCTGAAATTCAACCACGCAGACGCTAACGTAATAATATACTCCGATAACTACTTTACGGTAGGTGACTCAAAAATCCGGATAGCCTATAAAAGATTCGGCAGAGTATCGTTAATTTGCTCCTAAGAATTGAAGAGTTCCGTTACTTTGTCATGGATCCCATAATCAGAACCTAACCAAACTCTCATCGAACTACCCTTGAAGAACATCCTTTCTAATAAAAAAAGAGTTTTTGAAATCGGTTGGCGTGATATTGACTTATTCGTCCATTTGTCGCGCACATACTTAATGCAAATTTAAGACTTATATGGTTTTATCACGGATGACATTGTCAGAACTAGGCCAAATTGAAATGGGACCACACGGGAAGCACCAGCTTTAAAAAAAAAAAGAATCATCAATATCAGTTCACCCAGTCGAAAGTTCTGAGGTAACAAACATAATTTTTTTTTTAAATACAGTTGAATTGAGAACCTCCTCCTTTTTGAAGTCGTTTAAAAAATACAGTCGAATTGAGAACCTGCTCCTTTTTAAAGTCGTTAAAAAAAGAGTAAATTAGATCACGTAAAGCAGTGATTGCTAAACTCCTATTCCCTATTATTATTACATCATATTCGTAGGAATCTAACCGAAACAGTAACCGAAAGATATTCATACTTTCCAAACTTTTTTTTAAATACTAATGATCCTTGTTGAAACATTCTCTTAGGAATTATTTTAACTTTTCCACCTTTGCAGGCCTAAATAATACGTACCTTTATGAAACTTCAGGCTTCAAAAAAAGGATAAGGCGAATACGCAGAACAGTTTGCTGTACAAGGGGATGAAGTTGTAGAACAAGCTACCAGAGACTTTGAAGTCCACACCAGTTGGAAAGTTCAAGACGTATTGTAGGAGCTACATAAAATTACATAAAATTTAGTTTGCAATATGAAATATTATAATTAATTAGAAATTTGTAAACTTAAATGTACAAATTACTAAAATAAAATTAATAAATAAATAAAAATAAAAACACCTTTTTCCAGAAAACATTAATCCGAGGGTAGTCGCACCCTATGCCCTTGTTTGCACCCTTTATCTGGTTGATATGGGTCACCATGATTAAATAAATTCTAATGTTATCCTTCCTCGAATCTCGTACATAAAATCGCCAAATGTGATACCAACGATCTGGCTTTCTTATATTGTGAAAAGGAAACAATTTTGCAAAAAAAATATGAAAACTTGCGGGAATAACGTATTCCCGAAAGAGCAAAGAACAAAAACCTTTTAGGATAAATGCCAACAAAAGCTTTTTGTTCTTACAAAGACGAAAATCTCTAGAAAAGTTACGGCACGTACTAGCTAAACTTCACTGGGTTTATTCTTCAGATTTGTTTTCTGTTTCGTTCCTAAAACAATTTTTGGTTTTGCTATTTTTATTTCGTTTGCATCTTTTCGTCTGGCTATAATGGTAGACTCTTATAAATTGATTTGATTAAATTGACTGTTCTTAAACAATTTATGTTCGATGGTGAGAATTCTACAAAATTGGACAACTTTATATTAGATTTACGGTTTACCAAGGGGAAAACAATTTAAATTGGTTTTCCCTACGTGCACATAATCTACATTTTAAGTAGGTATATAAAGACGGGTTCCTTGGCAGATTTACCATTGATAATAATAAAAAAGCGCAGCTTTTTCATATTCTGAAAACATTATTGAAAACAATGCAAACTTTTGTCATTTATTTTAAACTAGCAGACCCGGACACACAAAGCCATCTACTGACAACGCTATTACACAACCTTTTTAACCAACGCCATCTTAATTTGCATACATATATTATATATTTCAACCAATTTACACAAAACCTTGACAAATTATATACCTAAATCTTCCTCGCGAATCAATCTATCTATTGGTGAAAACTGCATGAAAATCCGTTGCGTAGTTTAAAAGATTTAAGCGTACAGACATCGGGAGCGACTTTGCTTTATATCTACTATGTAAAGAAGTAGTGTTGTTTCGCTTTGAATTACGCCGATTATTTACAAAATAAAACATAAATCTGCTTGCCATATTTCTCGGTTACGTTGTGTGTTTGAAATTGTTAATTAGAGCCGATTTAATATCAGCTGCGGTAGTATATGGCTTAACCGTATCATTAAATAATAACTATCGACGATTAGTGGAGATAAACTTTAATTAATTTCAGTTTCATTTTCGACAACCCGAGTGCTAATTAAGCCTTTTTAATGTTATTTGATTTCTTTATACTACCACTAAAAACAAGATGTACGCCCCACTAAAAAGAAGATGTTCGCCAAGAAAACTTTGATCCTTGGTAGGAATAGTCGATTTTTCTGTTTGGGTAACTTTGCACTGGTGAGTTTGCTGTCACTGGAACTGTCGATATTTTTTTTCAAAGGAATTAATTTTTTTGAATTTTGTACTGGATAAGGCCCCTTGAAGGCCTATTCGAATAAAACCGTGCTAAAATTACCTTCATGACTTTTATTTAAATATCCGTATAAATACGTATGATGTTCTTATTTTTACACAAACCTGAATAGACATCCTACGTCAAAAAACACATTTCAAAGGTGATTGCTAATAAATAAATACCTTTATATGCATTTGAAAAAGGAACAAAAATGCCAAAAGTTTGAATTTTCGGTTTTGACAGCGTTTGCAAGTCACAGATAATTTAAAAACAAATAGTATAGTGTTGCCACATGTATGAAATATTTGACTCAACCGAGAGAGATATTGGCGCAAGCGATTGTGACCTTGTCCTTCATACAGTTTCTTTATTCATAAGGGTTAAAATCGCATATACATATATATATATATATATATATATATATATATATATATATATATATTTTTTTTTAATAATACCGTGGCCACCGGGTGACAAGCGGCGCGACATGGGAGAGGGAGAGAAAAGGGCCGGTATATCGCGTGCTCTTTATACTCGCTTAAATACGTGAATCCTTGCTGAAATTTAATTGTGCTCTTTCGGCCGCTTAATAAATATATACACGGTGTCCGGAAACTCGTAGTACAAGCGGGAAACTGGTAAATCTACATCACATTCGGAGTCGATTAGTGATAACTTTTTTGATTTGAGCTTTCGTTTTCGAGTAAATCGGGTCCGAAGTTGGAATTTTTTTGGTTAAATTTGAAAAAAATTTTCACTAGGGGGTTGATTTCAGCTGTGTAATGTCTTATAAAATGCATCGAAGGGTAAACCAGGCTCAAAAATTTTTTTAACCCTTTAGTTGTCGAAAAAATGGAAAAATAGAAAAAAAAATTAAAATCGAAATGCTCAGATCGAAAAAAATAAGTTTTTTGGGTTCTCTACGTGATGTAGATACACCAGTTTCCCGCTTGTACTACGAGTTTCCGGACACGTTGTGTATATATATATATATATATATATATATATATACACAACGTGTCAACAACATAATCCTATTTGTACCGTCATTAACTCTTCTTCTGAAATTAAATATCTAGGTGTAATCATTGATCAAAACCTGAAGTGGAATAGTCACATTTCAGAGTTAGTGAAGAGAATAAGGAAATGTATATATATATTTGTTAGGTTAAGAAATATTTTAAATGTAAAAATTATCAAAAACGTGTACTATGCTCTTGTTCATTCTTTACTTATCTACGGAATTATAGGGTGGGGAGGATCTTACGAAAACCATCTAAACTCAGTAAAAGTTTCACAAAGAATCATCATTAAAGTAATATTAAAAAAAAAGTCTACCTTCTCAACAGAATCACTTTTCAAATTGTTTCCAGTACCAAATGTCGATGACATATTCAAACAAGCTTCTATTATAAAAATGTGTAAAGAAAAAAATAACAAAGAATATCAAGAGTTTTACAAACTAATGAGAAATGGAAACCAATTTATTACACCTAATTTTAAAACAACTCAAATGCAACATCATTATATTTTCCAAGCCATAAAAAACTATAATAACCTCCCTTATGAATTACGCAGTATCACCACCGAATCAGAACAAATCAATAAAATTAAACAATTTTTCAAAAAAAAATTACAGTAAAAAGTAAATATTTTATGTTATATTTTATATTATATTTTATATTTCATATTATAACTTAAAACCTAAGTAGGAATCGTGGCTCCCTTATCAGGCACAAGAGCTCCTCTTTTCTGATAAGGTATACATGACTAAATACGACCTTTAATATAAAATTTTGTAAAATATGTATATATATATGTAACTCATATTTTTTATATTACAATAAAAAAAATAAAAAAAAATAAAAAAAATATATTTATTTTTTTTAAAGAAAGACAAATATTCTCGGGTTACGAATAACCTGACAATATTTTATAATCTCCTACAACCACCACAGAAACGGAAACAGTTGCTTGTGTCGTGATGGAGGACTTAGCCTGCCTAGGATTTAAACTCACGACGCCCGTGGGACCCAAACGCTATGCCAACTCAGTCGCTGTCCGGTCTATCTTTGATCCTTAATAGCCGTAAACGAGTAGTTCATGTAACACGTCTTTGAGATTATGTAGGTACTTAATTAATTGCATACTTTCTTCTCATTTTTGCGTATATTACCTACTTTTATAAGCCACTGGCTTTGATGAATCATCGAACGATCGGAACGATGAGGAATGTTGGTGAAATTGATTGATAAGGATATTTTGTCTGGTAAGCAGGTATGAGAGGGGTTTGAAAAGTTTCAACTTGAGAACAATGTGTTTGTTTTCAACGGTTATTTCGTCATAATTTCATGAATAATGTACTGAATCCATCAAAACTAATACTGTTTACAATAGGTTCCTCGCCTCTGTAGGCGTGCTAGTTGTAGGGGACTTTATCAAAAATCAATTCGTAAATCAATCTATAGTGAAAATTAGCAGCGGTTTTCGACATTTATTTACTTTGAAACCACAGTTTTTTATTTTATTTTGAAGGCAAGTTTGGCAAAGAAACACGCCATCATAGACAAAACGTGGAAAAATGATAATTTTTATGCTTAGACCAGTGAACGGGATATGTGCTAAGCTCATCATGACATCCAAGCGAATAAAATTCGGTTCGCTTCGATAGGAATTTGCTAACGACACGAAACGAACATTGGAGGACCCACCACATACCCGCCCTGGTATAGGTAACAGATGGTTACCCCTTCAAGGCTCTTGCAAGGACTCTAATTTTTTTGGTAAAAACGACTCTACATTTGATAACGAAACTAGACCTCCAATGTCCCTGCATACGTTGTTAGTAAGCAGTATGCAAGTGCTTACACGAAACGAACAAGCCGAAACCCTTTGATGAATTATAATAAAAGAAATAATAATGATTTTTAAAATTATGCTGTTTTCATTAGTACAGACATTGACAGCAATAACAATGGCATATGCGCGGAAAAATCGCAGATCTTTGACACAAGATGTTTTGTCTGGGTTATCTCCATATTTTAAAACGCCTCTTTGTAGTGTGGTTGAATGCTGAATACAATACTTTGCTGTTTCATCCGTACACACATAATCTTTGAATGGCTGTCCTGTGTGTGCTAAAAGGAAAAAGGAATTAATATATACGTTATTTTCAGGTTATGATTAGTGTTGTATTGGTATGGTATTCATTATTACCTTTACCTATGTATCATTAAATTTGTGTACATATAAGTAAAGTGGTAATTTTTTGGGATTGGTGTCCATGGCTATTACGAATAATTTTTAGAAAAAAACTTTTGATTCGACTTAATCACTATAAAACGAAACTTTTTGCATCACGGCTGGCGGAAAATAATGCATTTTAATTTTCAATGTCGTTAAATAAAATTTCACTTCGCGAATCGACACTACAACAGCCCGCCCGCTGCCGCCCGCCATTTGTCACATACACAAGCCCGCTACACAAACCCTGCGTAGCCAAACAAACCATTCAAAAACGTAGGCTGTTTTTTAAAGTAAAGATAACATACACAAGCCCGCTACACAAACCCTGCGTAGCCAAACAAACCATTCAAAAACGTATTTTAACAGCGACAAAATGGCGGGCGGGCTGTCATAGTTTCGGTTCGCGAAGTGAAATTTTATTTAACGACATTGAAAATTAAAATGCATTATTTTCCGCCAGCCGTGATGCAATAAGTTTCCTTTTATAGTTATTAAGGCGAATCTAAAGTTTTTTTCTAAAAATTATTCGTAATAGCCATGGACACCAATCCCAAAAATTTACCCGTAAAGTATTCAAATTCTCGATTTGTCGTGTGAATATCATCGACCAAATATATATATTTTTTTTATTTCTGTCCAATTATTTTAACATTCAGAGAGGTTCAACAGCTGATTAAGAATGTTCGTTCCGTAAGATCACCAAAAAAGAATATGGTGTGGAAAACTGGGAGAGGCTTTGATTTCATCAATGAAGCTAACCTATATTAAATATCCTTTTTCCTGAATGAGCGAAAAATCATTTCCTCTCGCCAACCGCTAGCAATGATGGTATTGAGGGTCTGTCTGTGCTTCTATAAGCACGGACCTTTGAAGGTAAGAACGCACGAAGTAATAAAACTAATAATAAATCTGCGTCATTGTACAGAAATGAGCGTAATCTATTTCTGTATTTATAAGTAGAATTCTCTTTTAACAGGTCCGTAAAAAAGCCTTTTTTGTCGGATATCGAATAGTTCTTACACATTTTATGGAATATATTTTATGTGTGCTAAATTTATTTTTTCAAATTCAGATTGGAAAATATTTTAATGATCAGGTTTGTCTTTCAGAATGTTTTTTTTTTAACTTTACCTCCACAAAGGAGGCCGCGATGAAAATAATTTACCCCACTGCCTATATTATCTTTGGGATGCTGTATAGAGGGTTTTTTTTAGGAAAGGAAAAGGGAACTTTCTGGGAAGGAACAAGGTATGAGAGGTGGGTAGGAATTTGGTGGTCAGTGTATTCAGGACTGACGAACGAATGAATCCGTCCCGCCCACTGTGGTCCATAGTGATGGGTCCGGATTAAAATTAAGTATGCCTTTTATTACGTTGTAATGACTTAAAATATATCCAAAGAAACATTTTTTACATGTGCTCCACACAGTAGACCCTGAGGAAAATAATTTCCCTTAGGGCCTATGTCATCTTTGGGGATGCTGTATGGAGGGTTTTTTAAGGAAAGGAAGGAGAGAATAATTCTGGGAAGGAAATGGGTTTAGGAATCTGGGGTTCAGTGTGTCCCGGTCATCCGCCTCCAAGACCTAGACAAACCTCACCCCCATAAACCCGGGCACCCCTGCTAAATCACCAAACATAGTGAACCATTTGGGGTGACCTATGGCAAAGGTGTTGGTTATCCAATAAGGGTTCCCGGGGCGGCGGTACCCATTCCCGCCTCCCAAATTGAAAACATTACTAAAAACAAACGTTTATCATGTAGAACAAAAACCTTCCATTCAGAATATTATAGAACTTTTATTGTAAACCCAAATAATGTATTTTGTATACATAATCCTTGTTCTAACGGTATTTCAATGGAAGATGCTCCGAGGAATTCGCACCATTGCTCCCTTCCGTACCGGTGCATATAGTCTTCAATAACCACGTTAACTCCTTCTGCTCCTGAAAAATACCCCCCCCCCCTCCCCCTACATTGGGCCAGAAGGAAAGAGTAATCTTAAAAAAGTCTACAATAACGCGAGCGAAAAAAGTGAATACATGTTTACCTCTATTTTTATATTATATATAGTGTTATGTCTATAATGAATATACGAGTATATTATAAAAGAAAGTCCAAAAAAACGTGCTTCCCGCAAAAAATCAGAAACGAGTCCCGGTACGATCAAGGGAGTTATATGGTGTGGTAGATCTCAATCCCCCTTCCAGGATGACGGTTCCCGTTTTCACCTAAAGAGCGTGCTTTTGAAGATATAAGGGCTGGAAGTTTCGGCCTCTTGAAATTTCTAGAACAGTCTTCCGGAAAGTTCTAGAAGGTTCAATAGTGCTCTAGAAAGTTCTGGAAGGAGTGGCGGAGTATGTCGTGGAATGTTCGGGAACATCATTGTGGAACATTCCAGAACACTCTCGAATGTTCTCCTGAGTGAAGCCGGGTAACCCAGCTAGTTTTCTATTATATGCGCTGAAATGATGGTGAAGAAACCATTCCTATGTTCAAAATGCAAAGTTTGTCATCAAAATAATATCTTGAAAGTGTCATGTTCTTGTTGGTTCTGGATAGAAACCATTTCAGTGTTCTGTATGCATTGTTAATGTCGTCATAAATGTTCAAAAAATATTGTTAATTTTCAGTAGATTTAGTTCGTCGTTCGTGACGGAATGTACCCGCTCCGGCATTTTTATTTCATAGCCCGGTGCCGGGTCGTGACCAGTGGCGACCGTTGCTCTGAAAATGTGGTGGTGCATAGATAATCCGTGCTTATGAAAAAACAATTACTAAGCAACTAGGCAAAAATATTTCCACTAATATTATTTGGAGAAAAGGTATATTCTAAGCTGTTTTCGAGGGACGAAAACTTTTATTGCTTTTTTTATTAAAATTTTAATCTTTTCGTTATTTGTTTTTGGGGTGTTATGCCGTGTTGCGCTACCTCGTTCTTTAGCCAAATTCTCGGACAGCGTTGCATTGGAGGGGACCCCTCCACTTTCCCAACAGCGTTATAAGGAAACATATGGTTTCCTCCTTCACCGCACATGTCAAGACTCTACTTTTTTTTGAACGACTTATTTGAACGACTCTAGACCCTCCAATGTCCATTTATTTGAACGACTCTAGACCCTCCAATGTCCATGCATACGGGGTTAGTAAGACAGCGTTGTAGTGACCGTCATCAGGGCAGACCCGGTAGATGTGTAATTTTTAGTGGTGAAATGTGTGCTTATTTACTTAAAAGCTATACCGTGTCGCCAGCTCCACTACTTTCACCGGTACAAAATAACCTGCAACGCTGTCCTTATAATTCCTTAATGATATGCGTTTTATAATTTTAAACACAAATCAATAAAGAAGCAATCATCTATACTATGTGGGTATTTGCTATACCTTTTTATTAAAAAAAGTATTCAGTTTGTTCAAGTATTTTTGCCTCAAATCCAAATTTAAATTTTATATGATAAAGGTCGCGCAGCCGTTCGTGTGACACGCGTGTTTTGGTACATATGACGACGTGACGCGCCAGCGATGATTGAGTTATCAGATACAAAAACATAATTCGTTTCGCTTGCTATCGATCTGCACACGGACAAATTCGCGCGGAACTTTGAGAATTCGCTCTCCCTGCTAAACATTTATATTAGGCATTATATTGATTGGTAGGTGATATTTTTAATGAGATTCATAGAGTTTATGGTTTTCGATAAGATATTATAAAGTAATTTAAAAAGCAATATAATTTACCAGTGTTGCACACGAACACACTGTGCAACCAGCCGCTTTTGTTTGTGACCCTTAGTTTGGGAAATAATGTTCTATCGAATAGTTTCATAGCGTTATCCACAGGAACTAGAATAATATTGAAACGGGAATATATTCAACTTGAAATAATATTTTATTATCGAGATTGGATACTGTTTACATATTTAATACACCGAATATATTATGGTCCCATTTGTTATCAAATTTCATAGAATTTAATCATGTTTTTCCAAATAACTTTAATATAAATCGTATGTCCATTTATGAAAGTTTCGTTTTTCTTTGTTTTATTGTACAAACGTTACAATTCAAAGAATATTATTTAGTGTTTACAATAGGTAGTCTACCAAAGCTGGCACGTGACAGCCTGTCAATAAGTTCTATCAAGTTACTATGTCTCAATTTAGGTAGTTAAAGATTTAGAAATTAAATATATTTCATTTTGGGAGGCGGGTATGGGTACCGCTGCCCGGGAACCATGTATTGGATAACCAACACCCCGGCCGTAGGTCTCCCCAAGTGGTCCGCTTTGGTGACTTAGCAGTCGTGCCCGGGTTCCTGAGGCGAGGTTTATCCAGGTCTTGGCGGCGGAAGCATCTGCCCACCTACTGGATCGAGAGAGACTGGTTGAGAGAGGCCTTTTGACCTTTCTAGTCGGACTCTCTCGACCCATCGCCTTGCACCGCAGTTGGAGGGATGGTTTCATACGTCCGTCACTCCTGGACACACTGACCCTCAGATCACTACCCATCCCTAATAACTTTTCCTTCCCAGAACTTCCTATCCTTCTCTTCCTTAAAAAGACTCTCCATACAGCATCCCCTAAGATATCATAGGCCCTGAGGGAAATTACTTTCCTCCGAGCCTCCTGTGTGGAGCTTATGTAAAAAAAAGATAGGTACGTTTAGCTATTCAAAGATACATGGATTGTTCATTTATTAGTTTTATGCCGGCAACACGGGCGTTTATTGTTTTAAATTATCGTATACAAACAAGTAAGTAACCCGCCTCACTAGACTATGTCTGTTCTGAGACGGGTACATTTACATATATTTACAGATGCATACACTTACACATATATGCACATACATATAGGCATATGTCCACACATACATACATGTATACATAAACACACACATATAAATACAAATAATACACACATATTGACCTCATCTTTGTCATATTGGCTCGGAATCCCTCATTTATTCCTATTCCAATTTTATGTTTTTTTTAAGTTGCACTATTCAAATAATTCCGCCCATAAACCTATTTCAGAATTCACCGTTCATTGCGGAATCGAATTGCGATCTTTAACGCTCTGGTACTGTTGAGGTTTAACGCCTTTTCCAGAAATTGATCACTTTGTATAAAAGGGGTTTAGCCGCGGTTAATCCGAGGCCTGTACATAAACACGTACCCAAAAGAAAAACATTGGAAAGCGAATCCAAATACTTAATTCTGAGTCCTATTTTGGAATAAAGTCCAGTTGGAAAATTGTTAATTACTTTTCCAGGTATTTTATCGTGAACCTTTCGTTGCTTGCTCAGCATAAATATAAGCACTTTCTAAGGAAGAAAAATTTAAGCTCTATCATATACCTACTGATTAATTAAAACTTGATTAAAACACTTCCTAATATTATTTTTTTACGCGCGGTTTGTTGATGAATTCCATCTTTCTAAAAGTATTAAGAATGACTTAGCTGTCAGAGGAATGACGCCTAATTAACAGTTTCAATTTGGGGGTGGTATGGATACCGCCGTCTCGGGAACCGTTTAGGGGCCATTCATTTATTACCTAAGACGATTTAAGGGGGAGGGGGGTCGATCATGTCTTATTTATTCTTACAAGGAGGTGGGAGGGAGTCTCGATAGTTCTTACATAAGATCACAAAAAAGCGCAAAGTTAAAATTATACTTTGAAAAAGCGCGGGCAACCGCGCGAGTGCCGAGGTTCGCTCGGATGCGTATAGGTGAACGATTTCCATTTCCATGGCAACGGACCCGCGCAAACAAACATTAAAACAAACCAAACGTGTATTCATTTTTCCTTTAGATTCTTACGTAATAAATATTAAACAGGGGGGAGGGGGTCGGCCTATTCTTATTTTTTTCTTATAATAGGGGGGGAGGGGGTCGAAAACTAGCAAAATTCGTCTTACGTTATAAATTAAAGGCCCCTTATTGGATAACTAACACTTCTGCCATAGGTCGCCCCAGGTTCGTTACGTTAGCAAGGGTTTATTGGATGGGGCTTGTTCAGGTTTTTCCGACGCATGCGTCTGCCCATCAACTGCGTGGCGGGCCGGATGGGGAGAGGCCGTTTGACGGAGGCCCTTTTACCTTTCAATCCGGGCTCTCTTGACCCGTCGCCTTGCACCTCAGTGGGAGGGATGGATTCACACGTCCATCACTACTGGACACACTGACCCCAGATTCCTTCATACCCTTTTCCTTCCCAGAACTTCCTCTTCATCCCATCCATTAAAAGACCTTCCCCATAGCTTCCCCAAAGAGGACGTAGACCCAGATGGAAATTATTTTACTCAGTTCTCCTGTATGGAGATAATGCAAAAAGACACTTGGAAATAAATTTTTAAAAAAACATGTTTGACAGGAATATTTTTTTGAAAAATCCTTCTGATTAACCTTAATTACTATACAAGACAACTACATATATGCATTCGAGGCGATGGAAAATATTGTATTCAAAATTTCAATAACATAAAATGAAAATTGTAATTTTTTTTTAATTTCTTGGGCATTAACTCTTGTAAAAATTTCTAAATATTCTGTTTTGAAGAGTTTTACTTTCCATGTAAAATTGTTACTTAAATTTAATTTTTTCTTTTAACGGTTTCGACAAATCCGTGTCATTCCTAGCAAACTTTAAATTTGAGGTTTTAAGTTTGCTAGTGAATGACACGGATGTGTCGAAACCGGTTGCAAAATAGCTAAAAGTTAAAAAGAAAAAAATCAAATATACACGGAAAGCAAAACTCTTCAAAACAAAATTTCTGTCATTTTGTTATGTTGGTATTCTTGATACTATAGCATAACAAAGGAATAGATTCTTTGCGTTTTAGGTAAGTACTAGTTTGGCGGAACTACGGAAATAAAATAAATATAAACATGGTTGTTAGGCATGTTTTTTTTTTTATTATTTTACACTTACAAAGCACTTTTTACAAGTTATGCTAAAAAAAAAATTTTATAGGTTATATAAAATGCTCTATCATATATTCGGCTTACGTTTTTCCTACTCACAGTGGGTACATTATTAAAGTAATACACGAGTAAGTGATGTAATAATGTAATATCATTTTAAGAAAATTTTGAAGATCCAGTTTGACGTCGTAGGACATAGAAAAATAACAATGTACTTAAATGACTTAAGAAATGTGTCTGTTACA
Source organism: Limnephilus marmoratus (assembly GCA_917880885.1). Taxonomy (NCBI): domain Eukaryota; kingdom Metazoa; phylum Arthropoda; class Insecta; order Trichoptera; family Limnephilidae; genus Limnephilus; species Limnephilus marmoratus. The sequence goes on along the minus strand of OU862909.1, from coordinate 53,321,643 downwards.
ATCGTATGTAGAGAGTAGATTTTCCAAAAATAAGTGATCACGTTGGAATGATAGGAAGACGGGAGCCGTTTCTTAACCTACTAAAATAACTATTTTCAATAAAATCTCGAAAACCTTCCGCTCGGTAGGTAATTGGGTTAACGACGAATGGGATCCAATCACGGAGTTAGGGTTTGCACGGTGACGAAAACTAAATTAAAAAATCAATTTAAAATGATATTCTAACCTTTTCATTTTGTGAAATTGTTTATCTCTATGGCTTTTAAGTTTGCATAATAAACCAAAAGAAGGAAAACGAAGATTTAAGTTTTTAAAATGTACATACATGACACAATAAAGATTTTGAATTTTGTACTAGAAATAAAAAAAATAAGACGCCTCCAATATCTTGGCACCAGAAAAGAAGAAGAACGTGACAAGATCAAGAAGAACAATAAGATCGAGAAAAACGAGAAGATCAAGAAAAAAAAGAAGATCATCCAGAACAATTAGTTGGAATATTTTTATGAATGAATCCATAAAAATATTCCAACTAATTGTAAATGTGAAAGCTTAGAATTAGTTACGGAATATGTGTATCTTGGTATTCCAGTAGATTGTTTTTTTAAATGGGACAAACATATTAAAAAAACCAGTAAAATACTCAGATCAATTGCTGGTAGAATGTACACATTAATTTTTTTCTATCAATTGAAACACTTAAAATAATTTATATGTTACTGGCAGAATCTATTATAAGATATGGATTAACAATATGGGGAAATACTACTATAACCAATCTGAAACAAGTCCAAGTTGTACAAAACGCAATTGTAAAATTGTTAGTCGTTCCTAAGATTTTCAAACAGAGACAATAACACACCATTGCTGGTTCAGAGTGCCAAAATTTTATCTGTTAAGGGCTATGGCTCAAAATTATAATTCAGCATATTATATACCCCGCAGCATAAAGAAAAATTAGAACATAAATACAGCACTAGATTCACCCGGGTTAATAGTTCCGAAATTTAATAATAAGTACGGACAGAGAACGTTTGAATACATCATATCGAAGATATTTAATTTATTACCTGATAAAAAGCAATGTAATCTATGAATAAGGTTAAATATATATGGTGAAAAATTGGCTATCGGAAAAAAAATATTTATATTGGTATGTATGAAAAAATGTATGAAAAACCTTGAATCTGTGGATATAATATGTAAATTATAACTTTTAAAAATGTATATGTAACTTAACTGTTGATAAGCCAATTCAATTGGCTTAGCAGGACTGGTTTGTTGATATTTAAATATTAACTTTACTTTCAATCAGTGGCGGCTCGTGACTTTTGGGTGTGCTAGGGTGATAATATTAAAAAAAAGGCATCATGAATGTTGACGGATGCGAAAAATAATTTTTTTTTTCAAAAATCGGTGTTTTGTATGAAGATTTTTCAGGAAATCTGAAACTTTCTGAAATTTTTCATAAAAAAACTGATTTTCAAAAAAAAAAAAAAAATTTTTTTCGGCTACAACAACATCAATAAAGCCATTTTTTTTTAATATCAGCACTCTAGCACACCCAAAAGTCACGAGCCGCCACTGCTTTCAATAAAAAATAAAAATAATAAAAAACAAGAAGAACGAGAAGACCAAGAGGAACGAGCGAATCAAGAGGAACGAGAAGATTAATATAACGAGAAGATCAACGAGATCGAGAAGATCAAGAAGAATGAAAAGATCATAAATAATGAGAAAATCAAGAGGAACGAGAAGATCAAGAGGAACTAAAAGATATTGAAGAACGAGAAAATCGAGAATAATGATCAATAGAAATTCAAGAGGAACAAGAAGATCACGAAGAACGAGATAATCAAGAAGAACAATACGATCAAGAAGAACGCAATGATCAAGAAGTACAAGAAGATAAAAAAAAACGAAAAGAACTAAAGAACCATGAAGAAAATAAAGAACACAAATAAGAACGAAGATCATGAAGAGCAGGAAGAACAAAAATAAATAGTTGAACAAGATGTAGAATATTCGGTGTTCCTTTTAAAAATAAAACCGACCATACCAAAACCAGGTGGAATCTGTTTCCCTTAAGTAAATGGGAGGGAAATGATGCGGGGAGATTATTTTTGTGCTACTTTCGAGCTGAGGCGTTTGGTTGTTTTCACGCAAAGGCCTATTATTAGATACATATTTTTATTACCGTGTTGAGGTCAAACGCGCTAAACCACCGTTCGGGCAACACTCTCTAAAATTAGTATGTATTTTTAAATTTCGAAGAATGTAATCTATTGTTTTTATATAGCGTGATAACATAATCAGTAAAAGCTAATCATATCCTACAAATATGATGTAGGGATGACTGGATGTATGTTTGTTACTCTTTCACGCAAATACTACTGAATGGATTTTAAAAATTCTTTCGAGCAGTTTGAAAACTGGATGTATCATGAATAAATGTGTGGAATGCGAGAGGTGAGAGGGTGGAGAGGGGAGGGGGGTGGGGGTGTTGGGAGGGTGTTGGTGGAGGGGGGAAGGGGTGGGGGGATGGTGGGGGGGGGGGGTTAGTGGAGGGAGAGGGGAGAGGGAAGGAAGGGGAAAGGAGAAAGACGGTGGAGGATGTGGGAAGGGGTAGGGGGTGGGGGAAAGGGGGTTGATGGGGGAGTGGTGTGGGGAGAAGGAATGTGGAGGGGTAGGGGTTGGGGGGAAGGGTTGGGTGGAGGGAGAGGGGGATGGGGTTATTAGGGGGAGTGGAGTGGAGAGAGTAAAGGTGGAGGAAGCGGAGTGGGGTGGAGGAAGGTGGGGGGAGGTGGAGTGGGGAGGGGTATGGGGAGGGGGAGGGGTGGGTAGAGAAGGAGGGGAAGGGAGAGGGGGTTGATGGATGAGTGGAGTGGGGAGAGGGAAGGTGGAGGGCGGAGGAATGGGGGGAGGGGTGGGTGGAGGGGGAAGGGTGTTGATGGGGGGAGTGGAGTGGGGGGAGGGATGGGTGGAGGGAGAGGGGGGGAGGAGGGTTGATGGGGAGAGTAGAGGGGGGACAGGGAAGGTGGAAGAGGCGGAGTGGAAATCCCCTAGTACCATGCGAGTGAAGCCGCGGGAAAAAGCTAGTCAAATAATAAATGAATCCTATTAAAAATATTATAAAGGCGAATTTTATATGGATGTATGTTTGCTACTCTTTCACGTAAAAAATACTGAATGGACTTTAAAATTTATTTCACTAATAGAAAGCTACATTATTTGCGAGCTCTGGCGTTATGAATAAACTCTGGCGTTATAAAATTATTTATTATACGTTTATTGTACAGACGAAAAGCAAAGCGTTGCTTGGTAACTATAAGTATTGATTTTTTGATTTGTTTAGGTTACGGAGATCCCTTTGGCAGTTCAAATTATAGTAATCTATATTAATATTATAAATGCTAAACTGCGTGTGTTTTATTGTTACTCTTTATTAGGTGGCACGCGAGCTGTTTGAAAAATGAATGTAACGGGTATGGAGGGGGTCGGTGAGGGGGATGAAGAGGGAGAGGGGGTTAGAGGGGCGAAGGGGGGAGAGGTGAGGGGGGGAGTGGAGTGGTGATAGGGAAGGTGGAGGAGGCGGAGTGGGAACCCCCCTAATATACCGGGGAGCCGGGGGCAAAAGCTAGTATTTAATAAATGAAGACAGTCTACAGATGTCGCACATTAAAATAAAAATAGATATGTTTTTCCAAGACTATCTAAATTGCATTTAGTTAGGATAGAATTTTGCAATCATACGTAAAGAGAGCAGACAAAACAATTTGTGTTACGAAAATGAAGATAATATTTGTAATTCCCAGCCGAAGTATAATACAGATAAAATTGACGTAAGATTGATATGGTCGAGTTAGCTCGGCGGTCAGAGCACTTCTCGGCAAGGAAGAGGTCCTCGGTTCAATACTCAAATGGGACTTGATCTTCTTCTGTTTCAAATTTATCGTTTGTTAGTTGTTAATAATATTGTCTTCAATGATTAAATAATCTATTTTTTGTGGTTGGACCATAAAACACAAGAATTTATTTTTTATTTTTTATTGTAATACAAAGAATATGGGCTACATTAATGCATTTATATTTTACAAAATATTATATTTAAGATCATCATTATCAGAAAATATGATATAAAATATCTTGTGCCTGATAAGGGAGCTACGATTCTTACTTAGAATATGTTATAACATATTTTGTATAAAATATTCATTTTTTAATGTAATTTTTTTTGAAAATTTGTTTAATTTTATTTATTTGTTCTTATTGGTTGATAATACAGCGCAATTTATTTCTTTACGCATTTTTACAATGGAAGCTTGCTTACATTTATCACCGACGTTTTGGTACTGGAAACAATTTAAAAAGTGATTCTGATGAGAAGGTAGAATTTTTTCTAAGCGTTAGGTGTATGATGCTTCTTTGCCAAACTTTAACTAAGTTTAGATTGTTTTTGTAAGATCTAACCTCCGTAAGTAAGTATTTAACCTCCTTGTAAGTTTATACAGGGTGTTAAGGGACGTACTTGACTTATTTTAACCAGTGATTCCTGACATTATTTGGAGTAAAAATTGTAAATGAAATTTTGGTATCCGGTAACTTTTTTCACTGGTCGCTCAGCCGGGTGTCCGACGAAACCCTTACCCCGCCTCCAACTGTTCAACAACTACCATTTTTTTTTAATGTTTTTGTAGAAAAAAAAATCAAAAATTTCACCGGAGACCAAATTTTCATTTACATTTTTTACTCCAAATAATGTCAGGAATCACTGGTTAAAGTAAGTCAAGTACATTGCTTGACACCCAGTATACAGTTATGATAAAACTAAGGCGTCTTGTAAATCTGAAGGTTACAATACATTTGTGAATTAATACAAAATATTAAAATCGTTTTTATACAAAAGCTAGATGTGGGGGACTATATTTCGTGCCACTATTGAAATGCTTCTAGTTAGAGTAATGATAAGCCTTATCACTTTAATGAGTCTGTCGGGGTCACAAGAGTTGCACCACGTTCTGGAAAATATTGCTCTATTGTTGTTGTTCAATGCTTCTAATGATAACACTTCTATTCCAAGAACACTCCGGTTAGATTTTTTTTCTTAAAATCGGTAACCCATTTGTAGATTTATATATATTATTTTTTTACATTAACCCAACACAGGAGGACTTGAGGAAAATAATTTTAATAAAACTTTGTGTTTTAACATGTGTTGATTGCATTTTGTAATAATTGAATTGCATGACAAATTTGATAATAGAATAGACAGATTTTCAGGCTGAGAATAAAGAATTTAACACTACAATTGCCTTCCATACAAATTTGAATGAAAACAAATGTTCCATTTAACCCAATCCCTCAGCGTTCCGTCTCACTCTCACTCGCTGGAAGTCGTAGGTCTTGGAAATGTATTATTCTTGGTAAATAATTTTGTGTTCATCTAGTCTTCGTTTATTAAACATGTTTAGGAGAAATCACCAACTTTATAAAAATATACGCCTAAAGCCCGTGTAGTCAAATACACTTTTGTTATTAAAATATAACACTGCTGATATATAATATAAAACAATATTTATTAAACACAACGAACGCAGTAGTGTTTTGTTTACCATTTATTAAATAAATGCTTGAATTAAATGCTTGGGATTAAATTTTAATCCGTAATATTAAAAATCTGTTCTTGTAGCAGCTTAATCTCTCAAAACGAACTTTTTGCGTATTTAATAATGCCATCATTAATGTATTCTTATTCATCTTAATTTTAGATATTCTAAAATCCTTACGCCGCCTTTAGATCCTTTATTGAAGTATAATCCCATTTTGTAAAAAAGCGATCTCAATGTTTGGGTTCTTGGAACGGTGGCTGAATAACTACAACAAAGTTACGACAGTCTTTGGTTATGTTTCTTGTACAATCATTTTTAAAAAAAATCGGATATTATGGAAAACTCCGAACCTATTATAGAAAAAAATTATATATAATACATACAGGAGTCTTTGTGAATTCTTTAGTCTTCATGATCGGATTCTCTTGATTCGTTCAAACAGTATGATCTTTATAATGGAAAGCTTTTCTTTGAACAAATGCAACAGTACTGAATCGATACAGCCAAGGGTTTTTCAGAAGGCAAAATTTTGTGAGGTTCCCAACACCCTTTACTCGTTATAAAGTTTTATATTGAAAGAAAAAACTAAGCTTCAGCGCCTAGAATTTGAATTAGATGGATGAACTATGGATCAGGCTTGAACACAGATAATAAAAACAAAGGGAGATACGGTTTGTGGGTTGTAGCAAACAACGGGATAACGGGCGGCCGCTGCGCCTCGACGCCTACTCGCCGCGCATAGATTAAAACGGATTTCGACTAGTATGAAGGATAAAGGTAAGCAATGTTGAATATCCTTTTAAAGCTTTTATTAAATTTTGCAAATATTCGTATTTTCCTTGGACCATTTTTTTTATGTTTTAAATTTTTTTTTCACAAGATCTCATTATTATTAAACAAACTATTCGACATAAGGTAAGTTTTTTTATTAAGTACATCATTTTTAGGCAGTTTCTATATTTTTTTCTGATATGTTTTAGAATATAATGTCTTTAATATAACTTTACAATTTCTATATTTGGGGGTTCACAGGAGAGTTAGCAAGGGGAGTGGGGACCCTTGTGAAAAGACTACCTGTAGTAGGTATTATTCATCTGCAAAAATTCAGCTTTCCTAATTTGTTCCATTTCAATGCCATCATTGACTTTACGGACTGTAAACGAATTCATGGTTACCCCGTTCTCCACGCTGCGCGCTGTGTCTCCAAAAGAATCAAGCAATTCGTACACGGAGATACTTACAAGCGACTCGAGTTTCATGCATGTAGCACACGCGCCGTTTGTGAGTACCCACCATACTATTTTGCTTGTTTTCGTACACAATGCTACGCGCCGACTACAGGTTTGGCATTAGTTGCATGCTACCGACAGTACTGGCAGCGAACTACGCGAGTTGCATTCGTATCTACTTCTTTGATGTTTGACGACATGGCGACCGAACTTGAATAGGACGGTGCTGGTATTACAGTATAACTGAAGAAGTGAAGTGAAGTAAAGTCTCCTGTGCACCCCCAAACATTAAAATTGTAAGGTTTTACAAAAGTCATTATAAACATATCAGAAAAAATTTAGAAACGGCCTAAAAGTTATGTACTTCGTAACTGAAGTATAACTGAAGAAGTGAAGTGAAGTGAAGTATACTGTAATATCAGCGCGTAGTGGAGTGGAGCTGGCAACCGGTATCGCTTCTACGTAAGTGTCCGAAACGTTGGCTAAAGAAGAAGGTAGCGCAACACGGCATAACACCCCAAAAACAAATATTGAAAATACTTTTAGCCGTGAAAATTAAAAATAATACCCAAAGTTTTCTATTAGATCGTTTTTATTCTTATAATAAAGATTAACGAGAACATTGTCTTCAACACTAGTCACTTGACATCGAATTAACTTCTCGGAAAAATGATGATTAATAATGAAAAATGATGATTATTTGGGCTAACTTGTGGTTGAGTCACAATCACGTAGTTTTTTTTAGTATTTCCTTGTACAAAGGGCCCTAAACTTACGGAAACATGTAAATAACCAATCTTGTAGTTAATAAGGTTTTGTAAAACTTTCAGGTTGCTTTATCGACGTACAATAGGTAGGAGGGGAGGTATTTGAGAAAAATCAATTACGTGACCTCTGACCTTTAATATCTCGAATTGCTCTGCCGTTGTTTTTAGGATTTTGTAAAATACTTATTTGTAATACTGAAACATACCTACGCCGTACGGGTATACAAAAAATCAGGTTTCTTGGAATTATTCCGAACTAAAAGCCTTATTTGACTCTAGAATTTCATGAGTTGGTTTAGTGAAATCTTCAATAGAACACACATTCGGGGTTAAGGAATTGTAATTGGACTCGTTAAAAGCCTCTATACCACATGCTGATTTTCGAATATTTAACGTATATACCTAAATAGAATTTACAACGTATACTAAGTAAAAGGATTTCTTCCATACTTGAAGTATTGTGGAAACTACAAACCCACATCAATGCGATTCCGGGGTTCTGATATTATAGATATTAAATAACTTCGTCCCGATACTACACACAACGCACGTGAGCCGTACCAAACTATACTTGAACATTGTTGGGAAGGCCCGAATACATTTTTATCAAAATTGAATACGTACACTTGCCCCTGATTGCTTAGTTACGTATTTGCAGGGAAGTTAAATGTATTAGTTGGGAAAGGCTCGTATGCGTTGTATGGCATGTCTGAACGTTGCTAATAATACCTAAATATATGATTGATATAACTATACTGGGTGAGCCGTGAATTTTACTCGTAATGCTCTGAATACAAAGTACTATCAGTAAACACATTTCGGTTCCCATGGCGGCGAATGGTAAAATAATTATGCTTATGCTTTTGTTCGAGGTTCGGATAATTCACGATTCATAAATTATATTATTTTATTACTCAGCTTTGTGTATCCGTATGATAGTACATTGCAATTTTTCATGGGGTTTGTTTTATTATTCTGAAAAATAAATTGATGTTTTTAGAATAGAAAATAATGTGTTTTAATAATATTTTGTGGTCTTGTGGAAAATCTAATAGGTAGTCAATTTAATGCAAAACATTGATTTAAAAAATATTTTTTATGGAAAAAAATCTCAAGTCGGGAGAAAAGTCATGTCATGATATTATATCATAGGTATTATGCACTGTCAAAAATTATGCTGCGTACACATTTCACAATCAAGACGCGAACCATACAATTTGGGAGGCGGGAATGGGTACCGCCGCCCCGGGAACCTTTATTGGATAACAAACACCTCTGCCATAGGTCACCCCAAGTGGTTCGCAACGTTTGGTGATTTAGCAGGGATGCCCAGGCTAATGGGATGAGGTTTTTCTAGGTCTGATGACCAGGACACACTGAACCCCAGATTCCTACCCACCCCTTAAACCCCTTTCCTTCCCAGAACTCTCCTCTCCTTCCTTTCCCTAAAAAAACCGTCCTCACAGCATCCCCAAAGATGACATAGGCCCTCAGGGAAATTATTTTCCTCATGGCCTCCTGTGTGGAGCTCATGTAAAAAAAAAGAACCGAAGCACGAAAGGAACGAAGCAACCGCAAACGGGGCGAAACACTATGCTTGTGGTTAGGGAACGGCAAAAAGTTGGTCACGTAGTATAGGTACGTTTCCTGTGTTCTTCCTTTCCCATATATGTAAGCATGTTTATTTGAGGAATGATTACAAATATTTCAGTGTTCTTCTGGATACCTACTTTCAATAATTGCTAATGCTTTCTATAATGTTTGTTATACATCAAGTGACGCGACAGACCTGCCAACTATCAGCATTTGACAGCTGGTTATTATTATTACCAACATAACACTTTCAAATAAAAGACTCCAGATACTAATATCTACAGCCCGTATGTTTGACGAATATCTACAGCTCATATGTTGAACTAATATCTACGAACTTCAGAGTGTTGATTAATATCTACAGAGCGTATGTTGAACTAATATCTACAGAGCGTAGGTTGGACTAATCAGCTAAATGTGTCCAATAGTTCGATATTAGGGATTTTTACATACATACTTACATAAATTAAGTTTTTTAAACTGCATACGCAATATTACGTTATTCCAATATGCTATACATAATTGCAAATCCAACCTCTGACAGTATTGTAGATATTCGTCAACACTTAGGTTCTCATAGATATTAATCAACAGTTTGAGCTGTAGATATTCGTCAACACTTTGATTCCCATAGATATTAGTTCGATTTTTTCAGTTTTTGGAATTCCTGTAGATATTAGTAGACGCCTCCAAATAAAACGATCTTAATTAAAGAATTGAATAGCCAGGTTCTCCCTGCCAAGTTCAATCAGCCGCACAGCATACCCCGAGTGAGGATACCATAGTATTGACTTCACCTTCGTGTAGAGCAGGGTTTCCCAAACTTTTTCTGCAATGGAACACTTTGCAAACCCGTAAATTTTAACGGAACACTTGGCTCATTTATTAGATTGGGTTATTCCTAATAATAAAGTTTTAAAAAATGTTATTCCACATTATTTATTAAGTACACAAACAATATATATATACATTTATAACAAAAAATGAAATATAAACAAAAAATGGAATATAAACAATAAAAAATGGAAATTAAACAAAAACAAAAATGGAATATAAATAACAAAAAATTAAATATAAATAACAAAAAATTGAATATAAGCAACAAAAAATTGGAATATAAACAAAAAAATTATTATGAACAACAACAAAAAATGGAATAAATAAAACACCTAAGTAATGACTGATGATTTTGAGTCCTTGAATTGCACATCTTCTTGATATCAGGCACAATATATGTAAGTTGTATTCTAATATCTGGTGTGGCGTCTCGAACCTGTTCCTACACTTGACTTGGTTGCAGCATAATTAGAAAATACCACATCGAATAAATAGTTTGTAGAAAACGGAAGTATAACAACAAAAGCTTGTTTTGACAAATTGGGGTACTCTTCTGACATACCTACTCGCCCAGAAATCATTTAAATGAGAATAATATCAGCAGTGTTGAAATATGAATATGTGTATAATATATTAAATTAAATTCTTCCGACAAATTGTCGCGGAACCCCTGTACAGGTTCGGCGGAACACTAGGGTTCCGCGGAACACAGTTTGGGAAACCCTGGTGTAGAGTTATGTATTTCTTTCAGGATTTCTATATTATGTATTTCTTTCAGTATTTCTGTTACGTATTTATTTCAGGATTTCATTTAAAAAATAAACAAATCGGTAATAGTAAAACAAATTGTCAAGGCAAACAGTCAGAATGTGTTATCATTACATTCCTTTAGCTCCCTTTGATATTTTGATACATTATGTAATTCACCCTAAGGAAAGAGCCTCAATGTTATTTCTTCTGTATTAAATAATTTTTGACGAAAAAGGATTTGCTAAGAAATTAATGAATATTTCATATTACACGGTATCCGGAAATTCCTACTAAAAGCGGGAAACGGGTGAATTTGAAACACTTTTGGAACCGGTTTTGAAGTATATGATTTTTGATTTAAGCTTTTGTTTTCGAGTAAATCGAGTCCAAATTTGGATTTATAGGTGAAACTATTAAGGCGGGTACAGATTGCTGTAACGTAACATGCAATGTAACATGAAAGGAACATTTCATAAGTGTGGACGCAGCGCGCGCACGAACCGAGCATGTACCTACTCGCAGCTGTTCCCGGCATGCGCGCGGTGAACATAGCTCAGTCTGCCGAGAACAAGTTCTCCATTGTTCGCGCGCGTTCTGACGTACAGACACGAACAAGCCGTCCACACAGACGCTCGGCGCACACTGCGCGCCCCTTTGTATTCGCCGAAAAAACCGAAGCATTGTGGATTGCGGCGCGAACGAGTTGAAATACTCTGTTCGCGCGCGGAGTGTGCGCGGTTCGTGCGCGCAAGGCGTCCACACTATGAGAATTCTGTTACGTTGCATGATACGTTGCGGCAATGTGGACGGCAAATTCTTTCATTGCGTGTTACATTGCGTGTTACGTTACGGCAATCTGTACCCGCCTTAAGAAATCGGTCGTTAGGAGGTTTATCAATTCTGAACCCTAAAGGATAAACCACGTAGGTAAGTCCATAGCTAAGTCTACATACGTACAGTTATCAGTGGCAGTCGGTGACTTTTTGTATAAGCGTTGCTGAAGTACGAGTATAAACCAACCTTTTTTTAACATTAACTCCACACAGGAGGCCCTGAGGAAAATAACTTCCCTCAGGGCCTATGTCATCTTTGAAGATGCTGTGTGGAGGGTCTTTTTAAGGAAAGGAAGGAGTGAACACGGGTCTTGAAGAGACCCATGTTGTAGGAGGGAGGAAACACAGAGGCCGGCAAATCGTTCCACAGTTGAACTCAAGAATGAGTCATAGAAACGACCCGTTCTCATGTGACTAATGTCAACCGTGTACAAATGTTGGGCGCGTGTTTGGCGTATTTCCCGACTATGCACCGGTGCCGAGGGGATCAATGACGCTAGTTCCTTGGAGCACCTTCCATTGTAATACCGGTAGAACAAGGACAGCATTCCCACCTGACGCCTGTGCTCTAAAGATTGACCAAATATCAAACCTAAATTCCTACAAACTAGCCCACGAACAAGATGCGATTACTGACAAAAATAGTACAATGTCAAATTAGCTCTATGTATCCTTTATGCTTCACACCAATCGCTTCAGTTCTAAAATTAAATGAATTAAATAAATTTTCGAAAGATATTTAACTAATAAATCGGCATCCATTATTCAAGCCAAATTGTCAAATTGGTTGCGCGAAAAAATTCTCTAGAACGTAGCGAATTAATCCCCGCGCTTTGTTATGCTATTTTGTGCTCTATGCCTACGCGCATTATAGTCGTTTTCTGCGCGTTGGATGCTCCCATCGAATGCGTATTCAGGCAAAACTTGGCGGGCAGAACTAAACACGCATGCGCAAATATTAAACATTTTCTAACATCGTGGATGCGGAATGGAGCAGAGAATCTACTGTTTCAGATTCGACACATTAGCATCGAGTCGAGAATGGTGTTGTTTTGTAAAATATTTGAAAAAGTTTAAAAAAAATGAAATGCTCAAAACGAAAATAAACCTTATTTGGGTTTTCAATGAAAATGTTATGAAAATAATTGAATAATGTTCAAAATTGCCCCAGGGTTGTTAATATTTGTCTATAGTAATAAATTCAATTATTTTACTGGCCACTTATAAATTACACTTTTTCTCCGAGTGGTTTTACTTTCGGTCGATAGGGGGATAATAATCGATTTCCCCTCACTTTTTGGATTCGCGTCTCCAGGGCAGGACGTGAATCCGACAGTCGAAAATGTGGACTTAAATTTATTTAATATGTAAAATATTCAATCGGCGGGTTGTTACAAGTTTATTTAAAATGTGAACGAGTTTCCTTTTATTCCCAGCCGATACAAGGTTATCGCGACTGGAGAATTCTTGTTTACGGGTATTCCAGTATGGAATCCCGTGGTGCGATAATGGCGGCTTGACCGACCCAGTTTTACTGTAATCTGCGATTATATTTATCATCCGTCATTCGACGAGATGGATTCTCAATAATACCAAAGGTACACGACCGTCCGTGTAGTCCCCGCCGATTCTTTTCACAACCTGATGGAGGACATTTCCATTACTGCAACCACATGATGGAGGACACCATGGTGATCTCAAACGTAATAATCACCCAGATGGATGGAGAAGCTTGCAAACCTGGCGCGGAGGCAACGTGAGGGAGAAAAGGGGCCCCTCACGGTGCAATATTAGTCATCCGGAATCGTCGCATAAAAATAATAGGTTTTAGCTAGCTCTTCTTAGTATGGTCCACAGGTATGTTAATATTCCAATATAATAATCTTGTTATACATCCACTCTTTTATTTCTTATTTTCCAAGCTTCACAACAATGATTAAAATAACAGTGCCCACGCTCTGATGGGAGATTTTTCATGCCTACCGACACAGTCAGCATATCTCGTACCCACGAGATTTGGCGTCCAAAAATCCCATGGGATTAAAGCTGATAACTGTGTACCTTCATATATATAACCCTGAATAATTAACATTAAATACACCCACTTAATCTTCTTCTTCTTCAATGGCGCTACAGCCCATTTCGAGCCTTGGCCTCCTTCAAAATAAGCCTCCACCGCCCTCTGTCCTCGGCCGTCGTCTTCCAATCTGCAACATGGAGTAATCCTCTTGCATCCTTCCTGACATCATCCTCCCATCTCAGTCTAGGTCTGCCCGCCTTTCGTTTACCTCCCGGGTGTCCTGTCAGAACCTTCTTCGGTACTCGTGTGCTTGGCATTCGGTGCACATGTCCGGCCCATCTTAATCTTTGGAGTCTTAAATGGGTGGAGAGTCTGGGAGCTTGGTAAATATCATAGAGCTCATTATTGTGGCGGATTCTCCATGCCTCTCCCTCTCGCACCGCTCCTAAGATTCTTCGAAGTACCTTTCTTTCGAAGATGTCCAGCCGTTCCGCTGACTTTGCTGTCAGTGTTCCCGCCTCACATCCATAGGCCAAGACCGTTCTGATAATTGTTTTATATAAGGTTATTTTGGTTTTCCTATGGACGTTTCGGGATTTGAACACTGGCAGCAACGCGAAGTAAGTTTTGTTAGCGGCTGTAATGCGCTTTCTTACTTCTACTGGGTCTTCATTGTCCTGCGTTATGATGGAGCCCAGGTAGGTAAACTCTTCGACCACTTCGAAATTATAATTGTCTTTGAATTTCACTTTGTCTTTTATTCTGCGGTGAGGGGTTCTGGTTTGCATCATGATTTTTGTTTTATTTTCATTGATTTGCAAACCCACCTCTCTTGCCGCAGTCTCCAAAGGGTCAAACACTTCTCTTACAGCCTGTAGGGATCTTCCGACAATGTTAAGGTCATCTGCGTAGCCAACTATTTGATTGCTTCTATAGCAGATGTTTGAGTCGGTACTGATCATTGTCTTCCTCACGACGTGCTCCAGTACAATATTGAAAAGGGTGGGTGCTAAGCCATCACCTTGTTTCAGCCCCTGGGAGACGTTAAAATCCTCCGTTGTTTCACCTCCTATCCTTACTCGACACCGTGATCCGACCATTGTTGCTTTTACAAGCTTGACTATTTTGGGCGGTATTCCAAAATTGAGGAGTATTTCATATATTTTCTCCCTATCTATACTGTCATACGCCTGTTTGAAGTCAACAAATAGTTGGTATATATCTATATCGAATTCCCAGCATTTTGTCAGGATTTGTCGAGTAGTGAAGAGTTGATCAGTGGTGGATCTCCCTCTCCTGAACCCCGCCTGATATTCTCCTAGTAAGTTTTCTGAGTAATATTCTAGTCTTTCTTTCAAAATCATCGTGAAAATTTTATACGCTGTACAAAGTAAAGATATTCCTCTGTGATTTTCACACTTCAATTTGTCTCCCTTTTTATGTATGGGGCATATTATGCTAGTTTTCCATTCTTCTGGTACTCTTTCGGCGGTCCATATTTTCACAATGAGATTGTGTAGCAGGTTCTTCAGTTGTTCGTTTCCATATTTATAGAGCTCTGCAGGGATATTATCTCCTCCCGGAGTTTTATTGTTTTTCAATTTCTTTAGGGCAGCCCTTATTTCTGCCATTGATGGCGCTCTCGTTGTTTCATCACTATTTAGCTCGTCCGGAATTGGTGTTGGTTCGACTGTCAGGTTGTTATTGGGATTTAAGAGCTGTTGAAAATATTCTTTCCACCTAGTCTTGATCTTTTCCTTATCTCCTATTATGTCTCCATTACTATCTCTGCACAGAGATGTGTTGGGTTTGAAGCCCTTTTTAAATGCATTGACGCCTTTATATGCCTCACGTGGATTGTTATTTGCAAAGTCATGTTCCATTTTCAACAATATGTTGTTAAAGTACAATCTCTTCTTTCTTTTAATTAAATTGTTAGCATCTCTTCGTGCTTGTTCGTAGGCTTGTCTTTTTGCTCTAGTTCCTCTTTCTATACATAATTTTTTTAGAACATTTTTCTTGCAGACGCTCTGTATGCACTCCTCATCGAACCAGGGATTTCTAGCCTGTCTTGGTCTATTTCCAATGCCTGATTCCGCCGCTGTCAGCAGTGCATTTCTCAGATTGGTCCAGTCCTCTTCTAAATCATTTGGGGAGAGCGGATCACTCAGTTGGTTTGGTAGGTTTGTTGACAATGAGTCATGATATCTTTCCAATCCTTCTGGTGTTTTTAGAGCATCGATGTTTAGCTTTGGGATACTTGGCTGATTAGACCTTTTATCTCTTGCTATTCTGCATCTATAGGATGCTACTACCAAATAGTGATCCGAATCACAGTTAGCTCCTCTGTAGCTTCTTACATTTGTGATACTGGTCGCCCCTCTTCTTTCAATTAGGATATGGTCTATTTGGTTATGGTATCTGCCGCCAGGTGATGTCCATGTCCATTTATATATATTCTTCCGTGGGAACTGTGTTGATGCTATTATCATATTCCTTGATTCTGCAAAGTCAATCACTCTTGATCCATTGTTATTGCTTTCCGTATGAAGACTTAATAAGAGGTGTAAATGTCATGATAACTGATCACATAGTAGGTACAAAACAAAACAACACAACACTTCCCGTGCCAATACCCTGATATATTAAAACCCTGTTTAATAACCTATACATTAAACCCTACCCCAATTCAAGTACCATAACATGACACCCAACATCCTCCTTTTTCTACCGTAACAAAATGTAGATTAACAAGTTTCCCATTAACAACGAGTTTCCAAACAACGTGTATTACAATAAATATAATAAAATGAATATGAGAATGGTATATATTTGTACAAATAGATTATTATACAGTTTAAAAGAGAAACAAGAGGGAATAAATAAACAATATTAGAGAATTATTTTCGTGGTGTTTACCGTAAACTGTATAATTTAATATTGCGAATAGCTCAGCGTGGGATTAAGCGAAACTATGATTATCGGGAACTCCTCCCAGTGAAACAGGCGTAGCAATAAAACATGTCATCAAGATGAACATGAAATAATATATTATTGCGTTGTTCATGCTGAAAAACAAAAGCTTCCGACAATACCAAATTACCGCTTCCAATGGTCATAAAAAAAGAAGCAGAAAGCGTAATTTACCACAACAAGTGGCACTTTACGAAATGTAATAAAAAAACGATACATAAACTTTTTTAAAATGGTGCAAAGTAACAACCCTTAGGGGACTGAACTCAGCAGTAGTTAAAAGGAATTGGGTGATTTTATCCTTTAGTATTTGAATATGTTTCATTTGTGTGCTAAACAGAAGCAAAGCGGTTGTTTTCACAAATGGATTGATGGAGGGAAAACAAAGTTTACACGGAAACAGGGGACAGGAAAAGGTTTGAAATTTCAACCATTGTATTGACTAAGGGTGGGCATACATTGAGACATCGGTCATGCAGCATGTTCAGCGCAGCGTAGTTCAGGTTTTTGTACTGTATAGAAGTGTATGAAGTGACATACACTGAGACGCAGACATGTGCGCCGCAGAAACGCTACTGCCCTGCGCCCGAACAGCATACACTGAGACATTGGTCGTGCAGCATGTTCAGCGCAGGGTAGTTCAGGTTTTTGTGTTGTATGGAAGTGTATGGAGCGACATACACTGAGACGCAAACATGTGCAGAAATCACATTTTCAGACATGTGTGAGCTCGGCCCTGCGTCGAGTTGCGGCCGGAACGCAGTTTCTGCAAGACGCGTGAGTAGGCGGGCAGAGTATTTTGTAATTTTATATACGAAAATCAATATTTGTTTGTTCATGTGTTTGTTTGTTTGTTTATTTGTTTGTTTGTTTATTTGTTTGGTTGGTTGGTTGGTTGGTTGATTGGTTAGTTGGTTGGTTGGTTGTTTGTTCGTTTGCTAGCTCGCGTGTTTGCTTGTTTGTTTGTTTGTTTGTTTGTTTGTTTGTTTGTTTGTTTGTTTGTTTATTTGTTTGTTTGTTTGTTTGTTTGTTTGTTTGTTTGTTTGTTTGTTTGTTTGTTTGTTTGTTTGTTTGTTTGTTGGTTGGTTTGTTTGTTTAAAAAAAAACTGTAAATTTTTAAACAAATTTAGTAACATTTTTGTAATCTTAGTAAAAAAATCTATCAAATCCATTCACCCAGGATTGGGTCCATGGTCATGGGGATTTTTTTTCTTCAGGGCCTCCTGTGTGGAGCTCATGTAACAAAACAAAAATTGGGGCGGCGCGTATGGGTGGCGTCAATCATTCACTCGGAGCTGGGTTCTGAAATTCATTCACGCAGATGCAAGCCTATTAATACTGTTTGATTCCTCTTAGGACCTTCGTACATGGAAATACTTACAAACTACGTGATTGTGACGCAACCACAAGTATCCTACAGATATACTCTTTAATGCTGGTTTTAAAATAAACTGAACTTAACCATTTTTCGCGTGCAGCGATGGAGATAAGTATATAAAAATGTCAAGTGACAAATGACTCTAACGATGAATTCAATGATCTAGTTTATCTTTGCTATAAGAATTAAAAACGATCTGATAGAACATTTTGGAATCACCTATATTTATAAAGAAATATTATCTGTAAGGCATTCCTTGCCGCCTGGGAACTGCATGAGATGATGACGACACTTTCTAAGGAATGTCAAAGGATTCTTATTTAAATTTGTTGCACTTCTTGACTCCTAGTATTCATAAGAAAAATACATTTTTTCCAAGATCAATCCTTGTCTTCTCCACTAAAGCCTTTCTTACGTATTCTGATAATGCACATTTATATAAACACGCATTTTTTCCATTTCTAAAACAAATTTAACGTTCCATTCAAGTTCGGTCACCATTTCTGTCAAACGTCAAACGGATAGTAAGTGCCTCCGTTCACGGAGATACTTACGAACGAGATGCTCGATCCTCGTGCACGTATCATACGCGCCGATCGTAAGTACCCCCCGTACGATTTTGCTGGTGCCCGTTCACGGCGCTACGCGGTGGCTATCGGTTCCCAATCAGTATCACGATACCGACAGTGCTGATCGCACGCGACGCTCGTATCATTTGTGTCTGATACTTATTCGTTTGACGTTTGACAGAAAAGGCGTCGGAACATGAAAGTAATGTTAGATGTGTTCTGGAAGTGGAAAAAATGCATGTTTACATAACTATACTTTACCAGAATACGTAAGAAACGATTTAGTGGAGAAGGCATGGATTGATGTTGGAAAAAAAGTCATATGACATCGCATGACAGCGTGTTCACTCCACGGCTGCACGTGAAAAATGATCAAGTTCAGTACATTTCGGATAGCGCCGTGTACGGAGACTAGCATTAAAAAGTGGTATATCAGCAGGGTACTTGTGGTTTCGTCACAATTACGTAGATTGTAAGTATCTCCATGAATGGAGGGCTTAATAGATATGAATGCAACTAGCGTAGCACGCTACCAGCATTGTCGGTAGCGCGTCAAACCCGTAGTCGGCGCTTAGCATGGTGTACGAAAGCAAAATAGAATGGCTGGAGGCGTCTACTAACATCTACAGGAATTCCAAAAACTGAACAAATTGGACTAATATCTATGAGAACCAAAGTGAGGACGAATATCTACAGCTCAAACTGCTGACTAATATCTGTGAGAACCGAAGTAAGGACGAATATCTACAGCTCAAACTGCTGACAAATATCTAAGAGAACCAAAGTTTGGATGAATATCTATCTACAGCACTGGCAGAGGTTGGGTTAGGTTAGGTTAGGTTAGGTTAGTTATTTATTACGTAATTAACCTCTTGCTCAGCTGCCCTCTGTAGATATTTGTCCAACCTACGCTCCATAGATATTAGTCACCACTGGGACCGTCATAGATATCCGTCCGACCTTAGCTCTGTAGATATTAGTCCTCACTTTGAAGTTCATAGATATTAGTAGATATGATTTTATCGCCCCATTGGGGAATGGGATGGGAAAAATTAGAAAGCTTAGAAATATTATAATTATAATTTGACTATTCAATTTTTCAGAGCAAGTAAATTTGACTAGTCAGGCTAATACGTTCGGTTTTGTGAAATCGTTGTGTCCCCCTTACTATCAAGGTTAGAAAGAGAAAACACCATGCTTTATATTCAAATCAAAAAGTTCCTATAATTAAAATACACACTTTTATGAAACCAAAGTCTCCGACCGCGATTTGAAAAAAAAACATTGGGAATTTTTTATGAATTATTTTTACATGAAATTGAGACAAAAAAGTGAGTTGACGATGACGTTCATTATACATCTGACTAATAAAATATGTATATATATTTTTTTTTCGTTACCAGTAATTATTTTAGTTAGAAAAAAGTAAGGTGACCTATTTTTAAATTAAAATCCTGTGTTTGAATTAAAAACATATTTTTCAAGATTTACACGACTATTTCGAGTTATAAAATTTTAAAGCCTATTTCATCGCCTTTCAAAAAAGTTTTTAGTTTTTATATTATATTTATTTGGATTTTATAGAAACAGGCCCAAGGCCTGGGGGGTTTTCAAAATAAAATAAAAGATAATGTAGCCATTAATTTTTTTAGCGTAAAGTGAGTATAAATTGTTTCTTACATCATTGCAAAATAACATTGTATAATATTGCTCTCCGATAAATGCTTGTTCTCCTTATTGCCATAAACAATAAATATTAACTAAACAAGTTCGTACATATGTAAATAATATCTTCAAACGTAGGTTGCCTGTGTCTGTTCACATCTCTTGGCCGCAAACTGTGGCAAACCTTTTGGTTTTCAAGGGCTACAGTGAGAAAAGATACGTTATATTTTGGGTGGTGCAAAAAAATTTTTTTTTTAATTTTCATTTCCGGCAGCCCGGGCTTTTACTGACTTTAAATTTGAATGAACAAGTATTATCCGCATCACTAGACGCAAGGGCGGATCTGGGATTTTTTTCTGGGGGAAAAAAAGTGAAAACAATTGGCGGACGGGCAAAAAAATCAACACTTACTGTTAGGATTTTTTTGGGGGGGGGGGGGGGGGGGCCACAAGGGGCGGACGGGCAAAAAAATCAACAATTACTGCTAGAAAGTATCTTACTCTTAGTTTTCTTCAAGTTCAAGTATGTATAGGAAGGTTTATGAAAGTGTCAAAACAATAGAAAAATAAAATGTTTAATAAAGACAGTTTTAGCTTCTAAGTATGTACTGCGATGGAATCTCCACAGTATACAAAAGTACCCCAAATCCGCCCTTGACTAGACGATGTTTGTTCTGGACGGGAGGTAATTAGGTAATGTAGTTGTTTTAGGAGGAGGATATTTCTGAGTATTATTCTCAAAACGCGTTCGTTGAAATTCATTGCAATCCTTAGTAAATTCTCAAATTAATCTTTTTTTAACTTAAGTCTTCGTATGTTTCATCAATATAATAAGTCACCACAAGTAGTTCGATACATTTAGTGACTTAGCAGAGGTGCCCGGGATCATGGGGGTGAGGTTTGTCAAGGTCTTGGCGGCGAATACTTCTGTCTGACTGGTTGAGAAAGGACTTTTGACCCGACCGAACTTTCTCGACCCATCGTCTGGTACCGCAGTTGGAGGGATAGATTTATACGTCACTGCTGGACACACTGATCTCCAGTTTCCTATCCGTCCCTCGTACCTTTTTTCTTCCCAGAACTTCTTCTCCTTTCTTTGCTTAAAAATATCTCCACGCGGCATTTTCTAAGGTGCTGTGTAAAGCTAATGAAAAAAAAATGAAAAATGCAGTTTTGAAAAAGTATAATGGTTTTGAGAGAATAGAAATAACACGTTTAACGGGCTTGTAGGCCGAATTACTAAGTTGTCAGGGCCGCGGGTTTAACACCCCTGCCTCGACCCATAAGGAGGGGAGCGATGACTCGGGAACTCATGTCAAATAATCTGAAGTATTTGTGTTTGAAGAATGGAGCTCGGATACATGAAATGGCTTCAAGTGATTAGTTCCTTATGCCTCCTGTTTACTTCCAATGGTAAAATACAATGGTGGTTTTCATCGTCGAGAGAATTCCACATTCTCTGCATTTATGTTCAGTCAAACATGGCGGCCGCCGCTGATTGAACATAATACAAATGTAAATTATTATGTTAATATTCCGCCTTTTGAAAGTTTGCTTTTGGCAGGAGCGGAGAAGACAGAATTGCTCAAGAGCCTATTAGAACAAAATTATTATTTTCTTTCATGACTTCAAAAGCCCAAATTTCTATTTCCGCTGCATTGTTGATTGCCTGAAAACAAAAGCACTCCAAAATTCTCTGATAGCAATACGGATTTAAAGTGGTTTTGCTGAATTGTATCTTTGATTGTATCCGATAAAACTAATTAAAATTTAGCTTCTTTGTAAAGTTTTCTATTGAAGTTTGTACATTAGCCAGAAAACAGAAGTTTAACAGTTAAAATATTATGTATGCACTTTGTAGAAGAAGAACCCAAATGGCCAGTGGCGTACAGGGTCTTTTTAGTCATTAAAAAAACATTTTTCAAAATAGTATAAATAAAAACTATGCCACATTTTCAAAACGTATTTGTACAATGGATATTTTCCAAAATACAAGTGTTCGATATAGATGCAATGTCCCAAGACGCGAGCATATCTCGCCATAGCTCTATCGGCATCGCATCCTAAATATGTCGAACGAAGTTACATCAAATGCGTCAAATATGCGATTTGATGTTTTTTCCTGTATATCTGTGGTCAAGGGACCAATGCAGACTGCAGTCCTCTAAGTGTTGATTATTGACAAATGTTTGTTCCAAGAAGTAGTTAACATGTTTGTTAATTTTGATTTGTTTTATAGCGGTAATATCAAAAAAAAAATACTTCAATTATTGTTTTTTATTTCATTTAACACGTATAAAAAGAATTTTGTGATTGTAAACGCAATAAAAATTAAAATACTCAATTAATGAGGTCCTTCCTTTATTATTTGTTTGTTACCTAAGCACTTAAACAAATATGGACAAAGAACGCTGGACTACATGATACCTTGTTTAAATAAGTTACCTGCTAAAATTTAAAAATTTACAAATACCTAATGTAAAAAAAATATTATATTGAAAAATTGGCTCGCCGAAAGAAATATTTTGTATTAGACTCTAACACAAAAAAGTTTGATTTTTTAAACTTCAAAGTAAAAGCACCCATTGACAAACTACTTAAAAGTAGTTTATTGGAACTTTTCTTTTTTCTGTGATATTTTATTTTATTTTATTTCCAGTAATATTGTATAACTTTTTCTTTATAATAAAAAAAAAAAAAAAAATTAATAAATCTCCCTCACACATGTAATGTAAGTATTGATCATTGACAAATTTTTGTTCCAAGAAGTAGTTAACATGTTTTTTATATATAAATTTTGTTTGTTTTATAGAAGTAATATAAAAAAAAAATTGTTTTTTTATTGATTTAATTTAACACGTATTAACTATCTGAGTAAGTGTAAAAAATAAGCCAAATAACAGTAAACAATCGATTTTTAACATGTCTAAAAAAGTTTCGGAGACAGACACCGATAATTCGGTTTTGGTGGAAAGTCCTGTTTCGGTCGGACACTAATACATAATAACTAAACAAAATGTAGAAAATTAATAATATCTATTGATGAATAAATATTATTATTATTTGGATTGTTCGTAAAGGCATAAACCAAACACCCTTTCTTCTAGAATACCGATCGTCCAGTTGATTAGTCAGACATCTGCAAGAACTAAGTTTTGAGATAAGGAGGAAAGCAATATTCGAATCCTCGCCATAAATCAAATATTATTTACACGCGGTCCGGTACATCAGTATGATATTGTAAAATATCCTACAAGTGACCCAGACAACATTTTGCTTAATTCACTACAAGTTTGTCTACATAAAAAATTCGATTGGTTTTTTCACTTAATCAATCCATCTGCTCAAATTGCGGCAATTTATCATATGTCAGCTTGATTAAACCAGAAGTGAGTAATTAATAGTTATTAACAATCTGGCAATGTTAAATTTGGCAATCTATCGTCTGTTTTACAGTTCCACGTCAATGCGTCTCTTACCGAGGGATGAACAACATTTAGGAAGATAAATATTCTACTCAATCTTTGTACTACTATTGTACCGCATATCATAAAATTTTGCTTTGGATTTCCCAAACATGTTAATTACATTTTCAATCACAATTATGTTCTTTGCGTGCAAACAGATCTTAATTTGTCTAATAAACAATAAACCGTGCTAATTTCAACTGACCTCTCAAATAAGTATGGTCATGAATGTTTGTAGCGTCACGCTCATAGATCAAATGTATATATAGTTTTGTATTGGTGATCGATGAACCGGTAGACGCGATCTGTTAGCCATCTCGCGGGTTCGGTGGAGGTCAAGACACACCCCAAACTCATATGATTCGCTGAATGAGTGGTGGTGAGAAGGGTTCAGTGAATGCGCACATGAAACTGGTTGAGTTCGTACCTCCAACAAGGTTAAGAACCACTGCTGTAGTTAGTTGTAAGACAGAGCATCGTAGAAGTATATCGTACATTTGTACAGCATTTTTCACAAAAACGGAGCTATACAGTACCAAAATATTATTTATTACTAGCTGACCCGGAAAACGTTGTTCTGCCATACAAATTATTTCTAGTGAACATTTTGGTTGTTAAATAAAAAATAACTAATTTATTGTAAGTGTGTGGGGATGGGAACTATGACAGGAAGAGGAATGGAGCGTTCTGTAGACGACGACCGCCGATAAAACTAAAAAACACCAACCATTCATCTTCTCAATTCAATGTACCTATTTCATGAAAGTAACGGACCTCTTCATTGTTTGATCCCTTAAAAGATAAATGTTAAGTGAAAAAAGTAAAATATTTTTTATCCTTCACTGTAATACACGCACACAAATAGAAAAATTAAAATAAATCGTACAAAATTTTGCACGCACTGCTTCGTGACATAACAAATACCGAATGAAATGTCAAAATGACGCGACGCTTCTCGTGAATGACTTGCGCATGTGTGGATGAAAGTTCGACGAGACGGACGTAGTGCCATCTGTCATTCAATAACATAAATAATTTCGTTCGGTTTGAAATACGAACGACGCGACGGTTAAATTTGTTCATGTAATAAAATACTAAAATCGCGATTAAAAATTGGGAGGGTCGCGATTTAAAAATGGGAGGGTGGGGGTAGGAGGCTGAAAATTTGAGGTCATAGGTATTTTTTGATGCCGAATAAATAAAAAAAATACATTAAAAAAATTGTCAAAAAATAGAAATAAATGTCTGGATAGGGACACCCTAATCACCTAACAGTATGAAATATACTTTAAGACCTATTCTCAAACCTACCACATAAAAAAATCTTAAAAATCGGTCTAGCCGTTTCGAAGGAGTGCGACCGCAAACACCGTGACACGAGATTTTGTATATGTTTAGACATATTATTATTACTTGTAGGTAAACTAACCCGCTGTGATCTATGAAGTGTGTTTGGACATACATCTGTACCACCTTTCCATGTCGAAGAAACAAACAAAATAAACATAGAATAATGGGACCACCAACAACTTTAACCTAATATCACTTGAATTGTCAGAGATGTAGGAAGCACGCCGCTGATAGATGCGGTGTAACATCTCCCTTTTTCTCATAGACGATGCATTTGATCGAAAGAGACGTTAGAATGGAGCTCTCAGAGGCAGAACCGTACGAATGTCTAAGTATGATCGAGTTACACGGGTGAGAATTAGGGTGGGCCTTTTTAAATACGTAATTTTTGTACTTAAATATTCCTTAATGCCTGCCTACTTTCAACTAAACCTTTCGTAATTGGTACTAATTCAAGAGGCCGAAGTACCTAGAAAATCATACATTTACTTTTGTACGAGTGTACCGATTTTAGCATATATTTACAAAGCTAATAATCATAATATTTGCATAATTTGTATAGCGCCGTTTTCCGTGAAAAATTACCTCAAGGATGCTCTATTAACTCATAATATAATTCTACAATCTTGCTTCCAACTACAAACTAGAAAAACCTCATTAAACGTCATTATAAACATCCTCCATAACTAACGCAAACCTAAAATGTATTAGTTCTTATTTGTACATGACTATGATTATAGATTTTTGGCAGAATCCTGGAAAATTATACGGAAAACCTATTGTTTGTCACATTCCAAAAATCATATCCCCCCCCCCCCCCCCCCCCGTCCTTGTCACACATCTTCACACTTCGAAACCTCCTCCCCCCTAGTGTGACATCACATATTTTTCAATTTTACATCTAAAAATAATCAAAACAGTAGGTCAATTTTTTTTTACATGTGATGTCACAGAACTGATGACCCCCCCATACCAATTGTCACACAATGTCACACTTTTCTACTCCCCCCCCCCCCCTTCTTCCCCCCCCATTAAGTTGTGACTTAATTTAAGGATTGGCCCTAATTGACATCGGCCAAAACACCCACTATTAAATCTGAAAATTAAAAATGGGGCTAACAGGTAACTTTTGAGACCCCTGGGAGAACGATAGGTTTTCTTAAAAATGGGCCATATCCAAAAAATACGATACTTCAACATTAGGTTGCCAGAATGCCTTTTTAAAAAAATCTCCTCGATACATTGTCGGTTTGGCGGGCCACACGAGTTCGTTCCTGGCGCTTGGCAAAACAAAAGATATTTGAAATCGTTCTCGCATCGATTTAAGTGTTCTCGTCTCGTATTTGTTTATATATGACTGAAACCGGCCAGCTGTTGCGAGCGTGAGCTCTTAGCGGGCCCTATCGGCAGCGGGCACTATCCCGACACCGACAGCATGGGCGATATGGGCATAGACAGAATGTCAATCACAATATCACACGCTCCTCGCCATAAGGTTCACGGATCCCCGCCGTCTGACTAATACTGGATAATAAGGCCAGGCGAACACGGATGACTTTTGTCTCTGCAACAGTTTCAAATTCTGCAGAATTCTATAAAAAGTCACCCTAATGCAGCGGTCGGGGAACTTTTTTAACCACTACCCTAAAATATTTTTATGTAAGTCGATATTACTCCTTCCCCCCATTTTGAAAAGAAGACAATCAATGTATATTTAAATAAACATTATTTATTGAATTAATTTACACGAAAATAAAAAAAAGGTACATGAAAATAATAATATGTAATAGACAAACAAAATAAAATTCTCAAATTGGATCAAACAAAAATTCAGATTTTCAGGTTTCCCTTTCAGTTTTTGGAGAACTGATCTTCCTTCATGTTTGATACAATTACTTCAAAATTGGGACTTTTTGACACCAAAAATTCAAATTGCTCTTACATAAGAGCAATTGAATACAGTCTTCGGCGTTTAATCGATTTCTGTTCTTCGTTTTTATGTTCATTAGAGTGGAAAAGCCTTATTCACAAAGATAGGTTGTTGCAAATGGCAGCAACTTCTTTTACCGCGTCCTCATGTGCAATTTTGAAAGCCTTCGTAGCTTTTGACATCCAAAAAGACGACAGATAGGCTTTGCTCTCAAATTGAATACGTGCATCAGTATTAGATCGAAGTTCAAGTATTGTTTCTGCCAAACCCGGAGGTTCTTCTGGTATGTTAGCAATTTCACATTTAAAAGGATCTACAACCCAATTGAAAGTATGTATATCAAGATCTGGAAAGTAGTCAGAGAACCGCTCTCTGAGTTTGGTTAGATGTTTTATAACTGTATCCTTGATGTCATCAAAAGTAATATTTTCACGGTCTTCCAAAAACAAAGCTAACTTTGAAAAAGAAGCTATCTTGTTCTGTTCTGCTTTCTGTCTCCAATATTGAAGCTTTAATCCAAACGCTGACAGTATTTCGCTGGCTGAAATGATATTAATATTTTTTCCTTGTAATTCTTTGTTCAATATATTTATATTCTCAATATATTTATTACCCAAAAAAAAACATTTTTAACCCATTTGGGGTAATTTACCCCGGTTCCCCGGCCGCTGCCCTAATGTCACCCTGCTCTGTCGCTGGGAGCTCTCTCGTAACTCCTCATAACCTGTCTTTCTGTTACAAGGATCGTGCAATATAGTTGTGAATGATGAACACTTGGAGCAGGTGGATGATTTTGTGTATCTGAGTACTATATTTACGTGAGATGGGAAGGCTGATAGAGATATTGAAAGAAGGGTGAATGCCGGTAACTCCATTAATGGGGGACTGAATGCCGTTGGCGCTAATAAAAAACTGTCAAAAGAAGCCAGGCTAGCAGTCCACAATAGAGTCCTGGTATCTACCCTGATGTATGGCAGTGAGGCATGGAACAGGCAGAGGAAGGATGAAAATAAACTGAATGCTGTTGAAATGAGATCCCTGAGGCGCATGTGTGGTAAAACAATGTATGATCGTGTGAGAAATGTGGATATCCGAAAAGAATGTAAGGGTGATGTAAGCATAATGAGTAAAATTAAGAAAGGGACCCTCAGATGGTTTGGGCATGTAGATCGAATGAACGAAGAAAGTAGTGTAAGAAGAATATACGACGCAAAAGTGAATGGTAGAAGAAGTCGGGGACGTATGGATGTATGTATGTTTGATACTCTTTCAAGCAAAAACAACTGAATGGATTTTAATGAAACTTTTCAATAATATAGATCTGATCATACATCAGAATAACATAGTATAGGCTATAGCTCAGAGCTCTGGCATTATGAAAAATTGCAATAGGTGGCACGATTAGTTTAATCCTATTAATATTATAAAGGCGAAAGTTTGTATGGGTGTATGGATGTGGAGGTGAGGGGGAGGGGAGTGGGGGAAAGGAGGGTGGGGGTTATGAGGGGGAGGGGAAGGGGGAGTGAAAACCCCCCAAATACTATGCGAGCGAAGCCGGGGGCAAAAGCTAGTTTAGTAATAAATATTGAAGGGTCTTGTGTTAATTGGCAAGGAAAAACTATTTCGTGGGGTAATTACTACAACTGGGTAACTCCTAAATCAGCATTTTTAAGTTACACACCAAAGGCATAAATCTATTTCCTCGTCAAACCTCAGAATCATCAAGTTATTTGAATATATTTTTGTGGATATCTCCTAAAAACGGTATCGTTTATTTTTATAATTCATTAGATAACTCTAGAAAACAAAAGTGTTTTTTTTTTCATTTTTTAAATAGGCAACTAGACTAGCTTATAGGTTATAGCACTAAAATTTGTTTTTTTTTATTTTTATTATAGTTTATTGGAGAAACAAAGAGTTATAGATATTTTAACAAGAAAAGTAACGTATTGTATGGTTGCATTAACCAGCGAAGTTTCCACAGAAATTTAGACTATGTATATATATATATAAAACCATAGATCAAAACATTAAAGAAAACATAAAGTGGTAGAAAAAAGAGAAAAAAAAAATTATGTATATATAAATTAATTTTACAAATTAAAGCATGTGGCATAGATAAAATGAAGTTAAACTATGAATCCATATAAAATTAATACATTTTCACATCAATAGGTAACGTTCAAGGATGAATGATTAGCCATTTGCCAGCTCCCTTGAGGGGATTTTTCACAAAAAACGGCGCTGTATAAATCATCCAAATATTATTATTATTATTATGAGAAGAACGAAAACCAACATAATGAGAATGAAAAAATAACATACAGCAGGGGTGGAGGGTTCGTAATTTACAATGTGTTTTAACTTTTTCTATTATGAATTTAATAAATTGGCCTGAGGACAAATGGAAAATATCAGCGTCGTAAAAGATGTCATTGTATTTTGTGCACGTCCTTCGGAGAAATTAATATTGTGTGTAATTTGTTTTTGAGTGTGAGATGTGGAATAGATGGTTTGACCTTGTATTTCTTATTAGTCAGTGGAAATTAATGTGTTCTGGAAGATAGTTGTTGTCAACAACGTTGTTAATGATTTTGAATAAAAATTTCTGGTTGGATATATTTCTTCTATCTTCAAAGGTTGATAAATTATGGAATGTTAATGAGTCTTTTAGGTTTACTTATTACTTATTATTACTTATCACCGAATTGCTGAGGTTGCTTTCGTTGCAATTTTGTATGTACAACGAGGTAAGTCTTTCCATTTTTGAAGTTTAAACTTCTTTAGCACCGTTGCGATTTGAAACTCGATAAAACGAAAAATAGCGACACTAAAAAGAGACAAACACATACATCTGTAGGATTTAGCCTGCGAGAGAATGTGATGGTATAATCGGTCTACTCTTTGTGCGGAGCGTGGTAGCCTATCGGTGTCCTCATTGTCCTCTTACTTTAGTTTTCTGAATGTTCACTTCTACCGCGTGAGAACTGCACACTCTGTTTTTTATGTTTTTGCCCTGAGGAAGGAACATTCGTTCTGAAACCCGATGGTGTAAATAAAATATTAATGGTTCCAACAAAGAAATATTGTTTTTTTCATTGGTGCCCTTTTTTACTCATTTAAAGTACGCTCTAGCGTGTTTAAATCGCACTTTATGGATCGCGCGTTTTTTAAAGTTACCATGGCAACATCAACAAATCAACAAAATGTGAAGCCTAAATGTCAACTTTTAACTATAAATCTGACAGGAATATTTTAAACGTCAAATAAAACATTACAAATGTTTCAAAAATTTTATTCAAAGTTTACATTCTTTTTTACATCGTTTACATTCTTTTTTACATCGTTTACATTCTAATTATTTAAATGGATGTGAAAAGAGCAGTTCGTATTATTTGAAATATTAATACCTCCGTTTTTTAAATCGGAGGAAATGCTGTTCAAATTAATAGTATTCTCGGAAGTCAATGAGGCTGCACTTCCATTAATGGCAGTTCCAATAATGTTTGAAACATTCTTCTTATTGCTAATGCTCTCTTCCACGTATCAGTCGCCACAGCTGCCGATTTCCATCCTACTTGTCGTTGGATTTGATCAATTGTCATGCCACTATTTGCTATAATGGTAGCGGATGTACGTCGAAACGCATGTCCTGTATATTTCTCAGGATCGTTTAATTTAAGATAGTGTGCGATTTGTAAGGGGCATGATCCAAATGTGTTAATACCAACCACTTGATTGGTGCACTTACCCTTATCATACCGTAAGAAAACCCTGTCTGTACTTACATTTTGGGGTCGCAATGATAAATATTGCTTCATAAAACGCACATAATTAATTGCACCACTGTCGGCAACAGTAAAACGTCGAGCCTTCACTGTTTTAGATGGTCGGATGGTAATAAGCAATACACTTCCTTCTTCTTTGATATCATATAAGCGTAAATCGCACAATTCACATCTTCTGCAAGAGCCAAAGATTCCGCAAATAGCTACCACCTTCAAAAATAAGTACGTAATGTCCGGTGCTTCCGTGAAAAACTTCCGCAAATCATCTTCTTTGAATACATACGCCTTCTTAGCAACGTCATCCTTGCTAATTGCCTTCATGAATGCATGCACTTTCACAAATGATTTTAAATCAACCCCTTTATTTATCCTCAACAGACATTGCAATTTCGAATGTATGGCCCACATAGTCGATGCTTTGTACTGTTCCGACATTTTCTGAAGGTAAGCAAGCACAACTCGTTCATCTACATCTACTACGTTTTGCTCCTCCATCCATGTTATGAACCTTTCATATTCTTTTTTATAAACGTATTTTGATTTTTCAGGTATTAACCGCGATTCTGCTTTGGTATTTAAATTATCAATGTTAGAACTCATTTTACAACACACAATAACTAGTAAAAACTGTGATGTCAACTATTAATATTATGTGACAGATTGCAAATTAATGTTTGTGTTTTTCATTTCCATGACAACAAGATATTGTGATGTCACATCACGAATTCATTAATAGTTCTTATTTCCAAATTTTTAATAATAATATCAATATTTATGTTTTCAAAGTGTACCAATAAAAAAAAATAGCGTAAAGTATTCGTGGATAACTGGTCTTTAAAACACTTGCTTTATTTCGAGCACTCGGCTACGCCGTCGTGCTCGAAAAATCGCGCGTGTTTTAAAGACCTGTTTATCCACTTATATTTTAATATACTAATTATTTTAATATATATATTATATAAAAATTAAATAAATTCATCAAAAAAATGATTAGCCACTTTTCTTATTACCAAAATATAAATATTAAGAAGGAATGCGGGCGGCGTTTTTCCATACAAACGTATTCCCCGTTTATCTCTCTGGATTTTGACCCTAGAGCAAATTTTTTTTACATAATATAGATATCGGCCATTAGCGTGTCGGTACGTTTTGCTTTTTTGATTATTTACTTCTTATAGAAGTTAGGACCTTCCAAAAATGAATAAAATTGCCTGGCTTAAACGCCGTCAAAAGACGTTCAATATTCAAACTAAACAATGTATTTTTTAAAAAAGCAAAACGTACCGACATAGAATATCTTCTTCTAATATAGTTAGTGAAAAAAAAAATTAAATCGGTCCAGTTTTGAAGAAGAAAAACGGGGAATACAAAACATCGATTTTGACGATTTCATTTAGGTATTTTCGGCCCGATATTCAGTTGTCCCTTTCGCTCAGTTCCCCTGAGGGGAGCGCAGAGTGGAACAGAAGACATTCGTTACAATACCTATCGACAATATTTTTAAATGACCGGCATAGCTCTGAGATTCTTAACACATCAAACTACCATTTAACAATTTTTTATACGCACCAGATTTAAATGTCCGGGTTAAATTTTCCCCACAGGAAACCACCCCCCTTTCACACACTTCCCCAAATGATCATCTAGTCAACGACTCCAGATACTAATATCTACAGCCTGTATGTCTGACGAACATCTACAGCTCATATGTTGAACTAATATCTACGAACTTCAGAGTGTTGATTAATATCTACAGAGCTTAGGTTGAACTAATATCTACAGAGCATAGGTTGGACTAATCAGCTAAATGTGCCCAATAGTCCGATATTAGGGATTTTTACATACATACTTACATAAATTAAGTTTTTTAAACTGCATACGCAATATTACATTATTCCAATATGCTATACACAATTGCAAATCCAACCTCTGCCAGTGCTGTAGATATTCGTCAACACTTTGGTTCTCATAGATATTAATCAACAGTGTGAGCTGTAGATATTCGTCAACACTTTGATTCTCATAGATATTAGTTAAATTTTTTCAGTTTTTGGAATTCCTGTAGATATTAGTAGACGCCTCCCTAGTCAACCCACGCTATCCAATTGCACTAAATAAGTATTATAAATACAAAACAATACAAGAACAACATGTCAACCTACTAGAGACCAAATGGGAATATAATTCACCGACTCCAGATATTTTCATATCAGAGGGTTCGGCTCTGTGGCATTTCTAATTGAACCTATAAATCCTACTGATCCCTCAATATAAATATTTAAAAAATCTTTTGTAATCCTACATGTATTTAAAATTACTGATTTTTGCTTTTTTATATACAAATTCTTTGACAAATCTAATATGCTTAAATTTTGAATCAGATTCCTAGGTATTATGCCAGTGGCCGAAATAACAAATGGTAACATTTTTATAGTCCGAGAATGCCAAATTCTTTTAATCTCATTTCCTAAATCTGTGTATTTTCTTATTTTTTTAGAAATAGTTTTTTGAATATTACAGGAATTTGGAATAGCTACATCAATGGTATAAGTTATTTTTTTTAATTTTGTCATGTAAAACTATATCAGGTCTATTATGAATAATTGTTCTGTCTGTTAGTAAAGTTTTATCATAATATATTTTATAAAATTCATTTTCTAAAAATGAATTTGGTTCATATTCATAATATGGTACTATATTACGGCAGTCAATCAAGTTATGTTTAATTACCAAACTTTGGTGAATTATTTTTAAAACCTGATTGTGCCTAAATGTATACTCGGACGGCGCTAATATAGAACATCCCGATATAATATGTTCTATAGTTTCGGGAAAAGCCAAAAATTTTCTACATAAATCATCAATTTGATTTATATTTTTTATTATATGCTTTCTATAATTTTTAGTATTAATGACTCTACCTTGAATGGCAAGCATAAATCCTTCTATTTCTGCGCTCAACTCTCCAATACTCAACCATTTGTTTGACGAAAGTTTGTCAACATACGTTTGGTTGAGATAATTGAAGTGTTTTGCGTGAATATTAGAATATTAATATGCTTATTCATCATCATCATCTGTGGCTCTACAACCCAGGTCGGGTCTTGGCCTCCAGCAGAGCCTGCCTCCATGACTGTCGGTGTTGTGCTGCGTTGCGCCAGTTTCGGATGCCGATGGTGCTTGCATCCTTCACCACTCCATCCAGCCATCGAAGCTTTGGTCTTCCAACTCTTCTCCGACCCCCAGGTGCACCATCCATAATTCGCTTTGGAATATCTCCTTCGCTCATTCTCTGGATATGTCCAGCCCACCTGAGTCTTCCAGTTTTGATTTCCTTGGAGATATTAGGGTCCTCGTAAAGATCGTATAGCTCCTGGTTGTATCTGATACGCCATTCTCCATTATCACAGACTGGGCCGTAAATCCTTCGCAGCACCTTCCTTTCAAAACTTTCTAGGGCTCCTTCATCACCCTTACTGATTGTCCAGCATTCCGAACCATACATAAGAACAGGTCGTATAAGGGTCTTGTAAATCAGGACTAAGGTGGCGAGATTTCATATGCTTCTGTAGCCCAAAGTAGTATCGATTTGCAGCTACTATTCTTCTTTTGATTTCGCTGGATACATTGTTGTCATTTGTCACCATAGTACCGAGATATACAAACTCGTTGACAGTTTCAAATGTATAATTATCTATCTGTATACTTGGTGGTTTCTGGCGTCCATGTACGGGCATATATTTTGTCTTCCCCTCGTTGATGACCAATCCCATGTTCCTTGCCGACGTAGCTAAGCTTTTAAACGCCGATTTTAGTTCATATTCTGAGCGTGCGATGATATCTATATCGTCAGCATAGGCAAGGAGCTGAACAGACTTGTTAAAGATATGGCCTGTGGTTTGTATACCTGCATTTCGGATGGCCTTTTCCAGCGCTAAATTGAATAGAATGCAGGCAAGTGCATCTCCTTGTCTTAGTCCATTGAAGGTCTTTAGGGTGTCTGACAGATCCTGTTGTATTCTGACTCGGTACTCAACATTAGACATTGTGAGCCTTACTAACCTATATGCTTATTAGCATTAATATTTAAGCACCTACAAGTATTTATCAGATTATTTAACAGATTTGATTACCATTTTATGATTCAATTTCCCATCAAAGCTGATTTCAGAGTTACCTAGCTGTAGTAATTACCACACGATATTATTCTTGATAGAATATGTTCAGTGTGCAGGATTCTAGGTACCATATGGCGCTCGCAGTAGGGTGCTTGCTTTCCAAACACTTGGCCTATCAAAATAAACATTTTTTACAAACCCTTGACGCTCATTGGAACGTAAAGGTTACAGAAGGGTAGAGTTTTATTATATAATGGGTCTAAATAACGACCGCTTTTGTCGATCGATTTTTTTTTTAATTTAGCCTAGCATTTGCCGTTTTTTGGACCAAGTGTTCTTAGATTGAAATGTTATTTTCATAAAGCATTTTTTAAAGTTGGGATTTTAAAGCATTTTTGAAGAGAGAATTAATCGAAGGGAAAATTTAGTTTAGTAATGGTTTTATTTTTATCCATGAACCGCTTTTTTGTAAAATTTTTTAATTAAATTTGTGATTACAATAAAATGGCGTACTTATGTAGGGAAGAGATTCGTACCTTGGGCTGTTTTTTTTTTTCAATTTATAATTGAACGGTTAACACTGGAGCGATCACGCGAAATAAATAAATTGGCATCGATTGCTCGAAATTTCCGAAGGCAACTTTTTAAATTTTTCGCGAACATTAAAAAAACATACCTCCGCACAAATCCAGCGTGTTTTTTTTACTTGAAAGTGGGGGAGACTTATTCGAGTCAACATAGAATATTTTCGATTTCTGTATGTTGTCTGTGGTATACTTGATAATGAAAGGTGCATATCTATGGAAAAGGGACTTAATTTTATCCGTAAAAAGCTTATAAAAAATTCGGTGGGAAAAAATACTTCAAATTTTTTTTTTAACATCATAACCAAATTCATTACCAGAGTCATTTTATGTCTTCACAAATGAATTAGTGATCATGTAAGGGGTTATAAATAGACAGAAACTCCTTCGCATACATGGGTTATTGATTATAAAGCGTAGGTACTTAATCTTATTGCGTTTAATTCGTAGAACTCCATTTTTACAAAAAAAAAAATTATACTAAAGTTATTCTTAAGTTTTAAAATCGTACTATTGTGACAGCTGTTTCGACGTTCAACGCCATTGTCAAATTGTAACTCATCATCATCTTCTTCCCCTTATCCTATTCGGGTCGGGGACCCATTGCATTGACAAGGCTCCTCCATCGTCCCTGTCTTGTTTATTTATTAATTTTCGGGAAATCGACAGTTTATATTTATTTCAGTTTGTACATAGTATTAAATAGCCAAAATAAAACCAATTACGGATTTCCTCCTTGTGGCTTTACTTTTACTTGTGCTGATTGTTCAGCTTCTGTCCATGGTAGACCCATCCTCTCCTCACACAGTTTCTGGAGTTGCCTCGCCCAACTGGGTTTGGGGCGGCCCACTGGACGTCTACCCTCTGGAATCGCACTCAGTATCTTCCTCGGAATTCGGTCATCAGACATTCTTGGTACATGCCCAAGCCACCTCAGTTGCGATTTTTCTATGAAGAGTAGCAGTGGTTCAATGTTTAGATCATCTCGGATCGTCGAGTTTCTCATATGAACCCATTTCGTAACCCCTGCCACTCCTCTCAAGTACTTCATTTCGGCAGCTTGGACTCTAGAGCGTGTTCGTTCATTTAGCATCCATGTCTGGTGGCCGTAAGTGAGCGTCGGGCGGTATACCGTTTTAAACACTGCCATCTTTGTCTTGATGCTGAGCTCGGCTTTTCTTATCACTGAGCTGTAGAGAGGACGTCTTTCGGACGAATTTCTCCGTCTTGGTGACCATCGCTGGAGAGTTCGACCCCAAGGTATTTGAACCTGTCCACCTGTTTCAGCTGGGTCCCATTGGCGAGTATGTTGCACTGAGTTTGGTCCCTTCCTATAACCACACCTCTGTTTTTGAGGTACTCATCTTCATTCCCGCCGCCGCGCGCCGTGCACTGTTCGTTGAAACGGTTAATGCACTCTTCTAATCCACAAATTGTAACTGTAAAAAAAAATCGACCGACCCATAAAAATAAACATTTTTCACTTTACTTTTTATTTCAAATGTCTTTAAAACTTTTTTTTTTGGTTTAACTGGAGTTTGAACCGTTCCCCTACCAGTGATCGGAATCAACCGCGCAACTAACTCCATTTTCAAATGTCTTTTTAAACTTAAAAAAAAAAGTTTTAGATTAGAACCTTCCTACCCAGTGGTTGGAGAACCGCACTACAAACAGGTCAAATCCGGAGTTGGTAAGGTCGAAATTTATTTCGTATATTAAATGCTTAAGAGGGCATCACCAGAGAAAACCAGAAATATGTCATTTTCAAATCAGATTTTAGACGTATTGACTCTTTTCCACAAAAAATTATAAATGGATTTCGAAAGATTGTTCTTTTATCTAGCATTCGCATGTAATAAATTTTGAGAATTTTTAGTATAATAAGGTTATTCCATGGGTCGTTGGCAGATTTGTTAAATTTTCAAAAAAGATTTTGTATTATACCACACCCATTTCAAATAATATAATCATGCAGTAAAATAAATCAATATATTATCTAGCAAACGCATGTTTTAGAATTTTAATTTTAGTTTCAATAAAATCATTAAAAAATATGTACGTATATGTTTTTCTTGACGAAAATTGGTGCATTTGTGTATTTTTTTGCGCACTTACAAACTAATATATTTCAGATTTTTTTAACATTTTTATTAAATTTAGACATTATTGAAAAATTTTAAATACGTATAATCAAAAAATATTTACAAAAAGAACATTATTTTAATAGTTTTATCATCACGCCTTTCAGCATTTTTGGATGAAGGTATAAATTAAAGCTAATTTGAATTGAAATATTCGATAACCGCCCTGCACGATCGTAAGAACAACTTTCGACGAAATGTGGATTTTTGTCCGCTGGCTGGTTAAACGCTCTTAAATTTTATCGAATTTCAAAAAAATTGCTTATACATATGCTGGCGTGTGTATGCGTGATTTCCACAAAAAATTGACAGAATACTTTCTCATCAACAATGAGTCAATAACCCACTTTCTCATGCGATCTAAGTGCTGAGTTTCAGTCAGATCGGATGTCGGAAAGTGGGTTTATTTCTAATTCCAAGCTTCATTGATATTTTAATTCAATCACGAAAACAAAAGTGAAATTCATACACGAGCCTTCCTGCCTCTGAAAGAGTATCACGGTGTCCTAAAAATAAATATTTCATATTTGTTAGATCGTTAATATCACTTCGTTATGATTTGTCTGTCCTTGTTGTTTAGCTATTATTAATTTTCCTGGGAATTCATTTTACGTAATTTTATAAAAAAATATTGTACCTGTATATATTCTGAATAATGATATTTTTCTTCTTCAATAATTTACTGTAAAATCAAACTGTGGCGCATTTTAATTGAATGAAAATAATTATATTTGTTTAAGTTATGAAAAAAATAATTATTGCATAACAATTAGGATTATTAGAAATTAGGATAAATGTTGTATAGTTAATTAAATATATAAATGTCCAAATAAAAACATAAACATGTCCCATAAATTTATTTTCACACGAATACCTATATTCATAATATTTTTTGTTATTTAGGCATCATGGTTGTTCCTTGATTCTGTTGTTAGGATTTAACCTGCCTTTTAACTTTTTTACTTTATATTTTATACTTCTTTATACATCTTAATTTTTACTTACTTCTTATTACCTTAACTCTATTTTAATCTTTTGTTTTTTAGACTTATCTTTACATTTATGCCGTTTTATATAAATTTCATTACGTTAAGAGCGTTCAACCAGCCAGCGGACGAAAATCCACATTTCATCGAAAGTTGTTCTTACGATCGTGCAGGGCGGTTACAATGAGAAAGATTAATTATTCTCCGTACCAGCTTTTTTAAATTATAACTCAATATCGAATTTATTTCAATCCAAATTAGCTTTAATTTGTACTTTCATCCAAAAATGCTGAAAGGCGTGATGATAAAACTATTAAAATAATGTACTTTTTGTAATTATTTTTTGATTATAAGTATTTATCATTTTTCAATAATGTCTAAATTTAATAAGAATGTTAAAAAAATCTGAAATATATTAGTTTGTAAGTGGGCAAATAAATACACAAATGGACCAATTTTCGCCAAGAAACACATGTAGGTACATATTTTTTAATGATTTTATTGAAACTAAAATTAAAATTTTATTCTCAAGACAATGTATTGATTTATTTTACTGCATGATTATATTATTTGAAATGGGTGTGGTATAATACAAAATCTTTTTTGAAAATTTAAAAAATCTGCCAACGACCTATGGAATAACCTTATTATACTAAAAATTAAAAAAAAAATCAATATTTATTACATGCGAATGCTAGATAAAAGAACAATCTTTCGAAATCCATTTATAATTTTTTGTGGAAAAGAGTCAATACGTCTGAAATCTTGAATTAATAATAATAATAAATTTAAAAATGACATATTTCTGGTTTTCTCTGGTAATTCCCTCTTAATGGCACATGTTGTATCGTTGAAATAAATAAATTTATAAAAGCTTTTGTTACATGAATATAGTAATTATTTTATGATCACATTTACAATAATAACTAATTAATAACCATGCTCCCACTCATAGTGCCTCCGTACATGACGCTACTTACAAGCTACTCACTCGATCCTCGTGAGCGTATCATACTCGCCGATTGTAAGTACCCCCCGTACGATTTTGCTGGTGCCCGTACACGGCGCTACGCGACGTCTGTCGGTTTCAAATCAGTTTCACGCAACCAGCGGTGCTGATCGCACGCCACGCGTTGTATCATTTGTGTCTCATACTTTTTCGTTTGGCGTTTGACATAAATGGCGTCGAAACATGAAAATAATGTTAGATTTGTTCTGGAAGTGCAAAAAATGCATGTTTTTTATAACTATACTTTACCAGAATTTCTTTCTCTCACAACAGACGAAGCCTCGAAAAGGGGGACCACGCACGTATCTCCATAGTCCAATATTGAGAGAACAAGACTATCGGTAATATTCTTAAGTAATTTCACTGATGTACAATCTCTTTCTCTCACAACTGATGAAGCCTCGAAAAGGGGGACCATACATGTGTCTCCATAGTCCAATATTGAGAGAACAAGATTATCGGTAATATTCTGACGTAATTTCACTTATAATATATTATCTCTTTCTCTCACAACAGACGAAGCCTCGAAAAGCACCGCTGTGACCCCTTTTTAACATACCTCAATCTTCCATTTCCTCATACTCTTAATCGCGTCTCAATTTCAAACATCTCAATTTCCCCATACCTCAATCTACCGTCCATCATTATTCCAAGCGCAGCATCAACAAAGGGATCAGTAGTTTCATGTATTTTTGCAACATGTCCTCCATTCCTTACGCACGATATTTGTTGCTTAGTTCCCATTAATAAAGCAACAGTTTTTTGGGGAAGAAGTAACTTGTGCTCTTGTGACCAAATGCAAACTCTGTGGAGGTCACCATTTACCATATCCACTGCCAGGTGAGCTTTACATACTTCAAACGATAAATATAATCTATATGTATTATCAGCATATCCTGTACTATTATAGCATGCACAAACAGTAGCGGATTACTCCCATTCAAAGACCTTTATACCGCTGTGGTTTTGTAGTATTAAATCTTTTGATGTGTTAGGACAGAGCTGCCACGTGCCACCCCTGCGGTGGGCTCTCAGAAGGCTACATTCTCCGGCTAGGGGTGGGGGGTGCATTGGATTACATTACATTGGCATACGCACCCATGTACGACTTAAGGTACTTAGGTAGATTAAAGACATATTATCGATTAGTTGCCGATAGAAACACATACATCAGAAAGAATACAGAAACCATAAACATATTCTTAGTGTATCTTATATCACCATGAATGTATCTAGGAAATAAACATAAATTTTGATATCTAGAATTTGTCGATTCAAGCGAAAAAGTGCTTCTTATTTATTTTTTTACAAATTTTTATAAGAAACTGTCACAAGCAATCTTAGACACAAAAATCACACTTTTAAATGCCGTTTCTTATGAGCGTTCATAATATTGTAATTAAAAAATACATAATAATAATTGTTCTGAGTTGGCTAACCATATATATCATTGAAAATAACCATGGTTTTGAAAAAAATACAGGATAAATATTCTTCATATTAATCATAAAGTAAAACC
Organism: Limnephilus marmoratus; assembly: GCA_917880885.1. Taxonomy (NCBI): domain Eukaryota; kingdom Metazoa; phylum Arthropoda; class Insecta; order Trichoptera; family Limnephilidae; genus Limnephilus; species Limnephilus marmoratus. The sequence continues at coordinate 53,280,529 of OU862909.1, read as the reverse complement.
TTTAGATAACTTAGAAGCCTTGGAAATTAAAAAAAAAACCCTTAATAATAATGAATCTATAATTATTATTAAGGGTTGTTTTATTATTTTATTGTTATTATTATTATCTAGTCATTAATACTAAAAATTATAGAAAGCATATAATCAAAGATATAAATCAAATTGATGATTTATGTAGAAAATGTTTGGCTTTTCCCGAAACTATAGAACATATTATATCGGGATGTTCTATATTAGCGCCTTCCGAGTATACATTTAGGCACAATCAGGTTTTAAAAATAATTCACCAAAGTTTGGTAATTAAACATAACTTGATTGATTGCCGTAATGTAGTACCTTATTATGAATATGAACCAAATTCATTTATAGAAAATGAATTTTATAAAATATATTATGATAAAACTATACTAACAGACAGAACAATTAGTCATAATAGACCTGATATAGTTTTACATGACAAAATTAAAAAAATAACTTATATCATTGATGTAGCTATTCCAAATTCCTGTAATATTCAAAAAACTGTTTCTGAAAAAATTAGAAAATACACAGATTTAGGAAATGAGATTAAAAGAATTTGGCATTCTCGGACTATAAAAATATTACCATTTGTTATTTCGGCCACTGGCATAATACCTAGGAATCTGATTCAAAATTTAAGCATATTAGATTTGTCAAAGAATTTGTATATAAAAATGCAAAAAGCAGTAATTTTAAATACATGTAGGATAACAAAAGATTTTTTAAATATTTATATTGAGGGATCAGTAGGATTTATAGGTTCAATTAGAAATGCCACAGAGCCGAACCCTCTGATATGAAAATATCTGGAGTCGGTGAATTATATTCCCATTTGGTCTCTAGTAGGTTGACATGTTGTTCTTGTATTGTTTTGTATTTATAATACTTATATAGTGCAATTGCATAACGTGGATTCACTAGATGATCATTTGGGGAAGTGTATGAAAGGGTTTAGTTTTTCCTTCTTTTTTTTTTTTTTTTTAAATTTTTTTTTTTTTTTTTTTTTTTTTTTTTTTTTTTTTTTTTTTTTTTTTTTTTTTTTTTTTTTTTTTTTTTTTTTTTTTTTGGGGGAAAATTTAACCCGGACATTTAAATCTGGTGCGTCAACAAACAAAAAATATTGTCTTATAGCCCAATCATGGATTTGTTCCCCTACCCACCCACTCTAAATTAATACCTACCCACCCACTCTATATTAATAACTAGCAACGGCTCCACCCCTACCATAATAAAACATTGTTCCCATCCATATTTCGAAACTGTCAAATTAGTATACGCTTGCCCTGAAGAAGGAACGTTTGTTCTGAAACCGGTAGGATTTACTCATTATATAAGTGGTTCAAACAAAGTTGAATTGTTTCATTTAAAAAATACATTATTTAGTCGATTTTATTTTAAGTAATTATTCATTTTATTTTAATTATACTCAAGCGAAACAAAGGGAAAAGCTTTCATTTCTCCAAAATACATTTTTTGATTTATGTATTGTTAACTGATTCGTAGTAAAGATTAATCGAAAATAGTAATTTCACTAATGGCTTCGCCTCAGTGCGACGTCTCGACTATCACTGAGCTTTCGTTAACTGTCATCAACAGAGGCAGACTAACGAAGTTCGAAGAAAATAGAAAGACTTTGTATTCGCGATCAATATAATCCGTTCGAGGAATTCTGAATGCCACGAGTTATGACTAAAAACCAAAACCTCATTAATCAATTATCTTCCTTTTTACTATTTACTTTATACTTTTTACTATTAACTAATTCATACTGTAGTTTATATATATATATGTACATGAGGATGGCAAATGTATATAACAGTGAGAATTGTCAATTTATTCGTATTTCGATGTAGCCGTTCACGAATGTCGACAACACCGGTCAGTGTTGCCATCGAAAAACGATTATTAATTTATTTCATTGTCAATATCGGCTTGGCTATCGGCACGCACAGTAAAATCGATAACTTCACAATATCGGATCGATAGACGTAACTACTGACAACTTTATAGCGGTCTTGAAGAGACCCATGTTGTAGGAAGGAGGAAACACACAGGCCGGCAAATCATTCCACAGCCGAGCTGTTGAACACAAGAACAGTCGAAGAAACGACCCGTTCTCATATGACAAATGTCAACCGTGTACAAATGTTGGGCACGCGTTTGGCGTATTACTCGACTATGCACCGGTGCCGAAGGGATCAAGGAAGCTAGTTCCTCGGAGCATCTTCCATTGTAATACCGGTTGAACAAGGATAGCATTCCCACCCGACGCCTGTGCTCTAAAGATTGCAATCCGTCTGTTAAGATGGGAGAATATATTAAGCGGACCGCCCGTTTCTGCACAGAGTCGAGGGTATTTGTCAGGTATTTTGGAGCCCCAGACCAGAGGTGGCTGCCAAATTCAACCGTGGGGCGCACTTGTGATTTGTAAAGGGTTAGCAGTTGTGCACTATTAAAGTATCTGCGGGCCCTGAACAGTACGCCCAGTTTTTGGGACGCTAACTTTACTCTGGCTTCGATGGAGCCCCCATACCTGAGCTGGTCACTTAGGGTTACACCAAGAATATCAATGGAGGTCCTGTTCGGAAGATTGCTACCGTTGAAAGATACTAGATTTTCATTTCGATCCCTTTTAGACGTAATCAGACAAGATTGGGTCTTTGAAACATTAAATTCAACGAGATTATTTTTACCCCAAGAGAAAACACTCTCGAGGTAACCGTCTATTCTTTGTTTCAAAGCCCTCCGAGCCGTTGGAGTTTGTGAGCCCTTTGGGGGCTTGTCAAACAAAAAGCTATCATGGACTGTACTGTCATCCGCCTAACAATGAATTGGTGCACATGACAAAAGGTCGTTGATGTGCAACAAAAACAAAGTCGGAGACAGAACCGATCCCTGTGGGATATTGACAGGGAATACAATATAAGAAATGGATATACGCTGCTAACACTGGCAGATGTTTCTTTATTAATTTTATTTATTTGAACGTCAAACCGTTACGTAAAACAACTAATAAATAGATCATTTCAAATTTAAATACTAACTTAAATATATATTGGCACTTCGCGTGTACTTTTTGAGACTAAACGGGAGTTACTTAGTTAATGCTGATGACCGTGGCCGGTTATCAGCATTACCATCTGGACTCCGTTGTATGGATCCAGATCTTCTTTTGATGGTGATCTCAATACAGGGCGATTGACAATAATAATGCGTAGGTAGTCTATTGTGGTTTATTCCGAGATTGTACAGTGGCGCTTCGTAGGAAGCCTGAATGCAAAGAGGACGGTAGACAGCAATCACACCCTTTTATACGTTACTCATGCTGTCTCACTCATACATGCATGTCTCTCTTATACCGCAAGACATACGTTCACCACAATGAGGTCTTTAGTCTTGCTTCTCGTACATCGTATTAATGTCCGTGCTAGTTCTCCTGATATGGTTAAGTTCCCGATTTGACCGTGCTAAGCCCTCTGAATAGCCAGGTACTTTCCTTAAACCCGTCTATTTTCCTATCGCACTTAGTTCAGCCTCACAACACACCCCAAATGGAGATGCCATAGGCCCACTGGCAGTAGGGCTGCGTAAAGACTCTTTTGGTCTATTCTCATTCAAAAAATCTGGTCAGTGCCTGTAAAACCTCATTTGGGGAACATTGTAATGCTAAATGCAAAGGAAGGTAAAGAACGAGAAAATGAAAACTGGGTGAATAACCTGCTATTCATATCTGATCACTAAAAAGAACAACAAGTCATTTAAAGCAATTTCATTCGGACAGGCAACTCCTGAACGAGATGCGACTATAAATATCGAGTTTTCAATTTTTGACATCTTGGTCCAAGGAGTGTTCAATGTAGGGATGTTACTTTTACATAAATAATCGTTTTTTTTTTCTAAGCATGAGAAATCGACTTTCTTGAAAATTTGTTATAATTTTTTTTTGCATTAACTCCGCACAGGAGGCCCTGAGGAATATGATTTCCCTCAGGGCCTATGTCATCTGGGATGCTGTGTGAAGCAGGCCCGGACTGGGACCATTTGGGGCCCTCCGCTAAAACCTGTAAAGGGGCCCACTAACGTGGGGTAGGGGGGGGGGGGGGTTACAGAAAACGGGGGGTCCGGAGGCCTCCCCCGGATAATTTTTGAAAATTAGGTGCTTGAAAACAATGAAAATGCGTTTCTACGCTATATTGGCACCTATAAAGAAGAAGAAATTCAGATGGGTTTTTATACGAATATTATGATTTTCGACTTTTATTTACTTTATTATTTATTGAAATAAGAAATTCACGGTATTTTTAGGATACCAAAACACTACTAAACACATGCTGTAGAACTGCCAATAATTATAACGGAGTTCAAAATAAAGGGCAGGATTTTATTCACACCAAAGCATTAATGAATTAAGTCAAAATTATTTGTGTAGTAAAAATAATGCCAAACGGATTTTAGGGATTAGAAAAATAATACTAATATTTAAAAAAAATCCTGTGTGTTTAACAGTTTACAATGTTGTATACCAGAATAGAAGGGGCTTAACTTAACTGAAATGATTCGACATTTTGCTCCCCTAGCCCTAAAGTAACAGTTTCTTTGTAAGCAACTCACTTGTTAAAGCTACTCCATCTATTATTTTATTTTTGTCCAAATTATAAAATAAATCCCTCTCAACATTAATAAAAAGCAGACTGAACATAAGGTCTTGGCCTAAGGACGACCGAAGTCGATTTTTGACGATTTTAAGTTTAGAAAAAAGCAATTCAGCACGAACAGTACACTTTGTTCAGCTGAATTGAATATGATAACCATTTTCGATGTATTTTTTCACTACTTGGCAAATGTCGGTAATAAAGTTTAGAAGGCTCAAATGGCAATTTTGTACCTTTTCCTTCTACAACTTGAATAAGATGTTTTTCCATGAAAGCTTTTTTAATCGTGATTGGATCACTTTCGTATGGACAAATGAAACACCCAAGATGTTGTTTAGCTGCATCACAGGTCTCCCGATTTTCTTCATCATCTTCTGAATCAGAATTGGAGCTTGATTCGCCGACAAGAGACGATGGATGATGGTCTATATGTGGCTGATTGCAAGCATGCGCCTCACCCCTCTCAACTGTACAAGAAGAAGTTGATGCTGTTCACTAGGGAATCCCCTTTACTATACCATACTGTAACTAGAATTAATTATGATTTTCAAAATCATAATTAATTGTAGTTACAATATAATTAATTTAAAACATTGCTCGAAATAATTATATTTTGACCATTGATGAATAAACCGACAAACTACTATCCATATTTTGCATAAAGTACCTCCTAATGACGTAAGCCTTAACACATTTCTATTGTGAATTTATCCCCAATGTGAGAACGTTTTTTATACAGTTCATTTTGTTTAAATTATAACAATTTATAAGCCCTATTAGTAAAAACCTTTAAAGTAAAAAAAGCAAAAACTAATATTGTTAAGTTTAGTTTCACTTAGTACGTGATGTAAAAATGTAGAATAAATAGAACAAAATTTACAACCCATAATAAAAATAATAATCTAAAATTTCGACGACCTTACCTACAGTCGTGTCATCGTTTATCTCTGAGGTAGAGCTTGATGGTTTTAACCACGTAAACATTGAACTGGTACACTGAAAATCGTCTTGTTTCTTTTTCTTATTTTCGTATTTTTTTTGAAAACCACTCTTGTAAGTTCTCTTTATTGCTTTTGTTCCGTTCGTGATATTAATTAATCAAATAATGTACCACAACTCAACTCTAAACTAAAAAATTAATTTAACAATTTAACTAAAAAAAAAAAACTGCGCTGTAAATTTAGCAAACCGCAACGCATAAAATCGACTTGTAGTGTCTTGAAAACAATTGTGTGGGGTGGATATTATTATAAATGTAGGAAAGGGGGGAGGGGAAGGACGATATGCGCTTGTGCGGCCCTCCTGAGTGATCAGCTGATCTGTTAGGACATCGCGGTGCAGTTGTCGGTATTAGTTAATTTATGAGTTGTCTGCTGGACAGTGGACACACGACACACGTCACCACGCAGACGATGCGGATGACAGTGGATCGTATAAAGCTTTCGTATACACGGTGAGATATAAACAGTTGTTGGACATGTTCTACTTTTGGAAAATGTTATTTTTTTTTCGAAAATGTAAACAAACATTACCAAGAACACAAAATAACTACTAACAAGACAAAAACTTTTTTTGTACGTTTTGTGGGGCCCCTTCGGGGCCCCCTCGCGCCGGGGGCCCTCCACGATCGCGGACCTGCGGACCTGGCCAGTCCGGGCCTGGTGTGAAGGGTCTTTTTGAGGAGAGGAAGGAATGAACAATGGTCTTGAAGAGACCCATGATGTAGGAAGGAGGAAAAACGGAGGCCGGAAAATCATTCCACAGCCGAGCTGTTGAACACAAGAACGAGTCGAAGAAACGACCCGTTCTCATGTGACAAATGTCAACCGTGTACAAATGTTGGGCACGCGTTTGGCGTGTTTCCCTACGTACTACGCACCGGTGCCGAAAAGATCAAGGATGCTAGTTCCTCGGAGCATCTTCCATTGTAATACCGGTAGAACAAGGATAGCATTCCCACCCGATGCCTGTGCTTTAAAGATTGCAATCCATCTGTAAAGATGGGAGAATCTATTACACGGACCGCCCGTTTCTGCACAGAATCGATGGTATCTTTCAGGTATAATAATAGATATTTCCCAAAATTTTGTCCAATTAAAATAAGAGCGTAAAATATCTTTAATCACATTTTTATTATTTAAAAAAAATATTCAACAGAAATTAAAAGTTTTTTTAAATAATCAATACAAATTACAAATTGTTCGTTGACTCTGTTGACTTCATCTAGCGACAAGTTTGATTATAAACTTTAACTAAACTGAAATTCAAAGCACAAAAGAAATGTCATCGTGGACGCACAGATGGGCGTTAATGTCATGTTTTGTTGATAAACATCATAGAGGTTTTCGGATTCCGGACTAGTGACTAAGCGTAGCAGGGTTGTGAATGAAAAAATCGGCAGTGTAAAAAAATCAATCGCTAAGTAATCGATTTTTCGGAAAATTAAAATCGCTTAATAAAATCGATTTTTGTTGAAGAAAAATCGAATTTTTTCATAATCGATTATTTTCATAATCGATTATTTTTTCACATTCCTAGTTCAAAGAGCTAACCCCTCTCTTATATATTTTTAAGAATGTTTAGGTAATAAAATCTCCCACGGTTTTTTTTGCAACAATGAATTCAAATCCAATAATTCAACATATAAATCATTCGTTCTTTTTTAGCTTTCGTTCCAAGAAATACTCCAAACTTGAAATGTTCGCTACTTAATTCTACAAGTCGATAAAACAAAAATAAAGAATTTCTAGTTAGATTGCCGACTTAGATAGCACAAAGGGATTATAAAGCTACGGTAAGACTACAGGCTATTTATTCCTAGCGGACCTCTCTTTGACGTTATGTTGTACAAAATTTAGTCACCCATAAGCAAATGTTTTATTTAGTATAAAATATAAAATATCTTATCTAAATATCGACCCAATCTTGTCTGATTACGTCTAAAAGGGATCGAAATGAAAATCTAGTCTCTTTCAACGGAAGTAATCTTCCGAACAGGCCCTCCATTGATATGCTTGGTGTAACCCTAAGTGACCAGCTCAGGTATGGGGGTTCCATCGAAGCCAGAGTAAAGTTAGCCTCCCAAAAACTGGGCGTACTGTACAAGTGCAGGGCCCGCAGATACTTTAATAGTACACAACTGCTAACCCTGTACAAATCACAAGTACGCCCCACGGTTGAATTTGGCAGCCATCTCTGGTCTGGAGCTCCAAAATACCTGAAAAATACCCTCGAGTATGTGCAGAAACGGGCGGTCCGTTTGATAGATTCTCCCATCTTAACAGACGGATTGCAATCTTTAGAGAACAGGCGTCGGGTGGGAATGCTATCCTTGTTCTACCGGTATTACAATGGAAGATGCTCCGAGGAACTAGCATCATTGATCCCTTCGGCACCGGTGCATAGTCGGGAAACACGCCAAACGCTTGCCCAACATTTGTACACGGTTGACATTTGTCACATGAGAACGGGTCGTTTCTTCGACTCGTTCTTGTGTTCAACAGCTCGGCTGTGGAATGATTTGCCGGCCTCTGTGTTTCCTCCTTCCTACAACATGGGCCTCTTCAAGACCAATGTTCATTCCTTCCTCTCCTCAAAAAGACCTTCCACACAGCATCCCAGATGACATAGGCCCTGAGGGAAATTATTTTCCTCAGGGCCTCCTGTGTGGAGTTAGGGAACGTACCCATACTACGTGACACTTTTAGGGGGGGGGGGGGGTCTTCAAAAGGTCACGCTCCATACAAATGAGCGGCGGGTTCCTTAGGATTTTGGTCACCGGGGGGGGGGGGGGGGGTTAAAAATTGCAAAAAGTTGGTCACGTAGTTTGGGTACGTTCCCTTAATGTAAAAAAAAATATTGTTTTTCTTATTATATTTTCTACAGAATTATTCATAAATTATCCTACAATTTGACCTAGCTTAAACTTCGTCGGCAATTAAAAGTGGAAATAAAGATTTTGTTTATTTGTGTTTCAAAATATTGTAGGAAATTATTCCTCCAGGGTATGATTTTCTTATATAAATTGTTACGTAACAGAATCGGCTCCCGAGCGGAAGGTTAAGTGAATCGTCCCCACTACACGTGCCTACCGTTTCCTCTCCCCGCACCGCGCGACCACCCCGCGTCAGGCGCGAAGCGCCGGGCGGCCCGCCGGCCGCCATTCCTTCGCTAGCTCTCGGCCAAGCAACTTGCTACGCGCGATTTGCGCTGTTTGTGCTCCACGATATTAACTCCGCGATGTATTGTTTGCAATTGTGTTGTGAACGGAATCCAGAAAAGATGGCAGACCACGCATCTAGCTATGTGAGTACCAACTCGCTTCCTCCCCCCCACCGTGTGCTTTGAACCGTTTGTAACTTCATTTAAACGCATAGAGAGAGGGAGAAATCCTCGTTAGGTCAGTAGGGTAGTTTAACTTGTGTTTTGTGCCGACACTGGCCGTATGTGTATCACCCTGTTCTGTTTATTGAATAAACCCTTTAAATGCAAATACTGTGTACTGATTGAAGAGGGAGTCCCGGGGATTTTGAGGAGAGGAGGGGAAGGAAGAATTGACCAAGCGAACCACTGGCACTCGCCCTGTTTTTAGGAGGAATCATGTTCGAGCCGGTTTGAGCTAACCGACGGCTGTTATTGTGTGTGTTTTACAGGAATAGGGCCTGGGGTAGGCCGCAGCAGCAGCGCCCCCAGCACTGGCGTTCCCAACTTAGGGGCAATTTTTTTTTCCTCCCTCTTCACAGTCGCTCGCCTCGTTCTTCAATCAGCCATTGTTTAAACTGTATAATCTATAATGTTTTGTCTTGTTTTTTTTTCCCAATTTGTCTAGCATTACCATCAAAGAACATCGACGCGAGTGTAACTTCGAATTGCAAATTTAAACTATCGCGGGCACATTCCTTCATTTTCGAGTCGTCACTCGACAAAACATTATCACCGGTATTCCTACGTAAAGTGCTCAACCAAGAAAGTTGCCGTCGTGAATAATATAGTGTTTACAAGTGTCGACCGACTAAATTTGCTAGTTTCAAATACAAGATTAATAGTGGAAATGTACACAAATATTTAAAACAAAGTTATTCAACAATTAAAATCCTGTATATGATAAACCAATTACCCGCTTCGTTTCCCGAAAGTTAATTAACCAGTTTTCATTAATAAACTTATTCCGCAGTGTGCTGGTCTGTATTTGATACCGACATATACTGCGAATAGGGGTCTATTTCGCAAAATACTGGCCTGTATATATAACGGCATATTTTGCAGCTTAAGGGAAACAAGTGGATTAAATTCTTTCTACCTTTTGACAATTGAGCATTTTTCTAATTTTGCCGCCTGTTTCATCATTTAGCTTTTTTTTCTTTCGTAAGAAACAGACGACATAATTTGAAAGACGTTCGGTTCGCGTTGACGTCGTTTCCTCGAGTCAGGCATTACATTACGTATGCACATCTGCATATAACTTGTTATGACAAGAGGAAGTCGGCGGATAAATACCAGTAATGGTGTATGCTCAAATCAGGCTGCAGTATAGCCACGTTAAATAAAGAACAATTCCCCAAGACATTGTTGAATTTTCAAACATACTTCCACGAAAACTTGTATAAAAGAAAAAAATATTTCCTTTCCTTTCTAAAGAACCCCCCCCTTTGGAAGGCTAATCGAAATATTCCAAAAAACATGTTCATTTAAGGCGAACCTCGTTTCCGTTTTTTTATTTTTTCTTTTCCGGACTTTTGCTTATTTGCAAACCTTTTTCAAAAACATCGGGATTTTTTCTCAAAATTACGTTTTTTGAGGGAAACCGCTGCCCAATTTTCTCTCGTTCCGGACTTAGAAAATTTTCAACAAATTTTCAAAACATCAGGATTTTTTCTCAAAATCACGTTTTTGTAAGGGAAACCGCTGCCCAATTTTTTTTCTCGTCTATGGACTTTGAAAATTTTCAACAAATTTTCAAAACATCAGGATTTTTTCTCAAAATCACGTTTTTGTAAGGGAAACCGCTGCCCAATTTTTTTTTCTCGTCTATGGACTTTGAAAATTTTCAACAAATTTTCAAAACATCAGGATTTTTTCTCAAAATCACGTTTTTGTAAGGGAAACCGCTGCTCAAATTTTCTCTCGTTCCGGACTTAGAAAATTTTCTACAAATTTTCAAAACATCAGGATTTTTTCCCAAAATCACGTTTTTTGAGGGGAACCGCTGCCCAAATTTTCAAATAAACCAAACACTTATAAAAAACGCGTTTTTTTTCAAAAACTTTTTGTAAAAATACGTCCCCAGTGGTCAATCTCTGCCCAATTTCCTTCCAATTGCGAGTCTAGTTCTCACTTTTCCCAACATAAGGTCACTCTGATACGACCTTATACACCTTGGAAGTTCCTCAAGTCACGCTGGGTAAACATTAAAGAAAGTGACGGACAAAATTTATTAAGTTTTTGACACATGGACTACGAAAACCAAAAGCTAGGTTAAAACTGTAACTGTTTTCGGCTTGTTCTTCTTCTTAAGGGCCTTTAACCAGCCAGCGGCCGAGAATTCAAATTTTGTCGAAAGATGTCCTTACGATTGTACAGGGCGGTTCCAATGAGAAAGGTTAATTATTCTTCGTACCAGCTTTTTAAAATTACAATTCATTATCGATTTTATTTTATTCAAAATTTGATTTAATTTATACATATGTACATTCAAAAATGCTGAAAGGCGTGATGATAAAATTCTTAAAAATATGTACTTTTTGTAATTATTTTTTGATAATAAGTATTTATAATTTTCAATAATGTCTAAGCAAAATAAGAATGCAAACAAATCTTAAATATATTAGTTTTTAAGATCGTAAATAAATAGACAAACTGAAGTATTTTCGTCACAAAACACGTGCGCGGATCTTTTTTTAATGATTTTATTTAAACTAAAATAAAAATTCGGAAACTTAGCTCTCCCAGATAATTTATTGATTTACTTGACTGCATGATTATTTGATTTAAAATGTGTGTCATATGATACAAAATTTTGTTTGAAAATTTTACAAATCTGCCAACGACCTACGGTATAACCTTATTATGCTAAAAATAAACGTATTTTCTCATAATTTAAAATAATCTTTTCAGTATAATTTAAAAGAACAATCTTTCGAAACCAGTTTATACTTTTTTTGTGGAAAAGAGTCAATATCTGCAAAAAAATTTATTTATGACATATTTCCGGTTTTGTCTGGTTATTCCCTCTTAACAATAAAACAACAATAATTATTATTTTATTTTTATTACCTTTATCCGACGATATGCTGTAAATAGATCAAATTACGTTAAATTATTTCGTTATAATAATTAATTTAACAGTTAAAGGATCCAAAGTTTTCGGATAACAAAAAATGGCCCAAACGTCCGGGAATTTATTTAGAACTGGTATCCTCAATGTCTACGGAGGCGCCACCACCGACTGCAAAGTTAAGTATGTCGATTTGTACAAAGCTTGTTTGCGGTACACGCTGCTTCTCATTCTATTGTAAATGTCTCTAGAGTTTGTGCCAATCGTTTTGACAAAAAATATCATCCAGTTTGGTCAACGGCAGCCTCCGTGGCTACGAATCCAGAGATCGCCAGTTCATTTTTATTAATTTGCATTTTTGACAATTTATTAATTTAAAATAGTACATTTGCGGCATGTTTCAGGGTGGGTCCTGTGAAGGACCACCATTCAGAATCGAAAAGTTGCTTAAAATGACTTTAGCCGTGTTTGGTGACCAGATCTGAATAAATTTTCAAATCATACCCTGCCTATCTACTTCCCTTCTCCATTACCTTAAGCCTCACAACAAACCCCAGTTGGAGATGCCGTAGTCTCTAGCTCCGGCCAGTTGCGAGAAGTTGGGATTCTTGTGCGGTATTCACATAAAAAGTACGTTTTTAAATTTAAGAAATGGGAAACGCCAAACGCTAAACATAAAAAAGCATTGCTATTAGTAATAAGTACCTATCGGCAGAAATTACTTTCATAGTCTTTTTCAATTCGAATAGGTTCTATTTTATTAAACAATTTTGGCTTTTGTTTTCCGCATTAATACGCCATAATATAATATTTATTTTGGCATATTACTTTTTTAAATAGATGAACAAATAAACCACCGCAAAGAACGTTTAGTGTTCACTATTATTATATTTCAATTCTCTGAAAAAGCTCTTATAAAATAACACAACTCTTGGAAAACCGACCTTCTAGTAAAAACATTTTAACTATTAAAAAATACCTACCCACCCAATCTACATTATTAACTAGCAACGGCTCCACCCCTACCATAATAAAACATTGTTCGAAACTGTCAAATTAGTATAAGCTTTCCCTGAAGAAGGAACGTTTGTTCCGAAACCGGTCGGATTTACGCATTATATAAGTGGTTTATACAAAGTTGAATTGTTTCATTTTTCTATTAAAAAATACTTTTAAACTGTGGAACATATGCAAAATAAAAACTTAGGTATCTTCAAGAAATGAAGAATCACTGAAGTCCGGTATGTCGGTGTCCGCAACACTGCAGCCCAGGAGGTCTAGCATAGGGTTCCCAGATCAAAAAATAAAAATCCCGGAGAAAATTCCTGACATTCGATAAAAATTCCGGACTTTCTTGTAAATATAATATGAATGTCGTTATGCATCATGGCATGTTTTGACGACCTCCGTAGTCCAGTGGCTAAGACTCTTGACTCACATTCCGGAGGTCGCGGGTTCGAACCCGGCATGCGCAAATAAATTTTATTTGATTAATTTGTGTTATTTCACAATTAATTCATTTAAAATAATATATAGTATATTTGCGGCATGTTCCAGAGTGGAAGATACTATTAGTATCGCCCTGGTGTAAGACCACCATTCAGAATTGAAACGTTGCTTGAAAATGGCTTTAGCCGTGTTTAGTGACCAGATCTGAATAGCCAGGTACTTCCCAACCTTCCTCTTCCCCACCTCCTTCCCCTCCCCACTACCTTCAGCCTCACAACATACCCCAATTGGGGATGCCATAGTCTCACTGGCTCCAGACGGGAGCAGTTGAGATTCTTGTGCGGTATTCACTGTAAAAAAAAAAAAAAAAAAAAAAATGTCAAAACCCGCGTCGGGGGAGGGACCCAATGGTCAAAAGAAAGGTACAGGCTTTCTGTAGTCTGTCAAGTCGATTCTCTTAACACAGTGTAATTTAAAAAATATGTCTTGCGAAATGTTCTACAAAACTATTATTAAAGATTCGGAAGTGTTGAACAATATTTCTGGGAGCATTAAATATCAGAAGTAATGTTTTTAATTTGATTTGTAATAAAAATAATTTGGTTTATTTTATTTTTTCACTTAATTGTAGAAATTCCGGACTGTTTAAAATTCCCCCGCATTCCGGACAAAGACCTATATTTCCGGACTTGTCCGGAAAATTCCGATCGTATGTCAACCCTAGTCTAGCAGAGTCGATCGATAAAACCCTATTATCAGTACGATATTGACCAAATCCGTCATCTACGGTCAGTTATCAATGTTTACGATGACAGTCAACAATTGGTAAGAGGTATTCCGACTGACGATTGATAAGTTTTAGCGCGGACTCCACGGTATCAGATAAGTTTCTGTTAACTGTCAATAAATGCATTTATTTGGATTATGTCGTTCGTTATGCAAAATTGTTGGCTTATTAATGAACGGGGAACTAAAGAAGTTTTTAGAATTGAAAGAAGTCGTGAACGCGCTCCATAGACTCCAAAACGCGACAAATTTATTCCGTTCGATCTTTGAGAAACTAAAGTAGTTGCAATATGACTAAATACCTGATTAACTAACTTCCGTTTAGTATCAAAATGTAAATGCGGACTGCCTGAATGCATATTTAGGTTAGTATTTCAATTCATTACTGGTTTTAGGATAAATACCTTTAATTACCTTTTCAAGAATAAGAGGGTAAACTCAGATTAGTCTATCGAAAAGTTAGGAGCAGCGGCCGTAAGTAAGTCATTTAACTTTTCGAATCATTCATCTCTGTGCTGGTAATATTATAAAAAAATATTGAATGGCTACAATAATAAGGATTTTAAAAAGACATAGATTAAAATAAAAAGATTTTTAAAAACATAGACTATGGAGAGTCCTGTAGCCCATACGTGAACGGACATGTTCACGTATGGACAAAAAGCTCTCTCTGCTTCTACACTACTTATTGGGACTGTCATCAAGAAGGTGTGTGATAAGATAACTGAAGGTATCTCCCTCCGATAACTCCGTTCTCTAAAAGGAATATCTCTTTCTTCAAAATCGATTCCAGGTCTTGAAGTCTTCCTAACATCAAATTCATTTCTGTTTCATTGTCAAAGAAAGAGTAGGTTTTTGGTATAAATTTAGTATTTATTTTATTCCCACGATCCCGCAAATCCGTGTGGTGAAATATTGCTGAAATCTTTGATTAAAAGAAACTAATGAATCAAAATTTTTTAAAAGTTCCTAAGATTGCAAAACAATGTTGCCAAATGCTCTAAGATGGCATTGGATAGTACGTTCATTGGCTAACATTAAAAAAATATATATATCAAAATTGTTTCATGGATTCGGAGTTAGCGATGTGTCAGTTCAGCTGGAATGGGCTCGTGTGATCCGCTCCTTTGCGGGAAGCGGTTCCTACTCCCACTCCTTTTTCAAATCGACTACTCCCAGAGAACCCGGCCCAGTCCCAGTACTCGCATCCAAATAAATCCGGCGGTCCCCGAGCAACTCAACGCCGAAGCGCGAAAACCGCGGCGCCGCGGGGCCGGCTTTCCTAGCCACTAGGCACTCGAATACAAGTCCCGGGTTCCTTTAAACCCAAGCGCCTTGTTCCGAGCTACGTGAATGTCTTGAATCGCGACACAATCCATTCATTCCGCCCACTCCCGGACTCACGAACTACGATACATTCCTGACTCACCCCGTGGCCGCCGGCTTGCTCCGCGAGTACTCCGGTGCTAATGAATAGTACTGAGTAGCAGGAACCACGAACTACCGTCCGGCGTCACTCACCATTCCTCTCATGAGTCGCGGGTCTCGGTAGTTCTCGGAACTGCGTGAACCGTTGAACACTCCCCGCGACCTGCGGCCCGCCAATGACACTTCCCCTTGGGTCACGAGACGTGGGCTGGGCCTGGGCGTTCATTCGGTCGCTGTCCGTTGATCGACATACACGTGCGTGACCGCTTCGGCTAGACACGGAATCGTTTTTAATTAGAGCGTCTTATCTGGTATCGTTAATCAACGGGTGACGTGCATTATAAAATAATAGTTTATAGTAAAGCATTACAGCTTATTAATTTACTTATTTAAATTCTCAATAAAAGACCGTGCAATGTAGGTACATTGAATGTACCTACATTGAATGGGTCCTAGTCCTCGTGCGGGTCTTGTCCGACTCCGGGGTTCTGAGTTATCGTGTGGGTTCTACGAGTAGGTCCTGGTTCCGAGTTCTTTGAACCCGTGCGTCCCGTTTCGGTGCGCGGCAACAATACCCAGTGCCCAGTCCGCACCTAAGAACTCGGACCCGGGACCTGCTCCTAGAACTCGTGTACTTTTAAAAGGAAGCAAGTCTCGGAGGCTTCCGGAAAAATGCAGAACTTACCCACCTCTATTCGGAGTACCAGATTCCTAAAACAATGAGCCAATCAACAGAGAAAATAATGTATAATGTTTTATTTAACCACCAAAAACATCACAAAGCCGCCATTGGATCTGAATACACCAGCCGTAAAATTACTCAAAATTTCACTGATTTAATCTACGTATCTCAAAGGGAACTGGTTCATTTTTTAGCCAAAACATTCTCTTAGTCAATATTATTTCGGGTAGAAGGTACGTCGCGTCGTTACGAATAAAACCCATTCTCCTAAAAAAAACAACCCTCGAATTCGTAATACTAACAATATTTCTAACATAGCCTCTAAAATTATATCCTGGTTAAAGTTTGATTAATTTTTGTGAAAGCATTCGAAGCAAATGTAAAAATGCTATTAAAATTCACGACGCGCGTAGTTAAGGTCTATCCACTAAACCGTTCCATACCATGACCGTAACCGTAGCGGCGCATGCAAAAAAATATTCTTTGTATCGATCAGTATGAAACGCTGCCCACTAGCCCGTTCCGTCACCGACCAACACCGTCGCATACCATGACCGGACTGACGGCGAATTCTCGATGACAATATTTTGTAGGTGCCGGTCCGCTCTATGCATGGCACGCGACGGTGTTAGAACGGGGATCATACGCGTATGATCCCCGTTCTAACCCCGTTATAACCGCGTTGCCACTCCGTCAGTTCGTGATTTGTGTTCATTTTTCGTGTTTATATCCAGGCATTTTAATGATATGACACTATGCTTCTCCTGACGCGTCAGTCCGATACAAAAACACAGGCGAAATGATATAACGGGCACCGTACACCTATTGAACGGGGATGGTAGATGGTACGGACACTAACCGCGGTGTATACGGTCACTATACCCGTTACGTACGGGTATAATACGGTGTGAGCACGTTCTAGTGGGCATAGTAGGGCGTAGCGTGTTTATTTCGTGGCTGATACGTTCACAGTACGGTCATGGTATGGAACGGTGTAGTGGGCAGATACCTTTATAAACTAATCCCAGCGAGAGCTCGTACGAATGTTATCGACGTTCGTCCTCTTCCTTTTCACGCGACTTGTTTGATAACGAAATCGCCGGAAAATACTAGAACGATGACGTCCCGCGGGAATAGTAGGTATAGAGTTGAAGTGTCAGGTTTTAAAGATTTACATTTTTAGGCCCTTGGTCCACAGGGATAAGTAAGTATCCTGTGTTATGTACTTGTGAACGTCGTAAACTCACAACAGTAGATATAGCTCTAATTGTTATATCCTATCGTTCTTAGTTGACCCTGAGGAAGACATGACACGATCAAGTGAATCAGATACGATATAATATTGAGTCGGGCCATATCAAGAGTCAGAATAATAGAAGAGTGTGTATGAGACGATGTATGAATGTGAATGAGGCTAAGAGTGTGTGTCAAGACCGAGTTGTTTGGGGGTCCATCCTCTTTGCCTACCCCTAGACATGGCACGATCAAGTGAATCAGATACTTGAGTCGGGCCATGTCAAGAGTCAGAATAATAGAAAAGTGTGTATGAGACGATGTATGAATGTGAATGAGGTAAAGAGTGTGTGCCAAGACCGAGTTGTTTGGCGGTCCGTCCTCTCTGCCTACCCCTGCGGGGAAACGGATGGTTAGTTAGTTAATTCTGAGTTGACTGCTTTGTTTCTAGCATTGTTCTAAAGCACAAGCGTTATAAAATGTCTGACACAAGTGAAGCCATGTTTAAAGTTGCGACAACGTGAGTAGCGAAGACCTTGCCCGGCTGATAGCAGGAGAGTGTCGTCGATGATTAGTTTACAAAATGTCAGCAAAGTGTGCCTGTGAGCGTACCTAAGCGGTAGTAGCCAAAATACTTAAAATCGTTGAGTATCGGTTGCGTATCCCTATGGTTGAAGGCCCTCGGGTAACCAAATCCGCAATATGCGCCTGTCATAAATATGAAACATGTATAAGACGTGGGTTTGTAATGAAATTTGATATTCTGATGTGAAAATATTATTATAATAAGATTCGCGTTTTATAAGTGGGAGTACAATTGCAAGGTCTTGCGAACAACGGTCTCTTTCACGAATCAAACCACGGCATCATTGACAAGAATTAACCGACAAAAATGTTTATTCCTTTTTCAGTCTTTTGAAATAAAATCTCAGTGGCTTCACAAAAGATATACGATTCTAGAGATGATAATAAAAGTATTTGGTTTTATTAGATTCATTAAAATGAAAAAGGTTGCTTGATTTATTTATTAGCAATATCTTTAATTGATCCGAAGCAGATGGTATCTTATTCCTATTAATCTATCTTTCTAGATAAAGTCGTTCTGAAGTTATGGCGTGACCAAGGGAAACAGGGATTCATTTTCATATATATAAAAAAATATGTATTTTAGATAAACGTGCCACAAAATAAGTTTGCTGTATTTAAAGAAGTGAAAATTAAAAGTTCGAGGCCCAACAATAAACATTTTACTTAAAAAACAAAATGATTTAGAACTTCAGACGCTTTTTGTAAGCAAGCTATGTGGGGTTGATAATGTAACATATTTTGGCACTACACAGTACCAGGAGAGATGTAGGGCAAATTAATGGAGACATCGTAACTATAACAAAAAATATAAAAACATTTTCGATTTCAAAAACTTTCAAATCGTTCCAGTTCTACCTTATTTTAAAACTTTGTCACGCTTCATCTTTTTAGGTGCCGCAGCGATCACGCCATCACGTTTTCAGAATTCGTACTGTGGTAATAAATTGGTGCTCAAAATAATTATGTAAATGCCACACTTTAATAAAAGGCACCCAACAATAAAATCGTCAAAGTCAGGAATGAAATTGAATAATTAAATACTTTTTAAAAAAATTGTTCGTTCTGGCGTTCCAACGAGAGGGCCAGATTTGAATTCTGCGGATTTTTTTTATTATACAGCTTGCAGCTCATTTTCATATTATGTATAATATTTCATCTGTTAATCTCGCGCTCTTTTTGAGATGCCCTAAATTAGAAGTTAGCCCTAAAATAGAAAGTTGTATAAATCCGCTTCACAGATAATACGGGATATTCCTTGTCGAAGTTCGATACACGGATAATACATAATACGGAATATTCCTTCTTTAATTTATATTCAATAAAATAATATGACGTTTGCCGGAAGAACCAACCTTATAAAATGAAATCTTGTCACATTAAAAACTACCTACCTAATTCGAATTATTCCCGGTACTACTAGTCCTGGGTTGATGTGCAAGCTGCGAAAGCTGCGTATTATCATCATATGGATTTACGAGTACTGCTAATTTTAAAGGTGTTCAGATATACATCCCAGGTTTTGAATAGTTTATATGGCAAGCAGGGCTTGTCTTGCGGGTATGTGTAATTATTCAAATACCATTATAATATATTATATAATAAAACGAATATAAAACTTTATTCAACTTAATTTTATTTGACCGTAACCGGTTTCAGCTCGTTAAAGCCATCTTCAGACTGGTACAAATAATTCTTAGTGCACGGTTTATATACACAACATATTGGGGAGGGGGAGAGGGGTGGCCTACAAGGATTTTAATCAATTATAATAATTATATTTGTTGCTAAGTCGTTTTAGACTGTCGAATTTCTAAATATTTTGGTTATTCCAGTAAGTTAATTACTTTGGGTTTGTAGCTCACTCAATGGTGATTAGGGAAAAACCTTACAAGTAATATGAGTTACTAAAGACCTAATTTGATTGTTAAATCGTTATTATATTTATTATATAATATTACCTAATTTTATTGTCAAATCGTTATTATATTATATAATAAATATGTTGTTAAATTGTTATTATATTATATAATAAATATAATAACGATTTAACAATAAAATTAGATCATTAGTAACTCATATTACTTGTAAGGTTTTTCCCTAATCATCATTGAAGTGAGCTACAAACCCAATGTAATTAGCTTACTGGAATTATCAAAATATTTAGAAATTCGACAGTCTAAAACGACTTAGCAACGAATATAATTATTATAGTTGATTAAAATCCTTGTAGACCACCCCTCTCCCCCTCCCCAATATGTTGTGTATATAAACCGTAGACTAAGAATTATTTGTACCAGTCTGAAGATGGCTTTAACGAGCTGAAACCGGTTACGGTCAAATAAAATTAAGTGGAAGAAAGTTTTATATTCGTTTTATTATATAATATATTATAATGGAATTTCACCATGAATTATCACTCAAAAAATAGAAATATTTCAAATACCATGTTTGAATAATTACACTTTCCATGTTGTAAAGTTTTAAGGTAAGGAACTGGTAAAAGTAAGACTCATCTTCAGGACAATTTTTAAGGGACTCTTGAGTTTATTGATTCTATTTCCAATTACATTTTTATAATCGGAAGATGCAAACTGCCCGAGACAGACCAAGGAGTTAGTAGTTAATTAGGTGTGGTTTCAGCGAAGCGACGAGGAGAAAGAGGGTATATCCCCTTAAAAAACAGCCATTTATAGAACAATCTCCTTGGCTGGCCAGAGCTTTGTACCTTCCGGTGACATCTGTTGATAATTTATCTAACTAGCTATGAGAGTTCTCACCTAATGTTTTTACGTAGGATCTCGAGAGGTGTGAGTCCTGGCTAAATTCGATTTTTAAAGGTCTGAATTTCAGACACATGTTATTCTGTTATCAACACAGGTTCAAACTTGTCAATAATGCATTCACTTCATAAAATGAAAAAATATTTTTTTATATGGCAATAATAATTTTTCTATTTTATTGGAAGCATGGAAAAGTAATATAAATGTGTATATGGCGTAGAACAGTTCATATGTATCGCGTAAGTTAATTAATTTAAAGAAAATTAAATTGTGAAATGCATTTTTTTTTAATATTTCTTCGTCTCCTACATCATAAAAACTTACCGTAATAATAAAGCTAAAGCTAACTGTTTGAATAAGAAATATTGCATATTAACCGAGAAGCGGAGTGAAACAAGTCTAAAGAATAATGTAATTCCTTTGCTTTACGCGAAAGTATCATGTATCCTATGCATGTTTCGAATTTCTCAAATAATTTTCCGACATATATTTTCATATAATAGGTACTTTCCTATTTAGCTATTTAAAAGGAGTAAAGGCTTCCCAAACAGAACTCGTATCTACATCATCGTGGAGCATTTGAAAGAAACGTACGTCCTAACTTGCTTCTTATAATATTGATGGATGACATTGACCATTCTTATAAAATTGCGACGTTTAAATTCTTCTTCTTCTTCGATGGCGCTACAGCCCGTATCGAGCTTTGGCCTCCTGCAACAGTCGCCTCCAACTCCTCCTGTCCTCAGCGGCTGACTTCCAATTTGGTACCTGGAGAAGCTGTGCTGCATCCCCTCTTACTTCGTCTTCCCACCTCAGTCTGGGTCTTCCCACTTTTCTCTTTCCACCTGGGTGTCCAGTCAAAATTCTTTTTGGGACGCGTGTATCCGGCATTCTCTGTACATGCCCAGCCCATCTCAGCCTGAGGAGTCTCATATGTGCTGAGATGCTAGGGGCCTTATATATATCATTATCCTTACAAAATTGCGACGTTTAAATTAGAATATATTTATATTGAAAACGTCGTATTAAGAGGTACATTTTTTGTGTGCATATGTAATAAATTTGTGAAATCGAAATAAAAACACGAGAAATTTATATGTTCATATTTTTTTTCAGTCGAAAATGTGTGTCTATAGAAATAATTATGAATTCACAGAAACATAAAACTGTAGAAATAAAATGTTATTAGTTACATACAGATAATTAACAAAATTCTCGGGTTTGTTCTTCGTAATGCGAGATCATTTACTAATGGAATTGCAATACGAAGAACATATGAAGCGCTTGTTCGCAGCGTCCTAGAATACAGCTCCATTATTTGGGCCCCCTCTGAACAAAACCGTGTCCTAGAAATAAAAAGAGTACAAAAAAGATTTATGCGTTACCTGTATATGAGAGAATGTACATACTACCCTTTCCGGTATCAATCGTTGTTCTTAACAGGAACGCTCGATCTTAATACCTTAGAAGCCCGCCGAAAATTATTTTTAAGGAAACATTTTTTTAAGCTGATCTCCGGTACTGTACTGAATTCATCTACGTTAAAGGAGATTAACCTATACGTCCCTAACGAGTATACTCGTGGGAGATCCCACGCACTTTTTTATGCTCTGAAAGTGAGAACTTCTTCCTTTCAGAATGTGCCATTAAACAGAGCAATTCAACTGCTTAACGATTCTGCATTGAGCATCGACATCTTCAATGTTACCTATAGAGAGCTCAGTAACTATCTTTTGGCATACGTCACAACATAGTGGAACTGCCCCATGATTTTTTTTTCTTCTTTTAAATTTTGTAATCTTCTTCGTAATAATTTAATGTATCTATAACTATTTTATGGAGAACTTGAAATAAATAAATAAATCGTAGATGACATTTTCACCAAAGAAAACTAAAGATACATTTATATTCAACACACTTTTTAAAGTATTCCAAAATTTCCAATATTCAAAATTACGTGGTCACAATTTATTACGATGGTATTTAAATTCGAAGTCTTACAATTCTAGAAACAAGTCGTCCCGGACAGGAACTTATATAAAATTCATAACTCTATACCAAACGATAATATCATATTATTTTTAATAAAAAAATATATTATTAACGATTAAGTATGTATGTGTTCCTCATTTTGTGCGAATGATAATTACCGTTTTGTGAAATACGGCAATTATTATTATTTACTTATTTTTATAACTGAAAATACCATAATCGTTACGCGCCTCGGAAGAAACGAAAGTTTGCAAAATGTAATATAAGAGTCTTTTTTTTTTTCAAACAACATGTGTTAGAAGGAAGATTTTTATGAACTTTTTTAGGGCGATCATCGATGACGTAGGTAGGATCTGTCCCTGAGATGAATATATGGCATTTTCTTAATTATTTTGTTTGTTTAAACGTTTAATAATAATTAATTTTTCGAAGAAAACTTCTTCTAAAAGGTTGTTACTTTGTGATGTCATTATTTATTTATTAAAAGAAAATAACTAAGTTTACATCACTTTATTTTTTATATTTTATACTATCAACATGTTTCGTGAACCATGTTCACTTCTTCAGGAATAAAAGTATACTAAAGTTAAAAAAATAATTATAGATTACATTGTGTGATAATAATAAAAAACTAAATCCGGAAGCATTAAAAACTGAAATAAATCAATATAAATTCCATAATCGAGTGATTAACATGTCTAATCATGAGTTCGCGGAGGAAGAGTTAAAATTATTAAATAAAGGACTTAATCATAACTTGCATTACAGTTCAAAAGTTAAAAATAAGTTAGAACTGAAGTTATTAGCAGTGGATTTGGACAATGCGCTAAATAAACAACCTAAATCATTCCATTATAAATGTGCCGAAGTGATAAAAAACATTAACATGAAAACAGTTTCAAATCGTGATAAAAACCAAAATATTAACGCGAACTTAAATATTGCTAAGAATATTTCAAAAATTGTGAAGGAAGAAAATTTAATCGTTACAAAGGCTGATAAAGGAAACAGTGTTATTATTATGGATAGAGGTGATTACATAACCAAGACTATGGACTTTCTGCAAGGAGACAATTTCGAAATTATCCATATTAACCCAATTAATAAGTGTCAAGACCTGTTGAAACAAGCAGTAAAAAATTGTAAAAGTGACATTTTTGTAAAGTTGAAAAATGATAAAAAATTAATTTTAAGTAACCCACAGATTCCTAAGCTTTATAGTCTGTTAAAAATACATAAATTGAATAAACCAATTAGGCCAGTCGTTTCTAATTGTAATGCCCCAACTTTCAAAGTAGCATCAACATTAAATAATGTAATTATTAATACTAATGTATTCCAACCAACATACACCGTTAAAAATTCGTTAGAATTGGTTAATTATTTAAAGGATTTGGAAATCCCTAACCATGCTATGTTGGTTTCTTTCGATATAGTTAATTTATTTCCAAGTATTCCAATAGAAGAGAGTAAAACCTTTATAAATAATTTGTTAAATTCTTCAACTTTGCCGAAAGACCTAATTCATGATTTTACTTTATTATTTGATGTTATTTTTAAACAGAATTACTTTCAATTTAATAATACAATATTTAAACAAAAGGATGGCTTAGCTATGGGAAGAAGTACGAGTCCTTTGATTGCAGATATTTTTGTTAATAATTAAGAAAATAAGATTTTTAATAGCGGTGCGTTATTACTTAAAAATGTGTATTGTTGGAAAAGATATGTTGACGATATATTTTGCATTTGGTTAGGTTCAGAAAGACAATTGAACATGTTCTTAAATTTTTTAAATAAATTACATAAAAACATTAAATTTACACTGGAAATTGGTAAAGATAAGAGTTTAAATTTTTAAGATTTAAATTTAACATTAACAGGTACAAAAATAGATTTCAATATTTTCCGTAAAGATACGTATACTGATATTGTTATACATAATTCTTCAAATCATCCCTTTTCTCAAAAACTAACGGCTTTCCACTCTATGATTAATAGACTAATTACAATTCCTTCGTCAGCTCTTAACTATAATTTTGATTTAAATCTCATAAAGCAAATAGCAATTAATAATGGCTATTGTACTAATTTGATAGATGAAATACTAAATAAAAAAATTAAACAGATTTTTTTCAAATTATATATTTACCCTATTTCTAAAGACAACAATAAACATTGGCGTAGAATTTTATTTGTCGACAACGATACGTCAAAAATTATTAGTAAAAATATTCCCGGTACTATTCAACCAGCGTTTTACACAAATAACAAATTGAAGAAATATATACTCAACAATAAAGATAGCTAAATTAAAACCAAAAAATCAGGGGTTTACAAACTCAATTGTAATGATTGTAGTTCGTTTTCTATAGGTAGAACTTATAGAAACTTTGAGATTAGGGTTAAAGAGCACCTCAGAGCACTAAATGGCAATAGCGATTCTGAGTTCGCAGACCATTTATTAAAATATGATCATAGCTTTGACATAAATTCAGGTCTTCAAATATTACATACAGGATATAAAACATCGCAAATCAATAATTTAGAAACTTTAGAAATAAGAAAAAATGTAAAAATAATTATAAATTCCAAAGCTGACATAATTAATCTGCAAAAAAATTTGTTAACGCTGTTTTAAATATCTTCCCACTTAACCGGCCTTTTACTTCTAATAGCTTGGTAATCCCCAATTCTTCGAAACTCCCACCATTGTCAACCCTTCCCCCTCCTTCAATTTCTTCTCTCCATATGTAATTTATAATTATTTTTTTAACTTTAGTATACTTTTATTCCTGAAGAAGTGAACATGGTTCACGAAACATGTTGATAGTATAAAATATAAAAAATAAAGTGATGTAAACTAAGTTATTTTCTTTTAATAAATAATAATAATTCTCGAAAACTTTATACTATTCCAAATACGGAATGAAAATATGAAGAGATGTAAATACGAGTATTACACGGGACATTTTAAAGAAGAATTAACATAATTAAACTATGACATTTTAATGTTTCAGAAAGGATTAGGTAAAGCGAACAAATTTATAAAATGAAATTTGTATTGATTGATGATAACATTTTTTATACAATCTAGAAATTTTAACATTAGAGTTAACATCTTAGATGTTTAAATAATAATTATTATTATTCAGAATTTGGTAACCATATTTAAAAACAAGTCACTTTATTGATATTAATAAGGGTCTAAAAATTTTACATATCTACTAATATAACGGATATATATAATTTGTTTCACGGAATCTGATGGTGCCTTTCCGTAAAGGATGACATTCGCACGCGTAAAAGAGCTAATTATTTTACAGAAATTGGATTCAACGGCGCGTGATCAACGAGAAAATAGGTAAAAAGCTTTTATATAACATTCCCAAGGGAATTCAAACCCACTCACGGTATGTGGTCATCTGTTAAAATTACTTAGCTACCCGCCTCGGAACAGACTTAGTCTAGTGAGGCGGGCTACTAACTTGTTTGTGTATGATTATTATTACAATAAACGCCCGGGTTGCCGGCATTAAAATAAAATTTTACCGTTTTTGCAATTTTCAGGAATAAATTGATAAGTTGGTATAAGTCGTTTTTTTAAACATGTGTTGTCATATATTATATATAGATACTATTAGAATTTATTTCTGTGATTTTTTGAGTCCGGTCAGTGGCTGAGTTGGCATCGCATTTGGGTCCCACCAGGCGTCACGTGTTCGATTCCTCGGCTGGCTAAGTCCTCCATTACGACACAAGCAACATTTTCCGCTTGCTGTGGTGGTAATAGGAGATATTCAAATATTGTCAGGTTATTCGTAATCCGGGAATGTTTGTCTTTCTTAAAAAGAAAGTCTACTACTTCTGTTACATTTTTTTGTATTATCTTATCTAATCTCCGTGATTATTGGGTAACGGCGACCCGGTGGCGATTCCAGTGCCGTACTTTAGGGAAAAAATAACGTCATTTTTAACGAGCAAAAAAAGAATACCTATGTATTTAAAACTTATTTTTAGATGGCTTCTTGGTTTCCTGCTCTCCCAGACTTAGAAAAGGTGAACGACTTCCAATACCTAGGTTTGTCTATAAGTGATGGAAGAGGTTGTGAAGGTATAGAAGATATGGAGTGACATAGGCATAACGAAATCCACAAAGATAGTCCAAGCGAAGATTTCTCCCATATGGAATCAGAGCCAGCGAAAGAAAGTGGATAGATGTCCTCAAATTGTGGAGCTGAGGAAAAAAATACTTGTGTTTGCCTCAAAAGCCCATTAAAGTTACTGATTTTGTAGAAATTCACTTTTAAGAAAGCAGGAGGTTTATCCAAAACAGAAAAAATCGGCACGTTGTCAAATCGGCTCAAAAAATTTGGGTCTAAAGGAATATCATTAAAGCCTCGATGACACACGGCGAGTTACAAGCTACTATCTACTAAGTTTTAAAAGCGGGTAAATCGGCGAGTGAGATTGTCATTATGACACACAAAACTGTCCACTCGCTCAGAAGCGTAGGAAACTGAGGCCGCTGCTAGCGCCAGTAACAAGAATAACGACGCCTGCGTGAACTAATTCTTCAGATGTTTGACAGTCGAAATCAGCTGTTTATCGGAAGCCATGTTGGAAACATAAATAAACCAATCACGAGCAAGTGGAGCAAGCGTGTAGGCGAGTAAAGTTGAGGACCTTTCAACTTTTTTTCGTAGATTGTCAACAATCTGCTAGTCGTTGCTAGTTAGCAAGTAACACGATGACACTGGGCGAGTTTACTAACAGATAGTGAATTTCCCAGATAGTAGCTTGTAAACTCGCCGTGTGTCATCGAGGCTTAAAGATACGTTTTAAGATTTTCACGGCCAAAAGTATTTTCGTTATTTGTTTTTGGGGTGTTATGCCGTGTTGCGCTACCTCCTTCTTTAGCCAAGAAAAAGGGCTAAAGAAGGAGGTAGCGCAACATGGCATAACACCTCAAAAGCAAAAAAAAACGAAAATCATTAAAGACGTTCGACATTCTAGTATGTTCTGTCTTTATCGTTTTTATACAAGACGTGTAAAAAGGTTGATTTTAATTCCCTGGGACTAATATATAAATAATAGAAAAATTAAATAATTCTGCATATTTTAAAACTAAGCCTGCCCGATTGAAAGGTAAATAGGGGGTGTTTTTTCGGTGTTTTTTACTAATACAAAATTTGATCAGTTTTTTTTTGTATATTGTTTCGTAGGGGAGGCCCTTAGGAAGAAAAGCATAGGTATGCTGTGTGGAGGGTCTTTATAAAGAAATAAAGGAGAGGAAGTTTTGAGAAGGAAAACGGTATGAGGGGTAGGTAGGAATCTGGCGGTCAATGTGCCCAGGAGTGACGGACATATGAATTCATCCCTCCTACTACTGTGCAAGGCGATGGGTCAAGAGATTCCGGCTGGAGAGGTCTAGGTTAAGTGTACCTCACCCAGTCTCTCCCGAGCCGCCCCGCCACGCAGTAGGCCAAGACCTAGATAAACCCCACCCGATAAACCCGGGCACCTATGCTAAGTCACCAAACGGCACTTACGGCGTTTTTGAGAAGCGGTTATTTCCGAATCAATGCATTAATAAATAAGTACCTGTTCAAAACCCGCTCCGCAGGTTTTTACTGTTTTTTCTGCCCTGCAGGCGGCTTTTTGTTCGGCTTCGCCCAGTTAGTGTTGGTGACCATTTTATAGATCCAATACGAACTGATTCCAAAAACAGACCGTTCCTCGGATCCACTGTAGCTAGTCACCGGGACAAAGTAACCGAGACAGAGCAATGACGTCATATGCAATACATAGCCACTTGATACAACATGTAATATCGTCGACCGTTTGATATCCGGAGAGATACCACATATTCACAAATTCGTAGCAATTATACCTAGGGGGGAGTCGTCCCCGTCCGACCTGCTGACGGAAGTAGCGACATCTTGTGTCGAATTCTTGAATTCGAAACCGAAATATAATAGTAACTTTCTGAGAAATTAAATGTTATTTGTGGCGCGGCGCGTATGGCGTGGCGTCCGACATGCACTCGTAGCTGGGTTAACCACGCAGACGCTACGGTATTAATAACGTTCGTTAAGACGTTTTCCTCCATTTTACAAGTTTGCATATTTTTCCGATAATTTAATTTCGTCGGCTTTAAATCTGGCCGGAAACGGGGGCACGTTATTTTCCAGGATTCCGACGTTTTACACAGAAATGCATAATTAATTGTATTCTTTAGACTTATCCATCTGATCTGAAACGAATCGTATGTTTCATTGTTTAGAACCGGAAAACCATTCGCTGAAAATAGACGATTCTGAATTCCGAGTTTCCACGTTACGTTCGTTTTATTTTTCCGCAAAACAACTCGCGGAATTTCAAATATGATTACATTCCAATATTTTCACCAAGGGGTGGGCGCTCCATGTTCTGATTTCAAACAAGTGCGTGGGCTTAAGGGTTTCCTTGAATTTTCTTTTAAAATCTCTATTCCTTAGAATTTTTATGAATTTGGCTTTCACCTATCAAAGCCGATCTTGGTCATACAAAGAGAATTTTTCATTCTCAGAAAAATCTATCTTCTAATAACGGAATATAATGTAAGTTGACATTTAATGGAACAATAAATAAAATGTTCGCTGTCATTATATGAAAGAAGTATTTTTTAGAATATTATAAGGGAATCATGGTTACATCGTTTTACTTCAGTTACAATTTTTTTATTTAAATTTTAATGGTGACTAAGAACTATTCATTTGCTTAACCCATATTTTTATTGGCTGCTATCTTTAAATATGTGCAATATTCAAACCTATTTAAGAGTCTTGGATAAATTTTATCCATTATTGTTTTTAATATGCGACATCTATTGACTTTTCTGCAAGACTAGGATGAATATAATTTTTTTTTTGTGAGTGAAAACCTCAAAATGTAATATTTTCATTAAATGAAGAGAATTAATAATTTAAGATAATAATTTAAGGATTACTTATTTCTAAAAAGCATTAACTTTGTGGCGCACCATAATTTACAATTAAAACACATAAATTTGTTGTAACAAATCAAAAAAAATGAGCTACAACAAATTTATATGTGTTTTAATTGTAATATGAGGATTAATTGCGGCTCGTATGAGAGTGGAAGATACAGGGTGTCCGCCGGCAGATTTTATACTTCAAAAAATAAAATAAAATAAAAATATGAATACAATGAAAGTTATTTATTTATTATCTCACATAAGAATAATGCGGATTTTAGTTTTTTAAAATATCTCCACTCAAATGGCGTCCTTCTAGCCGCAAACATTCTTGCAATCTTTCCTTCATGTTGGCGAAAACTCGCTTGCAAAGTTCTGGATTGATAGCTGCAATATCTCGTCGGTTTTTTTTGTAGGGCCTCTATTGTTGACGGCGAATTGCTGTATTCGCAAGATTTAAGATATCTCCATAAGAAAAAGTTGCAAAGCGTCAGATCGGGTAATCTAGGGGGCCAGGCTATGTCGCCGAAGCGACTAATCAATTTTCCAGGAAAAAGCTCGCTCACTTTAGTCATCGAGTCCCTAGCAGTGTGTGCCGTGGCGCCCGTGGCCCCATCCTGCTGAAAATGGGTTCTGTTATTGTAACCAACATGACGATGTAGCTCCAGTATAAAAAAATTTAACCAGCATCGCGCGGTACCGTTGTGCGTTAACGGTTTCACCTCTACCGAAAAAAAGGATTTTGTAAATTTTCCCTTCTCACAAATTCTGCGTTTTCAGGAGCAGTGATGGTCGTTGAAGGTCCAGGACGAGGTTCATTTACGACTGATCAAGTTTCTCTAAATTTCTGCACCCACTCTAAATTTCTGTACCCATCAATTGGTTCGATGGGCCATCCTTCAATCGTCGGATACCAAAGTTAGAAAAAAGCCGATTCCTCGCCACATATATCGAATAATTGTTTGTAAAATACGCCTTAACCGCAAAAGTCCACTGACTCATGGCTACTAAATAACCCGCAACACTCGCGCGTTGGGTGATACCCCGCTCCCCCCGCTGCCGCCTTCCTACGCGCTGTGAGCTCAGTTCAAAGTGTAAAATCTGCCAGCGGACACCCCGTCACAAAACATAGCGATCCGCTTGCTATGACCTATGGCGGAGGTGTTGGTTATCCAATAAATGATTCCCGGGGCGGCGGTACCCATTCCCGCCTCCCAAATTGCGAATTTACGTTGCTGTTACACGTTTTACTAATATTGTATCATATTTAGTTAATCAGTTTTACATTACTTGATACTTTAAAAACTTTTTGCATAATTTTCGAAAGCTCACAAAGTTCTGTTCTTTTTTTACATTGGCTCCACACGGGAGGCCCTGAGGAAAATAATTCCCCTGAGGGCCTGTGTCATCTTTGGGGATGCTGTGTGGAGGGTATTTTTAGGAAAGGAAGGAGATGAAGTTATGGGAAGCAAAAATGGGGTCGGAAGGAATCTGGAGGTCGGTGTGTCCAGGAGTGACGGACAAATGAATCCACCCCTCCCACTGCGGTTTAAGGCGATGTTCCCAGAGAGTACGACTGGAGAAGTCAAAAAAGGGACTCCCTCAACCATTCTCTCCCGATCCGGCCTGCCATGTAGCTGGTGGCACCACCAAGACCCGGGCAAACCTCACCCCATGAACCCGGGCACCCTTGCTCCAGTCAACAAACGTAGTGAACCATTTGGGGTAACTTATGGCAAAGGTGTTAATTATCAAATAAATGATTCCCGGGTTGGCGGTACTCATACCTGCCTCCTAAATTAAATTATAATCTTTGTAAAAGCTAAGCTGCAAAGGCGTAAAACCTAATAAAATAAAATGTCCCAAAATAAATCCCTCGAAAAGCTCCGTCTCTTTGCTTAGTAATAAAATATATTATAATGTACTTTAGCATATTGCATTTTTCCCCCTTTTCAGCCGCAACCTTCAGAGCGATCGTTGGGTGGCACAGAAGGTGAGAGTGAAGGTCGCAGTAGGTGGAGTAGCGGTGAGGGAGAAAAATGAGGACCCGGCGGCGCCCCCGACGAAGGGATAGTGGGCTGAGTCTACCTGATCCCCCCAGCACGAACGACAACAGCACCATGGGTAAGTTAATTGAGAATATGTCGTGAATGTCAAGTCCTCATAAGATGATCAACGTCCATTATTAATACAAAGATAATTGTTGATTAATACAAGAATTAGAATTTTTTTTATTTGTAATTCCTTGGTGTAGATTTGTAGGTTGGGATTCGTGTGGTATTCCATAAATCCGTCCATCAGGTGTAGCGATCGATGTTATGCATATGACGTTTGATTTTCCATCTGCCGCTGGTCTCACAGCAAAATCAAACCTCAATTTTTCCATTTTTTGTGAAATAGTTAAGTATAGAAAATGTTGTTTTATAATGATTTTTTATATTCTTGAATAAAACAGAGGCGTAATTGCGTTTCTCTATAAACACAAAAGAAACAATATTTAAAGCCCTTATTTCAGGTTTCTTTAATAAATAATAAATAAAATAAGATAATATTTTCAGGAATTGTTAATCCAATAATTCTGACAGTTATATTTTCCTAACTTGATTCATTTGTTTTATATCTAGTGGGCCACCAACTAGCTCAGTACTTACTCAGTACTTACTCAGTGAATACAATCTTAAGGAAAGCACTCATAAGTGGTTTTCTTTACATGTATTTTAAATATAAAATGTTTTGAAACATAGCTGGTTTCGTTTTTTTCAATATTTCTTGGAACTAGAATATTGTTGGATACAACCAAAGATATTGAAATATAAGTAGATGTGCTATCTGCTATTTTTACTATGTGGGTCTGCGCTTCCGGGTGTCGCCGATATTGTTTACCAATTAACAAACAAACTAAAAGAACAAATAATTAACGAATAAAATAAACGAACGTTTTTGCGAACGAAATTTGAAAAAAAAGACATCTAAAAAATCACATTTTTACTCCAAATAATGTCAGGAATCTCGTTCCAACAGGAGTCTCCAGGTGAAACGTCCCACACACGTAAACATTGTCACTGTACTTTAAATTACGCCTCGGCCTTGTCTGCCGTAGCATCTAGAACACGCATTTGCGTATTAAATTCCCGACGCCATATTGCGTCGCGGATGACTCGGGCCACAAAGGTGCCCTGCGGAGAGAATTTCTCCTTAACAAAACAATCGACTGTTCGCGGAGCGCTCTGCCTAGGAAGTGTGGAGAGTCGGCGGCTTCGCCGACCGTTGCTCGCATTTGGCTCCACTAGCGCGCGCGGCGCGCTTGCGGCGAAAGAGCGAAACTGTAGTCTGTGCAGTGGCGTGGGTGAATAATTAGTAGGGGCTTATTTGTGCATCGTAACAATATAAAAGAAATCACAATCATTACATTTCAATTTATAAATTCCAGATTTTTTCATTTTGGAATCTCTATCTTTATTATTAACAATATAATTTTTAAGTTTATTATTTGCATAAAATACAGGAAGAATTTCATTTGGTACATTCTTTGTCAAGGCATTAGAGATTTTATTATTGAAATACATAATTTTCCTCCATTTTTTTTCCCTTCCTGATCCTTTTGTACAGGATAGTTATTGATTTAAGGAATTTATTCTTATATTTTTTATTGAGAATGTTTTCAATTAAATTGGTGTTGTATCCATTATTAATAGCAATTCGTTTAATAACATTGAGTTCTATTGAAAAATTATTGGGAGATAGGGGTACATTGACTAATCTATGAATCATAGAATGGAAAGCTGACATTTTTTGAGAAATTGGATGATTTGAAGTGTTGTGGATTACAATGTCTGTGTATGTATCTTTACTAAAAATGTTAAATTCAAATTTATTATTAATTATTGAAATATTTAAATCCAAAAAGTTTATACTCGAATTTTGCCCAATCTCTACAGTAAATTTTATGTTTTTATGGAGTTTGTTTAAGAAATTAAGAAAAATATTAAGTTGTCTCAATGTACCTGTCCAAACACAGAACACATCATCCACATAAGATTTTTAATAGCTGTGCATTATTACTAAAATACTTTCATTGTTGGAAGAGATATGTATTATCTTCCTGTATTTTATGCAAATAATAAACTTAAAAATTATATTGTAAATAATAAAGATAGAGATTCCAAAATGAAAAAATCTGGAATTTATAAATTGAAATGTAATTTATTTATTTATTTAAGTTTTTATTCCAGCAGGACTGGGAGGGTAGTGCAATCCCAGTCTGCCATATTACATAATCAATTATAAAAGAAAAAAAAAATAGGTAAGTACCTAATTAAAATATAAAATGAAAACAAAATTCATCACACAAATAACAAAAAATAAGTATAAAATTAAAATAAATAATAAGTAGACAGAATTAAAAATAAAAAGATAAAAAGATATTTTGGGATCGTCCATCATGGAGGTAGCCTCATCATCTGCATCCATCGCTCATTTATTGGGGAACTGAGCCAATCGGATGCAGCCACGACAATGGTATTGGTTGAAGTTCGTATCCTGCTCCAGAAGCTGGCTAGTCGGTGGCGAAGTAAGGCTGGGAATGAGTGCACCCTCCCCTCGGTGAACATCGTGGACGCACTGCAGAACCTCGGTAGTTGCATAAGTTGCCTGTATGCATTATTGTAGCACACCCTCAGTTTGTCCCATTGCGCTGCTGGGTATTGTGTCCACAGTTCAGACGTGTACAGGGCAGTACAGTATGTCTTGAATAGTAATTTTCTGACATCTTCGCTATAGTGGTAGAACCGTCTTGAGAGCATTCCGGCCCTTATGTTAATTGCTCTTCTTTGTCGTTCCATATCTTCTATATCCTTCATATCTTCGGTTAGGATATGTCCCAGATACTTAACCTGTGAGGCCACAAGCAGTTCATTTCCTTCTAGATATATTGGAGGAATATGTGATGGCTCCTTATTGTGTTTGAAAGCGACGATGACTGACTTTTTAGAATTGTACAACAGGTTATGAGAGTTTGCGTACTCTTCGCATATTTGCACAAGTCGTCTCATCGCTTTAATCGAAGGTGCAAGCAGCACCATATCATCGGCGTAATTAATGTTGTTACTTCCTTGTCCGCAGATATGACAACCGATTCGTGTATCGTTCAACTCTTGTAAAAGGTCGTTAATGTACACATTAAATAGAGTTGGAGACATATTTCCCCCTCTTAAGGAATAAAGGTCTTGAAGAAGCTCCTGCCCATTGAATGTGATTTTCCTGTTGTCCGTACCAAATAGCCAGCATATTGACCACTGCTGCTGGAACATCTCGCTTTATGAGTTTTTCCCATAATAATTGATGGGAAACACGATCAAACGCCTTGCTTAAGTCAAGAAAACACCCATAGACTGTGGTTTTTCTTTTTTTGTAGTAGGCTATTGTTTGTTTTACTCCATAAATGGCCATATCGGTTGATGAGGCGCTCTTGAAGCCGAATTGGTTATCAAGGGTAAATAGTTTCTCTTTGACTAGCGCAAATAAGATTTTTTCAAATAGTCTCGAAAGCATTGTCGCCAAGGAAATCGGTCGGTAATTTCCTAATACCGATGCATCCAGCTGATTGGATTTCAGGATTGGTACGATAATAGTTTTGCTCATATCCATCGGCATATGTATGTGTCTTAGGAGGCTTGAGTACAGGGCGGCTAGAATAGTATGAAGTTGATCTCCTGCGTATTTTATGTGCTCAATACCAATGGCGTCGTATCCTGGACTTTTACCATGGGCGGTTTGCTTAATTGCGCTTTCAATCATTTTAGGAGTAACATTCATGACCAGGTCATCATTGGCCGCAGGCGGGCATGTCATTATCGAAGGTTTCGTGGTATCTCCTTGATCCTCGCTTAAAGAGAAAAAGTCTCTAAATTCGTTGGCTATGTTTTCATCACCCATAATGTTGTTGACGCATAGTGGAACTTTGCTCTTGGCTTTCAGCACAGTTGAAGTTTTTTGCCAAAACTTTCTGAAATCTTTGTTATGCATAGACGTAGCTATGCTATCCATTCGTGCTTTGTTTTCCGAATGTTGACATTTTCGGAGAGCAATTTTAAAAGATTTCTTACTAGTTTTGAGTAATGATTGTGATTTCTTTTATATAGGTAAAACTTCGAGAAACTTTGAAATAAGGATTAAAGAGCATATGAAAGCTTTAAATAATAATAGTTTCTCGGAGTTTGCCAACCATTTAATAGAAACTAGTCATACCTTTAATTTTAACAGTGGAATTGAATTAATTCATTGTAATGTCAATGGCATTCAGTTGGACAAATTAGAAATTTTAGAGATTAGAAAGAGTGTTAATGCAAATTTAAATATTATTAATTATCAAAAATTGTTTTTAAATGACCCATTATTAAATCTATTCCCCTTTTAAAATTTTTAATTGTTCTATATTGCCCCTGGTCCCTTAAACATCATTTTCTTTCTAATTTTATTATTGTTTATGTCGATTATTTTTCTCTATTACCTATATATATGTCTATTTTTTAAATTAGTTCTGTCAAAACCCTGAAGAAGTCAGCTTTGCTGACGAAACATGTCGGTTTTATAAACAATAAAAGTGGTAAAAACGAAGTAATTTATTAATTTCAATTATTTCTTGTAATTTAGGATTGTACCGTGTGTCAAGTTTCCCAAATAAATCTAATGAATATTACGAAATTAATTAGGGACGTAGTTCAAGGGATTTCCATCAGGTGTTTAAAATCTCTACATGTAATAATTATGTAGCGTTCTGAAAAATCAATAGTGTTTTATTTTAACCTTCACCGAACCAAGACAATAAATTATAAGCAGCATTATTAGAAAGTATGTTTATAAATTAATGAAAAAAATGTTATTGTTTTTTTACCATGTTTTCTTTTTTTTTTTTTTAACAGTGAATACCGCACAAGAATCTCAACTGCTCCCGTCTGGAGCCAGTGAGACTATGGCATCCCCAATTGGGGTATGTTGTGAGGCTGAAGGTAGTGGGGAGGGGAAGGAGGTGGGGAAGAGGAAGGTTGGGAAGTACCTGGCTATTCAGATCTGGTCACTAAACACGGCTAAAGCCATTTTCAAGCGACGTTTCAATTCTGAATGGTGGTCTTACACCAGGGCGATACTAATAGTATCTTCCACTCTGGAACATGCCGCAAATATACTATATATTATTTTAAATGAATTAATTGTGAAATAACATAAATTAATCAAATAAAATTTATTTGCGCATGCCGGGTTCGAACCCGCGACCTCCGGAATGTGAGTCAAGAGTCTTAGCCACTAGACTACGGAGGTCCCTGTTATATTAAAATATTTTGAAGTAAAACTTCTTTACGCACGCTTGACTTGGGGAGTAAGCTGGTGAATGCGTGACGAGAGCGTTACGAAAAGTGTTATCGGGCGAGGCGAACGTCCTGTAACCCTAATGAATGGTATGAGTATTATCTTTAATTCTAAAAACTTTATTTTATTAGTAGCATTCTGAAAATCCAATAAAGTTTTATTTTAACCTTCACCAAACCAAGACAACAAATTATTACCAACATTATTAGAAAATATGAATTATACTAATTCACGAAAAAATGTTACTGTTTTTTTACCCTTCCCCTCATATAATATAATATTTTATACGATGTTCTGTAATCCAAATGGTATAAGTATTTTGTTTTATAATTCTAACAACTTTATTTTATTAATAACATTGAAATTCATTTATGTAAAAATTACTTAAAAATTGATTAATAAAACATGTGCCTCTGTTGAATCAGTAGAAACCTATTTCGCCTGGTTACCATTGCGACACCAAACCAAATTTATGTCGCTAAACGAAGGGTCCCTCATGCTGAATACACATATTGATATCCGAATTGATTCTGTTCTACAGCAAGATTCCTTCTCCATTGGCATGACAAATACTATTCGCAAGTTAGTCCTGCAGGCCGGGTGATTAAACACCATATGTGGTTGATGACAGAGATAACCATAGGGAACAAAGAAATTAATTCTCTCCGAGATAGCTGAATTTTGAAACCATTTACGAATCAATTTGAAGAAATATGCAGAATTTTATAAATACGCACAACCCTTCTGATCGTGAATGGTTCATTCCAAGCACACCCAAGAGATATTCGGTTGGATAGGGCCATGGCTAGAACTCGTACGCCCTCGGATCGAGAAATCACGGAAATTATACCTTTCACCGTAATAAACCATATTTTTTTTTTTTTTTTTTTTACATTAACACCACACAGGAGGCCCTGAGGAAAATAATTTCCCTCAGGGCCTATGTCATCTTTGTAGATGCTGTGTGGAGGGTCTCTTTGAGGAAAGGTAGGAGTGAACATGGGTCTTGAAGAGACCCATGTTGTAGGAGGGAGGAAACACAGAGGCCGGCAAATCGTTCCACAGCCGAGCCGTTGAACTCAAGAACGAGTCATAGAAACGACCCGTTCTCATGTGAGTAATGTCAACCGTGTACAAATGTTGGGCGCGTGTTTGGCGTGTTTCCCGACTATGCACCGGAGCCGAGGGGATCAATGATGCTAGTTCCTCGGAGCATCTTCCATTGTAATACCGGTAGAACAAGGACAGCATTCCCACCTGACGCCTATGCTCTAAAGATTGCAGTCCGTCTGTTAGGATGGGAGAATCTATCAAACGGACCGCCCGTTTCTGCACAGAGTCAAGGGTTTTTTTTAGGTATTTTGGAGCTCCAGACCAGAGGTGGCTGCCAAATTCAACCGTGGGGCGCACTTGCGATTTGTACAGGGTTAGCAGTTGGGTACTATTAAAGTATCTGCGGGCCCTGTACAGTACGCCCAGTTTCTGAGAGGCTAACTTAACTCTGGTTTCGATGGAGCCCCCGTACCTGAGCTGGTCACTTAGAGTATATAATATATATAGTATATAACCATACTTTTCCAGAAAATCTACTTTGTAACCTTAAAACGAAAAGAAAGCAGAAACAGAAGAAAAATAACGAAGGTTTTTTTGTATTTTGTTATCCTCTCGGGAGATATTTTACGAAGCTAGTAAGGTCGAAACTATGACGCGTATTATATATCTTCAATTCTTTTAAATTGATTGATCAATAAAACTGTTGTTGCTCTGTAAAAACAAAGAAACAACTTTTAAATTTATTAAGACAAATTCCTTTTTATGATTTATTCCTACAATCTATATTCTTTTGGTTATGTAAAAATCTGTGACAATATCCCCATCGGTTTTTCTGTTTTGAAGTGAAAACTTCTTTGGCACCGATGTGATTTGAAACTCGATGAAACGATTATGCGACACTAAAAAGAGACAAACAAATACATCAATAGGATTTAGCCTGATAGATAATGCGATAGAATAATCGGTCTTCTCTTCGTAGCCTCCCCACTTTTCTGGAGGTTTCACTTCTACCGCAAGTGAACTGCACACTTGTAATTGTTTTGTCTTCCACGTCCTACAGTAGGTGTCTGTCATTTTGACGTTTACATTCTTACTGTGAAGCACGGCTTTATTGACAACAAGGAACGCTGCAAAATTCAAAATTTAAGTCGCTTATAGTAAAAATCAAAACAGATGATGGACTAAGATAAACTGCGTTTTTATGCGAGTACCGCACAAGAGTCCCAACTGCTCCCAACCGCGTGGAGCCAATGAAATTCACTAGACCCCCCCCCCCCTCTCCCCCCTCCCCAACCCCCCTCCCCACCCCCCCCACCCCCCCCCCACTCCCTCCTCCCCCCACCCCCCTCCCCCTC
Organism: Limnephilus marmoratus; assembly: GCA_917880885.1. Lineage (NCBI taxonomy): Eukaryota > Metazoa > Arthropoda > Insecta > Trichoptera > Limnephilidae > Limnephilus > Limnephilus marmoratus. The sequence goes on along the minus strand of OU862909.1, from coordinate 53,240,893 downwards.
TCCCCTCCCCCCACAGTATGGATCAATTTTCTTCACTTTTGAAGTCGAAATTGGAGGGGGGGGTGGCACCACGGTATCCGCCCCGGGTGCCACCCTTGCTAGCTACGCCACTGATTACACCTACTGGAATTATTCCCAACTTTAATAAAACCTGAACGAAATCAACTTAACCAAACTTTAGTTTTTTTCTTTCAAATTTTAAATGTATTTAGAATAAATACATTTAAAAACATTTTCTTAAATTACTTATTGTTTTCAAGTTTAATTAAACTCCATTTTAATATTAATTTATTTTATATATTCAATTATTTTATTAACATTGTGCAAAAAAAAACAAATAATAATTTTAGTAGCCATTATTTTACCAAATATTTATTAAACATTAAAGATTACAGAAAAATAAAAATCAAACGAAAAAAATCAAAATTCAAAAAGTTACAAGTTGAAGTGGGGGGTCTCAAAAAATGGCGCGCTCTGATTGACACGATTGCAACCCTCCTAGTAACCTGAAAACAAAAACAAATTAATTTTTAATCCAAACAAATGCTGCTATGAGTCGAGCCAAGGAAAAGTTTAAAAAAATCGCATGATGGCGGCTGCTGTCTGAAATAAAAAGACATTTTTTAACCAATTTGTTAAATTTTTCCGATTTTTTTTTTAAATAGTACTAATTGAATTTTGTTATAGTTTTGGTTAGTGCGATAGAGTCAAAGATATTCAAATACAGAGAGATATGCTATGGTGTCCGCGCAACTGTCGCCGGACTACGCGCTAATTAGCGTAGTTTTCATACAAAAAGAATTTGTTCATTTCGTTGATTTTTTGAAAATGTGCATTAATATTGGTTAATAACATATTTTGAATAAGGAAAGAATTCGTTCATTTAGTTTAACGTTCGTTTGGTTTATTCGTTAATTATTTGTTCTTTTAGTTTATTTGTTAATTGGTAAACAATATCGGCGACACCCGGAAGCGCAGACCCACATAGTAAAAACAGCAGATAGCACATCTACTTATATTTCAATATCTTTGGATAGAGTAAAGTATAGAGAAGACTCACACCAAATTTCAAATAAATTGGTACAGTAGAACTTGAGATAGTTCGAGAAAAACGTGTTTAAAGTTCTATTTAGATTCTAGATAGATTCCGTCTAAACCGCGACATTAAAATGGCTATAACTTTATAAATAATTCTAATTTCGAAAAATTCTATTAAGGAGATAATTTTGAATATCAATCTAAACTCTAAACTATCGAAATATGAAAAACAAATAATTTATAGACCAAGAAAACCCCTTGATGTCGGCTGAATTTGTAATTTCGTCATCGCACAATAAATTAATGTCATGAAATTTCGTCCTCACACCATAAATTAATGTCGTCAATTTTTATATTCCACGCCGCGAACACTCTTTTCTGATTTAGTTATCGTCGTCATTAGTATTATCAAAAAACCTTTTCAAAATATACTCGTAATAAAGAACTTCTGAATCCAATTTGTATGAATACATTTATTAGGAGTGATTCCTTTTTAATTTGTCAAATAAATCAGGCTTAGAATTTCAATACGGAGTTCACAGCCGACAGGGGAAGGACGAAGTTCGGTGAACGCAGCAGATTTGAGGTCTCCGAGACTTACGTGTACGTGTGGAAAAACTACATACGACTGATGCGACTCGAAAAAGGCAAATGCAATTGAAAATAAAAAATTTAAGAAATGGCGTCCGTTTGCTTAAGCGTGATAAAGCGCTTAAACGTAATTGAAGAATTGGTATTTCACTAAATTTTCGCTGTTAGTGTCGCTCGAACTCTAATCGAAAGGGACATCTGCACCTCAGGCAAATAAATCCGAAATTTATTTATTTATTGTTTGAAACATTTACAGAGTGTTAATAATAATTACATCAATGTTATTGCGTTGAAATGTGCACATATACATTAACACTCCAATTAAAAATGTTTACAGCATGCGTAATCAAGGTTCAATTGTTAGTAGGCGGAGATGGTAGTAATGGATAAAACAGAAATAATAATAATCAGAATGAATATAAACAATTAAATATAAAACAAAGTAAGTGTACAGAGAAAGAGAAGACACAATAATAAAGCAATTATGTAACTGTGCTCCATAATATATCATGGAAGAAGGTTATTAATTTGTTTTTTTAAATATGCGAGACTGTTTGCGAAGATATCTATAAGATCACATTCAATAGTGTTGTACAGACGACACATTCGAGACAGTGGATTGAAGAATGCAATATTGTTATTGAATATTTCAATATGGAATAGGTTTTGACTCCTTAAATTACGTCTTTTAGGAACTTTAATATGAATATTGCTAAGACAGTGAGTGGTTAAAAGCTTATCATGAGTAATTTTATATAAACATATTAAGTCAGCAAATTGTCTTCTTTTTTCCAATGTTGTAAAATTAAAGTGTAGGAGACGTTCATCACAAGATTGGAGTAAGGCATTCAATCCAACTTTAAATGATAACAGTCTTGGGAATTTTTTTTGCACAGATTCAATAGTTTTAGAATATTTTAAATAATGTGGGTTCCAGATAACACTCTCATATTCCAATTTGCTTCTGACCAACGAGCTGTATAAAGTAGTTCTGGGTCGATCGTGAAAGACCTGATCGTCGAAACCCGCTCACGATCCATCAAAGCGAGCGGGTTATTTATTCGTCAGCACCCGGGTCTTCCGGGACCCGTAAACCGCGTCACACTCGTGCGACCTACCACACACACATTTCACATTCACTACACATTCCTGCACCCCGTGACTCACGGACCGATCGCCGGGTGCCCATGTGGCGAGTGGCGAGACGTGTTCAGCACCCGGGTCTCGCGACCCACTTCTCGCAACCGCTCTACTACTGCAACCTGGGTTTCGGGTGCGGATGTGGCGGGGCGAGCGACGTTAGATAGATGTATAAACATACAACAATAACATTCAATGACAGCTGTCGTGTTTTTAATTCTCTCTAGAAATTTCACAAAATAAAACAAAAGTTCAAGCTAAAACCTAAATATCTGTATTTCAATAAGTTTATAATAGTGAAGTGTTGTTATATCAGTTATATTAGCTAATATTACGTGCCAATATGACTACAAGAGCAACTGCAAAGACTGCACTAAATAATACAGACATACAACTCCTCCAACTCCTTGATAAAAAGTTTGAAGAATTTAAGGTGCAATTTCTGGAAATCGTGAGGAACGAGTATAAAGAAGAAATCGAAGAATTAAAAAATAAAATATTAACTCTTGAAAAAAAAATTGACACGAAAAAAAACAACAACCTTGAAAAAAGTCTGGAACAAAACGCCGTAATTCAAAGGGAATTTAACGAATTACAAAAACAATTGGACGCTAACGAACAACACGCACGCATAAATAACATAGAGATCATTGGAATACCAGAAAAAAAACAAGAAAACCTGACGGAGATTATCAAAAGCATCTATTCTGAATTAAAAATAGTAAGCCCTGAAGAAATTGAATACGCCACCCGAGTAACCCCCAAGGAGAAGATCGAATGAAGACCGCGAAATATTATCGTTAAACTGAAGTGCAGAAAACAAAAAGATGATATCATGGCAGCAATCCGAACGAGAAGGGGCCTAACAGCAGAGGATATAAACTTGAATGGAAAACAAAGGATCTATATTAATGAACATTTAACACACAAAAACAAAATACTCTACAAACAGGTCAGAGAGTTCACCAAAATTAACAAATATAAATTTTGCTGGATAAAAAACTGTAAAATTTATGTAAGACTAAACGAAAACTCAGATCACTATTGCATAAACTCATTTATCGACCTAGAAAAACTAAAAAAATACAATATTTCCATCAATAACGCTTAGAACATTCATATTAACCATATTCATATTAACATAAGAACCATCATATTAACTTATTGCATCATTAAAATGGAATCTCTAGAATTATATTATCAAAACTTAAGAGGCCTCAGAACTTCTTCATTCATTCTATTCGCAGATGACCTAAAGCTTTTTAAGATTATAAAATGTTTAAATGATGCACTTATCCTTCAGCAAAATTTAGATAGACTTGCTAGCTGGTGTGAAATAAATAAATTATTCCTAAACGTAAAAAAATGTTTCCACATGTGTTTTTACCGTTCACGGATTCCAATATCTACATCGTATTTAATTAACAATAATGAAATTGCATTAGTACCATTTATCAAAGACCTTGGTGTTATCTTTGACCGGAAACTTGCATTTGATCGTCACTGTGAAACAATTTCCAATAAGGCCATGCAAATTCTAGGTTTTGTAATACGTAACACAAGGACTTTTCAAAACATTGAGTCAATTAAGCTACTTTACTGCTCTCTTGTAAGATCGCAGCTGGACTATGCATCTCCTGTATGGTCTCCGATTTATACCTATAACTTACACCGTTTGGAGAGAGTTCAAAGAAAATTTCTTCGATACGTTCAATTCAAATTGAGACAGCCTGTAATTGAAATCCGCTACAATGCATTAATGTCTGATCTAAACCTACCACTACTTTCTACCCGGCGTACTATTAATGACATTCTTATACTTTTTAAATTACTGAACAATCTCATAGACTGCCCTCAAATGTTAAGTGTTATAAATATTCGTGTCCCTGTTAAACCAACTCGACTCCACCACCTTTTCCACAGTGACAATCATAGCACTAACTATTCCTATCATTCACCGCTAGTGCGTTTTCACCGAACTGCCAATACGTATACAGACCTTTTCGATATTTTCAAAACCTCACCGTCTTGCATCAAAGCAAAAATAACTAGTTATTTATGTAACTGATATGTTTGAAAAATGATAAATATTTGTTGTACTAATATGCATCGTATGTATGTATGTACTGTATGTTATTCTATATATATATGTATAATGTTTGTAAATGTTCAATACACCTGTATTATGTATGTAATAGCCCTATGTACGGGCGTTTAAATAATAAATAAATAAATAAATAAATAAATAAATAAATAAACTAAAACGAACACCTTTCTTCAAAATGTACTATTAAACAACTATGACATTATATGCCTCACTGAAACATGGCTTAACAATTCAATATTTAATGAGGAACTTTTCGATCCAAGATACCATGTTTACAGAAGAGATAGAGATTACCATAACCTCAAACAGAATCGCGGTGGTGGAGTTTTAATCGCAGTAAAAAATAAATTAATTTCTGAACAAAAAATAGAATGGGGATCAGAGGCGGAAGACATATGGGTAACGATTTCACTTCCCGGTAAAAAAATTCACATATGCACTTCATATATTGCACCTGACAGTAAACACCTCATAAATATTATGTCTCACATAAACAAAACATCACAAATTATGACAGATAACAACAATAATGATAGTTTCATTTTGGTAGGAGATTACAACCTATCTCACTTACATTGGCTACCAATTAATGAGAACTGTGATTATATGTGTACTGAACCAATCAATTCATTGAATCCCGCCCATTTGAACTTTACACAATTTTTATCATTTAATAATCTGAAACAATATAACTCTCAGAGTAATAATATAAATAATCGCATTCTCGACTTAGCTGTAAGCAACATACCACTGAAAATTAGGCACAATAATATCTCATTAGTACCAGAAGATATTTATCATAAAACACTGCTAATTTCAATTCCTATTAAAAAAATAAATAAAAACCTGAAAACTAACGCAAAACAAATATTACTATACAGAAAAGCGGAATATTCAATAATAAACACAAAATTAAACGAAATTGATTGGGATCATAAACTTTGCAGCAGTTTGGGCAAGTACTGGCCTGATTTAGACGGAGTTTCTAGCCACGCGGGTACCGGATGAATTTGACAGCCGTAAATGTACAGGCGCCGGTAGAGGGCGAATCGAGATGAAGTTTCGATACGTTCGTCAGTTGGTTCTGGGGAGTTTCATGGTGTGGACAGCTGAACTTCAAGCCGCCAAAGGTCATGGCCAATACACGCGTGAGCGAATTAATATTTAATAATGAATCATCACGAGATATTTAGCTTAACTTTGGTATTTTATTATCCTTAGCATTTAATTTAAATCCTTATAAATATGTTCGGTTATCCGTACAGGCGCCCTTCAGGATTTACAAATATTATTCTTCCTTTTATTGAGACCCACATGTTTCCGAGGTAATAGTTTCACATTAATTTGACTTACCTATGGTAATCAACCACCCCTGGTAGATTTAAATCAATTTAATCATGCTCTACCCTTAATTGTTTGAAAGTATTTAAATAAAGTTTGCATCTTTGTTACTGGTATAATCCGTCTTTTCTTACACTAATCTACCCACATGTCTGCACTTGTTTTATTTTGAATACAGAGAAATATTGAGAGTATTTGGATGGCGGTGATAAGTAAAGATAGATATTAGGTAATTATTACGTTACAACTTAACCATTTGAATACTCAACCCGCAACTGACGTCTTCTACAACATATTAAACAACATTAAAATAAATTATGTACCAACTAAACCAGCTAAAAATTGTAATTATCCGCCGTGGTACACATCATCGCTCATAAAAATAATTAAAGAGAAAAATAAATACCATAAAAATTTTAAAAAATTTCAAAATCCACGTGACTATCAAACGTTTTCTCTCTTAAGATCTAGACAAAAACGTATCGCACAACAACTCTACATTAATTATATACATACTGCTGAAAATAGCATAAATGGTAATCCTAAACTCTTCTGGAATCATTTTAATAACATGAAAAAAACACAATCGTCTCTTCCAAGGACGATGCACCTAGATGACAAAAAAGCAGAAAATGGCCAAGACATATGCAATATTTTCATGGAATATTTCCAATCAGTTTACATAAACGATAATAACCTACCAGACTTCGACATACCAGAAAACACAAATAACATAAATATCACCACGGTCAAATTCACACGAGAAATAATCTTAAAAGAAATAAAAGCTCTTGACATAAACACAAGCGCGGGGTGTGATGACATTCCCTCATACTTTATAGTTAATTGCGCGGAAACACTTGCAAAACCTCTCTGCATTATATATAATAAATCAATGAACGAAGGCACGGTACCTGAAATATGGAAAAGAGCCTATGTAACACCAATCCACAAAAATGGTGAAAAAAATAATGTTAAAAACTATCGGCCGATTTCAAAACTAACAATATTCAGTAAGTTAATGGAAAAAATTGTTTACAAATATCTAAGCCCACAACTGAATCACATCATTACAACAAAGCAACACGGTTTTACAAAAGGCAGAAATGTGGAAAGTAACCTCGTTCTTCTTACTGAATTCATTGTCGATCACATGGACAACCGCACTCAAGTAGATATCATTTATACAGACTTTGCCAAAGCATTTGATAAAATTAATCAAAAACTATTACTCAGAAAACTTTGGTCATTAGGTATACGTGGTAATTTATTTCGTTGGGTTACATCTTATATACTCAAGAGATCACAGGCAGTAGCAATAAAGGGTTTCGAATCAGATTTCAGTGAAATTTCCTCTGGGATCCAACAGGGTTCACATCTCGGACCATTATTTTTCATTTTATATATCAATGATTTGGTCAATGTTGTTAAATACTCTGAAATAGAATTATTTGCTGATGATGCCAAGCTATACAAGCCAATAAAAAGTCTAAACGATTGCGTCAATTTACAACATGATTTAAACAATATATTTACCTATTGCCAACAAAATCAACTATTTCTAAATGTCTCAAAATGTCATCATATTACCTTTTCAAGAAATAAAAATAAAACATTATTTAATTATTCTATAAATAACAACAACATTGCAACAGTCTCAGATATTCGTGATCTTGGAATAACCCTTGATAGTAAACTACAATACAACCTTCATATACAACAAATCACAAATAAAGCTGCTAAAATGTTAGGTTTTATCATGAGAAACACAAAACTTTTTAATAGTATCAACGTCATTAAGCAACTCTACTTTGCCTACGTACGAAGTCATTTGGAGTTTGCGTCAGTTGTTTGGTCTCCATTTTATAAAATCCATACGAACAAAATTGAAGCAATTCAAAACAAATTCCTCAAATATCTTTGTTACAAGTCATATGTAAGATTTAATAATTATGCAGAGGCAGCCTCATACTTTAAAATTGATTCATTGAGTGTACGAAGGCATCATAAGGATGCAATATTCCTGTATAAATTAGTTAACAATAATATTCAATGCCCAGAGTTGCTAAATAAAATTCAATTTAATGTACCTGCGCATACAACACGCTCTTCTGTCCTATTCAGGGTTGATCAATGCAAGACAAACTGCAAGCAAAATTCTTGTCTGAACAGACTATGCAATAGTTACAATAGCATATTATCCAAGGTGGACATTTTCAATTCCGAACCTACCAAATATAAGGGGTACATAAAAGAGTATTTCTCTGATGTTTCATGAATATGTTATGTGTCTATGTTTCTATCGTTTATCTTTAATTCTGTTATGATTTGATTTATATGTACAATCTGGCTTCTTATGGTTACCAATGTATTGATATTTTATGTTTTATGTAAATTTTAGTTTTATATACTTAATCTTTTGTTTTATAAAATTTTTGATCTCATAATGCTTTATTATAAATTTATTATTTAATTTTTTTTATTATGCTGTTAATCAGAGGTAAAGTCACATGGAGGAAATCCATAATTGGTTTTATTTTGGCTATACAAACATGTACAAACTGTAAAAATGTAAACTGTCGATTTCCCGAAAATAAATAAATAAATAAATAAATAAAGGCGGCGGTTCGCGCCGCGACCGCGACCGAAGACCAAGGCCAGAGACGGAGGCAGGCGACCGCGACAAGTGTCTCGGTCTCTTCGACACTACTGTGGGTGAAGACCAAAGACCGCGACAGGCTTCGCCTTCAGAGTTCAGTATAGCGCAGTCTGTCGATGAAATCAGTTGTGTTGTACTGATAATTTACACTAATGGAAACCCAAGTAGAGTTACTAATGGAGGAAGAAAAAGACGATGATTTTTACTTATTTTAGGCGATTTTTCGTTCACCTATCACCTATTGTTTGACAATAATATGTTCAGGACTTATTTTAGGCTGAATAAAACACAGTTACAAAAAGACAATGTTTACAAAAGGAAGAATATCATTGAAAATAAATTTAATTTAATTTAATTTTAAAATTAATAATTTATTAATTTTTTAAATTTGTTAATTTAATAAATTAATTTTTTTCGGAATCTAATTGTGCATTGTATATGCTGTCTGATCAGTTCAATCAGTTTCTTACAGTATTAGTCAGAAAAAGCGGTAATTTTTTACAACAAACACACATACTTTTCAAGCGCGACGCGAGACACTACTTGTCCGGGGCAGCGACCGTCTTGCTGTCTCCCGTCTCCCGTCTCTGTCTCCTGCCTCGGTCGCGCGCACGAACTGGCCCCCATACAAAGCTATAGGACACTGGTCTGTGTCGCGTGCCGCGGTCGCTCGCGCGAACCGCCGCCTTAAGAGAGAGCGAACGGGTTGTCAACACTCGGGTTTCGCCGCCCGCTCTCGCGTCTCAGGTACCTAGTAGAAAGTATCCTGCTTCTGGTCGTGTGTCAAGTCATCGCGGGATTGTTTAGTAGATTCGATTTTTGAATATTCAACTAGACACGGAGTCGTTTTTAATAAGAGCGTATCTTGGTATTTGTTCGTTTCAGAATGCGATTTTTCTATTTAGTCTTAAGTAAAATAATTATTCGTAATATTCATGTTATTTTAGTTACAGGTAGTTTCTCCTTTGCAAATAAAATTATCCCGCGGTTTTTTCAAGTAAGGTGGTCCCAACCTTGAGAAATAATATTATTCTGCCTGTTATTATATAGATGCATTACTTTGCCGATTTGGATGAAAGAGTTTATTTCTTAAATTGTTTTATTTTTAAGTAGGTTTTTAATATCTCTACATTTCAAATAGATCCTATAAATATTTATGGCAGCCCAAAAATGTAAAGTGTTTGCTGTCGGGGTTTTATAACCCAATCTTAGATAAACTCTTATAATCATAAAATACGCAATATTTATTAATCCCCAAGGTTTAAGGTGTAACTTTATTGGTGTACCCTTTTTGGCCAACTTTAAAAGTTTTATTGTTTTATTTAAGAATTAGAGAAATGAGAATCTTTTTAATCTCAGTTCTCACCATTTCTTCATGTACCTTGAAATTTTATATTTGAATATTTTTCTTTAAATATGGTGACATTTTTAAGAGTTTGACTTGACGGGTCTGGGCGGCGACCGGCGCGAGAAACTCGATTACCGAGTTTCGTATTTTGTGTCGCGAAAAGAGCGGGTCTTCGGGACCCGCTCGTGACGCCAGTGGGTCGTGAGCGACCCACTGGCGTCATGTAAAACGATCGATTGACCCAGGACTAGTATAAAGTTATAATGGATTGGGGGTTTTTAAATGGTTTAGATATTCTATTAATGAATCCTAACATTTTCAATGATTTACTCACGATATCAGTGATATATCGAACGTGTTATTTCATATCATGCATTTTTATCGAAGAGGAAATATTCTTCATCTGAACAGCGCGTCCCCGAAATATTGATTTCTCAACACTTTAATGAGGTGATTCATGCTCCCAAAAATATAAATTATTTTGTTGCTCAACGTAAAATTACAACCTGAGATGACTCACGCGGAAATAGAAATTATTGCATGAATTTAAAATATTGTGAAACCGACTGACCTGCCACTATAAAAGGTCTGCGAAGAAAGCAGTTGACATTCAGTCTTCACCATCAGCGATCGGAATAACATCTCTACACAGTTACTACCTGAAGATCCTCGACATCGAAACGCTGCTCAATTCAAGACGTCAGTCTCGCCGACACCGGTTGGAACTTCAAGACGTCAGTCTCGCCATCACCTTTCGAGGCTCCAAGACGCAACTCTTTCACCTCAAGCACCCGATGGGATAATACCTACAAAACGCTGACGCCTGAGCCCTGACCATCTTGCTCCGGGCTGCTAGCCCGGGGCCCCCTTGCATCTCTCTGCCCTGAAGACAACGCCGAAGCCCCACGGCCATCCTTGGGCTCCTTTAAACGCAGACCTACCTGATCATGACGCCACGTGCAGCACGCCCAATAGAATGCAGACCGATTCCCTGGAGCCAATCAAGATGTGAGTGGCTGCGACCGCCCTAGCCTAGGATGTAAGCGACGCACTGCCATGCAATGACAAGCCGGCCTACTTAAGAGTTGCTGTGACCGCCCCCGCCTAGATTCCCTTGGATACATAACAAACTCGAGAATATACATCATCTGGAGCGCAGCCAATCTCACATAATACACAACCAGCGTCCAGCGCAGCCTACATACTCCGATGCAAGAGCATTCCATCTCACGATGCGTGGCGGAAGATACCCAGCATGAACACTTCGGTAACCAGATACTCTACTGTGGAACTTCAACAGCTGTCAAAGCGAGAATACATCTCTATCAAGACATTGGAATTGTCGGGCGTCTATGTGTACTGGCGCTTATTGTTTACAGTTTTTGTGCAAGCCTAGGGGTCTTGTACAAGTGATGTGTACATCACTGTATTACATCACAAAATAAAGTAGTCAAAATCAAGGTTTCGTATTCCCCATTTTTCTTCTCCAAAACTGGACCGATTTTCAAGATTTTTTTTAATTGTATTAGAATAAAATACTCTGTGTTAATTTTTTTAAATACATTGTCCAGTTTGTATATTGAACGTCTGTTGATGGCGTTCAAACCAGGTAATTTTAACGATTTTTGGAGAGTCGTAACTCCTGTAAGAAGTTAACTTATTAAAAAAAGCAAAGTTTACCGATGCGCTGGTGTTTGATATTTATATTATATTAAAAATATTTGCCATAGTATGAAAATCCAGAGGGAAAATTAAGGAATACGTGTGTATGAACAAAACACCGCGCGCCGCGCCGCCCGGTTTCCTTTTAAATATAAATCTGAAAAAATTTGGCTCATTTTTTAATTAAATTTTAAAAAAAAATTAATTAACGCGATTTGTTAGGCGAAATTTCCTATTTTTAGACAAAAACTCGGATTTTGTAATTTTCACGCGATTTTCGGATATTTTAAATTAAGCAATTAATGGCAATCATACAAATTATTATTAAGTAAAACTTTGTGTATGGTTTTGACAAGCTTTAGTAGCTTATTATTACCAGAGATGCTAAGGACGGGTCAGTGCGTAGATGATTTTCTGCGAACCTTGAGTTTAAGCCATAAAATGGAACGTAGCATACTTCACGTAGAAACCGCCATGTCACAAATTTATGATTTTGAAAGAAAGAATTGTACCACTTTTCGTGAAAATTTAATTGTCTCTCCAATCTGTTTTCGTGCATTACTAAGAATGGGTTTTTTCGAGAATTTGAACAACAATCAAAGTTATTATCCAATTACTGTGAAACGACAGGTCCGTGATGAAATAATATCTGAATTTGAATAGAATTCATTGAACTTATATTTTTACTTTTAAATTTGATGAATAATTGTTCAAATTCTATGAATCAACCCGTCCCTAGTCGTAACCACAAAGTTATGTTTGAAAATAAGGATTTATATATGTGGTGGTAACTAAATCACTTTTCTAGAAACAGTGCTCGTTTGTTTCGTGACATGTTCTCGGGAAGTTTCTAAACTTCAAAAATAAAATAAAAAGAGACACGATATATTGACATTTTTATTTTCTAGAGTTCTACATGGTTTCTTGAAACTTACCCATTTTTAAATACCTCTATTTGAATTTCGATTTTGTTTTCTTGATTGGATGAATGAAGTGGAATATTGGTAGTGGAAATCAGAGGGATCGGAAATTGGATGACAATATATTTTTAAAATTACAGCAGATTATTAAATGAATGTCGGGTGTTAGCCCCTGGGGAGGAATGTTCAATCCTTATTCAACACCAAAAAAAACTTTGATATTGGTTACTAGCAGGTACAGTAGTTTTTATATTGCTGCTTATTCAGAAAACCGTAATTCTTTCTTAAAATAGTGTATTGACAGGTACCTACACTGTATTGGATTTTGATAAGTCGCATATCGCGTCATATTATCATGAGTATGTGTGTGCTTGGAGAAGATGCTTTTCATGGATTTTAAGAGGGAATATTATATATTTGCACTTTAGATTTTATAGTATTAACTTGGTACTTTCCACCGACTTTCGTTAGCAAATTTATTAGAAAAGTTTTCTGTCTAAACCGCAATAGTAAGCTCATTGTATTTATCGTTGGATAGATAGTTTTCAGATCTCTGTTAGTACCATGGAAATATTTAACTTCTCGACCACGTCAAAGCTGTGTTAAGGTCTGCACAAAAGACGAGATGTGATGAGAGAATTTTTTGTAGTCATGGCCGCAAAATTAAAAAAAATATCATCATTCCGTACAAGCCTTCATCGATCTACCATGTTGTTAATAAAAAGAACACGGAAAGACAATAAATACCAAATCACGCAAAAATAATGTCATAATATAACTAATTCAATGACATTAAAATGAAGAAGAGTATTTTTTGTATCTTTATTCAAAATTATATTCAGCAATTTCGCATAAAGTTTCAAGACGCACACAATTTCGTAGAATTTCTGAAATAGGTTTTTTAAGAGTTTTAGTTTTTCAATTTCCTGGTTATTTTTGGGAATGTTGAGGGTGTACGATGAACATAGGGTAAAAACACTGACAATAATGAAACTAATTTCACAAGTTACTTTCTTTACTTCCCGGCTTAGCCTGAATTCTGGACACTTTGTTTGTATTACTTGGAAAAAAAGTACGATTTTTTTAGAAAATGAAGCTGCTCACCTTAGTTTAGGGGTTGGCTACTTCCACAATAGAGAACTCCAGTCCAATTTTTTTAATTTTTTTTAATGATTACCTTCTAAATTAAATAACTGCATTTTTATTTTTAGAGTTAGTTTTAACAGTTAAAATATTTGTCAAAGTTTTATTTTTCAAGATCCCTTGAAAACCACGATCACTTGATCGGGCAATCAGCTGATCAACTGCCGCCATTTTGAATTCCGTTGTTCGAAGTATTCTCCCTAGAAGTAGCATTACTATTTTTTTGTGCAGTAGTTTTTGAATATTTTCAAAAATAGAGATATACTAATAAGAGGTACCTTTATTTTTTAAACATTATTTAGGCCGAAATAATGAAACACAACAACTAAATCTCTATAAAAGGTATGCAAATAAACGAATAAATTAATACGATGGCTTGTGTCATATCATACATTCCCATACAATGACTTTACGGTGACGTCACGACACATCGAACAGTGACGTCACCACTAAAATTTCAATAATGCCAACTTGACGACGTGTTTTTACGACCCGACTAAAAATGAACTTTTTAATAATTTTTTAAAAACTCAGCGTTATTGATTATTAAATAAAACTTATATATTCAGAATCGTCATTGGTCTATATGAACATATTTTTTTAAAGCCATAATCTTTTTCACTGGAGTTCCTTATTGTTGTCCCTCTAGTTCACCTCGTCATTTTTCCCAGTCCTCAGGCCCTCTTCTCACTTTCTAATTTTCTTCCACGTAGGCTGTCCACCACTTCATTTTGTATCTAATAATTTTAATTTCCTGTCATCATACAGTCCTTCCACGTGGGTTTTAGTTATAACTAGTTTTTCGGGTTTTAATTCGGTAATTTTCTTTTCTTGGCGTATGTCTAAGTCCAAGTATTTTGCGATCAGAGATTTCTCATTTTGTGTTTTCACTTTAGTTAAGCAGTTCAACCGCTCAACTAACCTTGTTAACTTTTTCTATACAAGCTGTTTGCTTCTTTTACAAAATGTATTTTCGACCCTTTTCCATTACAGAAACCTGAAATTAGTTCGTACAGACATATCTATTCGGTTTTATAAAACGTGGATCAATCTGAAAAATGAAACACCCAATGTAATAAATAAATAATTTAATTAGTTAATTAATGTTAAAATCTCATATTTAAGTGAAGTTCATGTTTTTCAGAAACAACTATTTTCTGCAAAATAACTGCTAACATCGGAGAAAAATTTTCCAGCATGAGTGTAAACAATTTATATTAATAGGTTCAACGGTTCTTATGCGTATTTTAGGAAAAAAATTATTTTCATTACTTAAATGAATTTTGTTTATAATTTACTTTTAGAAAGCATTAAGGATAATCGGTCCAATGCATTTTTAGGGAAAATTTTAGTTTTCAGCAACCGTTTTTATAGTAAAGTTGTCCGATCCATATTCCATTGCGTAGTACTCCGTAAACCAGTCATGCGATGAACTTTAAGTCAGGGGTTTTTGCTTTATTTATTCTTATTAAGTTTATTTTGTACAATTCCATTTTATTTTTTTATTTCTTTTATATATTCTATAAAAACAGGTTATCATAAACAACTTCTGCTTCATAATTATTACTATGCGTTACAGCTTTTTCGCCCTTTGATAAGACATTATCAAACTGTGGTTGTACCACCCGCAGACGATATATTTATATCATTTCTAGGCAGATACTTATGATGAAAAAATGAATTGGTTTTATTTTTATTACCTGCGCCCCTATTAACTTCCAAGTAAAATGACTGAAAATATTAATGGTTAAGTTTCAGATAATAATAAACTATTTCCGTTACACTTACAAAATAAAGTCTGTAATAACAATCTTTTAGAGCAGTTAGAAATGAATAAAAACTCTAATAATCTGAAAGCTATTTTAATAAACGAACAAAGAAATATAATTCGCTCGCCACTTTTAGATATATTCAAACCAAATTAAAATACCTAATTGTTACACCAAGTTAAAATACCTATAAAGAAAATACATGAGTCATCGTGGGTTTATTCTAGAGCATAATTACGACCATTTCTAATTTCAAATATTAGTTGTGTTATAAAGTAAACCGATTAATCATCATGTGTTTATTTTATGGCATAATTATCTACCAGCTAACGACCTTTAGTCAAATTTTAACAACGCAGTAATTGGGAAACTTAACCATTAATATTATCATTCATTTTACTTGGAAGTTAATGGGGGCGAAGGTAAAAAAAATAAAAGCAATATATTTTTTCATCATGAGTAGGTACCTGTCTAGAAATGATATGCATATATCGTCTGTAAGTTGTACAACCACAGTTTGATAATGCCTTCAGATGGCGAAATAGCTGTAACGCATGATAATAATTACGAAGCAGAACTTGTTAATAATAAACTGTTCCTATACATTAAATAATAATACTATTGAATATATAAAATTAAAATAAAAAAGGGTTTTTGCGTTCGGGCAGGTTTTGGGCGTCTGGAGCCGGCATAAAATCTAATAGAATATCTAATCTAATCCACTAGAATTTTTCTCAATATATAACATATTACGAACTTTGCACAAAATTTTGCTACACTATTTTTTTTATAATGAATTAATTTCCAAGTCGTTTCCTGACCCTCTTATTTAATTGCAATCCAAGCCCTCCTGTTTCGGCATAGAATTAGTGAAGAAACAACGAATACTATTATTATTTTTAACTTAATGAGTAAAATTTCAATTTGCAATATTTATTTAAATGAAGACAATATTAGCGAATAACTCTATCCAAAATCTGAAATAGATACAGTCACATCTGGGACTCGATCCCAGGACCTTCGCCTTGCCGGGGCGCAACTCTACCAACAGAGCAAATGGGTCCCTATCCGGTTCGGTCATATTTAACTATAACATACTTCGACTCAAAACTACCAACATTATCTTCATTTTCTTAACGCATATTTCTATAAGCTGCTATCTTCTTATATTATGTGATTGCAAGATTCAAATGCCAACTAAATGCTATCTACATGGTGTCTTGGATAAATTTTTATTCATTTTTATTTTTAATATGCGACATGTATTGTTTTTTCTTCTCACTTTCAGTCTTTACAACCTCAATTTGTAATATTTATTTAAATGAAGACAATATTAGCGAAACTCAATTCTGGTAAGGTCCTGGGTTCGAGTGACCGTATTTTTTTCTGAGTTTCGCAGATATTGTCTGCATTTTATTAACTATTATTGTTATTAAGTAATGAACATAACACTAGAAGTGCCTTTCGTACACATATGAATGGAAACAAATGTGCCACTGACTTAATACTTTTTGTTTCTAGACCATTTAGCACGTGGTGCGTCTCTCTTACACTTGCCTGACATTGTATTTCCATCCCATTTGAATTTCGTAATCATGGTGAAACAGTTTTGCCCTGAAATACAGGCCGAAATCAGTTCTGTAATGGGACGACGAAACTCGCCCACAAAGCACTTTTATTCTTACTAGCTTTTGCCCCCGGCTTCGCTGGCATTGCCCCCCCCCCCCCCCACTAACCCCTAACCCCACACCCCCCCCCCCCCCCCCTCACTCCATACGCGTTACATTCATTTTTCAACAATCAAATACGCGCAGTTTCGCATTTATAATATCAATATAGCTGTTGGCAAAGGTCAAACAGAACCAATTTTATACATTTTTGAATTTTTGCTATCAAAAGAATCTCCATAGTAACCCAAAAAAATAAAAAAATGACAGCGCACGTCAAACAATTACTTAGCTACGCTTTGCTTTTCGTCGGACGATAAACGGGTAATAAATAATTTCATATAGCCAGAGCTTACCAATACATATAGCCTATATTACTCACAAATAATGTAGCTTTCTATTAGTGAAAGAATTTTTTAGGTCCATTCAGTATTTATTGCGTGAGAGAGTAACAAACATCGATAAATCCATACAAATCTCCTTTATAATATTACTAGCTTTTTCTTGCGGCTTCGCTCGCATGGTATTAGGGGATTCCCACTCCACCTCCTCCACCTTCCCTCTCCCCACTCTACTCCCCCCCCCCCCCATCAACCCCCCTCCCCCCACTCCACTCCCTTTATCAACCTCCCTCCCCCCCTCCCCCACCACCCACCAATCCCCACACTCCTCCTCCACCTTCCCTCTCCCCACTTCACTCATTCATCAACCCCCCTCTCCCTCCCCCTCCCTCTACACCCACTCCTCCCCCACACCATACCCCTCCCCACTCCACCGCCCCAACCTTCCTTCACCCCCCCTTCTTCCCCTTCCTTCCCTCCCCCCTCTCCAACCATACTCCGCCTCCTTCACCTTCCCTCTCTCCACTCCACTCCCCCCGTTCCATTTGTTAGGGACAGAAAACGTATGATAAATAATTTCTTAACGCTAGAGATTATTCATAACGCCAGAGCTTACCAATATATATAGCCTATACTACTCGCAAATAATGTAGCTTTCTATTAGTGAAAAAAAAATTAAAATCCATTCAGTAGTTTTTGGGTGACAGAGTAACAAACATTCATCCATACATCCACACAAACTTTCGCCTTTATAATATTAGTAGGATAGGATAATAGGATTCAATGATCATTGTATCAAAATGTATCGCCACAAACATCCCAGAAGTATGAGAACCTCATTATTATCAGAGGAACCCTATTATTCATCGATTTTATCAATGGAAATTTACACACTTGGAGTCGAATTCCTTGGAAATGACCCACTTGGTGACTACTGCCGGCAAAGTTATCGTGAATTCCACGGCCAGCAATCAGATTCAAGGGGAATACATATATTATGCCTGTCGTGGATCTGATAAACTTACCTGGCTAAAGTTCATCATCTCATCCTACCTTATTTCATGGTGCAGACTACAGACTACACACTACAGGACAGGGCTGAATTAGACTGGGAACTACTGAACTGTGAACCTAATTAATTAAAAAATAATCTATTATAATTTTTTTAAGTAAAACTTCTTTACGCACGCGTGACTTGGGGACTAAGCTGGTAAATGAGTGACGAGAGCGTTACGAAAAGCGAGGCGAACGGTAGTTGAGAGTTGAGAGGGAGATATAAGTAAGTGAAGATAGAAAGAGAGAGAGTTACGTTTCGTATATTACTGGAGGGTCAAGAGAGAGAGGTGCGAGCACATATTTTCATTCTCTCTTTCTCTCAAATCCGGTTACGTTTCGTATATCTAAGACACGGTGCCTATTGTTTGTATTAAATTGTAGGAGAAAGAGAGAGCAGTGCGCGCGCACATTTTTTTTCTCTCTTCCTATCATATAGATGGATCTAAAGAAGTTTTACTTCAGTCGTGTGGTCTAAAGCACATTCGTTGTTTTTATAATTTGTAAAGTTTAATTTATAATCTTAACCCATCAGGCTGATTGATTCGCTTTTCGAACAATTCGTATAGGTCTCATAGAAATTGTTGGTTCTCCCTTACAGAAAAATATGTTCTAAACGGTTTAGAAAGAGAAAATACCACTTTTACATTAAAAAGTCAGCATAAATTCTTAAGATTCATTAACGATAAAGTCTGTCTACCAATAGAATCAATAAATTACAATCACTTGATGAAAGAATTAAACTTACCAAACCTTTAGATAGAAGACTTATTTCCGACTTAACTTTTATTTTTAAAATTGTTAATGGTATTATAGACAGCCCTGATTTATAAACCCAATTACCTTCCATTATACCTACAAGAACTACTCGATCCAAAATTATTTATTGCTACAAAAATATCAGGACTGAGTCATTTAGATACTCGCTTATACCTAGATTGCATGCAGTTGGCAATGCTTTCTCAGAAGTACTGGATGTGTTCAACTGATTGAATTCTTTATAATATTTAGGTACTTACTTCAGATATCTTTACTTTCAGACTGAAGAGTGATAGCTATTAAATATATTATTTTATTTATAATCATTTTTTTAATCCAAAACTATTATTAAATCTTTAACTGACCCTGAAACAAGATGAAACAAGAGCTAATTAGCAATACATGCTTAGTGATTCCAAAAACAGATAACTTTGAAGGTAACAATAAACTCGATACAAAATTACTCTTTTTAACAACTTTTCTAACAAGTCACTTTCGTTTACATATTTTTATACTAAATTATCCTACTTCAATAATATCTTCTCTGTTATTATTTGTTTATTTATTTAAACGCCATAGCATGGCTTTTACGTTGAAGTGAGTACATGGTATTATAAGTATACAGTGGTACACAGGAGATTATCAATAAAACTACTAGGCGTCAATCTGGACGCTGATTTTTCCCTTAAAACTCAAGTGAACAGAACTGTAAGCACGGGGTTCTTTCAATTAAGGCAAATTAAAGCAGTACGGAGAAACTTGACCACAGAGGCAACTAAATTACTAGTCAATTCGTATGTTGTTTCACGTCTAGATTATTGCAACGGAATATATGCTAGTCTCCCAAAATATCAAATCAACAAATTACAATCTGTTTTCAACGCTGCGGCAAGGCTCATCACCGGCGTATCTAAATATTCCCATATTTCTGAGCATCTCAAAAATCTTCACTGGCTCAAGTGCCCCGAGAGAATCCAGTTTAAGCTCTGCTGGATGGTATTCAAGTCTCTTAACGGAATGGCTCCGACTTACTTATCGGAAATGTGTATTCCAGAAAATTCCAATTCTCGACAATCAACCCTCAGGTCAGCAGCAACATCAGCGATTGGAAGGTTGAAGGAACCAAAGCGCACACCAGATACTAAATTCGGTGAGCGTGCTTTCGGAGTGTCGGGACCTAAAGCCTGGAATGGACTGCCACACGAGTTAAGAATGATCACAGATTCAGCGCAATTTAGAGCTAAACTTAAAACTCATCTTTTCAGACAGTCGTATCAATAAGTTAAAAAAAACTTTCACCTTCGCCTTCACGGCTCACAACATTGTAAATAACTAAGTGTGTAAAAGCAAATTCTTAAAATTCTCCAGACTATAAAAATAAATATTAACTCAACTTTGGCATTAATCTTCTGTTAAATATAAATATAAATGTAAAACTCATGCAATGTCCAGTGTTTTGAATATAATGTCCTCCACGTGCAAAGTCGTATCTTCCCCATAGCATAAGCATAAACTTTCTAATAAAGTGTGTTTTGTCGGAAGTGTCCTGCAGGTAAGTATGATTCTGTATCTATTTGAAAATAATAAAATTAGATAGAGCCTAGGATTTATAATAAATTGTAAAGCGCCCTTGAGGTGATTTTTCACAAAAACGGCGCTATACAAATTATCCAATTATTATTATTATTATTATTAATAACAAAGTAGAAATGAACATTTAACAAAGAAGTAAGTATTTAGGTAAAGGATACTATTATGTGTTACTAAACTACTGTTACTATACTAAAAAAATAATATCAATGTTATAATAACAGAGAACATAAAATTTAGATAGGATTATTTAGAATAAAAAAGATGTACCTAAATAAACAGTATTTATAGGCAGTAAATAGAGTAAATTTGCATTTAGTTTATTGTTACCTTTAAAGTTATCTTTGTTTGAAATTATTAAGCAGGTATTGCTAATTTGCCAACTGTTTCAGGGCTGTCAGTTAAATATTTAATAATAGTTTTGGTTTAAAAAAAAAAATCATTTTTAATAAAATAATAAATTTAAAAGCTACCTCTGTTCAGTCTGATAGTAAAGATATCTGAAGTAAGTACCTAGTTGAGAATATATAGTAAAATATTTATTTATTATGAATTTCCCGCCCGGCTGGGCTTTTACACGTTATTTTGTTTTATTTATTACAAAGAACATCTAAGTTAAGCACAACAGAATCAAAGCAAAATCAAAAACAAAATCAAAAACAAAATAGAAGACAATTTCAAAAACAACATCTAAAGCAAAAACAAAGTAAAAAACGAAATAACATCGAAACTAAATACATTGGTAAGGTATCGTAAGTCGATGCTGAGCTACGTAGTTTGTTTATTTAATTAAATTAAATTTGATGTTCTTCTTTTCAATATAAATTGGGTAATGACTTGTTTATATTTGGGTTTATACTTGTTATTATTATTATAACATTGATATTATTTGTTTAGCATAGTAACAATAGTTGAGTAACGCATAATAGTATCCTATACCTATTTTTTCTCAAGTCAATTTTAATACAGGGGGGGGAAGACACCACGCAAGACGGTTAGTCTATCTCATTCTCTCGCAGGCTAAATCCTATGGCAGGTGGATGTGTTTCTTTATTTTTAGTGTCGCTATTTTTCGTTTCATCGAGTTTCAAATCACAAAGATGCCAAAGAAATTTTCACTTCAAAAAATTATTGATTTTCCATTAAAAATAGTACTTTTGTTGTAAAGCTAGATTTTTTTAAATATTTCAAACTTCTAGATTTTTCAAACTTAGACAATGTAGAAATGGGACATGTCTATGCTTGAGCAATCTAGAAACTCTAAAAAAAAAAAAAAACAAAAACTATCAATTTATTAAATTAAATTTGATTTAGCGAATAATCATCCACACCGCGAGGTGGTTCGTGGAAAAAGCTTAATCTGACCAACAAATTAATATGAAATGACATTGCAGAAATAAATAACCCTTGCCCCCGGGCCACAAGATTAATAGCTCACATATTTCAGCTTGGCTTCCAGGCTCATCCGTGATAAATCCGGCACTGCCTGCATACTACAGACTGCATATAATTGCATTTCAATTTAATAGGTGTAACTGGAATTTAAAATAATTTCGATGCACAATTATAGTCAAACGCGATCCCATTCAAACATGAGAAATTAATTATCTATCGAGTTAGGTAGTTTTGTAAAAAAAAATCAGAGTGTGCAATTGACACGGGGTTGAAGTGAAACCTTCAGAAAACTAAAGTAGACAAGAGTGGGGAGGCTACGAAACACTGCACAAATAATCTTCTTCTATATAGATACGTTTTTAGATTTTCACGGCCAAAAGTATTTTCGTTAACTGTTTTTGGGGTGTTATGCCGTGTTGCGCTACCTCCTTCTTTAACCAATGTTTCGGACAGCTTTGCAGTGTCCATCATCAGGGCAGGTCCGGCAAATGTGTAATTGTTAGTGGTGAAATGCGTGCTTATTTACTTGGAAGCGATGCCGTGTTGCCAAGTCCACTACACTACGAGCTGGTATTATTACAGTATACTTCAAAATGGTTGTTGATTTCAATTGCCTCCGTAATCAGGCGTGCTACAATAAGAACTGGTTCCAAAACACTCTGCCTCGAATCCACTGTCATTCAGTGATCGCTAGTCACAGGTACCAAGTAACTGAGATAGGCAATGGCGTAGGAACCAGTAC
Source organism: Limnephilus marmoratus (assembly GCA_917880885.1). NCBI lineage: Eukaryota > Metazoa > Arthropoda > Insecta > Trichoptera > Limnephilidae > Limnephilus > Limnephilus marmoratus. The sequence goes on along the minus strand of OU862909.1, from coordinate 53,217,628 downwards.
GGTCTATATATGTATATAAAAATCTCGTAACACGGTGTTGGTGGTCGCACTCCTCCGAAACGGCTGGACCGATTTTTATGCAATTTTTTATGTATACTTAATAGGTATGAGAATAGGTCGTAAAGTATATTTCATACCGCTAGGTGATTTGGGTGTCCCTAGGTGTCCCCAGGTGCAGAAAAAAAACAACAATTTTTTTTTTTTTTTGACATCAAAAAATACCTATAACCCAAATTTCCACCCTCCTATTTTGTGCAGGCCTATTGTCAAAATAATAAACACAAATAACGCTATGGATCCTTTCATCTGGAACAGATTTCAAACACAACACCCATCCATACATTTTACACTCCAACCACCTTATCCCACTTCGTACATTTCTCAGTTTCCATATTCAATTTTCTTAATTTAATCTATATATGACCTTATATGTGGTCGCACTCCTCCGAAACGGCTTGATCGATTTTTATGACTTTTTTATGTATATTTGGTAGGTATGAGAATAGGTTTTAAAGTATATTTCATACCGCTAGGTGATTAGGGTGTCCCTATCCAGAAAAAAACAACAATTTTTTTTTGTATTTTTTTTATTTGACATCAAAAAATACCTATAACCCAAATTTCCACCCTCCTATTTTTAATCGCGATTTTAGTATTTTTAAGAGATCAAAAATGATAATCGTCTACGGCACTCCATTCCTCTTTCTGTCATAGATCCCATCCCCACACACCACCAATACATTTGTTATTTTTTTTTTATTTTACAACCAAAATAATTACTATATGGCAGAACAAGTTTTGCCTGGTCAGCTAGTAATAATGATAAAAAGATAATATTTGTATAGCGCAGTTTTCTGCAGCCTTTATCCGCATGAAAAAAATGTTCTGCAGTCATGATCTTAACCTTGGATTACGAATGCTAATGGTCACTGGTCAGATGCTATGTGTTTTCGATATTATTTTATGGAATGGAAGCATGGACGCTTACTGAAGAACTAATTAGGTGACTCGAGGCATTCTAGATGTGGATCTATAGAAGAATACTTAAAATAAGCTGGATGGACAGGGTTACGAATGAAGATGTTATGGTTCGGATGAATAAAGAAATTGAAGTAATTAAAACTTTAAAAATCCGAAAACTTCAATATCTTGACATCCAGAAAGTATGAGATCCTGCAACTTATAATGCAGGGGAAATTGCCGGAAGACGGGGCCACTAAGACTGCAGGGGAAATTACTGGAAGAAGGAGAACCTCATTGCTGAAAAACCTGAGACAGTGGTTTGGCCAGTCTATCGTAGAGCTGTTCCGGGCCGCAGTAAACAAAGTCCGCATAGCCAACATGATATCCAACATCCGTTGAACGGACAGGGCACAAGAAGAAGAAGAGCAGTTTTGTGTTATTTCACTTCAAGTATGCTTAACTGTAATAAACTTAAAAGTAAGCCTATAGTGTTTCTTACAAGTCCTTACAAAATATAGATCAAATTAACAGTGCTGCTTTGGCACAGGTACACAGAAAATGGTAAACAAAATCTCAACCAATTGAAAAATGAGCTCATAATCAAAGCGGCCAATACGGTAAGGTTTCATTCTATCTCATTCTCTCGCAGGCTAAATTCTAAAGATGCTTGTGTTTGTCTCATCGTTTCCGTTTCATCGTGTTTCAAATCACAACGGTGCTGAAGAAATTTCACTTCAGAAGTAGTAATAAAATAAATATATATATACATGCCATTTATATATACCGTGTTTTACGCTCATATCGCAATCCTCTTCCCCGCATGAAATTAATTTACATACTGATGGACTTATGTCCAATTTATAAATAAAGTTTTAAAATCAGAATAAAAATGTAAATTATAAGTGAAGGGTGGTATACTAGAATAAAGACGAAAGGAATAAATTTACAGAAATCAGAAAAATTTGAAGCAAGAAGATGCAAATTCTAATTCTCGAGATTCGCTGACACCCGCCTCCGTAAAATCAACAATTTCTACGAAATCAAAGTACATAATATTAGCATAAGTAAAACCATAATTAGAATTTCAATTTTTTAAACCTTCTCTTCATCGATTCCTTTGCTAGGAAATTTTTCATCCCATATTTCAATCTTTACTGAAGCACTCACCTTTAAGGTGAGCGTCCATCGTCCATCTGTCCGCGCCGGCCGCAAAGCACGCACGGCACGCAACGGATTTTTCTATATCTTTGTATGAATTAGTACAGCACTACGTTCACTATCGGCAAATACCAGCGGTCGGTACGGGCAACGTATTTTTCAATATAAAGATATAGAAAAATCCGTTGCGTGCCATGCGTGCGTTGCGGCCGGCGCGGACAGATGTACGTCACCTTTAAGGGCAAGAAAATCTGGCCAGTATAAGTAAAAGTCTAATTTTACCACTTCCTGACTACTTATGGGGAAACGCTTCAATCGCACTATCTCGTGTGAATTTTGACGCAAATGCATGTATTTTTTTATTTATTTTTAGGTCAAATTTAACTAGCAGACCCGGTAACACGTATCTGTGGCTAACGAAACACAATGCCATCTACTGAGAGCGCTATTACCCAACCTCTATAACCAACGTCATCTGTTAATTTGCGTACATATCAAATCCACACCGCTCGTTCCTTTTAAATATTATATATTTCAACCAATTTACACAAAACCTTGACAAATTATATACAGGGTGTCCGGGGGTAAAGTGCATTAACTTCGGGAGGTGATTCTACATGACAGTACAAGTAAAAAAGATAAATAACTTTTTCGAAATTCCAACTTTTAGGGGTAGTTTTGAGGCAAAAAGATAAAATTAGTCCGGCGTGTGCGACCAGATTTATTGTTTTCCGCTGTTACGATACGGGCTAATCACAATCGAGTCGGGCGCCCGGCAGGCTCTCAGCGAGTAAGATTGTACCTCACACTAAGGATTTTTAGTAGGTACGTCTTTTTGTATGGGAAAAAAAATGTCGGAATTTCGGAAAAAGTTGTTAATCTTTTTTACTCCTACCATCATGTAGAATCACCTTCCGAAGTTAATGCACTTTACCCCCGGACACCCTGTATCTTAACCTTCCTCCTGAATCACTCTATCTATTGGTGAAAACCGCATGAAAATCCATTGCGTAATTTAAAAGATCTAAGCGTACGGACAGCGTGAGCGACTTTGCTTTATACTATGTAAAGATTTATTGTGTAAAAATTGATGTTTCTTTGTTTTTCCCTTATGCGTTCCTAAACAATTCATCCGATTGCGATGAAACTTTGGTGATTCGTTGTACGCACGCCCGCGATTGGTACTGCATATAATGGTAAGCTCTGGCTTTTTTAAATTTGAATAAAATTGGCGGCGCGCAAGTAGTTTGAAAAATATGTGCATTTCATGAAGTTTAGCGGCAGGGAGGGAAAACGGGGAGAGTGAGGTGAATTCGGGATTGGGAGGGGTACAGAGGAGGAGAGGGGTTGCGGGAGGGGACGAGGGAGGGAGGAAGGCGGACGGGAATTGCGGAAGGGGAGGAGAGGAACGCGGAAGGGAGAGATTCACGGGACCGTTTGGCCGCGAGAGGGCGGAAAGGCGGGGAAAATGGAAGGAGAACGCGGAACGGGGAACGAGGCGGGAATGGGCACACATGGGAAAGGACACGCAGGTATAAAGAATTTCTTTCTTTGAGTGATATTGGAACGTGTGCCGGGTGGTCGCTGGTAATATGAACGAAGTGGTATGAACGTGAACTAAAGTTTTCTAAAATAATCTGATTATCAGAGTTATTAATACATGCGCAAGGTTGACAAGGTAGACTACCGTAATAATAATTATTAATTATAAATTCCATAATAATATTATATTCCGTATTACCATGAATATTATATAATAACAGTGTACTTAAGCTTAATCGCCCGAAAGCCTCTGCCGTAAATAATGTGCGCCGCGACATAATCCTAATGCCTCTCGTCTTTTTTGGAGGAGTTATCTCCGAAGTCACCGACTTAAGGCGGAAACACACTTGTGTGGTGTGGTGTGTCGTGGCGCGCCAGAAGCACATCGGTTTCATACATTTATTATGGTTAGAGACATATTTGTAGGTTGTGGCGTGTCGACAAGCGACGACGATGATTGGTTAATCTGTAGTCACGACACACCACACCACACAAGTGTAAGCAACTTTATGTATTATTCATCCATTGTACCAATAAATTTCAGCTACGTACTCAAACTTCAAACTTGCGTAATTCTCTAAAACGTTTAATATTTTGAAAATGATATAAATCCAGAATTGTAAATACTATGGAAAGCTATCCCAATGTTTATTTACAGGGATTAAAAAAGTTAACTACAAACTTCGAATTTCAATAAACTTTTTTCGAAATCTGTTTTGTTATTGAAAATATTTCGTGCTTTGGACTGTTAATTGATATTTCCAAGCAACCATGATGATGATGATAATAAAGTAACGGTCTGAATATAGTTGCGTTGACTATTGACCGTTGTTAAATTTGAGACAAAACATTGAACAAAGGTCGAGAGGTTTTGCTGCTTCAGATAACAAACTAGAGTAAATGAAGTAACGGTCTGAATATAGTTGCTTTGATTGTTGGCCGTTGCTAAATTTCAGACAAAACATTGTACAAAGTTCGAGAGGTTTTGCTACTTCAGATAACAAACAAGAGTAAATGAAGTAACGGTCTGAATATATGTAGTTGCTTTGATTGTTGGCCGTTGCTAAATTTCAGACAAAACATTGTACAAAGTTCGAGAGGTTTTGCTACTTCAGATAACAAACAAGAGTAAATGAAGTAACGGTCTGAATATATGTAGTTGCTTTGATTGTTGGCCGTTGCTAAATTTCAGACAAAACATTGTACAAAGTTCGAGAGGTTTTGCTACTTCAGATAACAAACTAGAGTAAATGAAGTAACGGTCTGAATATGTATAGTTGCTTTGATTGTTGGCCGTTGCTAAATTTCAGACAAAACATTGTACAAAGTTCGAGAGGTTTTGCTACTTCAGATAACAAACTAGAGTAAATGAAGTAACGGTCTGAATATATGTAGTTGCTTTGATTGTTGGCCGTTGCTAAATTTCAGACAAAACATTGTACAAAGTTCGAGAGGTTTTGCTACTTCAGATAACAAACTAGAGTAAATGAAGTAACGGTCTGAATATGTGTAGTTGCTTTGATTGTTGGCCGTTGCTAAATTTCAGACAAAACATTGTACAAAGTTCGAGAGGTTTTGCTACTTCAGATAACAAACTAGAGTAAATGAAGTAACGGTCTGAATATATGTAGTTGCTTTGATTGTTGGCCGTTGCTAAATTTCAGACAAAACATTGTACAAAGTTCGAGAGGTTTTGCTGCTTCAGATAACAAACTAGAGTAAATGAAGTAACGGTCTAAATATTGTTGCTTTTACTGTTGAGTGTTGACCGTTGTTAAATTTGAGAAAAAACTTTGTACAAAGTTCGAGAGGTTTTGCTGCTTCAGATAACAAACCAGAATAAAGTTAGCCTCCCAAAATCTGGGCGTATTGTACAGAGCCCGCAGACACTTTAATATTACACAACTGCTACCCTGTACAAATTACAAGTGCGCCCCACGGTTGAATTTGGCAGCCATCTCTGGTCTGGAGCTCTAAAATACCTGAAAAATACCCTCGACTCCGTGCAGAAACGGGCGGTCCGTTTGATAGATTCTTCCATCTTAACAGACGGATTGCAATCTTTAGAGTACAGGCGTGCGTCGGGTGGAAATGCTATACTTGTTCTACCGGTATTACAATGGAAAATGCTCCGAGGAACTAGCGTCATTGATCCCTTCGGCACCATTGAAGTACCCACCACTGTCCCACCCCGGTATAGGCAACTTATGGTCGCCCCTTCGGAGTTCCCTTCGGCACCAGTGCATAGTCGGGAAGTGACCCGTCACGCGTTTGTTGTGTTTCCACAACTCGTTCTTGTGTTCAACAGCTCGGCTGTGGAACGATTTGCCGGCCTCTGTGTTTCTTCCTTCCTACAACATGGGCCTCTTCAAGACCAATGTTTATTGCTTCCTCTCCTCAAGAAGACCCTTCACACAGCATCTCAGATGACATAGATCCTGAGGGAAATTATTTTCCTCCGGGCCTCCTGTGTGGAGTTAATGTAAAAAAAAACGAGTGTGCTTTAGACCGCACGACTAAAGTAAAACTTCACTAACTTATATCTCCCTCTCAACTTTCGTTCGCCTTGCCCGACCATTCGCCTTGCCCGATCACACTTTTCATAACGCTCTCGTCACCCATTCACCAGCTTACTCCCCAAGTCAAGCGTGTGTAAAAGCCCGACCATTCGCCTCGCCCGATCACCCTTTACGTAACGCTCTCGTTACGCATTCACCAGCTTACTCCCCAAGTCAAGCGTGCGTAAAGAAGTTTTACTTCAAAAAAAAAATATCTCTCCTTTTCTGCGTTACGATCATAATAAACAGCCAAAAACATAAATAAAAATAAATTAAACTTATTTCTTTTTTAAGAGGGCATTACCAGACCAAAACCGGAAATACGTCATTTTCAAAAAAGATTTTAGACATATTGACTCGTTTCCACAAAAAATTATACATGGATTTTGAAAGATTGTTCTTTTACCTAGCATTCGCATGTAATAAATTTTGAGAAAATTTTTTAATTTTTAGTATAATAAGGTTATTCCATAGGTCGTTGGGAGATTTATTAAATTTTCAAAAAAGATTTTGTATTATACCACACCCATTTCAAATAATATAATCATGCAGTAAAATAAATCAATACATTGTCTAGCAAACGCATGTTTTAGAATTTTAATTTTAGTTTCAATAAAATCATTAAAAAATGTGTACGTACATGTGTTTCTTGACGAAAATTGGTCCATTTGCGTATTTATTTGCGCACTTACAAACTTATATATTTCAGATTTTTTTAACATTCTTATTAAATTTAGACATTATTGAAAAATGATAAATATACAATCACAAAATAATTACAAAAAGTACATTATTTTAATAGTTTTATCATCGCGCCTTTCAGAATTTTTGGATGAAGGTATAAATTAAAGCTAATTTGGATTGAAATAAATTCGATATTGAGTTTATTTTATTTATTTATTTATTTATTTATTTACACATATACGGCACAAATCGTGCCATTAACATAATTGACATACTTATAATAGTACAACAACATGAAGAATAACAATATAAATGTTAGTCAAATTTAAGAAAAAAGGTAAAAAGTAAGGTAATAAGTAGTGTATAAAAACAATAATATATAAAAGTAAATTATAAAGTGAATAGTTTAAGATATAAAGTATTAAGTACAAACTATAAATTAAAGTACAAAACTAAATTAATTAAAGTACAAACTATAAATAGTTTAAAATATAAAGTATTAAAGTACAAACTATAAATTATTAGGTAAAAGTAAAAATAAAAATTTAAAGAGAGAAATAAAACAATAAAATGTACAAATAAGATACCTATCTCAAGGTACCTACAAAGATTTAAATATAAAATATAAAAAGTAATAAATCCTGGATTATGTTAACTGATATGATAAATTTTACAAATACCTATGATTTCTAGTGCATTAATAGTTTTAGAAGTACTGGTAGGCATATTATGTTTACATAAAGTATTTACGTGGTACTAGCAAACAAATTTAGTTTAACGCATCTTTTGTATGAAGCCAGATTACCGGCAGCGTTATCGATATTAGCATATTCATTGCCTAAAATATGCAAGCGATTTATGGTTGAGTTTTGTTCTGCGTTCGTCATAGTATTGTCACAGTGGAAAGGTGTTTTGAGTCGAGTCGGTCTACAAGGTACATGGTAATTTATTAATGAGACAAGTTCAGGGGAGTCAAACCAGTTATTGTTTATTTTAAATAAAAAAATAAGGTCATTGAGTATTCTTCTATCTTTTAACGATAAGAGTCGCATTTTTTGTAATAAAGATTCATAGTTTATGTCAACCGCGGGAATACCTAATTTGAAATTAATTGATCTGAGAAATTTGCGTTGGATTCTTTCAATGGAGTTTGCATGGCTTTTGTAGAAAGGGTTCCATATGGGGGAATTGTATTCTAAATGACTCCTAACCAGAGTTGTATATAGTAATTTGAATGTTTGGATATTTTTGAAATCTCTACAAATTCTTACAATGAAGCCCAGCATTTTCATTGCTTTACCAGTTATTATATCAATGTGGTTGGTAAATAGTAGCTTAGAGTCGAAGGTTATTCCAAGGTCCCTTATTACAGGTACTGACAATAAACTGTGATTGTTAAAAGAGTAAGTATATTTGATAGGGTTTTTAATTCTAAAGAAACTCATGATTTGACATTTTTTAATGTTAAGTGTAAGTTTGTTAATGGTACACCATTCTACGAATTTTATAAAATTGGATTGGAGGGACAAGCAGTCGTATATATTTTTTATGATTTTATATATTTTCATGTCATCAGCAAATAATAATATGTTAACATCAGTGAATATGGAGGTGACATCATTTATGAATAGTATAAACAATATTGGACCAAGGTGCGAACCCTGAGGCACACCACTAGTGGCTTCAAATTCGTAAGACAAGTGTTCTTTAATACAGACAGTTAGTACACGTTTTGATAAATAATTCTTAATCCAACATAATAAATTACCACTTATTCCTAATTTAGACAATTTATTTATAAGAATTTTAATGCAAACCTTATCAAAGGCTTTACTGAAATCCGTGTAAATTGAGTCAACTTGTCCTCTATTAGCAAGAGCACCAGAGATAAAATGTTCATACAGTGTAAGATTAGTTAAGGTAGATCGTCCAGAGATAAACCCATGTTGAAATGATGAGATATTAAATTTTATGCAAGAACATATTTTTTGAAGAATTAACTTTTCAAAAATTTTTGGTATTGACGATTGTATGCATATTGGTCTGTAATTTTCAACTAAAGACTTGTCTCCGCTTTTAAATATTGGAGTGAGAAAGCTATTTTTCCATATTTGTGGGAACTTGCCTGTTAAAAGTGATTGATTAAATAGTAGGTACAGAGGGTAAGAGACACTACCCCCACAGTTTTTTAGAAATACGGGGGGAATTTTATCTGGCCCTGAGCACGATTTAGGTTCCAGTAGTTTGATACATGCTGCAATTTCTTTAATCTCAATATGTATCTGAGATAGTTGTAAATTTATATCTGACTCAAAGTTTGGAATGTCTTCATCAGGGATATCTGTTTCATATACATCCTTAAAAAAATCTGCAAACAAATTGACAATTTCTTTGATTTTACAGGAAGTTTTAAGTTTATAGTGCATAGTTTCAGGTATGCCAAGGTTGTTGTTATTTTGGGCTTTACAATAGTTGAAAAAATGTTTTACATTGTTACCAATCGAAAATTCCACATTCTTAATATAATTATTATAACAAATGTTTGATAATTTATTACAATCTTTTCGCAGCTTGCTGAAAATTATAAAATCAGAAAGATTTGTTGTTTCTTTATAAATTTTATGGGCTTTTTTCTTCTCAATTACTAAGTTAATGAGGTCCTTGCTAAACCAGCGAGGGAAATTTGAAGATAATTTATAACTAATTGGGACAAAGTTTTCTATGGTTTTATATAGATGATCATAAAAGGCTTTAATATTCTCATCGAGATTACCTCCTTCTAGTATAGACCAGTCAGTGTTATATAAATAATCGCGAATAGCATCATAGTTGGCTTTATTAAAGTTAGGAGATTGCGTCTGGTTTTTAATTTGACATTTTAAAGGGTTACATAATACAGTAATATCTAAAGGTGGGTGATGAGAATCAGGGGCAAGAACTGAATCGAGTGACTTTTCAACCGCAGTTGACAATTCGGTACAAAGAACAATATCTAGTAATCTATTATTGTCATTTTTTACATTGTTTAATTGAACTAGGTTAAGAAAATCACATAATTCAACTATTTCTTTTTCTGTGTCAGTTAAGCTAGAGTTTTGAGATAATGTAGAATTGTCACGGGTGCCCCAATTGATTTTTGGTAAATTGTAATCACCGATGATAGTGATTTTACTATTTGGAAATTTATACGACAGTTGTTCAATATCCTCGAAATGACTTTTGTATACACTTATATCTGATGATGGCGGAATATAAACACTGCCTATGATATTTTTTTGATTTTTACCATTTAGTAAGATGTAAACTTGCTCCACATTACAATTTTTGGTCTTCAGAAGTTTTGAAGGATGTATCTTGTTGACAGCTATCATGACGCCACCGCCTCTAGATTTAGCGCTGGTTTGTTGACTTCTGTCAGACCGGTAAATATGATGGTGGGGTAGACCAAGCTCAGCAGAGTTGATGGATGGTTCCAGCCAGGTTTCCGTAAGAATGAGAATGTCATGTGGCAGTGTCGGGGCATGTATTTTAAAGTCCTTAAGTTTAGTTTTCATGCCTCTGACATTTTGGTAATAGCACTTCAATTTGTTTACATTGTGTCGTTTTTTGGAAGGGTTGTAACAATAGTTGGTTTTGAGTTTATGTACTTTATGGTAAGATTTGGTTCACCATTCTCTTGACGGAACAATAATTGCTTTCTTAGCTCCACCAATTGATTCCTTTGGAGGATGGTTAAGTCGTTACTTGCTTTGATTCCGTCTTTAAATTTGGTGCTATTACGTAGGAGAGTTCTCGGCGCGATATTGTTAGTAAATTCCAATTTAATTGGACGATTTTTGTTGGCAATTTTCTTGGCACCCAGTCGGAATACTTTGACGTTGATTAGATCTAATGACGGGTCGATAGTTTTTATAGCCGAAGAAACTTTGTCTCTATCTTCCGTAATGATGACTGCCTTTTCTTCAGACAAGCTCTTGGGAACGTTATATAATATGACGTTTTTGGATCTGATGGCCCTATCTTCCATTTCGGTGACAATATCACCCATATTAATGTCAATCGGGTTGGTCCTGGTGAGTTGCGTATTATTTTTCATTGAATTTAATTCTCCTTGCATTACTCCAAAATCGACTACCAATTCTGCAATCGTAGCCATAAGTTCGGTTGTTTTTGGTATAATTTTTACGATATTTTCCTTAGAGAATTTATTGCTAGGCTCATGAACGATTGAGATCAATCCACTGATTATCGCATTTACTTTGCTAATATACTGCGAAGCTTTATCACTTAGAGCCATTGTTATTTTATTATTATTTTTTTTTTCAAACAGTTGTGAACCCCTGGATTTTTGGTAGGGCGTGTAAGTACTACAGCGGGCGGCGCGGGCGGTGTAGGTGCGGGCGCGGGGGGCTTATAACAACTGTCACTTGATTACACTAATCCTTGTTTTGTACACTTTTAATGCACTATATACTTTTCTGATGATTCGTATACTTTAAGCCAGTATTAATTTAATAGAATTAGGCGAAACACTTTGAATTCAAAACTTTTTATGACTGCTTTAGATGATTTTGTTAGGATAAAAATAATGCGTGTGCACTCTCCGTATTGTTGTTGTTGTTCAAATTATATTAGTTATAATTTAAAAAAGCTGGTACGGAGAATAATTAATCTTTCTCATTGTAACCGCCCTGCACGATCGTAAGAACAACTTTTGACGAAATGTGAATTTTCGTCCGCTGGCTGGTTAAACGCTCTTAATCACTTTATGAGTAATTTAAATTAAAGAATGTTATTTTATTAATATTATATTATATCACTAGCTGGTCCCGGCATGCGTTGCTATGCCATTTAATAAAGGAATTGTTTCTCCCTGAGTGTCCCCCTTCCGCCTCCCCTTCTTCTCCTGCGTCCTCTTCCCCTCTCGCGTTCCCACTCCGTCACCGCCACCTTCCCTCTCCCCGCTCCACTCCCCCCCCCCCTTCCGCCGTCCCGCGAATCCCCGTGCCGAGATCCCCTCCCCCCTCCCAGGTCCCCCTCCCCCCTCCCCCCCTCCGCCTACTCTCCCTCCCTCCCGCTTTCCATACATTCAGTTTTCAAACCTCGCGTGCCACCAATAGCAATTTTTTAATACAAATTTCATAATGCCAGAGCTCACCGGAAGTTTTATAAAAACCTTGTCCTGGCAATAACGAACACACAAAAAAAAGAATTATCCAATTTGGTGCAATCGTTCGAAAGTTATGCGCTTAGCAACACATTCAGCGATTCATTTTTATATTATTTATTTATTGACGCCCTATTGGGCTTTTACATATAAAATACAAATTTCATTTATAACAGCAGTATAACACAAAATAAAAAAGATTAAAAAATATACAAATAAAGCATAAACTCAATGTAAAATAATAGGAATACATCTAATGCTAATTCCACATGGATGACTTTAGGGAACTCGTATGTACATATACCTACGAGCAACAAAAACATTAAAAATAATCAAAACACATTAATTTTTACTTAATTACTCGTTGTATGCTTTTGAAATAAGAACCATTAAAAAAAAAACAATAAACAAAAGAAAATTGAAATAAAATAAAATGATTTCTCATTCATTATTTACATCTAAAAAGTGGTGGACTAATTTGGCTTTAAATGAATCGAAAATTAAATTAAAAATGTCAGCGACATCAGTTAGTTCATTGTCCAACCTGTGTATTCTTTCCATCACAGAATTCGTAGCGAAGTTATTGTTGTAAAATAAAATGTTTCGTCTAGTATATTTTGGAGGTAAGGATAACAAGTTTATAGCGTCAGGGCAGTCCAACCTTGAATGAACAATTTTATACAATAAAAGGAGATAAAATATTTTTCGACTTTCAGATAATTTCGATAAGTTAAGTTTACTGCGTAAATTGACGTAATTAATTTCAATAACAGGAACACCAATTTTGAAATTAATAAAACGTAAAAATTTATTTTGAATTTTTTCAATTTGTAAACAATGAGAGTTGAAATGAGGACACCAAATGCTTGAATTGTATTCAACCTGACTTCTAACCAAAGACGTGTAAAGTAATTTTATAGATGAAATTATATAAAGAAGAATGTCTGTAATAGGCGGGCTTCGATTTTTATACAAACCTACAATTTTGCACACTCGACCTTCAAAATAAGAGGAATGTTACTGTGTACACCTGATTTCAAAAACTATTTCAAGTCCGGACGATGCCGGGGATTTCAGCCAGTTATGTTATATAATTCCATATTATTTATTTCAGTGATATGGAGTTTAAAAGGAAAATGTCTAGATCCAGGCTCAAATTAAAGGATATTTGGAAAATTGACTGCCAATCAACTTAATCTGTATTCATTACCAAATATTTATGAAAGGGTGAAACGAAAATATTCAACCATTTCGTAAAGCTTTCTTGCTGCTTTGAAATGGAGGTATAAAGCACGATTTAAAATAAATAATTTTCTGTAAATGGTAAAGAAGATTACTCAGTATTCCACGAATTGATACTTGTGACTTGTGATCTTGAAATTGAAATGCAAAATTATCAGCAAATTGCCAATTAGAGTATTTTTTGGCATTTGAAAAGTACCCATTAAACGCTGATCCTTTATCCTTTTCAGCTTTTTATCAATTTGTGATCAGCATAACAAGCAAGAAGAACAAGCAACAACACGACAGTAGTGCTTTTAGGCTGATCACAATTTGCTTAAAGGCTAAAACGGACCAAGAATCAGCGTTTAACCAGGACCTTTAGAACGTGAAAAAAATGGCGCGGTTTGGCCATTTAATTCGACACTATACCCTAAAATATATTCAGAATCTTAACGACGTAAGTAAAGAAGCCGTGTATACAAATTGCGACTCGCGATCCGTGTATTGGAAGGACCTACCGTCGAATTTGCCCTATCAAAAAAAAGAAGAAGAAGAAAAATAATGTGGGAATCTTAACGACGTAAGTGAAGATAGCGGGTAAACAAATATGCGCCCGCGGCACGGCGTATTGGACGGACGTACGGTCGAATTCACCCTAGCAGGCCTGGAGATTCGAACTTTTCGCCGGGTTCATTTTAATGAATTCTGAATAAGGTGTTAATAATATTTAAGATGTTTCTAAATGAATACCTCCCGAAGTTATTATTCTAGAAAAATAAAATCTGATGCTCACCGCTAACTTTAATTGTAGAACGTATTACAATTTTTTTTTTTTGGTGCCCTTTTTTACTCATTTAAAGTACGCTCTAGCGTGTTTAAATCGCACTTTATGGAACGCGCGTTTTTTAAAGTTACCATGGCAACATCAACAAATCAACAAAATGTGAAGTCTAAATGTCAACTTTTAACTATAAATCTGATGCTTTGTACTGTTCCGACATTTTCTGAAGGTAAGCAAGCACAACTCGTTCATCTACATCTACTACGTTTTGCTCCTCCATCCATGTTATGAACCTTTCATATTCTTTTTTATAAACGTCTTTGGATTTTTCAGGTATTAACCGCGATTCTGCTTTGGTATTTAAATTATCAATGTTAGAACTCATTTTACAACACACAATAACTAGTAAAAACTGTGATGTCAACTATTAATCTTATGTGACAGATTGCAAATTAATGTTTGTGTTTTTCATTTCCATGACAACAAGATATTGTGATGTCACATCACGAATTCATTAATAGTTCTTATTTCCAAATTTTTAATAATAATATCAATATTTATGTTTTCAAAGTGTACCAATAAAAAAAAATAGCGTAAAGTATTCGTGGATAACTAGTCTTTAAAACACTTGCTTTATTTCGAGCACTCGGCTACGCCGTCGTGCTCGAAAAATCGCGCGTGTTTTAAAGACCTGTTTATCCACTTATATTTTAATATAGTATTAAAGGCGTCGTGCGTTTAAAAAGATGATGGCAACGTACTGTTTTTATTAATCTAAAATATCAATAACTCTCATCCCTTGTGAGGCGTGGAAATAAAAATGACAATTCAATTACAAATTCGCCGAAATAAATTAAAATGCGAGCCTCGGGCAAACCCCCGATAAACGTGGTTATGTCTCGCCTTATTAATGACGATGTTACATAATTTCAGTGAAACGCGAAGAAAATGGAGATTTTTTTTTCAGAAATATTACTCGACTTATTACCGACAGTACTATCTAAATCAAAATAAAAAAAAATCAGAGTGTGTAATTCACACGCGGTAGAAGTGAAACCTTCAGAAAACTAAAGTAGTTGAGAGTGGGGAGGCTAGGAAGCGCCGCAGTCGAATTCTAGTGCACCTCTTCCTTTAAATTTGGTCATCTTATTTGTTTGTATTTTCTTCTTCGGAGTCGCTAGATGTCGCTTTCTTTTGTGTTTTCTTTTGTCTCTTTATTTTGAAGTGGTTTGAAGATTGGATATTGATTGTATAAAAACACTTTTTTTTTGGATTTCGTAGGATTCGATTCTTGGTGCGCTGAATGTCTGCAGGCGGTCTATACCACTACACCAAAGGATAATTGCGTGGGACCGTGGATTTATCGTATTATATTGGATCCAAGTACCCATGAATTAAATAAATATTTTATTGCAATCTCATTCTCCCGCTGGCTAAATCCTATTGATGTATTTTTTGTCTCTTTAATAGTGTCGTTCACTTCCGTTTCATCGAGTTTCAAATAAAACGGTGCTAAAGAAGTTTTCACTTCATAATTTAGGGCGCAATTACTTTCTGTCCACTTGGTACACTACACAATACACTGGGTATGTTGTAATGCACACACCAACCAACAATATTATTTATGACGTAAGAACAAATCGTAAAGCTCATAAGGACACGGTCATTATTTGAAATACCTTCCTCGAATAACCAGCGCCCTTTTTACACGGGATTTCAACCGAACCGCGCCAAACCCTTGTCGAACAGCATTGCGATCACGTCGCCTTGTCAACTGGCTTTAATTTATAGCTGACAATATTCAAAATAATGAGTCGGTTTTTGCAAAAATCCGCGCAGCGTGAATTCATTACCAACAAAACATATATAATATTTTTCTTATTGATAATAAATACACGTGCACCACAATCATGCTTGATTTGAATGTTCGTCGTTACTTATTATATCGGTATAACTTTAAATTAATTGAATTCGTATATATGTATGTGTAATTTTAAATATTGAGGTTATCAATAAACTGATTATTAATTTAATTTTGCACGAGTTAATGAATGTTTGATATTTTTGTATTTATTTTAGGCGCCGCACAGTGATTCGTTTCATACATGCTAGACGCTAAAAACTCTTACACATGATAAAATTATTTTTAACCCTCTATTGAGGTGTAGTCAACACTAATTTTATGAAAATTATTGTTAAAAATAATAATTATTTTTTTTCGTTTTTTTTTATAATTTTTAAATAATGTGTTAATAATAAAACAATTATATGTAAAAAGTAAAAAAAAAGTGTATTTTGGATGTAATAAAATGCTAAAATTACGCTCAAATTGAGGCTTATTTTCAAAGATATAAGCCTTATTTGGTTTTTTAACTTTTTTCACCACTTGCACTGAGCTTATCAAGTTCAAATGTACTTAAAATTTTGTTAAACATTCCCTCAAGCCTTTTTTTTCTTCGGCAAACTCTTCCATGTCACGAACAATTCCAGCCTGGAAATCTCGTGTGTGGTTCCTGTAAAATGAAAAAATACTAATAATGTGGATTGGTGTGGGTTAATATCGAAACTGATATGAATAGAATATTAGTTGCACTAATTAAAAAAAATAAATTTTTTGCGATTTTGATACACTCTCTGAGATAAACTCTCGAGAAGATAGAAATTTAACATTTTTTAGGCCAAAAAAAACACAAAACTTATTTATTATTTAAAAAACAAATAAAATTATTTACACTAAAGTATTAAGAAAAAACTTTAAAACATACCTTCCAAAGTAGCCTCCATTTTACAGAACTGAAAAAAACAATTTTCCAACGAAGTACACAATTTTAAACGTCGAGCTGCAACGAGCGAATAAATGCAAATGATAATTTCAAAACACATTATCCGACTTTAGGCCTCTGGTATGAGTAAATGCGTGCACTAATCACCCCAATTAAGCATGAATTTATTAGCCTGTCTATCTGGTAATGTTGCCATGACGTCATTGTTTGGGAATTCAAAAGTGACTTATTAGCGTCTAGCTTGTATGAAACGAATCACTGTGTGCCGTATACCCGCTCAAAAAGAAGAAGATGGACTGATACCTACGTAATTATGAATGTTGGAGAGAGTGCGCTAATATTTAAAACGATAAAATTGAAGCGAAAATTGTGAAAATGTTTAATAAAACACGACTCGTTTTAAATAGATTAAAAAAATCTCGTGGGAAACATCTAAAATAGCATTTAAAGAAACCCTGTGAATTTGTTCATACATATAACTTCTAAAATAAGTGAAATGAACGTGTTTATAATAATGTTCGGAGCATACTTTGCGATTGTTTTCTATTGAGGGAATTTCATATAATTTGTGTTTCGGCGAGGAGAACGTCTAGATATTATCTTCAAAAATAACATATATTTTTTTAAGAGCTTAAAAACTTGAAATGTTTAAGGAAGATGTGTAAGAAAATCGGTAGAAATTCGGGTAGCGGCGGCTTAAGAGCAATAGTAAAAACAGACGAATATTATTGTTAGGGTTCAACTACGAGGCGTTTTGATACGCCACTTAAACGTGCACAAAATTATTGCAAACACAATTATTGTTGAGAATTGAATTTATGAACACCTCTCGACCTTTGGGGACAGTGTCAAATAAAGATCGTTCAGTCAGTTAAGGCTTCGTAAGTGTTGACATAAATAACGAACAAAGTAAAATTTACTTGGGTTAAATTACCGCTGGGAATCTATTGCGCTCGTAATCATTTATGGAATGTTATTTACGAAGGAATTATTTTGCATTGATGCATTTTTATATGCATTTGTGATTCTATCGTGCCTTTGACCCTATGCACTGGCTGACGTGGTAATCTTTACGATAATGTTTGTTTCCGTGCGACTGCGACATGTCGCGTGTCGCATTTGACGACCTTGGATTTATTTGAAATAATTCGTAGATTATGCTTGTAGATCTAGAGATCTAGACAGAGGAAGGTGTACAACAAAATAAACAAAAATTTTAACAAAACAAAAAAACGACTTCAAAAAATGCACTAAAAAGTAAAAAAAATAATTTCGTATTCTTCTACAACTTTATAATCAACTTACCTTTTCTACTCATCAATATGTACGTACGATTGTTATTTTTGGAGTCGGTGTCGGCGTGAGAGGAGCTGTAAGTGAACACGCCGGGCCGCGGGTACCAAGGTACCCGCGGCCCGGCGTGTTCACTTTTGGGTTGAACCAAGGTTGACACCGACTCCAAAAATAACAATCGTACCTACATATTGATGAGTAGAAAAGGTAAGTTGATTTTAAAGTTGTAGAAGAATACGAAATTATTTTTTTACTTTTTAGTGGATTTTTTGAAGTTGTTTTTTTGTTTTGTTTAAATTTTAGTTTATTTTTTGATTTTTAGTGAATCTTAAGTACACTAACTAATTCGATTAAGATTCGGCCGAGTATCGTAAATTTGTTCTTCAGAATTGGAGAGTTCCGTTACTCTGTCATGGATCCCATAATCAGAACCTAACTAAACTCTCATCAAACTACCCTTGAAGTACATCCTTTCCAATAAAAAAAGAATCATCGAAATCGGTTGGCGTGATATTGAGTTATTCGTCCATTTGTCGAGCACATACTTGATGCAAATTTAAGACTTATATGATTTTCTCATGTATGCCATTTCCAACCTTAGTAGAGTAAATTTAGTAGCACATCATCTTAGTACAGTAGAAAAGGAAAAATTTATTTTTTAATAATTACAATTAACTCACAATAAAATCAAAGTTACCTCTTGTACCGTGTGATAAAAATGTAATTTATCAGTTTTGTTTATTATTTTGGTATCAAATCCCAAATTTAAGATTTGTTTGAAAAAGGCCTCGCAGCCGTTAATCTTACCAGCTGTTTAAATAATTATTTATTCTGAACGCTTGCACAGTGCACACTAGAAAAATGTTCGCTCTCATTTCCTGAAAACGAAAGGTAAAAAGTTTTTGAAAATGTGGGGCATTCATAAGAATAAATAAAATCACGATCCCTAAATTTGACCTTTTTACTATTTTACATGGGAACTGTTTCCGAAATGTAAAAACATTGAAGATTGGTTGCTAACTTACTTGTTTATTTGCAAAATTATGTTTTTGTAAATTGTACTATCTTAACAAAGTTTAGTTAATATATTTTAGCCCTTGTCCAGAAATATTGAGAGTTTCATCAAATAAAACTCTCAATATTGAGTTATTAATGTAAATTTAATTTAATTGCCTTTCTTCACTTTTCACTTAAAACTCTTAAGAGTCACTTAAAACTCTTAAGAATTGTACGTTTATTAAATTTCCAAAAAATTGGATTCATTGATTCTATCTTTCTCAAAACAATAACATTTTGTGATTCAACGTTATTCCGAAAAAGAGCACATTTATAAAATTTGTTTAAATATTTATCTTATGCAGTTTCCCCAAGACAGCAACATGTATTTAAAGAAATGCTTTTTTCTTTCTAATGAAAAAATATACTAGGGTTGTCCAAGAATTGATAACCTTTCTTCATTTTCGGCGTCGTGGATATAATTTCTAAAAATATGGCGCCACTAGTGTATAGCTCAGACTTTCTCCTAAAACAAGAGTGGTGATCCGTCTTGGTAGCTGCTTCAGTTCATCCATTTGTTATGAATGCTCCGCTGTCGAATCCCGCCGCCTGCAAGGTACGTTCAATTATTCGCTTTCCCAACTGAGAGGAATTCCACCCTGTTGGAGTTCGTAAGCTGGCAATTTTGATCCCAGACGTCAGTAAATCTACCACACAAACGACTTTGTGGGGAAAATGGCATATTGCGTGCTCCTTGGGTTCCCAAAATGCTGATGATCAAAATCTTGTTGAAAACGCTCGGTCCCTTCGCACTGTTTTTTCCAAGCAAGGCGAAGCTTTTTTGGGTTTATACATGGGTTCGCCGACCAACCCCAGAATCAGAAAGGCAATCAATGACATGATTTGCTTCTTTTTCTTCACCTCAAGCAACATTTTGCCGAAAAACGTTTGGAGACCGACTAGGATGCGGAGGGAGAGGTGATAGCATTTTTAGTGGCGGAGTTCTGCGATAAGGGAATCACCACGGCCCACCAAGTGCATCGATCGTAACTTGGACTACGTTGAAAAATATTGGGGATATCCTACCTACAGTTTTTGTAAATATAAATGTTTCTGATTTTTAAAATAAGAACGGTCCTTAATTTTTGGACAATCCTCGTATAATGAAGACATATGACAATATTCTTGATTTTTTTACATTTTCCAGTCAAATAAGCGTTCTTCACAATAAAAGCAAGTGAAATGCAGCTTTTCTGTAAATTAACACAGTACTATGACTTTTGAAAATCGAAATTATGACGCACTTTTTCACAGGCAAAATAAATATAATATTGGTCCTTACATATGAAATTGGCGTTTTGCCGTACTGGCAACTTTGATCTCAAATGTCTTCTAATTGGTTAGGAATTCCAAATTTAAATTTATACAGCTATTTACTCGTGTATTTGTGTTTCGTAAATTATAATTCATTTGTTTTTTCCTTAACTGTTTTTTTTTTGCGTCACTTAGTTTACAAAATGGAAAACTTGAAATATCGCGTTATTTACGAGTACGAGTTCCACCGTGGCACCAGTGCTGCAGAAACGGCTCGAAGGATTAATGATATGTATGGCGACGGTGCCGCAAAAGAAAACACAGTTGTGTTTTCTTTTTTTTGTGTCGTTCACTACAGCTTTCTTAAATCTCGCCAGACAGTTACGGCAGATGTCTATTGTCAGCAACTGCAAACCATGATGGAAAATCTAGCTGCTAAACAACCAAGGCTGGTTAATCGCTCTAGGCCACTGCTGCTTCATTACAACGCTAGACCACACACTGCACAACAGACGGCTACCAAATTAGAGGAGCTTCAATTGGACATCCACCGTACTCTCCGGACCTTGCCCCAACAGATTACCATTTTTTTAGAAATTTGGATAACTTCTTGCAAGGGAAAAAATTTAACTCCGATGGGGCAGTCCAAACCGCCTTCAAAGATTTTATTGATTCCCGTCCGAATGGTTTTTTTAGTAAAGGGATCGATGAACTACCCATGAGATGGCAAAAGTGCACAGATAGCAATGGTACATACTTTGATTAAATAAATATATTATATTTAAAACAATCGACTTTATGTTCCTCCCATACAAAACGCCAATTTCATATGTTAGTACCTAATTTATTGAGTTAGTGAATAAGTGACGAAACGAGCTAGAATTACATTAAGACAACTGTCTTAATGTTTTTTTGTTCTTTGTTTCTTGGTTTTATTTCACCAGCTCCACGACGAAACTGTGTATTCAAGTTTTAGTTAATTTTTATAAATAAAATTGATAATAGATTATATACCACCAAAAAAAGTTTTTTGCCTGTAAAGAACTATACGTAATTACTATAATATAATTAGCTAAAAGTTTAAATACTTTTAGACTATTCACTTAAAACTGTTTGGCACCACTGTGTATCGAATCCGACGAAGTCCCGTATGTACTTCCCAGCAATAACCATGGTAACAATAATTATAATTTAGTATTCGCCGGACTGAAACATGAACAACTATACTATATACTACATACTTACTGTACAGCTGTTCAATGTAATTCGGCGGACTTGAAGAATAAAGCCCCACATTTAATTGTACAAAAATTGGTGTAAAATAATGTAGATTTTCAACATAAAAATCCTTCCTCATTTGCTTACCATTAAGTACTCTCTCTGATTTTATACTCGTAAATCTTTTAAATTAAATTCTTTTATACTATTTTGTATTATATAATATTCTTTATTATTATATTATTTTATGTATATATTTTCTTAATACTCTCACACATTCTTTATATTGCATATGTTAATTTACTGTATAAAAAATCGACCACCACAACACGGGCATGTGCCTAGCATGGTGGTCGAAAAATCCCCAACATTTGTAAAAAAAATTTTTTCAATGAATAAAGAAAACTTTAAAAAAAAAAATTTAAAAAAAACTGTTTTCATTGCCAATCGAATAAGAAATGTTCTAAAGGTTCGTCAGGAGCATTTTTTAATGAAAGTTCAAAATAACTTAATGAAATCGAAGTAAGTAGGGGAGAAGTGGCATGAAAGAGCCAGTTTTCTAAACGGAGCAAAAAAATGTACTTTTAATGAAAGAAATGATGTTTTTTTTTTCTTAAATTATTATTTATTTAATGAAGAAGGTAATTTTATACGAAAAAACCTTGAATACTATTAAAAAATCAACGAAACATTCATTTTTTTAAAATGTGTCTTTTGGCTCTTTCATAACATTTCGGTATTGAAAGAGCTACTAAAAGTTATGAAAGAGACAGTCTGTATTATAAAGTGTAATTGGGAAAATTATGCAAACTAATAATAATTGTGCAAACTAATAATAATTGCCCTATTAAAAAAATCAAAAATACAATTCCAACAAATCATTTTTCGAAACTAATGACATTTTTAAGAATTTTTTTAATTATAACAGTCATTTTAAGTAATTCTAACAAACGCTTTAATCTTAACATATTATTCAGTCATACCTATTATATATATAATCTTAAAATATCAGAGGCAGATTATTTTTTATTAATAACAATCTCAAAAATTAAACAAAATGGCACATGATATATTCTATCAAAAACGCTAAGCTCTTTCATGGCCCATTCACCCGGATCTTTCATAACATATTCGTTAAAGAAATATAACCTTCAAAATAACAATATTATAAAACATTGTGTTGCTCAGTTTTCACACGGTTGCAAGGCCAAATATATGCACAAACCCAATCTACAAGCCATTTACTTACATATGTTTACAATAAAATACAAAAAAAATCTTAATTGAAACAAAATACTTTCTTTGTAGTGACAAAAACTTTGACTCGGTGTCCCGGCGTCCGTTGGTTTCGGCGAACTGTCTAATGTTTGTGGGTGATGGGAAATCAGTGTTGTCACTTAAAAATAAAGTTACCAACCATATCCGTTCCTTAACTACCAAAATAATGCAAGTGGCTCTTTCAAAACTAGGCTCCTTCGTGCCACTTCTCCCCTACTGTCAGCTACTCGCAAATCCACAATGGATTTCTTGGCTTACGAGAGTTTAATTAATGAATACTTACAAATTTCAAATATCCACTCCTCTTCAAATTAGATTATTACTCGAAGAGGGGACAAAAAACATTTCCTCGAATTTTTATTTCTTAACTAACAAATTGAAACGCAGGAATTTTCGATAAACCTTTTTCGTTACCATTTCTCGACAAACTTCAACAACCTAATCCATTATTTTTCTCTTCCACTCGTTAAGCAATTATTTGAACCAAATGAAGACAATATTAGCGAAACTCAATCGAAAATCTGAAAACAGAAAAATCGGAAAAGGATACGATCACATCTAGGACTCAAACCCAGGACCTACTCCTTGCCGAGACGGAGCTCTACCAACTGAGCTAATATATCCCTATTCCCGATTCAGTTATACTTAACTGTATCATACTTCGACTAAGAACTACCAACATTATCTTCATTTTCTTAAAGCATTTTTTTATTGACTGCTATATTTATGTATGATTGCAAAATTCAAACCCGAACTAAATGCTAACTGGTCTTGAATAAATTTTATCCATTTTTATTTTTAATATGCGACATCTATTGACTTTTCTGCCAGTCTAGGAAGAATATTTATTTTTATAGACAAATGACACACAGTTACTTTGTTTGAACCACTTGTATATTTGTTTATATCCGACCGGTTTCGGAACGACCGTTCCTTCCTCAGGGCAAACGTAAAGTCCTGCGGAAGGAATGGTCGTTCCGAAACCGGTCGGCTTTAAACAAATATACAAGTGGTTCAAACAAAGTAACATTGTTTCATAAATCTATAATAAATAACTACAAAGTTATGATACATTCAAAAGTATGTTTATTTTTATTTTTAACTTCCCTCAAATTGTAATATTTTGATTAAATGAAGACAATATTAGACAAAGACAAAAATCTGAAAACATAAAATCAGAAAAAGATACGGTCATATCTAGGACTCGAACCCAGGAACTACGCCTTGCCGGTGCGGAGCTCTAGTTTAATTTGAATTGACATTTAAAAATTGTTGTCTATTTTGACACTGCTGTTTGTGAAAATGCTCACTGACAAATATTAAGGGTTGAAAATATTCGATTCGGCTAATTTGAAGATATCTGTGAATCAAAACAATCAAATTGATATCTCGATGCGAACTGATAATAAAGTTCAAAAATCTTTTAAAACCCCTTTTTTACACAGTGTTATTTTTAACATGAGGTGATTTTTCACAAAAACGGCGCTCTAGAAATTATCCAATTATTATTATGAGCTTAAAGGTTTAAGGTTTGAAAAGAAATAACATCATTTTACATATTTTTTAAAGACTAATAGTGTTTACACTCGGGAAGTTGGGTAATATCAACAAATTCTACATAATTTAATCGTTGAAATAGGGTAAATAATGAATAATTAAGTTTGTTGTTTCTTTGAGACTTCATTCTGTGATATTTTGTGACATCTGATTCCCTCCATATTAAAAAAATAATAGCGAAAACTAATTATTATTATTTTGCCCTTGTATCTAAAGCGTTTGAAAATAATTTATTGAGAAGGGAAAATATAAGATGTTTCAGAGAAAATATTAAGTTTGGTCGGGGTCACCAATTATGGAGGCTGAAGTTTATGGAGGTCACCAGTAACAGGGTGATGTGTTATGTGTTTAGAGTGTATAAAGGGTGTGGTAAAGCAAATAAGTAAGATGTCGGTACATTACTTACAGGTTTATTAACAATTTACAACTTACACATAATTCCTCTATATTTAAATATTAACAATAATAAGATTGTGAAGGGAGAACAAACACGATGTGCAAGCGAGTATTGACCGGTAGTTTAAAACAGAATGGTCGGTAGTTTCCGATGCAGTGCGAGGAGAGTTCCGTGATTTGAGAATGAATTCGATTGGATGCTAGGGGACCAATCAAATAGCCAGCCGAAGGCAATTCCGTGTCCTTTGTTCGATCTCCACAAATTCTTTATATAAAGTTTTTCTAACAGTTTTCTAGAAATTGCTTCACAGATGTGAACCTATTATTAAATTTGATTACTTTGCCAACATAGGCTTCTAAATATTCAACATAATACACCAATCTCCATTCTCGAATCAAAATACTTCCGTACTTACCACGTCTCCTAGAAACATATTCTCCATCCTTTTACGAACGTGAATTAATTCATATCTTTTCTAATTTTAAACTCATATTCTCCTCAGGCAGTAATAGAATCTCTATTAAATCGTTAAAATATCTACTAGATGAGCATTTGATCCGATTCTTTTTCTAATTAATAGATGCAATTATGAAAGTTTTTCCCGTCATAGGGCCTATGACGGGATTATTATATTATCATTATATTATTTTTTTAAAGGTTAAGTAGTTGATTTTTAAAGCTTTTTTCCAGAATTTTTGTTAACAGTGTGAATGGTTAGTAATATTAGTAAATAATATTAATTTGGTTTCCTGATTTAACAATGGTTGTGCCCAGTGGCGGCTCGTGACTTTTGGGTGTGCTAGGGTGCAAATATTAAAAAAATGGCATCATGGATGTTGTCGTATGCGAAAAATATTTTTTTTTTTTTCAAAAATCGGTGTTTTGTATGAAGATTTTTCAGGAAATCGGTGCGGCGCACCGCCAAACTGAAACTATCTGAAATTTTTCATACAAAAAAATGATTTTCAAAAAAAAAAAAAATTTTTTTTCGGCTACAACAACATCAATAATGCCATTTTTTAATATCAGCACTCAAGCACACCCAAAAGTCCAACCATTGTTAAATCAGGAAACCAAATTAATATTACTAACCATTCACACTGTTAACAAAAATTGTGGAAAAAAGCTTTAAAAATCAACTACGTAACCTTTAAAAAAATAACTTATTATTAGGCGTAATTCGCACGAGACTTTAAAAAACGTTGCGTTAAAACTCGGCGTTGGCGCTTTTATAACGTTCTCGATATGATTGTTCATACGAACGCTTAAAAATCACTCTTGTTTCGTTTTTCGCTTCAGTAAGACGTGGAAATGGTTTCTGCAAAATTAATAGCAATAGTGATTTGTGTTGCTAGAAGACAAAAAGAAAACAAAAGGCATTCTGGGTTCATCATCTGAATGAACTGAGATACTTAAAAGGGCAGTTGGTGACGGTGTACGAAGAATTGAGGCGATACCCCGATAATTTTTTTATTTATTTTTGAATGTCTATTACAACATTTGACGAACTGTTGACAATAGTGGGGCCTCGAATAACACTTCAAGACACCAACATGCGATGTTTGGCGATACCACCTGTATAACGACTAGTTTTATTTACCTGTTTTATTTATCTCAGTGAAACATACTGAGGGAAATAGTTAAATAACAATAATTACAAAACAATTTATATTTATACAAACTTAGGTATTGCATTTAACAATCAGCTGGAGATTAAGTAAAATTCTTCTGGTGAACTTATATAAGTCAATGGGCTCTGAACAGTTATTGAACTTGATTCGTCAGTGTTGGATGGATATGGGCAAATATTTGGGTTGAAAGTGGTAAAAAAGCTTTGTACGGAGTGTGGCCTAGAACTTGGTGCAGTTGAATTAGCGGGGCGATATCGACGATTATCTAGAATTCTAGTTATTTTAGATGGATGTACAGGATTAACGGATGAAGATTGATGCACCAGCGCTGTTTTACCGCTCGTGTGAATAAGGCCTCATTCTCACGGGAGCTTTTTTAACGTCCGTTAAAAAAGCGTTCAAATAGAACAAATGCATTTCCAAGTATATGTTCATACGTCAGCGCTTTTAAAACGCGACGCTTTTTTTGTCGAGCAGTGTTGCATTTTGAGCGCTGGGCGTTGGGCGTTAATGGGAGTAGATCATATGAAACTTCGTATTATTATTCACACGAGCGGTAAAAATGCGCCGGTGCATCAATCTTCATCCGTTAATCCTGTACATCCATCTAAAGTAATTAGGATTCTAGATAATCGTCGATATCTCCACGCTAATTCAACTGCACCAAGTTCTAGGCTACATTCCGTACAAAGCTTTTTTACCACTTTCAAATATTTGCCCATATCCATCCAACACTGACGAATCAAGTTCAACTTTTCCAGAGCCCGTTGACTTATATAAGTTCACCAGAAGAATTTTACTTATCTCCAGATGATTGTTAAATTTAATACCTAAGTTTTTAATAAATATAAATTGTTTTGTAATTATGTATTGTATAACAGGTAAATAAAACTAGCAGTTGTACAGGTGATATCGCCAAACGCATGTTGGTATCTTGAAGTATTTTTCGAGGCCCCACTATCGTCAACAGTTCGTCAAATGTTGTAATAGACATTCAAAATTAACTGAACAATTTATCGGGGTATTGCCTCAATTCTTCGTACAGTGTCACAAACTGCGCTTTTAAGTATCTCAGTTCATTCAGAAGATGAACCCAGAATGCCTTTTGTTTTATTTTCGTCTTCTAGCAACCCAAATCGCTATTGCTACTAATTTTGCAGAAACCATTTCCACGTCTTACTGAAGCGAGAAACGAAACAAGAGTGATTTTACCGTTCGTATGAACAATCATATCGAGAACGTTATAAAAGCGCTAACGCCGAGAATTAACGCAACGTTTTTTAAAGTCTCGTGCGAATTACGCCTAATAATACGAAGTTTCATATGATCTATTCCCTTTTAAAGCCCAACGCCCAGCGCTCAAAATGCAACACTGCTCGATAAAAAAGCGTCGCGTTTTAAAAGCGCTGACGAATGAAAATATACTTGTTCTGCATTTGTTCTATTTGAACGCTTTTTTAACGGACGTTAAAAAAGCTCCCTGAGAATGTTACACTATTAATTAGCCTTCGAGAAACTTCGAGGTATATCTAACGCCATTGCCCTAGTAATAAATAACATTAAAAAACCTGGATGCGGGTAACAAATGCATTGGCGACCTCTCAAAGTACTTTGACACCATAAACTGTTAAAAAGAAATGAGAGTCCCTTATTAGACTATTATAAAATTAGAAGTTAACGTGAGAAAGTGTTATTGAGAAACATAATTGTATGTTGTACATGTCGTAGACCGATCGTAAAATCTAGCAGATCATGATGTGGCGGGGCGCATCATGATCTTGTTACCAGATTAATGGTGGGTTTCTTCATTTACCGAGAATGCTAAATGCAATGCTAATTGTAAAAGTAAACAGTCAAATGCATAGAAGTTTTTAAATTTCGATCGTTTACTTTTACAATTAGCATTGCATTTAGCATTCTCAGTAAATGAAGAAACCCACCCTAAGTAAATGTGTAGATAATGTGAATGTGAGAAATTGTCCGTAACTGCCAGCTTTTATTTAATTAGAGCGCTACTGGTCGATGGACCAGGCTAGCAGTGGTAAGAGCAAAATCCTCCATTAAGGCCTTGGAAAATATATACTTTATAGTCAATATTAAGGATTAGAAATGATAAACGGTATTCATATTGAATAACAAATTATATTTATATTTACAGATTTAGTAAAAACAGAACTTAAAAAAAATATTTTAAATGGCTTACCCCTGGATCGACCAAATCTATTATCTAGCTATCTAATTCAATGTACTCCGAGGTGGTGCTCCATGGTGAGAGACAGGTCGCTAAGGGCGCCCCACAGTCTTCAGGGCAGCTTCAACTCCTGATGATGGTACTGTAGGTTTCCCGTGGACCGCTCCAACCAACTAACAATTTTGAGTTCTGATGAGTCAAAATCTCCTCGTGGAAAATAGTATTTCTAATAATAATAATAATAATAACGTTTATTCATCAATACATTTTTTTACAACACACATTTTTTCTTTTATCATTGATTCTATTGATAAAAAGGTCACTATAATTCAGCTAAATTCAGGATTACTCCTGGAAATCAGCTGGTTTTCAGCAGTGCCTCCATATTTCACAAAATTCCAAACGTACTTGATCGTACGAGGCCAGTCACCTGTAGGTGTACTACAAAATACACTTGTTATCCGGCAAATTACGTCAATTGTGAAACTATAACAATATCGATGCGATGATTAAAATCGCGGAAGAACGCGTGCCTCTAAATAGAGAACTCCAGTCCAATTTTCAAAGTTTTAATTTTTCGAGACCCCCCGGAAATATGGTAAATCGTGTGACGTCATCACTCCCGAAAAATTAGTATGGGATTGGGCAATCAGCTGATCTACTGCCGCCATTTTGAAATCCGTTGTTCCGTTGTTCGAAGTATTCTCCCTAGAAGAAGCATTACTTTTTTCATTCATTATTTTTTTTGTGCAGTAGTTTTTCAATATTTTAAATAATAGAGATAAACTAATAGAGATATCTCTATTTTTGATACTGAATTATTTAGGCTTAAATATTGTTTCAATAAACACTACAACTAAATCTCTATAAACAAAGAATAACATGAAATGTTGTTAATACTGATGGCTTGTGCCATACCTACATGTCAATTGATTTCAATACAATGTGATTCAATGACTGGTGACGCGTGACGTCAGCACTAACCATTCAATCGTACCAACTTTGCAGTGTATTTTAACGAGACGTTAAAAAATGCACTTTTTAATATTTTTTTACGAACACTACGTTTAATATTATAAAAAAAACTTATATATTCAGAATCAGCGTTTATTGGTCTGTATGAACATATTTTTTTAAAGTCATAATATTTTTTACTGGAGTTCCTTATTATTGAAAAACATTGTTTCACGCCGTTTTGAAAGGCCGAGCACGGCCATCCGAAAGAGAATCACTTTACATTTTTTTTTAATTATAATGTGAATTGCGAAATCTCTGATTATAAAGCACGATTCTACTTTAAATGAGAAAAATGGAAAATAATCACGTTGGCTCTCGAAATGCTGTCTATCTTCCCAGGCCACACTCCAACAAGTGAACCAGCTTACTTTTTCAAACTTCTGATGTTTATTCTTTCGAAAAAATAATCGAATCGCTTAGGTTCTACGTTTAAAATAAATTTTACTGACGTTTCACCTAGTCAATTAATATTAAAATGAGGTACCTGACTAGACTTTTGTGATAAAAAAACATTGGATTTATTTATATCATTACATTACCACGAGTAACTTTTTTTAAACTTGACAAGTAATATAGGAATATTCAAAACAAACCACGTTAGCTTTTAGATATGCATTGTAAAATGATAAGTATTAAGAAATACAAAAAAATTGTAACACATATCATATCTAGTGAAGGTAATAGGTATTAAATTATATTGTAATGAATATTGAATAAAATAAAATAAAACATGAATAATATAAAAAAATTTCCCCAGCACGGAAAATCCCGGTGGGGAAAATATTATGAAGTTAAAATACGTCAATAATAAATGACAAATAATAATTTAATTACGTCAATAATAATTGATAAATTTGACAAATGTGACAACAGCCTTATTGCTTGCAGTGGCAGCAGTAGAAAACCTGCTACTGCATCAGCAGAAAACCACAAAAAGTATTTAATATATTTGAAATGGAATCACACAATTCCATTGCATAAAATTCACTGCAAGAATTTGATTTTTCCAAATAAAATTCTAATTATCATTATTTCCAAAATAAAAAATATTGTTTTTGCTGTAGTATTTTTTGGGTGTAATTAAAATAATAACATTAAATACACTCTGCTTTTTACCCACATGCTGTATTCAGATACATTAGTAAACACGAAGTTAATAAGAATAAAAAGAAATCACGTAAAATCTGATCAAACTTAATTACCGATGTCCAATTTTTCAACCAAAGTAAAAAATATGTGCATTTTTTTTTGCTTTTCCTGTCAAATGTTTCTAATTTCAAAGGAACTCGATACAAAAGCAATTGGGTTATTTTCCGATATTCATGATTATGATATTTTTTTCTTTTTTTACTAAAGTAAGACAAACTTGCCGGGTTACTAATAATAACCTGACAATATTTATAAATCCCCTACTACCACCACAATAAGCAGAAAATGTTGCTTGTTGTTGTGATGGAGGACTTAGCTAGCCGAGTAATTGAACACACTAATTAAACTCAACTACTGACCAGTCAATTATATCCATTAAATTAAATTATCCTATTTAATCCATATAACAACGGTTACAATATAATTTAACCGTTAGAATGCAATCTTAGGATATAAAGACTATTGTACTGTGAAAAACTTGAAAGTGTGTAATACTTGTATGCAGTTAATTGGACAATAAAATTATTATTATTAATTAATTATTTTAATCTGAAATAACCGGAAAGCAAACACATCACATAAGATAATTATGTTAAGTGACTAAGTTTTCAAAATATTCACGTACAATATATTATCAAACCGGAAACCAAACACATAACCTAAGGTTACTAGGTTAAGTTACTAAGATATATAAATACACATGTTATCAAAAAATTGTGAGCAATTTTGATATGTCGAAAGTTGGTTTTCGTTTTAGATTATTGCAATCTGTATAAATGTACAAGTTCTTCGAACAATCTATTTGTTGTTATTATGATTATTAAAGTATTAGCTGACTCGACAAGCGTTGTTCTGCCATATAAATTATTTCTAGTGAATATTTTGGTTTTTAAATGAAAAATAACGAATGTATTGTAAGTGTGTGGGGATGGGATCTATGACAGAAAGAGGAATGGAGCGCTGTAGACGATGACAGTCGATAAAAGCAAAAAAACACCAACTTAAGTAGGAAAATGAAATAAAGAAAGTCAATATGAATTTCAAAGAGCAATTGAGTGTACTATGTTTTTTGTCAGTCTGTCTTTAGCCAACACAAATAAACTCGATGGTTCGCCCACGCGATAACATGATACCGAATGAAATATCAAAATGACGCGACGCTTCTCGTGAATGTCTTGCGCATGTATGGATAAAAGTTTGATGAGGCGAACATAGCATCTGTCATTCAACAGCATAAATAATTTCGTTCTGTTTGAAATACGAAAGACGGTTAAATTTTGTTCATACCAAAAAAATACTAAAATCGTGATTAAAAAATGGGAAGGCGGGGGTAGGAGGGTTAAAATTTGAGGTGATAGGTATTTTTAATGCCAAATAAAAAATAAAAAATTAAAATTGTAAAACAAATAGTTTTTTTTCAGGATAGGGACGTCTTAATCACCTAGCGGAATGAAATATACTTTAAAACCTATTCTCATACCTGTCAAATATACATTTAAAAAAAGCCGTTTCGGAGGAGTGCGACCACAAACACCGTGACATGAGATTTTTGTATATAAAAAGATTACTGTTTCCTTTTCCGAGATTTTCATTCTGTTTGATTTATTCCATTTCAAATTTTCGTTCAAATAAATATTGTACCGCAACCATGAGTTGGGCACCACAACGTATCTTTAAAATAAAATTAAAATATATTTTCTTAATTTTGTGAGGTTATTATAACAATGTGGGTGTTTATCGGGACCAAGGTTCGCTCCTTCTTTCCTCGAAAAGTTCCTCCCAGCAATACATGGAGGTAATTTGAGTTATCACGGAAACTTCGAGGCCTTTCCAATTAAAATGTTGGGCTTTTAACTTTTAACTTTGACTTTTTGTTTAAAACATGTATCATTATTTTAGCAAAACGAAAAACAATTACATGTTAAAATATTTTTCAAACGCACAGAGCTGCGGACCTAAACAAGGCTAGAGACAGAATTAAAAATTAAAATATAAAATTATTGCCCAAAATAAATATTTTACTTTCCCAAAAAACTATTTCTCAGAAATAATCACAGAAATGAAGAAGGTGTGATACATTTTTACAAACAGCTAAGGGTGTGAACTTAGTGGAAAATTATAGATATTTTGTTTTTGTTTTGAGTAAGAAGAAATATCAATGTAATATATTATATACATGTAAATTATTTTGGCAAGACAATTTTGCTCTCAATAATTCTTTAGTCATTGTCGATAAAAAGAAACTCTTAATTATTAGTCCAGGCAACGAAGGAAAAATAATTGGTGAAGAAGCCAATTTTGATACAGTTGTAGGGGAAGGTGTCCTTAACAACATACTACAAGTATCGGGGGGTGGTAGTGGAGCTAAGGGTGGGGGGGGTTCTAAAAGTCCATTTTTCAGTTTTTCGTTAATTAAGCTCTAGCGAAAAAATGCCTACAAAATAAATTATCTAGATAAAATTTTCTACAAAAATGTTTTATAATTTTTTTGTTACGATCAATGCTTAAGGAGATATGGAGGGGAGAATATGTCAAATATAAAAAACACAAAGTTTTTATTGTTAAAAATTAAATTTTTATTATGAAAATGAAATGGAGGAGAAGAAAGAGATCTCGACTCTGCTGAATAGCATGTAGGAACTTACTCCAGACAATGTTGAAGAGTTTCCTTGGTGTCAGTTTTGACTAAATTTCAGAATCATCTGAAATCTCTCAAGGATAATGGGCCTACCGCTGCTTTGTGGGTTCAGTAGATACTTCCTCGTGGTTACCCTGATGAAGAAGTTCATTGAATTCAACCCTTTTTCCTTCCCTTGAAAACTGAAGGAGTTCACGTTGTATTAATTATCTGTTTTTAAATTATGTTACAGGTTGTTTTTGTATAGTTTTTCTTTGTGTTAAGGTACGTTCTGATTGATCAACTAGTAATAGTAAGTCCAGTAGCGAGTACACTTGCTACTTGACTCGCCGAAAACCGTTCGCTTTACTTTCAAGTAGAGTACATTTATGCCCTCCGCCCGTTGCAAGATGACGGCTGATGATTGTTTACTATAAAGCAAAGTAAATACGCTATTTAAGCTTATTTTAATATTTGTTTTAGAAGAGGTGGAAGAATAAATTAGTAAGATGAAAATAAATATACCATGGACACAAAAATAGTTTAATAGCAGCATAAATAAATAAATTTAGGGTAGAATCTTCGCTCTACCACTACGACATTTCCGCACGTTCATGAATACCGCTAAAACGGTCGGTTCGCGCCTGTCAG
Organism: Limnephilus marmoratus; assembly: GCA_917880885.1. Taxonomy (NCBI): domain Eukaryota; kingdom Metazoa; phylum Arthropoda; class Insecta; order Trichoptera; family Limnephilidae; genus Limnephilus; species Limnephilus marmoratus. The sequence goes on along the minus strand of OU862909.1, from coordinate 53,183,459 downwards.
TGCGGAGGGACACGTGGAGGGGGTCGCTTCTCGCCGAAGAAATAGAACGAAATGGATTGAATCTACTAAAGACCTGACTCTACCACTCTACTAAAATTACGGTGCTCGGACGCGTTTAGTTACTAATATACTCTCCACTCGACTAAAATACTAGATCAATCAGAAAGAGGCTTTAGTGATTTTACACTTCATATAGTATTTTTTATTTATTTATTGAAAAATAAGAAATACATGAAAAACATAAGCTGCATATCTCACTAGTGCATTCCTGTATCGAGATGTGCAGATATAGTAATACGAGTATTTTTTTTAATCTAACCAACTATCCATCTCATGGGTAGGCAGAGAGGACGGACCGCCAAACAACTCGGTCTTGGCACACATTCCTTGCCTCGTTTATTATTCTAACTCTTGACATGGCCCGACTCAAGTATATGATTCACTTGGTCGCGCCATGTCTTTCTTGGGCGTCCTCGACTTCTTCTACCATTCACATTGACGTCATATATTCTCCTTACATTCCTTTCCTCGTTCATTCGCTCTACGTGCCCAAACCAACTGAGCGTCCCTTTCTTAATCTTATTCATACATCTACATCAGCCTTGCATTCTTTGTTTCGCCAGGGAAAATATTTTTAGATTTCAAATAATGAAATTCACGGGAAATGATAGGACGGAGCACACGGAGTCTTTTCTTTTTTGTAATTTAATAGGTGTCTGAGTTGTTGTTCACGCTCCCGAATCATCTAAAAAATATATATTTTAAAAGCATCTTCCTCGTATATTTGAGGGTAAAGCAAGCGTCTGCTAAAAAGGGATTCTTTAGTGAAAATAATAATGTAACGAGAATTTATTAACATTTCTAGATGATTGTCCTTGGAAAGAATCACGAATATAATTATAATACATAACAAAAAATCAATCTCAAAATGTCATTAAAATGTAATTGTCTCATGATTTTTAAGCAATAGTTATATTAATTGATTTTCACTTGTGTTTTGAATTTTGATTTGAAATTTCCATTTTATGAAAGGATGATTGGCGGGGTGGCTTATTTCCATTACACAGCGAAGCAACTACAGAAATCATTTATTGGTTTAATATACACGTATGTTCGCATTAATTAACAATCTCCATAATATAGTTCCTACTGTTCTAAGAAAAGCAGACGTAAATTAATTAAATCCTAACATATGTATATAGGTTTATAATCCTATCGTTCTTACCGAACCGATCTCATCTAGTCCTGAACTAAACGAACCTTCCCAAACCTATTCTTATTTCAAGGACGTTTGAACATTGACTATAACCGTCATTTAAAGATGTTTCATTTGAAATTTCTGTCTTAGAATAGGTGCTGCGTGATTTTCGTTGAGCCGGTTTGGCTCGACGATACTCCAAAACCGCTATGAAATGATTCCGGCGTTAATTTTATAATTTTTTTCAAATGTTTCTTGTCTACAAATTACACACAAGCTATTTTCACTCATTGTCGTAGTACAGATTAAACTCGCTGTATTTGACTTATTAAACTTCTTTACAAAATTAATTAACCAAAGCGTTGTAAATCTACGAATGCGAACGCGCGACCCAACGGTTAATTAGGCTCTGGCTGCGACCATTGACGTAATGGCTGCGACAGAATATATCTACCTAGAGAACAAGCGCCCTTAAGAAGGGAACCGAAGCGCGTAGGAGGAAATACAAAGTTTAGCCACTTCGGCATGTGGAAATCGTCAGATTATATTATTTCCATGATCCTTACATTATTTCCTTCAAAATAAAAAAAAAACCGCGCTCGAGTAAATTCGCGTGACGTTTTTTTTTGCAACTTTGTGACTCGCTAACTTTCTTACGTTACGTTCAAATCGTCAGATTATTGAAATGTAAACTTTTCTGCATGTAATTAACTCACATTACCTTAATCTGACACGCTCGAGTAACTACAGTGATCGATTTTTTTTTTATAATCTGATCGGTTGACCTAGCCGCACCCACCAATATTATGGGTTCATATATGGTGGTAGTCCATAACAAGGTCGTGAGGTATCTCCCCTTAGTTAATCTGACGCGCTTGAGTAAATCCCAAAATCTCTGCTTCGCCTCCCCTACTATTAGGGAGACATCACAAAATCAAAGATATTGAAATATAGGAGATATTCTATGATGGCCGCCCGGCTGTCGGCGGTCTAATGGTCCTAGTTTGAATAAGGAATTTGGTTGATTTTTTAAGTTGTGCTGAAGTATCGATTAAAAATATAGTTAGAATACGGAATGTAATTGGTGTAAAGGAAGAAAACATTTTCTGGCAAAGGTTGAATTCGCCCCTACTAACTGGGCTTTACTTCGGGTGCTTTTTCGTCTTCATGGAAATTAACACTTTAAATAGATACCTAGTACAGACGACTGAATCGTCTCGTAGACCTATTATTTTTTTTATTGGCTAGGATTCATGGAAAGCCAAAAAAGTTATTTCTTTAAATACGCAAACAAAGCGCTGAGCGAAATTAGATCAAAGCAAATAATTAAATGAGAGATGACTTGTTTCTTTGCTATTTACTGGACAAAAATACGAAATATAAAGACGAAATTACGAAGAAACCCAATTAAAACCATAAAAATACAGCATTCCAATCTTACATTACAAATATTAAACCTTGAAGATTGTAAATATTTAAAAACGTTCTTAACTTATAAAGCTCTCAAAGCAAGTAAGTAAATGAGTTGAAATCATTATTTCCCGCTGGACCATTAAAACAGGTGTACAACTTTTGTATAGGTACTCATCATTTTGAGTTTCATCGAATTATGTCAATTTATTGTTTTGTTAATATATTTCAAACCTGTATTCCAGATGGCAATTTGACATGGTTCTCGCTCATGAATATTTAATTGTACAGGGTGTTAAGGGACGTACTTGACTTACTTTAACCAGTGATTCCTGACATTATTTGGAGTAAAAAATGTAAATTAAATTTTGGTCTCCGGTGACAATTATGTTTTTTTTTCCACAAAAACATAAAAGAATGGTATTGAACAGTTGGAGGCAGGGTAAGGGGTTTGTCAGATACCCGGCTGAGTGACCAGTAACGACATGCGGAAGAATTTTTTTTTAGTTTGATTTTGAAGAAAAATTTTTTGAAAAAAAAAAGTCGTCAAAAAAAGTCACCGGAGCCCAAAATTTCATTCACATTTTTTACTCCAAATAATGTCAGGAATCACTAGTTAAAGTAAGTCAAGTACGTCCCTTAACACCCTGTATATTTAAAATGTTTCCGTTTATGAAGCGGGAAATTTCATATTTTACGAAAAACATGAAAACGTACAAGGTTTTAAAAGCAATCCTGTGCTTGTTTAAGCTCGTTTCTAAAAATGGCCTCACCTTTTATGACCATATTATTTAAATATCCAATCCCAGCCTTCCTATTCTTCTTCCGAATCTTCTAATAAACAAGGTCATTATAAGAATATATTTTTTAAATTTTATTTCTTAGGAATGCTTATTATACTGGTGTTATTACGTTTGTTTTTCTGGTAAATCGTACAGATTCCTGGTTTTTTTGGAAATTTAATTTTTTTTTTCATTATTTCTATAATTTTTTTTGTAATCTCATATTTCAGGGGGCTCAAATCTCTTTTTTTACTCCTTTTTGGAATTTTCGCCAAGTTGCAAGTAGATTAGCAGGTAAATGTATTTTTAGAGTTACCAAATCTCAAAGGATTAAAATATCTGATCTGCTAATTGTTTCCGGTAAAAAACATTTTTAATTTACAAAATTTATAAACGCCACCCACAGCACTACAGCAGAGGACCTAATCCCTACGAATCTTAGCTATCAATAGCAAAAATAAAGCTAATTGTATATTTCGTGTATCTTACTACATATAATAACTTAAATTAGATCAATTATTAACTAAGTATTAACTTGTCAAATTACATCTTACTACATATATTAATTTGTCAAACTAAATCTCACTACACATAATAACTTAAACTAGATCTTACTACATATATTAACTTGCCCTTTAATCTTACCGTCAAGCAACATTTTCAGCTTTCTGTGGTGGTAGTAGGAGATTTTCAAACATTGTTGGGAGATTCGTAACGCGGGAATGTTTGTCTTTCTTTTTAAATTAAAAAATATATATGTACATATAATCCAAAATCAGACTTTTATTAATTAATATCTTTGAACTTACATGTTAACCGACGTTTAAACTCTTTTTTTAAAGTAAACAAAGTAATAATAATATTTGTAAAAACTATATAAAAAATTAAAGTTTTTTCTATCAAAATTTTCTCGAACAACAATCGTATGATCATTGTCATTGCACATATGTATTTGGCATTTGGAGCACGTAACCTTTGTTTTAAAATCTTTGGTTCTTTGACATACGAGTATATGACATCTTTTGTATTGTGGCGGTTGGATAGCTCCAGAAGATGAATCATGGCCATCAACTCCATGAATCCGTTTTAGTCGCTTTAGCGAAGGTTCGTTATGTTTGGTGACTCGGCAGGGGTGCCGGGCTCATGGGGTGAGGTTTAAGGTCCAAATCTTGGCTGCAGATGCTTCTGCCCACCTACTGAGTGGTGGACCGGATCAGAGGAAGCCGGTTGAGAGAGACCATTTGACTTCTCCATCCGGTTTCTCTCGACCCATCGCCTTGCACCGCAGTGGGAGGGATGATTCATACGTCTTTCACTCCTGGATAGACTGACCCGCAAAGACCTACTCACCCCTCTTACCTTTTCTTCCCAGAACTTCTTCTCCTTCTCTTTCCTTAAAATGATCCTCCACACAGCAACCCCAAAAATGTCACGGGCCCTGAGAAAAATATTTTATTCAGGGTCTTCTGAGAAGCGGAAATTTAAAAAATAATTTATAAATCAGATTAAATAAAGTTAATCCAAGAACAACCAAAAGTAAGTAACATGTCAAGATTATTCGATAAAAATTGTTTGGTTCAATAAATTTTGAATGTTTTTGTCTAAAGTGAAATAAATAGAAAATGGAAAGGATTTTTTTTGTGTTTCATCCCAAAACTCTTTTTCACAACAAGTAAACATTATCCAAGGGAAACTATACTGAACGGGATTGCTTTTAATAAGAAATGTGTCTATATAATTTATTCAATATTTCAAATTGGTAAACGGACTCCATTCGAGTGGAAAGTTAAACGTGAAATATTATGGAAATATCCTTGAAATCACTTATCGCTTTATTGTCTACGTAGAATATAATAATATTTTTATAACAAATTCATAATCTTGACCTAGTTAGTTTTTACAGTAAATTCGGTATATTATAGAACCAGTCGAGGTATTTTCTTGCCTTGGACGCCTAATCGAATATATTTTTGAATGTGAAATACGATTGGTGATGTTATTTTATTGAAGGCGAACTTCGTACCGCCTCAGAATCGATAACTGTTGTGTTAACTTATTAGCTGAATTAAATTCAGTTTTTTTATTAAATTAAAAATTACACAATGAAGCAATTATCGGTGCGCAACTGTCCGTATTTTATTTTTGTCGGTATCGGAGATGGCGTTGTGTACGGATTTACGTTTTTTGTGATTTTCTTACTTTTCAACAATTATGTTTCATTTTCTTTATACGCGAGAGGGATATTTATTGTAATTATTGTATTTTTCCTTTGTAGGGATGCAGACATACGTTCACCGTTTGTCTCATTTTCGACTGTTGACATTTAGTGTGCAAGAAAGAGGGGCAGCATTATGTGTTTAAGAACAAAAGCAAAACAATCAGCGCATGGACATTTGACGTTTTTGAATTATTGGAATTCACTCACTATTCAATATTATACTTATCACAACATTGCTGCGGCTCTTTCAAAAGATGAGAATTCGTTCCAAACGAAATGTATGAGGAAAAGAATTTTCTTCATAATTTTTTCTTCGTGAATTTTTCCGATGTTTTAATAGCTATTCGGGGTGGAGACAATTCTAACCAATCTAAGATCAGTTATAAATGGTGTAACTAACCCAACTTTGTTTTATATATTAAGGGGAACGTATGCGCGGCCCACTTCTGCCCGTTTCATACAAATCTTAGATTTGGATTTGGGATCAAAATACCCAACCAAACCGAAAAATTATTTTTGTATTCAAAAGGTATATCAAATATCTAGTTAGGATGTGAGCTACTTTATTTATTTTTGCTTTGAATTATAAGATATAGGGCATTAAAGGTTTTAATATTTCTGGATTTTATATACGATTTGGCCAATTATTTGTGAGTAAATGAAAAACAATAAAAAAAAATTATTTTACTATATTTATCATAAAAATATGATGAAATATAAAATAAAAAATAAAAATTTATAAAAAAAAATCATTTTGATGGGTGTAAATTAAAAATACAAATTACCTATTTACGGCGGAATAAAAAATAGTCGTTTATGTGTATATTAAAATTACTACCCAAAAAATGCATTTTTAAGAATTTTTTATTTTATTTTTCATTCTATTTAATAAGTGTAGTAAAATTATTTTTTTAATGTTTTCTTTTACTCACAAATAATTGTCTAAGTTGCCTCCAAAATCATGAAACACTAAAATTTTTAATGGCCTGTATCTTATAATTTAACCCAAAAATAAATAAAGTAGCTCACATCCTGACTAGATATTTGATATACCTTTTGATTACAAAAATAATTTTTCAGTTTGGTTGGGTATTTTGATCTCAAATTCAAATCTAAGATTTGTATGAAATGGGCAGAAATGGGCCGCGCATACGTTCCCCCTAAGATTAGAACATGTATGGCTCCTATGCTTTGTGTGGAGTTTCTGGATGAAGCTAATGAAAAATGTTATGTTAGATGTCTGGACGAAGCTAATGAAAAATGTTATGTTATATGTCTGGACGAAGCTAATGAAAAACGTTATGTTATATGTCTGGTCGAAGCTAATGAAAAATGTTATGTTATATGTCTGGACGAAGCTAATGAAAAATGTTAGTAATATTTTCGGAGTTGAAAATGTATAAAGTTTCCAATTACAAAAATTCTCAAACTGTAATCTTTTTTATTCTGAGAAAAACATACCAAACCAGTATAGGCATTCAAGCGTTTTACCTAAAATTTCAGTACGTATTTCACATAGAATTTAAAGCTTCGTCCTAGAACTTTTTTCACGGGAAATCTTTTTCCCAACTTCCTGTATTTAATTTACATACAATTTATTCGTGGTATTTATGAATGGGCAAACCACAAAGTGTGTTTTTTAGAGCCCACTTTCTTTGTTGACAGGTATTTAATAAATAATACGATATAATAAAATAATCTGTTTGGTGTGTTTGTTTAGCAGGAGGTTCCCAGACGGGTGAATGCAGGCCCGGCATCTGCGGAGATGAGGCAGCCTGCAAAAGTCAACCCGCCTCCAGACATATCTGCATTTGCCCCCACGACTCCTCTCCTCCCACCAAAGACCTCAAGTGCCCCAACAGATTAACTGGTAACTTTATTATTTCAACTTAATAACTTATATTTATTGCTTTATTTGGTTTTACGCCCAGCTGGTCTTTTACATGGAATTGAATAGAATGTACCTATAATGACTTGTCGAATATTATACAACAAAAAAATTAAAGTGTGAAGTAATGTAAAACTTTATTTATGGGATTTGCCGTTTCTTTCATACAATATGTCAGTCGCACGGTAAATAGTAATGTGTGTTAGTATTAAAAAAATATGATTTGAACTAACTTGAGTGTATAATAAAAAAACAAAGACTTGTTTGCTGGAAGGGAATTATTAAATTGGTCGCCGTTATTATATAATAAATTTGTTTAAAAAAATCCCTCAAGCGTTGTCATCTACGCCATCAGGCCGAGATCATTTTTTTACCTTTTTGTCGACAAAGAGGATACTTTTTCTTTTAAATACGAACCGCTATTAATTCTTAGTATTCCTGTGACATCCAGGGATCTTTCAACCATCACAAATTCCCTAGTTACTCATCTGTAGTAGGTATGTTTAGAAAATGCTTTCAAATTTCGTTTGATTTTTGTGATCATGTGTAACAAATGAAATTATAAGCCCCGACGTTACCACGACTTGTTTAAATAAGGTAGGTACTGCTATGGTATGTTTATTTTATACTGTTTCTTTGGTTGAAATCGGGGTGTCACGTCTTACAGGTGATTTTATTAATTGTCCTTGACTAATTCCATTTGTTGGTCACAGACAGGCTCGGCTAGCCCTAAAGTACACTGGTGCGCCGAACCGCCAAAAAAATTGAACACTTACAGCTCAACGTATTCCTACTTTATATTTTTTTTAATTTAAATTATTCAAAACGTTAAAAATAAAAATTAATTAACACTATCTTATTATATAACACCTGGTCTGAATTAAACAAAATGGCAAATGCAGATATCAATGCACTAAAATTATGGTTTGATAAAAACCTGTTGACTTTAAATTCTAAAAAAACCTATTATTTACCATTTTTCATTAAAAAACAAGAAACACCTAAAGAAATAAACTTAATAACCCACTCTGTGACAAATACAGAAAACCACAAATGTAATATATCATGTTCAAAAATAGAAAGCAAAACTGATATTAAGTACCTGGGCATAACAATAGACCAGCGTTTAAAATGATCTCCACACATAAATATTCTGAACAACAGAATAAGGAAACTAACATATATATTTTGATGTTTAAGAGATATTTTAAACGAAAAATTACTTAGAACCACATACTTCGCTTTCTGTCAATCAATTATACAATACGGCATTATAGGATGGGGCGGTACATATAAAAATCAAACACAAACAATTTACATATCACAAAAACTAATAATAAAAACAATTTTAAAAAAACCCTACTCATATTCGTCAGAACTTTTATTCAAACAATTTAAGGTCAGAAAATTAAGTGCATTATACTTTTATCATGCAACATTACAAATTTATAAAGATAATATTAAAAATCAAGTTGCACCCTTTAAAAATAACAGAAGTCTTAGACAAACATCAATACTTCCCACTCCAAAATGTAAAAAATAAATTGGACAATTGAGTCATAAATATCTCGGAGCAAAATTTTTTAATTCATTACCAGAAAAAATTAGAAACATAAATACCAATATAAAAAAATTAAAACTCACCTTAAAAATTATACTGAAAACTTAAACTGAATGATATAAAAAAAGCAATACAATAACACCCCCACATACACACAAGCCTTGCTTAATTATGGGGGTACATCAAATATTCTACTATGTAATTAATTACTGTATAAAATTTATTTGTAATTTATGTACCTTCTATTACTAATAAAAAATAAAAAAATAAAAATATCCCAAATGTATAAATACCCTTATGTGCGAATGATATTAGAAATTAATAAATGTAAAAGGTTTTGGTTGATAATTTTCGTGGTAGAGATCGAGGAAAAATATTATGATTCGTGTTTACATTAGAGCTCCCAGTGACATGACAAAACAGTAAAATCCCGAAAATATATTCTTAGCCATTTTAATTCGTTCATCTTTTTCCTTCATCTTCTTTAATCACCGTGCAATTAATCAATTTTATGATTTTCTTTGATTTTGTCCCTTGGCAAAATAAAATTTTATTTGAACTTATTAAAATGAAATATTAATTTGTCAAGGGACCTTAGTCCTTGGATTAACGATGTTGCTTTAGGGTTTAGGGGTTCCTCGAAGTTATTAATTTGTCAAATGATTTATTTTATTCAGCTGTCATTCTGGGGTCTAGGTTAATCCAATCCATTAGATTTCAGTTTTCCATTCATTTTTCATTCCATCAGTTTTGTGAGAATATTAGAAAGTGTTGGGTTTTGAACAATTCTGAAATACCAATCCATTAGCAGCCTTACTGATAAACTTGGTGTTAATTTTATACAATTAATAAACAATCGTGTATGTAAAAACCATAGTAACGTAAAATAGAAATTGGCATTTAACAGCTGTAAAATAGTTCATGGAAAGATATATTTTGTTTATACAGCCAAAGTGGGTTGTTTACCTGCTCTACAATTTAGGAAGCGGGATGGGTACGCCGACCTCGGAACCGTTTATTGGATAACCGGGTACACGGGTTTCATGGGGTGAGGATTATCTAGGTCTTGGCGTTCTATGCATGTGCCCACCTAATGTGTAGCTGGTCGGATTTAAAAAGACTGGGTGAGAGAGACCTTTTTACTGGTGGTGGGAGGACTCTCTCGACCGACTGCCTGGAAGAGAAGGATTGTACTGCAGTGGGAGAGAATGATTCAAACTTGCTCAGTAACTTCTGCTGTGTCTTTATGTGTATTGTATCCTTCACTTTCCTCCTGATCGGAAAAGAACAGCGGAGCTTGGTATATCTCCATCGCGGCCAACACAGCGTTTGGCTTATGGCTCAGTAAATTCTGCTGTGTCTTTGTGTGTATTGTGTGTATTGTATCCTTCTGACCTCCTGATTTCTACACACCCTCATAGCTATCTTCCTCTCAGATCTTCCTCTCCTTACCTTCTTTTTAAAAAAAATCATCCATACGGCATACCTGTAGACGACATAGGCCAACATGGCATACCTATAGACGACATAGGCCAACATGGCATACCTATAGACGATATAGACCAACATGGCCTACCTATAGACGACATAGGCCAACATGGCATACCTATAGATGACATAGGCCAACATGGCCTACCTATAGACGACATAGGCCAACATGGCATACCTATAGACGACATAGGCCAACATGGCCTACCTATAGACAACATAGGCCAACATGGCATACCTACAGATGACATAGGCCAACATGGCATACCTATAGACGACAAAGGCCCTGAAAGAAAAAAAATCCTCCGCTGTGTGGAGCTGATATAAAAAAAAACAACTTGAAAATATTTCCTTTGCATTTTAAACTTAATAAAAGTAAAATTTAAAAAAAACTTATGTTTTACGTCGAAAAATTGTAGGGAATACGAAATTAGAAAACATAATATTCCTTTTATTTGGCGAATCTGCATCAGAGGAATTTGCTGTCACCTCATTTTTTAACTCGTTTATCCAATAAAATTTATAATTATAATTCCCAAAGAATTACCAACAACAAAATTTCCTTCTTTATTCATAGTGCAGAAACGGGCGGTCCGTTTAATAGATTCTCCCATCTTAATGACTGTGGAATGATTTGCCGGCCTCTGTGTTTCCTCCTTCCTACAACATGGATCTCTTCAAGACCAATGTTCATCCCTTCCTCTCCTCAAAAAGACCCTCCACACAGCATCCCAGATGACATAGGCCCTGGGGGAAATTATTTTCCTCAGGGCCTCCTGTGTGGAGTTAATGTAAAAAATAAAATAAAAAATTCTTGCACAATATAAACGTTGTTTTCTAGGATTTAAATTTACCTACGCTCGCATAAGACATTTAATGTTATCAAAAAACATAACACTCATAGAATTCTTATTAAATTCAAGCGGCAACAGTCAATTAAAAAATAAAATAGCAGAAATAACCTTATTTTTTCAAGACGGAAAACTAACGCATCGGTCTTCCAAAAAGCGACGTTGCTTGTCAGCATGTTCTCAGCTCAGTCAAAGACATTTTTATTAGTAAGCATTCAAAACCGAGTTTGTGCAGTCTTTATTCAATGTGTAATTAAAACACCGTTTAACTTTGTTTAACTGTCGGCATTTATGTCTCTATTTGCGAGTTCATTGTTTTAGTAGCTATATGTGATATTTTCATTAACTGAAGACACCCAACCGAAAAGTTTAACATCAGAAAAAATCCACGTGGATTGATAGCTTTCACCATTTGTCACATTAAAATAGTTAAGGAAATTGAATATTGACATTACTTTATTTTATCCTTCGGGTGTTTCGTTGATTTATTTGAAAATGTGTAATTTAAAGTTAATTCGAAATCATTTCATAATTTTGAATTTCCAAGGTTTATGTGGGATTTTAAAAACCAATTTTTCAAATGAAAAGGATCTTCTGAACAATATATTTTATCAAAAATTAACATGGGAAGCTTATTCTGAATATCCACGCTTTTAATGGCCTAAAGAGTAGTGTTGAGTACCTCATACAAGAGGCACCTCAAATGTCCCATACAAACACGTATAATGTCCCCCCACCTCACAATATGTATTTGTACCAACTCTTTTTCTTTGTCCCCCCTTCATATTTGTATTACTACAAATATGAAGGAGGGACAAAATATGAGGTGTGAGGTGGTTTGTTTTGTTGGACTACATTCATGTCATGTACGGGACAAATATGAGGTGAGGTTCGAGGTGGTTGGTGTATTGGACTACATGTCATGTCACGTTGTCACGTATGGGACAAATACGAGGTGAGGTGTGAAGTGGTTGATGTATTAAACTACATGTCATGTCACGCATAGTTTGGGACAAATGTATGAGGTGGTGAGGCGTGAAGTGTTTGTATATTCTATGACATTTTTGTATTAGAACCGTGAGGTGGTGATGGGGTAAGCCAATTCATATATTGTGAATACCGCAGAAGCGTCCCAACTGCTCCGAAATTTTTGTTTTTTTATTTTTTTATTCTAAATTATTGCTAAGTGAATACCGCACAAGAGTACCAACTGCTCCAAAAAAAATTTTTTTTTTAAATATTTTTATTGTAAATTATTGTTATGTGAATACACATTACAATAATTTATGAGCACAAGAGTCCCAACTGCTCGAATTTTTTTATTTTTTTTATTTTTTTTTTTTATTGTAAATTATTGTTATGTGAATACACAAAACAATAATTTATGAGCACAAGAGTCCCAACCGCTCCAAAAAAATTTCTTTTTCGAAATTTTTTTTTATTGTAAATTATTCTTATGTGAATACACAAAACAATAATTTATGAGCACAAGAGTCCCAACTGCTCGAATTTTTTTTTTTTTTAATTTTTTTTTTATTGTAAATTATTGTTATGTGAATACACAAAACAATAATTTATGAGCACAAGAGTCCCAACCGCTCCAAAAAAAATTTTTTTTCGAATTTTTTTTTATTGTAAATTATCGTTATGTGAATACACAAAACAATAATTTATGAGCACAAGAGTCCCAACTGCTCGAAATTTTTTTTTTTTTTAAATATTTTTTTATTGTAAATTATTGTTATGTGAAAACACAAAACAATAATTTATGAGCACAACAGTCCCAACTGCTTAATTTTTTTTTTTATTCTAAATATTTTTTATTGTAAATTTATGTATTGATAAGTGAATACCGCACAACAGTACCAACTGCTCCAAAAAAAATAATATTTTTTATTTATTTACTTATTGTTATATGTTATGTAAATACCGCACAAGAGTCCCAACAGCTCCCCCAAGGGAGGGAGGATGAGGCAGTGTTGAGATGAGGTGGAGGGGGTTGCTGAGGAGGGGAAGGGATAAGAGGGGGGGGATCAGAGGGGGGTGGAGGGAGGGGATCAGAGGTGGTGAAGGGGGGAGGGGGTAGGCCTTTTTTATATCCATTTTTCGTATTACAAAAATAACAGACACGGGAGGCGGGTATGGGTACCACCACCCCGGTATTTATTAGAAAACCAACACCTCTGAACCAAGAAAATCAAGCTGAAGGAAAAAAACCAGCCCCCCCCGTAAGTGAAAATATTTTGTAACACCTCACCTCAAATGAGGTGGGACACCTCAACACCTCATTTCAATATTTGAGTACCTCATACAAACTCATCCTGATATCGTGTCCTACCCAACACTACTAAAGAGCCAATATAAATTAATTAGTGTCCGACCGAAACAGGACTTTCCACCGAAACCGAATCTTCGGTGTCTGTCTCAGTTTCGGCCGAAACCGAAACTTTTTTAGACATGTTAAAAATCGATCTTTTACTGTTATTTGGCTTATTTTTTACACTTATTCAGACAGTTATACAATTTGGGAGGCGGGAATGGGTACCGCCGCCCCGAGAACCTTTATTGGATAACCAACACCTCTGCCATAGGTCACCCCTAGTGGTTCGCTACGTTTGGTGATTTAGCAGGAGTGCCCGGGTTGATGGGGTGAGGTCTATCTAGGTTTTGGAGGCGGATGATCAGGACACACTGAACCCCAGATTCCTACCCATCTCTTAAACCCTTTTCCTTCCCAGAACTCTCCTCTCCCTCCTTTCCTTAAAAAAACCCTCCACACAGCATCCTCAAAGATGACATGCCCTGAGGGAAATTATTTACCTCAGGGCCTCCTGTGTGGTTTCAAGTAAAAAAAAAGAAAAAGGTTATGTGTTAAATTAAATAAATAAAAAAAAAAACAAAAATTGAAAAATGTGAAAAAATTATATTTTTTTTATATTACTTGTGAGGGAGTGGGCCAGTTCGGTAGAGATGGGTAGCGAGAAATGAAAGGCGTCAGTCGGTGTAATGAGTCAGTCTTTATTGTGGCTACGTAGCGGAGGTCGAAGCGGAGCGGAGTGACAGTGGTGCCTTGAGTAATGCTGCTGCGTGATGATGAGTGAAGATGAAGGTCAGGAGACTACGGCGGTGAAGGTCACTGGTCTTTAGGGAGCCGGCGTGTTGCTCTACACCATGGCGGTGTAGAAGTGACCTTGGTCCAGGCGGTCGACCGTCGTCGTGTTGATGAGGTATGGCGGCTGTGTGTGCCTTTGAGTCGACACACACACGTGACGCAGGAATGAACCTTGAGAGGCGATGAGGATGATCTCGGGCAGCGGAACGCGGTGGGTTCCGGTAGCCAGAGAGCAGGTTTGGTCCCAAGCAGAAAGCACGGCGGCTTTGTGTGCTGCGGACGGAGACATCTCATGTCGAGGCGCGGAGTGCCGGACAGCGGATGGTGATTGGAGAAGGAATCCTCGAAGGTGTTAATAATGTTCCTGAAGTCACACTGGATATGCGTTAAATCACTAGTTGCTAACTGCGCGGACAAGTGCCCCGCGCAGGCACGTATTTGGTCGCGACACTGCTTATTCCTGAGTTGCTTGCCCGGCCGATGAATGAATACTGACTGACTGACTGCAGCGGACGAGCGATCGGCTGCTTATATAGCCGCGGCGAGTAATTACTCTCGTGGTAGGTAATGCTGAGTGAACTCACGCAAAGCTGAGATCTCGCTCGAACTTTCTGTGGGCACTTGTATGGTACAGCCAGACGTTCTAGGCCTTTCGCGTAAGTGGCGGAATTATTATTCCACTGTGCCAGCGGGCGCGCGGTACCTTTCGCTGTAGTAATTCTGGCATGTTCGTACAGCGACAGTGGCGTCGCAATTAATTCGGCAAAAGTGGCCAGAGCGGGTTAAGTGACCGCTACACTTACTATAAAACAAACAAAATTTATAAAAAATAATAAAACATTTTAACTACTTCTTGAAACAAAAATTGTCAATAATCAACACTGTGGTGAACGTATGTCTTGCGGTCTAAAAGAGTGTATGAGTGAGATCGCATGAGTAACATATAAAAGGGTGTGATTGTTATCCATTTGTTCTTTTTACCATTAGACTTCCTAGAATAACCATTGTACATATCTCGGAATAAACATCAAAAGACTACCTACGTCTTATTATTGCAATCGCACCCTGTACTGAGATCAACCTATTCAGAGGAATCTGGATACATCAAAAGGAGTCCAGAATACATGATGATAACCGGCCACGGTCATCACAAACACTTACATTATAAAGGAAGGACCTCATTAATTAAGTATTTTAATTTTTATTGCGTTTACAATCACAAAATTCTTTTTATACGTGTTAAATGAAATTAAAAACAATAATTGAACTATGTAAAAAAATACATTTATATTTTGGATCGAAGAATTAGTGCGGCAAGCGGTCTATTGCGTCCCCTCTGATAAGGACAAGAACGAGTCGAAGAAACGACCCGTTCTCATGTGACAAATGTCAACCGTGTACAAATGTTGGGCACGCGTTTGGCGTGTTTCCCGACTATGCACCGGTGCTGAAGGGATCAATGATGCTAGTTCCTCGGAGCATCTTCCATTGTAATACCGGTAGAACAAGGATAGCATTCCCACCCGACGCCTGTGCTCTAAAGATTGCAATCCGTCCGAGTCGAGGGTATTTTTCAGGTATTTTGGAGCTCCAGACCAGAGGTGGCTGCCAAATTCAACCGTGGGGCGCACTTGCGATTTGTACAGGGTTAGCAGTTGTGTACTATTAAAGTATCTGCGGGCCCTGTACAGTACGCTCAGTTTTTGGGAGGCTAACTTTACTCTGGCTTCGATGGAGCCCCCATACCTCAGCTGGTCACTTAGGGTTACACCAAACATATCAATGGAGGGCCTGTTCGGAAGATTGCTTCCGTTGAAAGCGACTGTATAACTTGAAACAAACATTTGTCAATAATCACACATACGACATACGAGCCACGAACTCACCCGAAGTCAGCCGAACGAGAAGTTCCAAGAAGTAGTTAACATGTTTTGTTATTTTTTATGATTTTTTTTTTTTTCTGAGTTTTATAAAAGTAATATAAAAAAAATATTATTTTTTTATATAGATACTTCAATTATTTTTTTTTTATTTATTTCATTTAACACGTGTTAACTGTCTGAATAAGTTGTCTAAATCTATTCATAAGTTAAATTCTTAAGTTTGTGTTAGGGTTTTTTTTAATAATTCTTAAGAGGCTATTACCAGAGAAAACCAGAAATACGTCATTTTTAAATCAGATTTTAGACGTATTGACTCTTTTCCACAAAAAATTATAAATGGATTTCGAAAGATTGTTCTTTTATCTAGAATTCGCATGTTTTAAATTTTGAGAAAAAATGTTTCTTTTTAGTATAATAAGGTTACACCATAGGTCGTTGGTAGATTTGTTAAATTTTCAAAAAAGATTTTGTATTATACCACATCCATTTCAAATCATATACATGCAGTAAAATAAATCAATACATTATCTATATGTAGGCATCGCATGTTTTAGAATTTTAATTTTAGTTTTAAAAAATCATTAAAATATATGTACGTACATGTGTTTCTTGACGAAAATTGGTCCGTTTGTGTATTTATTTGCGCACTTACAAACTAATATATTTTAGATTTTTTTAACATTCTTATTTAACTTAGACATTATTGAAAAATGATAAATACTTGTAATCAAAAAATAATTACAAAAAGTACATTATTTTAATAGTTTTATCATCACGCCTTTCAGCATTTTTGGATGTAGGTATAAATTAAAGCAAATTTGGAATGAAATAAAATCGATTATGAGTTATAATTTTAAAAAGCTGGTACGGAGAATAATTAATCTTTCTCATTGTAACCGCCCTGCACGATCGTAAGAACAACTTTCGACAAAATGTGGATTTTCGTCCGCTGGCTGGTTAAACGCTCTTAAAAACACAAGCATTTGCTTTATTAGGAGAGTATAAAATATGTAAGTTATGTTATATTATATTGTGTAAATGTAAAATAAATAAAAAAGTGTAAAAAATAAGCCAAATAACACTAAACAATCGGTTTTTAACACGCCTAAAAAAGTTTCTGCTGATTTTTTGCCGAAACTTGCCGAAACCGAAACCGAGACCGAACCTTCGGTCGGTCACTAAAATTAATATTGAAGTCAATAAATTTCGGGTTGCTCACGGCCGTCTTTATATAAATTATGTTTATTTTACTTCAACTAACATTCAACAAGCACGCTGAATATACACAAAAGAAAATTGGAAGAAAAATATCTTTTTTGGGAAGAATTCGGCCAAAACTATCTAGTAAAACTGCAATCACTAACTACAATTCGATTATTGCTCCACATTTTAACTATTGCTCAACTATCCTTTTCCTATGTAACGAACGAGAACGAAATAAATTTCAAATTCTCCAAAACAGGGCAATGAGAATAATATTACGGCGGAATAGATTTTCAAAAGTAAACACAATGTTAAAGGAACTGAATTGGCTAACCGTGAAACAGATGCTGACCTTGAATACGATGATATTTATACATAAAATAATTAACAACATTTTACCAAAATACTTTTCAAATAAAATTGTATTCAACAAGGACATTCACAGACATAACACAAGAACATGCAAAGAAATCAGGCTTCAAAAAAAGGATAAGGCGAATACGCAGAACAGTTCGCTGTACAAGGGGATGAAGTTGTATAACAAGCTACCAGAGACTTTGAAGTCCACACCAATTGGAAAGTTCAAGACGTATTGTAGGAGCTACATAAAATTTAGTTTGCAATATGAAATATTATAATTAATTAGAAATTTGTAAACTTAAATGCACAAATTACTAAAATAAAATTAATAAATAAAAATAAAATACTTTAAATATCTGAATAATTTTATCTACATTATTATATTTGCATTGATTTTAGGTTAGAGAATATTAATTAAAAGAATAGTTACCATCTTCAACTCTTATCTCGGCTTTTATCTTTTACTGACGAATAGTAAAATTACTAAACTAAACTAAATTTTTCGCTATTTGAGAAAAAATTATGAAACTTTGAGAATTTTTTATTAATTATTTTACATGGAACAACAAAAAAGTGAGGGGACAGTAACGTTTATAATGCATATGTTTAATTAAACACGTGTTTGTTTTTTTTCGTTGTCAGTAATTTTAAAAACCATCTTTAAAAACTTTTTTATGTTTGCATGCAAAAATTTTATATTTTAAAAAATATATGTTTACTAGCTGACCCGACAAACGTTGTTGTGCCTTATAAATTATTTCCAGTGAATATTTTAGTTTTAAAAAAAAAATAACGAATGTATTGTAAGAGTGTGGGGATAGGATCTATCTATGACGGAAAGAGGAATGGAGCGCTGTAGACGATGACCACCAATGAAAACAAAAAAAAAAACAGGAAAATGAAATAAATAAAATCAACATGAATTTCGAAGGACAAATTGAGTGCACGATATTTTTTATCAGTCCGTCTTCAGCCAACACAAATAAGCTCGATGGTTTGCCAGAGAACATGAATGCCGAATGAAATATCAAAATGACGCGACGCTTCTCGTGAATATCTTGCGCATGTGTGGATGAAAGTTCGATGAGGCGGACGTAGCGCCATCTGTCATTCAACAACATAAATAATTTCGTTTTGTTTGAAATACGAAAGACGGTTAAATTTGTTCATACAAAAATACTAAAATCGCGATTAAAAAATGGGAGGGTGGGGTAGGAGGGTTAAAATTTGGGGTTATAGGTATTTTTTGATGCCAAATAAACAAAAAATACAAAAAAAAAATTGTCCAAAAATTTTTTTTTAATTTCTGGATAGGGACACTCTTATCATCTAGCGGTATGAAATATACTTTAAAACCTATTCTCATACGTACCAAATACATAAAAAATTTCATAAAAATCGGTCAAGCCGTTTCGGAGGAGTGCGGCCAAAAACACCGTGACACAAGATTTTTATATATTAGATTTCGAATTATAAAATATGGAAGCCTTTCAAAAACAGTTTTTAGTTTTTCAGTTTTTTTGTTCAGAAATATTCCATTTATTTGGATTTTATTGCTAAGCGGAAATATTTTGACCCTCTGACAAAATATGACCAAGGCCAACCTATTTTTAAGGGCTGAAATTACAATGTAGAATTCGAGTTAAAAAATGTATTCACAATTTTATTTATATAAGCGATAGTTTTTTATTCGAGAATATTTTTAGAATTTAATATAATTTTAAAGTTAGGCTTTTAATATCTGCTGAAATTGCTTTTTTAGAAGTTGTGGTTGGTGGGGGAGGTGGGTTGGTTAGCATCATAGAAGTTGCCCCGGCCGATAAATAAGGCGTTAGAAGCGTTTTCAAGTATCGAAAATTTAATAATTTTTACCTTTTACTAATTTCATTTATAATTATTACAAAATATAATGAAAAAAAGCTCTAAGTTGATCTAACTACCGAAAATATTTTTTATTTTAATTGATTAGTAGGTATGTAGGTACGCAACATGCTTTGAAACGTTTTTTAACATTTTACTTAGGACGGATTGTTTCACAGAATTTGAACAAATCATCAAATTTTAAAAGATGATTTTGAAGTTCTGTGAAAGTTCTATTCACGTCCTGTTATTATTTCAATTGTGTGAAACAACTGACCAATTTTTTTTTACGTGAATACCGCATCGGAGTTCCAACTACTCCCCTCTGGAGCCAGTGAGACTATGGCATCCCCAGCTGGGATATGTTGTGAGGCTGAAGGTAGTGGCGAAGGGAAGGAGATGGGGAAGAGAAAGGTGGGAAAGTACTTGGCTATTCAGATCTGGTCACCAAACACGCTTAAGCCATTTCAAGCAACGTTTCAATTCTGAATGGTAGTGTTACACCAGGGCAATATTGAGAGTGTCTTCCACTCTGGAAAGTGCCGCAACTACACGTAATGTTATTTTTAATTGATTAATTGTGAAATAACACAAATTAATCAAATAAAATTTATTTGCGCTCGCCGGGTTCGACCTCGCGACTTTCGGACCCCTCTACCACGGAGGCCGTCAAAAATAATATAATAACAGAACATGAATGAATTATTTAAATTCTGTTGAAAAATCCATCTTCACATTTCTTCAACCAACCAACCTTCGTCAACACGATTGCGGTTTTTTTCAAATAATTTAATATATATATAACTGATAAATGATTACACTAACATTACCATCTGTTACATAAAAATATTTGTAACAAGGTGTGTGCACCTATATTAATTGGGCTCGGTGTGTGGCACGTCCAGTACTTGTTCATAGACAATTGAGCATTGGTCAGATTACCGGCCCTGCAATATTTTGGAATGGATCCTGCTGTCAGATTGTCGATTCTGCAGTCAGATTCATATAAGGGGATTTAAAAAGAAAGCGGGTCATTCTTTGTGCGGCAGCCCATAGCGTTGGGCCATCCTTTCGACTGAAATACGTCGAATCATTTTGAAAATCGCTACCATTGCGATATTGGACCTTGGACACGATTCTCGCCATCTTGGGAGATGACTATGAATCATCCTGGAGGGATGATTGGCATCCAGAGACATCCTTCTACTTCTAGAAGTCCATTTTGGCAGGGAGCCAATTCTCTGCAGCCCTGCTATTCTCACGATGTGAGATTCTTTCCACAAAAGGAGGTGTTTACGTCATGCCACACTCCAGCTACCTTAACCTAAGCAAGCCCTTTAAGCCAGACAGAATATATATATCCATTTTTTTTTACTTTTTGTTCGGGTTAAATCTTCCCCATAGGAAAAACTAAACCCTTCCACAAACTTTTCCACAAATGATCATCTAGTCAATTCACGCTGTGCAATTGCACTACATAAGTATAATAAATACAAAACAATACAAGAACAACATGTCAACATACCAGAGACCAAATGGGAAAATAATTCACCAGACTCCAGATATTTTCATATCAGAGGGTTCGGCTCAGTAGAACTCCTAATTGGACCTATAAATCCTACTGATCCCTCATTATAAAAATTTTAAATCTTTTGTAATCCTACATGTATTTAAAATTACTGATTTTTGCATTTTTACATACAAATTATTTGCCAAATCTAATATGCCTAAATTTTGAATGAGAGAGTTAGGTATTATTCCAGTAGCCGAAATAATATATGGTAATATTTTTATTGTCTGAGAATGCCAAATACTTTTAATCTCATTTCACAAATCTGTATATTTTCTTATTTTTTCAGAAACAGTTTTCTGAATATTACAGGAATTTGGAATAGTGACATTAATGATATAAATAAATTTTTAATTTTGTCATGTAAAACTATATCGGGTCTATTGTGACTAATTGTTCTGTCTGTTAGTATAGTTTTATCATAATATATTTTATAAAATTCATTTTCTAAAAATGAATTTGTTCATATTCATAATATGGTACATAGGTACTATATTACGGCAGTCAATCAAGTTATGTTTAATTACCAAACTTTGGTGAATTATTTTTAAAACCTGATTGTGCCTAAATGTATACTCGGACGGCGCTAATACATAACATCCCGACATAATATGTTCTATGGTTTCCGGAAAAGTCAAACATTTTCTGCATAAATCATCAATTTGATTTATATTTTTGATTATATGCTTCCTATAGTTTTTAGTATCAATGACTCTATCTTGAATAGCAAGCATAAATCCTTCTATTTCTGCGCTCAACTCTCCAATACTCAACCATTTGTTTGACGAAAGTTTGTCAACATACGTTTGGTTGAAATAATTGAAGTTTTTTGCGTGAATAATTTTATTTGACCAGGAATCTCGTCATATAAATTTAACGAAGTTTAATTGCCATCATCCAAATTCAGCTATAGAACGAATTAATTTACCTAGAAATTTAGAAGGAAGAGGTGTAGTCAAAATAACATCTTTGAAACACAATCAGGTAGAAATGCTTAGAATTTTTTTTCCATAGGAAAGCTAATAGCTCAGAAATGCACAAAATAATTTGCAAAGCAGATAGAAACATTACACCTTTAACGTAGTTCTAATTAATCGTTCTAAACTATCTAAATCTGTATTGGACCATTTAATTATGCCAAATGAGTACGTTAATAGAGGTATTGCCCAAGTATTTATTGCTTTTACTAAATTTTTAGCAGATAGATGGAATTTAAAAAATTTTCTGATCCTAGATTGAAATTTAATCCTAATATCATTTTTAATACTAGTGTAATACATTTTTAATACTAATCTATTCGATTGCGGGTATCCTAAATATTTATAAACCTCATCCCCTTTCATACTTTTAATTTTGAAATTTCTAAATATACCCTCGTCTCCATCTACAATTTTGCCTTTCTCTATATGGATCGTTTTACATTTAATATTTTTTATTTATTTTATTTTTATAATATTTTTTTATTTTATTTTTATTTTTTATTACTATTATTATTTTTATTTTTATTAAAGGAAAAATCAAGGGATTTCAAAATTAGCTGAAAATTAAACCGCTTAATGTAAGCAAAACCAAATATTTAACACTTTCAATGAAATCAAGGAGCCAACCAGTAAAAACACTTGAACTAATATTATACAAATGCCATGAAAATAAGGTTCAATGTCACCGCTCCATTATACAAAAAACCTCCGAAATAAAATATCTCCGAGAAGAGAAAATTAATAAAAAATCTTAGATGGGACCTATACATCAAAGGTATTACGGAAAAGCTGAAAAGCCTTACACATTTCTTTAAAAATCTAAGAAATGTGGAAAATAAAAAGGTTGTGAAAAAATCTACTACGTATCATAATCGTATATGATGTTGTAGGATTGGAATTTGCTACATCTTAATACACACATAATCTACATACAAAGGGAATCATAAAGATCACACTTTGAAAGGATTGTTTCACAGAATTTATTTATTTATTTATTTTAGGGAAAGTTGACAGCAGATCTGATATTACACAATAAAACAATAGTAAGTAGTTAATTATGCCAATTATGAACTTTCCACTGATGATAGTGAATGATTAATAAAGTGTGACATTATAAGGGTGTTTTCTTATATTAATTTTTTTTTTTTTTACAATATATGAAAGGGGAGGGGGGAGGAGGAACATAGAATTAGGATTAAGAGGCAAAGGACGGGAATATATAGGGATTAAACTTTCTAGTTTGAGTCATGTTGCTTAGTGAGTTTTCGTTTTATGTCATGTAAAGTCGAGTTAAAGATGTCAATGTAGTAATAATTTAAGTTAAATGAGTGTGTGGATCTATAGATAAATGAGTTCTGTTTGGAGTTGGTCTTGGTCATGGAATGATAAACGTTGAAGAAGATCAGGACTATCAATTAGGATGTGTAATTTTAAATAACATTATCGAATCTGCAATATTTCTTCGGCAAGTTAACGTCTGCATATTGAAGAACTTTGCAGAGTCTTCATTACTAACGTGAGATCGAAAAGAGCGGAAGTTAAGGTACCTTAAGAATAGTACCTCAACATATTTCAAGTTAATTTTCAAGTTCCGTGAAAGTTTTGTTCAAGTTCTGTAATTAATGGAGTTCTGTGAAGCAAATGGCACATAATGATATAAAAACAACGCATCCCATTAAGTAGATACCCAGTAGAGTGTTATATTCAAAAGTGGTAACGTAAAAAAATATATGCCAAAAAAATATTATTTATTCTATTAAAATACCGAACCCTCTGGACCGTGTATTCAACATAAAATGACAAAAAAACATTCCATGTTACAAAACTACATGCGGATAAAGAAATTACATATATTTTACAACTCCACAACGTCCTTTCCCATTATATAAAATTAATCGAAAAGTTTGAGTACAAGTCAAAAATTACTGTCTAGATTCCTACCCATCCCTTATACCTTTTTCCTTCCCATAACTCCCTCTCCTTCCGTTCCCTAAAAATACCCTCCATACAGTATCCCCAACGATAGCACAGTCCTTTAGAGAAATTGTTTCCCTCGTGGCCTCGAGTGTTCAGGTAATGTAAAAAAATTGGTTGTACCTCCTGCTTTAGGTTCATTGCTCATTGTTGTGGAAATTCCTAATTTCCGACCAGATGGCTTTGTTATCTTCGGTTGGTACCTGCTGACGTAATCGCCATGATTTTGTGGCTTTTATACTCGTAAAATAATGTATTATCTATCGATTTAACGGTAAGTCGAAAACAGTGTTAACTATCACGAAAACACTTGAGTCGCGTGTATCAACTGTTGTGTTAACTCGACCTTGAGTAATAACTTGAGGGTCATACGAAATGTCACGTCACACCACAGATGATAGAAACGTAGGGAAATATGGCATGTAAGCGTGTCGACTGTCGCCAAGCAATGGCCAAACTGCCCGGAATATCAAAGCGGCGGCGGAGCCAATGAAAAATATGCTTTTAGTGTATTTTTTTACATTACCTTCACCCAGGGGCCCCTGTGGAAAATTATTTCCTTCAGGGTTTATGTCATCTTTGGGGATGCTGTGTGGAGGTTTTTTTAAGGAAAAGGGGAAAATGAGTTCTGGGAAGGAAAAAGGTATGAGGTAATGGGTAGGAATCTGGGGCTCGGTGTGCCCAGATCATCCGCCGCCAAATCTCACGCTATGAACCCGGGCACCTCTGTCAAGTCACGTAGCGAATCATTTGGGGTGACCTATGGTAGAGGTGTTGGGTAAAAAGGGTGTCGGTGGTTCCCGCACCGAAGGACTATGAAATGTTTGTTTTTAATTTTTAACTTTACGAGTAAAATCTCAAATTATAATATTTAATTAATTGACGGAAATATTAACGAAACTCAAGCGAAAATGTGGAGACAGGAAAATCAGAAAGAGATATTGGCACCTCCAGGACCTTTTGCTTATATGGCAAGTGCTCTAGAAGAGTGCTCACGTGGCAAGTGCTCTCGAAGAGTGCTCTATGAGCACTGGCCATGTAAGCAAAGAGTCCCGGGTTTCGCTAATATTGTCGTCATTTAATTAAAGACTATGAAATGGTACACACTAGAAAAAAGGTTTTATTGAAGTTAAGCAAGTATCACATATCACACGTCTGCCCTGATAATGGACACTGTAACGTTACCCAAAACGATGTCTAAAGAAGGAGGTATCGCAACATGGCATAATACCCACGAAATAAATTACTATAAACCACAACATGGTTTTCTTCCGGTTTTTACTACACTATGATTATTTGCTGTTGATAAGCGAAAAAGCTTTATTTATAATAAAAAAAACGCAAATGATGTAATGATAAAATGACGTAATAATAAAAATGTAATGATACCATGGAAGAAAAGGCGTATCGCGTTCTGAATTAATGTGTTTCTTAGCCGCAGTTTGCACATATGATTTAAGGCAGGGGTCGGCAAACTTATTAGACAAGAAGCCAAATATGTACATTACAACAATTAAAAAAAAATTGACGTAATAATAAAAATGTAATGATACCATGGAAGAAAAGGCGTATCGCGTTCTGAATTAATGTGTTTCTTAGCCGCAGTTTCCACATATGATTTTCCACTATGCCTTCGGCAGGGGTAGGCAAACTTATTAGACAAGGAGCCAAATATGTACATTAAAATAATTTAAAAAAAATTGAGAGCCAAAGCTTTTTATTGGTTAAATAAACATTTATTATAATTTAAGCTCTTCATAAAATTTTGTGAACTCTGAATAAAATTTGATTTCATAATTAATAAAGATTTTATTTATTGATAAAAAACTAATATGTAAATAAGGAATCCATAAGTTTAAATCATGACGATGACTGCACTTAATGCGAATAATGTCCTTGCATCTTCTTGGAAAGTATGAGAAAGTCAGGTTTGTATGTTGTTATTCTTAATTTGAGGCACGATTCCAGGTTCTCATCAATAAATAGTAACAACTTTTTATCAGTTTACTCTTGATAAAGTTTATACTTGTGTGGCGGCACATCATAAACTTCGCCATCAAAAGAAGACACGAGAAACATCTAATATTCGCGTGCATCGGCAAATCTACTTGCTACTAGGTACCTACCTACATATGCCGCTCGCGATGTACTTTCTCGCCTGCCGTGCCAGCTGGACAATAATAATATCGCCCCCGCCTAGAAAGGTCTCGAGACAGCACCGTACAATATCTGTACGGCGCCGAATATTCTCGTCAACTGCCGAAGTGGCTCGTATTAAGCAGGGTACTCACCTAGAGTGTAGCATGTAACGTATCTGATACTGTATCAATCTGCAAGTGGGTACGGCTCGTCCACGGTAACCGCGTATCCGCCTTCGTGCTCGCAGTGAAACCGCCGTCGGCGGGTCACTGCGAGCACACCGCGCTCCACGCGCGAGCGGCTCGCAGTAGACTCGTGCCTACGTACTCACTTGATACAGTATCAGATACGCTACAGGTTACACGGTTAGGTGAGTACCCTGCTATACCTACTGCGAGGTAGCTACTCTACCGCGGCTATATAAGCAGCCGATCGCTCGCCCGCTGCAGTTCATCTCCGCGATTCAAAGCGTCGAGCAACGGCCTGGAAGATAGGTCATCTCCACCGCCATGGTGTTGAGCAACTCGCTGACCTTCATCGCACCATCTCCATCTCCACCGCACGCCTGCAGCATCTCATCTACGGCACCCTGCATTACATCTTGTTACCGACCACCGACCATCTGCTACGCAGCCCAATAAACGACTGACTCACCACTTCGACATGACGCCTTTCATTTCTGTCTCCCGCTCCCTCAACTGGGTAATACGAGCCACTTCAGAAGGTTGCGTGTTCAAATCACGTCGGGGTCACCAGTTGAGGGAGCGGGAGACAGAAATGAAAGGCATCATGTCGAAGTGGTGAGTCAGTCGTTTATTGGGCTACGTAGCAGATGGTCGGTGGTCGGTAACAAGATGTAATGCAGGGTGCCGTAGATGAGATGCTGCAGGCGTGCGGTGGAGATGGAGATGGTGCGATGAAGGTCAGCGAGTTGCTCGACACCATGGCAGTGGAGATGACCTATCTTCCAGGCCGTTGCTCGACGCTTTGAATCCCGGAGATGAACGGTGAGTGGCTCGGTGTGCTGAGCCACCAGCAGGTAGTCCTGGCGAGGCGGAGCGTGTTTCCATGGCAGCGAAGCACGGTGGGCTTCGGGGTGCAATGAAGAGGTGAGCTGATCCCTGGACTGAAGGTGACGCAAGCCTTGTAAGTCGCAGGATGTAACTGATCTCAGGAGTTGAAGACACGATGGGCCTTGTAGCTGAGACGTGGTGGTGGACCTCGGGAAGCTGCCCTGGATGTGTGTAGATGCCTGCAGGAGCACGTTACATGCTGAGATGTTGGCCGACTGTAAGTGTGAGACTGAACTGCAGCGGGCGAGCGATCGGCTGCTTATATAGCCGCGGTAGAGTAACTACCTCGCAGTAGGTAATACGAGCCACTTCGGCAGTTGACGAGAATATTCGGCGCCGTACAGATATTGTACGGTGCTGTCTCGAGACCTTTCTAGGCGGGGGCGATATTATTATCGTCCAGCTGGCACGGCAGGCGAGAAAGTACATCACGAGCGGCATATGTAGGTAGGTACCTAGTAGCAAGTAGATTTGCCGATGCACGCGAATATTAGATGTTTCTCGTGTCTTCTTTTGATGGCGAAGTTTATGATGTGCCGCCACACTTGAAAAAGATTATTCTCATTTCATATATGCCACCGTTATTGAGTTTAGGAAATAATAATATGGGAAGAAGCCTTAAAAACTCAAAAAGTAGAAATCAATTAAGAAAACTCTTATGCTTAGTGAAAGGGAAACCAAACGGAAAGATTCCGAATCCCACATAATCACTCTCTCAATTAGTGTCTCCGCAAATTGGATTAACCAGTAATAAATCAATTTAGACATCTTCAAAAATTGACATTTAAAATATTATAAATAAGTTTGAAAATGACCTTACAAGTCGAAACAGCTGTTACGAAAATACATTCTAAAATACGTGCATAACTCGAAAATAACATTATGAAATTTAATTTTAATTAAATTACTATAAATTAAAATGGATTTCTACGAATAGAGAACTCCAGTCCAATTTTTTTATTTTTTTTAATGAATAAAGACCTTCAAACTTAAATAACTGCATTTTTATTTTTATTTTTATAGTTAGTTTTAATAGTTAAAATAATTGTCAAAGTTTTAAATTTTCTAGACCATCAGAAAAGCACCATATCTATGGTAAATTGTTAATATGGTGATATGGTCTTCACCCACCGATATTTTATTTACCTTCAAGTTGTCATATTGTATCAGTGATATTATGTCGAGGGAAATTTCCCTATATCTAGGGGAGAAAAATATTTTTTAGGGATAAGGGAAATCAGGACAAAATCTAGGGAAATTTCGAACTCAAAATGTTTATTACATATGACAATATTACTGGTATTATTTTATATATATATATATATATATATATATATATATATATTATATACGTCTACATATATATTTTTTGGAATTCTTATGAATCTTAATTATTGTTCATGTACTTACTTGCAATGTTATTTTTAACACTGACAACTCAAAATGATATTATATGTATCTAAAAAGATAAATGGGACCTCTGAAAAAAAATTTAATTTATGTTTTAAGTTCTGTTTTTTTGGTGATTGTGGTTAATTTTTATTTTGCAAAGTGTTTTTTTTTTTTATTTGGAATTCAGTTTCTAATTCAGTGGTGAGTGCATTCGTACTATTAAATTATTACTTCACGTAGCAAAAAGTGCTTTATTTGGAAAAACACAGTATTATTAGTATATTTACCAAGTTCCGATATCTTTCCAATTAATTAATCATGTTAAGTAACATATAACAGGATTAGTGTTACACGATCAGGTGGCTACGTAGGTAATTGCGTTAATGTGAAATTCTAGGGAAATTTCACTTCGAAATCTAGGGAAATAATTTTTTTGGGCAGAGCATCCCTGATTTTGTATTTAAGAAAATGGCGGAATAAAATTAAGATAGGATGTGATAGAATGACTCAATGACTTTTGTGAGAAATTGAGGCGTTTTTTATTTAAGATTAACTGCTTTTAATATAGAAAAACATTGGTAAAATGTCCACATTTCACCGCTACTGTTATTGTATTTTAACAAAGTGCAATATAAAAATAATGAATCATCTTTGCAAATACAAGTGATATCGTTCTTCAATTTTGTCGGTTCAGGCGTGATTTTGTACATTATTTTATGTATAACACACAGAAACTGGCATTTATATACACTGCATGACGATTGCGTAATAGCTTGTATCCCTTTACTAAAAACAACTTGAAAATACAATGTCAAAATATGACACGACTTTTAACCTCAAATAGGCAAAATTTATTCCAGATTGTCCGCAAATATAGCCCCTTTCGTAAATTGTTGAGGGCCTAAATTATGTTTCAATAAACACAATAACTATTATTTATCTAAATCTCTATAAACAGTATGAAAATAAACCAAAAACACGAAATTTTGAATTGCATAATATGTACACTTCAAATGTCATTTCAAATGAAATTCAAATGTCAATACACGCGATCACCAGGTGACAGTGGGTGAGTGTGACGCGTGACGTCACCATTCACCATTTCAGTAATGCCAACTTAACGCTGTGTTTTCAGGAGAAGTTTAAAAATGCACTTTTTAATAATTTTTTAAAAACTCTGCGTTTAATATTATGAAATAAAAATTATATATTCAGAATCAGCGTTTATTGGTCTATATGAACATATTTTTTTAAAGCCATAATATTTTTCACTGGAGTTCCTTATTAAACACAAAAACAATGAATAACCATTTATTCTTACCAGAAAAACTACTCGTAACATAATATTTTCTAAGAAGAAAGAAACTGATCCGATACATTTTTCAACTACAAGGATGTGTTTACTTTGAAATAATAAGCTTTTTATAAGAATTTTTTCCTTGAATATTAGATGCTTTTTATAAACTATTTTTCAGTTTCCCCTAATTTTTGGCGAATAAAAATATATACCATCAACTCAAACAAGAATCGGAACAAACAAGGATTTGAACTGATTGTCAGTTTATAGCTACAAATGAGTATTTTGTGTGTTGATTCACGCTACTGGCCGCAAGGGTCGATTTAAACATCCGGTTTATGCGAGACAGACCCAACCGGCAATGTATTTAGATATCTAATTATTTGTAAAGTCTTCTTTGTTGTTGAGTAAATGTCCATTTCCATATCATGTTGGCTATGCGGATTGCGGTCCGGAACAGCTCTACAGTAGACTGGTCAAACCACTGTCTCAGGTTTTTCAGCCATGATATTCTCCTTCTACCAGGGCCCCGTCTTTCGGCAATCTTTCCCTGCATTATGAGATGCAAGATCTCGTACTTCTCTTTCTTTCGTACGGAAGAAATATCATAATTGCTTTCTGAGGCAGTCTAGGGACCTCAACAGTGGTTGTCTAAATACTTTCAAGTCTAGAGCGCCTATCTAACTAATTTAATACTTCCCTAACACTTTTTTTAAAATTAGTTCCACACAGGAGACCCTGAAAAAAATAATTCCCCTCGGGGCTTATGGAGAGTCTTTTCAGAAAAGGAAGGAGAGGAAGTTCTGGGAAGGAAAAGGGTACGGTAAGAATCTGGGGTTCAGTGTGTCCAGGAGTGACGGTCTGATGAATCCATCCCTCCCACTGCGGTGTAAGGCGATGACCCGAAAGATTGCGGCTTAAGAAATCAGACGGACTCTCTCGACCATTCTCTCCCGATCCGGCATGCCACACAGCTGGTGGGCAGACGAATCCAACGAACCTCACCCTATGAATCCGGGCACCCCTGCTGTAGTTGTTTCAATGAAAATTTAAGTCAACATTAAAAATTTAATTTTCCATCCAGGTATTTACTTCCACGAAAAATTTTTGTTTACTTCTAGTATAAATTGAATCGCCATAATTGCAACAAATATTTTTATATTTTTAATAAGTGGACAAATATTATTCCCGGGATACGATAACCGGCCGACATTCAAATGCTCATCGCACTTCACTAAAACTATTATTCGCGCTTGGGAAGCTAGTATTACACTTGAAGACGATTGAACTATTATACTGAACCCAAGACGCCTGGATACAAACCCGACGAATCCTGCCACTCGGGTGAGGATACCGCCTCCCCGAGAAGCATTTATTGGATAACTAACTCCTCTGCCATAGGTGACTTAGCCAGGGGTACCCGGGTTCATGGGGTGAGGTTTGGCGGCAGATGAGTCTGCCCACCAAGTGGGTGCCAGGTAGGATCGAGAGACTGATTAAGGAAGACGTTTTGACCTCTCTAGCAGGACTCTCTCGGAACATCGCCCTGCAGTACTAAGTACAGTGGGAGGATGGATTCATAAGTCCGTCGCTCTTGGACAAACTGGCCCCTCAATTCCTACCCACCCCTCATACCTTTTTACTTCCAAGAAATTCAATTCAATTTCATAATATTAAACTGGTTAAAGAATATGTTTATTTAGTTGTTATTATTGACTGCCCTTTCAAATCGGATTTACAAATAATTAAAGTCCGTGAACGACTCAGATCTATTGTTAGCAATTATATAAATTAAAATTCTATGTTCCAATATGCACACTTCAAATAATTTATTTATCATTAGTTGAATCTATTATAAGGTATGGAATTACAGCTTGGGGACTTTCCTGTAGAACGAATATAAATCATGTTCAATCAATTCAAAATTCATTAGTTAAATTATTACCTCATAAAAGTTTACACAAACAAAGGCATAATGTTCCGTACTTTTACCAGAAACTAAAAATTCTCTCAGTTAGAGGAATTCTGTGGTATAAAATTGTATTTCAGCATATGAATAGCCCTATATACATAAATAAACTGGACCACACTTACAATACTCGTTTCACGTTAAATGAAGGACTAATTGTACCAAAGAATTTATA
The DNA here is from genome assembly GCA_917880885.1 of Limnephilus marmoratus. Lineage (NCBI taxonomy): Eukaryota > Metazoa > Arthropoda > Insecta > Trichoptera > Limnephilidae > Limnephilus > Limnephilus marmoratus. The sequence continues at coordinate 53,151,076 of OU862909.1, read as the reverse complement.
TGGACAAAGAACGCTAGACTACATGATACCTAATTGTTTGAATATGTTACCTGCCGAAATTAAAAAATGTACAAATTTTTTAATTTCAATTGGCTTGCCGAAAGAAATAATTTGTATTAGACTCTAAAACAAAAATGGTCTAAATGCATAATAAAGTAAAATAAGGTTATTTATATGTTCAAACTAAAAACACCCATTGACTTAAAAGTAGTATATTGGGACTTTTCTTTTTTCTGTAAAATATTTTTATCTCCTGTCATATTGTATTACTTTGTCTTTATAATAAATTAGTAAATAAAATAAATTAAAAATAGTACCCACAGCACGGGATTTGTTCATGTTTTGTTTCGATATTTAGGTAACTACATTCTCTGACGCTAATGAAGAACGCTAACCTTATGGAGCGATTTTGGTCGAAAAATGGACCATTTCTATTTTTCTGGGACTGATAGCGGTCCAAAAATGGGCAACATTTTTCTACCATTCTTAAAACATTTATTGTAATTATTTAAAACATTACCTTGGCCAGCCATTTATTTTAATATATAGCTATTGAAATGTTGTATCTGTTACTAGTAGACACGGCCACACGTTGCTGTGGCTAACGAAACACAACGCCATTACCCAAACTTTATAAAAATCACACCACCCGCATGCCAGCTGCCCGCTGCCCGCTACCCGCTGCCTGAATTGAATATTTGAATTTCTCGACTTTTCTCTACTATAATAAGCATGTTTTTATACATATAAACCTTCTTCTTGAATCACTCTATCTATTGGTGAAAACCGCATGAATATTTTTTTTTTTTTTTTTTTTTTTTATTAGTAATAGAAGGTACATAAATTACAAATAAATTTTATACAGTAATTAATTACATAGTAGATATATTTGATGTATCCCCATAATTAAGCAAGGCTTGTGTGTATGTATATATATATATATCCGTTGCGTATTTTAAAAGATCTATGCGCACATACATTTTGAGCGACTTCATCAAATAAAATAATTCAAATCAAATACCTACTTACTCTAGGACATCTATTTTCCAATTTCTTCCGTAGAAGGAATTTCAAAAGTCACTATAGTACGGCGCGCCAGCCGTTTTAAATCACACAAAAATTGTTTTCTTTAAATTTCTCGGCTTTTCTCTAATATAATTTACATGTATTATACATATAAACATTCCTCTTTAATCACACTATCTATTGGTGAAAACCGTATGAAAATCCGTTGCGTAGTTTAAAATATTAACGCGCACGTACATTTTGAGCGACTTCATTTTATACTATGTAATGAAGACCATAAATGTCGCAAATCCGAACTTCGTAGACTATTTTAGAACGATGTTTAAAATAAAAAAATTTAATATTTTTTTCCCGCCGAATTTTTGATCAGCTGTTTACGGATAAAATTAAGTTATTTTCCATAGCTATGCACCTTTCATTACCAAGTATACCACACACAACATACAGAAATCGAAAATATTCTATGTTGACTCAAATAAGTATCCCTCACGGCAGTTTCAAGTAAAAATCACGCAGGATTCGCGCGATTATAAACTTTACGATTTTTTAATATTTTTTTTATAAATCCTACAAATATGAGATAAACGGTAAAATACAGGTTAATTCATTGGTTATATAGCAATATAATAAGTTTTTATATTTCCATGTTAAAATTCGAAGGTATGATTTTTTAATGTTGGCGAAAAATTTTACAAATGACCTTCCGGGAAATCTTGAGCAATCGAGGCAAATTTATTTATTTCGCGTGATCGATCCAGTGGAGGCTGAGAATTGTAATCATATTTTTTTAACAATCAATTTACCAGATCCTGGAATGATGAAGACGAAGTGTGGTTGTTGTTAACTAGACCTAGAAACGATGGGTTAGATAAATGTAAATTCATTGTTTAATTGAACCTACGCTGCGAATTTTGTTTGTCCAGTTTTTAAAACACTATCTCGTTGACACACAGCGACAACAGTTGAACAATTCCATTATGTGCAACAAACATTTCCCGATATGTTCGTGACTATTTGCTATGTCACTGTTTATTTTTCAGTATATAAATAAAGGCCATGGCAAATGGATCTATTGAAGTAATGAGTAGTGCATTGTAAACAGGGAGTAGCATGCATTGTAATCTAGTGAAAATAAATAAAGGTTATTCTAATAGGTTGGGCTGCTACTGTTGACTTCCGTAGCATAAAAGTTATATCACCAATTCCGAATATTGAGCAGAGGGCGGTGGTTCCTATTTCGATTCTTGGTAGATCTTTACATGATAATTTAAGTATTTATTTTGACATCAGGGTTTTTTTGGAAACTTTTTTACGGTTCTTAAAACCTAATCAGATTTCAAAGTAAATGTTTTATCTTTGCGGACGTTCTAGTCGATATCCAAATATCAATTAGGGAATGCAATCTCGTTCTCGCGAGATCTCGGCCTTTTTTAGCGAGATTGATCTCGGACGAAAAAAGGGCGAGATCTCGCGAGTTTAACGAGATTGCACTCGAGCATTAAAACGTCTTATTCGAATCTTTCATTTGATTGGTAGGTATATTTTGTTAATTAATCTGTAATATCTAATGGATCTACTGAGTAGATATAGTTTTATTTAATTGATAATAATATCTCAGTTTAATAGTCAACTCAACTTAGATAATAAGTTTAATTTTTTTTTAACTTGTCGTTGTTTTGTTTGTTATAAAAGAACTGTTTTATTACTAAAAGATTTTTGTTTGATATTAGAAGAGAAGACTGGTTATTTGATAGATACGTACGTCAAAGTTTACTACTTAGAAGTTTATTGGAAAATTATAGACAAATACGTCAAAAAATGTTTAATTCATAAAAGTCTATTGAAAAATTCGTGAAAATAAATGTTTATCTCATAATACTAATAATTTTTATTATTTTTTTCCTAATTTATTCAAATACTGTGATTATTTGCAAAAAAAAACACACAAAACTGCCAATCTCGCGAGATCTCGAAATTGACGATATCTCGCAGTATCGTTATTCATAAACTCGCGGGATCTTGCTTAATATCGATTTAATATCAATCGACCCTACTACTTACAAGTTACAACTTACAAGCCTGCCGCACAGTTAGTAATGTTGAGTATCTAGCGTGACTTTATTATTTTAGTATGTTTTTGGGACATTACTAATTATCATTATATGAAAAAAGTTTAAGAATGTATATTGCGTGTTTCAACCTGGTACAGTCGTTTTTAATACTTACAGCAATCTATATATTTAAAAATTTAGGTTCCGTATGTTTGCGTTCGCAAATCTCGGAAAGTAATCGATAGATTGACTCAAAAACTTTACAGAACATTGCCTTTTAGCAGAAGAGTGTTTCTATATATAATGGTAGGCTCTTGCGTTATGAAATTTGTATATATCGATCTCTATATCAAAAATCGCCTTGGTGCTGAAAAATTAAAAGTTGTTAAAGTAAACCCTGAATACATCACAAAACTGAACACATTAATATCCATTAAACACAGAAAACGTTAAATTTTGACGGATACATTCGGATACATTTTTAAAAGTCTCGATGAATTCTAAACTTAAAGATAAATACGTTTCGAAAAATCGTCTCTCCAATATTTTTTATCACACTAAAGTAAAATAGTTATGATAATGACCTGATTTCCTAGATTCGATCATAAAGACTCAGAAAAACACAGTAGTTATAGTTGAAGACGTGCACACGTTCACCTGCGGGGAGATCTAAACTCGACAGCATAAATATACAAATGCTCGACAGACATAAAATTACTCGTTCGCGTTTCGAGGTAGTGAGTATTTGCGATGGTGCCATACGTCTCAAGGAGCTAAAATGTTTGTTTTTTTTAATTCTAAAAGATTAGACATTTAGGTACCTAATTAAAATAAAATGAAATCCAGAAAGAAACCTTGGGCTTTATAATAAAGACGCCGCTGGCTGCCAGAACGCCCGCGTGCTAAACCGACATCGCCGTCCCTACTAGTGTTGGGGGAGAGGGGTTAAACTGTTATTTTAAGTGATTGATTGTTGTATAAAAATGGCAAAATATCTGAAAATGAGCCAGTTTAAATCGGACATGCCAAGGGTAGCAGTGTAATGATGATTTCCCTGTAACTGACGCCCTGCTCTCTCATTCTACACGACAACCTGGAGAAGTCCCTTGGAGAACTTGTATATAATGTAATTACATTCATAATGAGGTTTTGATTAATGAGAATGAGTTTGAAACATGACTAGATTGCTATATATACCGCCCACTGAACGTGCCGCCCTTGTGCGGTTCACGCCTTGAATACTTACTGATTACTTATGGCGGGACATGATTTCCACTAAAATAGAATCCAAAATCTTACAAATAGTTTTTTTTTTTAATTAATCTTCGTGTACAATAATATTATTACAAGGAAACCGGGTGGCGTTTTGCCCTTACAAACGTATTCCCCAATTTCCTCCCTGGATTTTGATACTACCTACTGCAAATATTTTTAATGTACCTAATATAGACATGACCACGAGGATTTCTGCACGTATTGATTTTTTGGATAAGTTACTTCTTACAGGAGTTAGAATCCTCCAAAACTCGTTAAGATTGCTTGAATGCCCTCAACGGACGTTCAGTATACAAACTAAACAATATATTTTTTTAAATCAAAAAAATATATATATATAATCGGCCTTGTTTCGGAGGGGAAAAATGGGGGATACACAACCTCGATTTGGTCGATTTTATATAGGTATTATCAGCCAGTTGTTCCTTTCGCTCAGTATTAGGAGGTAACATCGACAGTAACAGCAACAGATTGATAAAATAGGTGTTATTCAAATTTCTCACCGACCGTGTTTCTTCTTAAAGCACTGTGTTGTAAGATTTTAGTAGTTTTACTGGGTCAATTTTGTTTTATTTATTTATTTATTTTTAATATATATATATATATATTTTTTTTTTTTACTTATTTATTTATTTATTTAATTATTTATTTATTTATTTATTTATTTATTTATTTATTTATTTATTTATTTATTTATTTATTTATTTATGTATTTATTTATTTATTTATTTATTTATTTATTTATTTATTTATTTATTTATTTATTTATTTATTTATTTATTTATTTATTTATTTATTTATTTATTTATTTATTTATTTATTTATTTATTTATTTATTTATTTATTTATTTATTTATTTATTTATTTATTTATTTATTTATTTATTTATTTATTTATTTATTTATTTATTTATTTATTTATTTATTTATTTATTTATTTATTTATTTATTTATTTATTTATTTATTTATTTATTTATTTATTTATTTATTTATTTATTTATTTATTTATTTATTTATTTATTTATTTATTTATTTACTTATTTATTTATTAAGTATTTATTTATTTATTCATAAAGCACTGTGTTGTAAGATTTTAGTAGTTTTACTGGGTAAATTTTGTTTTATTTATTTTTTATATATATATATATATATTTTTTTTTTTTTACTTATTTATTTATTAATTTATTTATTTATTTACTTAGTTATTTATTTATCTATTTATTTATTTATTTATTTATTATTTATTTACTTATTTATTTATTTATTTATTTATTTATTATTTATTTACTTATTTATTTATTTTTTTATTAATTTTTTATATTTTTTATAAATTAACACATAATAATAACACGAATAAAAAAAACAGAGATTACAGTGAAGGGAGAGCACATATAAATTAATAGCAATGACAATATAAAATGTAAAAAGTACATACAGAAGACACTATAAGTCAAAGCATGAAGAAGCATTTAAATATTGCGTATAGACTGCCGAAAGTCTTTTAGTTTTATACCATTATTGTGACACCGCGAGCTAAAAAACACGGATTTTTATATTTTGTCATTAAAACATGAAAATCTCTCCTCGCATTAGTATTTATTTCCGTTTTCTCTTAATAAAAATACTTAATATTCTTTTAATAAATGCACATGGCGCATATAATTCTTGCCTATTTTTAAGATTCTCATGTTAGTAAAAATCTTAACAATGTTAAAAATGACAACTCTTGTTAGTAAAAATTCAACACACTTTTGAAAGGTGATGTGGTCATTAAATGAAATGATAAAAAAAAACTGGTCTATTAACTTCACTAAAGGTCTCGTCAAACAGAACGCGTAATTTACGCGGCGTACGGCGTAAAAGCGGAACTACATTGCCCACTCTCCGATACAACGATTTCACACTATGGGAAATCAGTACTTAGGTGATATTGACATATTTTACATAAACTTGGCGAAATTTGTTGATCTTGTAAAAAACTTATTCCAAAACTATTCCTAAACCTATATGTTTTTCTGAAAACCTATGAAATCGCTGTATTTTTTATTTTTATGACTTGTGCGCTTTTTTATCGAATTTTATTTTTATTATTTCTGTATATGTTAAATGTTAAATAATCTGTCATGAATTATTTATACTACCAAAATGTAAAAGCCCGATAGGGCGTTAAATAAATAAAAATACGCCCGGACTGACGCCGCGTTGTGTTGTACTGAACTTGTCTGAACCGGTCAAACAGAGCGAGCGCGTACCAGTATGCTACATGCTACGCTCTAGCGCGGCGTTAGGACGTCGCGTTGTATTTTTTTACAAGATTTTATTTTACGCCGGGCGTTCTTGCTCGACTGTGATAAAAATGATTATTGAAAAATTAATTGAATGTGTCCGAAAACATCCTTGTTTGTATGAAATAAGTAACAGTGCATATAAAAATAGTATAAATTTATATTTAAGATTTTATTTAAGTTTATATTAAGATTTTATTTACGTTTGTATCAATAAAAAATATAGAGGCCTACTAAGAAAATAAATCGATTCTTACCTTAAACAAATAACTAGTCTTTCTCTTGTCGAAATAGGCTCCCTCCAGTTTGTGGTGCATTTGCTTATTTGGTTTTGCAGAAGGGAATGCAATTCTTCGAAGCACACTTGTAACGTACGAAAGTATTGAAAGAAGCGATCTTCGTGTGATGAAAGCTCCCGGCATAAACGATGATATTCTCCAAATTCTTTCGTCTTCTTATTAATATATTCTAGACGGGTACGAACAAAGACTTAGACATTTCAAATTAGAAAGTCTGGTTAAAAGACGAAACATAAATGACCTCTTAATGCTATATAAAATTGTGAATAATCGTGTAGACAGTAACTTAGTCAACCAAATCAAGTTATACGCCAAGCCCAAATCTACCAGAAACCTAAACATATTCTGGACTGAAATTTTTACTAATAATACTGGATATTTTAATCCTATGTCCAGAATATGTCGATCATACAATGATCTTGTTAAAATACACACTTTTATAGATATTTTTCTAAATAATGTAACATGGTTCAAAAAATATCTCCACGATTTGTGCACCTAAAAAAAAAAAAAATTTTTTTGTTGTTTTATTACATCTCAGGAAATACTTCATAAATATTGTATACTTATAATGTATTTCAATTTTGTATTTAGTTTTTTTTTGTTTTTAAAGTTATGTATAAATAATACTTGCATTGTTTTTCATGTGTTTGCTTCTGTAAAAATTCAAATGTGATTACTGCAGACACATTGGTCTAGGGATATTTATATTTGTATTTTAATTTATTATATTTAACCCACAAAAATGTTTTATAAATATCCTGTTTGTGTCTCAAATAAATAAATAAAAAATTAAAAAATATATCGTGCACCCATATTCTATTATTATGTGAACGTGATAATGCACACAGCAGTAACAACTCATCTTCATCTGAGCCGCTGGACATCGTGACGGAGACTGACTGGTGCCGAACGCTCTGCCGTACGCTCTGCTGTACGCTCTGCTGTACGCTCTGCTGTACGCTCTGCTGTACGCTCTGCTGTACGCTCTGCTGTACGCTCTGCTGTACGCTCTGCTGTACGCTCTGCTGTACGCTCTGCTGTACGCTCTGCTGTACGCCGAAGCCGTTCAAACAGAAAGTACGCGGCGTTAAGGCGTAATTTACGCTGCGTAAATTACGCCGTCTGTCTGACGAGGCCTTTAACGTAACCTAATTGAACTTATTTAATGTCAAGAATTACACGATTATGTAATAAATATGGTAATCACAAGCTTTGAATATATTTTCAAATTCAATCACTACCTACAGAAGGAACTAATATTTACGTAAACCTTCCTGTTGAGTTACCACTTTGTTGAGTTGTCCTGGAACCCACTTTTCAAACGTGTGTTAAATTGCCGCTTTCCAGGGTTGCACGGTTTTTTTCACCTGTCTGCTGTCTGGTATTTGAAAAAACGATTCATTGAAAAGTTTTCTCATTTGAAAAACACGTTTCTTTGAAAAAGCGGAGAGGACGAGTCAAGTAGATTAATAACGAAAGAAAATGTGATTTCAATTATTATTTCTCGGAAAAAATCTAAAAGGTAAACGTGATTGAATAAAAAAAACTAATAACAAAGTTAACGTAATCAATAGGTATCTAATTCGCTTTATTAAATTAATTTCTTTCGAATGTTTTATTATATTTAAATCACGTATCATTCCTCCAAGATTCAAATAGAATAAGATCAGTGATCAGCTAATTAAAATTAAATATTTTTAATTAGCATTGTTTAAGCAATTTTAATTTTAAGTCATTCCACTAGTAATTCTCTCACACATACCTACATGCAGAAGGTATAAACACATAAACGATATCTAAAAACGAAGAAAAACCACATTAAATGTTACCTTTCTAGAGCCCACCAATTTTTTTTAGGCTCAACAGTCGCAGAATCATTAAATCAAGTTAAAAAAGCAATTCTTTTGTATCATAAGTATCGGATTTCTACTTCCTTCCTTCTTCATTCATGATATTGTGTCAATTCTTAATAATAATAATGATAAGTGGTTTTTATCCTTTTTACCTGCAAACGCCCTCACTGTGCCATCTCAACGCCCCCTAATTTTCTCTGGGTCTTCTACCGCCCCTTTGAAAGTCTCAAAGGCCCACAAGTGGCGATATTGCCCACGTTGAGAACCTTTGGTCTAAATGATTTGAAACATGATCGAAGCCATATCTATTCAGTCCAGTAAGTCCAACTAATTTCCAATATACCCAATTCCTGGAAGAAAGTAAAAAATCAATTTGATGAAAGAACACCATAGTCACTGGCAAATTTTTCACAAGTATAATCAAGCTCAATCAAATTACAGATTAATAACTTCAATAATGTCCAGATTGGTTCAACATTAAGAGGGAATAACCAGACACAATCGAAAATAAGTCATTTTTTAATCAAATTATAGACTTTCCTACTCTCTTCTACAAAAAAAAATCATTTCGAAAGATTGTTATTTTATCTGTTAAAGTTATTTAAATTTTGAAAAATATATTTATTTTTATTATAATACAGTTATGCCGTTGGTCGTTGACAGATTTGTTAATTTTTCAAACGAAACCTTGTATTATACAAAAATACAACACACATTTCAAATCATAAAATCGTACAGTTAAATAAATTATCCAGAAAGCTACTTTTCAGAACTTTAATTTTATAATATAATAAAAATTTTTAAAATAAATCCTGGTACGTGTTCCGCGACGAAAATATTTCAGTTTGTCTATTTATTAGGTCCTTGCATATGAAATTGGCGTTTTGCCGTACTGGCAACTTTGATCTCAAATATCTTCTCTTTGGTTAGGAATTCCAAATTCAAATTTATACAGCTATTTACTCATGTATTTGTGTTTCGAAAATTATAATTCACTTGTTTTTTCCTTAATTGTTATTTTTCTTTGTTTACAAAATGGAAAACTTGAAATATCGCGTTATTTACGAGAACGAGTTCCACCGTGGCACCAGTGCTGCAGAAACGGCTCGAAGGATTAATGATGTGTATGGCGACGGTGCCGCAAAAGAAAACACAGTGCGTTTTTGGTTACAACGTTTTCGTTCTGGAAATTTCGACCTGCAGAACAAGCCCCGTGGACGGCCGGAGACCAAAGTTGATAATGAAGAATTGAAGGCTATTGTGGAAGCGGATCCATCGCAAACCACGTCCGAGTTGCTGCAGGCTGTGGTGTTACTGATAAAACCGTTTTAATCCACTTGAAGCAAATTGGGAAGGTGAAAAAGTTTGAAAGGTGGGTACCTCACGAATTGAGTGAAGCAAATCAACAAACGCGCGTTAGAACGCTAGACCACATACTGCACAATAGACGGCTACCAAATTAGAGGAGCTTCAATTGGAATGTCTAAGACATCCACCGTACTCTCCGGACCTTGCCCCAACAGATTATTAATTTTTTCGAAATTTGGATAACTTCTTGCAAGGGAAAAAATTCAACTCCGATGGGGCAGTCCAAATCGCCTTCAAAGATTTTATTGATTCCCGTCCGAATGGTTTTTTAGTAAAGGGATCGATGAATCTTGTTTATAAACTACCTATGAGATGGCAAAAGTGCATAGATAGCAATGGTACATACTTTGATTAAATAAATATATTATAATTTTAAAAAAACGACCTTACGTTCCTCCCATACAAAACGCCAATTTCATATGTAAGGACCTAATATTTACGGTCTTACAAACCTATTATATTTATTAAAAGAAAAAGTATACTTTTATTCCTGAAGAAGTGAACATGGTTCACGAAACATGTTGATAGTATAAAATATAAAAAATAAAGTGATGTAAACTAAGTTATTTTCTTTTAATAAATAATAATGACATCACAAAGTAACAACCTTTTAGAAGAAGTTTTCTTCGAAAAAAAAAAAAAAAAAAACTATTATATTTCAGTTTTTTTACACACTTATTTTGCTTAGACATTATTGAAAAATTATAAATACCTGTGATGAAAAAATAATTACAAATAGTAGATACATAATTTTAATAACTTTAATGTAGGTTTATATTAAAGAAGCTTTTGATGATATAACTCGACATTGTGTTATTATTTAAAAATGCTGGTACGGAGAATAATCGATCCTTCTCATCGGAACCGCCCTGTACAGTTGCAAGAGTACGATTGCACTCCATCTTTCGACAAAAATTTGAATTCTCGGCCGCTGATAAATGGGCCTAAATGAAGGAATTCTATTTTTATAAACCACGAGCCATATTCAGACAAGTGGTTGACACGGCGAAGCCATTCCAATGAGCGAGACTTCTATTCCCGAATTTCATTACATTTCTCAATATAATACAAATAGCCAGTGGATTTGTGCCATATTCAGACAAGTGGTTGACACGGCGAAGCCATTCCAATGAGCGAGACTTCTATTCCCGAATTTCATTACATTTCTCAATATAATACAAATAGCCAGTGGATTTGTGCCATATTCAGACAAGTGGTTGACACGGCGAAGCCATTCCAATGAGCGAGACTTCTATTCCCGAATTTCATTACATTTCTCAATATAATACAAATAGCCAGTGGATTTGTGCCATATTCAGACAAGTGGTTGACACGGCGAAGCCATTCCAATGAGCGAGACTTCTATTCCCGAATTTCATTACATTTCTCAATATAATACAAATAGCCAGTGGATTTGGATGCCGAGGAATTATGTTATAAAATTATCCATTACAGACACTTGTCTTTTATCTGTTCTGATTAATTTTTTCTTTGACCAATAATAATAATTATTATATATATTTTTGGTCTTTTTATTGGTTCATCTTTGTGATAACGCACAATATTATAAAGTTACTGGACATTGAGGTTGGGCGTTCAATTCTTATTGTATTTTCTGCGTTAGTTAGAAAGCAGAAATTTAAATACTCATCAACCCGAACCCAGGTCCTGGGTTCGAGTCCCAGAGGTGTCAATATGTTTTTCTGATTTTTCTGTTTCCAGATTTTCGATTGAGTTTCGCTTATATTGTCTTCATTTATTTAAATATTACAATTTGAGGTTTTACTCACAAAGTTAAAATAAAAAAAAAATAAAAAATTCTTAAGTTATTAACAAGTTGTCCTCTCCTAAACACAAGCATTTGCTTTCTTAGGAGAGTGAATAAAATATGTAAGCTATATTATGAAAATGTAAATGAAATAAATATTAATAAAAAAAATAAAAATTACAAACGAGCTCATGTAAGTTCAACGGGTCGTGTAATGAATCTAAAGCGAAAAACTGTAAATAAGTTCGCTTTGAAGAAATAAAAACTTGTCACAGGTAAGGTCCGGCGTTGTGATAATTGTACAACTTTTTAACGATCTCCTTGGCTCAGTTCCATCGTGGGTAGAGATTTTGAATCAAATCACTTTAATTGTATGATATAAATTGTTATGATTTCTTTTTTACGCGTTTTTCAAAAAAAAAAGTTAGATTATTTAATTTTTTTTTTAAAAACTCTCTTTTTATATCCATCAATGGAAAAAAGAAGAAAAAAAATAGTTGAGAATAATATCGTTAATTCTACAATTTTTTTTTTTTATTTTTTTTTATTTAATAAATTTTACAAAAATTTCATGTTTTTGTGTATAAATAAGGTTTTTTGAAAAAAAAATATACATTATTTAATACGTCTTACACCTTTTTTTTGAGCAAAGCTCGTGTTAAAAGGGCGGAGATAACGAATGTAGATATTAATTTTTATATAAGTTTAAATAATATATATTTATTTTTTTTATATACATGTAGATCAATTGATGGATAATTAACAGTATATAAAGAAAAAAAATCGTATATATAATAATATGCATCTATAGTTTTATATGAAATATAAGATCGACAAATATGAAGGTTTGACGAATTTTGAAGGTGGCAATGGTGGAATTGGCAAACGCGCACGTTCCGGTTAGACGAGAGGTTTTTGGTTCGTGTCCCATTGCGGCCATTATCTTTTTCTATCTTTCTGTGTCCTGTTCTCTTTCATGTTTTCGTTTAGATTATTATTGTTATATTCTTCTTCAATGTTAAATCATTTACGTTATCGTATGTTAAAATGTGCATCGTAATAATTTCACATGTATGCAGAGTGTTAAGGGACGTATTTGACTTATTTTAACCAGTGATTCCTGACATTATTTGTAATAAAAAATGTAATTGAAATTTTGGCCTCCGGTGAATAAGTAGTATCTACCTCTTCAATAAAGCTAGGCTTGTGTGAATTGGAGGATGTGTTATTTATATTTGTCATTACTTTATTTATATGTTAAAGTAATTAGTTTATATTTACAATATGTTTTTATTTATTTTTATTAGGTGATAATTTTTCACTAACTGCCTAGAGCCTACCAATTTGGCATTGTTCACGTTCCGTCCTCCTCTTTGCGCCACCGAAGGGATGGCGATGTGATGGATAGCGAGTCTCATCGACACCTATGTCGGCCATTCCCTTCCACGGACTATGAGACGATGTATGAATGTGAACGAGGCAAGGAGTGTGTGCCAAGATCGAGTTGTTTGGCGGTCCGTCCTCTCTGCCTACCCCTGCGGGGAAACGGCGTGATTGTTAGTTAGTTAGTTAGTTTAGCCTGGAGCCTAGAAGTCAAAATAAATGGTGGATTAGTTGGCGACATCAGTTCTCTTTCAAATCGTTATAGATCACACTTCTAACATGTTTTTCTATGACAATACCTATAGTTGAGAAACACAATCTTTTGCGCTCAATCTGATGTCAATGGTCTGCTTTTTTCCGACTTTTTAGTTTGGGACCATGGGATAGGGTGCCTAAAAACGGTATGGTCCGTATTGGACGTAACGGTCACGTTACGGCCTACGTTCAAGTAGGTACCTATATAGATAAATTTAAATATACCAAACTAGCTGACCCGGCCACGCGTTGCTGTGGCTAATAAAACACTTTGTAAAATCCAACCTTTGTAACCACCGCCGTCTTTGAGTTCATCGCGAAGAGATCATCAGTGCGGTTTGCACGTGAGGTACTCGTATCTCGTCACCCATTTGATTGACTTCGACGATCTATGTCAGCTCGTCTTTTCCTTGGCATATTAAAACAGTAAATAAAGTTCTCACGCACTGACAAATTGATGATAGAAGATTTTATATGGTAACAGAGTGACAGGTAACGTTTGACAGCGGCTGAAATATGACAATCGGAATTCTTTTTTTTTTTGCATTCCAATTCTAGATTACGTTGTGCTTCTGAAAGTAGGTAGAACAGTAGAATTGTTTATATGAGAAAATGAAATTTTGGTTTTTACTTTCTTCCTCACAATTTTTTCATATTATCTCACCGTTTAAACCTTCCCTGGACTACGACAAACATTTCAAAACCAAAATCACCTAAATCGGCCCAACCGCTCTCGAGTTTTAGCGAGACAAACGAACAGCAATTGATAAGAATAATAAGATAAGAAGATATAATGTGCATAGTAAGCTATCCGTAAAAGATAGATATATGCCTTAGCGGACTTTTTTGTAAATCTATAAAAGAGGAATATCCCACCATTAATTGTTTTGTTATATCCCAAAAGGATTAGGCAGCGTTTTCGATGAAAGCTACCAGGCGGCTGGACTTTTTTCCGACACTTCTAACAATTATCGTTATGTTTCAACCAATTTACACAAATCCTTGACAAATTACATACCTAAACCTTCCTCACGAAAAACTCTATCTATTGGTGAAAACCGCATGAAAATCCGTTCAGTAGTTTTCGAGTTTATCGCGAACAGACAAACAGACGGCGCGGGGGACTTTACTTTATAATATTTATTTATTTATTTATTTATATATTTATTTATTTATTTATTTAAACGCCCATTGGGCTTTTACATACATTGTTATAAGTATTATTACATTAACTATATGGCATATAAAAGTTTAAGTACATATATGAATAAAATAATTATTATATGTGTAGTACCTACATAAATGTTTTACAAATAATATAGAATACCATTATGGAGAACAGTTTTTTTTTTTGTACTTACAAACAAAAATAACGGGATTGAAATTAATCAGCATTAGTAGGGACTTAAGCATAATCGAAATATAAATTAAATTACAATATTAATTTGTAAAGTTACATATATATATTAAAGTTAAAAAGTCTAAAAGAAAAGAGTGAAATAGATAGAAGCTAAAAAGGGTTTTTCACTATGGAATGGTGAAGTCATACATTTCAGCAAAGTGTTTATGTAGATTTCGTTTAAGCACTGCTACGGAATCTCTTAATATATCAACGACATTACCAAATTTATTACCAAAATTTTGTATTCGATTTAGGGATATGTGCGCTTGATCATTTGTTTTGAAATTGTCTCAGAAAAACGTGGAATTTTGTCTCGTATTTTTGGAAGGTACAAATAATTTTATTGTGGTCAGAATTTCAGGGCTGTCGATTCTATAATTAATAATTTTATTTAGTAGAACAAGGTCGGAGATAATTCGCCTATCTGACAGCGTAATCAAATTTAGTTGGTGCATCAGCTGGATATAATTTATATTTTGGATTGGAATATTTAGTTTAAAGTTAATAAATCGTAGAAATTTGTGTTGTACCCTTTCAATATTGTTGGAATGTATTTTATAAAAGGGGGACCAAATAGGCGAATTATACTCTACTTGACTTCTTACTAAAGATGTGTACAGTGTTTTCAAACATTCTAATGACTTGAAGTCGCATGCGGTTCTACATATAAAACCAAGCATTTTTAAGGCTTGTTTTGTGATTGCATTTACATGCGGATTGAATGTTAACTGTTCATCAAATATAACACCCAAGTCCCTGATTTGAGTGACAGCTGTCAATTTTACGTTATTTAGCGAATATACATAAATTATATGATTTCGTATTTTACAAAAACGAATGACCTGACATTTTTTAATATTAAGAAACAGAGAGTTGATGATGCACCAACGATATAGTTTATTTAAATTAAGTTGCAAAGTATAACAATCGTTTAAACTACGTATTGTTTTATATATTTTCAAGTTATCTGCGAAGAGAAGAACTTCCACATCTTTAAATATGCTAACAATATCATTAATAAATAACAAAAAAAGAATTGGTCCCAGGTGAGACCCCTGAGGAACCCCACTTGTGGCTTCGAAAACGTAAGATTCCACAGATTTTATTTTCACACGTATGTAGAGATAGTTCATTTTACTACATATGAAGGAATCGAACGTAAATATGTTTTAGTTCTGGCATGATATTAACATATCAATAAATATAATCGAACATTTTAGTAATTTGCTTATTCTTCATTTCGTGCTAAAATGTTAATATAATGCAGCAAGAAAAGATCTTTAAAAAACTTACGTTATTAAATTATTTTTAACTCAGGCAAAGTTACTATTTTTTCTCCGCGATACTCATTACGAAGTTATGATGAAAAACTAACTTTATTGAAAAGTCACGTTACAGTTTCTTTTTTTGCTAAATATTTTTTTCTATTTGTGAAATAGTTTTCCTGGCACTGAGGCTCAAGTGGGCTCAACCGAAAACTTTTTTAATTAACTTAATTCTTTAAAAAATGAATCAATAGTAGTATATTAGAAATATTACCAGCGTGTACCAAAGGAAAACTTCATTGGAAACAACCACGCGAGCGATGAAGATTTCTGGGAGTTTGGTTTTCGGAACGGCGGCCATTCGATATAATTAAGAGCGTTCAACCAGCCAGCGGACGAAAATCCACATTTCGTCGAAAGTTCTTCCGATCGTGCAGGGCGGTTACAATGAGAAAGATTAATTATTCTCCGTACCAGCTTTTTTAAATTATAACTCAATATCGAATTTATTTCAATCCAAATTAGCTTTAATTTATACCTTCATCCAAAAATGCTGAAAGGCGTGATGATAAAACTATTAAAATAGTGTACTTTTTGTAGTTATTTTTTGATTATAAGTATTTATAATTTTTCAATAATGTCTAAATTTAATAAGAATGTTAAAAAAATCTGAAATATATTAGTTTGTAAGTGCGCAAATAAATACACAAATGGACCAATTTTCGTCAAGAAACACATGTACGTACATATTTTTTAATGATTTTATTGAAACTAAAATTAAAATTCTAATACATAACTCTGCTAGATAATGTATTGATTTATTTTACTGCATGATTACATTATTTGAAATGGGTGTGGTATAATACAAAAACTTTTTTGAAAATTTAACAAATCTGCCAACGACCTATGGAATAACCTTATTATACTAAAAAATTTAAAAAAATCTAAAAATTTATTACATACGAATGCTAGATAAAAGAACAATCTTTCGAAATCCATTTATAATTTTCATACCTCGAAATATTCATACGAAAAAATGAACTATTTACTGCGGTTTAACCCCTCCGAAATTTCGCGAATGTTCTGAGATGTCTCAAACAAAATGACATTTTACGAAAACTTTGTGTTATTACCGCTTCACAATTAAAGCTCTATAAATTAAACATTTCTGAACGTAGCCGTATAGTAAAAACTGTTTTAGAAAGGTTACAAAATAAGCTTTCGAATTATTGTGTAACAAATAAATATTAACTTTTGTAAATATTCAAATTTAGAATGCAAACATAAAAAAATGTTAAAATGACTCACGTGTTATTTTTATATGACAACGGTACTAAAATCACAGATTATGTAAACAACAATGCTTATTCTATTGTATAAATGTAACACTTTTGTCACCTCACTTTTTTTATCATTTCATATAAAAATATTTAATAAAAATTAAAATGTCGAGCGGGGTCGAGCCGCCGCCGGTCCGAAATTTGACGGGAAAAATTATGTATCAGATTGCGCGAATGACAGTATATTCTTGTTATGTATTTCTATGGACAACTTGAATAGGGATATACAGCTTGTTCCACTATTGACCTCTTACTTTTTGTTTTAGGGATGTCACTAAAAAAATAACGGAGTTATAACGGTTTCTATGGAGACACACGCGTTGACGTATAAACACGCTTATTGTACTTGACTGCTGTCGTATTTATAACGCATATATCTGCTTAAGTTGGTGACCGGTTGGTGATTCTTACGGGATAATCTGCTCTTTCACAAATGGCAAAGCTTTAATTATTTTAGATGAAAACTTTTAGGTGGTAATGTCTTGAAATATTAAGATTAATTTTTTGTTTGCGCCACTACGTACACAATATGAATATGAATAAATAGTTTTGTCCATAAATAAACTCAATTCTTTCAAGAAAGGCTAACAAATATCATGTTAGATTGAATTACCTCTACATTGTTGTTTTATTTTTATATTAGCTCTACGACGTGGTCTATGGTTAAGGCTCTTGACTCGCAATCCGAATCCTGGCGTGGGAAAATAAAATGTATTTGATTAATTTGTGTTATTTCACAATTATTCATTTAAAGTAATAAACAGTATATTTGCGGCACGTTCTAGAATGGAAGATACTCTCAGTAAAACCACCATTCAGAATTTAAACGTTGCTTGAAATGGCGTTAGCCTTGTTTAGTAACCAGATCTGAATAGTCAGGTACTTCCCTATCTTCCTCATCCCTATCTCCTTCCCCTCCCCACTACCTTCAGCCTCACAACATACCCCAATTGGGAATGTTATAGTCTCAATGGCTCCAGACGGGAGCAACTGAGACTCTTGTGAGGTATCACAATAAAAAAAAAAATTTAATTTCATACTGCTTACTAACCTCGTATGCATGGACATTGGAGGGTCTAGAGTCGTTCAAATAAATGTAGCTTCGTTAAAAAAAAAGTAAAGTCTTGTGTGTGACAGACGTGTGCGGTGAAGGAGGAAACCATATGTTTCCTTATAACACCGTGGTGGGGTGCCCACCTTCCTCTTCCCCACCGCCATCCCCTCACCACTATCTTCAACCTCACAACTTACCCGAATTGGGGATGCTATAGTCTCACTGACTCCAGACGGGAGCAGCTGAGACTCTTGCGAGGTATTCACATTAAAAAAAAACGCAGGAGACCCTGAGGAAAAAAAATCACTCAGGGCCTCTCTCATTTGTATTCCTTTCTTGAAAGAATCAGTTTGTCCATGAACTATTCATTTCTACCAATACTAGACCACACACTGCTCAACAGACGGCTACAAATTAGAGGAGCTTCAATTGGAATGTCTAAGACATCCACCGTACTCTCCGGACCTTGCCCCAACAGATTATCATTTTTTTCGAAATTTGGATAACTTCTTGCAAAGGAAAAAATTCAACTCCGATAGCGCAGACCATAGACATCCAAATGGATAGACCAGATGATACAGGTGAGGGGTAAAACCAAACTATGGGGGGGCGAAGAGGGGAAGAAGACTGTGATTAGTTGAAAAATCAATCTGACAGTATATAGGCATCTCGCATTATAATATCACCATTTAGTTCTTAAAAGCAAAATCTGCTTTGAATGAATAGACCTTTTTACATGGGAGCGCGAATTGCTTGCCACGATAATAAAATATTTGCGTAGGCCAAATGTACACCCCAAAAAGATTCGCTCGTTTTCACATAGCAATATTTTGTTGCCGTGTTTGGTTAAGACACTTTTACAAATGTTTCATAATTTACTTACCCCTGTAACCAGCGACGAGCACACTAAGGAACCGCCCACATTCGCTATGTGCACATTGATATGTAGGTATGTTGTATAGCCCAAGCTACTGTTTTGGCGTGTTATTTTTTCGTTAAATGTATAGATGTTGGCTTCGCGCTGCCCACGGCAAGAATGATGACGTCACACATTTTAGATTCAAGCGATTCTCTATCCCCTCCACATGGGGCGAACTGGCGCCAAGGAGGAGCTCCAGCCGGTTCCATGGCGAGGGGGAAATAATACGTTTTTATCACTTAGGGCAGGTCCAGATATATTCATACGTCCGTGGCGCAGACCAAACCGCCTTCAAAGATTTTATTGATTCCCGTCCGAATGGTTTTTTTAGTAAAGCGATCGATGAACTTTGATTATAAATATATTATATTTTTAAAAAATCTACTTTATTTTCCTCCCATACAAAACGCCAATTTCATATGTAAGGACCTAATATATATACGTGGAATAACCTCATAGGTAAGAGTTAGTTTTTCATTAGTTTAAAATGATTGATTTTCTAAAAACGTTGACTTTCTAAAAACCAGGATAAAAGGAGCAGCGCTTTTTCAACATTGCTCCCTTCTACGAAATATTTCAATAATTGGAAGATTTTATTGTATACTAGCTGACCCGACAAACGTTGTTCTGCTATATTAATTATTTCTAGTGAATATTTTGATTGTTACATAAAAAATAACGAATGTATTGTAAGTGTGTGGTGTGGATGGGATCTATGACAGAAAGAGGAATGAAGCGCTGTAGACGATGACCGCCGATAAAAACAAAAAACACCAACTAAAGTAGGAAAATTAAATAAAGAAAATCAATATGAATTTCGAAGAGCAATTGAGTGTACGATATTTTTTGTCAGTCCGTCTTTAGCCAACACGAATAAGCTCGATGGTTTGCCCACGCGAGAATATGACACCGAATGAAATATCAAAATGACGCGACGCTTCTCGTGAATGTCTTTATGTGGATGAAAGTTCGATGAGGCGGACGTAGCCCCATCTGCCATTCAACAACATAAATAATTTTGTTCTGTTTGAAATACGAAAGACGGTTAAATTTGTTCACACAAAAATACTAAAATCGCGATTAAAAAATGGGAGGGTGGGGATAGGAGATTAATTTTTGATATCAAATAAAAAAAATACAAAAAAAATTGTCAAATTTTTTTTAATTTTTTTCTGGACAGGGACCTAGCGTACCTTCCCCAGGGACCTTCCTTATCACCTAGCGGTATGAAATATACTTTAAAACCTATTCTCATGCCTACCAAATATACCTACATAAAAAAATTAATAAAAATCAAAAATTTAAAAATAAATGAAAGTGTGATCACAACGAGCTAAAGAGTGAGGTTTCGAAAATTCAGACTGTCAAGGACCAGAAAACAAAAAATACGATTGAACTCATAATAACACGGTTGGAAGATGCTATTACCAAAGAGAGTCTGTCATTACAAGATAAAATAATTGAACTACAAGAAAACATTATCAACAGAAAATATATCAGTAACTTAGAAAAATATCAAAATCTGGAAAACAATGCTACTACGATAAGTTACGCTAGCATCACCAGTGGAAAAAACACAACAACCAATATTCCAGTATACCTTATTATTATTAAAACTAAATGATAACGAAGACATAAAAGAAACCATCACGAAGAACGCCAAAATATCTAAACTAGGAGTCGGAGTAAGTAGCATCAGGAAGACATCAAAAAATGAATTAATAATAAATTTACAAAAAGCGGATGATATGGCCAACATCAAAAATGAAATTACAAAGTTAAAACTTGAAGGAATACACGTTGAAAACATTGATAAAAAAAAGACCGTGCATGATCTTTAAAAAGGAATCGACGAAAAATATACACAAGAAGAATTTATATCAGATCTAATACTGCAAAATGAAGATATAAAAATAATATACGAAATGGACCCAAACAAAATAAAATATAAAGGAACCATACCAATTAAAAAATATCAACAATAAAATATACTCCTGGAAACCAGTGGAGATCTCAGAAACCTTCTAATTATGAAAAAAGGGTAAACCTTGGATTTTACCAAATTAAAGTAGAGGACTGTAACCCCCTAATGCAGTGTTACCATTGCCAAAAATATGGTCACACAGCAATGCGTTGCCTCCAACCACCGAACAAACCAATATGCCTTCATTGTGAGGGTGAAAATAACTTTAAAAACTGCAATAATAAGAACGAATTACCAAAATGCATTAATTGCACAGAACTTAAATTAAAATTTAAAACTAAGACTCCAACAGACCACAAATCAAATAGTGAAAAATGCAAACATAGAATGAAAATGCTTAACTTTGCTAAAGAAAAAAATTATTATAATTCAAAATGACCGATTTCATAGTAAAACAAATTGACGAAAAATACAAAATTAACCAAGAAATATGTCAAAATATTACAGAAGTCAATAAATGGTGCATAAAAAACAGTTCCCCCTTTTTGCTATTACATATGAACATTCGAGGCATCGTAAAAAACCTCGATGAATTTTTGATAAATATTAATGATCTGTTTTTATCTCCCGCCTGCAAAGTGTTAACAGAAACGCACTGTAATAACGATCAACACCTTAATGCGCTACCCAACTACAAAGGCATCGCAACAACAACACCAATTAACAAAAATTGTGGTATAATTATATTTGTTCATGATGAGTGTGAAATTACTAACATTGAAGAAATTTATATACAACACGTAAATTGTCTAAAAATAGATATAAAATTAAAAAATAAATTATAAGAATTGTAACAGTGTACAGAACACACAAATCAAACATAACTAATTTTATAAATGAACTAGGTGAATATCTAAGCAAATTATCGAAAATACTTACTTTTGTGTGTGGAGATTTCAATATAAACATTTCTACAAACCATAACTCAATAGAAAAAAATAATTATATTAACATGATGACGCACCTCAATTATAAATCTTGTATTAATAGTTACACTCGAGAAATTAAAAACCAAACGCCATCATGTATAGATCATATCTGGTGTAATATACATTTAAATGAAAATAAAATATTAAATCTACTGTTTGGAAAACCAATATTACTGACCACCACGCTTGTCTTATATTACATGAGACAAATTAAAAACTAAACACGAGTCCCAAATTAAATCTTCCATATTCCCAAGTAGACTACAAATTATTAGAAAAATCATTAATTACTGAGAAATGGGAAGAAGTTTTAAAAAATAAATGCGCCAACCAAAGTGCCTTACCGTTTGAAAACATTTAACTAAACACGTTTTAGAAGCAACAAAAACAACACAGATCGTCCCCAATTCAAAAACAAAACAAAATTAAACCCTTGATTACTCTAGGATTAATAAAAGCCATTAGAAAAAAAAATCAACTTCATAAAATAACACAAAGGCTAACAATAAAAGTTAAAGCAGTTAACAATAAAATTGTACTATATTATAAAAAGTATAAAAATATATTAACTACTCTAATTAGAAAAACGAAAAACGACTATTACTCAAAAATTATTTCAGAAGCTAAAGACAATAATAAAAAAATATGGTCAACAATAAATGAAATAATAAATAAAAAATATATATATAACCACATATCAGAAATATCAGATGGGAAATTAATATATAACGTACAAAATGACACAAAAAAATGTTGTAATATTTTAAATAACTATTTTAATAACGTTGGAAAAAACCTAGCAAAATCCATAAATACAACCAATATATCAAATCCACAACAAATAACACAATGTCAAATAAATAAATTTCACCCAGTCACAGAAGTCGATATTGACAAAACTATCTCGGAACTAAAAGGAGGTTCCGCCCCCGGCTTTGATAACATAGATGCAAAGACAATAAAAGCGATGAAAACATACCTAGTTCTCCCCATAACACATAAAATAAACCTTAGTCTAGCAAGTGGAGAATTTAGAATTTATAAATATTATAACTCCCATTTATAAAACAGACTGTCGTAAAGATCCACAAAATTACCGCCCGATTTCCCTCCTATCAAACATATCAAAAATATATGAGAAAATTGTAAAAAACAAATTTGGACATTCTTAGAAGAAAATAAAATAATTAATGATAACCAATTCGGCTTCAAAAAAAATACAAGTACTCATGACGCGATAGCAAAAATAACTAACTATTTATATACGGCCCTAGATTCCGATAAAAAATGTATCGGAATATTTATAGACCCGAAAAAAGCTTTCGACAGCATATCACATAAAAAAATTAATAAATAAATTAAAATCGATAGGTATTAATGGGAAAGTCTTAGCATGGATAACTAGTTATTTACATAAAAGACCTCAACAAGTAAAATTACTCAATCAAGTCAGCGATTCAAAATATAGCGACTTTTCAATACCCCAAGGTACAGTTTTAGGACCACTGTTATTTATTATATATGTCAATGATATATTCCATATTTCCAGATATGGAGACATTGTCTCCTACGCTGACGATACAGTCCTACTACTAAAAGCAAACACATGGTCTGAATTAAATAAAATGGCAAACACAGATATCAATGCACTAAAATTATGGTTTGATAAAAACCTGTTGACTTTAAATTCTAAAAAACCTATTATTTACCATTTTCCGTTAAAAAACAAGAAACACCTAAAGAATTAAACATAATAATCCACTCTGTGACAAATACAGAAAACCACAAATGCAATATATTATGTACAAACATAGAAAGCAAGACCGATATTAAGTACCTGGGCATAATAATAGACCAGCGTTTAAAATGGTCCCCACACATAAATATTCTGAACAACAGAATAAGGAAACTAACATATATATTTAGATGCTTAAGAGATATTTTAAACGAAAAATTACTTAGAACAACATACTTCGCTTTCTGTCAATCAATTATACAATATGGCATTATAGGATGGGGCGGTACATATAAAAATCAAACACAAACAATTTACATATCACAAAAACTAATAATAAAAACAATTTTAAAAAAACCCTACTCATATTCATCAGAACTGTTATTCAAACAATTTAAGGTCAGAAAATTAAGTGCGTTATACTTATATCACGCAACATTACAAATTTATAAAGATAATATTCAACATAAAGTTGCACCCTTCAAAAATAATAGAAATCTTAGACAAACATCAATACTTCCTATTCCAAAATGTAGAAAAACAATAGGACAGTTAAATCTTAAATATCTCGGAGTTAAATTTTTTAATTCACTACCCGAAAAATCAGAAACATGAACAGTAATATAAAAAAATTTAAAACTCAGCTTAAAACTTATACTGAAAATTTGAACTGAATAAAAAATAATAAATTGAACCAATATAATAACACCCCCCATACACACAAGCCCTGCTTATTTATGAGGGTACATCAAATACATGTATTATGTAATTAATTATTGAAAAAAATATATTATAATTTATGTATCTTTTTGTAAATAAATAAATAAAAAAAATAAATAAAAAAAACGTTACTTCGGTCGCTCAAAAATTTTATTAATTGAACGGCGAAAAAAATTTATTTTAAGTGAAATTAAATACAACTACAAACATATTCATCAAGTATAAAAACAACAGCTGTTAAAAATACGTACAAAACCAGATATAGTAATAATTCTACCGAGTAATAATTAATTAAAATATTATAATTTTTAACGATGTATAAAATATTGTTAGTAGGTATCTAGTTAAAAAAACAAGGAGCTTAATATTTCAGATTTAAAAGGTCGTCATATGAAAAGGTTTAAAAAGAGCTGACATAAAACCATACAACAATAATATTAATAGTTGGACCACGTTCCCAAAATTTTAAAATTTAAAGCAAAACCTTCCAATTAAGTTAATTAAATTTATATTATCATTAATTAGCACGACATTACTTGTGAAAGTACAATTCGTACTTCTATTAGGGATATACAAATTGGGAGGCTGGTGTGGGTACCGCCGCCCCGGGAACCATTTCTTGGATAACCAACACCTCTGACATAGGTCACCCCAAGTGGTTCCCTACGTTTGGTGACTTAGCAGGGGTGCCCGGGTTTACGGGTTTTGGCGTCTGGCCACCACCTGCAAAGGCAGGTCGAGGGAGTCCTTTTGAACAGTCTCGGAACATCGCCTTGCACCGCTGTGGGCGCATACGTTCGTCACTCCTTGACACAATGACCCCCAGATTTCTACCCAACACTCACCTCATACACTTTTCCTTCCCAGAACTTCCTCTCCTTCCTTTCCTAAAAACACCTTCCATAAAGCATCCTCAAAGATGACATAGGCCCTGTGGGAATTATTTTCCTTAGGGCCTCCTGTGTGGAGCTAATGTACAAAAAAAAGATTTGAAGTAATCGTTATCTAAACATATTTTAATTTCGTTCACAGATTTTTTTTTATTTCAGTACATAACACCGGCATTATGTCCAAATATTTACATACATGAATATTTAAATAAATGGTAATAACAGAAATAATTACTCCACTTTGTGGCGTCATTTTAATTAGGTAAATGAAAACAAATCTTTTTGCATACACTTACTTAATCAAAATTATCAACATGTTTCATTTATTATAATTAACAATAATAGATAATTTGATTGTGATCTTTTTTCATTTATTTAACAAATAGGCCACTTGCATCACCTTTTTTTAAAAAAAAAATCCGGTTTAGGCAAATATTCTAAGACATTCTGTATATATATTTTTTTTTCTCGTATTTTATAACCCTGGCGATTTTTTGAAAATTTCAATCCGAAAAATCAGACCATTTTTTATAAACCGGAAAGACGGGACATAATTTTATAGGTGCGAAAAAACGATAATCACGTAGCCGAAAATCATTTTAAAAAAATAATGTTTTCCAGAAGAAAGGGCACAGGAGAATAACGAGGCATACCAAAAATATTACATCTCATAAATATTTTTTTCCTCGATCCATCTTATTGTTCATAAATCATTACAATGTACAACGTCTATATTACCAAATCCAATGTGTCATGTACTTGTAAATTATAATAATAATAAAAATTGATTTTGTTAAAATCAGCACCATAACCATTATACTTCTAAAACACGTACGGACAACATTAAATGTACGGGGTTCTCTTCATTACATCTGTCAAAAAGTCAAACCAAATTATAAGTTCGCAGAGAACAAACAATAAATCTAGTGAACGTTGACTGTCAAATTCAAAAATTCGCCTGAAATCAAAGTGATGCCATATAAAAAAATAAATCAGTGTGGAATTTCACAAAATTAATAGGAACATTTTCGGAGACGGGACATTTTCATGTAGTGACGTCACGAGCTCAAATAATGGATTTATTTATTTAAAAATAAAAATAAAACTGCACATTTCTAAAAAGTTTTAGTAACATTTCGTAATCTAAAAAAAAAAATCTATCCACACGATTTTTTCCAAGTCGTTATGAAATCCATGCAAGTGGCCTATTAGCTAAATGTGCAAAAGTAAATGACAAACAAGAATGAGTATAGCCTTTTCACTTGAAACTTTGTAAAATATTTTGTACTATTATTACTTCTAATATTCTATGGCACCATTTAAGCAAAGGGGAAAAAAACTTTTTCAAAATCCTTGAAGGGCATTGCCCGGAACGAATACGTTTAATTCTTGTTGAAGCAACAAATTACTGGATCAGGGGTATTTCCTAAAATATGGCTAGTTGTGAACTTATTTCCAATTGGCCCTTCCGGTCAAAAAGAGAAACCGGTAATTAAATTCCGTTGTATTTAGCCGGATAAATTTGAAAAGGGAGAGCGTCAGAAATGCTTGGGAAACACTGTCGCGGAGATACCCACTATCCTGAAGATTTTACAAGCACTATTATAATATTTTTTATACAGGGTGTTAATACACTTGAGGTGGGCTAAAGCCAGAAACCCGTTGGACAAAATGGATTTTTTTTAAACCGATAATGTAGACTTCTTCAAAATAATATGTATCTTCATTTGAATGATTTTTTTTTAATATAACAGGTACTCACCACATCCCAACCATAACATTATTGTCAAAAATGGTAGCCTACTTTGTAATAGGACTCCATAAAAAGAAGTTTGTGTGAGTGTTATGTGTAAAAAATTTACGTATTTCAATTCTTTACAAAAAAAATGTTTTTACTTTAGTAATAGATCTTTACAAAAAGAACAATTTGCGCGTCTTACTGAACACCAGCGTAAAAATACAAAAATATAATAAATGTATGTATTGTAGTGCGTAGGGGTATTATATTTCCGAGTGGGAGATACTTTCAGTATCGCCCTCGTGTAACACCATCGTTCAGTATTGAAACGATACTTGAAATGGCTTTAGCCGTGTTTGGTGGCTAGATCTGAATAGGCAGGTGCATTTTCCACTACCACCAACTCCAACCCCTCTCCACTACCTTCAACCTCACAACATACCAACATTGGGGATACCATAGTCTCACTGGCTCCAGACGGTTGGGAGCAGTTAGAACTTTTTTTTTTTATTTTTTTTTTTTATTTAATAAAATAGTATCAATTACATGTTTACATACATTAAATAAAGTTTTCTATTAAAATACATTTAATAATACGCTTTACACCCTTTTTAAGAGCAGAGCTCGAGTTAAAAAGGCGGATAAACGCAACAATTTAGCAAACGAAAAATAATATTTTTTTAAATATATAAAACAAAAAATAGATAATTAACAGAAAATAAGAAAAAATCATATTTGTACATATATATAAATATTTTTTTAAATATATGTACAAAACAAATAATAGATAAGAAAAACAACAGATTGAAGCGGAAGAGATAAAAAATAATGAGAGAAAAAGGATAAGTAATGTTATATTTGAGTTGTTATGTTGATAAGTTATATAAAAAGAGTTTTTATTGATTTTTTGAATTTTGTGTAATTTGTTTCCAATCTTAATTTCAAGGGTAATTCGTTAAACCATTTAACTCCAATATATTTGTAGAATTGTTGGGCTGTGGTGGTGTAACAGCGCGGTAAAGTCAGAGAACCAAGGATATTTGTTCTATTGCTGTTCGAAAAAAGAGTGTTAACATTATTGAGATAATCTTTGTGTATTTGTAAAAGCGTAATTTTTTTATAAATATTATGAAGTGAAAGGACTTTGAATTCCTGAAATAATTTGATGGTAGGGTAATCGTATGGCTTTTTTAGAATTATTTTTATTAATTAAATTTTCTATTTAACTCTTAGTGTTATTCAGATAAAATAACTTATATTATATGCAAGTAGGAACCTTTACCTGTTTTTGGCTAAGCCGACTGCACGTATAAGTATGTCGTATTTCATTATTACCACATGCTTCTTCGGGAAGTCAGAATTATTGTTAGTAAAAATATTTGTTTAGCGGATTTTGATACTCAAGAAGCCTGTATATAAGTATGTCGAGTTTGGTTGTACGGCCGTATATCCTCTTTGCATACTTGGCATTATCAGGATCAATTGTCCGAGGGATCAATTGGCAGAGGGATCAACTGTCCGGCAGGTCAACTGTCCACCGGATCAATTGTTGGGGGGATCAACTCCCAGCGGGCCAACTGTCGGCGGGCCAGCTGTCGCCGGATCAATTGTTAATGAACCTTTTTAATTATTTAATTCTGAAATATCACAAATTGGCTTGGATTGCTAGTCGAGGGCCTTCCCCTCGACCACAGAAGCCTTTAATTATTTAGCTTTAATAACTTAATTAACTGATGATAAAACTAAATAAACTAAGCAGTAAAGGTACTTTATTAAATGTTTTAAACGAATGTTTATTTAATGTACAACCGCATTTTGGATTGAAACATCTATAATATACCGAAACTCTTTGAAAGCCTAATACTTTTACACAAATAAAACCTGTGATATCACCTAACCAGTTTGGATTTATGCCAGGTAGAAGTACTCTATCAAACTTAATTATTTATGAAAATTTTATAACCAATGCTTTTAAAGAAAAAAAACAAGTAGATTCTGTCTATACTGATTTTAGTAAAGCTTTTGATTCAGTTTCCCATAAAATTCTCATTTGGAAATTAGAAAAACTTGGTATACGTGGTAATATATTAAACTGGTTTGAAAGTTATCTTACTGGAAGACAACAAATTGTCAGAATAAAATCCTCCCTGTCGGAAAAAATTTATGCAACAAGTGGAGTTCTACAGGGTTCACACCTTGGCCCAATCTTATTTATCTTGTTTATAAATGATCTAACAAAAATATTTCATGATGTATTTTTCTTACTTTTTGCTGATGACCTCAAAATGTTTAGAATTATTAAAAATATTTACCACTGCAACATTCTTCAAGATAATATCAACAAATTGTTAATTTGGTGTAATGAAAATAGACTTTACTTAAATATCTCAAAATGCCAAGTGGTTAGATTTTCTCGAATAAAAACTCCAGTGATCTTTAATTACAACCTTGATAACAACACTCTTGAGACATTAACACAAATTAAAGACTTGGGCATCACTTTTCAATCAAATCTTTCATTTGTTAACCATATAACAGAAATCTCTAATAAGGGCTTAAAAATGTTGGGATTTATAACCAGGCTAACTAGAAATTTTAACAATATAAAGTGTATTAAACTGTTATATTTTGCCTATGTTAGAAGTCAACTTGAGTACAATTCTCCCGTCTGGAATCCACATTACAGTATGCATGTACAAGCTGTTGAAAGAATACAAAACAGATTCTTACGTTTTCTAAATTTTAAAATGGGTATTCCAGCAATTATGTTGAACTACAACACTATTTTAAATGATATGAATATGCTCAAATTGTCCGACAGAAGAATTTTCACTGACTTGGTATTTCTATACAAAATTCTAAATGATTTAGTTGATAGTCCGATATTGCTAGAATTGATAAGTTTCCGGATTCCACTACGTAATACCAGAAGTCAGGATTTATTTTAGTGCAGAAATTCTGGAACTAACTACCATATGTATTCCTCTTTGCCCAGAATACTAATGGAGAGAAATAATTATACCAAGTCAGTGGACATCTTCAATTTATCTTTAAACAAATACAAAATACTGTTACTGAGGCAGTTCAGTCATGTACAATAAATACTATATATTGCGTTGCAAAAACCTATTATATTTCTTTGTTAAAGAAATAGTATTTATATATTATTTAATCACAGTGTAATTTGTAAATTTCATACTTATGTAAAAGCCCCGTAAAAGGGCGTAAATAAATAAATAAATAACTTTAGCGTAATTACCTCTAGTTAATTTAGCATAGTAATAGGAATATTCATACATTACAAAGATAAATTTGATTTCTTTCATTAAATTGAAAAAAATGTGTACGTCTTTTAAGATTTGGCAAAGCGGCAGTTATTTTTCGTTTTACTTTATAGATAGAGTTATTAAATATGCCAATAGTATTCATATATAAATAAATAATTTACAGGATTCGTGTTAAACCCTAGCCCGCGGGCTGCAAGTGACCTAAGGGGAATTTCTAATTTTTGTTTTCACAAAAATTTGAACAAGTTTTTCTACATTTTATTTGGCTCTAGCAATTTTTTTTAATTTTGCCTTTATTTAATGTATATTTGGTTATAATTAAAGCTGAATTTCTCTCCTGGAGATAAAATATATTTTTTTGGCTTTTCGTTAAAATGTAATTTTCTGATTTATGTTTCGGAAATTAGAATATTTTACATCGTTCCTTCTTTGAAATTGACGGCTTTGTTTTGTACCAAGTGATGGTCAAATTCCCGAGATTTTGTTTTGGGTAATATTTGTGAAACAAGGAATATTTTCATCTAAATTGTGAAATGCTAATGAGGTTTTCTCCTACGACGTAATTTCATGTTATTTCTAAAATATCTCTGAGGGAAACTTTTAGAATTTTTGGAACCGGAGAACCGCCCTGAAACTCTGCTTTAGCTTGCTTCGTTCCTTTCGCATAATTTGTGGTTCCGCATAAGCTTGTGATGCATGTATTGCAGCACTGCTATTCTAATTATTAATTGTGTTTCGTGTGACGTGATGAAACACGTTTTTTCCAAGTTCAACTTTGAAACTTCGACATTTTTGGAGAATCTAAAAAGTAATTTTACTATCTTCATTGACTCTTCAAATATAATATATTTTCTTTTAAAAAACACAACCTCTTTTACAATAACTAGATATATTAATAAAATAAATTAATTACCTGCTCTGAGGATATACAGGGTGTTAAGGGACGTACTTGACTTACTTTAACCAGTGATTCCTGACATTATTTGGAGTAAAAAAGTAAATTAAATTTTGGTCTCAGGTGACTTTTTGAATGACTTTTTTTTGTGTTTCAATTTTTTTTTCTTGAAAATCAAACCAAAAAAAAAATTCTTCTGCATGTCGTCACTGGTCACTCAGCCGAGTAACCGACCAATCCCTAACCCCGACTTCAACTGTGCAACACCTACCATTTTTTAATGTTTATGTAGAAAAAAAAAAAAAAAACACCAAAAATGTCACCGGAGACCAAAATTTCATTTACATTTTTTACTCCAAATAATGTCAGGAATCACTGGTTAAAGTAAGTCAGGTACGTCCCTTAACACTCTGTATATTAGGTTGGGGAAAATACTTTCGGGTGCACATAATTAGTCCATA
Source organism: Limnephilus marmoratus (assembly GCA_917880885.1). NCBI lineage: Eukaryota > Metazoa > Arthropoda > Insecta > Trichoptera > Limnephilidae > Limnephilus > Limnephilus marmoratus. Next base: position 53,118,891 of record OU862909.1, on the reverse strand, counting down.
ACAACTTAACAAGTAGGCATTTCAACACCTCTTGACAAATCTGACGGAAACTATTTAACCTTTTTTAACACTTTTAATGACTTTTCAAAGGGGTGATGTGGTGCCACTCTGTCGAGTCGTCTGGTCACAATTTTCAATTTGGTGTTTTTTTTTCAAATATTAACAAAAAATAATAAGAGGTTTATTGAAACCTTTTTCCTAAAACATGAATTAATTTGTTTATTCTGTCCACAGTTCCACTGACCCCCCGGCCAATTCACAATATCATCCCTCCCAGCGGAAGCAACAGCACGACTTCTACTACAACTAACATCAGCACCTCTACGGAAATGGTAACAATCTTTTTTTATGATTTTATTTGTATAAAAATTATTTAAACTACCTTTACCTTTACGGAAATAGCTTTATCTTAAATACTTATCGTAATGTTTCATTGAAATAATGAAAGAAAACCTTCTCCTCCTGCAAAGGCGACGAAATTACTTTCATTAAATTGAAAAAAATGTTTGGCTGTTTTAAGATTTGACAAAGCGTTGGTTATATTACGTTTTACTTTATAGATAGAGTTATTAACCCATTGGCCACAGAATTAAAGAGCTAAAAAATTGGCCCTCACCACTGAAATAATTTTGTACCAAAAATTGAAAACCTGCATTGGTGTACTAAATCTATTGTAACTTTTGAACCATATGTTCAAATGAATTAATTTCTTTAAATTTGTTTACATATAGGATTAAAGTAAAGAAAAAATTAAAAATAAAAATTAAAAAAAATATTAAAATGTGTGTAAATAAGGATACAAATATTACTTTCTCTTTTTTCGTAAGTTTTTTTAACATTTTTATTCATAAAGTTACTCAAAAACATAATATTCATAAATCGAACATTAATAATTTTTGTTTTTTACATACTTGTATACTAATAACTTATAAAGTAGTTCGGTATGATGGTCCTCAAAGCAATCAGGGACGTGCAGGGTCACTGCCAAAAGCCTAGAACCACTCGCAATTTTGAAAAAAATGAATGGCGGCTGACTGCATGTAAAATTTGGAACAAAAATTTCAGGGAAAAAACATAAGAAACATATTTTTGCAAATTATACGAAATGAATGATTAAATACCTACAGAGTGTTCGGCATTAAAAGTATTTTTTTTAAATGTCACTGTCGTGCGCATTTCCCGTTTTTTGGCGAACCTACACTAGCCCGTCAGCGCGCCGGGGTTTGTGGTTAAGTACCCGAGTTGCACTGCACAGCCGACAGGCTGCCGGGGTTTGTGGCCAATGGGTTAAATATGCCAATAATATTCATACATAAATAAGTAATTTACAGGATTCGTGATTAAATTACGTCTAGAACACAAATTTATAATTTAAATGAAAGAATATACAGAAATCGATACTCCTTCCAATGAAAAGGACTAAATCTAACCAATACACGGCGCGCCGATCTTAAGCGCCGCGGCGCTTAAGATCGGTGCCAATGTCTAAGCTGCGGCCCAGAAAACTGAGGCATCGCAAAGAAATTTATATTGGATCTTTAAGAGAGGATGATCCTAAATCCTAACTAGATTTTTTTAAGCCTTACAAGGAAATGGTATATGGCGAACAAATTACAACCACAAGCTTTGCTTGCTTTGTTCATGAAAAGCAATCAATAATAGGATTCATAGGGTCGTTCTAGCGGCTACTAAACAGTGGATTATCAGTTATTATTAACCCCTCAGAACTCAGGCACATTTTGTCAGACAGTCAAAATATTTCTGCGTTGCAATAAAATCCAAATAATTGAATTATCTCTCAACGTATTCGAATAGCAAAAACTGCGATTTCAAATTTTATTACTCAAAATAACATAAAATTTTTTTACAGTTTTTTCTAATTAAAATTACCGAAAACGAAAAATAAATAAAACACGCACATACTTTATTAGGCAAATCTTATATATAAAAAATCTCGTGTCACGGTGTTGGTGGTCGCACTGCTGCGAAACGGCTTGACCGATTTTTATGATTTTTTTTTATGTACCACTAGGTGAAAATGGTGTCCCTATCCAGAAAAAAGATCTGTTTTTTGACTGTTTTTTTTTTAATTATTTTTCATTTGGCTTCAAAAAATACCTGTACACCAAATTTGAACCCTCCCACCTCTGCCATTTTTTAATCGCGATTTTAGTATTTTTGTGTGAACAAATTTAACCGTCTTTCGTATTTCAAACGGAACAAAATCGAACTTCATCCACACATGCGCAAGACATTCACGAGAAGCGTCGCGTCATTTTGATATTTCATTCGGCAACATGTTCTCGCATGGGCAAACCATCGAGCTTATTTGTGTTGGCTAAAGACGGACTGACAAAAAATATCGTACACTCAATTGCTCTTCGAAATTCATATTGATTTTCTTTATTTCATTTTCCTAATTTAGTTGATTTTTTTTTTTGTTTTTATCGGCGGTCATCGTCTACAACGCTCTTTCTGCCATAGATCCCATCCCCACTTACTTACAATACATTCGTTATTTTTTTATTTAACAACCAAAACATTCACTAGATATAATTTACATGGCTGAACAACGTATGCCGGGTCCGCTAGTAATGATATAAATAGAGAACTGGAATAGTACTTCCGCAGAACGTTAAATTAACTTCAAATATTTGATGAATTGTTCAATTTTTTTCAAACAACCCATCACAAGTGTTGGATTATCAAAGGTTTTGAACGTACGCTAAAACAGAAAAACACCAACAAAGAAAATGAAATAAAGAAAATCGATATGAATTTCGAAGAGCAATTCAGAGTTTTGAATTTTTTGTCAGTTCGTCTTTAGCCAACACAAATAATCTCGATGGTGAATGTCTTGCGCATGTATGGATGAAAGTTCGATGAGGCGGACGTAGCGCCATCTGTCATTCAACAACATAAATAATTTCGTTCTGTTTGAAATACGAAAGACGGTTAAATTTGTTCACACAAAAATTCTAAAATGGCGATAAAAAAATGGGAGGCTAGGGGTAGGCGAGTTAAAATTTAAGGTAACCTATAAGAATTTTTTGATGCCAAATAAAAAAAAAACAATATAATTGTAAAAAAAATTGAATTGTTTTTTTCTGGATAGGGACACTCTAATAATTTAGACCCTCCACACAGCTCTTCAAAGATGACATAGGCCCCGAGGAAAGTTATTTTCCTCAGGGCCTCTTGTGTGGAGTTAATGTAAAAAAACAATCACCTTGCGGTATGATATATACTTTAAAACCTATTCTCATACTTACAAGATATACATAAAAAATTTCATAAAAATCGGTCAAGCCGTTTCGTAGGAGTTAAGGTAATAAATAATCACCGAATTCGATGTAACTTTCACAGAACTTAAAAAATAAGTTCAATTTTTTTTTAACCCATTAACCCATCCTTAATCATGATTAGTTGATCTCTTGCTGGTTGGTTGCCTTTTAGTTTTATCGACTGCCTATCAACTTTCAAAATGATTTACTTTGACCCTGACAGGATAAAGTTGCAACTTTTGTACAACTTATTTGATATCGTTTTTTGCCATATTTTATCAATTATGTTTTATCAATGGAACGTGTCGCATGCAAAACTTATGACGTCTTACTTTTCTTTCCTGAAAACATGTAACTCCTTGTACAAAAAGTAGTGTCTAAAATTGCTGAAGAATGCGATCAGCTCGAATGATTTAAAGTTGTATTCTCTGTAATTTGCACCACTGAGGAAACTTGCTATCTACTAGGTCAAGCTTGCCAAACCTGCAGCCCAAAATGAAATTTTCAGCTTTCTTTATTTTGGATTTTGGTGTTCATGTAAAAAAAGAAAAAAAAAATGGTTCTTAAAAAATTTATCACATTTACATTATATGTTTTGAAATTAGACTTATCTTGATATTAGATCTCGGGCTCTCGATGGGGGTTTTGATTTATTGCTTGAAAAGCACTAGGCACATGGCCGCACAAGAATTTATTTTCGCAATCAATTCCAACAAGTATTTTTTTCCGCATATTTCTCGGAAGATCCAATGCAACTGACCTGATTTTAATAAGTGGATGGTAAGTGCAAATGACACACATAGGCACGTGTATTGTCAAATATACCTGACTGATGTTGCACGTGTAAAGTCAGCAAATTGGTGATTTAGCAGGGGTGCCTGGGTTCATAAGATAAGGTTTGTATAGGTCTTGGTGGCGGATGCGTTTGCCCAAGCACTGCGTGGCGGGCTGGATCGGAGGAGACTGATTGAGGGAGGCCTTTTGACCTCTCCAGTCTGATTCTTCCGACCCTTCGCCTTGCACCGCAGTGTGAGAAATAGATTCATGCGTCCGTCACTCCTGTCCACACTGACCCCTAGATTCCTACCAGTGGTGGCTCGTGACTTTTGGGTGTGCTAGAGTGCTGATATTTAAAAAAAATGGCATTAGTGATGTTGTTGTAGCCGAAAAAAAAATTTTTTTTTTTTGAAAATCAGTGTTTTGTATGAAAAATTTCAGAAAGTTTCAGTTTGGTGGTGTGCCGCACCAATTTCCTGAAAAATCTTCATACAAAACACCGATTTTTGAAAAAAAAAAAAAAAAATTTGCATACGACAACATCCACGATGCCATTTTTTTAATATAAGCACCCTAGCACACCCAAAAGTCACGAGCCGCCTCTGATTCCTACCGACCCCTCATACCTTTTTCCTTCCCATATATTCTTCCTTTCCCTTAAGAAACCCTCCACACAGCATCCTCAAAGATGACATAGGCCCCTAGGAAAATTGTTTTCCTCGGTGCCTCCTGTGTGGAGCTAATGTAAAAAAATAGTGCTGACTGTATCACCCCCCCCCCCCTCCCTCCCTCCGAGTGGCCCATATTATTTTTGCCCATCAAACGATTTGGGTTGGGCTGGGCACCCCTGTACTAAGTGAAATGTGAATAAAAAAATTCCATGGTAATGCAATGAAAAAAATATGTTTTAAGTGGAGCACTTTTAATAAGTATGGACATTTCAGTTTTCCAAAATATTGCTCAATGAGATAAAACTTAATTTTCTTCTGAGCAACTAATTGTTGTGTTGTATTTTCAGGCAGAAAAATCGAATAGACCCAGCAGAGGTCCCGACCTGACCATGATGTCCGGAGCCGCACTCCTGGCCCTTCTTCTCATCTTATTCCTAGCTGGAATCTGCTGGTGGAAGAGGAAATCCTTGGCTAGCCTCATGTGCAAAGACAAGACCTCGTCAAGAAAGACTGAAGCGGTAAGTTAATTTCTTTCATTACTCATACCATAACGAGCTTCCTGGCACAGCGGTTGATTCCAGAGTTCGCGGATTTGTTATGCAAACTGTAACCCACACACATAAACTTCAATTACTTGCTGTACACTGTACACTAGCGTCCATAGCGCCAATATCAGAAAACCGTACCGGACGTGTCTTGCGTCTGTCAAAATTTTGAGGTATTTTTTGAGACTTTCTTCTTGGATAGGCCCATCTTGCTGTCTTACTCATTTGATGTTAATCTAATGTTTATACGCTAATAACCTGGCTTATGCAGATAATAAAAATATACTAAGTTGTCAAATCAATCCACGTCTGCATTAAACTTCAAGAGAACCTCTATCTTCTGCGAATTGAACAAACTTGTTATAAATTTTATCATTTACACCTAACGAAAGTAAATATTCTTTTTAATATAGCTTAATATAAGATACCAATAATATAAGTGAAGTAAAATATATCAGAGACCTTTGGGTAGTACGGGACGTTAAAATAAACTTTAGTAAACACACTAATGAAGTAAACAAAAAGCCAACAAAATGCTGGGATTTATAATTCGTATATCAAAAACCTTTCCTCTATGTACCCCCCTTACACCACATAATGCGCCCACTTAGAACACTGCACACCGAGCTGAACTCCTTTCTTCCAAGCCCGTATTGACAGAATTCAAATGAAATGTTTAAATATATAAATAATAACCGAAACTCACATTTTCAAATTATATCACATCCATTAAATTTACAGTTTCGACTCCCTTCATACTCGGCATTCAATTTTTTATTAAACCGTATTATTTCCAAATAATGGCCTGGACTCACCCGAGTTTAACAATTTCAAAAAAATCATGTAATGTCAAGATTAACCCGACAAACTGATTTCTTTCATTTGCCCTTATCAGTGGCGGACTAAGGGGGGGGCGGGGGGGGGCGGCCCGCCCCGGGCCCTTCGCTTTCGGGGGGCCCCCAAACTCCCCCATGTTCCCTTGGTCATATCCTAAACATGCCTTTAAGGCACCAGGACACTGTAATTTTTTTTTTCATTTTTTGAAAGATGCACTTATTAAGAATGCTCTCACCAAATTTTTTAAAGAAATTCGGTAAATTGACGGAAATACAATATTTTATGTGAAACCGTTTGAAACAGTTTTGAATTATCCTTCAGCAAAACTTTGAAAGCCTTTTTCTAGAATTTTTTTAACATGTTTTTCAACCTGGTTGACAACATATTAAACAAACTGTATATCCGATTTGCATTCACCAATTCTTAAACAGTTTGAAAATCCAGTCTATGGATAAAAAGATAAAAATTGCGGCCGGCGAATTTTATTTTCAATTTTTTATGGTAAATTTTCATCGTTCATAAAAATAAAAATAAATTGGAATGGGGCCCTTTATAAAACAATCCCTACGTGGGGTCATAGTCAGGGCCGGATTAAACATGTTGGGGCCCCTAGGCAATGCACGTCTCGGGCCCCCTTTACCACAGAGGCCCCTAGCCGATGCGTGGCCCCTAGACAGTGGCCTACACCGCTGTGTGGACAACACGGCCCTGCCAGGGTCGGTTTAAACACGTCGGGCCCCTAGGCAATGCACGTCTCGGGGCCCCTTTGCCCTAGGGGCCCCTACCCGATGCGGATCCCCAAGGCAGTTGCCTACACTTCTTATGGATAATTCGACCCTGGCTATAGTTACTGGATTTTCAAAGGCAGTGCCCTATACTGCCTTATGGACAATACGGGCCTGCAAGGACAGGTTTAAACATGTTGGGGCCCCTTTACCCTAAGGGCCCTTACCCGATGCGGGGCCCCTAGGCAGTTGCCCACACTTTTTATGGATAATACGGCCCTGGTAATAGTTACTGGATTTTCAAAGGCAATGCCCTATACTGCCTTATGGACAATACGGCCCTGCCGGGACCATCTTAAACATGTTGGAACCCCTTTACCCTAAGGGCCCTTATCCGATGCGGGGCACCTAGGCAGTTGACTACACGTCTTATGGATAATACGGCCCTGGCTATAGGACTCGATTTTCAAAGGCAGTGGCCTACACTGCCTGGCAGAGCCGGCTTAAACATGTCAGGGCCCCTATGCAATGCACGTCTCGGGGACCCCTTTACCATAGGGGGGCCTAGTCGATGCGTGGCCCCTAGGCAGTGGCTTACACTGCAGGGCGGGCTAAATATGTCGTGGCCCCTAAGCAATGCACGTCTCAGGGCCCCTTTACCCTAGGGGCCCCTTCCCGATGCGGGCCCCCTAAACAGTGGCCTACACTGCCTTATGGACAGTCGGGCCCTGCCAGGGCCGGCCTTAACATGTCGGGTCTTCTAGACAATGCTCGTCTCGGGGCCCCTTTACTCTAGGGGACTCTATCCAATGCGGGGTTTTTCTAATATGTGGTCAACCAGGTTGAAAAACAACAGACACAAAAACCACGATAATTCAACACACAAACTGTTTAAAACGGTTTCATATGAGATGCTGTATCTCCGTCAATTTTATTAATTTCCTTACAAAATATGGTGAAAGATTATTGACAAATGCATCTTTTAGAAAATAAATTTAAAAAAGCGTCAATTTTTTTTGTGTCGTGGTGTCTTTAAAATGTGCTTAGTACCTATCTAAGGGGGCCTTTATAAAAAAAATCCCTATGTGGTGCCATAGTGACTGGATTAACAGTTTTAAGACTTAGCGCATGCAAATCGGATGTATAGTTTTTCTAATATGTTATCTAATCATTATTTCTAATACGTTATAAGTTTTTCTAATATGTTAAAAACGTAGTTTTGAGAAAAACGCGTTCAAATTTTTGCTGAAGGATAATTCAACATACACACTGTTTAAAACGGTTTAATATAAAACGGTGTATCTCCGTGAATTTTTAGAATTTTCTTAAAACATTTTATGATAGCATTATTAACAAATGCACCTTTTAAAAGAGGAAATAAAAAATAAAAGAAAATAAATTTTACAGAGCCCTGGTGCCTCAAAGCCTTGTTTAGGTTTTGATAAAGGGAACAAGGAGGTGCTTGGAGTTCCCCCAGGACCAGAGGCCCGTGTGATCTGAATAAAAATCTTGTAAAATTACATCAACTTTTACTATGGGGGGGGTCTCATTCAGCTTTGCCGCCCCGGGCCTCTGACCGCCCTTATATAACCAACTTTACATAAATTTCCCGTGTGTGTGCGAAGTACAACACAAAATTTCATAATACAATCGTCCGTATATAGCAAATAATATCAAGAAATGTCGAACAGTTGTAACGCCTGCGATCGTAAATTAATACGCGAGTATGTTTCTTATCGCACATAATCTGTCGGGAATCTCTCGTCTTTACCTACTAATTAGTTTTAAGATATAAATGTATAGTTAATATGGTTACATGGTTACATCATGATTATGTAATTAAAGGACGTAAAAATTTATTATTTAGAGAAAAAAATATTGTGAAGGATAAATAGTACATTATAGGATTATGTGTATGATTTTCAGGTGGAAATAGGGGAAGCGGTTTTTGGTTAATGATTTCTCTAAAATATTTCTGGATGGAGTTCAATAATTGTATTTATCAATGCTTCTGATTACTTTTTGCATTATATAAACTGTATGTTTCTTACAAATAAATATAAATAGCAAAATAATTATCTTCACCTAAACACAAATAACGCTATGGATCCTTTCATCTTCAATAGATTTCAATCATAATACCCATTCATACATTTTGCACTCCAACCACCTTATTCCACTTCGTACATTTCTCAGATCCCGTATTCAATTTTCTTAATTTAATAACGATATGAATTATTTGTTACCTACTCTTAAATGCATAATTTAATACCTAATTATTTATTTTTATCAAGCAACTGTAAACTTCACCTGTAAACTTCACCCGCCATAACACGGGACATCCCTAGCATTGCGGCTGAAATAATACTAAAAAATATTAGAAATATGCGAAATATTTTTTTTGCACGAATAAACAAGTAGTTTTTGTTTGACAAACAAACAAAACTATTAGGTTTCACTCTTCGCGGGTGTTCTTAGATAGACCAATCTTCCCTTCTCGTTTGACGTCCCCTCCCATTTTTCCTTCCGCCGCAAGGTATTTTCCAATTACCTCAAGTACTCCCGCATCATGTCACATAAACAGAACATGAATTATTTGAACATAAATCGCAGAATTTAATGCGGAATTAATTTCCAATGTTTTTTTTATTCTCCTGATCAGACAAGGTCTTCGGGGGGGTTAGTCAGCTTAATTGCCGCTTGTTGAAGAAATGGGATTCTGATACGAGGAGATGGGGTAGGAGAAGTCAATTTTTATTTATAAATTTAAATATATTAAAGGTATTGTAATGCTTCGAAGCTGGAGATTCGTTTATGGAAAATAGCTTGCTGGAAAATTATTGAAAGATTGATAAAAATATTTTTAAATTCCTAATACCATCATTACGCAATACAAAACCATTTCTAAATATTTTTAACCACTATTAAGCCTATTTTGTCGGAAGGTCAAAATATTTCGGTTTTGGAATAAAATCCAAATAAATGGACTATTTCTGAACGCATCCGAAAACTAAAAACTGTTTTTGAAAGGTGATGAGATGAACTGATGAAATATGTTTTCAAATCTTGTAATTCTAGCAATTTAGAAATATAAAAATTATGAATGCAAACATAAAAAGTTTTAAAAATGGCTCACTTTACTTTTTTTCTAACTAAAATTATTGCTAACGAAAGAAAATGAAAATGCACAAATATTTTATTAGAAAATTGTATTATAATCGTTCAATTCACTTTTTGTCATTTCAAAGAATTCGTTTCGTGAAAATAATGAGCAAAAAATCTCGAAGTTTCACAATTTTTTTTTCAAATTAACGCGGGAAAATTTGGATTAATAAAAGTGTACATTTTCATTTTTTGTGGTTAATTTTTATATAAAGCGTGGAGTTTTCTCTTTCTAACACCGTTTAGATCATATTTCAAACCATACCATACAATAATGAGGGAGATACACCGATTTCTATGAGACCTTTATCCTGTTGTTTCGAAAACCGAACAAATTAGCCTGAGCGATTAGTAATGTAATGATGAACATAAGGGCGTAGCCACCGCCGTATCAGCCATATCAATGATACGGGGCTACAGAGGGCTACAGAGGCCCCTTACGTGTGTAAGCAAAAATTAGTAAAATGTTATCAACAATGTCACTTAATCTCGTGCTTCCCTGGTAAAAAAACATATAAAAAAACTGTCATGCGTGCCTATAGAGTTTTCATTTCAGAAATGGCAAAAGTCAAAAAAGGCAATCTCTTTTTTTCCCGGGTTAAGCGTGCGCCCAAAAGTTGGCAACATCCTACATCGGTTATTGCGGGATTCTCCCGTTTAAGTCAAATCACTTAAACGGGTGAATCCCACAATAACCGATGTACAATGACAAACCACAAACCATGGAGAGCAATATTTACGCGTTTTATTTCATTCCGGTTCAAATGTTATTTATTACATTGTAACAGAATACAATCTTGTTCTTCTTATTATTTATTGGTTAATTAGTTTGATTTGTGAAAAGAATGAGTGAAAGGAAAAGAAATTATTCCAGTGGAGCTATGAAAATAAAAATTAAACAGAAAAGGGAGGAGGTTATAAAAAATGCCCAAAATTTCTTCATTTTTTCAGTAATCAGCTTCTGTGAGTGATTTAGATTCCAATTGTAAGTACTACCTATTTATCTACCAGTAGCGAAGGGTGAATTTTGTTTTTTGAAAGAACAATGGCAACCTTCAATACGCTGGGAGAATAGAGCATTTTTGTTTCTTTTGTGAGAAATCTTTACCCTTCATTTGGGCCCCCCAACTAATTTTGATACAGGGCCCCTTCAAGACACGCTACGCCACTGGATGAACATAAGATTTTCTAGAGAGCTTGTAAGTAGGTACCTCACTAATATGTAATACGAGGATCTTACTTTAAACGTATACTTGAGAGAATATTGTTCGGGAAACTTTAACACCTCTGGCAACAATGTTACTCGTAGAAACTTACGTATATATACTTACCTACATATTGTATTGTAATAGTCTTGTAGTAAAGAGATTCGACTACCATTGTCAGTAACTATACGAGTAAGATAATATGTAACTAATTACTTTGTTCTCAAAGAAAGGAGGCGAGTTTATCGTAGTGCTCACATTAAACAATTAATTTCACTTAAACCAAGAACGTATTTAAATACCGTAAATACTCGTATTATCACACAATCTTCACGTAATCACATTTCGAATTGGGAGTAGAAGTTCCAGGCGTCTTTTTCGGCAATTAAGGCCTCAGAAAATTTTTACCGTAGCTGCCACGGGAGTTGTTGTCTGGAGCTTTTTCACTTCTGGTGTGACATAAGAGTGTAGTTATGTCACTTCCTATATTTTATTCTACCATTATTACCTATTACTCTGTGATATGATTCATGCTTGAAAAGCAAAAGTAGATATCTTCAACATTTAAAGGGCGACTTTCTTCAAGTGATGTCCTTTCTCAGCTTTACTTCAACAACTTACTTCCACATGATCCGCACAATATTCGAAACTGTTAAATACATTATTTATACAAGGAAATTAATTATTATTATTTATTTTAATGAAAAGACAAATAACTTTGTTTACATAACTTTTATTTATACACAATCTACATGTTTCGTGAACGATGTTCACATCATTAGGTTCAAATGTATACTTATGTATACTTATTATTATTTCATCCAAGGTTGGGAACCGTTTAGATTATGGTATCTTCAATAGGGCAAAAGGGGAGATGAAGGTGTTTCTGTTCATTTAATCCATAATTGACGGCAATTAAACTTCTTTTTTTTCATTATACAACAGATTAATTATCCAATTACCGTACAATTTTCTCATTTATGACAGTCTTAACACCTAGGAAGATAATTATTATACAAAAAAATCTTAAAGCTATCTAGAGAAGAGTTATATCTCTGTGCTATAATATCTGTTCTACCGCATGGTATTTTGTATAAGTCGTGTCGACGACTGTGGCTGAAATTTTGAGGCACATACAAGCCATAGCGTTCCAAGGAGACCGGGCTGTCAATACGGTTGGTTATGAATTATGTTAAAATTGAGAATTGCATGATTTGCATAACGTTTAGTTTCCTATTTGTTGCCTCAAGTAATTCTACATGGTGCATGAACCTTGGATAAGTTCCATGCATCCGCACATAGACATAGGTACCTTTTTTAAGATTTTTTTCTGGATTAGTTTTATCATATTAACGTACTTAGTTTGGTGCGGAGTCCACACACCACTAGCATACTCCAGCTTAAAAAACCTGAACTTAAACCTTGTCTGGTGGGTAGCGCACGAAAAAATATTTAATAACGTAAATATGTTTTCAAAGTCGTCTTAAGCAGTTGATTTAACTTTATTTTATTTTTTAAATCTTCGCTTTTAAAATGCTTTAAGCTAAATGACCAAGGTTGTCAAACGAAGTTGTCAAGTAAAAAAAATAGCCGGGTTCAAGGAGGGCACGTCTCGGGACTCACTGTGCTGAAAAAAAGAGATGCTTGCATTTTCCGTTTTCATTCTTAACTCATCAGCCCAGAGGCTGAATTCTCCAACCGAAGCCAATTCTCAATTCAATTCGCCGTCGAAAGTACATACATTGGTCGACTTTGTTATTCTCCAGTCTCGTCGAAGGTACATACTCGTACTTAGACGCCAAATGTCAGAAGTCATTCCATTCGAATAACGAATGGGTCAAACCAGTCCCCACCGACGAATCTGTCAAATCTGGTGCATTGTATCCTAACCCTAGGACAGGCATCATATATTTTTACAAAGTTGTTTTAACGTTCCATATAATGGCTGATTTACCGGCGATGTTGACTGCCGAGAGCAAGCTGAAGCCGATGTTTTAAGACTAACAGGATCTCCGGAGGGTAGATAGATTTGACATGAAAATTAACTTCCGTAATAATCTGTTACAATTTGGTTTTGCAGGTTACAGCAGCATTAAATTTGTTTTCTGCGGGTAGTTACCAGCTTTTTTGGTTTTGAATATTGTATCCGCCAGCCATTTCCAAGAAAGGGCGGTTGTCATTTCAAATTCACTCAATATAAACGTCAAAACATCAGTAACATACACAGTATTCACAGGGCTGCCAATATAATCATCTCTTCAAGCTTTCGACATTCAAGAATACATACATATGAAGCATTCGACAAAATTCGTCAAGACGACGAATAAGTTATCGTTCGCAGATGACACACAACAATTAACCATTGATCGCTATTTTTGAATTGAGCCCCAGGGCATTTCAAGCGAAAAGACTACATAAATTTTATTTTCTTCTGTAGGTTTCACCGAGAAAATCTTTTTTATAATTACGTCATTTGTGAAACATTGGCGTCTGGCTTTTGTTTTGGAATATTTATATTTATTATTGTCCTTAAAAACATAAACAAAAATAATAATTACTAAGTCAATTAAAACAATTTTTCAAAGAAAATTTTACTATTATTTATTTATTTATTTGATGCAATATATTTACATTATAAAAAACAATTCAATGATGTTGGCCTCACTGGGTGGTTTACCCGTGCTGAGGCCTCCATTTCATATACAAAATTATACACATAAATTATACACAAAATTATACAATACATATAAATAATATTGGTGAAAAAACGGAATAAAATAAATAAAAAAACATATGATTAAGATAAATTAAACTTAAAAAGTAGAGATTTAAAATTAATGTAAATTTGAAAATAAATAATATTATATGTATAAGGTTAAAAACGATATTTTTAATAAGTATTGTGTAAATTGTGTTTTAAGTTGGTTTTGTGTGTTACTTAATTTTTTTTTTATTTTATGCTATGATATTTTGGTAGTATTGTCTATTTTGGTCTTTAATCCATTTTGTAATTTTGTGTCGGAATTTATTTTTGTTTTCCTTAATTTTATTTTCAAGTGTTAGACTGTTGAATGCTTTTATAGCGTGATATTGGTAGTGTCTTTGTCCAAAGCTTGTATTTACCGTCGGAGTTCTTAAGTTTTCTTTGTATGCTTGTCTAACTGGTCTGTTTGTGATATTTTGTGTTTGTTGAAGGTTGTTTTTTTGGTCAAAAATGTAATTTAGTAGCGATTTAACGTATAATTGTCGTATGTCTAGTACGTCACAACGGTTGAATATTTGGTCTGTATCAGTAAGTCTATGTTTTTTAAGTATTACCTTTAAGATCGTTTTCTGCGCAATTTCCAGGTGTTCGATAGCTGAGTTTGTTGCTCCTCCCCAAGTAATTATTCCATATTCTATTATAGACTGACATAGAGCAAAATATATTGTTTTCATTTGTTGTATTTTGTATATTTTTCTTATGTTTAGGAAAATGTGTATCGTTTTGAGGAGTTTATTTGTGACTTGTTTGATGTGATCTGTCCATCTAAGGTTATGGTCAATTATGATTCCTAGATACTTTATTTGTTCTTTTTTTTCTAGAGGAGGGCAAACGCAGATGTTGGTGTTTAAACATTCGTGTATTTTTATGGTGTTTGTGTTATTTTTTGGCTGTCCTGTGCTATTTATACTGTACGTTGTGAATTTTGTTTTCGATATGTTTAAAGTAAGCGTGTTTGAGTCTAGCCATGATTTCACTCGCGTGATTCCTAAATTCGCTATGTTGTATGCATTTTTCCAATCCTTAGATTTGAAGAGTAAAACTGTGTCGTCTGCATAACTAACTATTTCACCGTCTATTTTCATGCTGCAAAGTTCATTAATGTAAATAGTGAAAATAACGGGCCCTAGTATGCTTCCTTGTGAAACTCCATATGTAATTCGTAGTGGCTTGCTAATATGGTTGTTAATTTTTACTTGCTGTGTTCTGTTACTCATATAACTTTTTAATAGTTGGAGTTCCTTGCCTTTGATACCTATGTTTTCTAATTTTTTGAAAAGCGTTTGGTGGCAGATTGAATCGAAAGCTTTAGCTAAATCTAGGTATATCGCTATGCATTTATACCCTTGATCTAAATTGCTATGTATATAGTCTATTGTACACGCCAAAGCTTCTTTTGTGCCTATTTTTTCTCTAAAACCATATTGTTTTTCCGAGATTAATTTATTTTCTATCCGGGAGTATGCTTTACAAAATGGTAGTGACTTATATTTCGATATCTTTGGTAGCGACCTTCAGACCAGATTATTTCTCTACTAGGTATTTTGTTTTTGTTTTATCAATGAATAACATTATTTCAACATTTTGTCAGCTTTATTTATTTTGTTAGGTAGGTATTTATTCCTTCAACCCAAAATTTATACACAAACAGGAGAGAACTTTGATTGTCCATCTAGATAGGACTGCGGACGTTCTTTGTGAGATTGATCAAAGAAAATGAATTCTTAAATCATTTTTTCGTAACATTGTTGGTCGAAGGTTGTAGCCGAAAATAGTTGTTTTTTTAGAAAAAAGTATTTTTTGGGTTGAAGATTTCGGTGTTTTTTTAAATCTTTTATAGTAAGATGAAACAAAATAAAGAAGACTTCAAAGGCATTTGTCAGCAATAAAAGGTGATACATGAAAGAAGCCGCTCAAAGATATTTTGTAGAATTAATCTTCTTTTATTCAGATTCCACCCCAGGAATGAAAACATAACTTTATTCGAACGAGTTGGGTTCATGATTTAGTAATGGCTTTTCTTAGATTATCAGTTATCAGATTATCAGTCAAATATAGTCTACTAGCTGACCCGACAAACTTTTTTCTGCCATATAAATTATTTCTAGCGAATATTTTGGTTGTTAAATAAAAAATAACGAATATTTTGTAAGTGTGTGGGGATAAGATCTATCTATGACGAAAGAGGAATGGAGCGCTGTAGACGATGACCACCGATAAAAACAAAAAACACCAACTAAAATAGGAAAATGAAATAAAGAAAATCAATATGAATTTCGAAGAGCAATTGAGTGTACGATATTTTTTGTCAGTCCATCTTTAGCCAACGCAAATAAGCTCGATGGTTTGCCCACGCGAGAACATGATGCCGAATAAAATATCAAAATGACGCGACGCTTCTCGTGAATGTCTTGCGCATGTGTGGATGAAAGTTCGATGAGATGGACGTAGCGCCATCTGTCATTCATCAACCTAAATAATTTCGTTCTGTTTGAAATATGAAAGACGGTTAAAATTGTTCACACAAAAATGCTAAAATCGCGATTAAAAATGGGAGGGTGGGGGTAGGAGGGTTAAAATTTGGGGTTATAGATATTTTTGATGAGTTATGAATAACCCGACAATGTTTGAAAATCTTCTACTACCACCACGGTAAGCGGAAATTTTGCTTGTTTTGTGACGGGGGACTTAGCCAGCCGAGGAATCGAACACGGGACGCCAGGGTGGGACCCGAACGTGATGCCAGCTCAGCCACCAACCGGTCACATTTGGATATATATATTAGGTTGAGATTTTTATACTAATAATAATATTAAAAAATTTCATGATTGAAACTATTCTTAGTTGAATTATAAGTAAAGTTTAGACTTACGAAAGCCATAAATTGCAGAAAATAATAAATTGGTTAAAACAATTTTCTTTGCAACGTATTGATTATATATTAGTATTACTACCACCGACTGGAGTGATAATTGGTCGACCTACAGTTACAGACAATTTTGAGACATGTTTCCTAACCCATTTTTTATATTATCTCTACACAGAAGGCCCTGGAAGGGGGATGAAACATAACGTGATTAGTGTGAAAGGAGTGACGGAAGTATGAATTCATCCCTCCCACTGTGGTGCAAGGCGATGTTCCGAGAGAGTTCTACTGGAGACGTCTACTGGAGAGGTCAAATGATCTACCTTAACCAGTCTCTCAAGATCCGGTCTGCCATGCAGTAGGTGAGCAGGCCCAACTATGGCCAAGACCCGGACAAACCTCATTCACTCCTTGAATTCCTCACTCACCGGACATCCCTGATGTCACCAAACACAACCACTTGGAAGACTTATGGCAGAGGTATTGGTACCCATATCCGTCTTTCAAAATGCCTCTCAAACTTTAAATGAAACCACAATCGCGGTCTTTGAATGCAGTTGAAAAGTGTTTGGCCTCTCATAACATCATAAAATTCTCACCAACGAATTCCGAATACACAAATTTACTATGAGGTAAGTAGAGCAGAGAGAGAGGGGAAACTTTTTTTTTTTACGTTAACTTCACGCAGGAGGCCCTGAGGAAAATAATTTCTCTCAGGGCCTATGTCATCTGTGATGCTGTGTGGAGGGTCTTTTTGAGGAGAGGAAGGAATGAACATTGGTCTTGAAGAGACCCACATTGTAGGAAGGAGGAAACACAGAGGCCGGCAAATCATTCCACAGCCGAGCTGTTGAACACAAGAACGAGTCGAAGAAACGACCCGTTCTCATGTGGCCAATGTCAACTGTGTACAAATGTTGGGCACGCGTTTGGCGTGTTTCCCGACTATGCACCGGTGCCGAAGGGATCAATGATGATAGTTCTTTGGAGCATCTTCCATTGTAATATCGGTAGAACAAGGATAGCATTCCCACCCGACGCCTGTGCTCTAAAGATTGCAATCCGTCTGTTAAGATGGGAGAATCTCAATCAATCAAATGGACCGCCCGTTTCTGCACAGAGTCGAGGGTATTTTTCAGGTATTTTGGAGCTCCAGACCAGAGGTGGCTGCCAAATTCAACCGTGGGGCGCACTTGTGATTTGTACAGGGTTAGCAGTTGTGTACTATTAAAGTATCTGCGGGCCCTGTACAGTACGCCCAGTTTCTGTGAGGCTAACTTTACTCTGGCTTCGATGGAGCCCTTATACCTGAGCTGGTCACTTAGGGTTACACCAAGCATTTCGATGGAGGGCCTGTTTGGAAGATTGCTTCCGTTGAAAGAGACTAGATTTTCATTTCGATCCCTTTTAGACGTAATCAGACAAGATTGGGTTTTTGAAACATTAAATTCAACGAGATTATTTTTACCCCAAGAGAAAACACTCTCGAGGTAACCGTCCATTCTTTGCTTCAAAGCCCTACGAGCTGATAGAGTTTGTAAACTAAATAAGCTTTCTAAGAATCTCTCCCAAATTCATTGTCACAGAAACTTTTTATTAAATTTATGTGTAAAAATTCTCATGCCGTACGCGAAGTGATTTTCCGCTAGGTACCTACGCGTAATAATATACCAACAATGTATCCTGCAGCTTGCTAGGCTAAATGGGGGATAATCATATTGTAAAACGGTTGTAGATCCAGAGTCATCCTATATGCAAGGATTCTCTTGAATACAGTTACTTGGAAATGTTCAGTGGCCGTATAGCCGTATTTCCGGAAAACCTCCAACTTCCTAACAAAATAAAGGTACCATCATAAAAGTTCCGCCTGTGGTAGACACATTTCCCGTCAGTTCTTTGACTGGGTGGTCGTTTAATGTACATGTGATATCTACTAAGTTGTAAGTAAAAAAAGGTGTGAAAGCTACTTAAAATTATTCTATACTAATGGTATCCGGCATGCGTTGCAATGCCATTCAAAGAAATCTGCATGTCCTTTCCCGTGCGTCCCCGTTCCCTTCCACCTTCCCCGCTCCCCCCCCCCCCTCGTCACTCCCCTTTCTGCGAATCCCACCTTCCCCCTGCTTTTCCTCAATGCAATTCCTCAATATGTGAAATACACACATTTTCATTTATCCAAATTTCATAACGCCAGAGTTTACCATTATATACTGATAATGTAGCTTTCCATCGGTGAAAGAATTTTTAAAATCGGTTTAGTGATTTAGGCGTGAAAGCGTATCAAACAAATACACGCACTTTCGCATTTATAAAATTAGTACCTGTGGATATGGATTAAATGAAAAATCACACTACGAAATAATGAAAAATACACTACTTTTTATTTAAAAACAAATAACAGCAAAGGGGTCATCCATTAATCACGTGAGGCTCGAAAGGGGGGGGATTAGGAAAAAATCACGAAATATCACGAGTATTTATTTTTCGTTGAACGCACAATAATATTCTGAAAATCTCAATATACTTTGCACTAAAAAATACACGTGATTTTGGGTATGGGGGGTAGTCTAAAACCTCACCACATATCACCAGGGTGGGGAGGGGGTTAAAAAGTTGCTAAAAAACATCACGTGATTAATGGAGGAACCCTTTTGTAATACACTACTTTTTAATTAAAAACAAATAACAGCCAACTAGGTTTCGCCTATTTCAAACATTGCCAGGGCGAGGCTAAAGATAAGCAAATTAACTAAAGATATTTATAGAAATCAGATTAACTGGCATTTGTCAATTTAAATATAAGTTGGTAAATTATAAAATTTGTGTTTTTTAATAAATAGATATATAATGTCCACCCCAAAGTATTTGCTTTCTTCGAAAAAAAATATGTATTCTTTTTGCTGGTTCTTCGTTTGGAATATAGAATTAGGAAGAACATAAGAAATGCGATGAGAACATGTTTAGTGATCTAAAAGTCTGATCTTAAATTTCCAAAATGGGTATTTCACCATCATCGTGAATTCAAATGTGATGGCGATTTACGATGTCAGGCAAGTATAAGAGGGATAAAGTCCGTTTTAAATGGGCTAGGACAAAAAACTATTAAGTATGAATTCGGTGAAGACATTGGTTTCCATTCAAATAATATCTGGCAAGTATTGTCTTTTCAGTAGTGCGGAAGAACACAAATATATATTGTTTAAATCAGCATTCATTCAAACACTCATGTTTAACCCTCCCGCAATGGAGGGGAGTTACACATTCCCCAAGCGAGAGTTTTTTTGCGATATCCATGTTGTTTTTTACATCACTTGTCATTTAAAACAGCATTTTTTAAAAAAAAAATCCCGTTGCAATTTTTTAGATGTTAAATAATATTTATCCAAATCAGACGAATTTACTAGTGTCCGACCGAAACAAGACTTTCGGCCGAAAACGAAACCGAAACCGAATCTTGGGTATCTTTCTCAGTTTTTGCCGAAACCGATACATGTTAAAAATTTGGCTTATTTTTTATACTTATGCAGACAATTAACATATGTTAAATGAAATAAAAAAAAAACAATATTTGAAGTAGATACGTGAAAAAACGTTTTTTTATGTTACTAATATAAAACAATTTTTTTTAAATTAACAAAATCTTTTTTTTAAATTAACTTTAAATTTTTTTATATGAAAACCGCACAAGAGTCCCAACTACTCCCGTCTGAAGCCAGTGAGACTATGACATCCCCAATTGTGGTATGTTGTGAGGCTGAAGGTAGTGGGGAGGGGAAGGAGATGGGGAAGAGGAAGGTGGGAAAGTACCTGGCTATTCAGATCTGGTCACCAAACACGGCTAATGCCATTTCAAGCAACGTTTCAATTCTGAATGGTGGTCTTACACCAGGGTGATACTGAGAGTATCTTCCACTCTGGAACATGCCGCAAATATACTATATATTATTTTAAATGAACAAATTGTGGAATAACACAAATTAATCAAATAAAAATTATTTGCCACGCCGGGATTCGATCCCGCGACCTTGGGTGTGCGAGTCAAGAGCCTTAACGCTGGACTATGCCGGCTGTCAACTACTTCTTGGAACCATAATTTGTCAATAATCAACACTTACAATATAATGGAAGGACCTCATTAATTGAGTATTTTAATTATAATTGTGTTAACAATCACAACATTGTTATTACACGTGTTAAATTAAATAAAACAATAATAATTGGAGTACCTATGTGAAAAAAAATATTATTTGTTTTTTTTTTGTAAAACAAACAAAAATTATGAAATTAACAAACGTGTTAACTGTATGTAACAAACATGTGTGCGCCAGAAATAACACATAACCTCACAACATAATCACGCCTGACCGGCCGGTGAAATCAGCTGATGATGGCGGATGACACACGAGTCACGAACTCACCGAAGTCAGCCGAACGACGCGCGATAATTCACGAATGCAGAGTTTCGGTGCGACCGAAGGTTCGACAGATTTTCTGCCGAAACCGAAGCTGATGCCGAAACGGGATTTTATTGCCGAACCTTGCTGAAACTGAAACCGAACCTTCAGTCGGTCACTAGAATTTATTCTCCCCTCCCGCCCTGGCCGGATTTCCATTACATTTCAACAAATTCCTCGCCGCAAACAAATCTCGAGGGAGGTTGTAAAAATAGCATTTTACTGGAAAGGGCTACAATAATGTGTATTTGAGTAACGCTTTTGTTCTCTCTCTTTTAACTAATATCTGAGTTTTACTGGAAAGTGCAAAAGGAATATTAAGAAACACGATCACTCCACTTCGGGTAAAGGTCGAAACAATCCTTTTGGAGGGTTGAAGCAAGCCTGCCTAGAAATTTTCATTATTGTATTAATAAGTAGCTTTGATTTGTGTATTTATAGATAATGCTCTCATCGCTTATACTTTCCTTAATAATACCAGTCTCATCAGCTCTCTGAGAATTAAAAGAAATACTAATGAAGGAAATTCTTGGAATGAGGCGAAGTATTAGCTAACAATGCAATTAATATCGTAAAACTATGGTTCGACGAAAACTTTTTGACACTAAATGTCGAAAAAACCCACTTTTTATACCTTATAGCCTGACAGCGAATATCTCAAATATAATGGTAAACATAAAATTCACGAAAAAGGATTACACTTAGGATCGCACCCTGTAACTCAAACTGAAGAAAAAATAAAAAAATCTTGGAATAATTATCGATAATAACGTCAAATGGAAAAGTCAAATAAATTCCACAGTAGATAAAAAGGGAAAACTGATCTGCATATTTTTTAGATTAAAAATACTGTTACACCCTTTAAATGTCTTGATTTTATTTGATAAATTAATGTAAAAAAAAAAATAATAATAATAATAAAAAAATTGGGGTAAACGAACTTTTAATCAAAATAAAAATATAGGGGGGGGCGCCATCGGTACCTACTGCACAGGGCGCTAGATTTCGTAGATCCGGCCCTGTTTGCAATGAAACAGACGCTTCAATATCAACAAGACCGAAGATTTAATGTGTTTCATTCTACACAAGTAAATTCAAAGACGTAATTTAAAACCGTGAAATAAAAAAATAGAGCCTATCTCCACAAAGCGGGTTAAAAAAAACTTGATTCCGCGCTAATTGAATCTAGCCATCCTAACCTTAGAAATTCGTTTTTAACTATGTATTCAGTTTGAATCGGAATCGTTTAAAGGTATCTGCTGACAAAAAAAAATTCTAAAAATCCTTCAGATTTGAAATCTTTTCAATGTCAAGATGAATTCCGAGAATTTTAAGGGTTTTTAAAAGGTGAGAAATAATAAAATCAGCACTTTTTCAGTATATGATAATTCTTAGTTTCACAGTGTATGAATACCTACCTACTGTATGCTTCATTGATATATATACATAGATGACTAATGACCGCGCCAAAGCGTTGCCACCGTACATATGTCCAAAAGCAGATGCTCAGCTAATGTCAGTTTAGTGCTCACTGAGACGCCGACCAAGTTCAACCGGACGGTACGCGATCAAAACTATCTTTAAAACGGTTAAATGCGTCGTGAAGAAGTGCAATTCAAGGTCAGAAAAACATAATAAATCAAGCGGAATTACTTTCCACGCGTAACTTTATTGTTTACATATTCATATTTACTTAAAAAGCACAGAAATTGAAATAAAATGTCAAATTCCATAATATAGGTTCAGTGTTGCCACTAAAAAGTCATTTTGGTTTTCCCATATTAATGGGAGAATACATCATTTATGTAATAAGTGACTATGGAGGTAACCTTTGATTTTAAATATTTCGTGTATTTCACATTTTTAGAAACCTGAAATTTGCGTGCACTAGTCCCTTGATGAATATATTTAACTTTGGTTAAGTAAATTTTAATATTGTATTATAATATTTATTTTATGATACATAATTTTATAATTATATTGATTGCTGATGTAAACTGTCATGGCTTATTCAGAGTCAAATAATTTCGCACCGCGCGAAGAAAGTACTCGAGCCTACTTAAAAAAAAAATTCTTGTCATTTAAAATTTAATTTAATGGTTGTTTTGTTTACTTACACCAGTGATTCCCAAGTGGGGCGATATCGCACCACTGACTGGGACGTTGATGAGCTTCCCCTTGCAAATGTAATAAAACTTTCACATTAAAAAAAATTTCGCCTGCGGCGCTTTTTCTATGCGTATTGTCTCGCATTTCATAAAGAAGGGGGTAGGGGCGTTAAAAAGAATACTTTACTTGGATAGTGCGCAGTGAGTCAGATAAGGCTAGGAACCTCTGATATACACTGTACATTAGTATATAAACGTTTGAATAGATATGGATACAGCATGCATTTTATGTTTTGTAAACCCCCCCCCCCCCCCCCGAATGTTTTTTCTGTGTGCGCCACTGTTCTCCGCATAGGTTTCAGATACTGTTAGTTTTGTAATGTCTATTGGTAAAATACAAAATATTTAAACAAAAAATGTCTTAATTACTTCATTAGTTATGATTAGTTTTGGTCATTTAATAAAAAAAACACATATTTAAAATAATTTAAATTAGTTTATCTTATTACAAACTAACGTTAAAAAACCCCTCTATTTTATTTGTTATTTTGGGTAAAATTTCATAAGTTATGCAACACTACCGCGCCATCACAGGTTTGGGTTTCTGTCTTTATCTAATCCTGGCGGCGGTGTTATTCTCGTGACTTGTGTAAGTGAGACAAATGTATTTTTGTTAAAATGTTTCGTGTTCTCAGAGCTACGTCGGCGCGGTTTTAGAATGGTTACGCTTTTTTTGAAGCGCGGTAATGATGTTTGCTTCTCTATTTATTATACCTCAATGGTATGCTTGAAGATAAGATTCACGCGCAAAGTGAACTCACGATTTTCGATTTTCCGGAAACGACACGTATCCAAAAACGGGTTCATATCTCTGGCGTTAATTGTCCGATCTGACTAAACCAGATGTTTTTATGGGAAACAAACATATCAGACTAGAAGTGTGTATTTCAAAATCTTAGTAAAAGCAATGACGTTACATACTATATTAGACGAGGGGTAGAAATCTCAAAGTGGGAAGACAATCGCAAGACAATTGTACCGGTCTCGATATCTAGTACTTTAGTACTAAACTGCTACGCGTCGAGTAAGGTTGCGTCTTACCAGTACTTACCAGTAAGTAGATTGCATTTTAAAAAGTGTCAAAATGCCCTCATGTGTGATGAGAAAATGTTTCAATTACACTGCAAATAATAGTAAAGGCGAAGGAATAACACTTCATTTGTAAGTACACGCAAATTACTTAATATTATCGATTATTATAAATATTACAATAAATTTTCATGTTTCCCGCTCGCGGTTTTACACGTCATTAAGAGACAGAGAACGTTGCATCAAAAAGTAACGAGCATAACAAAGACAACCTGCTAACAGTAGGTCGGTTCACACAGCGTCCCGCACAAGTTTTCTTCTATTGGGAAAGATGGGGTAAAACGTACACAGGGTAAATCGTTAATTAATTTAATTATGTTTGAATTGTCATAACTCATACATAACGCTCGAACCGAGCTTCCTTGCTGACAATGACAAGACACTATAATTTAATATACGTAAACACGCTAGTTGTAGTTAAGCTCTATTAATAATTATAATTTATGCTGTGACTTTATAAACGTAAAATGACAATTAATTCAATATAAATTTATTATGACTTATCAAATATGAATTTTAGGTTTCCCCGTGATCAACTACGACGACAGAAATGAACCACTGTTGTTCGCATTCAAAGATGCGAACATGATTGGACACCTTCGCTTTACAGCACAATATGTTCAGTTCATTTCAATAAAGACGATTTACATACCACGGTCAAAGGAAAGCGTTTTATAATGTCGTTGATGAAAATTGTAAATAGATTTGTATACTCATTTGAACCTATGACCTGTACTGTATAATAAAATATGTTTTTAACAATACTACTATAATAGTACCAATATTGTATTACTAATGATAACTCATATAATTATAATAAAAATATTTGCCCGTGTGTCTTGTTTTACCCGCCTTTACCCTCCCCTGTGCGTAGTGTAACCGAGTGAGAGTATCTTGTTATCTCAGTCACACCCGTGATGTGAAAGCAGTATTCGGCAAAGAAATTAATACGCCGCCCGCTAATGTATCCGTGCCATTCATACATACACATTAGGGAACGTACCCATACTACGTGACACTTTTAGGGGGGGGGGGGGTCTTCAAAAGGTCACGCTCCATACAAATGAGCGGCGGGTTCCTTAGGATTTTGGTCACCGGGGGGGGGGGGGGGGGTTAAAAATTGCAAAAAGTTGGTCACGTAGTTTGGGTACGTTCCCTTATTTGATTGTCTATCTTTATCACACAGGAATAAACTTTTAAATTGAGAAATTATTGAAAATCGCTGAAAACAAAAGAGTGTTCCTTACTTTCCACATTATATGGTGAGTATGTGAGACTATAACGAGTCTATTTATTTTATATAACGTCATTGAGTAAAAGGCGTTGATTTTTGATTTTATGACAATGTTAAATGTGATGGGGTTCATACTATTAAGCATAAACAACAAGTTGTGATTGAGAAGCAATGTTATTCCTAGTCCCTTAATGGTGATATTACACACATCAGCCACATTGATGAGATTTGTTTGAACGGCGTATAATTGAAAGGGTGTGCTGTTTACACGTACTCGACAGAAGTGAACCATTGAATCACATTGCTGTCATAGAGTTTAGAATGTCTTCGAAACAGGTCGTGCGCGCGGGAATTATATCCCTCTGATTTAATGTTCCACAGGCTTGGATAGTTCTTAAAGTGCTCTAAGAACAGAGGCGTACGCTCTTCCCTCCATTTAAAAACCATTTTCTATGTTGACAACTCACTACAAAATAAACAGTCACAGTTTGACAATTCAATACGCGCGCACAGTGCTGCGCGCGCATGCTACGCCGCATTCGCGCATGCGCACGAATGGACAACAGAACCAATCGCATTGAAAATATTAAACAAGTTGAATATTTTCAATGTGGTGGAAATATGACGCGCAATGACATGGAAACATTCAATGTCTTGTTTACACGGTGCAATTTGGTATCTACAACCTAATTGCGAGGCAGAATTGAAACGTATAATATGCCCATTGATAAAACTTTTTTTAATCTTGGTCCCTTTGGTAAAAATAGTATTCAATCACAAAACCTATATACCTAATAACATAATAAATCTCTTTATACATTACATGTAGGTAATCCTACATTATCTGGAAACAAGATATAACCAAATGATGCCACCGCGTTTATGGATTATAAGAAGAAAGATTTGAAAAAATTGGAGGATGACAAAACATTTTTCATGCTCCAGTGCATATTTCCCAAAGCCGGTGTATCGCTCCCTCGGTAATATTTTAATTCGAGAATTATTCCAGTGAAACTATTGTGTATGCTTTAATATGATTTATTTCCGAGTAAACATTTAAAATCTTTGTTTCAAAATGCTCTTGAATAATATTATAATAAAACAGTTTTAGTAGGAAAAGGGATAAAATTTCCTGGGAAGCTGTGTCCAGAGAATAATCCCAAATTTTTCCCATTTTACAATGGCAAATGAGTGGTTACTCATTTTTTTTTTACATGAGCTCCACACAGGAGGCCCTGAGGAAAATAATTTCCCTCAGGGCCTATGTCATCTTTGAGGATGCTGTGTAGAGGGTTTTTTTAGGAAAGGAAGGAGGAGAGTTCTGGAAAGGAAAAGGGTTTAAGGGGTTGGTAGGAATCTGGGATTTAGTGTGTCCTGGTCATCCGCCTCCAAGACCTAGACAAACCTCACCCCATGAACCCGGGCACCCCCGCTAAATCACCAAACGTAGCGAACCACTTGGGGTGACCTATGGCAGAGGTGTTGGTTATCCAATAAAGGTTCCCGGGGCGGCGGTACCCATTCCCGCCTCCCAAATTGATATTCATTACTCATCATTATACATTACTCATTACTCATAATGCTATATTGTGGAGTTTTCTTCCATTTTTCATCGTTAGTTCGGTGATCTATTTCTTAAATTATTCCCGCCTCCTAAATTTTCAATTTGGGAGGCGGGAATGGGTACCGCCGCCCCGGGAACCTTTATTGGATAACCAACACCTCTGCCATTGGTCACCCCAAGTGGTTCGCTACGTTTGGTGATTTAGCAGGGGTGTCCGGGTTCATGGGGTGAGGTTTGTCTAGGTCTTGGAGGCGAATGACCAAGACACACTGAACCCCATATTCCTACCCACCCCTTAAACCCTTTTCCTTCCCAGAACTCTCCTCTCCTTCCTTTCCTTAAAAAACCCTCCACACAGCATCCCCAAAGATGACATAGGCCCTGAGGGAAATTATTTTCCTCAGGGCCTCCTGTGTGGAGCTCATGTAAAAAAAAAAAAACCTCAAGAATCAAGGGGTCTGTAAGTCTATGTACTTGTCACTTGTGTGGTCTCAGTCCATCTTAGGTGCAATCCCTGACAACAAACAAACTACTCTTTCCATCTTCGTCTATTTTAGAATATATTCCTCAAACAAACTATTCTTCCCGCCTTCATTAGCGAGGCCTCACACCAGACATACATTTGTATTACGATAACTGTGGCGCCACATTTAAAAGGCGACACATTTAACGCCCCCCTATATTTGTGCGCAAGCTTTTTTTCTCATTAATTGCCACATCAAGAAATCCGTGTCGTCAGATGATATCGACATTTTCGAGTATAAACCACAACTGCGCGTCCGGTGTGCGTGTACGCGACACATATACTCCAAGCAAAAATGTAGCATGCATATTGTGACGACATTAATGTTGCGTGCGTGTAGCTTATGGCTCCGGTGTGCGGCCAGGCTTAATGTTAAAATTTATCCCTCAAACACCACCCTCCCTTATGTCCACCCTCATGGATGTTAGAATATATCCCTCAAACAAACTATTATATACATCTTCTGTTGGAATATGTCTCTCGTAGAAACTATTCTTTCCACCTTCATCTATATGTCCCTCAAACAAACGATTCTTTCTCTTTACACCCACCTTCATCTATGTTATATAACCCTCAAAAAAATATTCATTTCGCCTTCATCTACGTTGGAATACGAGTACTTCCCTCAAATGAACAATTAAATCCACTTTCATCCATGTTGGCGTATATCCCTCAAACAAACTATTATTTCCCCTTCATCAGTTTTGGAATTCATAATAATAATAATTGGATAATTTGTAGAGCGCCGTTTTTGTGAAAAATCACCTCAAGAGCGCTTTACAATTTATTATGAATCTTAGGCTCTATCTAATTTTATTATTTACAAATAGATCCATCTCTTCAAATTCATCTCCCAAACAATCTATTAAATCCACTTTCATCCACGTTGACGTATATCCCTCAAACAAACTATTATTTCCCATTCATCAATATTGGAATTCATCCCTCAAACAATCTATTAAATTCACTTACTTATTCCATGTTGGCTCCAATTTATTTTTAATAAATTTATTTATTATTTCCCATTTATCAATGTTTAAAAATATTTCCCTCAAACAAACTACACTTTTCACCTTCTGTATTGGAATACATCCCTCAAACAAACTATTCAAATTTAATTTCAAAACAACTTCATCCACGTTGGCAATTCTTCTTTTCACCATCTTCTATGTCGGAATATAATAATTTTATTTACACGAAACTTAATGTCCTTGTATACGTCACTTTTTATGGATCAACGCTACCCAAAGTTAATGAGTCTCATTTTAATGATGTTCCCAAAGTTGCTATTGTCCAAACTAAAAGGAAAATTATACGTAATTAGGAATTAAAATTATTATTAAGAAAATGTTCATTCAGTGAAGGTCCATGAAAATACTCCATGTCGAAACAGATAAATCAAGGCATCCGTCCCTTATGTACACCAGTAGCGGTCCGTGATTTTTTAGTGAGCTAGAGTGGTAAGATTGAAAAATAAGACGTTACTGATGTTGTTGTAGTTGAAAATGAATTTTATTTTTGAAGTGAAACCTCTTTAGCACGAACAGAAATGACACTGGTCAAACACAAACTCGTACATCTATAGGATTTAGCCTGCGAGAGAATGAGATAGAATGAAATGGAATGAAACCTTGTCGCGTTTGCCGCTTTGATTATGAGCTCACTTTTCAATCTTGGTTGAGATTGTGTAGGTGAAGGTTTCACTTCACCGCGTGTGAACTGCACTAATTTTTTTTTTTCAAAATTTCACACTATTCAAACTTTTGTATGAAGATCTTTTAGTATTTGGATGCGGCGCATCACTAAACTGAAAGAATCCTGATAATCTTCATACGAAATATTGAAATTTTGAAAAAAAAAAAATTCATTTTCAGCTACAACAACATCAATAACATTGTATTTTTCAATCTTAGCACTCTAGCTCACTGAAAACTCACGGACCACCGGTGTCTTCTTCTGCGGTCTACTTCCATTTCCCAAACAGCCTTTTTACTCCACCTTTTGTGTAAGTTGGTAAATAAGAAATACCTCTTTTCCATTATTCTGAATTGATAAGTACAGAATTCAGTAATTATTTACATCGAAATGTGCGTTGAATTATTTCAAGGATTCCCTTGTGTATATCCTTTCTGTGGTCTAGTTCCATTCGAGGCCCAATCCTTCAGGATATTTACCTTTGTTAATGTCAGTGAAGCACAACCATTTGTTATGTAGAAAGGGATGAATTGCTACTCTGTGTATGTGTTGTTTATAAATAACTAGCAGGCCCGGTAACACGTTGCTGTGGCTAACGAAACACAACGCCACGTCAATACCCAACCTTTATAACCAACGCCATCTGTTAAATCAAAACCACACCGCCGCTTGCCAGCACGCTCCGTTTATTTATATATTTCAACCAATTTACACAAAACCTTGACAAATTATATTAAAAAAACCTTCCTCATGAATCAATCTAACTGTTGGTGAAAACCGCATGAAAATCCGTTGCGTAGTTTAAAAGATCTAAGCGCACAGATAGCGGGAGCGACTTCATTTTATAAAGTGACCGACCGAAGTTTCGGTTTCGGTTTCGGCAAGTTTCGGCATCAGTTTCGGTTTCGGCAGATTTTCTGCCGAACTCTGCAAAAGATCTCAATAAATGATAAATTTAGTCTTTAGATTGTTGTGATTGGAAACGCAATTTAAATAAAAATACTCAATTAATGTGGTCCTTCCTTTATAATGTACATGGATTATTGACAAATGTTTGTTCCAAGAAGTAGTTAACGTGTTTGTTAATCTTTAGTAATATAAAAAAAAATCTCATACTTCAATTTTTTTTTTTTAATCTCATTTAACACATGTTAATTGTTCGTATAAGTGTAAAAAATAAGCCAAATTTCAGTAAACGGTAGATTTTTAACATGTCTAAAAAGTTTCGCTTTCGGTTTCAGCCGAGAGACAGCTACCGAAGATTCGGTTTCGGCTTCGGTAGAAAGTCCTGTTTCGGTCGGACACTATTTTTATACTATTTAAAGATGTTGAGAGACGTCGTAGATATCAAATTGTTTTGCTGTTTTAATAATAGAAACATAATATGCCCCTAGAAGCGACTTTGTTGTGAACAAACGCTCAAAATTCGGAATAAAAAGAATAAAAGTATTCCAGAAGTCTTGCCAATCGGACCGTAAATTTCCAATACAAAACTGTGTTTCATAATCATTATGAAATTCAAATGGGATGGCAATACAGGATGTCTGGCAAGTGTAAGAGAGGCAGAACGCATGCTAGAACTATTACTGACATTGGTTTCCGTTCAAACCTACATGGAAGGCATTTCCAGAAAACATATATCTTCAGTGATAACTAATGTAAGAATTGTTTATGTCCCCGCAGCCCCTGACCGGCGAGCCCCTACTGGCGGACCGATACATCAGCAACCCGCAGTACAGCGGTAACACAGGGTACACGGGGCCCTCTCCCAGGGGACCTGCCGTGCCCCTCCTGCGCAGGGAGGCCCTGGCCTTCGTAGAGGAGATCGGAGAGGGATGCTTCGGGAAGGTGTACCGAGGTAAATATTTTATTCAAATTATCTGTGAAAAATCACGTGGTAGTCTGATTTTTGGACTAATCGAATCCAATTTTTAAAATGGCAAATAATATATTTTTTTGTTAAAAACATAATAATTAGGTAGGTACCTAATTGCATGAGAGAATTCTTTAAACAATCAGTTACAATTTCAAAGCAAATTTGATTTCATTGAACCAAATTTCACGCAGGATTAACTAACGCACATTACAGACACTATAAAAAAGTGAAGGAAAAAACCTAACCTTACCTTTTAAAACTATTTTATTAATTTTTGGGGATCGCTGGCAAGGGTTAATATGCACTTTTTTTGAAAAAAACCTTTTGATTCACCTTAATTACATTAAAAGGCAACTATTTGCATTGGGGGAAGTGGAAAATATTTCATTCTAAATTTCATTACGTAAAATTAAAATAGCTTTCGTCTTGTGAGATTGTACGCCAGAATCACAAACCATGTTACACAAACCTAGCGTAGCCGCTAAACTACTTGAAAACTGGGATGTTTTTCTTGCCTTGACGCGAGTAGGTTAGCGTTATAAAGGGGCACTAGGGCACTAGGGGCTTTAGCGTTATAAAGGGGCACTTTCTTTTGTATCACAAACCATGTTACACAAAAATATTTTCCACTTCCCCCAATGCAAATAGTTGTAATAACCGTTGCCAGCGATCCCCAAAATTTACCACTATTTTTTTTAATTAATGTTACTTTTAGACGGACGCAAATTAGATTTTACAATAAGTGCGATTATTTTAAAGCTCAGGTTTTATACTGCTCTTCCATTAGAGATTAGAAGCATATTTGCTTCTGAGTAAAAAAGCTTACAATGTTCTGTTTTGTCACTGTTCTGTTTTATCCGGTTACCATTGTAGATGACCTCTGTAAATATTTGGATCTGAACCCACAGGTCGCGGGTTCATATCTGGCGTAGATGAATACAATTATTCTACAGGGTTTGAGCGGTCAGAGGCTGAGTGGGCATTGCGTTTGGGTCCCACCCAGGCATCGCGTGTACGATTCCTCGGCTGGCTAAGTCCTCCATCACTACACAAGCATCATTTTCCGCTTAGTGTGGTGTTGGTAGAAGGAGATTTTCAAACATTGTTAGGTTATTTGTAACCCGGGAATGTTTGTCTTTCTTTGTAAGCGTAACGAGTAACATTAGGAATGGGATGATCAGATTATTTAGCCATGTAGAGCGGATGAACGAGAAAGGGAGTTAAGGAGAATATACGATGCAAATGTGATAGTAAAAGAAGTCGGGAACGCCCGAAGAAGACATGGTATGACCAAGTGAATCAGATACTTGAGTCGGGCCATGTCAAAAGTCAGAATAATAAAAGAAGTGTGGCAATTATCATGGCATTATTATTTGTATTATGTACGAACTGTTAAGGGACTTGCTTGACTTAATAAAACTAGTGATACCTAACTTTATTTGGGGAGATTGTTATAACTATCGCTTTGTAATTGAATAATTTCGTGCTGCAGATTATCAGACACATTCGATGGTTCGAAGTTGAATATTAAATATGTTCAAATCGTTCGTATTAAAATATGTTCAAATCCGTTTACTCTCTTTTCACGTCCTTAAATCGTTCATTAAATGCCTCACTTAATTTAGCGCACTCACCAGCGTATTCAAACGATGTAGAAGGCTTTTGTCCTTGCAGTGTTGGAAAATGCGTCGTGTTATTAATTTCGTGTTACTTTTCACAGCCTTAATTTAGTTTCAAATGATTTCACGTTTCATTCAGCTTCAATTTTTCTTTTCTTCGTAGTTGTCATTAATAGGATTTTATTGATTTATTATTCACTTTACTTCCGCAACGATGACTAGAAAATAATGTTTATGACAAACTGCTTAAGATTCCCTTCCGAATAGAGTTGCCATCGATCCTGAAATATGTCCCGTACAAGAAAATTAGAAGTTCCGATGGAATTTCACTATCGCTTCACAATAACAAACTAAAATAAAAGTAAAATGGGGGGTTTAATCACGTTTTTATTTGTATCTGAAACACCGTGAAAAAAACCAATCCGTTCTGTGAAATTTTTTGTGGTTCTTTCAGCAGGCAGCACCAAAAGTGCCCGCGGGCCGCACCAAAAGCCCTCGCGGGCCGCATGCGGCCCGCGGGCCGCAGGTTCCCCACCCTTGCACGAAAGGATACTAATGTAAAAAGCTAATGTAATAATAAAATAAATGTAAAAAGCTAATAAAAAATAAGCGTACTGAAAACTCACGGACCGCCACTGATATGTACATAAAATAACTATCTTGTAATAATAATTGACCATAAAATAAAATGGAAGGATCACGTAAACCTTAC
Source organism: Limnephilus marmoratus (assembly GCA_917880885.1). Taxonomy (NCBI): domain Eukaryota; kingdom Metazoa; phylum Arthropoda; class Insecta; order Trichoptera; family Limnephilidae; genus Limnephilus; species Limnephilus marmoratus. The sequence continues at coordinate 53,085,121 of OU862909.1, read as the reverse complement.
TGCAGATAGAACACGAATGCTTATTAAAGTTTTCTTCAACTTGCGGAACGCAGTAAATAAGAACGTAAACTACGCATTAGCACCGTCACGTCTACAGTAGGTACGGTATTATTGTGTGGGAAGGGGTTTGAACATATAATTTACACGAAAATCTGTATTAAAAAATCTATAACTTCCCTATTTAAAGATGAATGAAACAATGTTTCTTTGTTTAAACCACAATATATTATTTTTATACACATACCGGTTTAGGAACAACCATTCCTTCATCGGGGCAAAATATATACTAACTCAGGTGATCCATTAGTCCTGGAGAAATTCGACAGTGGAGGTAATCCACCTCTTACCCGCCTTGGTATAAGTAACTGATGGTTACTCCTTCAAGGCTCTCGCAAGATTCTAATTTTTTTGTTAAACGAAGCTACATTTATTTATTTTGAACGAATCTAGACCTCCAGTGTCCATGCATACGTTGTTAGTAAGCAGTATGCAAGTGCTTAACAGGAAAAACAAAATGCAAAAACTAGGTTAGTAAGACAAAGATAATTAAACAGGGCAAAAGAAAAACTCATTCATGAGGCTCCATGAGGCGGCATTGCATCTGTAAAAACCCGCAAGCACCTGCATAAAATAGAGAACATAAGTAATACAATAAATCTCAAATCAATTGGCAAGTACCAACAAAAAATGTGAATGGCTTTCGGTCTGATCATAAACTACACTTAGCTTCCGTGTCCCTTAGCCAACCACTCAGTGAAGCCTCAAAGAATGTTAGCTGAATATTTGGGGTAAATACCCGAAGACTAAAAGAAATTTCAGCGTTGGGTAGTCAGAGGCAGGACAAAGGATAGTCAAGGTCGTCTGATCAAGCCTCAAGCCTGCACATGTCATTGGGGGAGGCGCAGATAGATTTGAGAAGGATCTGCAAAATTAGTAATGTAACTAAAGATGAAGCAGGGACGAGGTCCAGCACACCCCCGTATGGGGATAGGGGAGAAAAAAAAAATTGGAGTTTAGTTCATCCAGTAAAACATTGAAACAGTTAAAGACAAACAAAACAAAACAAAACAAGGAACATGGCATAAATTAACAGTAGTATAATAATTATTAACAAAACAAATCGCAAGGCAATTATATACATTTTTTTAAAACATAGTGAACAAAATAATATAATAACGCAAATGTAAAATATAACATATAAATCCTAATATATAATAAAATAAATGTTAATAAAATAAAAGAAATAACATATTACAGAAACGCAAAACACATAAATCATAACAATTAAATCCAAGCGGTAAATGTAAAGGAATCATGAAGAGTGTCCGTGAATTCAGAAGCAAAATACACCTGGTACCTAAGTTGTTTTACAGCTACTCAGCGACTCTAAGAACAGGCCATCTCTCAACCCAAACTTTCGTGAATTTCCTCAGGCACTCAAAGTTCACCTTATTCGAGACGAGATCTATATTCCAAGCAGGTCTCGTAATAACTTGTAAACCATCAATCATTTCGTCTCGAGCATCCGTCAAAATCTCACAGTGCCACAAAATGTGCTCGGCTGTTTGGTCGGTATCACCACAAGCGCAATTGGGATGGGATGATAGAGCCAGTCTGTGAAGTCTACCTCTAAACTCCCCATGCCCAGAAAGCAATTGGGTGATTTGGTGGTCCATTAAAAGATATGCCCCTTCCATTCTGATTTTAACTGATGGAAAGAAGGAGAAGGTCCATCTTCCCATATTCGATCTATCCCATCTTATCTGCCATTCACTCAGCGTTTTTATTCTCATCATCTTTAGAAGTTCAGGGAGAGGCACTGCTCCACCAGGTATTAATTCAATACCAAGGTGGTTTACAGGTCTTCCTCTTTTCAGACACTTCTTTGTCAAAACTTCCCTAATTTCTAAATCAATTGGCAAAATGCCAGCCAAAATTGGCAAAGCATCCGATGAAACTGTTCTGTAGGCTCCTGAAAGCGCCAGTAAGGGGATTCGCTGGCCCCTCTTAAGCGCTGAATGAATAAGTGAATTACCGAGTCGATGTTCCCATACACAGGCACCATATGAGACTTGTGTCACATATACGCATCTGTATAATAGACGGAGCGCAGGGAAACGTAAACCCCATTCAGCAGTTGAGATTCTTCTCAGTTTTAAGAAGAGAGCCTGGGCCTTACTAGAAACGCTTTTAACGTGAGTCAAGAACGAGGACGATCTGTCTAATGTAACGCCTAAATATTTAGTACTCTCTACAAAACGGATTGCAGTATCTCCCATTTTTATGAAAGGGTTTCTACCTCTACTGAGGGAGCCTTTCATAAGGAGACCCACGGTCTTATGGGGAGCAAAAGTCAGTCTGTTTTCCTTTCCCCAGTTAAGAATCATTTTCAAACCTTCTTCAGCTTTATTTTCAACTTCTTTTCTACTGTCCCCAGAGACCAAATACAATTTGTCGTCTGCGTAATCAATCGCAATAGTGCCTTCAGGTAAGGGTAACCTGGAGGAGTCATCGAATAAAATATTCCAGAAATCCGGTGCAAGGGGAGAACCTTGGGGACAACCCATGTCCACATCTCTTTCAATGATACAATCACCAAAAGAAATTATAATTTTTCTATCTTTAAAATAATCACAAGATATTTGAAAAAGTTTTCTTGGACAATTACGATTCTTTAATTTAGTTAAAATCATCTCCCACCATTCATTATCGAAGGCACCAGTTATATCTAAGAAGATACCGATTACGTACCTCTTTGTGCAGACCTTCACCCAGTCAAGCGCAGTCATAATGGCGTGCTCCGTGGACTTACCTGGGACGAATCCATATTGATGTACATATGATGGTGTTAATGTTTCTCGTAGACGATTTTGAATATTTTTTTCCAATATTTTCCCCAATACAGGAAGAAGTGTTATTGGTCGATAAGCTTTAATATCCGTTCTTTTTTGTCGTTCCCTTTAGGTATGATCCTGAGCACGCCTTTCTTCCATACAGAAGGGAAAACTCCCCTTCTCATACACGTTTCCATAACCTGAAAGAGTTCTTCCTTGGCATGGATCCATACATACCTCACAATTATACTATTCAATTTATCATGCCCTGGTGCCTTCCTAGGACTCAAACCCTTAATTATAATTTCTATTTCAGCTCTAGTTATTTTAGAAATTTTTTCCTCCTGGGAGAGGATTGGAGGAATCCGTGATTGATTTCTAATCTGTTGGTGGTGGTCGCTTTCCCCAATGACTGAATCTAAGGGAACTAACTTTCCCAGAAGTGTATTGAGAGTAGTTACCACGTTAATACTCTCAACGTTCCCGTTATCATTGTCGATAACACTAGATAAAAACCGATCAGAACCTTTACCCGTTTTTTCAATGGCGCTATAAATATCCCATGGGTTAGAGTTACCAACATCTTTAACCCAATTATGCCAAGCAGCTCGTTTAGCCAAAAGTACAGCCGATTTGAAAGCTTTACGAGAGCTACTTAGTTGTCTCCTGAGGGTGGATGTCTCCTCCTCCGTACAACCAACCCGTCTAGAGACACCTAAAGCTCTGTAAGCTCTCTTAAAAGTGCCCTTTAGCAAAGTCAGCTCATTCGACCACCACGGAGACCTAATAATCGTCTTTGGGTTTGTTCTTCCCAGAGACGATTCAGCAGCTGATACCACGGCCGCGTTGAAAAAATTCCCCAAATTGTCCGGATCTCTAGCTGCTACGTCATGAAAATCCCTTAAAGTATCACGTAGAGCATCCCCAAAGTTATCCCAATTCGCCCGAGTAGTTTTGAAGTTCCAGGAGGATCTTGGAGCTTCGGTCTTCTTGACACCCACCATGTAAGTTATTAATCTGTGATCAGAATTAATAGCACATTCGTGGACCTTCCATTTAGAAATCTTGGCCGCAATCGATCCAGAGCAAAGAGTTAAATCAATATTGCTCTCACCATGTGTATTACTGAAAGTAAAAATACTACCAGATTCATTTATTAAAGAAAGACCTTGCGTCGCAATAAGGTCTTCGACGGCGTCTGAACGTTCCGTCCGTTGTTCAAAATTGTCAAACCACATCGGTGAGCGAGCATTAAAGTCTCCTCCAATAACTATGTTACGTCCTTTAAGCGCGTTTAGTGCGCGCGTCAGGCTCAAGATATGAGGTCCAACTGGATTACAATGTTTAAAATAGACTGAAATTAAAATAATTTCAGTGTCTCCAAAATTAAGTGAAACACAAGTTTGGTACTCGTTTGACAGTCCCACCAGAAGGAGGGGACTGATTAACGAAATGTTAACCAGGACTCCCGCCCCCGGTGCTGGGCCAATTTCAAGTACCGCACCCGGATATTGAACAGGCGTTCTACCTAACCAGGTGTATTGCTCCTGAATGAGCAAGATGTCAATTTTTTTGTCAGTCATAATCTTCAGTGCCTCAAGCGTGGCCACTCTAGACCTCTGAAGATTTATCTGACCAAGGGAAAGAAGGTTAGAATCCATAGTCGGTTAATCTGACTTGGGCTTCTATAGCTGCAATTTGGGCTGGGCAAAGCCGATCTCCAGTATTATGTGTTGCTGGCTTTTTGAAACGTGTGCAAGTAGCACAGACAGCAGCTTGCGCCTTCTTAGTGCAATTCTCCACATCGTGACCAGTTGCCGCACAGTGGCGACAAGTGGAATGCTCCTGCGTACAAGCCTTACTGATGTGACCATACTGTTGGCACTTGAAGCAACGAGTAGCACCAATGTAGTCGCGGGCACGGCATGCATTCCACCCGAGGAAGCACAAACCACTGTCTATGAGTACTTTTCTTACCTCAGGGTGACATGTAAGAATCATATTCATGCTAGAACTATCTCTCTTGCCGAATAAAGAGACTCTTCTCATAGTTCTAATATGATCCTCTTTGGTAATATTACACTTACCCTCGATGTTGTTGATAAAAATTTCATCAAAAAGAGAAGAATCTGAAGAAACATCACCTTTGGGAACGTCATATAACACAATTTTGGGGAGTCGGCCTTGAGGACTAACAATTTTGATGCCAGTTGCAGACAATTTTTCAGCAGCTTTTTTTATATTGTTTACTCCTCCTGGAGTGGTGGTTTGTAGGGCAATGCCACCACCCTTAATTTTTCTCGTTCGTACTACCTGGAAACCGTCAGTTTTAGGATTTAAAACCGACGTAATTTTCTTATGCATCTCCTCAGAAGATTTGCCCTCAGGAATACATGGATAAAAGAGAATAGTTGGTTGTAGAGAGGGAGTAGGTCTCTCAGAACCATTTAAAACCAGTTTCTTTGATTGGTTCTCTCCAGCAGCTACTCCAGCATAAGATTTTTTTTTGGGCAGTTCAGGATTATTTTCAATTATACTTGTTTTATTCAAAATGATGTCTAATTTTTCTGAAATTCCATTTTGATTTTCAAAGACTTTTGATAAAGTTTCAGCCTTAGAAACAGCCGCTGCATGAGAAATGGCTAGACTAGTTAGACATCTTCTCATTTCCTCAATAGAGCTCAATATTGCGGACCGAGCGTCCTTGTTTAGCTTATTTTTCCCATCATTTATTGTTTGTGAAATCATCACCATCTGGTTAAATATCGGCTGTAAAATGTCTACGGAGAAATTGGAATCAGTAGGTTTTTCAAACTTGGATTGATCGTCTAGTAACATTTTGGACCAGTTATCCTTAAGTGGTGTTTTTTTTCAATTGACTCTCAGAACCACTTTGAATAGCAGATTGGGTGTTGCATTCTAATAAAATGGACGCACCACTTGAAGCATTCACACGACTACTATGCGGAAAATTGGGGTAATCCTTCTTCAACTGTATGAAACTAACAGATTCATCCTCTGAATCGGATGACATGGTTTTTTAAAAAAAAAAAATAAAATAAAATAAAAAGAAACCGACAGGAGTTATAAAATTTAGAAGAATAACCAAAACAAAATTTTAACACCAAAAAAAAAAAAAAAAATCACAAATAAATCCTTTTTTTTTATAATCAAATAAAAGTATTAAATTATCAACATCGAACAATACTGTCAATTGAAATGATAAGAACTTATTTAAAACACTTTTTTTTTTTTTGTCAGGGACTTAAGTCCCTGACTCGAAAGAACGAAATTTAAATTTGAAGCAAACAGATTTTGAATGAAATGCAGAAAAAAATACACTGAATTTAAATGTCAAAATTAATTTGATTTTGACTAAAAAACTATTAAAAACACTTTGAGTAACGTTAAAATTATTAAAGACGGTTAGGGAAGAAGTCCCACAACCCAAATAACACAAACTTAGACATTGAGGTGCAAAATATACCGGTTTTATTTGTAATTATAACAAGACGAATTTTTTAGTTGTGCTACCTTGACGGAGGCAAGAACTAAATAATGAGAAATTATTATAAATTATAAATTATAAACTAAATAATGAAAAATAAATAATAAATAATAATATAATAATAAATATTATAAATTATAAACTAAATAATGAAAAAAAAATGGAGAAATTCGACAGCAAAATTCATGTCTCTTTTTGGGACGGATTTAAAAACACTTGAGAAAAAGTTTTTGGAAAGGTTGGAGAAGGTATTAGAGCAGCGCCGGATCTGCCATACGTTCAAAAACGTGCAAAAACCTGGCGCTAACTCCGAAGGGGCGCCGTGAGAAAATAAATATTGTTTTAAAATTTAGTTATAATATTCCCTGAATCGTTTCAAAATTACCCATAGTACGAAATAATTATTACGCTCTAGCAACACTTTCCAAAGAAACAGAATGCGTACGCATCAGGTTGGTTTACGGCTTACGAATTTATATTCAGTTACAGATTTTTTTTTACAAATTCCATATATTTAGTTTAAACGTAAGGTCTATTTTTCCATATTTCTTTTACCGTCTTTTACGACGAATGGGTGCGATCCAAATTCAATAACCAATCACAGCGCGGTAGTTTTGTTCAAGAGAACAAACAAACCGACCGCCTTTCAAAATGCTGACAATTTTAGTTAGCGTGCGCTCGCTATTGTTTTATTTTGTACGATTTAAGTCTCTAGGAGAAGGTAGTTAAAGACCATTTTCTTATGAAATCTTCAGTAAATCCCATTAACAAATACATCGCACGTTTTTGCAGGATTTGCAGATTGCAACGTGTTACGTGTTGACAGTTTGATCATTGCAGATCATTGATTTGACATATTATTTTGAGTTCGTTAAATGTATAATTAATATCTATTAGATTTGTTGGATTTGTTATTTTACGGTGTCAGTGTAAGCGTCTTTCGTAAGCCGTTGATACCATACGTCAGTGTTTAGTGTTTGTATGGTGTTTGTTCGCTCAATTTGGTGTTTGTTCGCTCAACACAGGGGAAATGCAAGGTACAAATTTGAGGTTATATTCTTATTAGTCAGAAGCTGTAGATGCTATTCTTGTGTTGTACGTTGCCATGAGAACGTATTTATATTTGCTTTTTCTATTAATATTCGCGTTGGGTATATACATAAACGCAGTAAATCTCAAGAATGTCTAATGGACCTAGTTCAGTAAAACCACCCGCATTGTCTCGTAACCTATATTTTAAATCATGGTACGGGCACAAACAAACAATTCGTTGTATTATTTTAAAGCATAACTTGCAAAAAGAGTTTTTCCTAAAATAATTAAAATAGCACCATAATTTTATGTTTACCCAATAGATTCAGAGAGTATAGGGCTCCTGGCGATTCTCTCTTTAAAAAAAACGAGTGTGAGAGCTACCGCCAAGTCACTTGGAAAAGTATCACCCTTTATATGTCTTGATTTTATTTGATAAATTAGTGTAAAAATAAAAATTAATTAAATAATTAAAAAATTGGGGTGAACGAATTTTTAATCAAAATAAAAATGTAGGGGGGGGGGCGCCATCGGTACCTACTGCACAGGGCGCCAGATTTCGTAGATCCGGCCCTGTATTTGAGATTTGTTTTTCATGGGTTGATTTCGTGAAGACCTACTCAAATATTGAAATGAGGTGTTGAGGTGTCCCACCTCATTTGAGGTGAGGTGTTACAAAATATTTTCGCTTACGGGGAGGGGGGGGGGTTGGCTGGTTTTTTCCTTCAGCTTGATTTTCTTGGTTCAGAGGTGTTTTCTAATAAATACCGGGGTGGCGGTACACATACCCGCCTCCCGTGTCTATTATTTTTTGTAATACGAAAAATGGATATAAAAAAGGCCTGCCCCCTCCCCCCCTTCACCACCTCTGATCCCCCCCCCCCCCTGCACACCCCTCTTATCCCTCTCCCTCCTCAGCAACCCCCTCCACCTCATCTCAACACTGCCTCATCCTCCCTCCCTTGAGAGCTGTTGGGACTCTTGTGCGGTATTTACATAACATATAACAATAATTTTAAATAAAAATATATTTTAAAAAAAATTTTTTGGAGCAGTTGGTCCTGTTGTGCGGTATTCACTTATCAATACATAATTTACAATAAAAAATATTTAGAAATTTAATCAGTTGGGACTCTTGTGCTCATAAATTATTGTTATGTGTATTCACATAACAATAATTTACAATAAAAAAAATATTTAAAAAAAAAAAATTTGGAGCAGTTGGGACTCTTGTGCTCATAAATTATTGTTTTGTGTATTCACATAACAATAATTTACAATAAAAAAAATTTGAAAAAAAAATTTTTTTGGAGCAGTTGGGACTCTTGTGCTCATAAATTATTGTTATGTTTATTCACGTAACAATAATTTACAAAAAAAAATATTTAAAAAAAAAAATTTTTTGGAGCAGTTGGTACTCTTGTGCGGTATTCACAATAATTTAGAATAAAAAAATAAAAAAAATTCGGAGCAGTTGGGACGCTTCTGCGGTATTCACAATATATGAATTGGCTTACCCTATCACCACCTCACGATTCTAATACAAAAATGTCATAGAATATACAAACACTTCACGCCTCACCACCTCATACATTTGTCCCAAACTATGCGTGACATGACATGTAGTTTAATACATCAACCACTTCACACCTTACCTCGTATTTGTCCCATACGTGTAACGTGACATGACATGTAGTCCAATACACCAAACACCTCGCACCTCACCTCATATTTGTCCCGTACATGACATGAATGTAGTCCAACAAAACAAACCACCTCACACCTCATATTTGTCCCTCCTTCATATTTTGTCCCCCCTTCATATTTGTAGTAATACAAAGAAAAAGAGTTGGTACAAATACATATTGTGAGGTTGGGGGACATTTTACGTGTTTGCATGGGACATTTGAGGTGCCTCTTGTATGAGGTACTCAACACTAGTCTAAAGACGTCCACACCTCCGCGTCTGGGAGGAGACTAAATGCGCTAAACGATGATGCGCTAAACGATGCTCTATCAGCCCTTCTGCAAATGGCATAAGGTTGAAATTTGCAATTGGGTAACGCCTCTTTTAATCCATTGGAAAATAATATCGCCAAAATTCATGTTTTATTTTATTTTGTGAAGTGCATGCATAATTACCATTTTTTTGCGATCATTTAAAAAAAACTGAATTTTACACATTATACAATAAAACCATATCCGAAAATGGGTTTATAAGTAGGAAAATTTGCATTTGAAAGTGTTTTTTTTTAGACCTAATACTTTATTTTTTTCTAGGCTTATTAAAAAACATAAAAATGATCGATATTTTGAAAGGCCAAGATGTGTTCTACACGCAATATTTAATTGAAGCATCTATAATATTTATAAGCGATCAAATTTTCAAAACAAAAACACATGCTTTTGTATGATTTTGAATTATTTCGCATGAATATTCGCAAAAATAATTTTTCAGTTTGGTTGGGTATTTGTTCTCAAGTATAGAATTAAGATTTGTATGAAACGGGCCGAAACCGGCCGCGCAAACGTTCCTCTTAACATCACAAAACAGTGGGTGAACATAATACATATATTACTAAGTGAGGGTGGAGGCGTAACTCGGGATTAGTAAAGAGTGGGGGAGGAGTTAGAACGGACGGTGAAAGGGATCATAACTAAGATGGGACTTAAAGATAATATTCAACATACAGGGTGTTGAAGGACGTACTTGATTTAATTTAACCCCTCTGACCAATTTCTTCGCTTTTGGGAACAACTCATATGGGTTTAATAGAAATATTGTATCTCCCTTACTGTCATGAGAAGTATGATCTAAAATCTAAACAGTTTATAAAGACAAACATTTTAATAGTATCAGCATAGTTAAGTGGAAAAATGGTAGACGAGGTCTCATTAGAATATACAGAGGAGAATAGGCCACTTGCATGGACTTCAAAACGACTTGGAAAAAATCGTGTGGATAGAGTTTTTTACTAAGATTACGAAAATGTTAGTAAAAATTTTTAGAAATGTACAGTTTTTTTTATTTTTAAATAAATAAATCCATTATTTGGGCTCGTGACGTCACTACATGAAAATGTCCCGTCGCCAAAAATGTTCCTATTAATTTTATAAAATTTCACACTGATTTATTTTTTTATATGGCATCACTTTGATTTCAGGCGAATTTTTGAATTCGTTCACTAGATTTATTGTTTGTTCTCTGCGAACTTATCATTTGGTTTGATTTTTTGACAGATGTTCTGAAGAGAACCCCGTACAATTAATGGGTACGGGGTTCTCTTCAGAACGTGAAGAGGATGTCGGTACATGTTTTAGAGGTATAATGATTATGGTGCTGATTTTAACAAAATAAAATTTTACAATATTCTTATTATTATTACTATTTACAAGTTCAAGTATATTACATTGAATTAAGTAATATAGACGCTGTACATTATAATGATTTATGATAAATAAGATGGATCAAGGAAAAAAATATTTATGAGATGTAATATTTTTGGTATGCCTCGTTATTCTCCTGTGCCATTCGTGTGGAAAACGTTCTTTTTTTTTAAATGATTTTCGGCTATGTAATTATCGTTTTTTCACACCTATAAAATTATGTCCCGTCTTTCCGGTTTATAAAAAATGGTCTGATTTTTCGGATTGAAATTTTCAAAAAATCCCCAGGGTTTCAAAAATACGATTAAAAAAAAAAAAAAAAAAAAAAAACAGAATGTCTTAGAATATTTGCCTAAACCGGAAAAAAAATTAAAAAAATGTGATGCAAGTGGCCTATTGTTTATCACGAAGGTTAGCCATGTCCAGGTCTAGGGTCGGCAACCTGCCACATGCGGCTCTTTCGATGTGAAGCTGCGGCTCTTTAGTTCCGTACGCAAATATTTTTTACTTTATCAAAAAAAAAATTAAAAATCGTTCTGAATCGATGAACGAGGATTAGGCACCATTTCTATCTCTCAGCCACTTGTACTCGCTTTTCACCGCACCCCTCCCCCGTGACACGCGTCCTCACTGTCGTCAGTCCGTTGGAAGCTCTCGAATGAGCCGTCGTCGGATGTTTCTTTGTAGGTTTTTATTCGCTTTCGACGCAAGACAGTTTGGTGTCTTCACCACTGCTTACCAAAGGTATGTATATTGTATATATATAATAATATAAAAACAACCGAAGTAAACCATTAGAAGCTCGAAGAAGCTCGGCCGATGTACTTTTTCTTCAAAAAATAGCCAGATCCGTTGTAGATTGTCCAGCACTCCTAGAACGAATACAGATACGAGTTCCAAACAGACGAACAAGATCAGACATGATTCTTAGCCTCCCTCGGTGCAACACTAATTCTAAACAGAACTCTTTCATCTATCGTGCATCCAACACTTTCAACACACACTATACACAATTTGACATTTTTAACTCTGCACCACACTCCTTAAAATCACACAGATACTCTCTCGATACTCTACAATAACAATACTTATAGATACCCTCTAATACAACCACCACTCTATAAACTTCCTTTTTTTTCTTTTTTTCTCTCTCTTTTAATTTTTGTCACGCATATTTTTATTACTATACCTCAACTTAACCGATCCCCCCCCATCCTACCCCTTTCCTATCCCCACCTAAATAACTCGTAATTCGTCTCTTGAAATGTAATTTTTTATGAGTAAATATTTCTGAAATAACTACACACTTGTATACAATACCCATGTGGAAACCTCTAATTGGTTCAATTATTGTACTCAATTATTATATACTTTGTTGTTAATGTAAACTGTTGGTCTCCCAAATAAATAAAATAAAATAAAATAAAATAAAAATAAAGGTAGGTAACATAATAAGGTAAGGTATTGAAACGTTTTTTATGCGTGAATTAAATAAATTCATTCCTCAAAGAAAAGGGCATTAATCACCCTGAATTAGAAAAAGACAAATGGTTTATACAAAAGAAAATGGTTGCAAAATTTTTACTTTATGGTTGATATCACAGCAAAATTAAATGTTTATTTTCTTCCAACGACAAGGATAGCATTCCCACCCGACGCTGACGCCTGTGCTCTAATGATTGCAATCTGTTTGTTAAGATGTTAGAGTCAATCAAACGGGTAACCGAACGCCCGTTTCTGCAGAGTCGATGGTTTTTTCAGGTATTTTGGCGCTCCAGACCAGACTTGGCTGCCAAATTTTACCGTGGGATGCACTTGCGATTTTTACAGGGTTAGCAGTCGTGTATTATTAAAGTATCTGTGGGCCCTGTGCAGTACGCCCGTACCTGAGCTGGTTACTTAGAGTTACACCAAGCATATCAATGGAGGGCCTGTTTGGAAGATTACTTCCGTTGAATGATTCCGTAGATTTTGGATGTAATCAGACACGATTGGATCTTTAAAACATTAAATTCAGACCAAATTATTCTTACCCCAAGAGAAAACACCCTCGAGGTAACCGTCCATTCCTTGCTTCAAAGCCCCGCTTCATTGATCATATAAAAATCTTCATAAAGAAACAATTAATTGCTCTTTTTTGCTTAGGTATACACTCTACACTTTTCTTTATAATAATAAACTTAAATAAATTGTGATTCTTTTCTCTTCACGACTGTGGAATACGAATTGACAAATACCTAATATACACCAAAATAGCCACCAAAACAAAAGAGTCAAAATATACAATTCACCATTTAGGTACTTTTAGTACGGAATTATCTTCATAAAAAGTAATTAATGGCGAGTGCTTGCCTACGCGAAAATATGACTAAATTATTTTTTTTATGACGAACCCTTTATTAATGATCCTTAATCATTCTCATAATATTCTCCGAAAAAGTATAATCAAAAATGCTAAATTATCACGAAAGGAAATGAAAAATATACCCGATAAGTCAAACTAAAATTGGACCCTGATTCCAATTCGAGCTTAGCACGTTGAAATATTTAAAACTAGCTGGTCCCCGGCATGCGTTTCAATGCCATTCAAAGAAATAAATTAATTCTCCATGCATGTCCTTTCCCGTGCGTCCCCGTTCCCCTCCCGCATCCCCTACCCTCCCGGGTTCCCCTTCCACCTTCCCCGCCTACCCTCTCCGCTCCCCCGTCCCGCAAACCCCCCTCCCGCATTCCATGTATTCAGTCCCAGTACATTCAGTTTTCAAACAGCTCGCGTGCCACCTATTACAATTTTTTTATTTAAATTTTCATGTATTTCAAATACAATTTTTTGTATATTATAAGAACAATCAGTAAAATTTGGTACCTAACATAGGTAGCTATTTAAAATATCTATAGTTTAAAAAATCCGTAGACAATTCTTTTAACACAAAAAAAAGTAAAAAAAAGTTTCTGTAAGAACCTTCTACAAAGTATTAGAAAACTTAAAAAAAAAAGATGAACGGAATAGGTAAAGTCGTTCTGAAGTTATGACGTAAAGGGAAACAGGGATTCATTTATATTGTATATACATATATATAGATTAGGTAAAATGTTTCGAAATCAAGTACGCCTATTTTCTCGTGAATTTATGGGTTTATTGGAAAATGGTCCAATAACAACATATTATTTACTGCTGATAATATCATGACGACGTATGCTTAATGACATCTATTTATCGATGAATGCGTAGTTTTATTTGTGTTTACTTGTATGTTAAGCGGACATTGATTTCCAGTATTGCTGTAAATATTATTTTTATTGTGATTCGTAATGTAATGATTTTAGTGTCGTGCATCCGTGTGTGGTGCAAGGGTCATCCATAAAATATGTCACGTGTTTATTTATGTTCCAATGCTGAATCGGACTGGGTTATATTTTTTACTAAAAACGTGATAAATATTTTATACAATTGATGACAACCGTGTATGTATGCAAACCAATTTGTATGCAAATCTACAGTTGTTTGCCGAGGTTGATGAAATTTTGCACATGTCTTGCCTTCAAAACAAGAGGACGGTCACTGTGTACAATTGATTTCGAAAACTCTGTGTAAAGCCCGGGCATCGCCGGGGACTTCATCTAGTTAAAAATAATTTCTCATCGAATTTTGGAATGTTTTAAATGCCATACATATTTCTTATTTTCGAAGACATCGTTACAACAAATCTTCTTCGATGGCGCTACAGCCCATATCGAGCTTTGGCCTCCTGCAACAGTCGCCTCCAACTCCTCCTGTCCTCAGCGGCTGACTTCCAATTTGGTACCTGGAGAAGCTGTGCTGCATCCCCTCTTACTTCGTCTTCCCACCTCAGTCTGGGTCTTCCCACTTTTCTCTTTCCACCTGGGTCCAGTCAAAATTCTTTTTGGGACGCGTGTATCCGGCATTCTCTGTACATGCCCAGCCCATCTCAGCCTGAGGAGTCTCATATGTGCTGAGATGCTAGGGGCCTTATATATATCATACAATTCTGTATTGTGCCGGATGCGCCACTGTTCACCCTCTTTCACGGGTCCACATATTCTTCTCAGCACTTTTCTTTCAAAAGTATCCAGCACTTCAGCCACCTTTACCGTCAGTGTCAGCGTCTCACATCCATATGCCAATACAGTTCTAATAATGGTCTTATATATGGTTATTTTGGTTTTTCTGTGGACACTACGTGACTTAAACACTGGCAGCAAAGAGAAGTATGTTTTGTTGGCTGCTGTGATTCTCCTTCTGGTTGCTGGATCCTCATTGTTCTCTGTCAGACTGTCGTTTCAACAAATACTCTCGTAATATATCGATTTATTTTTTTATTTATTTCATTATTTTCATATTACATTTGGTTATAATAGTGACGTATTGCCCATCTCACTAGGTGTGAAACGCCTGTGTTGAGATGGCAATTTACAGAGTGGTTATCTATGATTTTGTTTAAGTAATATTTTGAAAAATATTATGAAAGTGACAGGTTGATATAAAATCTTTTTTTTCTTTAAATATACAATTCAAGTATGTTACATATATATAGAAGATTACAGTAGCTACATGGTTACATATATATACACACAGTAGGTATAAAGGTAAGTATGTTATTAAATACTCGTGATGGTAATGTTTATTTGAGGTGATCAATGATTTTACTTTTAAATGCATTTTCGGATTGCGTGTTTCTAATTTCAGGAGGTAGAGAATTGAACAGCTTTGTTGCATTATATTTAAAACTTCTTTGCCCATAAGAGGTTTGACAAACTGGGATGTTAAAGGATTTTACATTTGACTCTCTTAAGGCTCTAGTGCTTATTCGTTCTTCAAACATGTGTGTATTTTTAAATTGATAAAGCAGGATATTTTTTAATACAATTTTTGCAGGTTAGGAACATTTAGTGTCTTAAAAATAAAATCAGTGCTAGTTCTCAACGGGACTTTAAGAATTACTTTCAAAATTAGTTTTTGGATCTTTACTAAAGGCTCCAGGCAAGTATTTGCAGCACTTCCCCAGCTGATGATACCATATTCAAGTGATGATTGTATAAGAGCATAGTAAACTTGTTTCAGTTGTTTTCTATTTAATATATCTCTAACATTTTTAAAGAAGTAGACAAGTTTTCTCAGTTTTGTCGTTAGGTTTGTGACATGTACGTTCCATTTAAGAAGATCATCTATTTGAATACCAAGATATTTAATACTGTCAACTCTACTTATAGAAGGGCAGGTACATGGAGTTAATAACGGGTTACAGCTGTGAAGTTTAAGGCTTTGTTGTGAAGGCAAGAGCTTATTTGATATTCGAAATGTTAGGAATTTGGTTTTGTCTGTATTCAGGGTTAGTATGTGAGCGTTAAGCCAATCTTTAACAATGCGAAAGCCATTTTCGGCCGTTTTAAAGACTTCACCCCAAGATTTGGCGTAAAATAGCAAAACCGTATCATACCCAAAAGTAGTGATTTGTCCACAAATTTGTAGGTTACATAGATCATTAATATATATTAAGAATAATTAGGGTCCTAGGATGCTACCTTGTGGAACGCCACAAACTGTTTTTTGGGAACTACTATTGGTACTGTTTATTTTAACACATTGCGTTCGATCCGTTAGATAACTGTGAAATAATTGAAGAACTGTATCTGATATTCCTATCCTCTTAAGTTTATCTAAAAGTATTTTGTGGTTCACAGTATCAAACGCCTTTGCAAGATCAAGGAAAATTGCTAAACATTTATTTCCTTTGTCAACATTACTTGTTGTGAAGTCTGTAACATTAGCGATGGCGTCTGAGGTTGATAAGTTATGGCGAAAACCAAACTGATTTGCTGATAATATATTACTAGAGTCAAGGTAAGTAATCAATTGATTTCTCAGTATTCCTTCAACAATTTTAGAGAGTGCACTTAGAACACAAATTGGTCTGTAATTGGTAATTTCAGTTTTTTTCCCACCTTTAAAAATTGGAGAGATAATACCTTGTTTTAGTACATTTGGGAAACAGCCTTGAGTGAAGCTCTTATTAATTAGGAATTTGAGGGGAACGGCTACATGAGATTTCAGTGATTTTAGTAGTTTATTTGTTATTTTGTCATGTCCAGGTGAAGTCTTCTCTTTTAGTGAGTCGATTTCTTTGATGATATCATCCATCGATACATCTTTTAGAGTAAATTTTGTGTAAGATTCTTCTCGGAGATTATCATCTGGTGGTGGAGTTTTAGTATTGCAGTTGATGTTTTCTTTTATTTTACTGGCCAAATTTGATCCAACGTTTGTAAAAAATGTATTTGCATGATCGGCAATAGTCTTCGGGTCCAAGTTAAAATTCACATTCTGACCATCAATTGTAAGTTCCTCCATTTGATCTTTGAATTGCATTGCATGTGTTATCTCTTTAAGAATTTGCCAAATCTTTCTGGAGTCATTATTACATTCAATAATTTTTCTTGAATAGTATTTATTCTTTGCTTGTTTGATTAGTTTAGTACGTATATTTCTATATTTTTTGTAAAATGTAGTAAGTAAGTAATTATTTGGATCTTTCCTTATTTGTTTGTGAATGTTATCTCTTTTTCGGATGCATTTTAATAATCCAGGTGTAATCCATGGTTTATTGATTGCATATTTTTTGTTAGGTACCTCTTTCTGGTGGGTGTATAGATTTATTTGATTCTGAATAAAGTTGGTGAAATAATTACATGCCATATCGTTTTATCAGTAATCGAATACAAATTTTCCCAATTTTGGTTTTTTATATTGAACATAATTGTATCCCAATCGATTTTATTTTTCACGATAGATATGTTTACGGAATCATCTTTAGTTTTATTTTCATTTCCAATTTCCAATATTGTAGAGTAGTGGTCTGTTACTGTGGATTCATATATTATTGTGTTGATGGGTTTTTTCGTTTTACCGATTACATGGTCAATGCAAGAAAGAGTTTCTTCAGTGACTCTAGTAGGTTTGTTGATGTAACTAAAAAGACCGTAGCAGCTTATGACATTGAGGTAATCGTCTTTTTGAGGATGACCATTTTCTAAAATATTAATGTTCGTGTCTCCAATTAAAAACAGATTACTACAGTATTTTAGTTTATGTAACACAGTTTCAAGTGATGTAAGGAAGTTTGTAATAATGGGTGTGGATGGGGATCTATAGATAGCCAGTATATCAATTACTGACTTAGCTTGTATGTGTAGACAATTGGAATCATTGATTTTGATTTCTTTAGTGGTAGTTTTCAGATTGTTTTTAATGTAAACAACAATTCCATCATTTTGTTTAGTATTATATGAAGTTTTGATGCAATAGTAGCCTTCTATATTTTTTGGCGTATAAGAACTTTTAATCCAACATTCTGTTAGGATCATAATATCAAATTCAATGTTTATTTGTTTTAGGTTTATAAGAAATCCTTCGAAGTTTTTATTGATGCTTCTTATATTTTGGTGTATTATTTTCAAATTATTTTTTAGACATAGTTTTATGTTTTCTGTGTTGGTAGTAACAGTTTCATTTTCAATCAGGTGGTATGTGAGTTCTTCCAGATTGGTAGCCATTTTAGGTGTTTTAATAAACTTTGACAACTATAAAATTACATTTACAGTGTTAGTAGATCTCTTTCGTGTTTTATATTGATAATTTTTGATTCCGTTGATTTCCTTGTAAAAACTTTTCCATTTTTAAACCAGGTATATTGATGGTTTAATTCCTGGGCTCGCTTTTTGGTTTTCCATAGTAAGTCCTTATTATATGGAGACAAAACTTCGCCGATGTATACGGATGGGCTTATTTTCTTGGTTTGGTTTTTTACTGCAAGAAAGTTTTGTCGAGTTGTAATGCTAGAATTGTGGAATTTAATGATACTTTTCCTTGGAAAACCTTGGCGACGGTCAGTGTTAGGGTTTTGATTCGATTAATCAAATAATGTAAGTTTTTAGGTCTTCAAAAACTTCAACAAGAAATTCCAGGTAGATACAAAATTAATTTATTGGCAATAATGTACAACAATTCCAATCCAAATAAATTATTAAATCCCCCCAACGGACTGATAATCTAACGTTTCCTTTTAAAGGCAAACTAATGCAGAAAGAGGTAGAAAATAATGAATTCATCCTATTTATAAATTTACAACAGGGTCCATTTGGGAGGGAAGACTATAGCCAACCCTGACATCTATGTGTAAATCCTCGAACCACAACTATGCCTGACCTCTTTGTTAAAAGCGGAGAAACATTTCAACCCTTGCTCAACTAAATATCAACTTTAATTTCTTAACATATACTCCCCCCGAAAAAGGGAACGGAGGTCACTTTTTCTAAAATATCAAAACAAAATAAGGATAAAAAATCAAACACCTAAATATAAACATATGCTAAAATCAATTTGGAAGAAACAAAAAATAATAATAATTTAACTTTAACTAAACCATAAAAATTTCCAAATAAAAACTATCCTATTTCTAAGAACTATTAATAATAATCTAATTATTAATAAACATTATAACTTCATTTAATAACAAAAATTTATAATTTTAACAATAAAAAATAAATAAATAGCAATCTTGAGATCTTGACGTGCGAAGCTCCTTGGTCTTCCTTCTAGGTTTGAATGTTCGGATATGGTTCCATCTTGAATCTTGAAGTGTGTAGAAAAATTGATATTTAAATTTGAATTTTAAGCCTCTTGCTGTTTTTGATTTAAATTAAATTTGTAGTTTTGCTTTAAATTAATTATTTAAATCTTGATTTATATCTTGAAACATTGTTTTTTTTAAAAATAACTTTTTTAGAAAATAACTTTTCACTGCCACTTGGTTTTACTTGCGGGAAGTTTATTAGATTTCTGCGTCGAGTTTTTTCTTGTGGAACCTTCAATTATTTTCTTCATCGGTTTTTCTTGTGTGAAAACTTCAATTATTTTCTTCATCAGTTTTTGTATGAACATCATTTGCGTCGGGTCCGTTGTCTTCTATTGGTAGTAGACATAATTTTGAAATAGCCCTCTGGATTATGCCCTTCGAAGTGATGATGGTCGCCACGCGAACTCGTCCATCAGCGCCAGGATGTACGGCGCTCACCCGTCCCAGCCTCCAGTAGCAAGAAGGGACGTTGTCCTCCTTCAGTATTACCATGTCGCCAGGCTGTAACTGTCCTTGACTCCTGTTAGTCCATTTGTTCCTGGTTTGTAGCTCTGCCAGGTACTCCTTCCGCCACCTCGACCAAAACATTTGAACAATTTGTATTAGTTTTTGGTAATTATTTAATCGATTGAACGTGATATGTTCCAAATTTTGCTCTGGAATCGCTGCCATACTAGTTCCTATGAGAAAGTGACCAGGGGTCAAGGGATTAAGGTCATAAGGGTCATTTGATAAGGGAGTCAGTGGCCTGGAGTTTAAGCAAGATTCAATTTGACATAACACCGTACTAATTTCTTCGTACGTTAATGAAGCGATACTTGTTATTCTTTTTAAGTGATGTTTAACTGATTTTATCCCGGCTTCCCATAGCCCCCCAAAGTTCGGGGCACGAGGCGGTATAAATCTCCACTGAATACCTAATGTGGATAAATATTTATCAATTTTATCATTGGACATATTTAAAAAATTATAAATTTCCTTTAATTCATTATTAGCCGCTTTAAAATTGGTTGCATTGTCTGAGAACATTTTACTTGGTCTACCACGACGCGAGATAAATCGTTTCAAAGCGTTTAAAAAACTTTCTGCGCTCAAAGACAGCACAACTTCTAAGTGCACTGCCTTAGATGCCATGCATACAAATAAGCAAATATATGATTTAACGCTATGGGTTTTTCTGTGAATACCCGATTTTATCAGTATTGGACCGGAATAATCGACTGCCGTATTTTGAAATGCCCGGCATTCAGTTATTCTTTCAGCTGGTAGGTCGGCCATCAACTGCTGTTCTGGTTTGGGATTGCATCTATAACAAATTATACATTTTTTAATTATCCTTTTTACTACATTCTTTCCCTTAATCGGCCAAAATTTCATTCTAATCAACGCCAATAATGACTGCGTTCCCGAGTGTAAGTTCAAGTAATGATAGTGTCTTACAATTAGCTCTGTTATTTTATGATGTGAAGGTAATATAATTGGGTGCTGCTGGTTTTCATCTACCATTTTACCTTTGGAGAGTCTTCCCCCCACTCGAATTAGATCCCTTTCAATAAAAGGATCTAATGATTTTAAAAAACTATTTCTAGGTATATTACTGCCATTATTTAAAGCTCGAATTTCGACGCTGAAACAGTATGATTGCGCCCGAGATATTAATTTATTTACTGAATTTTCCAACTCACTAACTGTTAATTTACCATAGCGGCGCTGCAAAGGGTTTTTACAATTAAACTGAAATCTAATAATGTATGCCGTTACTCTTTGTAATTTGGAAAAACTAGAATATCTATTAAAAATGTCCCAGTCCTGTTTCACTGCAGACAACAGAACCGAGCTTGTCTTGATCTCTGGTGGATCAATACAAAATGTGTCGGCATTCGGCCAGCACGCTGAATCCAGTATCAGCCAAGCTGGACCATGCCACCAAATGCTGGAAATTAACAATTGTGAAACACCGGTTCCTCTGGAGAGCACATCTGCTGCATTGTCTTCCGACCTTACATGTTTCCATTGCTCCGGCTGACTGGTTTCCTGGATTTCCGCCACCCGATTCGCAACGAAAGTGTTCCATCTTGCAGGCTGCTCCCTGACCCAGCACAGTACTATTTGAGAATCGCACCAGTATGTTGTATGTATATCCGGTGTACATATGGCTTCTTTAATATAATTCACTAACTTTGTCAATAATACAGCTCCACATAATTCTAATTTGGGTAGAGACACGCTTTTCAAAGGTGCTACCCGTGACTTGGACATTATCAAATTGGAGTATCTCTTACCCAATTTATCAGTAGATATCAGGTAGACACAGGCCGAATATGCCTTCTCTGAGGCATCACAAAATCCATGTAGCTGTAAATTTACATGATCTTGACATTGAATCTTTCTACTTATTCTTAAATTATTTAATTGAGGCAGTTCACTCATATAAGCTTCCCATGTCTTCAACATGTCATGTGGAATAGGCTCATCCCACTGAACCTTCGTCTGCCACAATTTTTGCATCAACAATTTAGCAACAACAGTGACAGGACCTATTAATCCTAAAGGGTCAAATATGGACGCAATGCTTGATAGCATTTGTCGTTTGCTAACAATTGGATTTTTTATTAACTTCACCGTGTATAAGAAATTATCCTGTTGGTTATTCCATGACAAGCCTAATATTTTGCTGTCATTTGAATCTGTACTAATAATCATATCCGACATGCTTTCTTGCTTTGAACATAATGAGGGCAAATTTGATCGCCATTTTCTCAAGTTCATTCCAGCGGATGCCATGATAGATATTAATTGCTCTTTAATTAATAAACAGCTTTCTTCTGTTTCATCACCAGTAAGCAAATCATCCATGTAAAAATTATTCTTTATAATCTGACTGACCTTGTGGTTTGATGACATATTTTCATTTCCCAACTGCTCAAGGCATCTAGTTGCCAAAAATGAAGACGGCCCCAGACCGTAGGTAACGGTGTTAAGTTGATAATGCTGAATTTCCTCCTCCGGGAAATTTTTCCATATTATACGCTGTAGATCCCTGTCTTCGGGTCGCACCAATATCTGTCTGTACATTTTCTCTATGTCTGCTGTTATCACGTACTGGTGCTTTCTGAAACATATCAATTGTGCAGCTAAATCTTTCTGTAAAACAGGTCCTATCATGAGCGCATCGTTTAAGGATATACCAGTGGATGATTTTGCAGAACCGTCAAATACTACTCGAGTCTTCGTGGTAGTGCTTGATTCTTTTATTACTGCATGATGTGGTAAATAATAATAATTTTTTTCATTAGAAGGTGCCTCGCACCGGGTCATATGACCCAAGTCTATGTATTCCTGCATAAATTCTTTATATTTTTTCATCAGGTCAGGATTTGAAGAAAATTTTCTTTGCAAATTGCAAAGTCTCTTTTCTGCCATAGGCAGTGTTTCGCCTAACTGTTTAATACAGGGGCGCTGCGGTAAGCTTACCATAAAACGACCTTCGTCATTTCTTTTATGCGTGTCCTTGAACATTTCCTCGCACGCTCGCTCCTCATGGCTCCGGTGCTTCACCGGCGGGAATTCTTCTAATTTCCAGAAGTTTTCCATTTGTTTATGTAATATATTTAATGATAGGTGACAAGATTTTACTGGCCTTTTTGTTTTTGTTGTGACGATAGGTCCTGACACCAGCCACCCGAATTCCGTTCTCTGCAGTACAGGTCCTGAGTCTCCATTTCGTAGTTGATCTTGTTTCAAAATTTCCCAAAAGATTTCCGCTCCGAGTAGCATATCTATGGAGCCTGTTTCGTAGAAGGTAGGATCCGCTAACTGTAGACCATCAGGTACGCTAGCATCCTTTTTCTGAAAAGAAATTTGCGGCAGATTACTCGTTATTTCCTTCAAAACGAGACATTCTATGTCTCTTTCATAAGGTGAATAGCTTGAAAAAATCCTTAAATTTACACTTTTCTTAATATTCAATATTCTGTTTTGTATTCCGGTAATCGGTATGTTTGCACTTTTGGGTTTTAATTGCAACCTAGCTTCGAATTTCTCTGAGATAAAATTAGACTGCGCTCCGCTATCCAATAATACTCTTGCCTTAATTAAGTTTCCATTATTATTCAACACTTTAATAACGGCCGTAGATAACAAAATAAAATTATTAGATACCTTCGTTGAATGATTGGTAACTAAAACTTCATTATTTGATGTTGATTGTGTATCATTATTCTGAGGAGACTTATTATGAGATGAATTATCTATTTCCTTTTTTAAATGTAACAATGTATTGTGCGAATTATTTTCGCATATTCGACAGTTGTATTTACTTTTACATTCCTTTAGTTTATGACCTAGGCACAAACATTTCAAGCAAGCACCTAAATGACGTATCTTTATAATTCGATCCTTAGCATTTAATATTAAGAATTTTTTACAATTATAAATCCTATGATCGCCTTTGCAAACAATACATTTTATCATTTGCGGCGTTAATGAAATCATAGCTTCCTTTCTGTACTTGACAGGGAATGTTTTATTTTGATTAACCTTTGCTTCAGTAATCCCGGCAAATTCTAAAATCTGGACGCGATCTGATAAATATTTTATAAACTCCTTATATGTAGGTAGGTTATCTTTGGTTGCAAATGTTTCCCAATGATTTCGAGTTTCGCTATCTAGTTTATGTGACAATAAATATATTAAAATAATATCCCAATTTTCGGTGGGTATATTTAAATTATTCAACGATTTTAAATGTAATTCGGATTCATCAATAAGATTCCTTAATGCTGTGGAATTTTCAAATTTTATTTCAGGCAATTTGAATAATGCTTCCACGTGCTTATGTATAATAAATTTTGTATTTTGGTATCGGCTGGTCAACATTTCCCAGGCCGTGTAATAATTGTCTTGGTGATTTGGCAATGATATCAATAATTTAGCCGCGTCACCTTCCAGGCATGATCGCAGATAATACAATTTTTGAATAATTTCTAAGGATGGGTTATTTTCAACCAGAGCTACAAAAGTATCTCTAAAATTTAACCACTTTTCATAGGAGCCGTCGAATTTAGGCAACTCTAAAATAGGCAATCTAATATTGTGTGAAATTGCATTCGGAACCTTAATTAACAATTTATCTTTAGCCTTGGCAACAAGACTATAGTAGGAATTTTCAAATGCTTGCCTTTCCAATGGTTTAGCCAATTCGTCCGCTGAAAGCGCTTCAATTTGATCTTGGATTATATCGAAAGAATCTAAAATTGGTTCGAGTTTCTTTAACCTGACTTCAATTTCAGATTGCGACAAATTATTTCCTTGGATGTATTCGTTGAATCGAGTTAATTTAGCTTTACAGATTCCCCTCTGGGCCACTAATGTTTTGAGATCCATTTTTTAAATATCAAAAATAAGGTACTCACAGAACACAAACGTTAAATTATAATCACTTGTAATTAATCACTACACGTGCACTGCCCTTGATCACAGAATTTTACTTATTAACCGATAAACAATGAATTTTAACCATGAAATGAATCTTATCTCGCAAAATGCCACAGCCCGTTAGCTGTCAAAATTAAGAATAATATTATTTGTTATTTGTTCCTACCGCGCATGCGTTAGGCTTACGGCTGCGTTTAAACAACCGCCTCGCGGTAAAATTCGAATTTTAACTTACGGATTTTCAAATAATCATTCGTAATTAATCATTTATGAAATTTAAAATGCTTTCTCAGTATTCTAAAACTTCTTTTTACATTGATGTAACAATTTTTATCGACAATGTTGCTGTTGGGTATGAAATCAATTTAACACCACAGCAATAATCAGCCCGTTTTTTTTAAATAAATTTAAAACAAACAAAGAAATACGGTTATGTACTCCATCAATCATGCTCTCCTGCCTGGGAAAATAAGGTATATAGGAATGGGAATTGGTCACTTGCCCTTTTCTCTGAAGATCTCTCTTGATGAATGTTGAAGATGCTGGTTCTTTCATCACTCGCGATTCAATCGTTAATGCGGCACGAAGGATCAAATGTTAGGGTTTTGATTCGATTAATCAAATAATGTAAGTTTTTAGGTCTTCAAAAACTTCAACAAGAAATTCCAGGTAGATACAAAATTAATTTATTGGCAATAATGTACAACAATTCCAATCCAAATAAATTATTAAATCCCCCCAACGGACTGATAATCTAACGTTTCCTTTTAAAGGCAAACTAATGCAGAAAGAGGTAGAAAATAATGAATTCATCCTATTTATAAATTTACAACAGGGTCCATTTGGGAGGGAAGACTATAGCCAACCCTGACATCTATGTGTAAATCCTCGAACCACAACTATGCCTGACCTCTTTGTTAAAAGCGGAGAAACATTTCAACCCTTGCTCAACTAAATATCAACTTTAATTTCTTAACAGTCAGGAACACGATATATGTCTGAAAAGTCATTATCCAAGATTTCGATGCTTAGCTTATTAGCTATATCCTTTGCAGTTTCAATTGGGTTGTCATTTGAATTTTCACACACTCCAAAGATTTCAATTTGGTTATTTAAGGCATTTTGCTCTAGCTCGGCAAGCCGAATATCGATATCATTAATTCTAGACAGGTATTTTTTTTAATTTTTTCAACTTCTGATTTAATACCCGCCAATTCATTTAATTTAGTTAGTATTTCATCATATTTTTCGGAAATGAAGTCGGTACCTTTTTTTTGGTTTAGCTGTCTCTGATTCAATTTTTTTAGACATTTCTTTTTTTAATTCAGAAAATTTACTGTCAATGTAGTCAAAAAGGATCTGATTGTTATCAACTGATTGAGGACTATATGACGTCATGGCGTTATTTTTTGATTTAGAGCGAGTGTTTTTTGAGGCATTTTATATAATGTTCAATAATGCCCCACAACAAATTTTGCTAATCGCAATGTAAATATTATTGTTTGTGGTGCTCAAAAAGGTATTTTTCACTCTATGATTAATGTAAACAATTCAGTAATTATTTATGCAAATCAGCATGCTCTGTGTAACTGTTTGTCAATGTGATTATATTTATGTTGTAATTATTTATCTTCTTTTCATCGACACTGCGAATGGTAAAGTTTGTGAGATTAAAAACAACACTTTTGTAACGAATTGCCAACTGTTAGAATGATCAATATCTTGGTATATATTTAATACCCACTAGCAAAAACACTTTACTTGTCTTCGCGACTCGATTTTCTTGAATAAGCAAAGAACTCTTAAGGTTTTTTGTTCGTAAAAACTATACTTTTTGATGTTTAAAGCGGGAGCTGTCAAAACAAGTTAACAACATAAATAACCATAGATGAAAAAAAAAGAAAAAAAAAGATGCAAATACTACTTTAGAAACCACTCGCATTTTAAAATATGTTTTAGATTTTGTATTTCTATTTCAAGATAGATACACATGTTTTTTGTATTAGAAATAATAATAATAATACTTGAATGATTTGTGTAGCGCCGTATTTGTAAAAATAAAACTCAATGGTACCTATCTTTTACGACTTACGTGGGTGGAATTACCATGGAGAGATGTTTGCATGCATAGAAATAGAATTTCCAAGAAAGAAATAACGTGGGTACGTGAAATACCGAACTTATTTAATTTTTCGAAAATCGGAAAATGCTTCGTCTATTTAATTTCTTCTCAAATGATAAATAACAGGAATTCCTCCACGCCCTGCTGCTTCTCTTCTTGAAGTATAAAGAGCGAATTCCCGTTTTTTCAGTAAATATCTGATTTTTCAAGCAAATTCTTCCCCACTTCCAGCGATACAAACATGGTTCCGAATTTACAATTTATTTAGCAAACAATTTATAAATCCTTGAAACGGACCACCGCGTCCGAACAATTGTTTATGCCTAAAAATATTTATTTTATAATAGGATTGTATGAAATAAAGTGACAAAGATTGTCCTTATTAGTGTTATAAACTATTACAATGTAACGATATGTATATCTGATACGATTTTAGATTTTCACGGCCAAAAATTATTTTGTTATTAGTTTTTGGGGTATTATGCCGTGTTGCGCTACCTCCTTCTTTAGCCAACGTTTCGGACAGCGTTGCAGTGTCCATCATCAGGGCAGATGTGTAATAGTTAGGGGTGATGTTAGTACTTATCTACTTAGGAGCGATGCCGTGTCGCCACTCCTCTACGAGCTGGCGCTACAATATACTTCAACATGTTTTTTTGCGTTTAGCCTTGATGTAACCGTCAATTACCGGATACCAAGAACTATTGAGTTTAGCTCCGTCGTCTCTATTAATATTTATAGGATTTTTGTGAATTTCAATTGCCTCCGTAATCAGGCGTGCTCTATGAGTTTTCGGTCTTCCCAGGACTTCAGGAACAAACCAAAGTAATGGCCGGTTTCAATTAAATGCTCGGCGATTGCCGATTTGTCAGGGTGGCCAAGTTTACATGCTCGAAAGTGTTCCGATATCCTTTTGGAGATCGTCCGCTCTGTCTGGCCCACATAGACCTTAGACGGTTTTCTGTGAAGTTTTATGGAAAATATAAAGAAGTAAGACGAACTTGTATTATAATTTTACCAAATTTCAAACAGCGCGCAGCGCGGCATTCAAATCCTGTGCTAAAAAAACAAGCCAAGAGCGAGTCCGAAATGAATCCCAAATTCCGTAGGTGCGTTAGGGATATCAGCACCAATGATACCTTCCCTCATATTTCTTAGTTTCATACAAAACATACTAGTGGCGCCAAAGATGTAGATCTGCAAGCCTTGGGAATCTACTAGATGAGTGCACAGCACCTACGGGCTGTGAGATTTGTTAAAACCAATTTTTTACGGAATAGTTTTTTGCAAGAATCACCGGATTTTTTCTGTGATTGTTGGTTTTCAAGTTTTTAGTAAAATTAAGTTAATTATTATATTAAAAACGAACTTGTGTGATTATCTTATTTAAAACTATGTTCGTAACGTCCAACATTACTTTATTCAGCCACAAAAGTTTTAATGAATCGTCGAAATTATATTGCTGCTAGTATAACCACATGATAGTATACTCTCATCTTGTTTATAAATATGTAATAGTTTATAAATGTATAATAAACTTAAATCTATCATTATGTCAATAAATGTCAGTTAAAGCCTAAAAAACTTTGTTTCTGAAGTTTCTCCTAAGCTATTCTGTCACTTATATTTCGCTGAAATTCTCTGTAAAAATCTGTTCGGACAAAGCAAACAATTATGTTGGGTTTTGCACATCTGGCGATCCAATAAATAATTTTTATACATATTTATCTATAAGACCGGCGACGAATTGTTTACAGAATTTGACCAATTAATCAAAATCTCAAAGTTATTTCAAGTTCTGTCAAAGCCCTATTTAGGTTATGTTATTACCCAAGCACCTACTGTGAAACAACCGGCCCATGATGAAATAATTTCAGAAATTGAATAGAACTTTCACAGAACTCCAATTTTTACTTTCAAACTTGTAAATTATTCGAATTAGCCCATTAGTACCCACCTCAGTAAATTTTCAATTTTATTGGATGTTTTTTTAACCGCCTAAGGCGTCGAGTTTTGGACGTTTAATCCAATTCTAGCAAACATCGATGATTGTATGGTTTTACTTTGGAATAAAGCTCAGAACACAGGCAAAAGTTTTGGGAACAATCTAAATCACCTCACAACATGTTGATGTTGATTACCCAGCATTGCGGGGCAATGAACGAACATAAAAAAAAGATGATTGGAGTGTTTCTCAGAATATCAAGTGTACCGTTGTCATCAAATAGCCAATCGACGCCATTTTTTTAATACTTTTGTAACTGTTCCCGTTAAACGCTGATTGAAGGTCCGTTTCAGTTTTTGAACAAATTGTAATCAACGGAAAAGCAAAACTGTCATGTAGTTACTTGGCATGTGATCAAAATTTGACCGTGAATTATGACAATATGACATTCGAATTGCTGTTAAATTGTTGGACTGGTGAAAAAATTCAATGAAAAATAATATTTTTATTTTCATGATTTCTAATTAAGGTTTTTTCTGATGTTTCAGGGGAGTTCAAGGGTGACAACAATACTGTAAAAACTGTTGCTATCAAAGTCCTTAAGGACAGCGCCAGTAGAACAGCGGAGGACGATTTTAACAGAGAAGTCAACATCATGAGTGCTTTTCGGCATGTTAACATCCTCACCCTTATGGGGGTGGTTCAAAGAGGTAGGTAATAAACATTTTCCCAAGGGTTTCTGTCAAAATGATAATATTTTCTTTTTCTTGGTAAATTATATTGTTTTTCTCTTTCTTTACTAATTATAAATAGTCCCGTCTAAAGTTCGCTCCTATTGTATCTGAATGTCAAAACACGAAGACACACGCATCGGTTTTTCCGACCGTCGAAGACCAGTCGCAAAATTGGTGCGTATGTCTAAGCGCTTATTTTTATTTTCCGGAGCAGTTGTCTGTAAAACTAAAACCTTCAATTACCAACCTTCCTATCTATTTTTTAAGCCTCTGCTACTACTAAATCCAACTATGAACTTAGTTTTGACTTGGAAGGTTGGCTTCTATGCAATGGAGGTTGGCTTCTTGTAGTAGAGGTTAGCTTCTATGTGTTGTAGATTGGCTTCTATGTAGTGGAG
This sequence comes from Limnephilus marmoratus, assembly GCA_917880885.1. Lineage (NCBI taxonomy): Eukaryota > Metazoa > Arthropoda > Insecta > Trichoptera > Limnephilidae > Limnephilus > Limnephilus marmoratus. Next base: position 53,055,071 of record OU862909.1, on the reverse strand, counting down.
GTTGGCTTCTAAGTAGTACAGGTTGGCTTCTATGTGATGGAGGTTGGCTTTTCTATGTAGTGGAGGTTGGCTTCTATGTAGTAGAGGTTGGCTTCTATGTGATGGAGGTTGGCTTCTGTATAAAGGAGGTTGGCTTATATGTGATGGAGGTTGGCTTCTACGTAGTGGAGGTTGGTTTTTATGTGGTAGAGGTTGGCTTCTATGTGGTGTAGGTTGGCTTCTATATAGTGATGGAGTTTGGCTTATATGAGACTAATGAGTATAAAGTGAAAATAAAACTCCTAATCATTATTACAATACATCTAAAACTTATTTTGCTAGCGTTGATTTTTTTTTATTTTGTTGAAGTTTGAAGCATAATCGAAATTCATAACCAGAAAAGCCGGAAATTTTTAAATTTATTTTCAGTTAAGATTTTTCATAGGCGTCATCATGGATTTTTCCAAATTTAAATATAACAAAATGATGATCACAATTAGTTTATTTTTACTAAATTTAATACTTAATATTGACATTGGGGCAAGAAAAGTATTTCAACAACCTCACCTCCCTCAAAATGTCGGAAAAGAAGAACTTCATCAACGCTTGGTTCCCACTTCTCCTGCCAGAGTGCAAAAGCGCTCGGTAAAAGGGAGAACTCTTCACTCTGTCGGTATAAACGAGGACCAAATGAAGCCATGCTTCGCCGTACTTTATTCCAAACCAACCTTATTTGAAAAATAAATTGCTTCATGGATGACTGAACAGTTGACTTTTAATTAATTTTCGCGCTTTTTGTATAATTAATTATGCAAATCGTTAATATTTGAAATGAAATTAATTTTAATTGAACGTTTTCAGCCGACAACGGCCACAACCCCTGGATGGTGTTCGAGTTCATGCCGTTCGGGGACTTGGCCGGAGTCCTGAGGAGCAACTCGCACGCCATGAGGCAGCCCATCCCGGGCCTGCCCCCGCTTGACAACACCTGCCTGCTATCCATCGCTCTACAGGTAATTCAATATCTAAATCGTAAATCTCTGGATTCAATTATATCTATTCATTTTTCAGTACCTACCTTCTATTAGCGCGAAGACACGCGCACAGGTTTTGCTGACATATTTTCAATTTCAAACTTCGGTGCAATTTGTATGGCAACATTCCCGAACCGGTACCGGTGTAAGTACGTCACCTCATGTATACAAATATGTACCGACCGACAGTTGAAATCCAGCCTTCGAAAACAGGGCGTGTGTTTTCGTGGTTAGGTATAATGAGCAAATTAAACTTCTTCTTCTTCTTTATGTGCCGTATCAGATCCCCCCAACGTTGGCGATCACTCTTGAAAATGTCTCTCTGTCTTGCGCTGCCCGGAATAGCTCCTCCACACATCTAATGCCGGTCCACTCTCGTATATTACGCAGCCAAGACATTTGTCTCCTACCAGGCCCTCGGCAACCCTCTATCTTGCCTTTCAATATTAAATGGAGCAAGTGATACTTCTCCCCTCGAAGTATATGACCCAGATATGAAATTTTCCTGATTTTTATTAATGTAAGCAGTTCTCTATCTGCTCTAGCCCGCCTGAGAATTTATATGTTGGTGATCATGTCGGTCCATGGGACCTTGATATTCTCCGGTGAAGCCACATTTCAAAAGCCTCTAACCTGTTCATGGTATTTACTTTCATGGTCCATGTTTCACGTCCATAGAGCAAGACCGACCACACATAACATTTTAGCATTCTCTGCCTTAGTTTTAAGTTGATTTGTCATTGCAGAAGAGGGATTTCATTTTAATGAACGCAGTTCTTGCTGCTTCAATTCTGCATTTAACCTCTACATCTGGGTCAAGAGTCTCCGTGAGAATACTGCCGAGGTATCTAAATAATTCTACCTTTTCGACATTGCAAACATTTAACTGTATCACTGATTCAGAGTGATCTAGTCGTCCAAATGTCATCCATTTAGTTTTATTGACGTTGATTGTTAGGCCCAGTTGCTCACCAGCATTATTAACAAAATTAAAATTGATAAAACAGAACATCACAAAACAGAACAATGATAAAATAAAACAGAGCAATACTTCAAATTATTTGATTAACTATTTACATTGTTGCTCCTAAAAACATAGCAGTCGAATTATGATACTTCAGACAGAAATACATCGGCAAAAACACAATAAGTGAAATTCAAAAGTACGAATTCGAACAAATAAACCCCTGAATTTTCCAAAATGTACACCGCTCATAATAACACCACTCATGAACAAACTTTAACAGACATTATTAGGTAGGTATAACTCCTTACGGCAATTTTGATACAATCAACACAAACAGAAAATAACATTTAATCATTAATAAATTTTAATTTTTCGAAGAAAACTTCTTCTAAAAGGTTGTTACTTTGTGATGTCATTATTTATTTATTAAAAGAAAATAACTTAGTTTACATCACTTTATTTTTTATATTTTATACTATCAACATGTTTCGTAAACCATGCTCACTTCTTCAGGAATAAAAGTATACTAAAGTTAAAAAATTAATTATAGATTACATATGGAGAGAAGAAATTGAAGGAGGGGGAAGGGTTGACAATGGTGGGAGTTTCGAAAAATTGGGGATTACCAAGCTATTAGAAAGGCCGGTTAAGTGGGAAGATATTTAAAACAGGGTTAACAAAAATTTTTTGCTTATTAATTATGTCAGCTTTGGAATTTACATTTTTTCTTATTTCTAAAATTTCTAAATTATTGATTTGCGGTGTTTTATATCCTGTATGTAATATTTGAAGACCTGAATTTATGTCAAAGCTATGATCATATTTTAATAAATGGTCTGCGAACTCAGAATCGCTATTGCCATTTAGTGCTCTGAGGTGCTCTTTAACCCTAATCTCAAAGTTTCTATAAGTTCTACCTATATAAAACGAACTACAATCATTACAATTGAGTTTGTAAACCCCTGATTTTTTGGTTTTAATTTCGCTATCTTTATTGTTGAGTATATATTTCTTCAATTTGTTATTTGTGTAAAACGCTGGTTGAATAGTACCGGGAATATGTTTACTAATAATTTTTGACGTATCGTTGTCGACAAAAAAATGTAAATTCCAAAGCTGACATAATTAATAAGCAAAAAATTTTTGTTAACCCTGTTTTAAATATCTTCCCACTTAACCGGCCTTTCTAATAGCTTGGTAATCCCCAATTTTTCGAAACTCCCACCATTGTCAACCCTTCCCCCTCCTTCAATTTCTTCTCTCCATATGTAATCTATAATTAATTTTTTAACTTTAGTATACTTTTATTCCTGAAGCAGTGAACATGGTTCACGAAACATGTTGATAGTATAAAATATAAAAAATAAAGTGATGTACACTAAGTTATTTTCTTTTAATACATTAATAAATATCAATAATATGTTTTTAATTAATTCTACTCATAGCGTAAAATTATTATTATATTATACAAGCCATTAAAATTATTATTTGTTGGTTAGTTCAATAAAGAATTTCGACGTTAGAATATAGGTAGGTACTCAACAATTTCACCATAAGTAACGACAAAATGAGCGTACTTCTATCGATATTTCTCAAACAGATTTAAATGGCAAACAGATTTTTAAAAAGCGGCGGTTCGCGACGTTTGCGGTTCGTTCGATCCTTTCCTAAGATTCGAGGTTCGACTCGCGCCTCGGTTCGCAAATGTAAGAGTATGCATCATATTATGTAAGGATGCACGTTAGTTTTGAATTCGGGTCCAGCGTTTTAGGTGTCATTATCTTTGAAATTTTGTGTTTTTTGTAATTCTGGTTATACTTTGCCCTCATACTCGTATATTGCGACATTTCAAGAAAATCGGGAAATTTTCAAACTTATTTAAATTCACAGCCTGGTATCTTTTCGAGTTAATAAGTACATACTTGGAGCCCAGAGTGAGTTGTAACACGTACACACTATAATTAGGATAGTATGCGAGTTACGAGTATGATACCGTTTAGAGACACGTGTCGAATCCGGAAAATCGTGTGTTAACTTTGCGGGTGTGTAGTTTGCGATGCCCAACCGCCATGAATGTTGGAGAGGTACACATCTTAATATGAGATTAAGATTAAGATGGAGCTATGTCAATTTTAGCCGAGTTATTGAAGTTTGATTTTTGTTTGAGTTTTGGTCGCTCATTTGTCATACATCTTGCATCGATTTTAAAGACGTTTTCACTTAAAAATAAGACAACTTTATCCACCACCTTGTTTTGTGTAACAATCTAACCACTCTACCAGAGGTAGCGCAACACGGCATAACACCCCAAAAATAAATAACACAAATAGCACCACAAACATCAAAATTGGTTCCACGACAGTTGATCCGCCGACATTTGGCCCACCGACATACTTGTATACAATATGTAGTCGGTTTATGGAAAATACGGTATAGCTAATTACTTAATTACTAATTACACAAAATATAACTAAGTGACCCCGAAGGGATGTGCAGAGAGGATGTACCGCGTAATAACAAAGTATAACATATATTTTCATTCAAATACATCAAGGAATTTTTTTTTGTCTACATACTCGTATATACTGTGTATACCAGCGCATAATTTTAAAAAATCGACACTGTATGTAAATTCATTTGATATTCTTACCAACTTATTATTAATTAATAATGTACAAAAAATTATAATTTCCTAGTCAAAATTATTTTGAGAGGGCCTATTGTCGGCGGATCAACTGTCCAAATTAACTTTGAATAGCACACACCAAATTCTAATACTTGAAAAGCTTGGTAGGTATAAGTTTTGTAGAAAAATTTAATTAGTAATTTGTAAGTAAGTAATGATGTTTATTATTATCCAGATAGCTTGTGGAATGCGCTACCTCGCCGCTCAGAGATTCGTGCACAGAGACCTGGCGTGCAGAAACTGCCTGGTGGGGAAGGGCCTGGCGGTGAAGATTGCCGACTTCGGAATGAGCAGAGACGTGTACACGTGCGACTACTACAAGATGGGCGGCAACAGACCCATGCCCATCCGCTGGATGTCTCCGGAGAGCATCGTGTACGCGCGCTTCACGCTCGAGTCCGACGTCTGGTCTTACGGGGTGGTCCTCTGGGAAATATACAGCCTGGGAAAACAACCTTTCTACGGACACAACAACGACGGAGCTAGCAAGTTGATATTACAAGGAATCATGCTGATTCCGCCTGAAGATTGTCCTACGTTTGTTTGCGAGCTGATGCGCGCATGTTGGAGGACAGATCCCAAAGACAGGATACGTTTTAAAGAGATCTGCGAGAAACTCCAGACGTTTCAAGAGAGCGGGGGCTGGGACGGCTCAGGTTCGGGGGGTGCGGAAGGAGAGAGTAAAGGACCGCAGGGCAGGGACAGAGAGACGTGGAGTAGGTCGATGGGTCGTGGGGGCAAGTGGAGCACAGACTCCGCAGGGCGGCTGCCGCGGCCCCCTGCCGCCCTGCCCATTCCGCCCCCTTGCCCGCCCTCTCCTTCGCCCTCGCCGCCGACACACTCACTCACAGACCCCGAGGGGTACTTATTGCCCGCCCAGCCTGTTCTCATCTCAGATTATATCACGGCATTGCCAGATTAAATTTTGTGTAAAACAGGAACAGTACAATTATATAAGTTATATTAACCGCACTGATTCGAGATTAATGTGATAATTCAATTATAAATGTATATGTGAAAACAATTGAGCAAATTATCATTTATTTATTGTAGGTACCAAACGCTAACCACGATCCAACTTTTGAGGTGTTATTAAATTGGTGAAGTGGTTTTTAGAAAATAAGAGGAAGATGTAAAATCAATAGGCCACTTGCATCACATTTTTTTAAATTTTTTTCCGGTTTAGGCAAATATTCTAAGACATTCTGTATTTTTTTTTTTTTTATTCGTATTTTTGAAACCCTGGGGATTTTTTGAAAATTTCAAACCGAAAAATCAGACCATTTTTTATAAACCGGAAAGACGGGACATAATTTAATAGGTGTGACAAAACGATAATTACATAGCCGAAAATCATTTAAAAAAAAAAGAACCTTTTCCACACGAATGGCACAGGAGAATAACGAGGCATACCAAAAATATTACATCTCATAAATATTTTTTTCCTTGATCCATATTATTGATCATAAATCATTATAATGTACAGCGTCTATATTACTAAATTCAATGTAATATACTTGAACTTGTAAATTGTAATAATAATAAGAATATTATAAAATTTTATTTTGTTAAAATCAGCACCATAATCATTATACCTCTAAAACATGTACCGACATCATCTTCACGTTCTGAAGAGAACCCCGTACCCATTAATTGTACGGGGTTCTCTTCAGAACATCTGTCAAAAAATCAAACCAAATGATAAGTTCGCAGAGAACAAACAATAAATCTAGTGAACGAATTCAAAAATTCGCCTGAAATCAAAGTGATGCCATATAAAAAAATAAATCAGTGTGGAATTTTATAAAATTAATAGGAACATTTTCGGCGACGGGACATTTTCATGTAGTGACGTCACGAGCCCAAATAATGGATTTATTTATTTAAAAATTAAAAAAACTGTACATTTCTAAAAATTTTTACTAACATTTTCGTAATCTTAGTAAAAAACTCTATCCACACGATTTTTTCCAAGTCGTTATGAAGTCCATGCAAGTGGCCTATTAAAACTTGTTTTAAAGTCAGTGCTTTGTGGAGATAATTTGTTGAAATTTAATCAGATGTTGAATTAATTCACAAAACCCATGTTATGTATGTTTAATAATATACCTACCTATAATAAGGCACGTACTATGAGATAGTTCGACCGGATGTTTACAAATGGAAGATAATGTTATGTAAGATAATGAAATAGACAAATAAGACCAAAGACAATACAGATTATAGTATAACAATATAAAATATACCTACACCATCTCAACAACAATAACGTCTCCAAAGTGGATCGAATTTTATTTGGGCACGTGTATTCAGTAAGTACCTATCTGCTTGTGTTTTTTTTATTTCTTATGATTCCAAATATTGGATATTAGCCACATTAATATTATTTATTATTACTGATATTAGTTTTTTAAAATGCCTAGGATATAGGCGGTAGGCGATACTATTTTCACTAAATAATACTTAGGCCTAATCATCAAATGACTCTTCAGCCACCTTTTTTTCTTGACAGATGAAAGGTCCCGATTCGGACGAAAGGACGGGTTGTTTGATTTTTGATGTTAATTTTCACATTCTGTGTAAGTTTTATTCAAGTTCTGTTATTATATCATTTACAGGCCGATTGGTTCATAAAACTGAAATAATCACCGGAAAATTAACTTAAGCCGCCGCTACCCGAATTTCTACCGATTTCTTACATATCTCCCTTAAACATTTAAAGTTTTTAAGATCTTAAAAAAATAAATGTTATTTTTGAAGATAATATCTAGACGCGTTCCACGCCAAAACGCAAATTACAAGAAATTCCCTTGATAGAATAAAATCGCAAGTTCAACACGTTCATTTCACTTATTTTATAGGTTATAGTTGTGAAAAAATTCACAGTGTTTCTTTAAATGATACTTAAGACGCCTTCCATGAGATTTTTGCTTTTTTTTAAACGAATCGTGTTTTATTAAACATTTTCACAATTTTGCTTCAATTTTATCATTTAAAATATTAGCGCGATCTGTCTAACATTCGTAATTACATATCTCTCCATCTTCTTCTTTTTGAGCGGGGATGTGGAGCCTTGAAACATTTGATGAATTGTCAAAAAAATTTAAACAACCCATAGTCCGATACGATTTTAGATTTTCACGGCCAAAAGTATTTTTGTTAGGCTAAAGAAGGAGGTAGCGCAACACGGCATAATATCCCAAAAACTAATAACAAAAAAAAAACCCATAGTCCATTTCAGCTTTTGAAAAAATTGCGATCAGCAGAAGAGGATAACTGCCATTTTGTTAAGCTCACCAGCTTATTGCAATTTGTCAGAATCGACGTTTAACGGGATCCTATCAAATGTCAAAAAAAAAACAAAATGGCGCAGAATAGTCATTTGACTACAATATTACATTTGAATTTCAACAAAACAGTTTGGCATCAATAATTTTAGCGTCCCTTGATCAGCGTCACCTGGAATTTAAATATTAGGTACCTAGGTAGTTTTAATTTGAAATAATTGTTTTTGCTTATTAAATTGTGCATCAAATTTGAAATGAATTCACGCCTCATTCATTCTTACTTTCGTTTTATTATTCCGTAAAAAGAAACGATGCCTGCGAATTTAGATTCAGAAAAGCACTTACATTCTTACATACTATAATAATATAATAATGGCCTTTATTCAAACAGTAAATTACATTACATTATTTATAATAAACTTTTCACATAACACTTATCATGCATCGACTCCCTGTCTGTATGTCACTAGTTGACAAAAGCCTCCTCCAGATGTCGCCATTTTCTCTATCATTAGCTTCTCTTGTCCGTGTACCACCTGCTATGGCTTTGATGTCGTCAACCCACCGTCTAAATAGTCTACCTCATTTTCTTTTCTTGTCACTTGTGAACCAATTCATGACTAATTTTGACAATTTTTCACTTTCTCCGATTGTGCGGCCCTTACATACTAAATTAACTTTAAATAATGTGCACAAATTTGTTCATTTTGATCAAAGGATACCGTATACGTTATACGTACACGTATCCTTTGATATAATATCCTTTAATATTTTAAAGTATACGTCGACATATACGTTAAAAATATTAGGTATACACTTAAGTATTACTTATTTGTACAGGATGTTAAGGGACGTACACTTCCTTTATTTAACCAGTGATTCCTGGAATTATACGGAGTAAAATATGTAATTGAAATTTTTGTCTCCGGTGACTTTTTAGATGTTTCAAACATGAAAAATGTCAAAACTTCGTATAACAAAATCAAAAGGTAAAAAGTTTTTATGAAACATTCCCGAAAATTTTCCGACCTTTAATTTTCCAATTTTCCAGGAAAAAATTTTGAAAAATATACATTTTCAAACTTCGCATAATATCAAAAATATAAAGATCTTTACGAAAATTCCCGACCTCTTTTCCGACCAAATTCTATAACATTTTTTTATCATTATTAGAGCTGCTCTTTTTTGAAAATCGTTTGACCATAGTTAGTAGGACACGCGCACAACTAAAAATTAATATTTTTGAGATGAGATCAGATAATCGCGTGGCAAAAAGTAACCCCTGTTTCTTGGAAAAAATGTTCCATTAATTTTCACAGCAAACTTATTTCACGGTTTCTGGTTCAAGAAAATAATTTCTTTTGAATGAAAAGACAAGTTACCTGAGTTTTTTTGGGAAGATGTTGGGTTTTAATATGAAATTATAACGTCATTTGGAAGTTGTAATTTTGAGGAAATTGTTTTAAATTTCGTGATTAGGTAAATTCCTTATCTTCCCGGTCATTATCGACAAGCCGTCTACTTGTTCATTATTTAATATGAACTCAATGAGAAACTCAATCTGAAATTTGTAAAATTATCTTAAAATTTTGACTTGTGGCGGTCTGGTTGTAGGTTGAAGGGGTACTACGTTATTGTCTACAAAACTTTTATTTGTTGCTCTTTATTCTATTTTCCACACTATCATAATGTATTTAGGTAAACATTGCTAATTATTTATCACGATGAAAGCACTCTTGAATTTGACATTGAACAAAGCATTATTTTGGAAAGCAAGCAAAGCACAAGTTTTGATAGTTTTTGCTGGTCCCTGCAGTCCCTGGGTCGCAAAATAGGTTAGAAAATATTTTTGAGACTTTTTGATATTACGTGAAGGTTTACATTTTCCATATCTTGGGGAATTTTCATAATTTTCTTTAAAAAAATATTTCGGGAAAATTGTAAAATGGGAACATTTAATCTTTTTGATTTTATGTAAGTTTGAAAATTTGAAAAAATTTTCATGAAAAAAAATCTGAAATGTTTACCCAAAAAATTTCTTTCGATAAAATTGGGAATTGCTCTAAAAATTGCCGGGAAAATGGGACGGGATATTGTATAAAAGTTTTTGAAACTAAGAAATGCCAAGTTTAGTGAATTTTCTTTTTAACAATTACTCGTATGCTGAAATTGAACAAACTCTAAACCTTTCTCCTTTAGAAGACCGTCGCAAAAAATCTGATTCATTTGTTCTTCAAAATTATTAACTGTATAATCGATTCACCTACATTACTACAACTCATCCCATTCAATATACCTTCCCGTAGACTCAGAAATAAAGACCTGGCCTCCTAGCACGGTCGATCGATATAGGTTTTATCGAAAATGTCGGTAACTTGCCGTCACTCCCGAGCACGACTGCAGGTCGCTAACGAACAAACAATAGTTTACGATGACTAGGGGTTCCTAATATATTTGACGTAAACTGTTGTTTATTCGTTAGCGGTCTGCAGTCGTGCTCGGGAGCGATAGCAAGTTACCGACATTTTCGATAAAACCTATATCGATCGACCATGCTAGGGGGGCTGTTCTTCCTCGATCAGCACTCGATTAATTATGGTTATAATTCACCACTGTCCAGAATGTGTAGAATGATCAACTCACGTAAAGACCTTGATTTTTTTGGAATAAGCAAATGATTTCTGTCGGTCTTTAAACAATTGAAGATATTTTATATTTACTCAAATTTTTGCAAAGTCTTAACTTGACTTGAAACTTCTATTTTCTTCTATTTTCTCCGTTTGTCTTTGCTTTCATGTACCATTCTTTATCCTTGCAATGTACATTTCCAAATTTCGTGATACTTTGTTGTAAATTGGACGTATGTCCGTTAATAAATCAATAAATAATACTATCATATAAAATTTAGGTTGTGTGTATGTAACATTCTAAAATTCAAAAATGCATTATTCTTATTTTTCAAAAATACGTAATAATCAGTAAATATAATGAATTTATGCCGCCGCGCCGTTCTTAATAGTTGTTAATGTCAACTTAGTTGCCTTCCTTCCTTAGTTGATCGGGGTACGGTTCTCAGCCATGCCATTTCTTTTTAAATTTTATATACGTGATATACATATATTTTTGGCCATGACATAAATTCATTATTGTACTTAAAATAACAAGAATGATTTATTTTTGAATTTAGAATGTCACTAGGTACCGATTTTTTTTAAATAATTTAATGAGTAAAACCTCAAATTTTAATATTTAATTAAATGAAGACAATATTAGCGAAACTCAATCGAAAATTTGAAAACAGAAAAATCGTAAAAAGATACGGTTATATCTGAGACTCGAACCCAGGACCTTCGTCTTGCTGGGGCGTAACTCTACCAACTGAACTAATGAGTCCGTAATGGAGGAGATGTGACCGTATCTTTTTCTGATGTTCTGTTTTCAGATTTTCGATTGAGATTCGCTAATATTGTCTTCATTTAATTAAATAATAACAAATAATTGTTGAGGAATGGCAGCATACATTATTTTTTAGCTGAATATTATAAATGTATTGAATCATAATTATGTACGTGTTTTTTAATGTTTTCTCCTAATTTAAGTAAAGTTTTGCGAAATACCTATTAAAAAGTTATGAATTTTTTAACTTTTTACTCTCCCGTAGGCATGGGTCGGATTTATCTATATTTTAAGTACGACCAAATGTAAAAATGAGCTTAATATTGTATATGTCCTTAAGGCGGGATCTCACCTGATCTATTCTTCGATCTATTTCTTAGAGGGGGTATTTCACCATCCTTCTGATAGCTTATCCAAACGATAACGAATATTAATAAATAAACAAATAAATTCTCGCAACTGGTAAAAAACCTCGTTTAACTTATCATATACACATAGCTAATATTCATAGGTTCAAGTACTGAATAGTAAACTCAGATTTTTAAAATAAAAAAATCGAGTTTAATTAATTGAAAATCTAAGTTATCGTGTGTATAATCCACGAGGAGGATGGCGAAATACACACAGAATCTATGAAATAGATCCATGCTTTTCTATGGAATAGAATCCCAAAATTGAATGGTCCCTCCCACACGCACACTTCGGAGCGACCGAGTCCCGCGCCACTTCAGGCCGCCGCGCATAAAAATAAGGACCGGTAGGTTTACAGCACAGTTCACTGTGAGACTTTTCTGCGCGGTGGCTTGGTGGCGCGGGACTCGGTTGCTGCGAAGTGTGCGTGTGAGAGGTGCTAATGAACTTCAACTTTCGTTCTATAAATTGACCATAGAGATCATAGAACAGATCGGGTGAAAATGCGCCATTAGTCATCGCATTGCACCAAAGACAACCGCACTCAAATATAGGTATCTCTAGTAAGCGGCTACAGGGTAAAGATTGTGTTTATTGTGGTGGTTTCATGGGTGGTTTACTCATCGAAATAAAAGCAATCATGCAATCGTGTACCAATATCATTGTACCAATGTAGTTAGTCATAAAGAAACAATTTAGAAAAGAAGCTGGCTAAGGTTGGTAGTCTTAAAAATGTGCCAATGTGAATAATTTGTAAAAACCCAACAGTTATAAATAAATATATATGATGTTGCAATACGATTAAAAATGTATTTATTAGATAAATAGCTTCGGTGTGATGGAAGCACTTTTCATTTCTTAGTTGACATGTTTAGGTTTTTATTGACTTTATTCATCGTAATAATACGGAGGCGTCTACTAATATCTACAGGAATTCCGAAAACTGAAAAAATCGAACTAATATCTATGAGAACCAAAGTGTTGACGAATATCTACAGCTCAAACTGTTGACTAATATCTATGAGAACCAAAGTGTTGACGAATATCTACAGCCCAAACTGCTGACTAATATCTATGAGAACCAAAGTGTTGACGAATATCTACAGCACTGGCAGAGGTTGGATTTGCAATTATGTATAGCATATTGGAATAACGTAATATTGCGTATGCAGTTTAAAAACCTTAATTTATGTAAGTATGTATGTAAAAATCTCTAATATCGGACAATTGGACACATTTAGCTGATTAGTCCAACCTACGCTCTGTAGATATTAGTTCAACCAACGCTCTGTAGATATTAGTCAACACTGGGACCGTCATAGATATTCGTCCGACCTTAGCTCTGTAGATATTAGTCAACACTCTGAAGTTCTTAGATATTAGTTCAACATATGAGCTGTAGATATTCATCCGACATACAGGCTGTAGATATTAGTATCTGTAGTCAATAATGCACACCTCTAATACCTAAATAGTTACATTTGTTTAAATAGTGTTTGATATAATATATATATTTCTGTTTCTGGTATTGATTCCGATCATTTCAATGTTTTGTAATAGTTAATTGTAAAACATTGCTATGATTGAATATTAGTTAATTTTTCTAAGTGCACCACATTTACTAAATATATTGTGTAATAATGTTACTATGTCCACAAGCATAGAAATGTGGCAAGTTTGTATATATACCATTTGCATTTATTTTTATTCGTACTAAATTAATCCTATAAAAACCATCAACCCTTATTTAAGACTATTTAAAGATTTTTTTGTATTATTTTTATTAATAATTTTATTTGCTAAGCTAGTGAAATCCTTACCTTGCAATAATTTCCATGTGAAGCTATAATATTTATATATGTTACCGTAAAAGCCCGAATATTGGTAAATCCTAAGATTTTCCGGTAAATCCTAAGATTTACCAACCCTTAATGGTAAAAGTCCGAACCGTTCTATAATCATCGTTCACCAACCTAACCTAACCTAACCTAACCTAACCTAACATGTGCTAAATTCTAATGGTAAAAACCCGAAAAAATCGTTTCTTATTTAAATATTATAAACGATTTTTTCGGGCTTTTACCATTAGAATTTAGTACATGTTAGGTTAGGTTAGGTTAGGTTAGGTTAGTTTGGTGAACGATGATTATAGAACGGTTCGGATTTTTACTATTAAGAGTCGGTAAATCTGAGGATTTACCGGAAAATCTTAGTATTTACCGTAGTTCGGGCTTTTACAGTAACATATACACAAAGTTTTTCAATACACAAAGGCGTAGAACTTGCGTTTACCCAGAATTAAATTTAAATAAATATGTACCTATGGTCAAGGTCATTGATGTAATTATTATACCAACAGTGGCGCACTAGAGTTTTTTTTAATTGTGCTATGAAGCAAAATTAGAATGTAGTTAATATATATAAATTATTACGTCAAAGGCGATCTATGCAATTGCTGTGCTATAGAAATATGAAACTATTACAATTTTACGTAATTAATTAACCTCTAAATGATGTATTTAATTATTTTAAAACCTGTTTTAATTGTGTGCACAGCTATAAAATAATGTTTTTTATTGTAAACAAACTAAATAAATATTCTTATCAATGTTGTAAATACATTATTAACTTTTAAAAATTAATTTTATTTTACATTGTATAAAAATTTTACTTACGTTTTTTTTCTTTAAAATGATAATATAGGACTGTTATTTTTTTAGCATTTTCGTTAATTTGTAAATGAGCGGAATTCCCGGCAGTGGCGTAACAAATGCCTTGGCGGTGCTCGCGGCTCAAACGTAAGCCCCAGGGCAATAACCTGTCTCAAAATATTCTATGTTTTAGGCAGGTAGGTACTCACGTTTAATATCCAGCGAAATGTTTCTCTGTTGGGATAGATTTTCAGAATAAACATGTTTCACATGGTTATATGGCTTTCAATGCCTTAATATTCGTCTTAGAAGTGTGTAGTTTTGGGTCCATGCAAAAAAAAAATATTTCATTGTTTTTCACATTCTTTGTAAAATAGTGGGCGGTCTACAGGCTTGTCCTTTTTTTACTTGCCCATTATAAACCAAAAACTACGCTTTTCTACCTCCATTTTGAACTTAAGTTTTTCGTCAATGTATCATAAAGTAACATTATACGAATCGTACATGAACCAACGTTTAAATATGCGAAGACTGCTTACTTTGAACGGAGATTGGTTTGTATTATTGTGTAAAGAGATTTGTTGCCATAATTGCATGTCGAAAATTATAATTAAGTCACTTACGACGTTTGTTAAATCTTTGTACTATGTGTATTTGTACTATATTACTCATTTAATAAAGTAAGTGTATTTTTTTCAAATACATACATATTATCTATAATTTTGTTGATTAACATTTATCAAATCTACGCTTTTATCTACAAAACAAAATATTTATTATCAAAACTGTTGACTGGATAGGATAGGATACCACCATCAACGATTGATCTTGTAGGTATTAAACAATATTTGTTTTGCTCAATTTGCATTAGAATCAGTACAAATTATTGACAGGCAATCGATAATAGCCCTAATGCAAAACCTACGAGCCCGCCATTCTGGTTGTTATTTATTAAACTCGAGGTTTGTGACTTTCGGTAGCCTT
This sequence comes from Limnephilus marmoratus, assembly GCA_917880885.1. NCBI lineage: Eukaryota > Metazoa > Arthropoda > Insecta > Trichoptera > Limnephilidae > Limnephilus > Limnephilus marmoratus. The sequence goes on along the minus strand of OU862909.1, from coordinate 53,039,676 downwards.
TTCGTACTTTTGCACATAAATACAAAAGTTATTTATATTTTGTACTTTTCGATAAAAATTGTCATTGCATTAATATTTTTTCTTAATCCTATATCTTTTTGTACGTTCATTTATGAACACATTTAATTCTATGCATCATAATTGTATATAAATATGGTTTTAATGTTGGCTAAAATGTCAATTAAAAACAAAAACAAAAAAACAAGATAAAGTTGTTGTTTCCCTTATAACAAGCGTTGCCTTTGTACAACTTTGCTACGAAAAGAAAACTAAAGGGAGATTCTGAATAACAATAATTTAAAAGCAGAGAGGGTATTTTATTAATAAAAAAAGTTATGCCAGTTATGCGAGTTAGGCCAGTAGATACGCCCCTGATCGACCTTCCATGGGATGTGGAATCCTGAAGCTGCATTTAGACGAGACTAAGAAATGCACCCGGGAGACTAGTGGCTGCACCAACACGCCTCCAACAATGGTGACTTTATTAGCAAAAAAATTACTCGCGGCGATTTTTTACTCTCGCAACTTAACTTTGTGGTGCAAACCTTTTAGAATACCATTATTTGTGGTATAATAACCTTTTTATAACAATATAAAAAATATTCTGTAATTTATTTGACGAAATTCATCGCAGTCGTATTCTGATATATACATTTGGATATACATATGTGTATGTTTCTACGTACATCTAATTATCTCTTTTTTAATGCATTATCTCAGAGCTGGAAGGAGATACGAGGTTGAATTAAATATATATTATAGTTTTTTAAGAGTAACAATGTGGTACACCTATTTTAACTTGACCTCGGAGGTTACCGGAGGCCACAAAGGTTAAATTAACATTAAAAAATTAAACGCGCTGGGAACAAAAACGCTCAGTTCGAAAAAACATCACCTCCGCTCTGTTAGGTAATAACAATAAGCTTTTATAATAAAATATAAACTTAAATATTTTCAATTCTTAACAAAAAAATAGTTCCACCTCAAATTACACGCAAATTACTATATAGAATACACAACCTCAAACCTTTAGGTACTCCAATAACCCCGAACAAGTCCGGGTCAGCTAGTGCCTATGTAATATAATATGTAGGTATATCTACCAACGCCGTTATTGGCAGTTTCTGTAACCGTTATGCATTTAATTTACGCCAAGCCTCATATTGGCAGGTAAATACAGGTAAATACAGTTACAGGTAAATCGTCAATATATCCACAAATAATGTGCATTTATTTGAAAAGATTTAATAATAAATTATTTATTTGATAGGATTATTCTTTGTAAATTTAAAATAATGTTTGTGAGCAAATAAAAACTTCCTTATTTTTGAATACTTAAAAAACTTTGTATTTTATTTTATAATGTGTATCGGTGACCTTTAAAATGTACGTTTGGTCACTACTTACTCACTACCTAGGTATTATCAACAGGGCCTCAGTACCAAGGTTTGTATAAAATGCGTTTAACAAGGTTCGTAGGGGCCTTTTTCAAAAAAAAAACTCGTCGGGCCGCTTTCGAAATTTCGAACGCGTGACCTAGAAACCGTTAAAGTATTACGTAACGCACTTGCAGAGGGGGGGGTCTTGTGAAACGTTAGGGAACGTACCCAAACTACGTGACCAACTTTTTGCAATTTTTAACCCCCCCCCCCCCCCCCGGTGACCAAAATCGTAAGCAACCCGCTGCTCATTTGTATGGAGCGTGACCTTTTGAAGACCCCCCCCCCCTAAAAGTGTCACGTAGTATGGGTACGTTCCCTTACTTTATTTTATTTTATTTTTATTTTTATTTATTTGGGAGACCAACAGTTTACATTAACAACAAAGTATATAATAATTGAGTACAATAATTGAACCATTTACAGGTTTCCACATGGGTATTGTATACAAGTGTGTAGTGATTCTAGAGATATTTAATAATAAAAAATTACATTTCAAGAGACGAGTTATTTAGGTGGGGATAGGAAAGGGGTAGGATGGGGGGGATCGGTTAATTTGAGGTATAGTAATAAAAATATGCGTGACAAAAAATTAAAAGAGAGAGAAAAAAAAGGAAGTTTATAGAGTGGTGGTTGTATTAGAGGGTATCTATAAGTATTGTTATTGTAGAGTATCGAGAGAGTGTCTGTGTGATTTTAAGGAGTGTGGTGCAGAGTTAAAAATGTCAAATTGTGTATAGTGTGTGTTGAAAGTGTTGGATGCACGATAGATGAAGGAGTTCTGTTTAGAATTAGTGTTGCACCGAGTGAGGCTAAGAATCGTGTCTGATCTTGTTCGTCTGTTTGGAACTCGTATCTGTAGTATATTATATACTCGTATATTCGTTCTAGGAGTTCTGGACAATCTACGACGGATCTGGCTATTTTTTGAAGAAAAAGTACATCGGCCGAGCTTCTTCGGGCTTCTAATGGTAATATATTGAAGTACGCGGCTGAATCTTGGTGACTTAGGTGTGGGCGGAAGCTGCGGAAATCTAAGTATCGTATAAAACGATTTTGAACACGTTCTAGATTTTCCACATATGATTTGTATTGCGGATTCCAAACTTGTGATGCGTATTCTAGTAAGCTACGGACATAGGCAAAATATAGGATTTTCATTGTTCTAAAGTTATTGAATTTTTTACATGTCCTAAGAATGAATCCTAACATTTTCGAAGCTTTTGATGTGACTGAGTCTATATGAATATCAAAAATAAGCTTAGAGTCCAATGTCACTCCCAAATCTTTGACTTCTGCTTTGTTGATTAATATTGAGCCGTTCAGATTATATTCATAGGTAACGATATTTTTATTTCGTGTGAAGTTCACAACGAAGCACTTCTTAACATTGATTTTAAGGGTATGCTGTGTACAGTAAACATTAAGACGCTTTAGGTCCTCCTACATTTTTTGACAGTCAGCAGTACATCTGAAAGGATAAAAAACCTTCATATCATCTGCGTAAAGTAATTTTTTGGAGTGTTTGAAGCATTGGCCTATATCATTAATGTATATATTAAAAAGTAACGGTCCCAATAGAGATCCTTGAGGCACACCTGATGGGACGGTTACCCAGTCCGATTTAAAATCACTTACAACTACGACTTGACTACGGTTTGATACATAGGATGAGAGCCATCTAAGAAGGTCATCGTGGACGCCGATTTGCATAAGCTTGCGTAATAATATGTCGTGATTCACTAGGTCAAAAGCTTTGCTATAATCCGTATATATTGCGTCTACTTGTACACGTTGATCCATATTATCTTGCAAGAATTCCGTGAATGCTATTAGATTAGTTGTTGTTGATTTTCCACTCATAAACCCATGTTGGTTAACATTAAGTCAGGATTTCAAAGCGGGAAACATCTGATCGTATATTATTTTTTCAAACACCTTGCTGAAGACACACAATTTTGTAATTGGACGATAGTTTTCAATGTCAGCTTTTTGCCCGGTTTTGAAAATGGGTGTTATGAAAGCAGTTTTCCAACTATTAGGTACCACACCCTCTTTTAAAGAGCGATTGAATATAATGGATAATGGCTTTGACAGACTGCTTGCGCACTTCAGGATGAAAAAGGGAGGGATCTGGGCCTGCGCTTTTTTTACATTTAAGTTTTTCAGATATGTCTGCACCAGACGTTCGTCAACTTCAATACTGTGAATAGTGGAAGAATTGTGAATGTTGTAGTTGGCTGACATATTTTGAGAAGTTTGAACATCGTTGGTGTAAACAGAACTGAAATATTTAGAGAATAAGTTAGCAATCTCAGATCCGTTCTCAGCTTTTTCATCCCTAAGAAATACAGTGTTTGGCACACCTTGTGATTTAGAGTGTGATTTAACGTAGTTCCACAGTTTTTTTGGATCGGAGGATATTTCGTGTTCAACGTTAATTAGGTATTGATTGTGACACTCTTGTTGAACTTTTTTATGGCGTGATCTTAAGAGAGAGAAAATGGAGTAGTCAGACTGATTTTTGTAAATTTGGAACTTTTTGAAATACTTGTATTTTTCCTTCCTTAACTTTATAAGAGCTGAGTAGTTATACCATGGTGGGTATTTTGAGTTTTTACTTGGTTTTAGTGGAATGTGAGCGTCTACAAGTTGATTTATTTGTGAATAAAAATTTGATAAAGCTGAATTTATATCACTGATAGAGAGGAGCTCATGCCAGTTTACTTTATTAAGACAAAAATTTATAAGTTCGTAATTACCACGTTTGAAGACGTGAACCCTTCGTATTTCCTCCCTCAATGCAACGGGTTCTGAGAATGCTACATCTATCGTTATGGAGGTATGGTGAATATCTTCGACGATTAGTGAGTCGTTACAGGCTGATACCTTAATAGAAACGTTACAGAGGACGAGGTCTAGAAAGTGGCCATTGGAGTTTGAAATCCCGTTATATTGACAGAGACCCGAAAAGTGCAGGCAATCAACAAACGCAGAGCTGAGTGGGGATAAACGATTGGCAGGTGTGTATGGCGTATCATTTGATCTTTTGTTCCACAGAATGTCAGCGTGGCTAAAATCACCTAAAATAAGAAATTTTTCACAGGGAAATTGTAAGGTTGATCTAGAAATCTCGCTGAGAAAACTTTCCATGTTTTCATTGTATGCTGGACCCTTGGGAAGGTAAACACAACATACGTTTAGATTATTACGCAGTGATCCCTTAATTTGTAATGATATCCATAAGTCTTCTGCTTTTGAGTGCCACTCTGGGCGGCCGCGAGCTACCAGCTCCTCAAGACACCTCCGCCCAAGCGCTGACCAGTTGAACAGTAATTTCGATCCCGGCGAAACACGTCATAGCGATCGTCGAACAGTTCTTCATTACGGATACCATCAGTTAGCCAGGTTTCAGTTAAGGCTAATTATTCGTTGTATTCGTTGGATCTGACAGCATTCAACAGTGTGTCAGTTTTTGTGCGTAGTCCTCTTACGTTTTGATAGTAGATATTCAATGTCATTTTATGGGTGGTTTAAATCTGTATTTAAGTGTAAGATACTCGTAGATAGCTAATTGTATACATAATTGTTTTGGGAGGTCAGACTGATTTTAAAATAGTTTATAATACTCATACTTTCTTTTTTTGAAGTGGTTACTAAGGTGCGTACATTTGTAAGGAGAGGGGGGAATAGAAGGTGCGGAAAGGTGGAGGGAGAGATACGTAGTAGGTGCAGAGGAAAATTTTGAGGAAAAGAAATTGAAGCAAAATATTCAAAAGAAACATATCCAAAATAAAAATATTTGAAAGAGAAATATTCAAAATATTCAGAAGGAAAATACATATGTAATGAGAGGGGGGAGTAGAAGGTGAGGAAATATTGAGGGAGAGATGCACAGTAGGTACAGAGGACAAATGGGAAAAAAATAATTTGAAGCAGAATATTCAAAAGAAACATATCCAAAAGAAAAATAATTAAAAGAAAAATATTTAAAAGGAAAATATTTAAAAAAAAAATATTTAAAATCAAAACATTGAAGCGAAAAATATTTAGAAGTTAAACATCCAAAAAGAAAATATTTGAAGAAAAAACATTTTTAAACAGTAAATAAATCTAATTTTTAAGCAGTAATCTTTAAAAAGAAAAACTTTGAGAGAACCATAATATCCAAAAGAAAAATATTTGAAATAAAAATATTTAAAAGGAAAACATTTAAATGAAAAATATATAAAAGTTAAACATTCGAAAGGAAAATATTGTAAGGAAAAATATTCAAAGGAGAAACTTTTAAAACAGTAATCTTTAAGATATAGAATTTTAAGAGAGAGATATTTGAATGAAAAATATTTAAATGAAAAATATACGAAACTAAAGAAAATAAGAGAGAAGAGTTTTCGCTTAGGTCTCGCTGATTTTACGGTTGGCTGGGACGAGGGTCTCCAGCACCGGATCCAGGGAGAGGAGAGAAATTCCGCTGGACCTCCATCTTGTTCAAATCTTCCTCCTTGGATATGATAATTGGCGGGGAAGTTGAGTTGCGTCGAGCGAAGATTTGACAGTTTTTTAGCTACTGTCATGAAGTACTTTCTGGAATTATAACTTCCCACCCCTATATGATTATTTCCGTCATCAAGTACTAAATATTTAATATTAGTTGTCAAAAGTTGGCAACATTGTCTAGACGTTTTGATTGGCCCGAATTTTGGTGGGGGAGGGGCCCGAGGACCCTTGGACTGCGTCGAGAGCCCTGGCGGCTTCTTCTGGTTTTAAGTTCGCTACGGGTCGGTCCTCGCATCTTGGCGGGTAGAATAGCTTTGGGTATTCCGACGGTTTTTCGGAGCACGTATTTTTTTTTTTTTTTTTTTTTTCTTTTTTTGAAGACCTGAATTTATGTCAAAGCTATGATCATATTTTAATAAATGGTCTGCGAACTCAGAATAGCTATTGCCATTTAGTGCTCTGAGGTGCTCTTTAACCCTAATCTCAAAGTTTCTATGAGTTTTTTTTTTTTTATTTAATGAAAAGATACATGATTTTTGAAATTCTACGCCAATGAAGAGTACTAGCTCTTGAGCTTGGCGTAGGAGTTATTTTACAGCTAGTTCATTTTTATAACATACATTTTACTTACATTTTCCAATAAATATAAACTATATATAAATATAATATATAAACTACTATTTTTCACTTTTATAACATACATTTTACTTAGTATATACAATAAATATAAACTATGTTGTGATGTTAATTTTTGATATGCTAGGAATTGAAGTTATAACATTTTGATTGGTGTTGTTATGGTTGTTGATTTTTTTTAAAGATTAATTTGACCTTTTTCTTGAATGTTACGAAATCTGTTATTTTTTTAATTTCTTCGGGAAGATTATTAAAATATTTTATGCCTTTGTAAATATAATTGTTGTGCATTTGTTGTGTTGAAAATAGGGGAATTTGTAAGTTAAATTTATGCCTTAATGATGAGTTGAGTTTAAATTTTTTAGTTACATTTTCTTTGAATATTTGTAGTATTGAATCTTTTTTGTAGAGGTCTTCAATTTTTGGTACTTCGAAAATTTTGAACAATGATGCTGAAGGGAATGTTGGTGGTTTTTTTAAAATTACTTTAATAATTAGTTTTTGTACCACTTTTACAGGACTTATAATTTTTTCATATGCACCTCCCCATCCAATGATTCCATACTGAATTAGTGATTGGACTAGTGCATAATAGACTTTTTTTAGATTGTTTAATTTGAGAATATTTCTTAATCTAATGAATATATAGATACATTTCCTAATGCGTTTAACAAGTTCACATATGTGTCTGTTCCATTTCATATGTTGGTCTACAATTACACCCAGGTACTTTATTTCAGTTGCATGGTTTAATATGGTACATGAATTATTACAGACATCTTTGTTACATTTTGTGTTGTGTATAGTTATATTAATGTTGGGATAAGTTTTGGATTTATTTATTGAGAAAGGGATATAAACTGTTTTTTTTGCATTGATTGTAAGAAGGTTTGTATCGAACCAGGTTTTTAGGATATGGATGTCATTATTTGCATTTTCGTTTACAATTTTCCAGTCACTACCCTTAATTATGATAATCGTGTCGTCCGCATAAGATATAATGGTTCCACTGAGGTTTTGTTTAAAAATATCGTTTACGTACATGATAAAAAGTAATGGTCCCAAAACAGTGCCTTGCGGTATCCCAAAATCACTTGTGAGTGGTAGACTTGGTGTGTGATTAATTTTTACAATTTGTGTTCTTTTGTGAAGATAACTTTTTAGCCAAAGTAGTGCTCTGTCATTAAAACCCACAACCTTTAATTTTTGTATTAATTTGACATGTGATATACTGTCGAAAGCTTTTTGGAGATCTACAAAAATACCAACACATTTTAATGATTTGTCTAAAGCGTCTTGTATAGTACTAGATAATTTAGCAATGGCGTCTTTTGTGCTTTTGTTTTCCATGAATCCAAACTGGTTTTTGTGAATTATGTTATTGATCTTAATGAAATGAGTTATTCTTTTTTTAGCAATTTTTTCAAATATTTTTGCAATGTTTGATAGTAATGAAATAGGACGGTAATTGGTTGGTTCTTCCGGATTGCCGGTTTTAAATATTGGTACGATTACGGATTGTTTGTACATGGACGGAAATATTCCGGTTTGAAAACTTGTATTGATTATATGAGTTAATGGTTTTGATACTTGTGATTTTATACATTTCAGTGTTTGTATTGTGATCCCATCAAAACCTGGGGAAGAACCACCTTTCATACTTGTAATGATTTGTTCGATTTCTTCTTTTGTTGTTGGTTGAAATAGTTCAAAGGTATACTCATTATTTACTGTAGTGTTTGGGTCATTTGGGGTCAGGTCTTGTTGGATTTTGCTAGCCAGGTTTTTTCCTACATTAGCAAAAAAGTTGTTGAATACATTTGCGGCTTCTAAGGGTTTATCTTTACAGCAAATTTTTGAATCATTATGTCTTATTGTGTTGATTGTTTTATTTTTGAATTGTTTTTTATCTATAATTTCATTTATGATGGACCAAGTCTTTTTACTGTCATTTTCAGCTAGTTCAAGTTTTTGTTTGTAGTAGTCATCCTTTATGTTTTTTATAAGATATGTGAGTTTTTTTTTATAAGCTTTGAAATGTTTTTGTAATGTTATGTTTTCCGGTTGTTTTGTATATTGTCTATAGAGTGTTTCTTTGTGTCTAATTGAGATGATTAATCCTTGGGTTATCCATGGTTTGATTGGCTTAAATTTTGAGGATGGTTTTTGAGATGTGTTATTCCTACAAGCGTTTATGTGTAAACTCAGTTTTTTATCAAATATTTTGCAGCATTCTTCTACATCGTTACATTTATATATTTCTAGCCATTCTTTTTCGTTACTTAATATTTTGGTGAGAGAATTTATATTAATACTATGTTTGTATTTATCAGTATTATTAACCGGAGTTGTGGTTGGTAATGAGAGGTTTTGATGTTTGTAGTCGTATTTAAATATACATGCATAATGATCCGTTACAGTTGTTTTTATTACGGCAGATGATATATTTTGTATATCTTTGGTATTGGTAAATATATGATCGATACAAGATGGTCGTTGTCCAATAACGTTTCGGGTATATGAATTTATACATGAAATGTAATTTAATTCTGCTAACATATTTAGATAGTTATCTTTATCGTTAGAGTAGTAATCATTAGCAATATTCAGATTAATATCTCCGATGATTATTGTTCTTTTGTTTTTATGATGTTGTAATATATTTTTTAATTCTTCTATGTATGTGGTTAGAACAGAAGAGTGTGTCCGATAAATAGCAATGATATTAAATGATTTATTCATAAAATTTATCTCCAAGTTTAATAAATTAATATTGTTCACCATTATTTCATCTACACTTGTGACAGCATAAATATTAGATACAAATATGGCAACGCCGCTATTTCTATTAATTTTATATTTTGTGGCGTAGTACGAGTAACCCGGTATATTATAATTAATTTCGCTCGATGAATGCGTCTCTGATAATATTATACAATCTATTCTATTTAATTGTCTAATAGTTATAAGAAATTCTTCAAAATTTTTTTCCAAACTTCTCACGTTCATGTGTATTATTATTAGGCTGGCTGTAGGTTTTACATCTATAAAATCGTCTGTTTTATTTACCGTATCAAAAATTCTTTCGTCTATTTTATATGATTTATCGATTGCGTTTATTATAAAGTCATTCATTTTGTGATAGTAATAAATATAACAATAATGTTGACGCTCGGCTGGAAATACACTTCACCCTTGCAAATATAGTAATATGTGTGTTGACTTGTGTATTTACAAGTAACGTAGAACTTCATTATGAAATATTTTGAAAATTTATAAGTGTTATGGTTATTATATGCTGTTTTTGTGAATTTGTAAATAATGAAGAAGGAATAATTAAAGAGGTTTACAGTGTTGGCAAAGCTAGGAAAAAAATAAAATAATAATAATAATTCAGGGTACGTTGGATTTGAAAGGTTACAAATATGTATCATACTTATTATTGTAATGAAGTTTATGATAGGCAAGATAGGAATAATATTATCAATTAAGATATGATTTGGGTCGTTAATAAGATATAGTACATCTGTACTTGGGAGTGAGTGCGGTTGTACAGTAGGGAAACATAATACAAACGTATTAATTAGGTGTGGATTCTCATATGTAGAGGAAAAATTTGGTATCTCCTTAGAACATATCATCATAATAATTAAACCTGGAGAGTTATAAGTGGTACAAATTATATCCATTTTACTATAATGTGCAAAAAAGAAATAGAGTAAGTGGTGAGATAATGTGATAATTAGATTTTTAATGTTCATTATACTATAATGGAGTAGCTGGACATTAGAGTTATGCATACTTTGTGTCGTTAGTCATATTGTTTGGCGTTTTACTTGTCCGATTTGTGTCGTTGCGAATTAATATTATACCTATTCGAGTCATCGGTCTGCCTGAGTAAAATACGACCTGATTTTTGAAAATAAAGTTAAATTTCATATATCTAAATCAACTCAGTGGTGTTTCCTGATGAGGTCGTCTGCCCAGATGCAACCCGGTGTAACGTACGTACAACTTATATAATTATGTGTTATCATTCAACCCTTTTATTATATTTTAGAATCAATAATTTTACGTTCACAAAGGGATTAAAGCTTTTCCTAGAAGCGTCGAGTCATTAATAAATTCACAAATTATTTAAAAGCGACAAGAGATCTTCTAATTTATTAAAACCCTACCTACAATTAATCCAACAATAAAGCGACAGTCGTTTTGAATCCAAATCAGAACGAACTGAGAACACAATTTCCCCTGGAGAGCTAGCTTGGGATATAAAGTAAGTACATAGTAGTTGGTTTTGGTAAGTATGTGTCTTGAACATTGTGGTGTTATTTATTATTAATTTGTTATAAGTTCGTAATCAGGCGGTTCGATCCCGTCGTTACGGAACACCACACATATTGGAACCCCCGTTCTTTGGCCAGAACTCTCGCCCGAAAGAAAAGATTTTTTATGGTTTTTTATTTATATAAAAGATTTTACTGTGCGTTACGAGGGGGGGGGGGAGGGGGGGGGGTTCGAACAACGCGTTACGTAACATGTTTTTCTTTATTTAGATAAAAAAAAAAACTAGGTAATTAAAATCTTCCAAGTAGGCAATCCTTTTCGTTCTCGAAATCTCTTGTTTTATTTATTACCGCAAACGCGATTAAAACAAGAAAAAAGGTGTTTAAGCGACTTTCCAGTACTTTTCGCAACATAATTGTGACTTTCAGGTAAAAATTGTCACTCGGGCGTTACGTAACGTTTCGGGGGGGGGGAGGAAAAACGTTCCGGCGCGTTACATGGGGGGAGGGAGGGTCAAAAATCTTCAAAAATTGCGTTACGTAATACTTGAACGCCCCCCTAGCTTGAAGTAAAATAATAATTGGATAATTTGTAGAGCGCCGTTTTTGTGAAAAATCACCTCAAGGGTCCCGTCCTACAATTTATTAAGAATCTATTTATATCTATGTAGGTTCTATCTAATTTTATTATTTACAAATAGATACAGAAATATGCTTACCTGGCAGGTCACTTCCGATTTCCGATAAACACACTTTAATTAAAAAGTTTCTGCTTGGAGAAGATACGACTTTGCACGCAGAAGACATTACATCCAAAACACTGTACATTGCATGACTTTACATTTGCTATCCCCGACACTATTAGTATTACATTTATTAAAAGATTATTAAAAAAGTAAAGTTGTTAATATCTATTTATATTATTTATGTTGAAAGACTAGCGAATTTAAAGACTCTTCTGAAGAGAATTGACATCAAATATAGAGATGGATGAATAATCCAGGCGCTGTACAAGAATGAGGCCGCTATAATCAGTTGTGACAATGATACAAAAGAAGCCAGTATAAGACAAGGGGTGAGACAGGGATGCTCTCTGTCACCTGTTCTTTTTAACGCTTATATACAAAGTGCGATTGATGACTTGAGAGAGAGAATGAGTCACAGAAAAGGTGTAAAAATACATGGGCAAAAGGTGGATATGATAAGGTTTGCTGACGATATTGCTATGGTTGCTGGAAGCGAAGAAGAACTGCAAGAAGCCTTAACAACCATGCAAAGCATTCTTCAAAACAATTACAACATGAAGATAAATAAAGACAAAACAAACTGCTGACTGTAGGCCGAACACAACATCAGATGAGAGTAGAGATGTCAGGAGTTCCACTAAAGAACACCAAGGAGTCTGTCTACCTCGGGAGCAATAAATAACATGGGACGGTCGGTCTAAGAGCGAGGTCGACAGCCGTATACACCAGGCTAGGCTTGCATTCAATAAAAGGTCGAAAATAATAGAATCGAATAATATAGACCTAAAACTGAGAATACTCCTCATCAAGACCTATGTATGGAGTATCTTGATGTACGGCTGCGAAACATGGTGCCTATCCGCAAGAGATAAACGGAGACTAGAGGCTTTTGAGATGTGGTCCTACAGAAGACTATTAGGAATTTCCTGGAGAGACCACATTACAAATGAGGAGGTTCTCCAAAGAATCAAAGGAGGAGGACACCTGCTCAGAACCTTGTCCGAAAGGCGTGCAAGATGGATCGGCCATGTAATACGACAAGAAGGCATCTTGCATTCCATAATGGAGGGTATGACCGAGGGGACAAACTCTAGGTTACGCCCATGCCGAGAGTACCTGGAGGACCTGCTGGTGGACGTGCGCTGCTCATCATATGCAGACTTCAAAAGAGCCGCAAGACAGGGAAGAGTGGAAGAGACGAATAGATAAAATTGCTTAAAAATAAGTTTTTTTTTACAAATTAGTTATTTACAATGTCGCGGGCATTGAATGCGAAGGTGAAAGGCCTTTGAGTTTATGGATACGACTGTCTGAAAATGTGAGTTTTAAGTTTAGCTCTAAATTCCGCTGAGTCTTTGATCATTCTCAAGTCGTGTGGCAGTCCATTCCAGGCTTTAGGTCCTGACACTCCGAAAGCGCGCTCACTGAACTTAGTATCTGGTGTGCGCTTTGGTTCCTTTAGCCTTCCGATAGCTGATGACGCTGCTGACCTCAGGGTTGATTGTCGAGAATTGGAATTTTCTGGAATATCCAATTCCGATAAGTACCTAAGCCCGAGCCATTTCGTTAAGGGACTTAAATACCATCCAGCAGAGCTTGAATTGGATTATTTCAAGACATTTGAGCCAGTGAAGATTTTTGAGATGCTCTGAAATATGGGAATATTTAAATACGCCGGTGGTACCTAAGTCTTGCCACAGCGTTGAAAACGGATTATAATTTGTTGATTTGAAATTTTGGAAGACTTACAGAGGAAGTTGAAATTGAAATTTTGGAAGACTTAAGACTTACTTATATTCCGTTTCTATAATCTTGACGTGAAACAACATACGAATTGACTATTAATTTAGTCGCCTCTGTTGGCAAGTTTCTCCTTACTGCTTTAATTTACCTCAATTGAAAGAACCCCGTGCTTACGGTTCTGTTCACTTGAGTTTTAAGGGAAAAATCAGCATCCAATGGTAATCCTTTTATACATATTGTAATGTCTTCACTTGGTAGTAACACAAATAATTACACCATGACTTACAAGCACTTTTATATTTAATAATATTTAGAATCCAAATTCACAACCATCCTCTGGTCTCCATTATACCAGCCTAAAGCCAACAAAAGAACCTCTGACAACTGTCATTAATTATTTAAATAAAGATCATTAGCTATGAAGCAGTTCTTACTTATTTTAGCCATATTAAATATATTACACCCTCCCACACTTAAAACCTTGCATCCGACTAGGATCGGAGCTCCGCTAACTAATTATTATACAAAATTAAATTAAACATTCTGTTAAATATCTTAATATAAATATATAAATATTTCATTGTAACTAGAACTAAAATGTTTTACATTCTTCAGGCTTCAACTCGCTCTGAGAAAAGATTCACGGCTAGATCCGGGCCCTTAATCGTCCTCTCCAAGGGTTCATCAGGTTCCTGAAAGAAACAGAGTCGATTAGAGACTGACAAGAAATTCCGGAGAGACCGCCACCTTGGCCCTGATTTTCAGAAAGTGTGGCCTCATCTTCCCACCTGACACTCTTCTCAATTAGCTGATCAGCATGTCTTTTCCAAACCTGATCCGAATTTCTCATTTTAACTAGGTAAACTCTGGTTCCTATTTTTTTAATAATTTCTCCCCTACGCCATTTATTTTGATCAGACCTGAAATCCTTTGTCATAACTTTAGTACCGATTTCTAATGACTTCTTAAATTTTCTCCCTTTGCTATATGAAATCTGCCTGCTCTGGGCTCTCTTCATATTGTCAGCCACTTCGGATGACACATTTTTATATGCTCTGGTGTCATTCCTTTTAGACGGAAACAACGTGTCAAACCTAGACCTGATACGATGGCCTAACAAAGCTTCGCTTGGAGATATTCCCGTACTCTGGTGTGGAGCATTCCTGTAGTCGACAAGAAAATTTAATAGCTTATCTTGAAAATCCTGAGGAAGACGCCCTTCATGTAACAATTTTTTCAAAAAAAAATTCACAAATTTGACACTAATTTCAGCTTGACCGTTCCTATTTGGTTTCTTGACTGCACTAGTTAGGTGTTTAATTTTGAAGTCTGAACAAAACTTCTCAAATTCCCTTGACCTAAACGCTGGTCCATTATCAGAAACCAACACCTCTACAATTCCAAAATGTGAAAATAAATTTTTCAATTCCCTAATCGTTTGATCTGAATCTAATCCCGTAACACATAAACACTCTATCCATTTCGAAGTGGGGTCTATAATAATTAAAAAATATTTATTTCCAATAGGCCAGAAAAAATCTAGATGCAACCTTTTCCATATCTCCGTATCAATCGGCCAGCTGCTAATTTCTAATCTCTTAGGCGTTGATGCATTTTCTGAGCAAATCTCACAATTTTTTATTGCCTCTTCAATGTGGCTGTTAAAACCCAACCAGAAGAAATAATTCTTCCCTAAAGTTTTTGATTTTGTTATTCCTAAATGAAACTCGTGTAAAAACAACAAAATTTTCTCTCTCAAACTTTCAGGAATGACCAATCTATTTTGATAAAACATGCAGCTGTCATAAACACTTAACTTATCTTTTAAATGGAACCATTTTAAACAATTACCTTGTAAATGTTTTTTATCCGGCCACTTGTTTCCCTGTACGTAATCCATCACTACTTTTAAACAAGCGTCTTCACTAACTTGAGGGAGCGGTCCGTATCAGTAGAGACGGGAGATAAATGAAAGGCGTCAGTCGATGTAGTGAGTCGTCTTTATTATGCTACGTAGCGATAGTCAATGTGCCAGGGGCGTAGACGGAAGAGCAGACAGTGATGGTGCGCTGTAAGATGTGATGATGGTCAGGAAGCTGCAGTGGTGAAGATAACGTCTCTTCAGATCACTAGAGTGGTAGATGCTGACCAGTTCCAGGCGGTCGCTCGACGTCATGAGGACGGAGATGACGGCTGTGACTTCGGTGAGCTGGAGTCACACGCAGGGCAGGAAGAAGACCTTGTGAGGCGATGAGGAGAATCTCTGCGGCAGCGAAACATGACAGGCTTCGGATTGCCGGAGATCGAGTTACTTCCCGAACAGAAAGCACGGCGGGCTTTGCGGGAGAAGACATCTCAAGTCGTGGTGCGGCGGACCGGACTGCGAGATGGTGGTGGTGGATGAGAGCCTCGAAGGTATGACGGAGAGTCCGAGATGCTGCGCTGGAGAATGCGTGAAAATCACATAGCGTCTGTATAACGTCTAGACGGTTCCTCGCTGGCGGGCAAGCGTTGACTGACGGATCGGGACTGACTGTGCTAGCGCCGGGTTAAGTCGCTTATATAGCCAGCGCGACCGGTGGGAGTAATGTTCCATTCGCCGGTAATGTGCACACTGGAAGGCACTGGAACATACGCGGTGCCGAATATTCAGGCGGCTTGTAAACTCCAGACCTTTCTAGGCGGGGGCGATATTATTATCGTCCAGCCGGCACGGCAGGCGAGAAAGTACATCGCGACCAGTATAGGTAGGAAGGTACCTAGGCAAGTAGGTTTGCCGATGCGCGCGAATATTAGGAGATGTTTCTCGATTCCTCTTTTGATGGCGAAGTTTATAATGATGTGTCGCCACTTAACTCGCAATGATTCCCTATAAAATTAATATTTTCTTCTTCCACGTTGATGTTAAAAATATTTTCAAATCCCTGACATTCCTCTTCCCCAAACTCCGTACTTTCTTCAATTGGTAGTCTAGAAAATACGTCCGCACGATTTTCCTTTGATTTCACGTATGCAATCTCGTAATCAAATGTTGATAATATTAATGAAAACCGCTGTAATCTGCTGTTAGCTAACGTGGGAATGTCTTTATCCGGTGCAAAAATATGCACAAGTGCCTTATTATCGCATTCAAGCGTGAACTTTCTACCATATAGGTATTGAAAAAATTTCTTAACCCCGAACACAATGGCTAAACTTTCCTTATCCAGAATGCAATATTTTCCCTCTGCACGTGTAAGCGTTCTGCTAGCATAAGCGATTGGTCTCTCTATATTTTCATCAAACAAATGTACTAAGATCGCGGAAATTCCCTTATCACTCGCGTCACAAATTAACTTTACCGGTCTAATGTTATCGTAATGACAGAGCACTTTATCCGAAATCAGATCTGTTTTACTGACCAAAAAGCTTGTTTACATTCCTCTGACCAAACAAACGCCGTGTTTTTCTTCAACAATTCGTATAGCGGCGCTAGAATTGTTGACATATTTTTAACGAACATTCTGTAAAAGTTTAAAGAACCAATAAAGGCACGCACCTCACTTACGTTTGTCGGCTCTGGCATTTTGACTATAGCATCAATTTTACTGGCGAGCGGCTTGACTCCTTGCGCGTCTACCCTGAACCCTAAATATTCAATGGCTTCTTGATGGAACAAACTTTTGTCACAATTAATTGTCAAACCTGCGACATTCAATATTTCCAAGGCCGCTCTTAAGTTCCTGTTATGCTCGGCCAGGTCTTCTCCGAAAATCAAAATATCGTCAAAATATGTAATGACCCCTTTTACCCCAGACATTACTGAGTTTACTACGTTTGCGAATGAACTTGGACTAGAAGCTAACCCATATGGAAGAACTTTATATTTAAACAAACCGATATGCGTTGATAAGACACAATATTTTTGTGAATTTTCGTTTAATCTAACTTGGGCGAAAGCGTCTTTTAAATCTAAATTTGAAAAAATTTTCCCTTTGCTCAATGTAGATAATAAATCTTCTATTCTAGGTATTGGGTATGACGTATTTTCCAACATTGGGTTCAATGTCCTCTTAAAATCCGCGAAAATTCTGATTTTTCCATTTTGCTTTTTAACAATTACCATCGGGCTAGCTGTATTGCTACATTTTATGGGTTCGATAATCCCTTCGTGTACCATTTTATTCAGCTCTACCTCAACTTTTTCCCTAATGTTGTACGGAATAGGTCTGGCATTTACATACTTGGGAACGTAACTTTCTTTTACTCTTATATTTGCTTTGAAACCCTTAAATGAACCTATGGTTCCTTTAAACACGTTTGGAAAATCACTCCGGCATTTTTTTATGAAAACTTCACTATCAGTTTCAACTATTTCGTCATTGTGCACAACATTAACCTTACCTACTGTACAAGACCTGTAGGCCTGCACAAAAACTGTAAACAATAAGCGCCGGTACACAGAGACGCCTGACAATTCCAATGTCTTGATAGAGATGTATTCTCGCTTTGACAGCTGTTGAAGTTCCGCAGTAGAGTATCTGGTTACCGAAGCATCCATGCTGGGTATCTTCCGCCACGCATCGTGAGATGGAATGCTCTTGCATCGGAGTATGTAGGCTGCGCTGGACGCTGGTTGTGTATTATGTGAGATGGGCTGCGCTCCAGATGATGTATATTCTCGAGTTTTTTATGTATCCAAGGGAATAGAATCCTAGGCGGGGGCGGTCACAGCAACTCTTAAGTAGGCCGGCTTTTCATTGCATGGCGGTGGGTCGTTAGCATCCTAGGCTAGGGCGGTCGCAGCCACTCACATCTTGATTGGCTCCAGGGTATCGGTCTGCATTCTATTGGGCGTGCTGCACGTGGCGTCATGATCAGGTAGGTCTGCGTTTAAAGGAGCCCAAGGATGGCCGTGGGGCTTAGGCGTTATCATCAGGGCAGAAAGAAGCAAGGGGGCCCCGGGCTAGCAGCCTGGAGCCAGATGGTCAAGGGTAGCGCAGCGACTTCAAGGGCTTGGTAAGAATCAGAAAGTTCAAAGGAGTCCAAGGATGGCCGGGGCTTCGGCGTTGTCTTCAGGGCAGAGAGATGCAAGGCTCGATGCAAGGGGACCCCGGGCTAGCAGCCCGGAGCCAGATGGTCAAGGGGAGCGCAGCGACATCAAGGGCTTGGTAAGAATCAGCAAGTTCAAAGGAGTCCAAGGATGGCCGGGGCTTTGGTGTTGTCTTCAGGGCAGAGAGATTCAAGGCTCGATGCAAGGGGGCCCCGGGCTAGCAGCCCGGAGCCAGATCGTCAAGGGTAGCGCAGCGACTTCAAGGGCTTGGTAAGAATCAGCAAGTTCAAAGGAGTCCAAGGATAGCCGGGGCTTCGGCGTTGTCTTCAGGGCAGAAAGATGCAAGGCTCGATGCAAGGGGACCCCGGGCTAGCAGCCCGGAGCAAGATGGTCAGGGCTCAGGCGTCAGCGTTTTGTAGGTATTATCCCATCGGGTGCTTGAGGTGAAAGAGTTGCGTCCTGGAGCCTCGAAAGGTGATGGCGAGACTGACGTCTTGAAGTTCCAACCGGTGTCGGCGAGACTGACGTCTTGAATTGAGCAGCTTTTCGATGTCGAGGATCTTGTGGTAGTAACTGTGTAGAGATGTTATTCCGATCGCTGATGGTGAAGACTGAATGTCAACTGCTTTCTTCGCAGACCTTTTATAGTGGCAGGTCAGTCGGTTTCACAATATTTTAAATTCATGCAATAACTTCTATTTCCGCGTGAGTCATCTCAGGTTGTAATTTTACGTTGTGCAACAAAATAATTTATATTTTTGGGAGCATGAATCACCTCATATTAAAGTGTTGAGAAATCAATATTTCGGGGACGCGCTGTTCAAATGAAGAATATTTCCTTTTCGATAAAAATGCATGATATGAAATAACACGTTCGATATACCTACATTTGAAAACCCGATATCAAACATTTTCATGAAATCTATTCCTAATAAGATGTTATTACCCTCTTTTGTCACAATAAATTTAATCCGCTTAATTTTGTTCCCGTATTTAATTTCCAATTTAATTGACCCACAAATTTGTAGTTTTGAACCGTCAAAAGAGCATAACCTCAAATCACATTGCTCTATTTTTATAGTGCCAAAAAGCTTATGTAAAATGGATTTTGGAATTGCCGAAATTGTAGCCCCCGAATCAAGTAAACCCTTGTGCGGTTTATCCCTTACTTGAATTTCTAAAAATATGTAATTTTTGTTATTATCGTCCACATTGTATAAAATCGTGTTTTGTAATTTAAAACATATTTTACTAATGTGACCAATTTTACCACAATGACTACATTTCGCGTTTTTTAATTTACATTCACTTTTAAAATGATTTTCCCCACACGAAAAACACGACACTTCCTTTCTTTTTGCAACAACATACTTATGATTACGATTTAACCTACTCAACTTGCTACCACTATTTCTACTCGAACTGCTCGACCTGCTAGAATCTGACAATGCTTTAGGATTATTATATATTGATTTTTTAATATTTCCCCGTTCTTTTGAACCCGACGCCACGTATACCGATTCTTCGCTTTTACCAACATTGAGTATATGTTCATATGCCGACGCTATTTTAAAATACTGGGCGAAATCTATCTTATCATTATCACACTCTAAGAAAAGTTTTTGCTTAATTTGTATATTGTAAACCCCGGTAATAAAAATATCTTTTAAATTGGCATCAAGCCTACCTTGAAAATTACAATCGGTACACAAATTTTTCAATCTAGATGCAAAATCTCTTATTGACTCAGATTCTGATTGTTTCTCTCTATAAAATTTATCTCTACATTCAAAAATACTCTGAATTGGTTTACATGGAACATCAAGTAATTCTAAAATTTCCCCATAAGTACAATTAACAGTCAATTTCGGAAACAAAACGTTCGTGACCAGCTTGAAGGTGTCAATGGACAGTGAAGTTAGCAAGAATGCACGTTTTCTCTCTTCGCTCCACTTATCATCATTAAACAGTAGGCATTGTTCCCATCTCAACCGGAAAATCCTCCAGTCCATTGTCTTGTGACAATAAGACTCTATTCCCTTCAAGCTCATGACGAACTCCCCGAACTAAAACAAATGACTTAACTCCGAATTTCTCCGTGTCTCCAGCTCTTGTTCCCTTTCTTCCCGTCACCCTCTCTCTCTGTGCAGCCCTCTAGCTCCGTCCTGTTTGTTTCCCCGGCTGCACCAAAAAAAACTTGTTTCGTAACTCGCTGCTACGCTGCTCCCGTCTTCTCTTGCTGCGAACTTCAGGCACCTTGGATACGTATAACCGTTTGGCTGCACTTCCTGGCCCTTCCGACCTTGTCCGAAGTAGCTCCAAATGTCCCAAGTAGTCAAAACAGCTCCAAGACGGCAAGATTCTTAATGAAAACCTCGGATTTCCTCGTCCTTCCTTTTTCTCATTCAGTATATTACTGATCTTTTGAATTCTGGAATTTTCCTTAGGTTCTTCTAAAATTCCTTATTTTGCTGCGCCAGTTTGTAATGTCTTCACTTGGTAGTAACACAAATAATTACACCATGACTTACAAGCACTTTTATATTTAATAATATTTAGAATCCAAATTCACAACCATCCTCTGGTCTCCATTATACCAGCCTAAAGCCAACAAAAGAACCTCTGACAACTGTCATTAATTATTTAAATAAAGATCATTAGCTATGAAGCAGTTCTTACTTATTTTAGCCATATTAAATATATTACACATATCTTTGGAGTGATGTCGCTTCCTGAAATGGTTTTGGGGAGTTATCAATGTTATGATGGCGCCTGCTTGTGGCGGTCCATAGAAACTCAGTCTTTGACGGATTCAGTTTCAATCTAGTTGAGGTTGTCCAGCAAGTGATTGCTTCTAGACACTCAATTAGGTATGCGAGTTTTTAGACTGTCTACTTCCTCTGGTAAGCAGTAAACTTGTTGGTCATCGTCATAGTGAGAGAGACGGCCAAATGATTCGATTATTTAGCGACATCATTTGTGAAAAGGATGAAGAGAAGTGCGCCAGAACAGACCCGGGATACACCAGATGAAAGGGTTGCATATTTTGATTGGTTTTTCCCCACCTTTAAGGCTTGTAAACGGTTCCCAAGTATATCTGCCAGCTCTTAACGCCACGGTGGGCTGAAAATCGCTTTTCATAGACATAGAGGCTTGAATTTTTAAGGGTCTTTTTTGCTGGAAATGGATTTTGCTGATCATTACTATGCTATAAATTTCGTATGAAGAAATGGCGTGTAAGAGTTATCATTTTTTTAAGAAAAATTTGTATGGCACTGACATTAAAAATGAGGATATCTCTGGAATCATAAGGTTGGCCATTCCATCCTTACACACAGATAAACTACTATTTATTTGTATTTTTTTGACATACTTCGTATTGTGGCACAACGTGCGATTTATTTTTAAAAATCTTCAAAGTTGAAAAAAAAAACTTTTTTATGATGATGATTCATTTTAATGCTTAAATGCATTATCATCCTCTTCTACAATATTTATCATGATTACTGATTAATAATCAATGTTGAAGCACCCATTTCCGTACATTACTTCGACCCTGAACTGTCAAATATGCCAATGATGCCAATATGGCGCAGTAACTCTAGAGTAACTATCGGTTTTCGGAAAGTAAGTACAAAAGTTAAAAGTAACGTACAACAAGCAGTCAAATTGATTGAAAAACGTATTTTGGTAAAATTTAACTATAGTATCGGCCTTTTGTTTTTAACTTTCAAGCGTACGACCACAAATTTGAATTAAATTAATGCACAGCTATATTAAAACTTACAACGCCCTTGCCAATAAACTATTGTTAAAAATGAAACCCCCAGATGCCGTAAGATGTCAAAGACTTAATTGTGATAATGAAACTCATAAACTTGAACTAGATTCTCTCTACGGTAATATTGTCCATATACTAAGAAACTCCGCCATAAAAGCATTCAGAAGGAAAGAACCCAAAAAATGTATGAAATTGTTCCTGGGTGGAATAATGAAGTCTCCACTTTGTACCGCCATTCAAGACATGCATTCCTCTGCTGGGTTCAAGCCGGAAGGCCTACGGAAGGCCGTTTCGCAGACGAAAGGAAAACTAGTAAGAAATCTTTTAAAATTGCTCTCCGAAAATGTCAACACTCGGAAAACAAAGCACGAATGGATAGCATAGCTCTCTCTCTGGTTTCAATCCTAGGATTGGTTTGCAGCAATGTTATCTGTTCGTTTCTTCCACTCTTCCCTGTCTTGTGCGGCTCTTTTGAAATCTGCATATGATGAGCAGCGCACGTCCACCAGCAGGTCCTCCAGGTACTCTCGGCGTGGGCGTCCCCTAGCGTTTGTCCCCTCGGTCATACCCTCCATTATGGCATGCAAGAGGCCTTCTTGTCTTATTACATGGCCGATCCATCTTGCGCGCCTTTCGGACAAGGTCCTGAGCAGGTGCCTTCCTCCTTCGATTCTTTGGAGAACCTCTTCATTTGTAATGTGGTCTCTCCAGGAAATTCCTAATAGTCTTCTATAGGACCACATCTCAAAAGCCTCTAGTCTCCGTTTATCTCTTTCGGATAGGCACCATGTTTCGCAGCCGTACATCAAGATACTCCATACATAGGTCTTGATGAGGAGTATTCTCAATTTCAGGTCTATATTATTCGATTCTATTATTTTCGACCTTTTATTGAATGCAAGCCTAGCCTGGTGTATACGGCTGTTGACCTCGCTCTTAGACCGACCGTCCCATGTTATTTTGCTCCCGAGGTAGACAAACTCCTTGGTGTTCTTTAGTGGAACTCCTGACATCTCTACTTTCATCTGATGTTGCGTTCGGCCTACAGTCAGCAGCTTTGTTTTGTCTTTATTTATCTTCATGTTGTAATTGTTTTGAAGAATGCTTTGCATGATTGTTAAGGCCTCTTGGAGTTCTTCTTCGCTTTCAGCAACCATGGCAATATCGTCAGCAAACCTTATCATATCCACCTTTTGCCCGTGTATCTTAACACCTTTTCTGTGACTCATTCTCTCTCTCAAGTCGTCAATCGCACTTTGTATATAAGCGTTAAAAAGAACAGGTGACAGAGAGCATCCCTGTCTCACCCCTTGTCTTATACTGGCTTCTTTTGTATCATTGTCACATCTAATTATAGCGGCCTCATTCTTGTATAGCGCCTGGATTATTCGTCTATCTCTATATTTGATGTCAATTCTCTTCAGAATCTCGAAGAGTCTTTTCCATTCTACTTTGTCGAAAGCCTTCTCCAGGTCTATGAATGCGATGAATGTGTTTTGGTTTCTTTTGATTCTTTTTTTTATTAGTATTCGTAGCGACAATATTGCTTCTCTGGTTCCTACACCTCTTCTAAAGCCAAACTGGTCTCCAGAAAGGATGTTCTCTACTTTTGGTTCGATTCTTTTTAGAATGATATTCGTCAATATTTTTGAGGCATGGGATATTAGGCTAAGAGTTCTATGTTGTTCACATTTCGTCGTGCCCGCCTTCTTTGGTAATGCGACAATTAGGCATTTCTCGAAATCCTCTGGTATCTTTCCAGTCTTATACATTATCTGTATCATTTTAAACAGGGCATCTATAGTTCCTTTTCCTGCTGGCTTAATTAGTTCAGCCGGAACGTCATCGATTCCGGGTGCTTTCCCGTTTTTGAGATTTTTCAGTGCGAGGTCAAACTCTTCTCTAGTGATTGGATCTCCCAAATCATCTGCGTCTACCTCATTTTCTCTTTCTATCAGTGTTTCGTTGTCATTATTTCCCTTTCCATTGTACAGCATTTCGAGATACCTTTTCCATCTCTCTCCTATTTGGTCATTTTCGAAAAGTATTTTGCCGTCTTCTCCTTCTATCGCATTACCCTTTCCAACTCTCATCCCAAAGAAGTCTTTCACTGCATAGCTATGTCTATGCATAACAAAGATTTCAGAAAGTTTTGGCAAAAAACTTCAACTGTGCTGAAATCCAAGAGCAAAGTTCCACTATGCGTCAACAACATTATGGGTGATGAAAACATAGCCAACGAATTTAGAGACTTTTTCTCTTTAAGCGAGGATCAAGGAGATACCACGAAACCTTCGATAATGACATGCCCGCCTGCGGCCAATGATGACCTGGTCATGAATGTTACTCATGAAATGATTGAAAGCGCAATTAAGCAAACCGCCCATGGTAAAAGTCCAGGATACGACGCCATTGGTATTGAGCACATAAAATACGCAGGAGATCAACTTAATATTATTCTAGCCGCCCTGTACTCAAGCCTCCTAAGACACACACATATGCTAAAACTATTATCGTACCAATCCTGAAATCCAATCAGCTGGATGCATCGGTATTAGGAAATTACCGACCGATTTCCTTGGCGACAATGCTCTCGAGACTATTTGAAAAAATCTTATTCGCGCTAGTCAAAGAGAAACTATTTACCCTTGACAACCAATTCGGCTTCAAGAGCGCCTCATCAACCGATATGGCCATTTATGGAGTAAAACAAACAATAGCCTACTACAAAAAAAGAAAAACCACAGTCTATGGGTGTTTTCTTGACTTAAGCAAGGCGTTTGATCGTGTTTCCCATCAATTATTATGGGAAAAACTCATAAAGCGAGATGTTCCAGCAGCAGTGGTCAATATGCTGGCTATTTGGTACGGACAACAGGAAAATTACATTCAATGGGCAGGAGCTTCTTCAAGACCTTTATTCCTTAAGAGCGGAGTCAGGCAAGGGGGAAATATGTCTCCAACTCTATTTAATGTGTACATTAACGACCTCTTACAAGAGTTGAACGATACACGAATCGGTTGTCATATCTGCGGACAAGGAAGTAACAACATTAATTACGCCGATGACATGGTGCTGCTTGCACCTTCGATTAAAGCGATGAGACGACTTGTGCAAATATGCGAAGAGTACGCAAACTCTCATAACCTGTTGTACAATTCTAAAAAGTCAGTCATCGTCGCTTTCAAACACAATAAGGAGCCATCACATATTCCTCCAATATATCTAGAAGGAAATGAACTGCTTGTGGCCTCACAGGTTAAGTATCTGGGACATATCCTAACCGAAGACATTGTAACATATCTATTTCATGAGCAGGTACTGCTCAAAATAGGTACCGTTTATTGTCTATGCTTTATTTATTTTTTCTTTTTTTTTAACTTTGTTGGTTGGCGAAACTGCAACGACACCGGAAACGTGATTCGAGGAAAGATGGCGGCAGACATCACGTAATTTTTTGGAGGCGAGAGGAGATTTTTTGAGGAGGAGTTTTGGTTGTAAAAGATTCTAGTGCAATGTAGCCTAGAAAGTTATTTATTTTTCGTTCTGTGAGTGTGGGACGACTTAAATGGCATAGAAGCCTTATTTTTTTGTTGAATTCCTCGCCGGATGCCGGGAGATTGCTGTATCCGCATGCGGAAGAAAATTTAAACGGTAATCAACGGGGATGTATTGATTACTTGGCTGTTCCTTGGCCGGTGGGATTTTTACACGCCGCTTGATGGGTGTAGATCCGCCGTGGGCCTGTTTATTGGGTGGAATCCCTTTAAATGAAGCAGCTTTGCGACTCTTGAAGAGTGCGCCGACGTTACTGTTCCTTGGCCGGTGGGATTTGTACAAATGTAATGTGGATTCTAATGTAATGTGAATTATTATTTAAGGTAATAGCATTTATTGTAGGTACCTATACCTTTTGTCATCCGACCGCTGTCTTCCCAGAGCAAGAAGATCTCCTTCGCAGGATAGTGGAGAAAAGGATTTTGAGGTCATGCATATAAAAACGCTGGTTTTACTAGTGAAAATTAATGTTAAGTTTATTGCATTTTGCAAGAGAAAAAAGGAAACAAGGAAAAGTAAACAATACATAAATACCTTGAGCAACTATTAACTGTGGAAGAAAGAGAGAGTCAGCTAATTACGTTTAATTATTAATTCCGCACACGTCCCGTCGCCGTGATAGTCGTGACACTCTTGCAAACGACGACAGCCAACCCCTAGACTCCGTCCAGCACGTCATGGGGCCACCATTTTCAAGGAAATCCATAGCTGATCTACACCCATCAAGCGGCGTGTACAAATCCCACCGGCCAAGGAACAGTAACGTCGGCGCACTCTTCAAGAGTCGCAAAGCTGCTTCATTTAAAGGGATTCCACCCAACAAACAGGCCCACGGCGGATCTACACCCATCAAGCGGCGTGTAAAAATCCCACCGGCCAAGGAACAGCCAAGTAATCAATACATCCCCGTTGATTACCGTTTAAATTTTCTTCCGCATGCGGATACAGCAATCTCCCGGCATCCGGCGAGGAATTCAACAAAAAAATAAGGCTTCTATGCCATTTAAGTCGTCCCACACTCACAGAACGAAAAATAAATAACTTTCTAGGCTACATTGCACTAGAATCTTTTACAACCAAAACTCCTCCTCAAAAAATCTCCTCTCGCCTCCAAAAAATTACGTGATGTCTGCCGCCATCTTTCCTCGAATCACGTTTCCAGTGTCGTTGCAGTTTCGCCAACCAACAAAGTTAAAAAAAAAGAAAAAATAAATAAAGCATAGACAATAAACGGTACCTATTTTGAGCAGTACCTGCTCATGAAATAGATATGTTACAACATGAAGGATATAGAAGATATGGAACGACAAAGAAGAGCAATTAACATACGGGCCGGAATGCTTTCAAGGCGGTTCTACCACTGTAGCGAAGATGTCAGAAAATTACTATTCAAGACATACTGTACTGCCCTGTATACGTCTGAACTGTGGACACAATACCCAGCAGCGCAATGGGACAAACTGAGAGTGTGCTACAATAACGCATACAGGCAACTTATGCAACTACCGAGGTTCTGCAGTGCCTCCACGATGTTTACCGAGGGGAGGGTGCACTCATTCCCAGCCTTACTTCGCCACCGACTAGCCAGCTTCTGGAGCAGGATACGAACTTCAACCAATATCATTGTCGTGGCTGCATCCGAGTGGCTCAGTTCCCCAATCTACAGTTACACCTACCAACAGCAGACGTCAAGTGTAAATTTGCTCCGTATAAAATAACGAAATAAAGTGCTAAAAGTTATATCAATCAAAACAAATCCGTGTAAACAGTGATAGAACAGTGTTGCGGTAGTATTGGAGTGAATTTCATGTATGTACAGAACTGTTTTAATAAGTGAAGCTCTTTATAAGAAAAAAGTCTAATAACCGTGATTTTGACAATTTGAATACCCTACCTACATATGAAACACTGTGAGAAGTAGTGAAGGTGTTGCGGATTTTGCCCACCAACAGGCGCAAAAATAAACATCCAAGGTTATTAATCTATTTATTATTCTATTTCAAGGATATTAACCTGTTCACTATGGATTTCCAAGTAAAGTCTTTAGAATATATGACAAAAGCAAAGATAATGATAACGGAACTATTAACTATTTTCAATGATCCATCGAATAATTTCACAAAAACTCAAATAGCGAAAGTAACGCTGAAAACGACAGACATATTGGGAACTATTGGAGAAATGGCTGTTACTATGGGAATTGTAGTTGGTGAATTGACTGCATCCAAAAATCAAGCAATTATTCAGCCACAGGTGGAGGAAAAAATAAAGAAACATGAACCAATTGTGATCATTAAACCGAAAAATCAGGATCAGAAGAACAAGAAAACGCAGGATGAATTAAAGAGTCACATAGATCCAGTTAATGTGGGCGTGGCCGGAATCCGAAATTTTAAAAAAGGATCAGTCATAGTTGAACTGAAGAACACAGAGTCAACGGTAAAAATCCAAAAAGAAATCATCAATAAGCTTGGGGATAGGTATGACATTGACATTCCTAAACCCAAAAATCCAACGGTAAAAGTGGTAGGAATTACAGATAAATATACCGCCGAAGAAATTGAAAACAATATAAGGATGCAGAATGATTACATAGATAAAGAAAACTCTAAAATATCAGTAAAATTTATAAAAGAAAACAAAAAAAGTAGTGGATACAATAATTTTACTGTATTCATAGAAGTAGATGGAAAAACACACTCTAAAATGTTAGAAGAAACTAAGATAAATATTGGATGGAACAGATGTGCTGTCTACGATCATCTCTCAGTTCTGAGATGTTTCAACAGCAACGGATATAGACATAAGGCAGGGGACTGTAAAAATAAAAAATCTTGCGGAAGATGTTCAAACGAACATGATACGTCAGAATGTAAGGAAGATATTGACAAAATGAAATGTATTAACTGTAAACTCACAAATGATAAACTTTCATTAAATTTGAACGATAACCATCAGGCATGGAGCAAGGAGTGTCCTATATACAAAAGAAATATAGAATCAGAGAAGAGAAAAATTGATTTTTTAGGATAAAAAGAAAAGCAACTGTATACTACTTAAATATTGCAAGCCTGTTGGCCCATGTAAATGAAGTTGAAGTATTATTGCAAGAAGTCAAACCAGAAATTTTAATGCTAAGTGAAACGTGTATAACCAACGATGTATACGATTCCGAAGTATCATTTATAGGGTATTCAACTGTAAGATGCGATTCACATAGTCGACATACGGGAGGAGTGATTATGTTCATTAAAGATTGTATATCCTTCAAAATAATATCAAATGAAGTATTTGATGGAAAAAATACGTGGATTCTGGCAATAAAAATAACAAAAAACTTGATTAAAGGAACCTACTCTGTATTATACCACTCACCAAACCAAAGCCATTCGAAATTTTTAGATTTCTTCGAAAGTTGGTGTATTAAAAATATGAAAAACCAAGATATGTTTTACATAGCTGGTGACTTTAATATTGATATGAAAGTAAAGAATACCTACAGTAATAGACTCCAAAGTTTAGTGAATGATCTAGGAATGAAACAACTTGTGACAAAACCAACAAGAATATCAAACGCATCAGCAACCATTATTGATTTGGTTATATCAAATCATTTTTACTTGAACGTAAAGGTTGTGGATACACCAAAAATATCAGACCACGAAAACATAATAACACTACTTGAAACGAGTGTATTAAAAAATGAGTCAAGGGAAATTATGTATAGAGATAAAAGGAACTATGATCACTTTAAATTCTGTGAAACTTTAAAAAATGGTATCTCACAAATTACTGAGTCTAATTCGTTAAATGACAAAGCAGAAAATTTCGTCAAATTATGACGTCAGCAATCGATAAAAATATGCCGATAAGAAGGGTTAAGCTTAAAAATACTAACAGATGGTATTCGATACCGTTACATAACCTTCAAAAACAGAGAGATAATGCATATAAAGCGGCAAAATTGGAACCATCCAATGAAAAATGGAATGCATATAAAAAAATTCGCAATTTTTATTCAAAACAAATTAAAAAACATAAGTGCGATTACTATAAACAAAAATTAGAAACACAACAGAATGACCCAAGAAAACTTTGGATAACACTAAAAGAAATCATAAAGGGCAAACAAAAAGAACTTGTAAAATCGATTGATTTCCCAGATGGAAATGAAGAAGAAATTGAGAATATAGCGACAAAATTTAACAAGCACTTTATTTCGAGCATAGATCTTATAAGCGAAAGTATTCCAGAATGTTCTGTTAACAAACTAGACATAGACAGGCCTGTATGCACCGATGAAGAGTTTAAGTTTAAAAATATAGATTTACCATACTTAAAAAGAGTCTTAAGTAACATGAAATCGAAAGAATCTCCAGACGGTCTTACAATAAATATAATCAAAGACTCCATTAATATTATTGGCGAATCGATGGTCCAAATTATCAATGAATCTCTGAATAGTGGAGTGTTTCCCAAAACTTGGAAGACATCTGTAATAACTCCTATTCCGAAAATCGATAACCCAAAAAAATTTGACGAATTCCGACCGATAAATTGCTTACCCAAATATGAACAAATACTTGAATACATTGTAAAGGAGCAATTAACTGAATATATTGAGACAAAGCAGATATTAGTTCGACAACAATCGGGTTTTAGAAATAAATTTTCTTGTGAAACCGCTATTAACTATGTAATACAAAAATGGAAAAATTATAGAGATAAAAACAGTAAAATTATTGCAGTATTTTTAGACTTAAAAAGGGCATTTGAAACAATCGATAGAGACAGATTAATAAAAAAATTAAGAAATATTGGAATTAACGGTAAAGAAATTAATCGGTTTGTTGATTATCTATCAGAAAGAAAGCAAGTAACAAAATATGGTGGAATAACATCTGATCCACGTCATACTAGCAAAGGCGTTCCACAGGGATCTGTCCTAGGTCCATTGTTATTCATTATATATATAAATGATATTGTTAAAGTTTTAAAGCATTGTGCCATTAAATTATTTGCTGATGATACATTGTTATATATAACCAGAAAAAAATTACAGGATGCCATTGAAGAAATACAAAATGACTTAAATAATGTAACGCTTTGGTTAAACATAAACAAACTAAAACTGAATGTTATGAAAACTAAATTTTTGATTATGGATAGTCAAGGTGGAACTGAACATGCAATACTAACCATTGATAACATAAATATAGAAAGGGTTAGCAATATTAAATATCTGGGTGTAATATTAGACGATAAATTAAAATTCGACAAACACTTCGATTATATATCTAAGAAAATTGCTAAAAAAGTTGGCTTCTTAAAAAGGATTAGGAATAACTTGGATCTCAAGACAACGCACCTTGTGTACAATTCTATTGTAACTCCTCATTTAAATTATTGTTCTAGTGTTCTATTCTTATGTAACGAGACCCAAAATAATAAACTACAGGTTATACAAAATAGGGGAATGAGGATGATTCTGAAATGTAATATCTTTACTAGAGTTAAAACTATGTTACAAAACTTAAATATGATGACAACTAAACAACATATAATATATAATACGTTAACAATGATGTACAAGCTTAAAAATAACATGCTCCCTAAATATCTGCAAACTAATATTATGTACCATGAAAATATTCACAATTATCCTACGAGGAGTTGCCGAGACTTCAGGCTTCCCAAAACTAAACTTACGTGTACACAGAACAGCGTGTTTCATAAAGGTCAAAAACTTTATAATAATCTACCAAATTCCATAAAGGAAGCCTCAAGTCTTGGCACTTTTCGGAAAACATGTGCTACATACATTGAGAAAAATTTATGAATTGTATTTATTTGTATTAACTGTATGTCTTAAACCCTATTGTTTGTATTTCTAACTGGAGTAACTGTATTTCTCTTTTTTTAACTGTATTTTTTCCGTTATAATTTTATGACTCTATTTATTTTATTTGTATTTTATATGTTTTTTAATACTAGATGTATGAAATTTGCTTACATCTAAATAAAGTTACAAAAACAAAAACAAAAACAATAAATGAGCGATGGATGCAGATGATGAGGCGACCTCCATGATGGACGATCCCAAAATATCTTTTTATCTTTTTATTTTTAATTCTGTTTACTTATTATTTATTTTAATTTTATGCTTATTTTTTTTGTTATTTATTGTGATGACCGTGGCCGGTATCAACATTACTTTCTGGACTCCTTTGTATGGATCCAGATTCCTCTATATTGTGCTCTCAGTTCAGGGAGATTGAACAATAAATACTCGTAGGTAGACTTAGCGAGTTTATTCCGAGATATGGTACAGGTAGTGCTTCTTACGAAGCGATAATCCAAAGAGGACGGTAGACAGCAATCACACCCTTTTATACGTTCCTCATGCTGTCTCACTCATACACGCATGTCTCTTTCATACCACAAGACATACGTTCACCACATCCCTCCACACTTAAATCCGAAGACAGTTACACAACATGAACTGATAATTATTTACAATACATAAAATATTCCAATATTTACAATGTAAGTAATTCATGTTGAGTCGAGAGCTGAGTGCTGCCTTCATTGACTCATCTGTGTGTTCGTGGTCGTAGTCGGTCCTTCCAATTTCCCGACGTTGACGCCACTGGATCACTGGGGCTGGAATGAGAAGGAGAAAAACCCATTAGACTGTCATCCAGGCCAAAGCTGGAGACATCGTATTCATCATACGACAGTCTCTTCGTCTCAGACGCGACATAAGGATTGCTGTGTTTCTTTTCCCATGACACACATAATTTAGACAACTGATCAAAATGCCTTTTCCAAAACATAATTTTACCATTTAAATTTACCTCAATTATATAAAGTTTTTTTCCTAATTGTTTATACACTTTCCCTGGTACCCATTTATCATTGTTTTGGTCTCTGAAATCTCTAACCATTACCTTTTGATTAATCGAAAAACCCACCGATTCTTTATTATTTCTTTTATAATAATATTTTTGATTTTCCTGACATTTAGACATTTTAATTTTTGTTTCTTTCTTAATTCTATTATCCTTATCTCTCCCCCCTCTCGGTACAAAACTGTTTAAGTTTGACCTTAGTTTCCTTCCAAACATTACAACTGCAGGTTCTAAGCCAGTTGTACAGTGTGGTGCATTTCTGTAATCAATTAAAAAAATTTCCTAATTTTTCCTCATAACCTGACTGAAACTTATTTCTTATCATCATTTTTTTTTTAAAAATTTTTACACGTTCGAACCGCGTTTTCTGCTAGACCATTTGATTGTGGATGATTTACCGGAGTCGTTAAATGTTTGATGTTATTCATCTCACAAAACTCTTTGAAGTCCGCTGACATGAAAGCGGCTCCATTATCTGAAACTATTGTCTGTACACTCCCGAAATAACTAAATAAACCCTTTAATATTTTAATAGTGTTATACGAATTTGGAGACTTTACTTCTACACAGTCTAACCATTTTGAGGTTGAGTCAATAATTACAAGAAAATATTTATTTGCAACTGGGCCCACATAATCAATATGCACCCTACTCCATATTTCTTCCGTTATAGGCCACGGAGTCAATTCGCTCTTTGGTTGCGAAGGTTGAACCTCTGAACAAATTTCGCATCCTCTCGCTAAAAGTTCAATATTTCCATCTATCCCTGGCCACCAAAATATACCTCTGGCTAAACCTTTCATCTTTGCTATACCTAGATGAGATCTATGTAACAAGTTTAAATTTTTTTCTCTTAAACTTACTGGAATTATTAGCCTATGATTCCAAAAAAAACAATCATCAATTATGGATAACTCATTCCGTTTAATCCAGTAAATCCATTTTGAATCCTCCTTGTTTATTTTATTTGGCCACCCTGTTCTGAGATAATGTTTAATTTCCAATAAAATTTTATCTGTACTTGATTCCGATTTAATTTCCTCTACATCTATAGGTAAATCTCTGTTATTTTTAAATAAACTTAGAATTTGAGTATCAAAGTCATTCTCTACGTGAACTGGTTCCTCGACAGGAACCCGAGACAAATAGTCCGAACAGTTCAATGCTGATTTCACGTACTGTACTTTGTAATTGAACGACGACAGAATTACCCCATAACGTTGAAGTCTGTTACACGCTAATACTGGGATACCTTTCTTATCACCAAAAATTCTACATAACGGTTCATTATCTATTTCTAAAATGAATTCCCTTCCATAAATATACTCAAAAAAATTTTTTAACGCAAACACTATAGCTGTTGCTTCTAAATCCAAAATTGAATATTTCTTTTCTGCTTCAGTTAATTTTCGAGAAACAAAAGAAATCGGTCTCTGTAAATTATTATCATAACAATGTAAAAGCGTCGCTCCTAACCCTTTTGTTGAGGCATCTGTAACAATCTTCAATGTTACATCCGGATCATAATGAGCTAGCACTCTATCATCACATAAAATTGACTTAATTTTATTAAAAGCTTCCAAGCAATCTTGATTAAACTCAAAATGTGTATTTTTCCTCAATAAATTATGTAACGGATCTAGAAGTACAGACATGTTAGGTACAAATGACCTGTAAAAGTTCACTAACCCCAAAAAACTTCGTAATTCCGTAA
Organism: Limnephilus marmoratus; assembly: GCA_917880885.1. Taxonomy (NCBI): domain Eukaryota; kingdom Metazoa; phylum Arthropoda; class Insecta; order Trichoptera; family Limnephilidae; genus Limnephilus; species Limnephilus marmoratus. The sequence goes on along the minus strand of OU862909.1, from coordinate 53,005,329 downwards.
TGTCTGTAGGTTGCGATACCTTACTAATCGCGATAGTTTTGTCTTTCAATGGTTTAATTCCTTCCTTTGAAACTTCAAACCCTAGAAAAGTTACTGATGACGCCTTAAAAATACACTTGTGAATATTTACACTAAATCCACAATCTTTTAATCTATTTAACACTGCTGTTAAATTCTCATTATGTTCTTCTTCCGAATCTCCTGTTACCACAATATCATCTAAAAATACCGCTGTTTTTTTCAAACCTTGCAAGCATGAAGCTATCGTTTTACAAAAAATAGCTGGTGCGCTATTAATCCCAAACACTAATCTCGTGAATTTAAACAATCCTAAATGAGTAGATATAGTTGTGAAATCCTGACTTTCCTCATCTAGTTCTAATTGTAGGTACGCTTGCCTCAAGTCAATCTTGTAAAAAATTATTCCACCCGCCATTTGAGAAAATAACCATTCTATCCGTGGCATCGGATATTTATCTACCACTAGCTGTGGATTTATTGTTGCCTTATAATCACCGCAAATCCTTATTTCGCCGTTAGTTTTTACTATGGGAACGATTGGTGATGCAAACTTACTATAGTTTACCGGAACTAAAATACCTTCCGATTGTAACCGGCCCAATTCCGCTTCAACCTTTGCTTTTAAGGCAAACGGTATATTTCTCGGATTGCAGAATTTCGGTTCCGCATTCTCTTTTAATTTCAAATGCACTTTATATTTATTGAATTTACCCAGTTTCTCCGAAAAAACCTCCGGGAATTTCCGAATTAAATTATCAATTACACTAGTATTATTCTCAACCATATTGTGAGAAACATTTTCACTTCCCTCCTGGGATAAAGTAGATTGTAAGCCCGTAAATCCAATATTAAACTTTTTAATGAAATCACGCCCTAGAACCGTAATTGTTCCCTGTTTTACTACGCAAAATTCTAACATTTCCCTATAACCGTTAAAATCAACTGTTAATAAGATACAACCCAATAAATTTAACTTACAGTTAGCGTAAACCATTAAGGTTAAATCCTTTGGTTTTAACATCAAATGTTTGAAATGTTTAACATAATCTTCGTCCGTTAAAATCGAAATTGCCGCCCCTGTGTCCAATAAACCGTTTAGTTCCACATTATTCACTAAAACTTTGCACAATATTGGTTCACAATATACTGCGTTTATCCGCAACATGTTTTTATGTTCCTGCGTATTTACGAACACTGAAGAAATGTTATTATATTTTAAACCGCGACATATCTTCCCAATATGCCCTTTTACCCTGCATTTATAACAAAACACGTCTTTAAATTTACAGTTTACTGAATCGTGATAATTCCCGCAATGTTTACACTTTGTTCGGTCCGCTGACCTCGCTCTGTACGATGTAACATTCTTGTCCGAAGTTCTAAAAAAATGTTTACCTACCGAATTTTGTTTTTGTGACAAATTGTTCGATGTATTTTTAAATTTATTTACTAAATCAACACTTTCCGTTTTAATTTGCTTATTCATTACCTCGAATGAATCCATAGCAATAGCACATTCTATAACCTTTTTTAATGAAAAGTTTTCAGCCTCTACAAATAATTTCTCCTTAATACGCCCCACTCGAAGACCGGTGACAAAAACATCTTTTAAATTATATTCAAGTCTGTCCTCGAATTTGCAAAATCTAACGAGATTTCTTAACCGTGCTATATAATCATTAACCGATTCTGAACTTTTTTGTTTCGTAGCAAAAAAAATTTCGCGCTCTTTGAAAACATTTCGTTTGATACCTACATGATTCTCTAGTAATAACAATAAATTTTCGACCGTAATATCTGTAATTTTTTTAGGAAAACACAAATCAATCAATAAATCTATTGTCTCTGTGTGTAAATGAGATATTAAAACCGCTCTCTTTTTTTCTACCGAATTTAACTTGTCATCATTGACGAGGATGAACTGTTCGTATTGCAACACGAACGTCTCCAGTTTGTCCCTCAAATGACAAAACCTGGGCAGTTCTCCCCCTTCCATCTTCACACAGATACAATCAATAAAAGCAGAAAATTTTACAAACAGCACTCAACTCACGACTCTGTTGACTTGATGCTGCTGCTCCGATCTCGCCCTTCCGCGGACCGTCTCCTGGCTCCTGAACCCTGGTCGTCCTTCAAATGCCCGGCACGCCTTCCGTGAGGTCTGCACCTGGTCTCTGGTCTTCTCCTGAAGACCCGGACTTCTCCATCCACGCCTTACGTGTATGCTCCTGATTCTCGGCACTGAATAACCAAACCAGCGCCTTGCTGTTCCTCGGATGCCAATATCTGCTGCTCTTGCCTGTTGCCCCTGTAGCCTCAATCTCGGATTCCTCTTTCGACTGCCAAATGTGACAATTTGGCTGCCCGTGGTTCTTTTCAAACCGCGCCAAATGTGATATGATTTGACTGCTTCTCGTTCCTTTTCAGCTGCGCCAAATGTGATTTTGGCTGCTTCTCGTTCCTTTATCGGCTGCGCCAAATGTGATGACCGTGGCCGGTATCAACATTACTTTCTGGACTCCTTTGTATGGATCCAGATTCCTCTATATTGTGCTCTCAGTTCAGGGAGATTGAACAATAAATACTCGTAGGTAGACTTAGCGAGTTTATTCCGAGATATGGTACAGGTAGTGCTTCTTACGAAGCGATAATCCAAAGAGGACGGTAGACAGCAATCACACCCTTTTATACGTTCCTCATGCTGTCTCACTCATACACGCATGTCTCTTTCATACCGCAAGACATACGTTCACCACATTTATGTGATGAATTTTGTTTTCATTTTATGTTTTAATTAGGTACTTACCTAATATTTAAACTTTTTTTTTTCTTTTATAGTTGTTTATGTAATATGGCAGACTGGGATTGCACTACCCTCCCAGCCCTGCTGGAATAAAAACTTAAATAAATAAAAATATAGAAAAGGTACAGCATGAGCATCTCCTGTCCCCATCCCATCTTTCTCTGCCTCTTGCCCTTTCCTATTCCTTCTTGCTTCTAATACACTTACATTTATATATTTTTGTTAATTTCATTTTCATGTAATGGTTATAACCAATTAAAATTTTGTATTATATCATAATAACCATTAGCATAAGAAACTGTTTTGGCTTACCTCATTTTTAACCGCTTCATTTTTAACGTCCTGTATAAAACTGCTGTTTGTTTCTTACAATAAATAAATAAATAAAACTTTAAAAGTAAAAGTTAAACAAAAGGCCGTCACTATAGTTAAATTTGAAGCTCCAAAATGGATATGTCTTTGAGGACGTTGTCGCTCCATCTTAGTCTTGGCCTTCCCAGGCTCCTTCGCCCTATTGGTCTTGAGTTCAGCAGGGACTTTGGTGCTTGATGCTCGGTCATTCTCTCCACATGACCCAGCCACCGAAGTCTTCCCAATTTTATAAATTTTGCGACGTTTAGCTCCTTAAACAAAGTATAGAGCTCATTGTTATAGCGTCTGCGCCAAAATCCATTTTCTAGAACCGGTCCGAAGATGCGCCTCAAAATTAACTAATTAAAAATTTGTTCATTGAAAGAAATACACATTGTTTACACGGCCTGGGAGGGTAGGTTATCTCTGTTTTAACGATTGATGTCCGAACGAAATTTGGAATTTTTCCAAAGTATTTTGAATGTTCTATAATATTTCTTATTTTTGAAGGTGTTGTAAAAACAAATACCATTTATGAAAACTAGATAAAATTACCTTTTAGATTTGTGTAATTGAAATACACTTTAGTTTTCAAAAACTGACATATTTTAATATTCAAACTCGGAAAAAATTTCACACCAAAAAATTTTTGACTAAAATGTAGAGAAATTAAAAAAAATTCAAAATTACAAAAACACAGTCCTTTTATGTAATAAATTTGGAAGGAAACTATCACCTCACTTTTTCCTCGTGCATACACTAAAAAAATAATAAAAAATTTCTAAGTTTTTTTTATTGCTAAAAAACTAACCTAACAACAATACCGGCTTTTATAACCGATTTCTTGCATCTCTAAAGACGTTAATTTCTTTGATACATTTAGGAACACATGCATTAGATATTTATTAAAAAAAAACACCACTTACATGAAATTCTCATAAAATAAAATCCTTTAAATGTAAATTTGAATTTTCATGTATCATATAAAATAGTTTTTGACATTTCAATTTTCAAAGTACGATTATAGTTATTATAACTTGACTAAAACTTATGAAAAACCACAAAAAACACGGTAAATATATCAATTATATAAATACTAGCTGACCCGACGAACTTCGTACCGCCTCAGAATCAATAACTGTTGAATTAAATTAAGTTTTTTTTATTAAGTTAAAAATTACACAATGAAGCAATTATCGATGCCCAACTGTCCGAGATTTGTTTTTGCCAGTATCAGAGATGGCGTTGTGTACGGATTTATATTTTTTGTGATTTTCTTACTTTTCCACTTACTTTTGAAAGAAAGCGGGTACGGGTGCCGCCGCCCCGGAAACCATTTATTAGATAACCAACGACTCTGCCATAGGTCACCCCAAGTGGTATGCTACGTTTGGTGATTTAGCAAGGGTGCCCGGGTTCAGGGGTGACTTTTGTACGGGAATTGGCGGCGGATGCGTCTGCCCACCTGTTGCGTGGCAGGCCGGATCTAGAGAGACTGGTTGATGGAGGTCTTTTGACCTTTCCAGCCGGATTCTCTCGACCAATGGGTCGAAAGAGTCCGGTTGGAAAGGTCGAGGTAAAAGGTCTATTCCGGTCAAGGCAATGGCCTTGCACCACAGTTGGAGGGATGGAATCACTCCCGCATGTACCATCCTCCAGATTCCTACCCACCCCTCGTGCCTTTTTCCTTCCCAGAACTTCCCATCCTACCCTCCCTTAAAAAGACCCTCCACACAGCATCCTCTAGGATGACATGGGTCCTGAGTGGAACTTACGTAAAAAAAAATGCGTTTCATTTCAGAGATTTACTATTATTGTATTATTCCTTTGGAGGGGTGCAGAGACATACGTACGTTAACCGTTTGTCTCATTTTCCACTATTGACATTTAGTGTGTAAGAAAGAGAGGCAGCATTATATGATTAAAAACAAAAGCAAATCAATCAGCGCATTGAATTTTTGGAATTTACGCACAGTTAAATATTATACCAATCACAATATTGCTGCTGTTCTTTCAAAATATGAGAATTCGTTCCATACAAAATGTATGAGAAAGATAATTTTCTTCATAACTTTCTTTTTAGTGAATTTTTGCGATGTTTTAATAGTTATTCTGTTATCCGGGGCGGAGACAAATCCAACAAATCAAAGATCATCAAAATCGGTCCAGCCGATCTCGAGTTATAAATAGTGTAACTAACCCGACTTTGTTTTATATATTAAGATAAGAGTATATTAGTCATATTAATAGAAATTAACCATCACATTTAAGTAATATTGCACACACATCAGCGAAGCGAAATTTATTCGCGCTTTTAGCGCGAAAGTTCATATAAGAGCGCGAACAACGAATGCGCAGGCGCCGCCACCTAGCGGTTATGAAGGAAAACAAACAATGTAGTACCTACACTATAAAAAATTACATTGTTGCCAGATTTAAAATACATTTTTAAGAACAAACCTTATTAGTAATGTTTCGTGTTTTAGTGTATTTTTGTTTTATTCATGTTGCTGCAGCAACACGGGTTATCGGGCGTGCTGTGGTTTTTTTTTAGTAAGGCTGTAAGTGTGCAAAATTTCATACTCCTCCGTCCGCACAATTTTCTTAAAAAGAGGTACAAAGTTTTTGCTTCACGTATTGTACCGATACCAACGAGAAGGGCTTAACATACAGTTCAAATACATACCGAACATTCTACGACCCACTGACCCCCAGATTCCTACCCACTCCTCATACATTTTTCCTTCCCAGAACTTCCTCTTTTTCCTATCCTTAAAAAGACTCTATACTTAGCATTCCCTAAGATGACATAGGCCCTGGTGGTAATTATTTTTCTCAGGGCCTCCTGTGTGGAGCTAATGTAAAAAAAATGTTATACAAATATGATAGTGGTTTCCACGGATATTATTTAGTTTATATGATAAGTAAAAAAAATACTTCCATTTTGGCCGCCATTTTTAAACCTTTTGGACAGAATGTTTTATTGGTACGCCAAGTCCTTCTCTTATGTATTTTATTTAGTTATTGGTCGGCATTTTTTATGTTCGCTAAGAGAGAGATTTACGTCCGTCAAGTTGCTTTGTGGTAGGAGCCCTGGCAAGATAAGACTAGTGATACCATTACTAAAAAATACAGATATTCCGGCACCATGTTTTACCATTTTCTAAAGCGTCGTACACACTTGTGTGGTGTGGTGTGTCGTGACTACAAATTAACCAATCATCGTCGTCGCTTGTCGACACGTCACAACCTACAAATATGTCTCTAATCATAATAAATGTATGAAACCGATGTGCTTCTGGCGCGCCACGACACACCACACCACACAAGTGTGTTTCCGCCTTTAGAGCCGCCTGCGAAAGAGAAACTTACTAACGAAGTATTTTTTCATAGTAGCAATGCCTCTGACTTCGCAGATAAGTTTGTACATGTGTAACATCCAACCCTGTTTCGTCACTAAAAAGTTAAGTACTTTTCTTTGTTTTTCTAATACGTTTTTTCCTTGGAACTTGTTACACTTCTTTTTTGTGACTTTGTCTGTGGTTCACTTTTGGAAGAACGGGGTCGGAGGTGAAAGAAGTTTTCGCCCGTAATTAACTTTTCTCCTCTTCCAGCAAAAACATGGCGGAGAGCGAGCCCGTGGTCTTCGATTTAGATCCAACAATCGAAGATGTCACTCCAAAGGACATTGAAAGGTTGTGATAACATTGCAATCACACTATATCGTCATTTCATAATTTGTCATCATTGCACAAAGCACATTCTAAACTAACTTTGTGTGGCATATTTACATATTTTACAACTGTCATTGTTCGTATTACCGAGTAATAACATTATGTTTGTATTTGGATTGGTAGGGAGGCTGAGGACAAGAAAGAACATGGCAACCAGCTATACATTGTCAAGAATTACAAAGCTGCTCTTGTCCAATACACTGCAGCCATCAACTTGTGCCCTGATAAGTCTTCGTACTATGGAAACAGAGCTGCTTGTTTCCTCATGCTTGGCCAGTACAAAAATGGATTAGAAGACGCCAGGCGGGCTGTTGCTTTGGATCTTTCCTTTGTGAAGGGCTATGTCCGCATTGCCAAGTGTTGTCTCGCCTTAGGTTTGTTCCCATTTTCAAAATTTTTAATTTCGTCATTTCATTGCCTCGTTTTACAAGTTATATCGAAAATGTAATTAGTATTATTTCTAGCGTAAGTACATTGTGTACTTTATGGCTTCACCTTGCCAAATGCGCTTATCTGGCATTTTTATAAAAGGTGGAATAGATAAAATTATATATTATGCAATTGAGGTAAATACTTTTTTTTGTTTATCAACATGTCGCAGATATCTTTTTATGGTAAATATCGGTTCGGATTGGCCACGCTTATTACGAATAATTTTTAGAAAAAAACTTTAAATTCGCCTTAATTACTATAAAAGGAAACTTTTTGGCTTTGGGGCGGCGGAAAATAATGCATTTTAATTTTCAATTGCATAAAACCAAAATTCACTTCGCGAACCGACGACGCAGCGAAAATCCGCAGCCGTAGCTGTCACTGTTATGGACTGTAGCTGACTTCGTGGGATAAAGCGCGTAATTATGAAATTTCTCTAGCGGGCTTGTTTGTGTAACATGGTTTGTGATACAAAAGAATGTGCCCCTGTATAACGCCTACTCGCGTCAACGCAAGAAAAACATCCCAGTTTTCAAGTGGTTTAGCGGCTACGCTAGGTTTGTGCAACATGGTTTGTGATTCGCGGTATTTCATGCAGGTATCCCACGAAGTCAGCTACAGTCCATAACAGTGACAGCTACGGCCGCGAATTTTCGCTGTGTATGGCTGTGTCGGGGTTAGTATATTTATGGCTGTGTCGATTCGCGAAGTGCGCGAAGTGAATTTTGGTTTAATGCAATTGAAAATTAAAATGCGTTATTTTCCACCGCCCCAAAGCCAAAAAGTTTCCTTTTATAGTAATTAAGGCGAATCTAAAGTTTTTTTCTAAAAAATATTCGTAATAAGCGTGGCCAATCCGAACCGATAATTACCCTTTTTATTTTCTTTGCAACATTTTTCCTTACGCATTTTCATTTATATTAATAGGGGCTGAAAAAATCCATAAAGTCTTAAATTAATAATATTGTTATTGCGGATGTGGTCAAACTAAAAATATGTTATGTCTGTGGTAGCTTATGAACAAAGTAACTTAATTTATTTACCTTATCTTCACTAATATTTTCATGACCTTGTAAAACTTGCAATACGCATTTATCTGTTAACTCCAAAATCTTGTCTCTTCCAAAATCAACTTTCTGGACTCAATAATGGAAACGAAGTTTTATCAATTAGAATTATCTATTACAGAAACAATGTTATTATAGAATAGATAATATAAGTACATAAATATTTTCTATTTATGAATAATGAATAGATACAACACCAAGCGATAAAGTTATAACTAAGAAATCTTTATAATTGGAAGAATAACCAAATCAAGTATTTATCATCTTCTGAATGAACAATAATAATAATATCAATGAATAAAAATTAATTTGCTCATAATTGAGGGTGAATTACGTTTTATCACTATAGCTGATAATCAAATTGACGGGTGAAATGCAGATTCTGCCAAAGTTTTGAAATTTAATAAAAAAAGCACTTTCTAGATGAGAAAAGAGTGGAAAAGCTGAATAAAAAAAAATTTAGGCGCGCTCGGAAAAATTGAGGGAGATACAGCCGTTTAAAGTATAAATAAAATTTCACTTCGTGAACCGATACTACGACACTCCGCCCGCCATTTTGTCACTGTTATGTTGGTATCCCAGACCTACAAACAAGAGCCAGATACGATTGTAGCCGACTTCGTGGGATCAATAATAAGGCGCGTAATTATGAAAAACAGAATTAATAATATAATGTAAACGAACCTCTAATCAGGTACTGGAATGGAGACAAACCATTCAAATCCTGGGATGTTTTTTAAAATAAAGATAATATACACAAGCCCGCTACACTAACCCTGCGTAGCCAAACAAACCATTCAAAAACGTAGGCTGTTTTTTAACCTGTCAAGGGCCAGGGTTTTTTACCTTACCTTTTTTAAATTACCTTAAGAACAAGAATGTAGGAAGCTATTTTAAGCTTTATTTTATGTTATATATTAATGGAATAAAATTTAAAATCGCATCCAAATTATTTGAATTAATATTCTTTTTTGAAATTTGATACTCGCGCGCCGGCGCGGCAACGGCACTCGAGAAGTTAAAGTAAAGATAACATACACAAGCCCGCTACACAAACCCTGCGTAGCCAAACAAACCATTCAAAAACGTAGGCTGTTTTTTTTTTTGTTAAAGGAAAGATAACATACACAAGCCCGCTAGACAAATTTCATAATTACGCGCCTCATCAGTTATCCCACGAAGTCGGCTACAATCGTATTTAGCTCGTCTTTGTATCAGGGATACCAACAGTGATGAAATGCCCGCCGGTCTGTCATAGTGTCGGTTCGCGAAGTGAAATTTTATTTAACGCAATTGAAAATTAATTACTTATTCAAATTTTTTTTCTATTGCTTTCCGCACTTTTTTTCACCTTCCAGATTAAAGTTCTCAACTTAAAACGCGGTGAAAACATGGTTTTTGGCAAAAAACAAACTTTGGCAGAATCTGCATTTCTCCCAAAGAAACTACAGTAGAGCCTCGCTAATCCGGATCCCCGATACTTCGGTGCACGCTGTAATCCGGACAGGCGCAGATGAGAGAATCATTGCCGTCACTCGCCAGTCTTTTATTTATCACCTTGCAGTGTTAGTTAATTTAACGCGCATAGAAATGTTAGATAAAGGTGACAACTATCCTGCAATTACTCGGAAGTTTGGTATAGGCAGATCAACTATAGGCGATATAAAGAAGAACAAAGATAAAATCTTGAAGTTTGTTAGCCAAACAGAACGTGGTCCAGGTGCACGAAAAACACTAAGGGCCGTATGTTTCAACAGAAAGCTAAATCGTGTCCTAAAGTTAAATTTTAACTGTCAGTTAAAGTAACAAGGATGTTAAATAGGACCGCGCGCTGTTTCAAGTGTATTTTCGCTAAAGTAATAGTTCTCAGTATGGCCAGTCTAAAAAGCAGAATATTCCTCGGAATTATGTGACAAAATGCATCTAAATATTTTTTGATGCGGCAACACCATAAACTAAATCAGAACAACTGTCAAAATATGAAAATATCCGGGGCCGTCTGTTTCAACAGAAAGTTAAATCGTGTCCTAAAGTTAAATTTTAACTGTCAGTTAAAGTAACGAGGACGTTAAATAGGACCGCGCGCTGTTTCAAGTATATTTTCGCTTAAGTAATAGTTGTCAGTGTGGCCAGTCTAAAAAGCAGAATATTCCTCGGAATTACGTGACAAAATGCATCGAAATATTTTTTGATGCGGCAACACCGTAAACTAAATCAGAACAACTGTCAAAATATCCGGTTGTACCTATTTTGATGGTATTTTGTTTCGCGTCGTAGGATCTGACGGCTTTGTTCCGATAAAAGTATTTGTATGAATATTTACAAATAAATGACAACCTATTATAATGCATACGCAATATGAATGTAATTTACTTTCCAGCAGTTTCGATATCTCCTTGAATTTGAAGTGTCGCATAATTTACGAGATCTTCAATTCAATTTATTTATGGTATCGAAAATATTAGAAAAACATACATTACAGCGTTTTTAAAATCCGTTTGTAAGAGTATTACATTAAACTTAAGTAGTGTACAAACTATACTAGCGATATTAATAGAACTTTCCATTTAAAGGCAGCTTCACTCGCTAATGTCGATATACGAAACGAGTCTAACCTACTACTCATGTCGTATTTTTGTAATGTTTGTGATACAATAGGTACCTATATTGATTTGAAGATCTTGTAAAATTTGCGATACATCCATTAATAGAGCATGTCTTTAAAAGGTAACGCTAAATATGTCTACATCAAAATTGATTCTGTTCAACAGCAAGATTTTTTCGACATGCGGTGCCGAGCCAAAAATTCGAGATCATCCCAGATAACCATATTATTGACGCGGGGACGAAATGTTTTGGTTTTCGCTGCAAGATATGTTGGATGAGGAATTCATCGTCATTATCATCCTCTTCTATAATATTTATCATGATTACTGATTAGCATATTAGTAATCAATGTTGAAACACCCATTTCAGTACGTTACTTCGACCAGAACTGTCAAATATGCCAATATGGCGGAGTAACTCTAGAGTAACTATCGGTTTTCGGAAAGTAAGTACAAAAGTTAAAAGTAACGTAAAACAATCAGTCAAATTGATTGAAAAACGCATTTTGCTGAAATTTAACTATAGTGATGGCATTTTGTTTTACTTTTACTTTAGCGAGCGTTGAAACAGACGGCCCCCGGTTTATTTTGTTTCGAGTCGTAGGATCTGACGGCTTTGTTCCGATAAAGTATTTGTATGAATATTTACAAATAAATGACGACCTACTATAATACATGTAATATACAATATGAATGTAATTTACTTTCCAGTAGTTGTGATATCTCCTTGGATTTGGAGTGTTGCATTTTTTATGAGATCTTTTATTCAATTTATCATGGTATCGAAAATATTAGAAAAACGTACATTATAGCTTTTTTTAAATCCGTTTGTAAGAGTTTTACATAAAATGTAAGTAGTACACAAACTATACTAGCGATATTAATAGAGCTTGTCTTTTAAAGACAGCTTCACTCGCTCATGTCGATATACGAAACGATTCTAACCTACCTAGTGCTCATGTTATATTTTTGTAATGTTTATGATACAATAGGTATATCGATTTGTAGAACTTGTAAAATTTGCGATACATCCATTAATAGAGCTTGTCTTTAAAAGGTAACGCTAAATATGTGGATGTCAGAATTGATTCATTCCAACAATAAGATTTTTTCGACATGCAGTGCCGTGCCAAAAATTAGAGATCATCCCAGATAACCATATTATTGACGCGGGGACAAAATATTTTGGTTTTCGCTGCAAGACATATTGGATGATGAATTCATCGTCATTATAATCCTCTTCTACAATATTTATCATGATTACTGATTAATAATCAATGTTGAAGCACCCATTTCTGTACATTACTTCGACCAGAACTGTCAAATATGCCAATATGGCGGAGTAACTCTAGAGTAACTATCGGTTTTCGGAAAGTAAGTACAAAAGTTAAAAGTAACGTAACGTTAAAAGTAAAGTAATTGATTGAAAAACGCACTTTGGTGAAATTTAACTATGGTAACGGCCTTTTGTTTAACTTTTACTTTAGCGAGTTGAAACAGACAGCCCTAAAGAAGTCAGAAAATCCTGTTTTAGAAGATGCTTTGTTTACATGGTTTTTGCAGCAAAGGCGATTGCATGTTCCTGTAAATGGTGATATGATTTGTGAGAAAGCTCGTTATTTTCATCGCCAGGTCTCCAACTTCAACTTATGTCCGAAGACAGAAATATTTATACTTTAATAAATGAATCCCAAGTTAAAATACTATAATCCGGACGCCTCGATAATTCGGAAGGGGTCTTGTTTTTCCCTATCCGGATTAGCGAGGCCCTACTGTAGTACCTATATTATAGCTATAGAAAAGCTAGAAGTCAGAAAATAAATGTTAGTAAGAACCTGATCAAAGAAATAATAATGAAAAAAATCCCCACCACACGTCATTTGGATCCATCGTAATAATAATTGTTACATTTCTGTGTATTAAATTCCGTGTATTAATTTTGTTCCCAATTATTAACCTATTATATGAACATTCCAGGAGATCTAGTGGGAGTAGAGCAGGCCATCGCACGTGTGGAGGAGTTAGGAGGGATGGAGAGTGTCGCCACAGAGGTCACGGCCCTGCAGGAAGTCAAACGGCTCCAGGATGATTGTCAGACTTATTTCGATAAGAAGGACTACCGTCGGGTTGTGTTCCTGTCGGACCGATGCCTTGAATATTGCCCCTCTAGTTACAGGTATTTGTTGCTTCGATACTTACGTATTCACTGTTGTTTTCCTCGCTAACGTAAAATATTGAAAATCTAAAATACTTTACTCCTTTCATTCAGTAAATAACTTAATTATATATGATGTATTTAAGTCTTTCACTCCTCCACACGTGCAAATAATCCACAACTATCGGCATCCATTGAGATAAACCGTAAAATTTGGCTAACAAAAAGTGTAGTGATAGGTTAAATGCTCGGTGCAACGACCTTGATGTACACCTGTTTTAATGCGGTGGAAAGGTAAAGTCCTAAAAATGTCGGAAGTCTGTTTCACTGTTTGAAGTATAGTAAAAAACAATGTTTGTGGTTTAAGTCAGCAGGAAACATAAATTTTATTTGTATTTTTGAAGCATTTGTTATAATAATCCTGTAATCTAAGTTACTGTTGTAAATACTATTCATTTTATAAACCTTTCTTATAATTGTTTGTTTTAGAATTAAGATCCTGAAATCTGAATGTCTTGCATTACTCGGACGGTGCCAAGAATCACAGGAAATTGCTAATGACATCTGGCGAATGGATAATTCTAATGCAGACGCCTTGTACGTGCGTGGGTTGTGTCTTTACTATCAGGTAAATTATTATTTCCCTTGGTTTACTTTAATTCTATTCCTGTAGTGGGATTTGTGGTGGGATTATGATTTTTACAAGGGTACCAAATTCTTCTGGTAGGTAATCAATATTCTGTTTTTAATTTAAGGATAATGTGGACCAAGCACTGAAACACTTCCAACATGTACTCAAGCTGGCCCCAGATCACCGCAGAGCTATGGAATTCTACAAAAGAGCCAAGCTTCTTAGGCAAAAGAAGGAAGAAGGTAATTTTATCTATCATAAAATATGTGTGTATTTAATTCTACTGGACCATATTTTCAATATTATCTTTTTATTCAGGTAACGAGGCTTTCAAGATGGGAAAATGGCAGGATGCATACAACCTTTACAGCGAGGCATTACAGATTGACCCGCAAAACAAGGTGGTGAATGCCAAACTTTTCTTCAACAAAGCTACCGTCTGTTCCAAACTAGACAAGGTCAAAGAGGCCGTCCAACACTGCACCGATGCCTTAAACCTCGATGAGACATACCTCAAAGCCCTCCTCAGAAGAGCCAAGTGCCACACAGACCTGGGTGACTTCGAGGAGGCGGTGAGAGATTACGAAAAAGCCTTAAAAATGGACAAAAGCCCAGCCAACAAAAGACATCTGCATGAGGCTAAAATCGCCTTGAAGAAATCCAAACGCAAGGATTATTACAAAATTCTCGGCATTGAGAAAAACGCATCTGAAGACGAAATTAAGAAAGCATACAGGTTTGTGAAAACTGTTACAATGATTTTACATTGGGGTGTTTCAAGCTCCATCAAAACGGCCATCAGTGCCATTTGCATAAAAGCATGACCATTGTGTTTGACAGCTATTCGCAATTTGATCCAAAGCTGAAACAGATCGAGAATCTGCATTTAAAAGAGTGTTCAATTGTCCAATATTCTAAATTTTCCACCTAGTCTTTAAAATGTCAGAAATCACACCACAACAAACTTTATTAACAATGAAAATTTGCATTGCAAATGTTATATATTGATAACAGGGCTCACAGTATTTGAATTTACATTAGCATGGTCAAAGTTGTTTATGAGATTATTTTATCATGTGTTAGCTGAAGTCTCCAGCTTTGCCCGGGCTTTACACAGAGTTTTTTTTTAAATCAGACAAACAATGGACCTTCCTCTTGTTTTGAAGAGGAAGGTCCACAGGAAGTGTGCAAAATTTCATCCATCTCGGAATAACACTGTAGATTTGTATAAAAATCAAAACTATGCCGCCCGCCACAATTCACATTTACTTTTTTAATATTAATAGATAACTGGGGCTATATGCTGAATTTTTTCTATTGATTTTGTGTATTTTATGTTACCGTGGGCCAATATTTCATTTACGTATGTCCCTTACACCTTGGATCCCTTGAATTCTAAATTCCCCGGCTTTACCCGGCCTTTAGGCAAAGTTTTTTGAAATCAGATGTAGTCAGTAATTTTCCTCTTTTTTATATCAAGTATGTAGAATTTTATTTAATCAAGAAGTATCAATATATTGCTTTTAGGTGTGGAAAAAGGGATGGTTTTTAAAATCTCATAAACCTTCCTCATTTTTTAACCCGTCTGCTTGGTTCGATATATTCGCGCCTCACAATCCGGAAGCCTCGGTTTCACGCGTAAATTCTGAAACCGTCACTTTGGATCGAGATTGTTAAATATCTATGCAAGATAGCTTTCATATTTCAAAGTCAATAAGAAGCATTATTTCATTCTCTTTCTGGTTAAAAGAAAAATACATATGTTTGCTTGAGAGGAAGAGAGACGACGTTTTTGGTCTTATGAAAGTATAACGCGATTACGTGTTTTGGAATGTATTTATTCCTAAACAAGCAGACGGGTTAAAGGTCAAGTTAAGAAAATTTCGTCAATCTTGGAATAAAACTGTTGATGTGTATAATAAAATCCACACCACCCACCCGCTACAGATAGTGCATGCAATACCGCAGTATATATTCAATACCGCGATATTGAGGTATAGGACATGTAATACCGCAAAATTTGCGAAATTAGTAACAAAGACCGTATATCTTCTGAACTTACGAAAACTTTAAATGATAATCCATCTTTGTCACCATACAGGATACTTTCATAGAAAGAGAATCAGTTTTTTTCGAAATAGTGCGATATCTTACAATAGTGTGATATTTTGACTATGCCCGGCAACCCGGGCATAGTCAAAATAATTATCTTTTCACGCTTTCACGTAGTAAACAAATAAAATAGGATAGATTAGTCACTCACTCGTCCGACTTGCGGGTAATTGCGAATGTGACTGAGACTGAGTATGACTACAAAAAAATAGTTAGTTTGCTGGAGGGAATTCCCCAACGCACTGTTCGTAGCGGGGATTTCCCTATCACGGTTCGTTTTTAATACTGCGAAATTGCGGTAACGATATAACGGTATTGCATGCTCTAGCTACAGGTCACTCTTCTTTCATGATTTCTGTTTGTGGATTTTAGATGTAGTTATGGCAATGCTTGGTTGTTACAGAAAGCGGGCCCTGGTCCTGCATCCCGATCGTCACGTGGGAGCCTCGGAGACAGACCGCCTGGAGCAGGAGAGGCGCTTCAAGGAGTTGGGAGAGGCATACGGAGTCCTCAGCGATCCCAAGAAGAAGACACCTTATGACTGCGGCCAGGACTTTGAACACGGGGAACAAGGTACAAAACACAATACACAAAAATAACACCACTTGAAATTTTCTATCCTTATATCGTATCGTCACAGAAAAGCCATACTACTTTAACCTCTTGTTTGCTGACATATCGTTAACCCCTAGGCCTCAGGTATGTTTTGTCGGAAGGTCAAAATATTTCTGCTTTGCAATAAAATCCAAATAAACGTAATATTTCTGAATGTATCTGAAAACTGAAAATTGTTTTTGAAAAGAGATAAAATACAATAAACATATAATTTTTTAATCAAAATAAACATATTATAATATTTTAAATGTTATAATTTTTAATGCGAACATGAAAAAGTTTTTAAAATCGCTCACCTTACGTTTTTTCTAACTAAAATTACTGATAACAAGGAACTTTCTTTTCATAAAGTCGTACGTTTTAATTATTTTGTGGTTAACTTTTATATTTGTTATAAAGCCTGGTGTTTTCCTCTTTCTAACACCGAGATTAAGGGAGACACAATGATTTGTATGAGACCGTTCCCAAAAATGAATAAATTAGCCTGAGGGACTAAGGATACTGGCTATTCTGGGGAAACTAATGATGGCAGATTATACATGTACTATTTTTATAAATATATAAACACATCAATTGTCCTTATGAACAATGCCGGAGGTGCAATTTTGTAGTTTTGCAGAAGGGCTTTTTAAAGTTACGTTTCTGCATCTTTTACTGTTTTTGAGATGAAGAAATATAGCATTTAAGCAATATATTATGTATTTAATTACATTTCATTGAAAATTCCGAAAATACAGACTTTTAATTTGTCAAAAGGAAGTTAAAATAAAACGATTTTCAATTTTTATCAAATCACACATTGTTATTCGGGACCGTCAACATTATGTCGATATTATCTGATAAGACCATTACAATTTTAAAAAACATAATTTTGCAAAAACAAGTAAGTTATTACGAAAATTGAATCACCTGGCGCACTGTGAAAATTTAGCATCGGCGATCAATAAGTTAATCGTCCTTGAAAAAGTTTTGCAGCTGTGAAGAAAACTTGTGAATTTTAAAATGGTGGTAATGGAATCTTTGTAAATCAACAGATATACGTTTATTGTATTATTGATTGAAACTCAACGTGGCGCATGTTTCTACGGTAGAGTGTGTCATGTTCGTTCTACGATCTGTCAATACAAGATTATAGCGACTAAAAAATCTTTCAGCTATTCACAGGGGCACATAGTCACAGAGCTGCCTCAGCAAATTCTCTCTGAACAATTTTTATAGCTAAGAGTAGCTGAATTAAGTCTACAATGACCCCATCCCTCACTTGCTCTACAAGCTGTCTTTGAAAAAAGCTGAGGTACCTTTCAGGAATTTACTGTCATCAACAGATTTGAATGTTGGCGCAAGCCTACTTTTACTTGCTAAAAGAATAGCGTCGGATTCCTGGGCATTCTGACCTACAATCGCAGGATTGAACATTTTACCTGCGTGCTCAAGAAATAGATTAGTGCTGTTGTCTTGACGGTTCAGCATATGAGATGCCAGTTTCACAGAACTCTTCTGACAACTCTCTCTTATTTGGGTTAAGACAACCTGGTTCTTTACCTCCTGCACAGCCTTAAGGTTTTGGCAGGGAAAACACCATCACTCAATTTTTTTAAAGTAAGGCTTAGGGACACCAAGTTTTAACATGTTTATCGCTAAAAACACCATTTGGCGCTTTAATTCCCGAAAATATCGTTAATGCCATGAAACAGTGTCTCCAGTCATATATATATATATATCATAAAACATACCCCTTCTATTGAGATATACATGTGGTTAACCATATGCCTGCATATTAATCAAGATATTATGTTTGTTAGTAGAAATGGACCCCAACATGATGTTCCAGTCGTTCTTCGGTGGCGGGGGATCTCCCTTCAATTTCCACGGAGGCTCATCTGGGGGCTACCCGGGCGGAGTTCAATTCCAATTCGGTTAAACGCCTTCTCCAACACCAGTGTAGACGCAGTTCTAAGTTAATAATATACAATTTTCTTGATTTTTTGGGTTGACAATTTTTTTTAAAGATTTCATCAATGAAAGTCATATGATGGGATAAGTTCAACTTATTGGTGGTACTATTGTAAAGAGATAGTCAGGCTTTATCACAAGCTCGTCAAACTAAACTAATTTCACGATCTTATGTAACTTGGTCAATTGAGATCCTACAATTAAATAGTTCTTGCCAAATGAACTCTCACAAAGGTCTCAATTTTACGAACTACAGATTAGTACAACATTGAAGTCAGTTTAAAAAAATACATATTATATTGATTTTATTTATTTATCTTGACAAAATATAGATAATCCCTGCTCAAGAAGTTGGGTCCAATGCGATTTACTGTTGAAGTAGTGACGTAACTTGTGTTCATGTGTTATAAATGTAGGGGATAAAAGTCATTATGTGAGTAGCTATCCTTAAGTAATATTGGGTAACATGCAAGTAACACCTTCTCAAGGTAGCGATCACACCGTGGCTGCCATGAATACCGTTTTCTATTGCATTCTTTTTGCACTAGAGATATTAGTTAGACCAATGTCAATTTCTAGGATTGCGGAAAGTTTTTCAGGAATAGATAGATATGTTCATAGTTTTTTTAAGATACAATGATTTGCATTGCAAATTTCTCTTATGTTCTTAACAGTACAGTGGATTGAAGCTGTGTAAAACCATTGAAATACTCTTTGTTTTTTTTTTTTTACAAAATTTTGCAAATTTTTTACATAAACTTTTACATTCGAAAATGTTTTATTTTTTTACAACTACTTGTTTAGATCAACTGTCAGGAGAGGACAGTCAAGAATTCTAAAGTTATGTTTTATTACAAAAATATCAATTCTAACTTTTTGATTTGTAAAGGCGGGTACAGACTTACGAAATGTAATTTGCAATGTAACACGCACTGAAAGAATTTGCCGTCCACATTGTCACAATGTATCATGCAATGTAACAGAATTCCCATAGTGTGGACGCCTTACGAACCGTGCACACTACACGCATGAACAGAGCATTTCAACTCGTGCGCATCGCGATCCCCCAATGAGCGCCAGTGTAGACAGGTTGTGTGTGTCTATACTGCAGAACGCGCGTGAACAATGGAGGAAGAAGACACAGCGACATTGAGCTATGTTCACCGCACGCATGCCGGAAACAGATGCGAGTAGGTACATGCTCGGTTCGTGCGCACGCTGCGTCCACACTTTTGAAATGGTCCTTTCATGTTTCGTTATAGCAGTCTGTACCCGGCATAAAATCTTAATAAGTCAAATATTTCACATAAGCTCTTAATAATATCCTATGCTGATGTATTCTTACACTACTGTAGTCAGTACATTCTCCCTTAATCTTGCAATTTTAGATTAACACGTTTCTAACTGTAACCTAAATGTCGTTTTAAAAATCACTAATATGGTTAACTTCGTACGTTTCAATGATTGCTATTAAAACTCTTTTGCATTCCTGCTTGACTACAGCACTATTACCTAACCTACTTTTGATGTTCCACTTTACCCAATGTCCTAGTAACGCATTATTGGACATCAATCTTCGTGTTGTATGTTTACAAAACTTGAAAAGATGTTATGTACATATTTTTAGTTAATGTTGTTTGTATTATTTTAACCATGCTTAAGATAATAAAATTGAACTGAAATGCTCTTATTTCTCAGGTTATTTTATTTAAGTTTCCTACCAAAATAATGAATAATGTTGTTTTTTTTTAGAGATATACAAATTCAAAATGAAAAAAAAAACACATTTATATAATGTTAGTGTCTATGATATTGGCTTTATTTAATAGATACTTTTATGCCATTATTGTTTAAATATGATTTCGGGCATATGAGCACCACGGCTAGCTCGAATGAAGCGCAATCGTGAAGTCCAATTTTCGACAACTTTATCTTGCAACTGGGGCCATATATCGGCAATAACACGGCGAATGTTGACTTCCAAATGGTCCAACGTCTCTGGTTTATCAGCATAGACTAGTGACTTCACATACCCCAAAGAAAGTAATCTAAGGCTGGGCGCATACACACGTTTTCCGTATTCGATTTCCGAATTCGTTTTCCGAATTCGGACATCCGAATGCATGGAATCAGTAGAAAATACATTAACTGACGCACATGTTCGCTTTTTTTTCGAACGGAACAAATTCTGTATGTACGTTTCGAATGCAAGCCGGCGCGTTCCGGAGGAACATACTGGAAAAAACCTAATGACGTCATGCGGAACACAGCGCTTGCATACATTTTGTTTGTGCCGGCGCACACGTTCGGAAATTTCTATTCAGTATCGCACCCGCACCGCGTGCATCGGACGTATTCTTTGCATTTGTTACGCATAGAATCATCGTCGTGCGTTCACCACGCTATCACTTCTGTACTGACGTGTATACATTCCAAATGAAGAAAAACGAACGTTTGCGCTAGTCTCACGGAATTCCAAATCGAAATTCCGCATTAGGAAAACGTGTATGCGCCCAGCCTAATGGTGTGAGGTCCATTATGTGAAATTATGTGCTCATCAAATGTTTGAACAATTTTTTAAAATTTGCACAATTTGCAAGCGCTGTTCTAACATCATTGTTGGTGATATGGCAAAACGTACTGACTACAAATCAACTGTCAAATTGATAGTTTTTAGAAACAATATTGCCAGTTTAAAAAACAAACCTCTAATAAAAAACATCCTTTATATGTGATATCTGTATCAATCTATTTATCTGGCCATGACAGGTGAGAAATAGTCCAGGCGCACACGGGAAAGTTTAATTGCTTGCGTCAAAATCCATTACAATGTATGGAGGAGCGCAAACGAAGCACGACATGACAGTATGGAGACATTTTTAAAAATTTGTAAGGCTTTTGCAGTAATTGCCAACTGCGGATGCAACTAAAGTTGCTAGTTTGCAGGCATCCTTATTATACTACATGTTGAATGCGCTCTCGCTCCCTAATTATTGTTGAATTTATAGAAATTGGATAAATTTCTAAATATTTGATATTGACAATTTTTCTGACTGCTTGAGTGAGCAGTCCTAGATCAAATTTATTTCATCATGCCATACTGAAAATATTATTAGCCATTATTATTGACTGAGCATAGTCAAGACCTGTTTTAACTCAACACTTTGCATTTCATCTGTCTGTAAAATTGATTGTATTTTCCATTTCAAGATGATGGCCATTTTCACGTTTCAGTAAAAATTATTTTTTCAAAAAGAAAATTGTCGTGTTTATTTAGACTTATATGCATTTTTTCAATATTATGATATCTACCGGGAGAAAATTTGAAAAAAATTGTCATTGAGATAGTGACGCTTCTTTGGACAAATTGTATAATTCCTTTTTTATTAAAAAAATGCTACTTTACTGGTTTATAATTAAGTAGATAGGTGTTTTATTACCTACTTAAAATCTTACGATTTCAAAAGAAAATTTGGTTTTAATTTAACCTTTAGGAGAGTGTGGCCGCACCGTGTACATCTGTAAAAAAAACATGCGTAAAGGAGTGTGAATGCACACGGTGTGGCGGTGTTTGTAGAAATTCTATTAATAATATTCATTTTTAATGTTAATATATAATTTTTTGTTGATATTAATATCTGATTATATCGGTTATTTTAATATTATGTAGGTATTTTTTTAACAAAGTAAAAAAAATTATAATACATAGGTACTATATAATTATAATACATAGGTACTATAAAATTATAATACATAGGTACTATATAATTATAATACATAGGTACTATAAAATTATAATACATAGGTACTATATAATTATAATACATAGGTACTATAAAATTATAATACATAGGTACTATATAATTATAATACATAGGTACTATAAAATTATAATACATAGGTACTATATAATTATAATACATAGGTACTATAAAATTATAATACATAGGTACTATATAATTATAATACATAGGTACTATAAAATTATAATACATAGGTACTATATAATTTTTTTTAGAAAAAACATCTTACTCTTTTGAACACTTTTTTCTCTCAAAAACTCACTCTCTTAGAGGTTAATAAGAGAAAATTAAAAACATACTTTTCTGGACTTGACTGTTCACAGAACTACTAGTTGCAAACAAATTAGATTACATAAGACTCAGAATAATGTGTTAGGGGGCATACATTAATTACGTGAGCAGTTTTACTTCCAATCTAGACCCCCCCCCACCTTGGTGAGAAAAATTTGGGCCACTTCATATATTCTTTTCAAGTAACGTGAGATTTTGCTGGACCCCTCCCCGTTTGAGGTCACGTAATTAATATATGTCCCCTTATATTATTACAAAATAATAAAGCTAGTACTAAATAATAATACTTGCATAATAACTGCTGTAAGATGCTTACCGAATTTATTTTATGGTGTTTTATTCTAATAAACAGATATTTAATTCATTTTATAGTTTTATTAAATTTGTTTGTGATGGAAAAATCAATGGCTATGATTATGTAGTTGTTCTTTTGGAAAATCTAGATAGCAGCACTAATTCTATACAGCAAACATTTACTAAGCTTAATATATACATAGTATGAAATGTAGTCTCAAAAGTTGTTTTTTCTTGTAAATTTGGAATGTATCTACATGTATAAGTTGGTGATACATGAACTAATGCTATATCTTTATATTTTAATCTGGCAACCACTTGTTATAGACGACAGTGTCCTCCTTTTTCACCAACTTTGATGTGTAGAGCTGTAATTAAGTTAGCTAATTTTTGATGTATTCAAAATTATTCCATAATATTGATAAGGCTGGGGTTAGACTCGTAATTAAAAATTACGGATTACATAAAATTTTGACAGGTCACTCACAGGAGCGTTTACATATGCATCTGACTTGTGGTAATTAATGATCACGGAAGTTGTTCGGAAGTTCGACCTGTGTAAATGCTCATGCGACCGTTTACATCTGTAAATTTATTTGCGGTAAGATGGCTTCCTGTCGACAACAACCTGCTACTGTCAAATATACGCGATTTTGTCAATAAAGACGAAAAGGCCCCAATAAAGCATTGAAATAGATTTTGGCTTTAATTAATTAAATAGATTTCTCCACGCGCTTTTATACCGTCAAAGGCGGCAATTAATTTTGTTTTATCCGAATGACAGCTACCTGACATCTGTTGACAGCAACCAACTTCGAATTCAAAATTTCAAATACGTAAATGTTAAAAACAAAAATATTAAGATTGGAAAGGATTGAACCGATAATTGAATAGAAGGATGCTCTTTTTCCAGAAAACTTAAATAAGTGGAAATAAATACTAGTTTTTGTAGGAAAAAAGTCCTATGAAAACAATTGTCTTTTAATTTTTGACATTTCGCAACGGTGCGCGGCGCATTTCGGAACTATTTCTTGCGGTAAGCCTCTTAGCTTATCAAACTGATTTTATAAGCTGTAAGAAGGTTGGAAATTCGCGCGGGCGCGATTAGACCTGTCAAAAACTTCCGAAAGAATAACTTCTGTAACTGGCCAGCCCCGGATCTTCGGTTTTTTTTTAGGCGGGGCAAAAACTGAAAAATGCCGCCCCCGCCCACTTAGGTATCTATATTTATTTTAACCTTGCTGGGGGGGGGGGGGGGGGGGGGGGGGGGGCATATTCGAATCAAAGAACTGGTTTTACTGTAACTAATTAAGAAATTTAATTATAGCTACACCCAGAACATGCAAATGGTTTTCCTTAAATTCTGGCTGCATAATATAGTCTGCAACCAGAATTTTAAAACTGCACTTTGAATACGAGAATGGTTTCCATCAAAATGCTTCAGCAGATGAAATCACAACTGAAATTTATCTTGCTGGCTGCTTATTCGTTTTAAACTGCTACATTGCATTGTATTTAAATAAAAGCTGAAATAAAAAGGCTGTTTTACTTCTCAGTCATATGATGGCTGCCATCGTGTAATAAACAAATCATGACACGCATAACGACGTAAAAATTTTAAGTAAGTTTGAATAATGACGAATTGACGACGTAAGTGATTGCACGTATTAAATTGAGTTTAAAAAAAAAATATAGTAACTTAAAAAGCATAAGATAGTTATATAAAATACTTACCCAGAAAAGCGATCGATGAACTGTGATAGATTTATTGATGCGACACTAATGACATCAGTATTGTACCTTCGGTTGATCAACAAGTACTAAAGAGTAAAAATAAACAACACACTTTTGACACATTTTTAAAACAAAACACTGTCGTGGAGAGAGATCGACGAGGGAGTTTTCGAATATAGCTTCATCTCTTTCGCACGCACGGTAACCAGAGCAGACGGGTGCTGCCGCGATCTGTGGTTCCTGCGGGCGAGCGGGTCGGGTGCGTATTTTGAACTATGCCCACGCGCCTCGCGAATAATAAATGTTCGTGCAGCACGTCTCACTCAGGGCTCTGGGTATCAACGAGTTAATATGGCCGTGAAATTTCTCTACTTGTACTATTATTTATTCCGTGGTCAAAGTTGAGTTTGGCCGCCCTCTGAACTTGCCGCCCGGGGCATGGGCCCCGGCTTGCCCCCCATTAGATCCGGGGCTGTAACTGGCTATAAATTACGTTAGTGACTTTTATCGTTTACATTGGTAATTTGGCCATAAATCGCTTACAAGAGCGATTTACAGGAAAAAACTTATGAGTCTAATCCCAGCCTATTACATATTTATAATCAACAAATCGAGCAGCAGAGTAAATTTAGCTCATGAATGCATCTAGATAGTTCTAAACTTGGCCGATTCGATACCTTTTAATTTTTCAGTTTTTGTTAGTTTCTTGTCTACCATTGTCATTTTAGATTATTAACATGCACAAATTTTTTTTCTTAAAACAGCTGCAAATATTAGAGTTTTTATTTTTTAATTCTAGATATGGATAATAAATGAATGCAGTAAGCAAAGTTATACACCTGTGCATCCCACAAAGTTATAAAGGCAAAAAGCGGCCTACACACGACACTGCATGTAGTAACTGCAGAGAGCGTGGAGTTGAGCGAATTAGCGCTGTCTCGTTTGTTAAAGGGCCGCTAGAACGAGACAGCGCTAGTTCGCTCAAACCCACACTCTCTGCAGTCACTGCCGCAGTCACTACATGCAGTGTCGTGTGTAGAGCCCAATAAAGTTGAAAGCTAAGAACGCAACCAATCAAAATATAGGAAAATGCCGCCATATTGTTGTTAAAATGTTTTTTATTTGTAATTTTGTAATTACAAATAGATTTTGACATTTTTGGATTCCGGAAAAAAATTGTAGTTTGTTGAAAATATTATATATATGAAGAAAGAAATTTATTAAAATGTGGGTTTGAGTTGTTGAATTAATTAAAGTTGATTGAACAATTTGCCTATGTGATTACTTTACAAATGTATTCCGCATCTGCCATCCATTCTGTTTCCTGCTCATTTCATAAATTATTTAAGTTTTTTGCATTGCTCTTCTTCATTTTTATCTTTTTTCTCCGCAACCTTTTCCTTCTTGTTGACGGTCCTACTTGGTATGTTTTCAAATCTGTAAATAATAGAAATTTGTTTTTTCAACCAAATTCAAATCACTCAGAAACAGGATATTCTAAAGTGATATAATTTTTCCCTCCCGATTTCGTATGGAATCAAACGGGAGTTGATTATTTGTGTGCATTTTTTCCCCTAGATTTGACACCGAAAGCTCTACACCACACGCTGAATTAACTAACTACTGACTGATAGAAATAATGAATGTCACTAATGTGAATAATAAATTTCTTGGCATGACAAATAAACGCTTGTAGCAAAAACCTTGTTGATAATTGCCAGCTTTTGCGCCAGAACACTTGAGATCTAATCTTGAATCCTCTAGGAAGTGGTTGATTATAAATTTTAGCTCATAGAATAACACTATAAAAAATAAGAAAGATGTTAATGATCCATAACTGTATGTAAATTGGTTATAAGTAGTGTTTTGTGAACACCTCACTAGACGAATCTCTCCTGAGGTGTTCCCATTTTTAGGATTAAGTGCTATTCTGTCAGCAAGAGTCGAAGCACAGTATCCTCCTTGATTTTGTCAAGAAAGGCACCGTGGGTCGACCCATGGCGGCAGTATCGTATATACATGGTGTCCGGAAACTCGTAGTACAAGCGGGAAACTGGTAAATCTACATCACATTCGGAGTCGATTTGTGATATAACATTTTTGATTTGAGCTTCCGTTTTCGAGTAAATCGGGTCCGAAGTTGGCATTTTTTTGGTTAAATTTGAAAAAATTGTTCACTAGGGGGTTGATTTCAGCTGTGTAATGTCTTTTAAAATGCATCGATGGGTAAACTGGACTCAAAAAAATTTTTAACCCTTTAGTTGCCGAAAAAATGGAAAAATAGAAAAAAAATTATATTAAAATCGAAATGCTCAGAGTGAAAAAAATAAGTTTTTTGGGTTCTCTACGTGATGTAGATTCACTAGTTTCCCGCTTGTACCACGAGTTTCCGGACACGTTGTATAAATTTAATATTAGTAAGGATCTATATACAGGTTATTTTAGGCCACTGGTATAAATAATTTTGTGGTAATATTTTCTGTCCGAAACAATTTTTTTTTTTTTTTAAGTTTGGGTTGGGTCAAGTTTGGTTAGGTGTTATAATCTTTTGAGTAAAGAGAATACCTTGTTGTTTGATCCAGTCTTTGATTAGTTTTTTGTGATGAATTGTTGATATATTTGAAGTTAATAGTTGCTTCAGTGTGGTGGGCATGCAGTTATAAAGTTTGGTTGCATAGTACTTAAAGTTTCTCTGCCCGTGTGAGGTACGAGTTATTGGAATATTTATGGTTTTTTATGGGGGGGCAAAAATCTTTACTTTTTTATAATGACCTCATTTTAAATTATAACATGTGATGAGTATACTTATAATTAAAAAATCATATACACAAATTTTAATAACTGATCTTAGAAATCGAGAATGGCATCTCTTGAATTGCGTCAGCATAGAATGTCGCTTCTTGATTTTTTTTACATCATGTTTAGAATATGAGGTAGGTTTTAACTTGAGGTTGATGCTACGCAAGAGTCCATAAGCTTAAATGTTAGTCACACACGGAATGGTCGATTTCTCAGAATTTTGCAGCATATGGTATGCAACTCATAGGTAAAACTTCACAAGGAACATGGGAATAGTTTCCATTGATGAATCTGCAACTTATTATTTATTACTTCTGAACACAGAACTGGTTTAAATTAAATCCGTTTGCGGTGAATTAAAACTACACTCAGAACATGAAAATGGTTTTTCTTCTACGACTAGAATTTAATAACTGCATTTCAAATAAGAATTATTATTTGTATTAGGGTCGGCGATTAGGTATTTGTAAACAGTTTGTGTTTTCCAAGGCGATTTCTGAGACAGAGGCGTTAAGGCTATCTTTTATGTAAACAACAACTCCATCATTTTGATTATGATTTTTGTTGTGAAATATGTGGAATAGTTTTTTTTTGTGTTTTACAGTAAAAGCGGTTGAGATACAGCATTTTGAAGTCTATTTTAAAGGTGGACAAGAGTATTCTAGTTCGTCATAGATTTTGTTGAGGGATCTTATATTTTGGCTGGGGTGCCGAGTTAGAGTGCCAGGGGTGCTAAAGATAGAATCGCATAGTTTAATATCATTGGTTGAATAATGTAAGTGAGTTCTAGATAAGTTCATTGTGTTTAGTAATTCGGCCAAAATAAATTATTTACAATACATGAAATTTACTTTAGGGGGGTAAGTCATCTACGTTTGTTTCCCCATTTTTTTTTCAGATCATTTTCGTGTTTGATTTGGATAATTTTTTCCCCGGTTGCTTTGCAGATAAGCAATATACTAAATTTAAACCACATGAATTGGTAGAGGTTTTCTTTAGCCGTTTGTTTTGATTTCCACAGAAGTTCCTTATAATACGGTGACAGCACTTCACTGAGAAAAATGGGAGAATTAGAGCCCAAGGTTTTGGCCGCATGTCTAATAACTGTTTCCACATGCGCCTTACAAATGCCCTACTACTATGTAGTAGATATTTGGTTTTACACAGACCCACCTAGAAAAAAATATTTGCCTACGTAATGGCAAAACACCCTGTGAAGACAATATATGCTCAGTGACTCGCGACTTGCGTAAATTTGCAGGTATGTAAAAATAAAATCTCAAAATTGTATTAAAAATCTTGTAGAGCTCCATAAAATTTTACATTAACCGGGGTTGGTTGTCCGATAAATGGTTCCCGGGGCAGCGGTACCCATACCTGCCTCTCAAATATTATAGTAGTTATGTTATACCCGTGTTATATGTATTCACAGCACAGTTGGGAAGAAAAAATATTATTTTGCAGTTCATAATAAGAACAGTGAAACAAGTCCAGGGGTACACAAGCAATTTTAATTGCGTATGTCAAAATCCATTACGGTGTGACAGAGATGTTGCAACACTAGACAGACTTTGAAATTGTGTGGATTATGAAATAGTTGCCAACTACCCCCACAACTAAATTTGCTCGTGTGCATGGTTCCTAAATTTGTTTCATACTTACTGTTTCATTTTGAACGCTTTTCCTTCCTCTTTTTCTTTCGCTTTTTCTCTCTCTTCTTTAATTGCTTTGGCTTTAGCTTTAAAACTAAGAACATATCTTTTCACCACGTCAACCTTCTCAAATTCTGGCGGGAACATTTTTAGTTTCCACAATTCTCTCTCCTTCTGCCATCGCCGTTGATATTCGAAAGCAAGTATTAAGTACATGTTGGCTTTTCCCTCCTGAAACCAAAATCATTCCAATATATAATGTTCAATTTCTATTAATAAATTAATTGTTTGAACACTGCTCCAATTGTGCCTGCACAGGGCTGTCTCTGCCATCATCACCGCTAATGACATTACAAAAACCACAGCGGGTTTTTAATGTTCACTTGCTTCCTTGCAAAGAAGGGGGTATTTCTTTTTTATGGAACTCCATCATGGACCTATGAATATATCTGGACCTGCCCTAAGTGATAAAAGCGTATTATTTCCCCCTCCCCATACCGGTTCCATGGAGCCGGCTGGGCTTACGAGAGCCTCGCTTGAATCTAAAAAATGTGACATCATTCTTGTCCTGACCAGTGCCGAGCTCACATCGTACATTTTATGAAATAACCACCAAAAATGAGAGCTTGTGCTATATACATGCTATACCCTAAAATATGTGGACATAGCGAATGTGGACGGTTCTCTAGTGAGCTCGTCGCTGGTTACAGGGGTAAGTAAATTATGAAACATTTGTAAAAGTGTCTTAACTGAATACGGCAACAAAATATTCCTCTGTGACAATCGGCAAACTTTACTTTGCCGCATTTGGACTTCGCAAATATGTTAATAACGTGGCGAGCAATTCGCGCTCCCGTGTAAAAAGGTCTATTCATTCAAAAGCAGATTTTGCTTAAGAACAAAATGGTGATATTATAATGCAAGATGCCTTTATACTGTCAGATTGATTTTTTAACGAATCACAGTCATCTTTCCCCTCTTAGCCCCCATAGTTTGTATTTACCCCTCATCTGTATCTTCTCGTCTATTAAATTTGAATGTCTATGTCTATGAACTCCATTAATTTTTATTTTTTATTTAGTGATAATATATTACAAATCATAACATTACATTTTTCCCAATGAGTTTAATTTTGGGAAAGGCAGCATTATACAATTAAAAGAAAATAATTTTTACACAAGAACACGAATTTAAAGGGGAGTTCAATGAAAAGTACATAGATTTTAAAACAGACTACTTGATACAGTTACGGCCGCTGTTCCCAACTTTTCGATAGAATAATCTGAGCCTACCATCAGCTAAGCCAGGGTTTCCCAAACTTTTTCCACAATGGAACCCTTTGGAAACCCGTAATTTTAACGGAACATTCGGCTTATTTTTTTTGATTGGATAATTCCTAATAGTAAAAATTCTTCTTCTTTCGTATGTTATTAGACACATTATTAATTATTTAACATTTTACTTCCATATAAACAAAAAATGGAATAAATAAAGCACCTAATGACTTTGATGATTTTGAGACCGTGAATTGCATCATCTTCTTAATATCAGACTCAATATTCTAATGTCTAGTGTGGCGTCGAGCCTGTTGCTGCACGTTGACTTCGTTGCAGCAAAATTAGATAATCCCGCTTCGCATAAATAGATTGTAGAAAACGGAAGAAATCATTTAAAGTCTGATCTACCTGGAAGGGTCTATTAAGTACCTAACTTAAGAACTATTGTGATAATAATAATAATTTCTAATAATAATTCTTGATAATAATAATTTCTTGTGAATAATAGCAGTGATGTAATATGAATTTGTATATATTATATTAAATTAAATTTTTCTGACAAATTGTTGCGGAACCCCTATTCAGGTTCAGCGGAACACTGGTATTCTGCGGAACAGTTTGGGAAACCCTGAGCTAAGCAATTTGTAAGTATTTTAAAGGAAACGCTCGATTCTCGCTGTTCCCAAATATTTATACTCCGTAGTACCACCCATTGTGGCAGTATTGTACATAAAGTAGGTGTAGGTAGCTGCAGCGCCGGATCTGCCATACGTTCAAAAACCTGGCGCCAACTCCGAAGGGGCGCCGTGAGAAAATAAATATTGTATTAAAATTTAGTTATAATATTCCCTGAATCGTTTAAAAATTACCCACAGTACGAAATAATTATTACGCTCTAGCAACACTTTCCAAAGAAACAGAATGCACACGCATCAGGTTGGTATCAACGGCTTACGAATTTATAGTCAGTTACAGAATTTTTTTACGAATTCCATATATTTAGTTTAAACGTAAGATCTATTTTTCCATATAACTTTTACCGTCTTTTACGACGAATAGGTGCGATCCAAATTCAATAACCAATCACAGCGCGGTATTTTTGTTCGTAAGCCGTTGATACCATACGTCAGTGTTTAGTGTTTGTTCGCTCAACACAGGGGAAATGCAACGTACAAATTTGAGGTTATATTCTTATTATCACTGCTCAGCTCACTGTCTCTCGTCGGGACTGCCTGTTTGCTAGTCAGAAGCTGTAGATGCTATTCTTGTGTTGTACGTTGCCATGAGAACGTATTTGTATTTGCTTTTTCTAATATTCGCGTAGGGATATAGGCAGTAAATCTCAAGAATGTCTAATGGACCTAGTTCAGCGAAACCACCCGCATTGTCTCGTAACCTATATTTTAAATCATGGTACGGGCACAAACAAACAATTCGATGTATTATTTTAAAGCATAACTTGCAAAGAGTTTTTCCTAAAATAATTAAAATAGCACCATAATTTATGTTTACCCAATAGATTCAGAGAGTATAGGGCTCCTGGCGATCCTCTCTTTAAAAAAAACGAGTGTGAGAGCTACCGCCAGGTCACTTAGAAAAGTTACACCCTTTATATGTCTTGATTTTATTTGATAAATTAGTGTAAAAAAAAAATAACAATTACATAAAAAAAAATTTAAAAATTGGGGTGAACGAATTTTTAATCAAAATAAAAATTTAGGGGGGGGGGGGCGCCATCGGTACCCACTGCACAGGGCGCCAGATTTCGTAGATCTGGCGTAGGCCCTGGGGAGCTGTGTTGAGATAGTCATCATAATATTATACAGACACAATGTAGTAAGTTGAGCATCATAATATACTAAAGTCACAATGGATCACATTATAGTAAAAAGGAAAAAAAAATTAAGAATATACATGAAGTGAACTTAGAGAGCAGTTGAGTCGTAAAGACAAAAGAAAAACAACAAAAGTACCTAGATGATATTAGTGCCAATATTTTAAAAATAGTTATGCAATGTTAATCTATTTTGTAGATCTAGTGGTATAATTTAAATACCAAGTTAATTTTTATGTTTGGTTTGGAGTAAATAGGTTTTGGAAAAATAGTGTTCCTTTAGTTTTTATGATTTGTTTTTTTTTTAGTTTATTTGTTGGTGAATAATCAGCAGGTTGTTTCAAAGAAGTTGGCATGCAGTTATATAGTTTGATGGAATAGAAGTTAAAGGATCTTTGTCCGTGGGTCGTGTGCTTTAGTGGGATGTTGAGTGTTAGGTTTGTTGAAGACCGGCTTGTTATTGAGAACTGAGAAAGTAGAGGGATATGTAGTTTGAATTGGAAGAGGTGAAGAATAGACAATTTAGCATAGAGTTGTCTGATTGACAAAACGTCAAGCATCTTGTAAATTTTTTCATGTGCTACTTGAAGAATTAGTTTGATTGTTGCCTTTTGTGCTTTTTCTAGTGGATCTAGAGAAATATCACTTGCACTTCCCCAAGATAGAAGACCATACATGGTTAAAGATTGGGAAAGAGTAAAGTAAATAGATCTTAGTATTGTGCGTGGGAAGATTATTTATTTAAGAGATACATGATTTATAAAGTTGCACTTTTAAACAAATGTATAAAATATATTAAAAATAAAGTGTTAGCTTGACCTTTACCGCCGGCGCGTCGGTACCACGTGACATTAGCGCCACTCTGATAAGACTTATAACTTTGCTTTGCTCAGTCGAACTTAATCCACGTGTCCGGCTTCCTTAGATTAAGTGATTCTTAAGCGATACTTATGTGTTGGAAAGAGCGTAGTTGTGTAGTAATTGATTAGTAGGATTGGGAGCAGCGGCCGTAAGTTGAAGAATATTTCATAAATACATTTAGAAAGATATACAAGAGTTACAAAGAAACATTGCTACATATGTCACTGGTTAATAAAGCTGCTGAGAAAATATCCTTTTAAATTTTTCTTTTATTTGATGCTGGAAGTATTAGATCATTAGGTAATGCGTTGTATTGCATATGTGCGACGTATTGTAAGGAGTTAATTCCAAATTTAGTCGTTTGAGTAGATGACTATAATATGTGATGAATATAAGTGTATTCTTGATCTTGTGCTGGTGTATATCGGAATTAAAGGCTGATTTAGTGTTGGCATATGTATAACTTTGTTACTCCATTATAACTTAAAAGCAGAACGTACAGAATCGTTTTTTATACTGTGAATGGATTCACAAAATGTTAATTTTTTATAATCACCATAAACTTCCATGGAACCTGCTCATACTTATAATAATCTGAAGACACTATATATCCGTAATATGCTCCAGTGCGACAAGGTAATGTTCGTTCCCATTTCAATTTTCCCATTGTAAAGTTTCACTATCAAAAATATTTTTTTTTCTGTAAAAGAAACCTGTCTCCAGATTTGAAAATGAGAGAAAAATTTTTATAAATTAATAAAATAACAACTCACTTGTCTGACTGTTCCACTATTCGATTTATGAATATGAACTCAGCACTTTTATGATTTTTTTTAAATAATATTTACTTTTCGATAGTTACTACCTACCTGCATCATTAATCATTACTAATCATTTTGTGACATTGTTTTTTTTTTTTAAATCAAATTCAAAACACAGTGCTAAATAATCTGAAAAAGGCAAAATAAGGAACTCCAGTAAAAAATATTATGACTTTAAAAAAATATTATCATACAGACCAATAAACGCTGATTGTGAATATATAAGTTTTTTTTTATAATATTAAACGTAGTGTTCGTAAAAAAATATTAAAAAGTGCATTTTTTAACGTCTCGTTAAAATACACTGTAAAGTTGGTACGATTGAATGGTTAGTGCTGACGTCACGCGTCACCAGTCATTGTATCACATTGCATTGAAATCAATTGACATGTAAGTATGGCACAAGCCGGCAAATAAATTTTATTTGACTAATTTGGGTCATTTCACAATTATTTCAATTAAAAATAATATATTTGCATTCCAGAGTGGAAGATACTTTAGTATCGCCCTGGTGTAAGACCACCATTCAGAATTGAAATGTTGCTAAAAATGACTTTGGCCGTGTTTGGTGACCAGATCTGAATAGCCAGGTAATTCCTCGCTTCCTCTTCCCTTCCCCACCACCTTCTGCCTCACACTATACCCCATAGTCATGTCATAGTCTCACTGGCTCCAGACGGGAGCATTTAAAAAATTATGAAATCAAAAGGCGAATGCCATGCAGCTCCATTGAAATCTTGCCCATAGGTAGGGAACTTGGTAGAAATAATATGCACTTTGAATATTATTTGCATAATTTTAAGTTTTTCACAAAGCTCAAGCACGCATATGTACAAACTGTCCATGCCTTTCCCAAAGTTTCTTCAAAGCAAAGCGGTAAGCAGAGAACGGACTATTAGTACCTGCCAGTCCTCGCTTCATTCACATTCATACATACTATCGTTATTCTGACCCTTAACCAAGTATTTGATTCACCCAGTCACCACGATAATAATAAAATTACCTACCTTATATAGGGTGGCGCAAAACTAGTTTTATTTTGAATCTTATTGTAATGTGTAATAAGATTTAAACCATATTGGTAGTTTTGCACCACCTTTATTTAAATAAAACCCAACTCCCCTAGCTGCTAGCTGTACACATCAAAATTCTTCAACAACCAAGCTAGCTTGCAGAAAAAGCAGTCTCAATATTTCCCACGTTCTTCAGCAAATTTCAAAGTAACATTAGGGGAATTGGAGCACTCCCGCAAAGTTTTTCAAAGTTCCATTATCAAAGTACTGTGAAGCAAGCCAGCCAAAGAACTTTCAGAGTTGGAATTTTAACATTGATGAAGTCATTCAAAATCTACAAAAACTCATTCTAAAATGTTTCAAAAGCTTATTAAAAGGCATTCTCCACCCAAGGTGTGACAATAATGAATTATTGTACATGTAAAGTGATGTACTTGTATGTACGATGAATTCAGATTCCCAACAGTGTTAAAAAAAACAAAACATCAAGGGGCGTGGAAGGAAGGAGGATTGATAAAAAGATGGTAATTATATTTTTTTGGTTTTTATTTTGTTTCGACAAGTTTTTAAAAGTTGAAATGCCAGAAGAAACCCAGTTGTTGATGAGCTTGCTCAGAAGTTACTGTAGATGTTATTGTTGAAACTGCATCTGTGAAAAACAAGAAAATACTTCCGATTAGTCCAGAGAAATAAAACATTTGTAAAAAGGACTGGAAATGAAATTTGTAGGAAACGAGAAAAATCAAGTATAGAAAATAAAGTGCTAAATTGACATTTAAAAAAGTCGCTGTGGTAAAACATGTGGGGGAGAAAGATGAGAATATTTTGCCTTAGGATGCAAAAACTAAAAACACAGATTTTTGCATAATCCACAAATATAAAAATAAATAAACAAAAATGTATGGAGACTTAGTGCCAGTAGTTGAGGATCAACTTTTTGGTGTGGAGAATCCAAGATAATATCCCCAAAACAAAGCTAGGCTTTTCTCAAATAATAGAAAATGTAGCTTCATTCCGGGTTAGCATTGACCATAGTATGGTCAACGCTATGTATTTATATTAAATGGTAAATATTATTTATTGATTATTTTAAACAAAATAATACTCTACTAACCTTAGGGACTTCAAACATGGATGCAGTGGGATGGTGCGGGTATAGTTCTGAAAAATAAAATTAGAAATCATTAAAAATTACGAAAGTAGGGGGTCTACAATGTTATAATCTAACTGAGCTCACAAAAGCTCGCTTTGTTTGCCATGGCTTTCAGCAAAGTTTTACTCTTTGGTGCTACTTGAGAAAGTCGGTGTACAGACTAAGATGCCATTTTAAAAAAAAAATCGAGACAAATTATATGGGGGTTGGCGCTACTCTTGATTAATTAAATTACTCTTGCAAATAAAAGCTCACTTTGTTTAACATGTGCTTTTAACGAAGTTTAACATTTAATGCTTTTGAAGAACGCAGGTGTAGTCGGAGTTGTCACTGTACAATGTACTGTCAAAAACATGACAATTAGAATTCTATCGGGGGAAAACACTTTTTTGAATTTGGATGAGATCCATTAAAATATTGTTAGGTTAGAAGCGTGTCACGAACACGAGAAAGCGAGGTGCGGTTTTCTTAGAAAAAAAAATGCATCGACCGTAAAAACAATTAGAAGTGTCGAACAAACCAATATACATTGACACCAGCAAAGTCGTTGCTTGTACAACGAAAATAATCCATTGGTGGGTGGAAACCAGTCGGATGGCGGGACAAATTGCAAGTATGCCAAGACAAAATCAATATGTGATTGAAGCGAGGCCAGGCAGATGTCTAGCTACATGATTACCTAGTAAAAAAAAAATAGCCATTGACAGCACCCAACACGATAGCCGCAAGAAACACGTGGTGCGGAAACTCGAAAAGATGGAGAATTCACGCGTAGTTTTCACTAATTGTTATATGGAACACGGAAGAACACTTTATAAATTTAAATTAACAGTACCTTAGTCTATTTGGATCTTGCACGCATCTTCCTGCGTTTACGCTTCAACCTCCGCATACGCTTCTTACGCCACTAAAAACGAAAAACAGAAAATATGTTAATGGAAACACCGGGTAATGTTTTGACGACGCTAAACAATTATTATTTCAGTTGCTGTCTACAAGTTGAAAGACTATAAATACCTTAGCCCTCATATTCTTCTAGCTCCAAGTTGTTAGCTTGAAGTCAAAAGAAACCTGCAGTCGAGCTGATGGCGAGAATATAAGTGAAAGAATATTTTGCGAACTCTCTATATCCCCAGAAAGGAAGATAGAGAAACGGAAATGGCCAAACTGTGTTGCCTTTGGAAAAAAATAATAATCATGATTCAAGTACCCGGTACACAGCAAGTAAATTTTCCTTTATTTTTTTTTATTTTACCTGGGTTGCAATGCAAGATTGTGTTTTTTTATAATTTCATTACAAAATTGAAAGGGACGCCAAGAAAAGCCACCGTAGATCCTATAAAGCAGTTCCAGAAAAATATATGGCAAGCAAAATGTGGGTGGTGGAAAAGAGGAAACATGGTACGATCAATATTATAAATCAAACATTTATCGGTTTATGTAAACGAAAAACAATGTGCTTTTTCGTCTATTACAAAACTGCTCTAAACGAACTGAAAAATAAAATGTATTTTACTGGAGAAATAAAACACTGTACTAAAAACAAAGCAGGAAAAATCTACGAATTTGGTATTTTTTAGTTTTAAATTATTATAAACATACTAATTTCGATTTTCGGTGCACAAGTGCGTGATTTAAAATTGAATTTTTGCGTAATGCGGAAACTTTGCTGGTTCTCTCATCTATATAACATTTTTTTTAATAAAAATATGTATTGCTACAACCACCGAAGTCAACCTTCCATCTCCGAGTTCGGAGTTGGAAGGTTGACCGATCGTGTGGTGGCTGCGGCCACCTCTCCAACTCCAAACTCCAAAATGGCGGACGTCGAACAGCTAATTCGGCACCGTATCATATCAGTTGCCTACAGTTGTGCAGGCAATTGCAATTGTGATGCAACCACAAGTACCCTGCTGATATACTACTTTTTAATGCTGGTGTCCGTACACGGCGCTGCCCGAAATATACTGAACTTGATAATTTTTCACGTGCAGCCGTTTAGTTAACACGATGTCAAGCAATGTCAAATGACTTTGTTTCCAACATTAATCCATGCCTTCTCCACTAAATTCTTTCTTACATATTCTGGTAAACACGCATTTTTTCTACTTCCAAAACAAATTTAGCATTACTTTCATGTTCCGACGCCATTTCTGTCAAACGTCAAACGAATAAGTAAGTATCAGACACAAATGATGCGACGCGTCGCGTGCGATCAGCACCGTCGGTATCGTGATACTGATTGGAAACCGACAGACGTCGCGTAGCGCCATTTACGGGCACCAGCAAAATCGTACGGGGGGTACTTACGATCGGCGCGCATGATACGAGCACGAGGATCGAGTATCTTGTAAGTAGCGTCATGTACGGAGGCACTTAGGCCCTCCGTTCATGGAGATACTTACAATCTACGTAATTGTGACGAAACCACAAGTACCCTGCTGATATACTACTTTTTAATGCTGGTATCCGTACACGGCGCTATCCGAAATATACTGAACTTGATCATTTTTCACGTGCAGCCGTGGAGTTAACACGCTGTCAAGCAATGTTATATGACTTTTTTTCCAACATCAAACCGTGCCTTCTCCACCAAATCCTTTCTTACGTATTCTAAAAATGCATGTTTAGTAAACATGCATTTTTTCCACTTCCAGAACAAATCTAACATTACTTTTATATTCCGACTCAATTTCTATCAAACGTCAAACGAATAAGTATCAGACACAAATGATGCGACGCGTCGCGTGCGATCAGCACTGTCGGTATCGTCGGTATCGTGATACTGATTGGAAACCGACAGCCACCGCGTAGTGCCGTGAACGGGTACCAGCAAAATCGTACGGGGGGTACTTACGATCGGCGCGTATGATACGCTCACGAGGATCGAGTATCTTGTAAGTATCTCCGTGAACGGAGGCAAGTGAAGTGAAGATATGTTACTGAGACAACGCGTATGGTTTCACTTAACAAGGTCCAATGGACATACTGAATGTAAGGCGTCTATTTTTATAGATGATTGGATAGAAGTCGAAATTTTTTCAAGATAGTTTAGTAAAATTCGAAAGGTAAATTTATAAAATAATAATATTAACCCATTGGCCACAGAATTTGAGCAAAAAAAATTGGCCTTCACCACTGCATTAATTTTGTACCAAAAATTGAAAACCTGCTTGAAAAAAAACTTGGTGTACTAAATCTATTGTAACTTTTAAACCATATATTCAAATAAATTAATTTCTTTAAATTTATTTACATATTCGATTAAGGTAAATTTAAAAAAAATATTAAAATATGTGTAAATAAGGATACAAATATAACCTTCTCTTTTTTCGTAAGTTTTTTTCCACATTTTTATTCAAAAAGTTACAAAAAAACATAATATTCATAAATCGAACAATAATAATTTTTGTTTTTTACATACATGTATACTAATAACTAATAAAATAATTTGGTATGATAAGCAATCAGGGACGTTCAGGGTCACTACCAAAAGCCCAGAACCACTCGCAATTTTGAAGAAATTAAATGGCGGCTGGCAGCATACAAAACTTGGAACGCAAATATCAGTGAAAAACCATAAAAATTTTATTGCCAATTCTGAAATTAATGATTAATTACTTACAAAATGTTCGGCATTTAAAATTTTATTCAAAAATGTCATTGTTGAGCTCGTTTTCCGTTTTTAGGCGGACCTACTCTAGCCCGTCAGCGTGCCGAGGTTTGTGGCCAATGGGTTAAATCACTGACGCAACAAAAAATGCAAAGTTTATAAAAGAACGCAAGTTTGAAAAAATGTAGTACTTGGGTACTTACTACGTGGTTTGTATATTTATGCTTACTACTTGCTACTTGCTGTGTGAGCCCACGAGATGGACGAAGTTATTGTCTACATTATCGTCTATATTTCGCACAAAACGTCCAAACAACGCAAAACACACATTCCAAACTAGTAAATAAATAAAGCCGTGGAAAGGACAAAATAAAATACACTAAATCATTTCGACGGTCGCGAAGAATAATGTCGGATGTGCGATTTTTTTTAGTTATGCGGTAGAGCTGTTTACTTTAGTTTCGATATCAAAAAATATGGTATTGTTTTGATATTTTGTTTTCATTTAATTCCATTAAATATTCCTAAAAAATAGACTTTAAATCAACAAAATAAGCCAACAGAACGATTTTTAATTTTTAACAGATCCGAAATTCGAAAAGAAGTCAAACAAAAGTTTGCAAATTACAGTACCTAAATTACACAAAGAAACATCTAATTACGTTTGGATATATAGTAAATATTTCAATTTTTATTCAATCAGAGTTTAAAGTGTAATTACCATTACCAATGTAATTATTCAGGCCCGACCGTTCGCCTCGCCATCGATCACCGTTCGCATCGATTACCGTTCGCATCACACTTTTCGTAACATCACACTTTTCGTAACATCACGCTTACCCCCCAAGTTGAGCGTGCGTAAAGAAGTTTTACTTCAAAAATACTTAGTTTGAACATCACTTTATTGAGTTTGGAAAATACACATAAAAACTTGATTTTTGTATATATAATTTTATATATTCAACGGTGTTAAAACAAAGCATCATATTTTCAAATTACTATTATGTATTACCGTTATCTTTCAAAAAGCCAGGCGGAAAAGGTTTTTTTTTTTGGATTAGGCGATTAAAAAAGTTTTTTCCTTCCTTGTGAATATCCTTGGTGGGATCGGTAGGATGGATGTTGGCTGGTTATAAAATTTTACACTTTGTAGCCGGTAACAGCAGTCAACAGCTGTATACTCAGGAACACCAACCTAACGAGTAATTGTAATTGTGTACAATTCGCGCCAAATTAACCATCTTATCCGGTCCCCGTTTATTTTCGTGTCGGAAAATATCGTAGATATTAGGTGAGTTACCGTATTTATGCTTATAAAAATGAGATTTTATCCGATTTAAAAAAATCTTTAATTGTTTAAATCTACCATAATAATTTCGTTGAAAATTGTTTCCTCGTTTCGTGATTGTTGAATGTCAAAGCGGTTCGACTTCGATGCAGTGCTAC
Source organism: Limnephilus marmoratus (assembly GCA_917880885.1). Taxonomy (NCBI): domain Eukaryota; kingdom Metazoa; phylum Arthropoda; class Insecta; order Trichoptera; family Limnephilidae; genus Limnephilus; species Limnephilus marmoratus. The sequence goes on along the minus strand of OU862909.1, from coordinate 52,964,258 downwards.
CAACTGTCCCTTTTGCGTCTATTGTGTACACTTTCACTGCGGCGATTTTTATCGATTAATCGTAATAATTAATAGTTTATATCATTGCCCGTACAAAGTAAACATTGCCTGAAGTTCTTTTGTGAAAAAATAAATAATTCACAGTTCAAATCAATTTCGTGAACGCAGCGGTGTGGTTTTTTAATAGCCCGGATTCCCGTAAAGATGTCGCCCAGTACATTTGGCTGTTATGGATTTTCGACACACTTTATTTGGATGTTAAGAACTTTAATCGACATCGCCGATTAAATTGATTTCATCGGTTAGTTCATAATGGTTACCACACGTAAGACATCAGACAGCAAGGTTATCGCTATGGATGATTCTACCGGCGGGGTGGCAGCGCCTCCGAGGACTATGATAGAAGAAGTGAACTCTCAACTAATGTGTGTTCTGTGCCGTGGATATTACATAGACGCCACCACCATCGTTGAGTGCTTGCACTCGTTCTGCCGTAGCTGCATTATCAAACATCTTAAGGTTAAGAGTTACTGCCCCATTTGTGAAATGATGATCAATTCTGCCAAGCCTAACATTAAACCTGACAAGGCCTTACAAGACATTGTCTACAAGTTGGTCCCCGGCCTATTCCAAAGAGAAATGCAACGCCGGCAAGCTTTCTACTCCTCTCGACCAGGTCCCGCCGCCAGCGCTACTCCTGAGCAACGAGGAGAAGACACAGAGAGGATCATCTTCAGCCCCGAAGATGTAATATCATTCTCGTTAGAGTACATGGATTGCTCGGAACACGAGAGCCAGTCCAGCAGGTCGTCGGAGAGCGGGAGTGAGTCAACCATCAACGAAGCAGGCGCTCCTACGAGAAGGTTTTTACAATGTCCGGCAGTTGTCAATATTTGTCACCTTAAAAAGTTTCTTAGTATGAAATATGATGTGGATGTGTCTAATTTCTTTGTTGACATTCTGTACAAGAGAGTTCCTCTCCCAGATTATTATACCCTGATGGATATTGCCTACATCTACAACTGGAAGAGAAATGAGCCCATGAGGTTCTTCTACCAGATTTCAGATTTTGGTGCAATAAGGGACCGATTTGGGTTCTTTGGCCTCAAGAGACCTGGCCTGCATGGGGGCCCCTCTTCTAGCCCCGCTCCCTCGCAGCTCACAGAGGCTGGCTCTGATGCCTCCTCTGGCACTTTCAGTCCTGTGCCTGAAGAGAAGGTCCAAGCTGACTTCCCTGACCAGAAGGATAATCAAATTAAAACTGATGGCAATCTGAAGACAGAATCAGGGGTCTCTAAGACAGATACGGCTTCCACACAGCCATCTTCTTCAATGGATGTTGAGAAATCTCAATTCCTAAATTCTTTCGAGCTCACGGCTAAGTGCGGAGTGGGCTCTGGAAAATGCTCCGGCTCGCCCTCTAAGGAAGGATGTGAGGCGACAGTAACAGCCAATGTGGAAACTCCGTCTCCCAAGAAAATGCCAACTGAAAAGCAATCCCCCAGTATAAAAATGGAGTTGGATAAAAGTCCCGGCAAACGGAAATCAACATCCGATCAATTGACGGAGGGTAAAAAAATGAAGTTGACCCCTGAAAAGAAAATAAGTGAGACTATAGAACCCAAACCAACGGCACCAAGTGTTCCAGCACCTAGTGTTCCATCAGCCAGCACTCCACCACCCAGCGCTCCAGCACCCAGCGCTCCAGCACCCACTAAGCAGTCTCCTGCGAGTAATATTCCGGCACCCAAAGCAACTGTGGCCGCCCATCCACCAACTCCTACTAAACCTGTTTATTCTTTTAGTAGTAAAGTCAGTTCTGCACCGTTCGCGCCTCCAAGTGCAGTGAAAAGTGTCTCAAAATCGGAAGGTAAATTTCCTAAACCCGCCTTAAAAACTCCACCAGCAAGTTGGAACTTGGATAACTTAAGACCCTCACCTGGAACTGTCAAGTCTTCTCCGGTGAAAAGAAAAGTATCCAGCGAGCCCGCCCCATCACAAAATTCCCCTCAAGTGCAAAAACCTGCTCTTGTTCCCAAATTTGAAATACCCAAAAGTGAGGCACATCTTAATAAGAATGTTGACATCAAGAATCCAATTAATTTAAACTCCAATGACAACATTACTTCTACAATGACTATTCTTCCCCCAAAAGTAAACATTCCTCCTAAAGCAAATCCTCCTACTAAAGCAAATCTTCCTCCCACTAAAGCAAATCTCCCCCCACCTAAACCGAATCTTCCTTCTCCTAAAGCAAATCTCCCTCCCCCTAAAGCAAATCTCCCCCCGCCTAAAGCTAATCTTCCTCCCCCTAAACCTAATCTCCCTTCTTCTAAAGTAAATCTACCTTCACCTAAAGTAAGTGTACCGCGGTTACCTAACAAACCTGAAAGCATTCAAAAGCCGCCGGAAACTAAGAAAGACATTACTAAAAATTTTAACCTGCACTCGCCTCGACCTCAACTAAAATTGACAAATGCCAAAGCCAAGCCACAAGGTGATCCACTGAAATCTTTGTTTCATTCTTGTAATATTAATATACCATCTTCACTATCCATTACATTAACTGACCAAAAAGACCAGAAAACTAATGATACACCCAACGAAAGCAAAGATTTAAAAAACCAATCACAAGGAAATTCTACTCCTTCCTCTAGTCAAATGCAACCTAACTTTACCGCCAATAATCCCGAAGTTCACAACTATATAGAAATCTTAAAATTACCCGACACTGAAATAACAAGCAAAGTCGTTGAAAAAGGAGCTGACGAGAAAAATAATAAAAGTGTAAAGCCTGCCGATGCAACTAGTGGCAAAGGCCCTGTTCCCAATTTGAAGCCAATTTCAGATAACAAAGCTTCTAAAACGCTTCCTATTACGAAACCTCAAACATTTCAGCAGACATTCTTGCAGTCCCTGCAACAGCAGTCTGATAAACCAAAGTATATCAAAACGCGACTAGAATTTCCAAAATCTCTCACTAGTGGGTCACCCAAAACCCCTGAAGAAACATCCACTTCTGCTGAACCAACAACACCAACGACACTCTCTCCTTCACTTGTTTCTAAAACAAGTAGTTTGTCTGCGTCACCAGCACCAGCTCCTGCACCGGTCTTGGCCCCCCTTAGCGGTGTTAGTACCCCCCCTCCCCCCGCAACTACTTCTCCACCAGCTCCTGCCCCACCTCTAGTTCCCCTCCCTGTTCCCGCAACCGCTCCCGCACTTCCCGCTAAGTACAAGCCTGTTCCCATGGCACAGCCTATTCGGAAATCTAACCCCGTGCCACAGCCAAAAGTTGTCAAATCAGACAGCGCTTTGGACTTATCTACTCCCCATCCTGTGAGCCAGCTGGGACCTCAGCAAACCAAAGCTTTAGAGACTATGCAATCCATTACTAATCTTGCCAAGAGACAATCTTACACCCAACGGATGACGTCGCCTTCGCAAGTTTTCTCACAAGAGTCTTTTAAAATGAATACGAGTAACCCATCACCCATCCGAATACCCGTGCCCCCCCCTCACACAAAACATCTAAAAACTAGTTCATCCACTCAGATATCTGCAACCAACAGCCCCAAACATTTCCCCGACTATTTTCAAACTTCTAAATCTATAAATTCGCGTATTTCAAACAATGGCAGCCCGATAGCAAGTCATAATAGCAAGTCGTCCAGCAGTCAGCAGACGCCTGCATCTTATTCTTTAAGCTCTCAAAGGTCGCAGACTCGTTCCCCCAGTTCTTCTCCCAAGTTAGTGATTGCGTGTCCCTCTCCTAAGAGCCAATCTCCCGAAGATAAACAGTTGATGTCTCCGAGGGGCACTGACGCGTCGAGTCAATCAAATTTGATTTCAAGCTCGCAGATAACCAGTACAAATCACGCCAATAGGGATTTAGTTTCCAAAGAACCTCCGAAGGTGATGAAGACGCTTAAACCTCAGGCTCCTAGCAAAGGAAATAATTCAGGCAGGGGGGGTAGCACGGGTCACAAGGGGGCAGCAGGGTCGAGTGGGAACAACCCCAGCCTGGCGGAACAAGTGCAGCTGCTGCCTCCGCAGCTCCTGGCGCAGCAGGCCTACCTCCGCCAGCAGCTGGAACTGCAGACCCAGCTGGGGCTACTCCCCCCGGGGGCTGCGGCTCAGTGGTATAACAACCCCGTGGCCCGAGCACACTTTGAAAACATCATGAAAAACATGACTCCCCAAATGCCATTTTCAAATAATCATAATGTGAAAGATAATAAATAAGGCCTGCAATGTATTGTATTAATCGTGTATTAAAACTCGGAAAATGATTTGTGTCTTAAAATTAAGGTTTCTTTTTATATTCTTATATTTAGGATACTTGGGATCATAATTTTTCTCAATAAACTTATAATTTGTAACACAATTTACCTACAAAATACCAGCACATTTTGTTTTTTGTATTATTGTCAATTTTCTTTCTAAATCATAAAATAGTTTTTAGGCAGCTAACCTCTTGACGGAATGACGAATATTGTTGCATTTAACAATATTTATATTTGATGTTTTATCATGTTATTACGGAAAGCCCAATTTAATGCATAGGATCTTCCAAAGTTCATTGTGCAGAATTTTTGTTGTTGTTAAGATGAGGAATCATGCAAATTGTCTGGTCCGTATAAATTACGCATTAGAATAAGTAATGTGGAAAACTTTTTTGGTCTAACTTAAGAATTTTTTTTTGAGATATTTTAATTTTATTGTATCTTGTTCTAAAAGCGGTTCTAGCAGTGCACAGATATTAGGAACACAACATGCAATGCAAAAATTACCACAATGTGTAAGTTGCGCACCGAATGTGAATGAACCGCAGATATTAGGAGCACAACATGCAATGCAACAAATTACCAGTGTGTAAGTTGCACACCGAACGTGCATGAACCGCAGATATTAGGAACACAACATGCATTGCAACGAATTACCGCAGTGTGTAAGTTGCGCACCGAACGTGCATGAACCGCAGATATTAGGAACACAACATGCAATATAACAAATTACCACTGTGTGTAAGTTGCGCACCGAACGTGCATGAACCGCAGATATTAGGAACACAACATGCAATGCAACATATTACCACTGTGTGTAAGTTGCGCACCGAACGCGCATGAACCGCACCGAACGTGTCATTTGTTACAACTGTTGCGTTCCATGTTGTGTTGCTAATATCTGTGTGCAGCTTAACCCGTCTGCTTGTTTAGGAATAAATATAATATCTGTGTGCAGCTTAACCCGTCTGCTTGTTGAGGAATAAATACATCCCAAAACACGTAATTGCGTTATATTTTCATAAGACCAAAAACGTCCCGAGCGACCTTACATTTTAAAAGCTATATAGCTCTCTTCCTCTCATGCAAACATATGTATTTTTATTTTAACCAGAAAGAGAATGAAATAATGCTTCTTATTGTCTTTGAAATAGATATTTGCATAGATATTTTACAATCTCGATCCAAAGTGACGGTTTCAGAATTTTCGCGCGAAACCGAGACTTCTGGATTGTGAGGTGCGAATATATTGAACCAAGCAGACGGGTTAACAACTTATTTTGTTGAAAAACATGTCTGGATTTATAAAAAGATGAAGTTCGGTGAGGTTAACTTTTAAAAGGCTTTTGCCATTACTGTCTAGGAAATCCTGGTGCGATTAATATAGATTTGTAAACTGTGCATTTCTGCTACTGAGAGTTATATTGAAACCCCTCTTTCTGTTACATGGAATGCTTATAACACCAAGTGAGAGTTTACAATGGGGCTATTTGGTGGTATATCTATACCGATGAACCTGCGAAAAAACATTGACAATTTGACCTTGTTGGTTTTGAACAGCCTATAATTTTTTTAATAGAATTCACATTTTTGGATTTCTTGCATAATATTTTACTTGGGTTTTGAATTCTATACATCAACATATGATCATTAAACATCTTAGATTTTTATAAAAAAAATTGTGTCTTACGATAATTTTGTAGTCTGTTAAAAAACAGCTTTTCTTTATTTGTTGTTTTTTTTCATGTTTATTTATTGAAATGTTTTTAAAAACATTATTTTTTTGCATGGATTACTTCCATATTTCTTTATGCATGTGTCTTATTTTATAAAAAAATAACTGTAATAATTGGGAGTATGCTGTGTAAAGTTTATATAAAAAATATATAAATAATTTTATAAGATGAATTTTTATTGAGTCCCATGTCTTTGGGGGCATACATTAATTACGTGAGCTCAAAAAGAGGAGTGTCCAGCAAGATCTCACATCTACTTGAAAAGAATATACAAAGTGGCCCAAATTTATCTCGCCAAAGGGGGGAGGGGTCTAGATTGGAAGAAAAACTGCTCACATAATTAATGTATGCACCCTTTCCCAAAACTTGATGGATGCTGTGGATCCCCTTTGAGTAAACTTTTAATTTTTCCCGAATAGTGGCAACCCGGACCCAAATACATTTGTGGTAACAATTGGATAATTTATATAGTGCTGGTTTTATCATCTTGCAGTGAATTTATTAAAAAAAAAACACAAACTCAATTTGGCTTGGTTCTCTTGTTGAGCTTCAATGGAATGCATCGCACCGGACAGCAGAGTATTTCAATTCATTTTTTGATTGGTCATTTTTCAATTTTTTTTCCCACACACCTGAAGAATTTTAGTATCTCTTTTGCGAATACAAGGACAAAAATTGCATTTATCTGATTGGTAGATACTTCCGGTGTCGCCATGGTGAAAGACCACCATTCGGAATTGAATGTCGCTTGAAAAGGAATTAGCTGTGTTTGGTGATCAGATATGTAACCAGGTACTTCCAATGCTCCCTTCAACCTTGCAACATAACCTAATTGGGGATGCCATAGTCCCACTGGCATCGGGCTAAATAAATCTTACAATATCTTATATTGATTTTTTTATAAAATTAAGACAATTGTGAAATAGTGTGCAAAAAACATCTTTAATTTGTCTAAAACAATATATTAAAGATAAAAAATCATCAAAGTATGTATCTGAAAAAGTGTAAAGAACCAATGGCAAGTATCTTTAAGTTGTGTTTTGGGTTCTGCGAAATACGTATTTTACTTGGTCTCCAATATCAAGGAATTTATCCCAATAGAGAGCTCCACCTCTAACTTAAATAACTGCATTTTTATTTTTAGAGTTAGTTTTAATAGTTAAAATAATTGTCAAAGTTTAAATTTTTCAAGATCCCCCGAAAACTACCATATGTACGGTAAATTGGGTGACATCATCACTCCTGAAAAGTTACTATAGGATCGGCAATCAGCTGATCAACTGCCGCCATTTTGAATTTCGTTCGAAGTATTCTCCCTAGAAGTAGCATTACTATTTTGTTTTGTGCAGTAGTTTTTGAACATTTTCAATAATAAAGATAAACTAATAAGATATACCTTTATTTTTTAAACATTTCAATAAACACAACAACTAAATCGCTGTAAACAGTATGTAAATAAACGAATAAATTAATACAACGGCTTGTGTCATATCATACATTCCCATACAATGACTTTACTGTGACGTCACCACTAAAATTTCAATAATGCCAACTTGAGGGTGTGTTTTTATTGTGTTTTTACGACCCGATTAAAAATGTACTTCTTAATAATTTTTTAAAAACTCTGCGTTTAATATTATTAAATAAAACTTATATATTCAGAATCAGCGTTTATTGGTCTATATGAACATAGTTTTTTAAAGCCATAATATTTTTCACTGGAGTTCCTTATTCTCAAACTAGTGAGGAAAAAATAATGGTAGGTACTCAATACAGAAGTGGTCATTTGAGTCAAAGCGAGGTGATAATTAATGGTCTCTAATACATTATTTAAAAATAATAAAATTCACTTTAACTAAAGTAAAATCTCTACATTTCAGATTAAAATGGCCGCTGTCCAGGCAACCCTCCCTTTCCGTGTTCGAAAGAAAGCACCCTTGAGCTTCTATTCTTCCAAGCTTGAGAATGCTGAACAGAAGCAAGTTGAAGTCATTCGGAAGGAGCACATAGTCCCCGTGTACTCTCCAAAAGTGAAGAAACTAGTTACACTGGACAGCGATGATGAGAACACGGACATTAGCAATACACGGGAGCGCAGACTGAAGAAGAGGCCTTTTGTTAATACAAAAGAAAGTGACTATGGTACTGAAACTAGTGACTCAGGTAATAATGGATTTAATACATTCTTTAAACTCTACTTCTGCAAAACTAAACTACAGGTTAGTAGCTGAGTGGATTAAAGTGTCGGGTTCCCGCCCAGGTGTCGTGGATTCTATTCTTCTGCTAGTTAAGTCCTCCGTAATTGCTCAAGCAACATTTTCCATGATGGTAGTAGAGGTTTTTCAAATATTGTCATGCTATTCGTTACCCGGGAATGTTTGCATTTCTTTAAAAAAAAAGAAACGTGTCACAATGTAACTCGACTTCTAGCCGAGTGTTCTAAAATTTCAGTTTTCACGCCGGCGTTTCGGGTTTAATCCTTTGCAAGTCAAGTCCTCACCATAACACAAGTTAAAATACTTTAAATGTGGATTGTAAACAAATATTGTTAGCAGTGGCGGTATTTCCCTCAGGTCGATTAGTCAATGACCTCCCAAAATTATAAGATGACAATAAGACATAAGGGAACGTACCCATACTACGTGACCAATTTTTTTTGCTATTTTTAACCCCCCCCCCCCCCCCCCCCGGTGACCAAAAACCTAAGCAAACCGCCGCTCATTTGTACCAAGCGTGACATTTTGAAGACCCCCCCCCCGAACAGGTCACCTAGTTTGGGTACGTTCCCTAATAATATATTTTTTATTTATTTATTTATATAAAGTATGTTTACATTGGGTTTTTCAATGCCTGTCTCACTAGGACACACCTGTGTCAAGAAATGTTATACAAATCAAAACAACTGGTATTATTCAAATTTTTTTGAAAATGCACCACAAGATAGTTGGCAGCGGTGCAAGTAGTGACATCTAACATCTAAAATGGAAGCTTTCTTTCCCACGCACCTATGAGTGGTTGGGTCAATTTATCAAATATCAAAATCATATCTTCTGTCTCTTTATATGCCTACATATACGAGATGGTACTGTGTCGCCTAGTAAAAATGCTTTTGCAGTCTAAAGGCACTTGGGTCATTGCCTTGAGGGAGACAGCATGATGAATATCATGCATTTGAAAGAGATGGTTTGATAAATGTAGGTTGGTTTTGCATATTGCACTCTTGTCATATAAAATAATTTACTATTTTAATTGTAATCTGACACTCAAATTCGTGCGTTAACCTACAAATGAATATTGATAATATCAGCATATATCACAATATCAAATAAATATTAGTTGCACAATTATTTTTTAAGTGACCTTTCACTTCTGGACCCCTAGAGCCGCCTCTGATTGTAAGGTTATTCCTAACCCCGGGAATGTTTGTCTTTCTTCCGAGAATAAAAAGTAGCCAGATTAACGCTCCTGTGATCCCAAACTCCTGCTCATACATATCAATTATTTCTCGAGTGGTCATCATCCATTCTCTGATTTATCAAATACCCTAGAATAAAAACTATACCTCCAATTTCTGACATTTCCCATACATTCTAGTGGGCAGTATGCTACACTAGCACACGTGTAATATGTTATTATTTACTTTAATTATATTACCTTTAAAGAAATCAAAAATTAAAAAAAATAAATGTCAGGTAACCAATTTTTCACTGTTGTCTTGAAGGAATGTTAACAGGCTACACTAGCGCCTATAGTGACCAGCATTTGGTAAATACTGCCAATACGTTAATGGAGTTGGGCATATTTTTATTATTGTAGGGTATTTGGATTTATTAATCATTCTTTGTGTATTTGATTCTAGATTGTTCTCCGTCAAAGATCTCTAGAATAGTTCGAAAAAACCTCAAAACTCGAGGTGTGCTGGACTCTCCGATGAAGCGCCTGTCCGTGGATGATCTCACTCGGGCAGAGTGCGATGCTGAGGAGACTGGGAACAATAACCGTCATAATGCAAGGTTAGTGTCTTATTTCAGTTCACACCAATCAATTCGACCGTAGAAACAAAAGACCATTCCCTAGTGTCATCCGGAATGAAATGCGGGAGGCGGATTCAACGGATAGTCTCCAATGAACGCTAGTGAACTACTAATACATCCGCCCTTTCTGGCTAGAGACATGCGTCTGCACACTTTCTTTTGTTTGCAATCTGGCTATATTATGAGTTAATTACGTCTTTAGGGTTTGTTTTAATAATTTCCAAATTGGGAATATTTCAGATTTTTGATCTTTGAGTCTGAGGCCAATTCAGACAACTTCCTATTTACTGTAGCGCAATTAAGCATACATTTAGTTTAATTTGTGTAGTATTCACAATGATAATAAGTGTCTAGTCAAATCACCCATCTCCAATAAATGAGAGCCAAAATTTTAGTATTTCAGTTTTAGATACAATTTGAAATTTTCACGGCCAAAAGTATTATCATGAATAGCTTTTGAGGGATTCTGCCGTGTCGCGCTACCTCCTTCTTTAGACGTTTCGGACAGCGTTACAGTGTCCGTAATCACACATCTGCCCTGATGATGGACACTGTAACACTCTCCGAATCGTTGGCAAAAGAAGAAGGTAGCGCAACACGGCATAATACCACAAAAACAAATCGTGATAATATAGTTTTAGATTATTCAGTCACCTAGCTTTTCCTCGCATATAATCTACATATGTACATGAGTGCTCTTCTTATACATTCAACAAATTTTACATTGATAGATTGAGGAGCAAAGAATTTGCTGGGAAGTTTATTTAACTGGTTTCCCAATTTTGATTTTTGGTTCTGTCAAATTCTGTCAACTACTTTGTGTCAAGAAAACCTACAAAAAAAACTGCTTCAAATATGCTAGGTATTAATTAAATTGTAATGGAATTTTTAAATCATGAATTATAATAGACTAGCTGGTACCCGGCATGCGTTGCTATGCTATATATAAAGAAATTGTTTCTACCTGTGTGTCCTTTCCCATTCGTCCCGTTCCCCTTCCGCTTCCCCTTCTTCTCCTGCGTCCCATTCCCCTCTCGCGTTCCCACTCCATCTTCTCCACCTTCCCTCTCCCCACTCCATTCCCCCTCTTCCCCCGTCCCGAACCCCCCTCCCGAGTTCCCCTCCCCCTTCCCCCCGCCCGCATTCCATACATTCAGTTTTCAAATAGCTCGCGTGCCACCCATAGCAATTTTTTTATACAAATTTCATAATGCCTGAGCTTACCAGAAGTTTTATATTTAGAAATTTTTTTTTTTTATTTTTTTTTTTTTTCTTTCATACAAACCTTCTCCTGACAATAAGGAACACAACAAAAAAAGAATTATCCAATTTGGTGCAGTCGTTCGTAAGTTATGCGCGTACATACATTTCGGCGATTCATTTTTATTTATATAGGTTTATATAGGTTTATGTAGATTAATAACACCTTTTCCCCTTACAGGGTAGCCCTGCACACACTCTCATCCACGACATTACCGGGGAGGCAAGCAGAACTTGATAGATTAGAACATTTCCTAACAGACCACTTGGACAATAAGAAATCTGGCACACTCTATGTTTCTGGCCCTCCGGGAACCGGAAAGACGGCTTGTTTGTCAAATATTCTCCAACGTCCACAGGTATGAAAAAAAACTATTCAGGATGATGGACGTACTTGACTTATTTTAACCAGTGATTCCTGACATTATTTGGAGTAAAAAATGCAAATGAGATTTTGGTCTCCGGTGACTTTTTATTTTAAAAATTTATTTCCTCACAATCAAGCGAAAAAAAAAAAAAACTTCTACATGCCATCATTGATCACTCAGCCGAATTACCAACCAACCCTTCGCCCCACCCTAAACTATCCAATACCTAGTTTTTAGTTTAAAAAAAAAAAATCAAAAAAGTCACCGGAGACCAATAATATGTATAATATAATATGTATATATTTTTTACTCTAAATAATATCAGGAATCACTGGTCGACACATGAGAGGTAAACACCTTGTAAAAATAAATTATCTTTTTAAATTTGATTTTTTTAAATATTTCTTTTGTAAATACGTATGTGCGTAAACTTTAAAAAATTTGATCTCATTGATGTCTTGAGGAAATATCAAATAAAAAAAATAATCTTTTCAAATCTTAAAAAGCTTTACAGTAAAAGTAGGTACATACAGGCAAATCATTTTAAATTTGAATGTATTTATGCACTCTGTTCACTTAAATTGTTTCGAAATAGTTTGGAACACCTGCCCGCAGTCCCCTCTGCCCTTGCAGTATTACTATGATACGGTATATCACTACACAAGCAAGAATCTCTTTAAAATGATTCTAGTGCATCTACCTCCAATATATTTTATATGCCTTTCTTTTGCAGTAAACTTTTTTACTTTATTTTTTTTTTTTTTACGTGAGCTCCACACAGGAGGCCCTGAGGAAAACAATTTCCCTCAGGGCCTATGTCATCTTTGGGGATGCTGTGTGGAGGGTTTTTTTTAAGGAAAGGAAGGAGAGGAGAGTTCTGGGAAGGAAAAGGGTTTAAGGGGTAGGTAGGAATCTGGGGTTCAGTGTGTCTTGGTCATCCGCCTCCAAGACCTAGACAAATCTCACCCCATGAACCCGGGCACCCCTGCTAAATCACCAAACGTAGCGAACCACTTGGGGTGACCTATGGCAGAGGTGTTGGTTATCCAATAAAGGCTCCCGGGGCGGCGGTACTCATTCCCGCCTCCCAAATTGCTTGTTGTTGTTATTTTGATAAAATGATGTTTTTATTTTTATTTATTTTTTAATGTGAATACCACACAAGAGTCTCAGCTGCTCCCGTCTGGAGCAGTGAGACTGGGGCATGTTGTGAGGCTGAAGATAGCGGGGATGGGAAGGAGATGGGGAAGGGGAAGGTGAAAGAAATATAAACTCTTGTACTGCTGATATTTGGCTCTTTTGACTAATGAGTTTGCTGACCACTGACTAAAGTAATAACTTCCTGTGATTTTTCTTGGGTAACAACCAGTTTATTATTAATTTTAAATTTCCTTTATAATTGTTTTTTTTATGCTTGTTATAACTTTTTTTTAAATAATGTATTTGATGTACAAATTTACAGTTCAAGAAGGGGTTCAGAGCCGTGTACGTGAATTGCACTAGCATGCGTTCTGCGGGAAGTGTTTACGGAAGGATTTGTCAAGAGCTTAGTTTGAAAGTTGCTGGGACTACGGAAAAAGCTTATTTAAAAGCAATAGACAAGCACTTGGCCTCCAAACACAGTATGATGTGAGTATTTAATACATTTTATGTTTATAAAGATTCTATGAAAAAAACAGAACAGCGACGAAACCTAACCTAAGGCCTAATGACGTTATATATAATGTCATACCAGTACACGAATGCCCCTAAACTAGTAAAAGCAAAGGATTAACATTTCATCCATAAATACATGCAAATTATTTATATTATTATAAAAAATACAATTATTTCGTTTGTTTCCTGAAAATTTTAGCGCCAATGGAGAAAGTGAGATAGCAAACGTAGCAACAATTAAGTATAAAAAGGACAACTTAGGACACTAGGTTATCTCTTACAGCATTCCATATTCGACTTGGTGTAAACAAATAAGCGTATCTTGGCATCAGTCACACCCGTGATGTAGAATGTAGCATTCGGCGCAAATAAAATGCCGCCCTATCCTATGTCGTTCATACACACACATTCTTTGAATGTCTGTCTTTATCATACATGAATTACTTTTGAATTAAGAAGTTACTAAGAGTATTTCATACTCACCACGTTGTATTTTGAGTTTGTGAGACAACGGCGAGTCTACATATCATGGGCGTAGCCAGGTTTTAGTATCGGGGGAGGGTTCAAGAAAATAAAACTACTGAAAGTGCGTGCAATAACCTTTATATTATATGAAACATATGAAAAAAAAAAAACAGAAGGTTCATTTGATTACATATGCACTACAGAATTAATCTTCTGTTTTTCTTTTTAAATATATCGACTACTTCACTCGCATCAATTTCTATCCCATAGTGAATATTCATGAGAGTCAAGCCATTCAGTCTGTTTTCACTCGTTGTGTTCTGCAAGTAGTTTTTAAGTCTCCGTTGAAAAAGTCCTTTCTGGTGTAGCAGTGGAAACAGGTATGGTAGCCAATATTTGCAAAAATGTGTAAATATTTAGATATAATTTTTAAGCATTCCAAAGCAGATTTTGGAGTAGGGGAGGTGATAGTCAAAGCTGTTTTCCACATTTCAAGTTCTGCTTTGACGACAGATGTACTTCTTTCGGGTAGCATTGCCGAATACATAAAAATTGCATCTTCAATTTCAGAACTGGCCGCAAAATTTGAAGGTAACACACCAGATAATGCCAATACTACTTTACGGTGTTTCGCAAACCTCTCTTTATGTTAATATCTTAACTTTTCGGGGGGGGTTCGAACCCCAAAAACCCTCCCCCTGGCTACGCCCGTGCTACATATTATATATAACGTCATTACTAAGGCCCAGTTGTTTTGCAGAAATTCAAATGTAATATTGTCGTCAAATGGCCATTCAGCGCCATTTTGTTGTTTTTGACATTTGAAAACGCTGAACGTTAAACGTTAAACGCCGATTCTAGGTTCGTTTCAGCTTTCTATTAAATTGCAATAAGCTGACGAGCTTAATAACATGATGGTTGTCCTCTTCTTCTGATCACAATTTGTTCAAAAGAAACGGATTTAGAATATGGAAAAGTTGATAAAACGGCAATCCTTTATGTATTTTGCCTGATAAGTTGTCAGTGAAGTTGCCGAAATCTGCATCTAGCATGCATTAAAAAAAAAACTTGATTTCCGTTTATTCAATACTGGAAACAACTATTTAAGTCGGGGAGATGAAAAAAAAGCTCAAATAGATCATTAGGTGCATTATTTGCTTTATTTAAATATTTTATTCAAATTTAATGTTGGTTTTTTTTTTTTTTTTACATGAGCTTCACACAGGAGGCCCTGAGGAAAATAATTTCCCTCAGGGCCTATGTCATCTTTCGGGATGCTGTGTGGAGGGTTATTTTTTAGGAAAGGAAGGAGAGGAGAGTTCTAGGAAGGGTGGGTAAATCTGGGGTTCAGTGTGTCCTGGTCATCCGCCTCCAAGACCTAGACAAACCTCACCCCATGAACCCGGGCACCCCTGCTAAATCACCAAACGTAGCGAACTACTTGGGGTGACCTATGGCAGAGGTGTTGGTTATCCAATAAAGGTTCCCGGGGTGGCGGTACCCATTCCCGCCTCCCAAATTGCATAATATCCATAGACATCCAAATGAATAGACGAGAACATACAGATGAGGGGTAAAACCAAACTATGAAGGGCGAAGAGGGGAAAAATGACTGTGATTCGTTAACAAATCAATCTGACAGTATATAGGCATCTCGCATTATAATATCACCATTTAGTTCTTAAAAGCAAAATCTGCTTTTGAATGAATAGACCTTTTTACATGGGAGCGCGAATTGCCCGCCACGTTATTAACATATTTGCGTAGTCCAAATGCGCAAAGTAAACTTCGCCCTTTTTCACAGAGGAATATTTTGTTGCCGTATTTAGTTAAAGACACTTTTACAAATGTTTCATAATTTACTTACCCCTGTAACCAGCGACGAGCTCACTGGAGAAATGCCCACATTCGCTATACACACGTATACTAGGGTATAATGTATAGCACAAACTCTCATATTTGTTCGTAAAATGTACGATGCGAACTCCGCGCTGGTCAGGACAAGAATGATGATGTCACATTTTTTAGATTCAAGCGAGGCTCTCAAAAGCCGAGCTGGCTCCATGGAACCGTTATGGGGAGGGGGAAATAATACGCTTGTAACGAATCATGCTCGTATTAAATATAACCTGGCGGCAGAGCAGAGATCAGGACTCAGGATAGTGGGCCAAGTAATTCTCTATCATGTAGGTAGGGATTCAATTAAATCAAAGAATATTAACTTTTAAAAAATAATGTATTGAACACAAAAACAACACGGAAGTGTGCAAACTTCCCATCAGGGTATCAAAAGAAATACAGAAAATTAACATACCAGATGGACTCGCTAAACTATCTATACTGAAATAACCCCGGAAGACGAACGCGATCTTGCTTCGCAGAGAGAGAACACGGGACGGGACGGCATCTCCAGCCTTCCCATCCGGGGACGGCGCGAAATCCAGAGCACCAAGGTCGTCCTTCTAATTGGGCAGGAGGCCGCTATACCCCCAAGGAGCGCATTCAGCCTCGGGCCATCTCAACGATCTCCAATCAAAAGGCACGTGGCCCCCAACAGTATCCAAGTCTGGCGTATTACGGTAGTACCGGTAGCAGTCCGTGATTACGCGACGCGGGGTCGTGATGGCATATTCTAGTAGCCAACACCGGGACCAATTCACTTCACGATTTCTTTTCCATAAATACTGCCACAAAATGGTCAACCAACCACATCGAGAAAAAGTGGGACTTTTACGTCATCCACTATAAAAACACCGTACACGAACCTCTCGTGTCACGTAAAAACCACCCCGCGTCTTTTAAGTTTTAAATCAACTTAGATTCTCATGATTAACAGTGATTAAAACACCTTGATGGTGAGTGACCAATTCACGAACAACCTAGTCCATGGCTGCTCGGGAGGAAGTGCCCATAAACAAAACTGCTCTTCTTTCTTTTCTCAAAAATTACCAGTGTCCAAAAAAAACACCATAGACAAAATAAACACCTAAGCAAGAACTGCATTAGTTACATAATTATTTATGTGACAATTCCCCCCTTCCCACGAAAATGTTTGCCCTCAAACATGAAAAATTAAGTACATAAACTAACTAAACTATGAGTCCATCAGGTATCTAGAAAAATGATAACAAAACAATGATTAGTAATAAAAATAGCAACTTAGAACAAAATTTCTTAAAAGTAAGTCTCTTAAAAATAAATTTCTTAATAATAAAGAACAAATAAGAAAAGAAAGGCACGAAAACAAGGAGTCAACCAACATCTACTAAATTAAACAAAGTTTTGAATTTACTTTAAAAAAAAAAGGAGACCTGTTGTTTTCGTGTCAACTTAACAAAATTTATAAATATAACATACTCAAAATTATTTATTTAAAAAAACACAACCCAATATTTTGCCGAAAAGAAAAAAAAATCACTTTTCCTTGCACAGGAAATAAAGGCCAATCTGTCTTCACTTTAGGGTCAAACAGCCCTCACTTACACTGAATTTACGCTATATTTAAATAGCAAAATGAGTAACCTATCTAACTAAGTCCATCCGGTTTAACATTCTTATGACAAAACTTAAAATTAAACAAATACTTAAAATTAAAGAAGCCTAAATTATAAAAATATCTTTATAGATATACATTTTTTTTTTTTTAAAAACTAGGACACAAGAAAATACTTTTCTGAGTCAAGTAACATAGAATCAGTTTACAAACTGTCTATTAGATGTGGACAGAGTAGGGATCTTACATTGGATCATCTAACTGTCATTATTGAACCAGGATTTATAATTCTGAAGAAATACCTATTTGTAAGAAGGATCGTCAAACTAGAATAATATTTAAATTATCCATTTTTCAAAAAATCAAATCAGGTCAGGTACTATAAAACAATAAATACCTGCCAATCAAGGTGGTCAGACTAGGATTTACATAACACAATACCTATCTATCAGATCATGACAAAAGTCAATTGGTACTCAACAGCAAAACGGAAAGTTAAGCTCGCAGCTTAGGATATCCAAAAATCCATAAAACAACCTGCAACAAACACTCAACAGAGTGACATTGATTGTAAAAAAAATGAGACCAAGGCAATACCCAAGCCGGCATTCCTTAAAAAAAAACACTCACGTGTGGACAAAAGTCAGCATTTCTTGTACAAACAAAACAAAATGTGTGATCAACTATGGCTTTCAGTGAGTTGACACTATTCGAGGTGTGATCAATTCCAAATTTTAATGAATGACACTAGTAATACTTAATTTATAGTTTAATAATAATACTAACAGTAAGACACTAATGTTTATATTATTTAGACTAAAAAACTATACAGAACACACTTTCCTGTATTAGAGGCAAAGCGATAATTCCAAAGGAATTAATCATTAGTTAAGCATGCCAAAGCAGTACTTTCTTTGTTAGAGACAGAAACAACTTTCTTATGAACTAAGGTTTATATAAAGAACTTTTAGGAAAGCTATACTATACTTGAACTTATGAAATACAAACTATCAATAATAGAACTAATAGAACTTTTGTGCATCAGAAAGTAGCTCAAGTCTCTGAGACACAAAATTCCAAGATATTTCTACTCAAGTTCCCTGGAGGTTCTGTGGACTATGGGCAATAAAAGAGCCTCCAGTGGACCGAAGAAAGAAAGGCATAAACTTAAAAATAATAGCATTACAACTTAATCCGTTAAACAGACGGAACAAGGTATGAAATCAGTGTGTGTGTACTTATGTGAATAAGTATATTATTACCAAAATAATCATACGTTTAATAATACAAAAAAAACTCGAAACTAGAGCATGTTATTATTAACAGAAAAGCATAGGAACGGAGGAAAGAAAGACTTAACTAACAAAATTTGGGCGCCAGTGACCACAAGGATCACATTCCAGTTTACCGAGGGTAAATAAACGTTTTATCGTCAATGAACTAGAATAAAGTGTTTGTACTGAGCACAAGATTTGGAGGTACCAAACTCCAAAGCATGAGACCAGAACAATCACAAAAGAAACAGATGTAATAATGTGAAGGGTTGGTAGGCCTACACACTACAACATAGGCCTCCTTAAAGAAAAAAAACAAAAACTAATCTATCCGAACAATATCTTTGACGTGAAAATTACCAACAATTCTACCTTGCATATCTGCTAATGTGTACACTAAATCCGAGACTCTATTTTTTATCACATTACGAACGAATCTAGGTGCCAACTTATGGGAAAAATAATCCGGACCACTGGATTGAGCAAAATTCCTCCTCCAAATGACATCACCTACATTATAAACCACAGATTTACGGCGTAAATTATAATGTTGGGCATTCTTTTTAAAGGCTTGTATTAATGCATTTGAAACTTGTTCGTAAATAGGAACTAAGTCTTCCAACTTTTTTGCAAATTCGGTTCTAGACTGATCTAAAGGTATGTCCACGACACTAGAAGAAACATTAATTTTGTGTAAATTGCCATCAATAATTTGTTCCCTGCCGTGCATAAGGAAAAAAGGCGTGAAACCTGTTGCAAAATTAACGGTATTATTCAAGGCTGACTGAATCTGAGGCAGAAATCTGGACCAATTACGATGGTCAGACTCGGTCAAGATAGACAAGGCAGTCCCGATAGTTTGGTTATACCGCTCCACTACATTATTTTGCGGGGTGTAATAGGCGTTATAAAAAGGCATAGGAACATTATAATCGGCCAACAATTGTTTAAACTCTTTTGAAACAAATTGTTTACCATTATCACACACAAGGGTTTGCGGAACACCGTGGACTAGAAAAATAAATTGTTCAACATTTTTTACAATGCTTTTCGCAGTAGCATTTCTGAGCGGAAAAATCCATGTGTATTTGGAAAAAACGTCAACAACCGATAAAATGTACATAAAACCCGCGTAACTACGTGGAAGAGGTCCTACAAGGTCGATAGACAACATTTGCATCGGTCTGTTGACTATTTTTGGATTCGTAGAAATACCCGCCGGCGCAGATGTATTTATTTTATGTGCTTTACACGTTTTACATTTACTGACAAACTTTTTGACGTCATTATACATACCCGGCCAAAAGTAACGGAGTTGAACTTTCTTATACGTTCTGAAAACACCGGGGTGGCAAGAGTTAATAGATTCGTGTTCTTTACTTAAAATAGCGTTGCGGTCCTCAAAAGGCACAACCAGCTTCCAGGCTGTAACCTCTTGTAAAGCGAAACGAGATTTAGAATGTCGAAATAAACAATTATCTTTAATTTGGAAGTTATTGAAACGTTGGGGATTATTCATACAATTGGAAAACAAATTACTATACCAACTATCCGAAGTTGTAGGCGAAGAATCTATGGCAGCAACAGTAAAATCGTCTTTACGAGAAAGAACATCTGGAACAGTATTTAATTTACCCTTTCTGTGCACCACATCAAAAGAATATTGGGAAAGACGCGTAGACCAACGCGCAAGTCTACCAGTTGGATTGGACAACGAAACCAACCACTGCAAACTGGAGTGATCCGTCACCACTGTGAAATGAACACCTTCTACGTAAGGCCTGAAATGATTGACTGATTCTAACACCGCAAGGAGTTCGCGCTCCGTAACGCCGTAGTTTCGTTCGTGAACATTTAAGCACTTAGAGAAAAAAGAAACAGGATGTTCTTCACCGTCAAACACCTGAGTAAGCACGCCGCCAATTCCAACGTTGCTCGCGTCGCAATGTATAGTAAAGGGCAAAGAAAAATCTGGACAACTAATAACGGGAGCAGAAGTTAGAGCTTTTTTTAATTTTTTAAACGCGTCGTCCGCTTCTGAAGTCCAAGAAAAATTACTTATTCCCATTCTAGAACCAGTGAGTTTTGTCAACGGGGCCGCAATAGTAGAGAAATCTTTGATAAAACGCCTATAATAACCGCAAAGACCTATAAAAGCTTTAATTTGCTTCGAATTTTTAGGGGTAGGGTAAGTACGAATACATTCTAATTTAACGGGGTCTGTACGAAGACCTTTCGCGTCTACGATATAACCTAGATATTTTAACTCTTCTTTACAAAACTCGCATTTTTTGAGGTTAACTGTTAAACCCGCATCTCTTAATCGTTCATAAATTTTATTCAAAATCTTCAAATGTGACTCAAAATCTTCCGAAATAACAATTAAATCATCGAGATAACAAAAGACATTCTCGTCAAACTCAGGACCAAAAAGAGCATCCACCAGACGCTGCAATTCGCTGGGAGCATTCTTAAGACCGAACGGCATCCTCACAAATTCAAATAAACCATGGCCTGGTACAACGAAAGCCGTTTTAGGACAGGATTCCTTATCCAAGGGAATCTGCCAAAATGATTTGCTCAAATCTATAGATGAAATAAAACGAGCACCCCTTTGTTTATCTAAAATACGCGAAATGTAAGGGAGAGGGTAGGAATCTGCCAATGTGACGCTGTTCAAACGCCTCGAGTCCAAACAAAACCTGACAGAACCATCCTTCTTAGGAACAATCAAAACTGGGTTTGACCAAGCCGAACGAGAACGACGGACAACACCTAAATCTAACATTTCTTTTAATTGTTCTTCTAATTGTTTCTGGCGAGTTTGAGATAAAGGATAGTAACGCTGCTTAATAGGATCCCCTGTTGTATTTATTTTATGACGTACTAAATGGGTTTTACCTAAACCACGTTCTTCGAAAGAAATTGATTTAAACAGAATTTAATTTGAGATTGTCTTGGGGGGACAGCAAGGAAGCTGATGTTAATTTACGAACCTCACCGACAACCTTCCCAAAATTAACATTGCTGTCGACTTTTGGAAACAACTGAGGGGCCACGTCGAATTGCTTCCAAAAGTCTACTCCCAAAACAATTGAAGAGGACAGAGACGGTATAACGAAAAACTTAATATATTTCTTAATATTATTATACAATACTAGTACTCGCATAGTACCAATTATATCCTGACGTTTGCCATCCGCGGTGGTAACGTAGGAATCTAACTAATTTAACTTATATCCTAAACTTATGAAAAAATTATAAACAGAACCCCCGAAACAACTGACAGTAGCCTTACTGTCTAAAAGCCCTGAAAAAACCAAATTCTTAATTTTAATATTAACATGTGGTCTAAGATCACGTCCACAATCAGCTAACGGCACACATGCGTCCATGTTGTGCGTGGTAAACTTAGATACATTACTAGGAACTGACGACGACCTCCTGTCATCCTTGTGCACAGAACGCAAAAGATCGTCGGCTAGTTTTTTGAATTAAACTTATTCGTTTCATTATGCTTAAGAGAATCCCTTTTCCATTTTTGACAAAATTGTTTCGTATGCCCCTGTTCCTTACAATAGAAACAATTAAAAGTTTTCTTACTATTAAAAGCAGAACTAGGAGAAGACGCGCGTGGAGAAGAGGAAGCTTGATTATAAGTAACGCGGGGAGAGTACGAGCCTTGAGCTCGTGGCGGGTGCGACAGTTGAGAATATGGAACCCGATGAGAATACGACGTTTTAGGAAAAGGAACTCGCGGAGAAGAATTAAATTGAGGTACAGGTTTGTCTACCGAAAGCTTTTCGAATTTACGGCATACGCTTACTAAAGCTGAAAGATTCTTTTCCGAGAAATAGGCAATGGCCAAGGCATACCTCGGTTGTAGACTGTCGCAGACTAAGTCCACCAATTGTTCCTCAGAAAGCGGAACATCCAGCCTTAAGTTTGCTAACTGAACATCTTCGACATATTCCACTATAGCCTGGTTAAATTTTTGCTTCATAGCGAACAAGGCTTTTAAAGCTTCCGTTTGATTGGTACAAACGTCAAAACGAGAAATGAGGAGCTTTTTCAAAGTTGACCAAGACAAAGAATCATCAAAAATAGTTCTAAACCAGGAAAGTGCTCTTCCCTCTAGGAGGTCAGGGAAAGAGGTAACAACCGCGGACAACTCCACCTTCCGGCATCTGGATAATTCTTCTATACGTAAAATGAAATCCCTGACATCCGAAGACCCAGAAAATTTTAAACCCCAAGAATGAACGGACGAAGAAGAAGTTGGAGGAATAGGCGACTGGTAATAATTATTAATTACGGTTGTAGTCTTTTCTAAACTAATTGTATTTTCATCACCTATATTCATATTGGAACCACTCCCTGTATTATCATCACCTATATTCATATTGGAACTACCTCCTTCTTTCAAACTTTTATTAAAAGAACGAGCCTGTTCGCGCATACTGGATAATGTAGCTTCGGGAACGATGTTTCGAACCGTTAACAATTTTATCATTTCTTCCTTAGTCACCCCATTAATATCAGAAATCGCCATTTTTAAAGAATAAATAAAAAAAAAATAATTTAAAGTTTATTTAATTTAATTTATAATTAAATTATTATTTTCAAATAATTATATTAAATTAAATGTAATAATACGATTAACCAAAATGTTATAAAGAATAATTTATTTGTAACACGTCGATTACCAAACACCCTGTACGAATAAACTCGATAATTAATCATTAAATTTTTTTATAATGACGACGCCAATTATCTTGGAATGCCGTAAATATTTAAAATAATAATTATTTTATAACATATGCTCAATGAACTCACTTTAAAATAATACCGCTACGATATTCTCCCAATATTTCAGTTACCGCAAGCTTATAATAAACAATCATTTATGATAAATGTCTGTCACAAGTGGTCTGATGTTTGCAAATCAAAAATAAGTTATTTAAAGAATTACCGCGTCTCATAAGTAATCCACTGACATAACCTCAGGAATGTCAACAAGAATTGACAGCTCGGCTCCGATAAACCAAAACATAGACAGCTGACAGTTAAAACAGAATTGCCAGAAAACAGAAAAAATGTTCCCAAGAACATTTCGGTTAGCACCTCGCGAGAAATTGAGTATTATTATTATTTTTTTTTTTAACATTATTTTAATGGCAACACTTAACGTTAGTGTCAATATAATTATACGATGTAAACAAACAAGAATAAACATCATAATGATCACAAGACAAAGAGTTGTATTTTCATAATGACACACAGACCAGTTAATGTCAATTGATGGTAATAACATCGATTAGTAACAATTAAAACGACACACAGTGTCTCTGCAGACCGGTTAATGTCAGAAATATAACCAAATAAATGCACACACACCGATTCATCTCTGAGTTCTGTAAAGTTATCAGCAAAAGTTCCCAAAATCTATCCCACATGACAGAGAAGTACCTATGTTTCGGGCACCGAAAATAACTGATTTTACACGTTGAAGCGCCACTGTAACGAATCATGCTCGTATTAAATATAACCTGGCGGCAGAGCAGAGATCAGGACTCAGGATAGTGGGCCAAGTAATTCTCTATCATGTAGGTAGGGATTCAATTAAATCAAAGAATATTAACTTTTAAAAAAAAATGTATTGAACACAAAAACAACACGGAAGTGTGCAAACTTCCCATCAGGGTATCAAAAGAAATACAGAAAATTAACATACCAGATGGACTCGCTAAACTATCTATACTGAAATAACCCCGGAAGACGAACGCGATCTTGCTTCGCAGAGAGAGAACACGGGACGGGACGGCATCTCCAGCCTTCCCATCCGGGGACGGCGCGGAATCCAGAGCACCAAGGTCGTCCTTCTAATTGGGCAGGAGGCCGCTATACCCCCAAGGAGCGCATTCAGCCTCGGGCCATCTCAACGATCTCCAATCAAAAGGCACGTGGCCCCCAACAGTATCCAAGTCTGGCGTATTACGGTAGTACCGGTAGCAGTCCGTGATTACGCGACGCGGGGTCGTGATGGCATATTCTAGTAGCCAACACCGGGACCAATTCACTTCACGATTTCTTTTCCATAAATACTGCCACAAAATGGCCAACCAACCACATCGAGAAAAAGTGGGACTTTTACGTCATCCACTATAAAAACACCGTACACGAACCTCTCGTGTCACGTAAAAACCATCCTGCGTCTTTTAAGTTTTAAATCAACTTAGATTCTCATGATTAACAGTGATTAAAACACCTTGATGGTGAGTGACCAATTCACGAACAACCTAGTCCATGGCTGCTCGGGAGGAAGTGCCCATAAACAAAACTGCTCTTCTTTCTTTTCTCAAAAATTACCAGTGTCCAAAAAAAAACACCATAGACAAAATAAACACCTAAGCAAGAACTGCATTAGTTACATAATTATTTATGTGACACGCTTTTATCACTTAGGGCAGGTCCAGATATATTCATATGTCCATGATAATATCCATTAATTACATATCCATTGAGAAAAAAAGAAATTTATTGCATCTCTTACCATCTCCCCCGACATAAATAATTGTTTCTTGTAGTAATTAAGTTGAAACCAAGTGTTATTTTTCACAATTTTGCATAACTTGAAGCGAAATTTGACAACTTTACAATAATCAACGTCAATACATGAACATGCGTAGACAAGCCGTAGAAAATCACAGAAATTTGACAGCCGTTAATTTCCGATTTCCGGTGGCCAACCTACAAAGTTTTACAATACAAAGTTTTGAGAAATTACCGATTTCGCCTTTTGTCTGTGATATCTTGACTGTCTTGTGATGCTGACTTAACACAAAGGATGCAGGATGACCTTTCACCTCTTGTGGGCCGCTCGGCCACCGGTGGCCGCGGGAGTTATTTTAAAAAAAAAAACTTTTGACATTCGATTTTGACCCTTATGTATAAAGAAACTGTATCAAAGTAAAAGTCAGAATCGCTGGGGCCATTCTCGTTCTTGACATAACCAAAGTCCGATTCACTTCTAGTCTATTGAAATAATTCTAATTAATTTATCTGTGGTCACTAAGCGTCACTTTTTCAACGGCGTTTTCAGCAAAACAAAGCCAGTGGAGAGCTGTTGGCCAAATCGCCGCAAATTCAATATTTCGACTTGAAAACGTAAGTAATGTTATTATTTGTACATAGTTTATTGTTCATTGAATGTGTTTTAGTAAATATATTATACGATAGCTCGAAATAAGCTGACAAAATGTTGCAACAAAGTGGAAGCATTTTTTATTTGAAAAATTTTCGGTTTTCTGTTTGAGTTTTGGAATCAAAAGATTCGTGATTTTGCAATGGTTCTTCATTCATTTTATAGATAAATCAATTGAGATTGTATATCAAAGCTTTTGTTTTGTTCATATGTAGTTTACATTTTATGAAAAATAAAATTCGAGCCGGCCGCCGCGAAAAAAATATCGCAGTAAACGGTCCATGTTTGTCAATTTATATACGCGTAAATATTGCATAAAATTATAAGGAGTTTACATCATTATGTAGGGAAATCTATTGAGATCATATATGAATATCTATGTTTCGTCAATATTTTGTAGAAAAATTATAAACAATTATATCCCGACACATAGTCGTATTGGCATTTTTGCGGGCCGCCCAGTGCTGCCGCCTTGTGTTAGAAAGTGGAACTTTCAAATTTCAATGCTGACAACAAAAGAATGCGGACCTCTTTGCTAGTGACGCCAACAGAAACATGTGTAAAATACTGGGTGTCTAAAACTAATCGGGGTGGAAAATATTTGTTTATTTTTCAATGTTTTATGAAGAATAAGAATAAATATCAAAAAATGAGATCAGTTATACAGGGTGTGCTAAAATATTTTTTTTTGCTTATTATTATATTATGGAGAAAAAAATTGTGAAGTTATAAGGAACTTTATAAAATATTTATAAATACAAGCATATTGATGATTATATTATATGATGATGATAAACATGATTGTTTGTATTGTTATAGAATGGGAGATCAGCCAGATGCAGCGTGTGGTTCCGGAGGAGACAATTTGGTCCTCGCATCGGTATGTTGTTTGTTTGTAGTAATTGTTGAAATACATTAGTGACAAAATTGAAAGATATTAATATAACAATAAATATTTTTAGTGTCAGATGCCGGGCCGCGCTCAAAAGCGACCGAGGACTGCCGGCGGGGCGGGACTGGAGGTGGAGCCAACACCCTCAACATCTCGACCGAGGACTGACCGCGGGGCGGAGGTGGAGCCGACACCCTCAACATCCACGTATCGGGCTTCGATGACTCAGGTAATTATAATAACACTTGCTAACTTCCCATTTTTGTCTTGTATTACCTCAGGGACGCTTTACATAGCTATATATATTTTTTCTTTTCTGTCTATAGGTCTCCAACAACTTCATCTTCGAATTCGAAGGTTTTGCCGACGACGATGATGATTATGCCGACTACGATGGCATTACCGTCGTCGGCAACGAAGAGGTGGAGATGGAGATGGCGAGACCTGAGGATGATTTGGAGCCCTTGGATGAATCGGAGGAGGAAGCGGAGGACCCGAACCCCGAGGAGCAGTCCTTCACCTGGTCTGAGGATTTCTCCACCTTCTCGGGCCAGCGTGAGCATTTTGCTGTCCCTCAGCCTGGCCCATCACCAGACGTCTTCCCTCCGACACTCACCCACTCTCCGTATGATGTCTTCTCCAAAATATGGGACCATGAAACAATGTCCTATATTGCGGAGGAGACCAATAGGTATGTGTGGAGTGAGCTGGACTCGAAGACGACTGAGGATGGATTGAATTTGTCAACCCATGCCAGGCTGAGGGACTGGCAAGATGTTACGGTCCCTGAACTGTATATAGTTTTCGCTATTTCTATTTACATGTCCGTTTGTTATAGAGCCTGCCTATCAGAGTACTGGAAGACAGATATTTTAGAGATGCCTAAATTTAGATCTCTAATGTCACGTAATAGGTTTTCTCTGATAGTTCGGCATCTACACTTCGTTGACAATAATTCAATTTCTACAGTCGGTTACCAGAACAAGCTTGCAAAAGTTAAACCACTATTGGATATGATGAATGAAAAGTTTTCCAGTCTGTATACACCCCATGAAGACATTAGTATAGACGAGTCCCTGTTGCTCTGGAAGGGTCGCCTTGGGTTCAAGCAGTGCATCCGAACTAAGGCGGCCCGGTTCGGCATCAAGACCTATGAGCTGTGCGAATCGGCAACAGGGTACTTGTACCGCTTTATAATGTATGCGGGGATGAATACAGAAGTCGAAGAGAACCATCTTGGGTTTTCGGGTAAAACCTCGAAAATCGTACTGAAACTCATGGATGGTTTCTTTGACAAAGGGTACTGCCTCTACATGGACAATTTTTATAATAGTCTGCCATTGACTAGGTATATGAAGCGAAGGAAGACCGATATTATCGGTACTCTCAGTCGCCGCCGAAAGATGGTACCTGAAGTTATTAAGGGCATGAAGAACCGTGTGCCGCGGCACACCACGATCGCTAGACACTGTGGTGACATGTCAGTCCTTGCATGGAATGACATTAAAATTGTCACCATGGTGTCTACCTTTCACAACGCGGACACGGTCGAGAGTCGAAGAGCGTCAGAGAGATACCAGATGCCTCGATCTGTGGTCCAGTACAATCGCTTCATGGGGGGAGTGGATACCAAAGATTCGCTGTTATCCACTTACCGCATGGAGAGAGTGAGGGGCCACAAATGGTACCTCAAGGTATTTCGCCGCCTGCTCAATGTCAGCATCGTGAACAGTATGGTGATTTTTAGGCAGCTCCATGAACAAGATCTGGGCAAGAACATACTTCACCGTACGTTCAGGATGCAATTGGCATCT
This sequence comes from Limnephilus marmoratus, assembly GCA_917880885.1. Lineage (NCBI taxonomy): Eukaryota > Metazoa > Arthropoda > Insecta > Trichoptera > Limnephilidae > Limnephilus > Limnephilus marmoratus. The sequence continues at coordinate 52,935,776 of OU862909.1, read as the reverse complement.
GAGCTGGTGGAGCGTTACCATCCCGCTCTGACAGCTCCTAGACGGACATCTTCCACCTCCGCTCAAAATCTTCCCATGCACCCTAGGTTGGATCACATACGTATGCATCATATGGGCGAAACCTCAGACACGGACAGTACGAATCGACGCATTCGCAAAAGGTGCATACTGTGTACAATTCGTAAGAAATCAAAGCGGGTTCATACGTTTTGTAAACAATGCAAAGAGTTCCTTTGCATTCCGTGTTTTGAGGAATACCACACAATTCGTCATTTAGTATAATTTTTCAAATCTTTTCTTTATAAAACTTTTACTCTTTCTTATAAATCTTAACTTTCAAATCTTTTTTTTTCATTTAGATTCCCTTTTTTATTTTTTTTCTACAAACTTTAAAAAATTGCCATGAAGAGGAAATTCATCATACCTAATAGTGGCAGTCCCATAATTACAGTTCAGGGAGAGTGTCGCTATTTGTTTATATGTTTTTGTTATTTGTGGAATGGGTGTTGTCATTTGTTATTTGTTTTTTGTGGAATGGGTGTTGTCATTTGTTATTTGTTGTTTGGATTTTGCTATCTGCTATGGTTAATTTGGTGCAGGTTATTGTTATTTATGGTTTTATTATTTGTTGCAAGGGTATTTGTGCATCATTTGGATAAAAATATTTACCGAAACAAGTGCATTTTGCATTGGTTGAAGTTTCGTGTCCATTCATTTTATCTTCCACCTTTGTGGAGGACAGAAACAATGTCTAAAAAATTAATTTTTAGACAAAATTTATGTATGTGTAAAATGATTTTTTTCGTTGTCCGGAGGTTTACCTCTTGACCAAAGTTAAAAAAACATGTTTCATGTATAAAACTGAAATCAATATTATGAAAAAAATCTTATAAAAAATCTCAACTTTTATAACCACACAGTATCTGAATTTAAAAAAATATTCTTCGTGTCTTTTCATTTTATGTGAAATAAATATATATAAAAAAAATATTAGCAAGTTTTATTTTTATTCTCATCATTGTTTTGTGTCACCCTGTTCTTTCACGGCCCATGTGTATACCAGACGGCGGCCATCTTGGATGTCATAACATTGGCCATGTTGGATGACTCAATGTCATTACACGAAGTTGGTAAAACATTCACCACATTCTTTCATTGTTTTTGATATAATATCATAATGGAAAGACTAGATTTGAGGTATTATCAGAAAGTTTGTTTTATCTACATTAGTTTCATGTAATTTTTATAATATTTCACTAAAGAGATGTCATTGATTTTGGATTCGTAAGAAATGTCAAATTTTTTACGTCGTGATGAATACTTACATTTTTAGCATTATTTGTTTACAAGTTTCTATTACAAAATAATATTATTAGTAACAACAATTGTATAAACTACCAAAATCTGAAAGAATTGTTACCGTAAACTTATAAAATGCGACACCAAAAAATTTTGAAATGCACATTTGGTGTTTGATTTTTTTTTGAAAAAATGAAAATATTTTACATTTTCAAACAAGTATCCTATGTCATTACTTCTTCGCAAACACCTTTGGATTGGTTTTTCATGTAGGGTGTCTATTCAGGTTTGTATAGAAATAAAAAAAAATGTTTATTTTCATATGAATATATTTTATTTACAATTGTTTGTCGAATGGGAAAATTTTCATACATTTTTTTTTATAAAGTTAGCTATTCTGGGAAAACTTATAAAGATATTATCGTGTAATATAGATGAATAATAAGATACATTATCTGGCAAACAGAAAACAATCGCAAAAAAAAATAATCTTTTGTTTTATACGATATTTGAGCAAAAGCGAGGAAGGTGATTTCTGAGCGGTTTTTTCCCAAATATCCTGGCCCTCAACAGGTTCAGTTGTGAGATATATAATATAACAGATGCCTTTGTTGCTCGACTGTTTATCAAACCCACAAATGTTGTTCCCAGCCTCCTAGTGCTTGATGAAATAGACCAGCTCTGCAATAAGAAGCAGTCTGTCCTCTACACAATATTCGAGTGGCCCTCCCTGCCCAAGTCCAACATAGTCCTGATCGGCATCGCCAACGCTCTGGACCTGACGGACAGGACCCTGCCCCGGCTTCAGGCCCGCGGAGACCTGAGACCGGAGCTGATGCACTTTGCTCCCTACACCAAGCAGCAGATTGTGGAGATCTTCTCCGAGAGGCTGAAGGAGGAAGTGTCTCTGGATTTCTTCTCACCCATCGCCATTCAGATGTTGGCAGGTAATCATCGTTCCATGACAAAACAGAACATTGAAGGTGAAAGGGAACAAACAACACACCTAATCTAAACAAACCTAACTTATTTTTTTTATTATGTTCTGTTTTTCTATGTATCTGAATATAAGAGTATGTATGAGACGGTGTGGGAATGTGAATGAAGTAAGGAGTGTCTACCAAGACAAAGTTGATTGACTGTCTATCCTATCTGCCTACCCCTGTTGAGAAACGGCATGATGGTTATTTATGTATCTGTAGATGTGTGGCTCTACCAGATCAAATAAGATTAGGTCGTTCATTAGTTTGTTCCTTTTTCGGCTGCCTGGATAGATAATCACTTGAGCGATGGTGAATTCCAGGTGTTCTGTTTTCGATTCAGCCATTTAACCCGGCGATACTCGCTACCGGGTAAAAAATACCACAGAGTACAAAAAATTGGTTGTATTTTTTTTTTCTACGCGTTCTGGCAACCCAAGATTCTAAGTACCTTCAAACCGATAGTTCACACACCCTCACCCCACGGGGGGGTCAGTTCACACACGGCGCTTGTTAATGACAGACGTGTAAAGTGAGTATGGGTAAAAAATACCCGGTAGCGACGATCCTTGTTCCATTATTTTTCGATATTTTTATGACTATGTTTTTGGTTTTCGAGCTGTAATAAAATGAGTATTCCTCAAAGTGATAGTACAATAGAAGAGCTGCTTCAAGAAGAAGACAGCGGAGAAGAAAATGTGTCAGAAATAGAAGATTTTGATGAGAATAGTGAACACGAAAGTGAAACTGAAAAGGAAGCTGATAGTTCAGGCGCGCCCTCAAATTCAGAAAATGTTTTTGACCGTCTACCTTCAGATTCAAAAGTTGGTTTGCGAATTGTGCTCCAAAAAGATATGCCGCGAGCATACAACCCCAATATGTGAGGATTGCTATGATAGAGTGAAGTAGTTTCGTTTTTAGCAAAATATTTGAAACAGTTTGTTTAGTGTTGATTATCTCAATGTTCACTCAGTATAAAGGTATCATTATTTTTTAGTATTTTAGGAGTGTATCTAGTTTATTTTCGATACCGATCTCAATTTTGCCAAATTTGTAAGAAAAAAAAATATTATTGTTGATTTTCGTAAGATTACTAAGAAAAAAATTGATATTTTGATTATTTTTTAAGATAAACTCAAATACCAATAAATAAACACTAAAACTTGCATTTTTAGTTTTATTTATGAACAATAGTACCAATAACACAAATACATTGTCAAACATTGAAACTCAAGCGTATTTTTGAAAATAACGGCAATTAAACTCTGTGGTATTAATTACCCGGTAGCGAGTGTTCATGTTCGTAAATACCTAGCGAGTACCGCCGGGTTAATTTAATTGATATTGTACTTCCATATATTAATAAGGAAACATATCAATTGCTTACTGCAGTTTAACGCTAGTGATTCCACCTAGATTTCACCGTTTATCCCATATTTCTAGGTTTTATAAAAAAAAAAGAAATTCGAAATCGTTAAATTTATAATTCATTTTAATTTATAAAAATCACCTACTTAAATTTGGGCAGCTACCGCTCGAGTGGATAAGTATTTAAATGTGTTTGTATCCAGTGATAAATTATTTGCTGCAAAACGGCAACAATTTGCTCTGTTAACATTATTACACATATGAAGAGTGTTGTTGGTTTCAGTAACTTATTTGCATAGCAAGTTTACAGACATTAATGGTCAGTATTATTATTTAATTTAATTCTATAAACAAGTGAATTACGACTGTGAGTGTGACTTAGGGGTTACTTTTTTAAATAAAATAAAATTTGAATTAAAAGGTGCACAAATGTGCATCTCTTGCCAAGCGCAGAACGGGCGTCATTTATAAGGATTTCGACTTAGGGGTTACTTTTTTAAATAAAATAAAATTTGAATTAAAAGGTGCACAAATGTGCGTCTCTTGCCAAGCGCAGAACGGGCGTCATTTATAAGGATTTCGACTTAGGGGTTACTTTTTTAAATAAAATAAAATTTGAATTAAAAGGTGCACAAATGTGCGTCTCTTGCCAAGCGCAGAACGGGCGTCATTTATAAGGATTTTGCTAGCTTTCATTGGTGACCACGCCGCACATTGGAGGGAACGATCTTTTTTTTTTGATCAATCTATAATGATAATTATTTGTCTTTCAGGTAAAGTTGCTGCCATATGTGGCGACATCCGGAGGGCCCTGGACATCGGCAGACGAGTGGTAGAACTGGCCACTCCCAAGACCCTGTCGGGCAAGGGATCCGGCGCCACAGTGGAGCTGAAGCAAGTGATGGAGGTGCTCAACGACGTGTACGGGGCTTCCCAGAGGCTGGAGGAGGAGATGGACGAGAGTTTCCCGCTGCAGCAGAAGCTGCTCATTTGCTCACTGCTGCTGATGCTGAGCAAAGGGAAGAATAAGGATATCACCGTAGGGAAACTGCACGAAGTCTATAGGAGGTACATAAAATATAAATTCTAATTTTATGTGATATCTAATATCATAAATCATTATGTTGAAGTAATGCAAAATTATGGGTTTTAGGCAAAGATATTGAAATATAATAGATGTGCTATCTGCAATTTTTACTAGGTGGGACTGCGCTTCCGGATGTCGCCGATATTGTTTACCAATAAACAAATAAATTAAATGAACGAATAAACCAAACGAACGTTAAACTAAATGAACGAATTTTTTCTGTATTCAAACTATATTGTTAACCAATACTAATGCACATCTTCAAAAAATCAACGAAATGAACAAATTCTTTTCATATGCAAACTACTCTAATTAGGTCGTAGTCCGCCGACAATTGCGCGGATACCATAGCATATCTCTTTTGTATTTGAATATCTTTGGTTTTAGGTTTGAAAATTTGAACGCTTATTATAGATGCTTTAATTAAATACTGCGAGTAGAACACATCTTTGAAATAATGAAGCATTTTTTCATAAGTCTTTATATGCCCAGAAAAAAATAAGCAGGCCTTTAAAACGTCCTACTTACAAACCCCTTTTCAGATAAGGTTTTATTGTATAGTTTGGCAAATTAAAATCTTGAGAAAATGATCAGAAAACATTGTAATATTTGTGCCTGAACTTCACAAAATAAAATAAATCATGCATTTTGGCGATGTTTTTTTGCATAGATCAAAACAGACGGGAATTTCAACCTTATCGCCATCCGCATGAGGACTGCATGATTTCACCTGATTCCGAATGTTCCAAGCTGCGGTGCAACGTCTTAAAATCAACTCATCAAATTCACTATCTACTGACAAATTATCTTATTATAAATATGTAGTTCATCTGTAAACATCAAATTATAACATGCATTTGCAACATTTGAGCCTTTTTGGTGCAAAATATGAGCCACCAAGGATCAAATACGAACAGTACAAAGCTTTTAGTGCATTTTTGAGCTTTTTTCAACATTAATACAAATTCAAATTAGAAATAGTCTATATTTTTGTCTTTCTGAGGAGTCAAGTTATTTGTCGAACAGTTCCGCATGGAAATTTTGCTGAAATGAGATTTGTAACAGAGATGGCTTCTCCTTCAGAAATTCGATAGACAAAACCCACCCCCGCATATATAAAGTCGGGTCCAAAGCTCGTCTTTTGTCTTGATAAAATCGTTGACAGTCCCAAAACAAGTCAATGATTTTATCAAGTTTGTCAATGTTTCGAGTTTAGTTGTGCTTCCCATGTTCGACGGAAAACATTTTCTAAACAGTCCATCCCGGGTGAAGCGGGAAGGCAGGCGGGGGTGGGGGATTCATTTTTTGACAGATGCCGCGCAATGCGGTCGTGTGGGAAGAATTAACGGAACGGCCGCCTTTATGTGGAATGAGCGGGCATAATCACGAGTTTAAAATATTATTATATGTAAATATAATATAACAATAAAAATATTCGATAATAAAATTATAATATAATAAGTATCAAATATTTATAATTATTCTGTTTTTGACGTAAATATTTACGCGCTCTAAATTCTAGTAACTTTAGATCGTGCCATAATCGATATTAGTCAGAAATCTTTCCTGATAATTCAAGTTGGCATGGTCAACACAATTTGACAAGTAGTACATAACATAATAATAAAGTAAATAATAACAATGTATGGCTGTTTATGAAATTTACGTTTTTGTGTAAAATCATTTTAAGGGCACTGTACAAAGACATGTTACGCATCCACGTTCCCGCGCGGAGTATATTCCCGGCGTTTCTCGATACCGAATAATTATATTAATATTTGTTATTATAGGTATTATAATTTTATTATGAAATATATTTATTATAATATTATACGTAAGTGTAATAATATTTTAAACTCGTGATTATTTAAGCTCGCTCATTACCCATAACACGTAACCTCAAAAAGCCGTTCGGTTTGTTCCGTTTGTTCTTCCATAAATATGACCATACCGCGCGGCTCCTGTCAAAAAATGAATTCCCCCCCCCCGCCGGCCCCCGCCTGCCTTACCGCTCCACCCGGGATGTAGTGTTTAGGAAATGTTTTCCGTCGAACATGGGAAGCACAACTAAACTCGAAACATTGACAAACTTGATAAAATCATTGACTTGTTTTGGGACTGTCAATGATTTTATCAAGACAAATGACGAGCTTTGGACCCGACTTAACATAAACAAATAACCAACTCATAGACACTTAAGCCTTGTACTCATCTGCGAGCTGTAACCTTTACCGTGGCAGACGCAGCAACCGGGCTCTAGTGCGGCAGTCGGCAATGAGTTTTGGTAGCAGGCTGTATGCATATGTCAATTTTTTTGGGGGCCACGTGACCGTTGACGTCACTCGTACACGAAATACATGAAAAAAGCTCCGCAGGTGAAAAATATTAAGTGAAAATTACATGTTTTGAAATATCACGACCTACCAGTTGGTAGCATTGTAGTTATTGGTTCCAGTTTCGGGTAGGATCCTCTAGTAACTAGTTTAGTCTTCCATTATTGGTATGTATATAAGTATGATAGCTCATACAGTTAGTAGCGTGGTAGTTGCCCACTCAGGTGTTGCAGGTTCTTTAATTAACCACTCGGACCCATAAGCTTACAATAATATAACATTACCAGACAAATCTATAACGTATGAGGCGTACCTGACTTATTAAAACTTACGTTTGTTTTTTCTTCATAAGAACTAGATTAAAAAAAAAAATTATTGTGACCGATGGTGCGCCACGTATGGTGGGAAGAAATAATCGTCCGTTCAGGGAATTTCCCTTTCTGGCTCCAAGAGCTAGGAGGGGGGAGCCCTTCGTGGGCCGGATCTGGCCTGCGGGCTGTTAATTGCCGATCGCTTCTCTAGTGTGTTTCTTCGCTAGGACGATTGTTATACAGGCGTTTTTGGTAATGATAATACGTTACAGTTACAGCTCACAGATGAGTACGCGGCTATATACCAATTTATAGACCATTTTATTGTCATAAGTATGTTTACAGTTTGTAATGTTGTCCTTCCTTCCAGGATATGCACAAAGCGCAATATCGTTGCCGTGGACAGCACGGAGTTTGTGGGACTGTGCGGCCTGGTGGAGACACGGGGCATCATCAGACTGAGCGGGCGCAAGGAGCCGCGCACACACAAGGTGGTCCTGCAGTGGGACGAGTCTGAGGTCAGCAATGCCCTCAGTGACAAGCAGCTCATCTCCGACGTCATCAATGATGTCTCCTGCTTACCCTGAAAACTTCACTCTTACTAGATGACTTATATGTAGAAATACACCTCAATGACAACACCCCAAGCTGAAATAATTAAGATGACACCTCAACACCATCATAATCACACAACGTAATAATTGGGGTTAAACTAAGGTCTGGTTGTTTCACAGAAATTCAAATGTAACATTGTCATCAAATAGCCCTACTTTATTTTTTTTAAATTTGAAAAATCCCCGTTAAATACCGATTCCAAGTCCTTTTCAGCTTTTGAACATATTGCGATCAGCAGAAGAGGACAACTTTCATGTTGTTAAGCTTGTCAACTTATTACAATATGATAAAAAGCTGAAAAGCACCTAGAATTGGCATTTAACGGAACCTTTCAAATGTCAAAAAAACAGAATGGCACTGAATGGTAATTTGATGAAAATGTTACATTTGAATTTTTGTGAAACAATTGGCCCTAATCGTTTTATCTGTTTGTCTCACAGATAACTGATATAAAATACATTTCTTGATCAGTGTCATTATTACTGAAGGGTGTTTTTCTGCTTGTTATGAAAACCAAAAAAATAATATTGAATTTCTAATATTTTGACTTTTAAGTGTGTTGAATTTATTTTTTTATTTGCATGATGACAATCAAGAATGATTAATTAAGTTTTTATTGTTCTATATACCTCTTATGAGTGATTTTTGAATTGTTTTTTTAGTTAATTAATAGCATAGTAATTTTATCTCCTCACTCTAATGCTTCGGCCGCATCCGCGCCTACCGTCCCGAAGCAATGCGGGCCGATGCTTTGTACATTTTGACACTAAAAAGTTATCGCAATAAAGCCTGTGGTCATATTAGCGACTTCTTTGCCTGTGGTCATATTTGCGTGTGCGTTATCGTCTCCCGTGTGATAATACACACGCAGCCCGAATGTTCGCGACGATAGCCGTTAATGGCCGGTCACATTTGCATGTATCGTGTCATAGCACAAAGCTTTATGACGATACACACAGGTGCGGCCCTAGCATTAGTAACTGTTTCAAACTTATTTTTAGATATTATACAACTTATATTATTAAGTAATAGGAAAAATAATCAACTTTCTCGTAACTAAAGACCTTTAATTTTGTGAAAGCCGTCTCATACATGTGTAATATCATACTTTTTGACACTAGAAAGACCGCTACTTCTGTTTTCACAAATGATTGTGTGAGTGTAAAATGATGTAATTTTTGGCATAATAACGAATTAATAAAAGTGGTAATCACCACTAGAGTGATAGCTACCCAAATTTGAGTAGCACCGCTTTTTACCCTTGAGTGATACCTATCCGGATTCGGGTAGCTGTAGGTAGGTGATTTTTGTAATTTAAAATGTACGTGTTATTTTTTTTATCAAACCTTAAATATGGGATAAACAGTGAAAAATAAGTGGAATCGTTGGCTTTAAACCCATAGTAAGGGGGCATACATTAATTACGTGATCAGTTTTTCTTCCAATCTAGACCCCTCCCCCCCTTGGTGAGATTAATTTGGGCCGCTTCGTATATTCTTTTCAAGTAACGTGAGATTTTGCTGGACCCCCCCCCCCTCCCCCCTTTTGAGCTCATGTAATTAATGTATTCCCCCTAAGCAGTTGTATTTTTCTGTTTTAATTAATATTCAGAGATACTATTTTTTGGATTTTTTGCCTTTCAATTTTTTGTTAATATGCAATTAACACAAGTTCAAAAAAGTTGTTCACGAACAGCCCCAAAACTTTTAGCAAATGGACTCAAATTTTAACCTTACGATCTGGCTGTTGGCGGTTTAGAAACTTTAATAACATTATTTATTGCCATGTAAAAAATAAATTAAAAAGTAGCCTTTATTTTGTATTTAACCCCTCTGATTTATCGCGAATATTCACTTTTTTACGTCTTAAACGACATGTCAGTTTTACGAAAACTTTGTATTATTACCGCTTCACAATTAAAGCTCTATAATTTTTTTTTTTAAAAAGAAAGACAAACATTCCCAGATTACGAATAATCCAACAATGTTATATTAACAATGTTATATTTTATGAATATTCACTTTTTTACGTCTTAAACGACATGTCAGTTTTACGAAAACTTTGTATTATTACCGCTTCACAATTAAAGCTCTATAATTTTTTTTTTTTAAAAAGAAAGACAAACATTCCCAGATTACGAATAATCCAACAATGTTATATTAACAATGTTATATTTTATGAATATTCACTTTTTTACGTCTTAAACGACATGTCAGTTTTACGAAAACTTTGTATTATTACCGCTTCACAATTAAAGCTCTATAATTTTTTTTTTTAAAAAGAAAGACAAACATTCCCAGATTACGAATAATCCAACAATGTTATATTAACAATGTTATATTTTATGAATATTCACTTTTTTACGTCTTAAACGACATGTCAGTTTTACGAAAACTTTGTATTATTACCGCTTCACAATTAAAGCTCTATAATTTTTTTTTTTAAAAAGAAAGACAAACATTCCCAGATTACGAATAATCCAACAATGTTATATTAACAATGTTATATTTTATGAATATTCACTTTTTTACGTCTTAAACGACATGTCAGTTTTACGAAAACTTTGTATTATTACCGCTTCACAATTAAAGCTCTATAATTTTTTTTTTTTAAAAAGAAAGACAAACATTCCCAGATTACGAATAATCCAACAATGTTTGAAAATCTCCTACTACCACCACAGAAAGCCGAAAATGTTGCTTGTGTTGTGATGGAGGCTTAGCCAGCCGAGGAATCGAACCCGCGATGCTCGGGTGGGACCCAAGCGCTATGCCCACTCAACTACTGACCGGTCATCTGCCCAAACAAACCGATCATAAAATGGCCAATTGAAAGTATCCCAAAGGTACAAGTTTTAATATAATTTTTGAATGAAGGAAAATATCTGCTTCACATGATTTTATTTTTTTTCTTTTGCTAACTTGACTTTATTTTGGGTTAACACCATTTAATTTCAGTTGTGTACAAAGACATAGGTTTAATTTTGATAATAATATTGTCATTTTAAACAAATAATTAAATATTTTTACAAAATAACACTTCATTTTCATCTCAGTAACCTTTAGAATACAAGTTTGTAAAAAGACTGAAATATTTTAAGTAATTTATTTAATTATTTATTTTCTAATTCAGAAAAATCCTTAGATCAGGGCTAATATTATTAATTTATTTGTTATTAATATTTTAGAATGCTTATTGCATTATTATGCCAGTAAGTTTAACATTTTATGGAGGATATAAATATTATTTATAAGACTGCAAATTAATTTAATTTTAGCTTCGTTTTTTAATGTTTCTTGTTTGTACGAGAATATGTTTTCATTGTAATTTTCATACCAATGGTTAGACATTATTTCTGTTTGTGTTGTTGACAACCAATCTTTTTTAATCAAAAATATTTTTTGATTACTTTATTACATTTTTTTTTGTAATTTGTAAAAGGTTTTCATAATTTATAAAATGTACGTTTATGTAAGACATTTTGACTATGAAATTTTAAAAATCTGATGTTAGTGTTCATACTTGTTGCTGACAATAAATTAAACATTTTTTAAACTGCTTTTCGATCTTTTATTTATTTTTAAAGTGTTTTATTAAATCTTGATAAACCGACTCATGAATAATATTTCAACGGGGCCTTGAAAAATATTTCAAAGTGTTGAATGTTGACAATGCTCTTGCCTATAAAAGTCTTATTTATTTCCTTACGTAACATTACATCCCACATCTCTGCTTATACCTTATATGAATGTTATTACGGGAGTATTTCTTACTCTTATAATATAAAATTTTAATATTTTTTTTTTTTTTTTTTTTGTGTATTACAGACTGTGTCCATTTACAATACACATGTAACATTAACTACATATATATGATACAAATAACAAGTTATAGATTTTTAGCATTAACCCAATCGCTGCCATTTACGCGGATCGGCGTACGAACGATCCGTGCCACAACTGCCATCTACGCCGTATCACGTAAATCGCCAGTATGAATGTTTCGAGGATGATATTTCTAAGTTCTAATGGTAGATGGGGCTAAATATTATTTTGTAAAATATTATGAACTGTTTCTTAGCGACATCTCTTGTAAAATATGATAATTTAAATTGTTTATACTACGAAAAGCAGCATCCAAAAAAGGTCAACAGATTTCTTGGCGCAGTCGTTTGATTCTCCCGCCATCGCAGCGTCGTGTGTGTGGATGTCACGTGGTTCTTATTACGTTCTCTGTGGTGTGGTTCTAAAAGTTTTTTGATATTCGGCGGAAATGTGGACTTGAGTTTTTATTCCCGATTTGAGAATTAAGTGTGTTTTTTTTTTAAATTTAGTTTGATATTTCAGTTCGTGTGTACTTTTATACAATCATTTTTGAAACTTTATTTTTAATATCCCTAAATATGTCAAGACGCGATCTCAGTGAAGAAGACACAAGAGGATTCGTCCTCGATATTGACTCTGAAATTGAGGAAAGTGATGATGACTTGGATTTTATAACGCAACTTAGTGACAATGAAGATGAGCCTATGGAGAATGAAGTTACCCAAAGAACTTCGTCAGGAAATTGGACTGTGAATTCCGTGAAATTTTAAACCAATCATCCATCATTTTTGTTATTTGTTTTTGGGGTGTTATGCCATGTTGCGCTACCTCCTCCTTTAGCCAATGTGTGACACATCTGCCCTGATGATGGACACTGTAACGCTGTCCGAAACGTTGGCTAAAGGAGGAGGTAGCGCAACACGGCATAACACCCCAAAAACAAATAACAAAAATATTTTTGGCCGTGAAAATCTAAAATCATATCCAATTTAATGATTTTCCATCTGGAATAAGCGACCCCATTAATAAAATTCAAAATAATGTAGTGCTATGTCAAATATAAAAACAGTTGAAGTATCGTTGTCCAACACCATTGATATGATTATGTGATGACGTAAGTGTATAATATACCAGCTTGTTTATTTGTGTTAGTGCGTCACCGCTATGGCGGGCTAGCGGGTTCCGATTATAATCTGTCTGTTTATTATTTATCTCAAAAGTAGATTACGGGACACATTTGAGGATAAATATTGTATGAAGTATGTAGTATAGATATCAGTTATGAGTGTCTAATATAAACAAAGCCCTCAAGGGCAAGGACAATGCTATAAAGATTAATTTAAATGACAAGTTAAAAATCACTGAAATGGCTGGCGTACGGTAGTGAAACAATGTTTTTGTTTGGGCAGCTATTGGGTTAACATGCCTCTTGAATTCTTCAAGGCTACTATTAAAAATATCGATAGTCTTGGAGGCGTTGTTTAACAGCGCCATACCTCGTGTCATGCTATGCCGAGCCAGTACGTCCGTTCTGCCACATGGGATACAAAGCAGATCATGGTGACGTCCCTGGCTGTAGTTATTCGGTACGAACAACTTATAGCATTCCAGAAGGTATGGGCTATCTATTAAATTATTAATAATTTTGTACGCCGTTACTGCAAGGGCCCCACTCCTCCTCGAGTGTAGACTTTGGTAGCGCGTTTCGGCAAGCAAATCTTATTTCAAATATGCCTGAAAAGGTAGAGTTCTGTAATCTATATATATAAAAATCAAAATATGTTTGTTTCTGGGTTTGTATGTAAGCTATGCGATGCTAAACCATTCATCCGATTGCAATGAAACTTTGGGGATTTGATGTGTGCATGCCTGCGATGGTTTCTGTATACAATAGTGAGCTCTGGCATCATGAAATTACGCATTGTTAAACCGTTCATCCGATTGCGATGAAATTTTGGTGATTTTATGTGCGCATGCCCGCGATGGTTTCTGTATACAATAGTGAGCTCTGGCATCATGAAATTACGCATTGTTAAACCGTTCATCCGATTGCGATGAAACTTTGGTGAGTTGTGAGCATGTCAGCAAAGGTTTCTATATATATACTGGTGAGCTCTGGCATTATGAAATTTATATAAAAAAATTGCAATAGGTGGCATGCGAGCTGTTTGAAAACTGAATGTACAGGGACTGAATGTGTGGAATGCGGGAGGGGGGAGGGAAATCGGGAGGGGAGTTCGTGGGACGGGGGAAGCGGGAGAGGGGAGCGGGGAGAGGGAAAGCGGAGTAGGCAGAGTAGGAACGCCTGAGGGGAAGGGGGTGCGGAAGAGGAATAGGAATCAGAAGAAGAATGGGAAGAAGGGAAAGGACACGCAGGGAGAAACAATATATTAAGTGGAATAGCAACGCTTGCCGGGAACTACAAACCCAGAAGCTAGCATATTTTGATTTTTATATAAATAGATTTCCCCCTAAAACCATGCAAAGAAGCCGCGGATAAAAGCTAGTATGTAATAAAATATGTTTGGTACTCACTTGAATTTATTAACCACTTTATAAAACAATTCTGAGTAAATAACAACAAATAATGTCAACCGATGAAAGGTTCATCACGGAGTATCGTTCCATGCCATATCTCTCCCCACCTCTGGTTTCCTGGGTGGTGGAAGTATTGACACTCCACTTTCTCATAATTTGTTAAAATAATGAATATAATAATTTTATCACTCATTATACCCAGTACCGGATTATCTCTAAGGCAGAATAGGCAACTGGATAGGGACCCCGCATCGGCTAGGGGCCTGCGTCCCGAGAATTTTTAAAATTTTGGCAGCATTTTGAAGTGAATAACACGATATTTGCTAAATTTCCGTGAATTTGTTATTATAATGGTACAAAATTTTAAAAGCATCGGTCAAGTCAAGTCAAGATTTTGAGTTATGATGTTTACAAACTTCAGAAATGTTCTTTGCGAGAAAACCAATTTAAAATTTTTTATACTCGAAATATAGGTACTTGAATCGAGCATTAGGGCCGGTCGCTTGAAACGCTGACCTTCGTTAGTTTTGCTCCGATTTACTTGAAATTTTGACACAATACTCAATATACTGACATGTTTTACATTCAGAAAAAAATCATAAAATAGTTTTAAAATCTTAACCCCCCCCCCCCTCTTAAAGCCTTGTTAAGGATTTGATCAAGGGAACAAGGAGGCGTTTGGAGCCCCTTCAACCCCCCCCCCCCCTCACCCCCCTCCTCCCCCCCCCTCCCCATCCTCCTCCCCCCCTCCCCCCCTCCCCCCCTCCCCCCTCCCCCCCTCCCCCCTTCCCCCCCTCCCGCCCCCGTTAGTCCGCCTTTGGTAAAGGGGCCCCGAGACGTGCATTGCCTAGGGGTCCCGACATGGTTAATCCGGCCCTGATTATACCTACAAAACCTTTCTGAATTTTACATAAAACCAATCATAGACAGAGTCGTCTTTCAATCTGCAACATGGAGTAATCCTCTTGCATCCTTCCTGACATCATCCTCCCATCTCAGTCTAGGTCTAAAAAACAAACATTTTCACTAATTCAAGTTGCGGTTGTGAACTGTATTGTTGTGAGTTTCGAGTCCTTTTTTGGCTGTGGTGCTTTTAGGACTGGATCAAAAGTGATCGCGAGCCAGACCAAATTATATTGCGGGCCGGATGCAATGGTTCACCGTCGAAATTTGCGTTTATTAACTTTAATGGGGGGGGGGGGGGGGGGGTGTGACACCACGTTATCCGCCCCGGGTGCCATCTATGCTGGCTACGCCACTGGCACTAGTTCACAGATCAGTTTAGAATCAATTTCTGACCCAGATTTTGGGTTATTTCTAGTCCATGCGAAAAGGTTTTTACACAATATTACATGTAATAACGTTTTCAACACGTAATAAAAATTGTTATAAAAAGTTTAACAAAAATCTTATTTTTCAACTTCTGTTCCAATGCAATTGTGTGAAATGTTTTTCTCGAATTTTTTATAGTTGAACAGATTTTTTCGTATTATAATAATATCAGTCTATTTTATATGGCTGTAGTCAGTACACAAAAGCTCAGGAGTTTGAGATTGGTATTTTCAATTCCTTCCAAACTACATAAATTGTCTTTTAAGTTAAACAGATTGCATGGCAATTTATTCTAGGCGCAGCGGCGTAATAATCTAACGGTACCCACTAATTTGTGTTTATGGGTCTATGATTGTAAAAAACTTTTGGAAGTGCAATAAGGATATTTTAAAGCTCCATAATACGTGACAGAAATTATTTTGGGAATTGAAAATAGTAGGTCCATAGTAGGTCACATCGGAGATTTTCTATGACAAAGAAACAGGCTTTCTTCTTTACAATACATTTGGGAATTGAAAATAGTAGGACATGTCGGAGATTTTCTATGACAAAGAAACAGGCTTTCTTATTTACAATACATTTGGGAATTGAAAATAGTAGGACATGTCGGAGATTTTCTATGACAAAGAAACAGGCTTCCTTCTTTACAATACATTTGGGAATTGAAAATAGTAGGACATGTCGGAGATTTTCTATGACAAAGAAACAAGCTTCCTTCTTTACAATACATTTGGGAATTGAAAATAGTACGACATGTCGGAGATTTTCTATGACAAAGAAACAGGCTTTCTTCTTTACAATACATTTGGGAATTGAAAATAGTAGGACATGTCGGAGATTTTCTATGACAAAGAAACAGGCTTCCTTCTTTACAATACATTTGGGAATTGAAAATAGTAGGACATGTCGGAGATTTTCTATGACAAAGGACAAAGAAACAGGCCTTCTGTTTTACATACATACATTTGGGAATTGAAAATAGTAGGACATGTCGGAGATTTTCTATGACAAAGAAACAGGCTTTCTTCTTTACAATACATTTGGGAATTGAAAATAGTAGGACATGTCGGAGATTTTCTATGACAAAGAAACAGGCTTTCTTCTTTGCCTAAACACATTTGGGAATTGAAAATAATAGGACATATCGGAGATTTTCTGTGACAAAGAAACAGGCTTTCTTCTTTACAATAGGTACATAATTATTTGATTTGAAGAATATTATTTCTAGTTGTCGTAAAAGCGGCATTTGGTTATTATAGATTGAGCGCAGTGAAGTCCTGTTTTAACTCGACCATTTGGCATTTCGCCTGTCTGTAAATTTGTTTGTTACGTTCCGGTTCAACCGATCGTGGTTGCTACTTGGAGCTGTCAAATCGGAATAATAAATATTATGCTACTAACGGCTTGAAGAAAGTTAGAATAAAGAATTGTCATTGAGATGGTGACATATCTTTGGACAAACTGTATAATTCCTTATTTGATTTTTTTAAATATTATGCAAAATACTTATGGTTTTTAATTGTATAGGTATATCCGACCAACGTTCGTAAAGTTGGGAACAACGGCCGTTAGATCAACTCAGAAAATATCATTATATCCGGGATTAGTGAATGGTATGTTGGTACTCGTAGATATATATACGGATTACAATATGCTAGGTATGTACATTGGGTATTTATTAATTTGTCATTCAGAGCATAGACAGTGGCACGTAGGAGTAGAAGTTGATTTGTGTTCCCTCGTCACATTTGTTCATGCTTACCATAAACTAAATATGTTTATGCAAATGCATTTCACCGATTTATTCGTCACGAAACGGCTATGTATTAAAACAAGCGTAACCCTAATTATTATAATGAGCGGCGGTACCTAACCTATGCCAATCCAGTGATTGAATAATTAAATATTTTCTCCTGCGTGCCGCGCAAATTTAATCGTTTAACCGCCCATAAAAATAAATATAATAATGTTTAATAAATGCAGCGGAGCCATATAATAATATTAGACAGGGTGTTAAGAGACGCACATGACTTACTTTGACCGGTGATTCCTTACATTAAAATAAATTTTGGATTTGTTTTTTTTTTTCATTAGCTCTACACAGGAGGCCACGAGGAAAATAATTTTTTCAGGGCCTATGTCATCTTTGAGGGTGCCGTGTGGAGGGTATTAGAGGAAGATCTGGAAAGGAAAAAGGCAAGAGGGGTAGGTAGGGTTCTGGGGATCAGTGTGTCCAGGAGTAACGATTGTATGAATCCATCCTTCCCACTGTGGGTCGAGAGGACTCCAGATACTAATATCTACAGCCTGTATGTCGGACGAATATCTACAGCTCATATGTTGAACTAATATCTACGAACTTAAGAGTGTTGACTAATATCTACAGAGCGTAGGTTGGACTAATCAGCTAAATGTGTACAATAGTCCGATATTATATAAATTAACATAAATTAAGTTTCTTAAACTGCATACGCAATATTACGTTATTGACGTTATTCCAATACGCTATACATAATTGCAAATCCAACCTCTGCCCGTGCTGTAGATATTCGTCAACACTTTGGTTCTCATAGATATTAGTTCGATTTTTTCAGTTTTTGGAATTCCTGTAGATATTAGTAGACGCCTCCGTCGAGTGTCCTGGGATGCTGTGTAGAAAAGGTCTTTTTAGGAAAGGAAGTTCTGGGAAGGAAAAAGGTGTGTGGGTGGGTAGGAATCTGGGGATCAGTGTGTCCAGGAGTAACGGATGTATGAATCCATCTTTCCCACTGCGGTGCAAGGCGATGGGTTGAGAGAGTCTGCCGGAGAGGTTTCCCTCAACGAGGTTTCTCTCAAAAAGTCTCTTTAAATTCAGCCCAACAGTAGGTAGGTAAATGCATCCGCTGTCAAGGCCTGAACAATTCTCAACCTATGAATCAGGGCAACCTTAATAAGTCACCAAACGTAGCAAACCACTTGGTGAGCTATGGCAGATGTTGGTTATCCAATAAATGGTTCCCGGGGCGGATCCGTGTTTAAGTAGGTACTATTTTTTCCTACAATTTGTCCGACCCTTTCCAGAAAGCATTGAAAAACCATCTACGTTCTAGAACCTATACCTATCCATAGGCATATCATTTCGAATAGGACACGTTTGAATGTATTTGTGGACACCAATAGTATTGAAAATCAAAAAACAATTTGAACTAGTTTGGAACACCAAATGTACTGGGCGACTGATCACCATACATGTGATTCAATTTTCGAAATATTTAAAAACTTTCAAGTCCAAAAAAATTTCATTATTCAGCTTTTTAAAAAACTAAATTATTATTTAATTCAATTATGTTTATCCATCCAGTGCAACTTTACACAAACAAGGCTCTGTTTAAGATGATTTACATGTAGGTACCTACCAATAAATAAAATAATCTTCATCAATCTTCTCTCTTCTCTATAAATAATAAATCTCTTCTCTATAAATAAAAATGGATCCCCGAAATGTATGTACGCGCATAACTACCGAACGACTGCACCAAATTATATAATTCTTTTATTTTTGTGTTTGTTATTGTCAGGACAAGGTTTGTATAAAACTAGGTGAGCTCTGGCATTATGAAATTTGTATAAAAAATTGCAATAGGTGGCACGCGAGCTGTTTGAAAGCTGTATGTATGGAATGCGGGAGCGGGGAGGGGGAAGGGGAAACTCGGGAGGGGGGTTCATGGGAAAGGGGGAGTGGAGTGCGAGAGGGAAGGTTGAGGAAACGGAGTGGTAACGCGTGAGGGAAGGGGACGCGGGAGAGGAAGGGGAGGCGGAAGGGGAACGGGACAAATGAGAAAGGACACGCAGGGAGAAACAATTTCTTTATGAAATGGCATAGCAACGCATGCCGGGAACCAGCTAGTTTTTGATAAATATCGCTAAATTCGATGGTAAAAACAAAATGAAATATTTTAATAGTCTACTATAATTTAAGTCTACATAGTGTATAGTTTTATTGAAGTCCCTGTATGTTCACGACAAGTGAAAGCAAAAGCAGAAGTGCTAGAATATTCACAGAACCGGTATTGAAGATATTGCGGTGAACTTGTTCATTTTGCATACTTTTAAATTTCCGTGATGGAAGACATTCTTTCTGAAGGCTTTACCATAGCGATTATTATTTATTTTTTTGCGAATGTGACGAAGATGTGGGGCCTGATCTGCGGCCGAGTTTAAACCAGGTCGGAAATAAAGTCTGACAAATTAATAACACGAGTGGGAAACTCGGATGATCGATGATCTGATCAAATATGCTCAAATGGAGCGTTTTTTGTTCATGTTGACTCATTTTTTTTAATGTTTTATCCCACCTTTAACTGTTGTATTTTTCTCTTTACAATAATTTTTCAAGCTTATTCCCATCAATGTAAGAAGAAAATAATACTAATAAATCTGAAGGAGCATAATATTTATTTATTTATTTAAACGCCATAGCATGGCTTTTACATTGAAGTGAGTACATGGTATTATAAGTATACAGTGGTACACAGGAGATTATCAATAATAACAAAGTAGAAATGAACATTTAACAAAGTAGCAAGTATTTAGGTAAAGGATACTATTATGTGTTACTATACTAAAAAAATATCAATGTTATAATAACCGAGAACATAAAATTTAGATAGGGTTATTTAGAATAAAAAAGATGTACCTAAACAAAGGGGACTTGTCAAAAAGTTGTCAACAGTATTTATAAGCACTAAATAGAGTAAATTTGCATTGAGTTTATTGTTACCTTCAAAGTTATCTTTGTTTGAAATTATTAAGCAGGTATTGCTAATTTGCTAACTGTTTCAGGGCTGTCAGTTAAATATTTAATAATAGTTTTGGTTTAAAAAAAAAACATTTTTAATAAAATAATACATTTAAAAGCTGTCTCTATTCAGTCTGATAGTAAAGATATCTGAAGTACTTGAGTATCTAGTTGAGAATCTATAGTAAAATATTTATTTATTTATTATGAATTTCCCGCCCGGCTGAGCTTTTATACATTATTTTTTTTTTTTTTATTACAAAGAACATCTAAGTTAAGCATTACAGAATCAAAGCAAAATCAAAAACAAAATCGAAAACAAAATAGAAGACAAAATCAAAAACAACATCTAAAGCAAAAACAAAGTAAAAAACGAAATAACATCGAAACTAAATACTCCGCCATGCAAGATGGAAAAAAATATGAAAAATAACAAGATTCAGAAAAATAAAAGGCAATAAAGGTCACATCTGGGACTCCAACCCAGGATCTCTCGTCTTAGGATAGGCGAATATGGGAAAAATAGTCGAAGATGATATTGTTAATTCTGAAATTTGAGATTGACAAAAATTACTTAAAAATAAGAGGTCTCAATAACCGAGTTGTTTGAGGCGATTGTCCCGGTAAGACGAAAGATACGGGGTTCTAGTTTCAGTTGCGACGGTTACCTTTTTATTTTTCTGTATCTTGTTCTTTTATTGGTATTATCTTCTTCTTCAAAGATGAATTTCTTAATATTTATTTACCTCAAAATTGTATTAGTTAATTTTTATTATTATTGACAATTACCCATCATTTCCTCAGAATTTCGATCAAAGTGCGACTGTGTTTTGGTAAAACCCTTCAAGCTTCAAGTCACAAAAAAAATACTGAAGACGATAAAAACGAATATTTAAGAACGACTTCGTAAAACTAATTAAAAATCTTGAAGTTTATATGAAAGTGGTTATTTAGTTAGTTAGTAACATTCCCAAAAATGTGGTTTGAAAGGTTTTACAAAAAAACACAGTCGCAGTAAATCGTGTACAAACATTGTTTTCCTAGATCACTACTCTAAGGCTGTTAGTACCCAATAAACTGTGTAACGAAGCAAGAAGACTTCTAGGAGCTTTGGCATCATGAAATTCGCTCAGTTTTTGCTGTTGTATGATAATAAGGAACTCCAGTGAAAAATATTATGGCTTTAAAAAAATGTGTTCATATAGATTATAGACCAATAAACGCTGATTCTGAATATATAAGTTTTATTAAATAATATTTAACGCTGAGTTTTAAAAAAAAGATTAAAAAGTCCATTTTTAATCGGGTCATAGAAACACGTCGTCAAGTTGGTGTTACTGAAATGTTTAGTGGTGACGTCACCGAACACCGTAAAGTCATTGTATGGGAATGTAGGTATGACACAAGCTATCGTATTAACAACGTTTCATCTTATTCGTTTATTTACGTATTGTTTATAGGGATTTAGTTGTTGTGTTTAATGAAACAATATTTAGGCCTGAATAATTCAGTTTCAAAAATAAGGTATCTCTTATTAGTTTATCTCTATTCTTGAAAATATTCAAAAACTACTGCACAAAAAAATAGTATTGCTAATTGCTACTCTAGGGAGAATACTTCGAACTCTGAATTTCAAAATGGCGCCAGTTGAACAGCTGATTGACCGATCTTATAGTAACTTTTTGGGAGTGATGACGTCACACGATTCGCTACACATACGGTTGATTTCGGGGGATCTTGAAAAATTGAAACTTTGACAATTATTTTAACTATTAAAACTAACTCTAAAAATAAAAATAAAAATGCAGTTATTTAAGTTACTAGGTCATTATTCATTAAAAAAATGGACTGGAGTTCCTTATTATCGGTCATCGCAATATTTTCATTCGCGATACGAGCTTGAAAAGATTGTTTATAAATATTAAATACATTCCTGTGCGAAGCCGGGTAGTAAAAACTATCACTCTTTTTACAAATTGTCCTTATTTACTAAGCAGGAATTTGAACACCTACCACGTGCTTATTTTTTTAGAATGGTGTGGGAAACTGACACTTGCCCATTGCCAGTATTTTAAAATTTCAATAAACAGACTCATGTACTTGACTAATGGGCGATATGTAATTAGGTTGTCCAAACGGATATAAATCGAGGTATTTAAATAAGGACACAATCATCAAATAAACGTCTAAAGTCTTCTACATCCGGAACCCAACGAACTGATCTCATGCCTCGTGGCTTTATACGTTTTCTCGAAAACATTGAAAGTTATTTGCTTAAACTTTGCTTTCTATTTGGATTCATTTGCAACAATCTTTTGGAGATGTGCACCATTTGTCCACATTAAAACTAACTCACCATAACGCCGTTTCTCCGCAGAGATAGGCAGATAGGAGAGACCGCCACATATCTCTGTCTTGGCATACACTCCTCGCTTCATTCAAATTCATACATCGTCTCTAATCTCTTATCGTCTCGAATACTTTTCTGTTATTCTGGTGCTTGCCATGTCCCAACTTAAGCATTTGATTCACTTGATAGTGCCGTGTTTTCTGGTAAATGGTAGAAGAAGTGTCAAATATTCCTCGAGAATGGTGAAAGTGATCGGTGACTTTTTCTACTATTCACTTCCGTGCGTATCGATGCTTCCGTATCACGTATCATATAATGTATTCTCCTTACGCTCATATCTTTGTGCATCATTCCCAAACAATTTAAGTGTCCTTTTTTAATCTTACATTCAGTGGCGTAGCTAGGTAACCAAGGGCCCTGGGGCTAATTAAAAAATGGGGCCCCACTGCTATGTACACTGATTAGGTTTTATCAAATAAAAATATGAAATATACAAATACTTTAAAAATGCTAAGCTACTTAAGCTCTTTTTTGTGCACTGCAGGGCAGGTAATAAAAATATTAAACAGTAACAACATAAATTACAATTAATACTTGGTGTAGGTTTGGCAAATAAAACGAAATATTAGAATTTGAAATTAAAACACTTTTGTACTTTCTTCCACTAATTTATATTTCACCAGGACCGGTTTCATCCTATTACGGACATTTTCAGACTGGTAGTTGAAATTCTTTTGCTACGGTATTTATACACAAATGATATATGCAAATGATATATATATATACACAAATTATATCATCATCATCACTATTGGCTCTACAACCCCTGGTGGGTCTTGGCCTCCTCAAGATAGATATGTCTTTGAGGACGTTGTCGCTCCATCTTAGTATTGGTATTTCCAGGCTCCTTCGCTCTATTACACAAATGATATATATGACAAATACTGAAAATGTCCGTAATAGGATGAAACCGGTCCTGGTGAAATATAAATTTGTGGAAGAAAGTACAAAAGTGTTTTAATTTCGAATTCTAATACAATGGAATTCCACCACGAATTATCAGTGCAAAAACAAGACTCATTAAAACGAAATAGAGAAGATTCAAGGGTTTATTATATAAAGGTCGGGCCTACCAACTGACTAAATAACAATTACATTTACAATTTTTTCCTAGCTTTAGTTTTCGCAAAAGTATCAATGACTTCGTTGGCTTGGTGCGGTTTTGTTTTCAATTGCTATTAGCGATAAATGTCGGAGTCGAGTTTGGCCCATTTTATTTCTTAAATAATTTTTTATTATTTTTAATTTGCTAAATGACCTTTCAGCTGCTGCAGAAGTGACAGGAATTGTAAAGAACATTGCTGTAAATACTTCCGTTAGGTCGCATTCTAGCACTCCATATTTGCTCATTATTTCCTTACATAATTGGAACAATCCATGCTTGAGTTAGTTGAGGTAAAACTAGATGGTAAATATTAATAAATTGAAGTGAAAAACTAGGGCCTATTATATCTGAATATTTTCTTTGGAATTCGTCACACTTTTGTAATAAAGTTGCTTCATCAACATGTAATAAAAATGTTGCTGTTAGAAAATGGAATATATGACAGACTGCACACATACCAATAAAACGTGTATCTAATTGAGATATTACTGTGTCTAGTACATTATTGAAAATCTCAATTTAAAAAAATTTTCTCGGTTTGGAAATCGGTGATCAGCAGCTAATTCATCAAAATGTTTTTTAACTTTTCTTTGCCAACCTGTCATATTTATTTTGAAAATGGGAGAAATTTCCAAAAGTTCAGTTCGATCGAGATTTCTGGTAAGGATTCGAGGGCCCCCTGAGCTTGAGGGCCCCGGGGCACCGCCCCGCGTAGCCCCTAGGTAGCTACGCGCCTGCTTACATTATGCTTACATCAGCCTTGATTTCTTTCCGGATCTTCATATTTCAAAAAAGACAAATAATGATTTTAAGCACATGCGCCTCAGGGATCTCATTTATACAACATCCAGTCTACTTTCATCATTCCTCTGCCACATTCATAACTGTCAAATATTTATTTCCCGTCTCTCCACTACAAGTGCCGATTATTGCCGACAACCCGGGCATTTATTGATATAACATTATCACATACAAACAATTAAGTAACCCACCTCACTGGACGATGTCTTTTCTGAGACGGGTAAATAAATAAATCAATCTAATGTGAAAGTATCTACCCATTAAAAAAACAGTGTGGAGGTACTAACCAATAAAAAGTATCATCTCTTCTCATTATATTTGTAAATATTTTCCGCAAAACTGACAACATAACACAAAGTCGACAATACTTCGTACTTCGTACCTACATTACTTTTCATGGATCTGTGTGGTATGTCTGATGGGATCAGTCTACTTAAAAACATGGGTCAATAGCCTTTTTCTGGCCTCCGTCAAACATAATATTGTTATCCTTGATCTTGCCTATTTCACAATTTTGAATTTTGAATTTATTTCACAAATTTTAATTTATAATTTTCTTTAGTAGGGGAGAGACAGGTAATGGCGAACACTTGAGAGAAAAACAAATCGTATAAATAAAAACTTGTACATTAAAAATCAAATTTGGGTATCGTCAAAAAATAATATTCAAAATTGAATAAATTTTTTTTTTGTAAAGCGTCGATGACTCGTGGCGAGTTTACAAGCTACTATCTGGGAAATTCACTATCTGTTAGTAAACTCGCCCAGTGTCATCGTGTTACTTGCTAACTAGCAGTGACTAGCAGATTGTTGACAATCTACGGAAAAAAGTTGAAAGGTCATCAACTTTACTCGCCTACATGCTTGCTCCGCTTGCTCGTGATTGGTTTATTTATGTTTCCAACATGGCTTCCGATAAACAGCTGATTTCGACTGTCAAACATCTGAAGAATTAGTTCACACAGGCGTCGTTATTCTTGTTACTGGTGCTAGCAGCGGCCTCAGTTTCCTACGCTTCTGAGCGAGTGGACAGTTTTGTGTGTCATCATGACAATCTTACTCGCCGATTTACCCGCTTTTAAACTTAGTAGATAGTAGCTTGTAAACTCGCCACGTGTCATCGACGCTTAATACAAATGTATGTTACCCGAATAACATGAGGCGATGACGTACGGTACGTAAATACGTAGTAAGTATAACCACCAATTTAAATCCACACCACAAACTTGGATTTCGTTTGTAAAATTATTGTATTGGCACTATACTATAATATGAACGGAAATACCACCATTTAAGAAGATTTAAAAAAGTATCTCTTTTTGAATTAGAAAATATAAAACGGTTCTTGTTCTTGGTGACCGGAAAACTCAGAATGAACTCAACTCAACACCTCCTTTGAAAAGTCATTAAAAGCGATGATAAAAATATATTTAAAAATGGTTAAATAGTTAGGTTAGGTTATGGGGCTATTTTCCATTCTTTTTATAGCTTTTAATGACTTTTCAAAGAGGTGTTGAGTTGATTCTGAGTTGTCATGGAACCCTTGTTCTTATGTTCAACGGCGCGACGTGCGCAATTTCCCCTCCACGAAATACACCTCGGTGCTGACGAGCGAAGTAGCGTTTGCATGGCCCGGTTGGTATGGGTTGGCGTGGATGTATCGAAATCTTCAAGATTCTAGAATTCGTTCGTTCGGAGTTACCATCTGTTCGGTACTAGACGCTTTTATAATTACCGTGACGATTCACAATCACGGTACCTACCGTAATACATACCGGTGCCGGAAAATAGGCAATAAACATACGTGCCTCATCGTTATAATGCTGCAGTTCTTTCTTACACATTAAATAATAGTGAGATAAAATATGAGCCAGGTACACAAAATACGTATGTATGTTTCTTTCCAAGTACTACTTTTTTTCCTTTGGAGGAAACAGATATATCTTATTACGGCTCGTTTCTCGTAATTCTCGTAATTGCGTTTCATTTTGAAGTAAAACTTCTTTACGCACGCTCGGCTTGGGGGGTAAGCTGGTGAATGCGTTACGAAAAGTGGTGATTGTTACGAAAAATGTCATGCGGACGGTGATCGATTGCTAGGTGAACGGTCGGGCACGCTTGACTTGGGGAGTGATAAGGATGGTCACCAACAAGTCACCCCAAGGTCATAGGTCACCCCAAGGTCGTAAGTCACCCCAAGGTCGTAGGTCACCCCAATGTCGTAGTTCACCCGAAGGTCGTAAGTCATCCCAAGGTCGTAGGTCACCCAAGGTCGTAGGTCACCCCAAGGTCGTCGGTCACCCCAAGGTTAAGACTTACGGGTGACCTACGGGTCACCCCAAGGTCGTAGGTCATCCCAAGGTCGTAGGTCACCCCATGGTCATATTTCACCCCAATGTCATATGTCACCCCTACGTCATAGGTCATTCCGTTCGCTACGTTTGGTAACTTAGCAGAGATACCTGGGTTCATTGGGCGAGGTTTGTCTTGTAGTTTTACTTCAGTCATGTGGTCTAAACCACACTCGTTCTTTACACAGTGAGGGAGATGTATGATAATGACTTGTGTTTCCTTTAGGGGGGGAGGGGTGCAGGCATACATACGTTCACAGTTTGTCTCATTTTCGACTGTTGTTATATAGTGTGTAAGAAAGAGCTGTAGCATTATATGTTTAAAAACAAAAGCAAAACCATCAGGGTATTGACATTTGACGTGTTTGATTTTTTGGAATTCACTCACACTTCATTATTATCGTTGTAACAATATTCCATTATTTCAAAATTATCGTCACGGCAAGTACCTAGTATTGTACGGTCTACGGAAACGTCAGGGTGCGGTGTGTGAGAGAGATGAAAGAAAATGATTACTTTTTTCCTTTGGAGAAAACAGAGCTACCTACGTTCATGTATACCTCATCTTTTGAAAGAGCTGTAGCATTATTGTGTTAAGGAAAGTATTTTTTATTGCTTTTTTATAAAAAAATAAATATAAAAGCGTCTATTACCCCTCTGTCCCCTACACAAAATTTGTTTAAAAATAGTTAACGTCAATTTGGGGGAAAAATACAAACGCAATAATCTGGAGAATGTCATAATTCATAATGCCTTTAGAAACTTTAAATCTAATGCTTTTTAAAAACGTAAACGCCTCAGAGATGTCTTACAAAAAGATAATTGGAAGAAAGTGAAAATTACGTTTGTAAAAACTACATTTTCGGCCAGTTACTTGAGATTTTTGTAGATGATTGAGCGGTTTATAAACTATATACGAGTCCACATACAACACATTCCCAATAAAGTACTTTTAGAACATTTTACTAGAAAAACTTCATCATATCGACGTGAACCGAAAACTTGTCGAAATTATGGATGCGAGAAAAAATCAACGCAGAAATATGCATATTTCTAAAAATATCGTAATTTTTCTGTTGAAACGTGACAAAGAAATAGGTAATAGGTAAAATAGTTAATTTTTAAACGACTTCGAAAAGGAGGAGGTTCTCAATTCGACTGTATTTTTTTTTTTTTTTTTTTTTTTTTTTTTTTTTTTTTTTTTTTTTTTTTTTTTTTTTTTTTTATGTTTGTTACCTCAGAACTTTCGACTGGGTGAACCGATATTGATGATTCTTTTTTTATTTGAAAGCTGGTGCTTCCTGTGTGGTCCCATTTTAATTTGGTCCAGTTCTGACAATGGCATCCATGAGAAAATCATATAAGTTCTTAATTTGCATCAAGTATGTGCGCGATAAATGGACGAATAACTCAATATCACGCCAACCGATTTCGATGATTCTTTTTTTATTGGAAAGGATGTACTTCAAGGGTAGTTTGATGAGAGTTTGGTTAGGTTCTGATTATGGGATCCATGACAAAGTAACGGAACTCTCCAATTCTGAAGAACAAATTTACGATACTCGGCCGAATCTTAATCGAATTAGTTAGTGTACTTCAGATTCACTAAAAATCAAAAAATAAACAAAAATTTTAACAAAACAAAAAAACGACTTCAAAAAATGCACTAAAAAGTAAAAAAATAATTTCGTATTCTTCTACAACTTTATAATCAACTTACCTTTTCTACTCATCAATATGTAGGTACGATTGTTATTTTTGGAGTCGGTGTCAACCAAGGTACCCGCGGCCCGGCGTGTTCACTTGACAGCTCCTCTCCCGCCGACACCGACTCCAAAAATAACAATCGTACGTACATATTGATGAGTAGAAAAGGTAAGTTGATTATAAAGTTGTAGAAGAATACGAAATTATTTTTTTACTTTTTAGTGCATTTTTTGAAGTCGTTTTTTTGTTTTGTTAAAATTTTTGTTTATTTACGATATGATTCCAGTCCTTATGGAAATTATATTTGTATTTATTTCAAGCGTAGTTTTGTTTTTCAAAATTGTAAAAGAATTAAATTAAAACATTTTCGAACTGTGTGGCGTCATGAAAATAGCACAGTTTTTTTATTGTCTGATACGTGGGTATATCAAAGAAACTATTTTCCGCTCCGTAAGTTAATTTCTATCGTGACCTATGAGCCTGTGGAAATATCCATATGCCTGTCAAAAATTAAGACACGAAATACATGCAATTCATTCATTTCTTAAAATTTTGTAAAGTATATATTATCATAATGCTACTGAGTTCCCGGCATGCGTTGCAATGCCGCTTACTAGAGAAATTGTTTTTTCCTGCGTGTCCTTTCCCATTCATCCCGTTCCCTTCCGCCTCCCCTTCCCCTCACTCGATCCCCCTCCACCTACCCCTATCTCCCACCACTGCGTTCCATACATTCAGTTTTCAAACAGCTCGCGTGCCACCTATTGCAATTTTTTTATACAAATTTCATAATGTCAGAGCTCACCAGTAAATATGGAAGCATTTGCGGGCGTGCGCATAACAACTCACCAAAGTTTCATCGCAATTGGAGAACAATTTTTAGAAAATTCATGGACCGCATAAGGGACAAACAAAGAACCATCCATTTGATTCCATACATCTGTGCACTTGACGTTTCCACACAATACTTGATTGCGTGTAGAACATTACTCGAAAACCTCCCATAATAACCATCTCACGGAAACTTCCTGAATAATGTGAGATTTCCATTGAATTGACGATACAGGATGCTGAAAACAATAATTGTACATTCAATTACAATCAAGTCTCATCACGTTCTTGGGATAATGTTGTCTTTAGAAATATTTGAAGTGTTAAACGATCCACCATTGTTGATCCGGCATCCTGCTTGCCTCGGATTATAACTAATAATAAATGTATTTAATTTGATTCGGTTTTAATTTTCGTGCGGTGTTTAATTATATTAATGGGCAAGATAATCCTTGGTGAGGTCGTGTCCCTTGTTTGCATTGAACATCTTCGGAGCAAGTATTTTATAAGGTCTTTTGTAAGTAACTGGTTACTTGCTTATAAATAACCATTGAATGTAAAAACATGTTGTGGTTGGTAGCTAAATTATAAAAAGTCTATATCCTACGTAGAAGTTTCCAAAATTGTGTAATGGGTGACATTTGGAATATCTCGCAAAAAGGTATTAAATAATTTTCCAATAAAAATATTCTCACCCATAAAAAATACATAATTTAAATACATTTTTGCGATAAATTATATGTATATTATATGTCACAAGATGCACGAGTTTTAAGTAGGTATGGTTTTAATGTTCATTTATAATATACCCACATTGCAAGATATTTTCACACATTTCACAAAAAAATTACATTCTGGTAAAAATACAGTCAAAGAAATACATAAACACAGTGCTACACGTATAAGTTGACGGTGGCGTAAACATGAACGTCATTGGACTAATATTATTATAAAGGCGAAAGTTTGTTTGGATGTATGTATGGATGTATGTACGTTTGTTACTCTTTCACGAAAAAAATACTGAATGGACCTTAAAAATTCTTTAGAAAGCTACATTATTTGCGAGTAATATAGACTGTATATAACTATATATAAGACTGTCAAACGTTTTCTGTCCCTAACAAAATCGAGTTATTGCAAACGTCAGAAGAAAAGCAAAACAAACGGTTGCCGTGGAAACGATGTTGGCGTCGTAGTTAATATATATCTCTAAAAATGAATAAGTGGGTGCATAACTTCCGAACCATTGCACCAAATCGGATAAATCTTTTTTTTGTACAAAATTACTGGTAAGTTCTGTCATTATGAAATTTGTATAAAAAATTGCAATAGGTAGCACGCGAGCAGTTTGAAAACTGAATGAACCGGAAATTAATGTATGGAATGCGGGAGAGAGGAGGGGGATGGTGAAGGGGGGGGGTGGAGGGAGGGAGGAAGCTGAGTGGGAACCCCCCTAATACCATGCGAGCGAAGTCGCGGGAAAAAGCTAGTATCTTTATATTTTAATCTGGCACCTACTATTGTCGTCTCCCTTTTCGCCAACTTATACGTGTAGCAATGTATGCAGATATTTGTAAATTAGTATAAAAGTAGCTAACATAATCTTGATGAGTACGTATAAAACTTTTTTCACATATTTAACGTAAATCTTACGAAAAGTGCGTAGACTGGGCATTTAAAAGTTATAGTCCTTTGGAAAGCACTCTATTTTCTATGTTCACTCTATTTGTACGTACGTAAGTTTAGTTTTAGGAAGCCTAAAATCTCTACAGCTTCTCGTAGGATAATTGTGAATATTGGTTTGTAGTATATACTACGGTTCGCAGATAATTAGGGAGCATGTTACTTTGAAGCTTGCAAATCATTGTTAACGTAGTATATATTTTATGTC
Source organism: Limnephilus marmoratus (assembly GCA_917880885.1). Classification (NCBI taxonomy): domain Eukaryota; kingdom Metazoa; phylum Arthropoda; class Insecta; order Trichoptera; family Limnephilidae; genus Limnephilus; species Limnephilus marmoratus. The sequence goes on along the minus strand of OU862909.1, from coordinate 52,904,216 downwards.
GTTTAGTTGTCTACTTATTTAAATTTTGTAACGTAATTTGAACTCTGGTAAAAATATTGCAGTTCAAAATCATCCTCATCCCCTATCCTGTATTACCTATAGTTTATTATTTTAGACTTCGTTACACGAGACTAAAACACTAGTAGGGCCTTATTCATAAACGTATTATTTATTTTATACAAGTGATAAATAAGCGTTAATGTAGGGTAATTTTAAAACACGTTTATTAGCAAGGGAACAATTATTTAAATGCGCGGTCACAATTGTTGCATTGATTCAAGTTATTTCGGATCCATTTTTTAGCAATTTTGTTAGTTATGTATTCTAAGTCAATGAATTCATCTTCTTTTAAGTAAGGGAACGTACCCATACTATGTGACCAACTTTTTGCAATTTTTAACCGCCCCCTCCCCCGGTGACTAAAAACCTAAGCCCTTCGCCGCTCATTTGTACCAAGCGTGGTATTTTGAAGACCCCCCCCCCCCCGAACAGGTCACGTAGTATGGGTACGTTCCCTAAGTTTTGGTGCCTCTGTAGTGGCGTGTGTCAATTATTTCAAATTTTGAATTCAGAAACGCCCGGGTCTCAAAAGTTGCGTCTTGCAAAGAAAATGAGAACTGCATTTAAATTTATTTTTAAAAAATGTTTATTAGTCCGCTAAAATGCATTAAAAATCAGAAAACAAACCTAAAACCATTTTTTTTTTTAATTTTTAATATATTTTTTTTTCAGTAATCTAACCTTTTAACGTTTGTTTATTATTAAAAAATGCGTATAACTGACAAAAATTAAAAAAAAGTTAAACTTTATGAATACAAGTAAGTCAACAAGAATTCTGATTTTATCCAGAAAAAGTGTTATTTTCCCATTTTATTTTGTTAACCAACACATCACATATGTTTAAAAAAAAATTTTTTTTTGGCTCTTTGTACTGCAGTTATGTAATGAAAAATAAGTTTGGTACAAAATATAAAATATGAACCCTTGGTTTTATTTTTTTTCCAAATCACGAAATCTATTTTTTTTTTAAACTTCCGGCTATTTTAGCGGGCTAATAGCTCAGTGGCGTAGCGTGGGTTTCGGCCGCCCGGGGCGGAGAATAATTTTGCCGCCCCCCCCCCCCCTTCCCCCCGCCTCCATAACTTCTACAGGTTCTTTTTCCCCAGATTTTCAAGCGCTGACCGGGGGGGGGGGGGTAAGTATCCTATTTTTTATTTTTGTGCCGATTTTTATAATCCCATGTGCCGAGTAGTGTTCAAAACTGTATCAAAACTACACTCAAAACACAACAATTGTGTTTCTTTGATTCTAGCGGCACTTACGTTCTGAACACAAAACGGGTTTTAATTAAATTTGTATGCGGTGTAGCGGTGTATTAAAACTACACTCACAAAATGAAAACGGTTTTTTTTCTTTAAGTCTGCCGGCACTTACATTCTGAACACAAAACTGGTTTGAATTAAATCTGTTTGCGGTTAATTAAAACTACACTCAAAACATGAAAATGGTTTTTCTTTGATTCTGGCATTAAATAAATAGTTTGCAACAAGAATTTTAGAACTGTACATCGAATAACAGAATGTTTTCCTTCGAAATGTGTCAGCAGATTAATTCAATTGGAATTTTACATTCTGTACTGGTTTAAATTAAATCTGTACCTGGCGTATTAAAAGTACACTCAGAACATGTAAATGGTTTTTCTTTGATTCTGGCAGCACATACAAAGTCTGCAAATGGAATTTTATAACTAAACCTCAAATAAGAGGATGTTTTCTTTCGAAATGTGTCAAAAGATGAATCCACAACTGGAAATTTACATTCTCAACACACAGTTGGTTTAGTTTAAGTCTGTATGCGGCGAATTAAAGGTGCACTCAGATCATGAAAATGGTTTCTCTTTGATTCTGGCAGCACATACAGAGTCTGCAACTCAAATATACACGCCTGCGAATATTCGAATTAAAGTACCTAAAATAGAAAAAATTTAAATACAGATTCATTTTCTTAAAAAAAAAGTATTGTATCTTAACTTTTCATCGCAATCACAATTTTATTTTAAAATTAAACGTGTGGGACAATTTGCGTCTCCTGTGAATAAACGGGTTAAATTAAATCTGGATTTGGCGAATTAAAACTACACTCAGAATATGAAAATAGTTTCTCTTTGATTCTGGCAGCACATACATAGTCTGAACTAGAATTTTATAACTGCACTTCGAATAAAATAATGGTCTCTTTCGAAATGTATCAGCAGATGAATACACAACTTAATACATCCTAAACACAATTCTGGTTTTAGTTTTGAGTGAAATGGTTTTCCTACGAATTGCGAAATTTACAGCTTAAAAAAATAATTTTTTTTTTTTTTTTTTTTTTTTATTTATTTCTATGTATTACATTATTTACCTTTAACATTTTTACATAATAGATAAATTTTGAAAACATTTTTACATAATATATTTTGCAATTTTATTATGTTGGGTGTAAGGTAGGTTTGTGAAGGTGAAACTGTGTATAGGTATTGTTGTATGTTTCGTGAACACCTCACTAGGAGAACCTGTGCTGAGGTGTTTACGTGTTTATTTATGATTATGTGTGACAAGTATTTATGTGTTGTAATAGAAAGTTTTTTTTTTATTTTATTTTTTTTATTTTAATAGTTATTGTACATTTAGAAGAGAAAAAAAAGTTTTTTTTTTATGTATATATTAGAGAAATATAAAAAAATATATATATGAACATACACATACATACACATCCATATACATACATGTACATGCACATACACATATATATGTACATATGTATACATACGAATACACATTCACATACACATATGTACACACATATACAAATTGTAAGTGTATGTATTGTAAGGGTTGCGTTGGATACTTGAAAAACTACTTAAATTTTAGGTTTATTTAATTTTACACTTTTTATAGTTTTATTATGTTTGGTTAGGAATAATAATGTTTTGTATAAAGTTAATATCTTGATTTTTAATCCAGTCAGTGATATGTTTTTTATGAATGTTTGTAGATGTATTTGCAGATAATATTTGTTTCAAAGTAATGGGCATGCAATTAAAAAGTTTGGTTGCATAATACTGAAAGTGTCTTTGTCCATGTGTGGTGTGTGATATCGGTATATTCAGTGTTTTATTTGTTGAGGACCTGGTTTTTGTTATGGTTTTTGGTTGAATTGGAAGATGTAGTCTGTTTTGGATAAGGTATATTATAGCAGATTTGGCATAAAGTTGTCTTATTGACATGACTTCTAATGTTTTGTAGATTTCGCTAGAATCTGTGTGAAATGGTACTTGCAAGATGAGTTTAATTATCGCTTTTTGTATTTTTTGAATTGGGTCAATTGCTATGTTTGTAGCACTTCCCCAAGCTAGTATTCCATATGTGGCAATGGATTGACAAAGTGCAAAATAGATCGATCTTAGTATTGTAAGTGGGAAGATGTTTTTAATGTACTTTATTAGGTGCATGACTCGTTTCAGTTTATTTGTGATGAAATTAATGTGGTCAGTCCAGCGTAAGTGTGAATCAATAATAACCCCCAGGTATTTTGTATGTTTTACCCTTTCTATATGTTCGCATTGGCAGTTGGATAAAGTACAGTCATGTAGAAGCAAGCCTATGTTTGATGGAGGTTGACCTCTTTGTGTAATACTATGAGTGATATATTTTGTTTTGATTGTATTAACGGTTAGAGTATTACTGTTTAGCCATTTTTTGACGATTGATAAACTTTTTTCGGCTATTATAAATACATCTTTCCATGTGGCTGCTTGACAGAGAAGAACTGTATCGTCAGCGAAAGTCACGATTTTACCTTCAATTTTAATGTCGCACAGTTCATTTATATAAATGAGGAATAATAAAGGGCCAAGTACACTCCCCTGTGGTACTCCGTACGTAATTGAAAGTGGTTCGCTTGTCTTGTTGTCAATTTTTACTTGTTGCGTTCTGTCAGACATGAAGCTTTTAATTAAATTGAATTCTACTCCATTAATGCCAATGTTTTTTAACTTCTTGAAAAGTTTTTCATGTGAGATTGTGTCGAAAGCTTTACATAGATCTAAGTAAATAGAGATAACTTTTTTCTTAGCGTCTAGATTATGTGTAATGAAGTCTGTTACGGTAGCTATTGCATGTTCTGTACTCCTGTTTTTCCTGAAGCCATGTTGGTTTATTATTGATATTTTTTATAAATAATAAAAAAACAGTTGGATTCGTAAACGAAAGTATCGTATAACATTTTCAAATGATGATTTGAAATGGTTTAAATTTTTCCAAGATAATATTATCATTTATTGTGATGAATTTGCCGCCCCCCTTAAAAGTGCCGCCCGGGGCGGGCCGCCCCCCCCACGCTACGCTACTGTAATAGCTACAGATCATACAAAACTTTTGAGACCCCGGGCGTTTAAATATAAGGCCATTTGTATTCTCTCTATGGAGAGCGACACACGCTACTCTGTAGGTATATTATTTCCGAAATAAATAATGTTACACGTTTTATGGTAGTTTATGTATCTACCATTATGACGGAATCTCAGATGACGATATATCTGACGATCCACCGGGCCACAAGCAATGTGCGTGAATGTTTTTGGGGTCACGGTTAATTCTCTCCAAGTGACTTTGACATTGGATTTTGGTCTGGGTGTGGTAAAATACAAATCTCTAATAAATTGCGTATGTAAATTTGCATAATAAATTGAAAATCACAAGGGACTAACTTATTTGCCCAATACGATATGCCATCGAGATATGACAACATTGCACAGATTATCGCAATGAAATTTATGTGCTTGGTGACTAGGTAGAAACAAAGGCGAGAGGGCTTACTCGTACCTAGTACGATTTGCAATTGTATTATGGGTGAATGATATTGACAACACTTTTGTGCGGGCTGTTTCATATTAATAATGGATCATTTCATGGCTCATCTCCCTTGTTTCTATATCTATGGTTATACCAAAGTACCAAGATTGTACCCAGGGCCGTATTATCCATAAGGCAGTGTAGGCAACTGCCTAGGGGCCCTGCATCGACCAGAGGCCCCTAGGGTAAAGGGGCCCCGAGAAATGCATTGCCTAGGGGCCCTGCCATGTTTAATCCTGCCCCGGTTGTAACTCTGTGTTCCTAATAGTCCTAGGGCTAATTGTCTTACCGACCGTTACTTTTGACATTGTCAATAAAATTCGACAATCAGCCCTTTAGGATATTTTTGTCATTTGAATGACTGACTTATGATATGTGTACTGGCAAACAGAGCTCCGGGCCAAAAAGGCCCCCTTCTCTTTCATCATGAGTTTAAAAAACGGTTGTTGGAAAAATAGAAGTAATGTCATTTGAATGGTTCCCGTTAGCTGTCTTTTCTTGGTCCAAAAGCGGTTGGTCAAATTCTATACTGCCTTGTTTGATCAGTCATTGATTAAGTCGTTGAGCATAACGGCCCTAAAAAAATAATAAGCTCTGACAGGCTGAAAATTGGCATGGACACGGAATGAACATTTAGAAAAAGGATAAATAAGTATTTAAATAAAAAAATGTTCCTCTGTTCAACATTCAAATAACTTTCTTGAGTCGATTAAGTGCCAATTCTTCTTGTTCTTATCTTATTATTTATCGCCTGGACGGATAACAAATAGACAAAAAATAAGATAACGTTTTCAAATGTATATTCTTATTTACTCGTTTGATGGTCAATATAAATTATCGCGTATAACAGAGACATGACACGCAATAGAAATCCACATGGCGTAAGTTTTAACATTGGACATCTCATGTATCATATTTTATTGTTGTTATTTGATTGACTTTTTTTAATACGAAAATTAACCCGACAATTATGAGTTTTGGCTACCAAGCCGTAAAAATATGTTCTTACCAATTTTATTATATTCGTCTCGTATAAATTATAATCGTCATCACCAATGTTATTATTATTTTTACCTGATATAATTTTCTAAGTATTTTAACAAAAAATAGGTGCAATGCACAATCCATAGATAATTAGAACGGGGTACCCCAGTAAGGACACATTTTTCTCAAAAAACTGTAAAACTGTTAACAAAGAATAGAAAGAGAGGGTGATATGGAATCGGGAATGTCGATTGTCGCTGAGCTACAACCAAATTGCACAGATTTATCAAAGAGGCGCAGCCAACGTTTGGTCTGTAGATAGAAACAAATGTAATAATAATATCGAATCTTTTTCAGATTTTTCTGTTTCACATTTTCGTTTGATCGTTGTTTATAATCTTCAATGATTAAACATTACAGTTTCAGGTTTTACTCTTAAGTTATTCCACCATAAAAATATTGAACATTCTTCCCAGACTTGTAATAAAGTCAATATATGTCGCATATTAAAAATAAAAATGGATATATTTATCCGAGACACTATCTAGATTGCAATTAAATTCGGGTAGAATCTTGCAACTGCGCATAAAGATACCAGTAAAAAACATGCGGAAGACAATGTTGATAGTTCTTAGTTGAAGTATGATAGGTACGATTAATTATGACCGAAGGGGATAGGGTCGATTTCCCTCAGTGGTAGAGCAAATCCCCGGAAAAGCCGCGATCCTGAGTTCCATTCCTAAATGTGATCAAATGTTTTTCTTATTTTTCTGTTTAAATTTTTCGTCTATTATTATTTTAATGATTAAGAGCGTTTAAACAGCCAGCGGCCGAAAATCCACATTTCGTCGAAAGTTGTTCATACGATCGTACAGGGCGGTTCCAATGAGAAAGATTAAGTATTCTCCGTACCAGCTTTTTAAAATTATAACTCAATATCGATTTTATTTCATTCCAAAGTCGCTTTAATTTATACCCGCATCCAAAAATGATGAAAGGCGTGATGATAAAACTATTAAAATTATGTACTTTTTGTAATTATTTTTTGATTATAAGTATTTACCATTTTTCAATAATGTCTAAGTTAAATAAGAATGTAAAAGAAATCTGAATAATATTAGTTTGACAGTGCGCAAATAAATACACAAACTGACCAATTTTCGTCAAGAAACACATGTACGTATTTATTTTTTAATGATTTTATTTAAACTAAAATTAAAATTCTAAAACATGCGATACCTAGATAATGCATTGATTTATCTTACTGATTTGAAATGGGTGTGGTATAATCCAAAATCTTTTTTGAAAATTTAACAAATCTACCAACGACCTATGGTATAACCTTATTATACTAAAAATAAACATTTTTTCTCAAAATTCAAAACATGCGAATGCTAGATAAAAGAACAATCTTTCTCAATCCATTTATAATTTTTTGTGGAAAAGAGTCAATACGTCTAAAATCTGATTTAAAAATGACATATTTTTCTCTAGTAATACCCTCTTAAGTGCTAGTTCATTGCTTTACCTCCTTCTTTATATTGAATTAACTACGAATATATTGAATCAAACCAAAAGACATAGAAAAAAAGCTCTCCGGATTTCTCGCAGAGTTTTTTTGACGATTTATTTGAACATTGAAAAAAGTGAATTACAATGTTGTTGAAAATTCTTTGCCAACGATCAGTTAGTTCTCAATGGGCTTGCCAATTTTGGCCAGGAGATTTTAAGAAGTCCTGACACAATGTTTTAAGACTGCTGTAGATATTAAAAATCAAAGGGAGTGTTTTGATTTATGTTTACCAATGACACGCATTCGTTCAATTCACCTGTTTAGTTTATTATACAGAGGTACGTGACGAATCGCTAACGTTTCGATTTCACTTTCTTTTTCTTACGTAAACATGTTAGGAATGTCACGTACCTACATAAATAAATATATGAAACCGAAATCATATCCTCAATCAAGTCAACTAAATACTAATAAAAAAAAAACAGTTTGCAATTCATACGCGGTACGCTACGAAGGCTACGAAGCACCGCATTCGAATTCCAGTGCACCTTTTCCTATACATTTGGTCATCTTATTAGTATTTGTGTTTTCTTCGTCGGAGTCGCTAGATGTCGCTTTCTTTTATGTTTACTTTTGCACGTTCATTTTGGAGTGGTTTGAAGATTGGATATTGATTTAATACAAAAATAAAAATATTTATCTATTTTTGGATTTCGTAGGATTCGATTCTTGGTCCACTAAATATCTGGCCGCTGAGGTTTGTCAAGCGCTTTACACCCTTAAACCAAACGAGACTAGCGTGGGATTTATCGTATTATATTGGAACCGAGTACCAACTCGTTTTTTTTTTTACATGAGCTCCACACAGGAGGCTCTGAGGAACATAATTTCCCTCAGGGCCCATGTCATTTTTGAGGATGCTGTGTGGAGTTTTTTTTTAAGGAAAGGAAGGAGAGGAGAGTTCTGGGAAGGAAAAGGGTTTAAGGGGTGGGTAGGAATCTCGGGTTCAGTATGTCCTGGTCATCCGCCTCCAAGACCTAGACAAACCTCACCCCTTGAACCCGGGCGCGTATTTACAATCCCTACCGCGTTTCAGTCGCTTTAAATTTTCAATATCAAAATTTAAATATTTAGAAATAAAATTATTAATTTCTAATATACACATTGGAAAGATTATTTTATTTAGATTTTAGAACAATTTTTGTTTTTGCAAAGTGATAAAAAATTATCAATACAGAGGTGTATTTACAATATATGGGAATAATATTAAAATTTAAATATTTAGAAATAAAATATACACATCAGAAAGATTATTTTATCTAGATTTTAGAACAATTTTTATTTTTGCAATGTGATAAAAAATAACCAACATAGAGGTATATTTAAATGTAAATTGTCGTTACCGCGTTGCGTATTTACAAAGCATAGGATTTGTAAATACGCAACCCGGGCACCCCTGCCAAATCACCAAACGTAGCGAACCACTTGGGGTGATCTATGGCAGAGGTGTTGGTTATCCAATAAAGGTTCCCGGGGCGTCGGTATCCATTCCCGCCTCCCAAATTAAATTAACTCGTGAATTAAATAAATATTTTATTGCTATCTCATTCTTTCGCAGGCTAAATCCTATAGATGTATGTGTTTGTCTCTTTTTAGTGTCGCTCGTTTCCGTTTCATCGAGTTTCAAAACGGTGCTAAAGGATTTTTCACTTTAAAAAATCTGAATAATTGTAAAATGCAAGTCTATTAGACAAAACAAAGCAGCTAAAACATGGTTAAAAATTTTATTATTTAAAAGGTTTATAAATCTTGGCAGCAAAGGCCTTTTGCCAATGTCGAATATGACCCCATATAGGAATAATATGTACTTAGGTATAGGTATATGTACATATTTTCCTCCAAGATCGACCCCGATGTGAACACACTCTAATAATGGTATTGCAAGACGTTGTCAATAATTGCCAATTATTTTGTCAATCATTCTATAATAATTAATACACCAGATGACCAGATGCTTAGGTACTGGGTACAGGCAATGTATCCTACTTTTATTCTACGCGAATGCTTCTCATCGTTAAAATACAGTAACGTTGTTTTAACACTATTATTTTTATTAATAAATTAAATCGACAACTTGAATAGTTGTCGATCAGCTTTCGCGTGTAACCATAGATATTGGAGTAGGACCGTTATTATTATGAAACCGCACGCACAAAAGTGTCGCCAACATAGTTCACCCATACTTTTTTTTAATAATAATAATAATAATAAAACGTTTATTTGTTATAGAGAATACATCAGTACAAAGAAGCTTTGACTGTCCAACTAGGAAGGTCTCCCGTTCTAGGACAGTCAAATGACAAACATTTTGATAGGCGTAAATTTAATTTAGAAATGACCAATTTGGGACACAAATCAACAAATCATCGCCAAAAAACTTTATCCTATTTACTAAAGTTCAGGCAAAAATATTTAATTATTTATAATTTTTTTATTTTTTTTTATTTTTTTTTATTTGTTTATCTTAAAATTGCTACATATTATAATTTTACTGGTCTTCCATTAAAAGCCTTAGCTTGTGGATGGAAGAAGAGTCGACATTTCATATATTATGTACAAATACAGTCACGTGTACAGTTAATACAATGCAGTTAATACAGTTAATACATTTCATATAAGTACAATTACTATTTACTATAGTCATGTATTTAAATATATATGTAGGTGCAGTTAATACAGACACATGGCAATCAGACCCGTTAACTAAAATATGCAAACATATATGTATTCAGTAAGAAGAAAAACAAGTATGATTTTTAGTGTGACATTCTCTAAAATACTTTTTGATGGAGTTCAACAATTGAACTTTGTTCCTAGTGCTTCTGATTTCTATTGGTAGGTTATTGAAAAAGAATTTTCCTTGGTGAGTATAATGGTGTTGGGCAAAAGAAGTGTTTAATTTGGGGCACACAAATACATGTTTAAGTCTAGTACGATTTTCAGTTATGAATGCGTATTTATCTTTTTCTTTTATAATTTGTACAATTGAATTTTTTATAAAAAGTTTTTTTAGTATAATTTTTATTATTAGTTTTTGAACAATTTCTATGGGGGGTCAGACTAGTTTTGTAAGCTGCTCCCCAACTGATAATGGCATACTGAAGAATAGACTGTACTAATGCGTAGTATATTGAGTATAAATTTTTCGTTGATAAGAAGTTTCTTATCCGTAAGAATATATGAATTAACTTCCTAACTCTTTTTATTGTATGGCCGATGTGATCTTTCCATTTTAGGTTTTAATCTATGATTATTCCAAGATATGTAATTTTATCCGCTATTTTCAGAAGTGAACATTTAATGTATGCATAATTTAATTATTTACTGATTTAGTTATTATTAATTATTTGTAATTATGCACAAGTGTCCTTTACGTACATGTTTTTTTTTCAATATAGAAAAAAGAAAGAAATGTAAAATTATAAGTTTACTTGTAAATAAACCAAAAGAAAAATAATACATATTAATACAAAGTTATTGAAAACAGTGAAGAAGAAGCAAACAGAAAATACTTGTATATGGTGACCTTGTTAAAAAACGTACTGCTAAATTGTTTAATTAGTACAGCTTTATACTTCAGTAGAGGCATACAAAAAATATCAGAATCGTTAGCATAGAAGGTTTTCAAAAATGTTTAAAGTGTTTTCCAATCGTACTACTGCAAATATCAGCTACGTACAGCAGCGCCCCGCCCTTTTTCGTAGTTGATTTATTTAGTTTGGTTGTAGCTCATCGGCGTGCTTCCATGCTTATTATCTTCGTTTGTTTTTCTTATATACGGTGTCCGGAAACCCGTAAACTGTTGAATCTACATCACATAGAAAATACAAAACTTCGATCTGAGCATTACATTGGGAGGCAGGTATGGTTACCGCCTCCCCGAAAACCATTTATTGGATTACCAGCACCTCTGCCGTAAGTCACTCCAAGTGGTTCGCTACGTTTGGCGACTTAGCAGGGGTTCCCGGGTTGTCCGGATCTTGGCGGTGGATGCGTCTGCCCACCAACTGTGTGGCAGGCCAGATCGGGAGATCTGGTTGAGGGAGATCTTTTGACCTCTCCAGCAGGACTCGCTCGGAACATTGTCTTGCAGCGCAGTGGTGAGGATAGATTCATACATCCGTCACTCTTGGATACATCGACCCCAGATTCCTACCCACCCCTCATACATTTTTCCTTTCCAGAACTTCCTCTCCTTTATTTTCCTAAAAAGACCCTCCACACAGCATCCTCAAAGATGACACCGGCCTTGAAGGGAATTATTTTCTTCAGGGCCTCCTGTGTGGAACTAATGTAAAAAAATTACGATATTTTATTATTTTTCCAATTTCTTCGGCAACAAAGTTAAAGCTGTTTTTTAATACAAATTTGACCTAAATAAATTAATTTCGGACTTGATTTACTCGAAAACAAATAAAAAAAAAGTTATATCTACTCCAAATGTGATGAAGATTCACCAGTTTCCCGCTTGTGCTAGGAGTTTCCGGACACCGTGTATATGCATGTACCTAAGCCTCATCAAGGGTGTATAAAAATAGTTATAAATTATAGTTATTGTATATCTGGAATTATATATTTTATAATGGAAATTTGCACATTTTATTTTTGACATATATGACAAGAGATTTAGAAAGTTGACAAGGGTTTAACAAAACATAAGGTAAGGGATGAAAATGATGTCATAACCACTCAGGCTAATTTGTTCACTTTTCGGAACAACTCATATAGACCTCATATACATCTTTATGTCTCCCTTACTATCGTCATTAGAAATATGTTCTAAACGGTGTTAGAAAGAAAAAAAACACCACGCTTTGTACTCAAGTCTAAAAGTTAACGACGAAATTATTTAAAAGCACGCCTTTACGAAACCAAATCTTAGAGAATTATTTTAACATAAAACGACCGAAAATTGAGTTGATGATAACGTTTTTTGACGATAACGATAGTTGATGTTAACAATTTGCCTTATAAAATATGCATGTTTTCTTTTTGTTATCAGTAATTTTAGTTGAGCCATTTTCAAAACTTTTTAATTCATTCGTTTTATAATTAAAAAATTATGTTTATTTCAAATTATAAAATTTCAAAGCGTTTTTTTACATTTCATCACCTTTCAGAAACAGTTTTTTAGTTTTCGGATGCGCTCAGAAATATTCCATTTATTTGGATTTTATTGCGAAGCGGAAATATTTTAAACTCTCAATAAAATAGGCCCGAGACTTGAGGAATTAAGACTTTTGTTGCTGTTATGTAAATTGCTATGTTTACATAGGTACCTTACTCATATTTTGAATGATTTGTTATTGTTTAAACCATAGATTCTCAACCTTTTTTTGCCCACCGCCCACTTTGAGAATATTTTCTTTTCTAGCACCCCCCATCTGTCCCATCCTATCCCATTACGCCACCTCCGTTGCAGGGGATACCTACAGGATGGGGGCGAGATGGGACGGGTTTCTCTCGGTCTCCTACCGTCCTCCTAAAAGCCTGAAACGCCCACCAATTTTCTCTTTTCTCGCCCCCCAAGGGGGCGTTATCGCCCACGTTGAGAACCTATGGTTTAAACGATTCTTACTAATTAGATCTAATCTAATATATATATGTAGGTATTTTATTTTTAATCTTAAAAAAATACGAATACATAGTAATAAAACATGAATACTTCAATGTATGTATAATGTCAGACTTCAAGATGTGTACTATACGAATTATTTTATACTGGTATTATAATAATATCGTTATTATTTACATGTCAAAAGTTTAATCACATAAATAAATGTATGATCTCAGATTTATAATACAGGTGTGCATATTTGTATATTGTATATTTCAAACTCTGACACGATTTCTCTTACCGATCATAAAAACGGACAAGTGGATTAAAAAAATAAATGTAGTTAATTTTTATTTTCACGAATGATTTTCTTAAGATATTTTTGACACCGGCGTTTTATGGGGGTGTAATTAATTATACTATTAATGGCACACGATAATCGCTTTGGATTAAACCAAATAAGAACTAACAAGTGTTTTGATTTATGATACGACTGTTTTAATAAATTTGTAGAATAAGTCAAAATATTAAGTTTTGTAAAAATCAACATATGAACTGTTTATTTTGCTCAACAACGGTAACATCTATAAAATTTCAAACTGTGCTGTGGTTTCAAAGTATAAATATAGATGCTTAGTGTTTTTTAGATACTTTCTACATATAATAAATTGCACACAAATGAAGGTATAAAACATTGCAAATTAAAGAAGCATTCTAATAATTTTTGGGATTTTACAGACAAGAATCCCAACTGACCCAACCCAATAATTGGGGTATATTGTGGGGATGAAAGGAAAGGGGAAGAAAAAGAGATCGAATAATGGAATAATGTTGGTGTCACACGCAAATATAAAAGATCATCGCACGCACATTGGAGGGGACCTCACCACTTTACCAATGGCGTTATAAGGAAACATGGTTTCCTCCTTCACCGCACACGATAAGACTCTACTTTTTTTTTGAACGAAGCTACATTTATTTGAATGACTTTAGACCCTCCAATGTCAATGCATACGGGGTTAGTAAGTAGTATGCAAGTACTTACATTAACATTATTCAAAAGATAAATAGAAGTAGCAGCCCGTGGAATAGGTAACATCAAAAAGAGATAATAGTGTTAGTAAAAGAAAAAGAAAAATAACGGCTATGAGCAGTCGAGGAAATCTTCTGAAAATAAAATAATAATGAGGAAAAAACAGTTATATGATTACGTTATAATGTAAGTAATTACTATAATCGCAGAAAGAAAATAAAATATATAAAAAGAAAAGCCAGAGAAAGTATTCCATAGACCACCGGGCAGTCCCAATGAGAATACGTATAGATATCGGCCCAACCGCAGAAGATGCTCGAAGTCCGCGCCCTTTAGCCGGTTCCCCGATTTTGCCTCGAAGAAATGTACTTGGGAGAGAAGAGGAAGTTATTGAAGACCTTGAGGAAAAGATGAGCGTCGGGTTACCGGAGGGAAGACGGAAGGACATCGAGACCGTGTGGTTACGCCTCAGGCCTACACATGTCAATTAGAAACTCAATTAGTTTTCTCTTAATCTACTTACGTTAAGGTTATTGCATTATGAAAATGTTTCATAATGCAATAACCTTCGCACGTACATTGGAGGGGACCCACCACTTTCCCACGGCTGTGTGAGGAAACTGATTGTTTAACCTCCTTAGCCGCACACGTCAGGACTCTAATTTTTTGTAAAAAGGAAGCTACATTTATTTTGAAACGAATCTAGACCCTCCAATGTCCCTGCATGCATGATTGTTAGTAAAAAAAGTAAAATGTATGCATACTTACATATGCAGTAATTAAAAAGATAAAAATAGTTCGCCTGTTGGTTCAGCATCTAGTTGAGTAAAATAATAAATAAAAAGAAAAATATTTACAGGTGTAAGTATGATTAAAACCAAAGAAAATATATAAAAAGAAAGATATTGGGGGCAGTTTGTCCCACTATCACGGGGCAGTCCCGGCGAGAATGAGCGGGCGAGCGGCCTGGTCGCAACGTGTCCAAACGCCCGCGTCCCTTAGCCAGTTTCCCAAAAGTACCCTTGAAGAAGTGTTTGTGGAGGGGGGGGGGGGAGATACTCCCAAAGACCCTGGGGAATGATGTGAGCCTCGGGTCACCGGAGGCAGGACGGAAGGGAACCGGGCTCGCGCAAACATTCCTCAAGCTCGCTCATGACGCCGGGGGAGGCACGGGCGTTAGTGGGACGGCCCTACCAGAATTCTGCCACCTGACTGGATGCAGGGACCGGGTCTATCCGCCCCCATGGTGGGGAGTTGGACAATACAGTACAATGGAGTTCAGTACATCAACCTAGTCACAATTCAAGAAGTTAGTAACATAATAAAACCAAATAAGACAGGTAAAAAGGCGTGATCAACAAAAAATTGAAGCAACAAAATAGAGAAAAAAGAAAAAAAATAATATGAAGATTACGTAGCAGTAAAGAGCAAAAAAATAATAATGTATAACAGTAGTTATAAATAAAAACAGAATAATAAATACAGTGTAGTCATACCACCAAACAAGAAATGTAAAAACAAGAGTATAACAGAAATATAAAGCAATCGAGCATAGGCAATAATAAAATTGAGACGGAGGAGTAACCATGGAGAGACAAGAGCAATACGTTTGGCACCTGAAACAAAGATGATTTTAATCTAAGTCAGCAACTCTAAGCACAGGCCATCTCTCCACCCAAGACTTTACAAACTTTTTAAAGCATTCAAAATTATCTCTGTTCGACACCAGATCGGCATTCCATGCCGGTCTTGTAATTCCTCTCAAACCATCCAACATTTCCTCTCTGGCATCCTTCATCAACTCGCAGTGCCACAGAATGTGCTCGGCTGTCTGGTTAGTGTCACCACATGCGCAGTTCGGATGAGGAGACAGTGCCAGACTATGTAGTCGTCCCCTGAACTCCCCATGACCGGACACCAATTGCGTCATGTAGTGATCCAGTTTTATGTGCGCCCCTTCCATTCTGCTTTTAACTGAGGGGAAGAAAGAGAAAGTCAATCTACCCTTCGTCGACCTATCCCATCGCTCTTGCCATACACTCAGCGTTCTATCTCGCATAGCTTTCAATAAGCCAGGGAGGGATACCGCTCCGCCTGGTGCCAGTTCGACTCCCAGGTGGACAGCAACCCTACCTCTCGTCAATGCCTTTTTTGTCAAAACTTCCCTAATTTCCAAGTCAATCGGCAGTGTACCGGCCAGAACCGGCAATGCATCGTTAGCCACAGTCCTATATGCGCCCGAGAGCGCCAACAGGGGAGTCCGTTGGCCCCGCTTGAGGGCCAAGTGGATCAATGCATTATCTAGCCGGTGCTCCCATACAGCGGCGGCATACGAGACTTGCCCCACGTACACACACTTATATAGAAGGCGAAGTGCCGGAGTCCGCAATCCCCACTCAGCTGTTGAGAGCCTTCTCAATTTCAAGAAAAGAGCCTGGGCCCTGCTAGAAACGCTCTTTACGTGCGCTAGGAACGAAGAAGATCTATCTAAGATGACGCCTAAATACCTGGTGTTTTCAACAAAACGAATAGTGGAGCCTCCCATTCTGATGGAAGGGTTTCTGGTACGACTGAGCATACCCTTCATCAAGAGTCCCACAGTCTTATGGGGAGCGAAGTTCAGCCTGTTTCTCTTACCCCATTCAAGAATTTCACGCAGACATTCTTCTGCTTTGCTCTCCACTTCCTTTCTGCTGTCCCCTGAGACCAAAACAAACTTATCATCAGCGTAGTCAACCGATATGCATCCTTCAGGCAAGGGTAACCTAGAGGAGTCGTCAAAAAGGATGTTCCACAGGTCCGGTCCGAGGACCGACCCTTGTGGACAGCCCATGTCAACATCACCATTCGCACGTACAATATCGCTCGCCATACACTCCCATACAGACCCGTCACACCTACGAAAATGATGCGCAGATAAACCATAGACAATACAGATCTTACGCCGTAACCGCTATATGCGAAAAGTTATGCGACCCCCTCTCCGCCGTAAACAGGAGAGGAGGGCATTTTAATTGCGGAGCTGCGTAAACAAGCTGATGACAGCTATCAAGTTGACAGATCCAGTACAAAGAAATGACATTTCGCGGCAGCTCTCGAATTCAAATAACCCTCTCTCTAGGAAAAAAATATTTTATAGCGTAGTGTGTCGGTACAACAGATAAGCGCTCGCGGTTCAACAGATAAGTGCTCGCGCTTTTAACGCTGCGTTTGACCGTACCAAGAAAAAATAGGAAGGTTGGGAAATACATGGCTATTCAGATCTAGAGCACAATCGATCGATAAGGATTGATAGGACAACATTCGGTTACATCTCATCCTTCCCTACGATGACTGCAGTTCGCACAAAATAGCTGACGTCGAATATATTAAGAACACTTAGTCATTGTGAACTGTTACTAATTCGTTGGAGACCTGCAATCATGCTAGGGACGTTGAGAAGTTACCCAAAGTTACTCTATCAATCTTTATCGATCGACTGCGCAATGTCACCAAAAACGTCTAATGCCATTGTTTCAAGAAAAGCTTAAATTTTGAACAGTGGATAGAGTTGTTTCAATTGTTAAAGAAAAAAATGTACATTTTTTTACTTGTTTTGGCGATGAATGTAGTGACTTCATACGGTGATAGATGTATTGTTCTACATCTGAAAAAGTATACGTATTTTTCAATCGCTGATAAAACACAATTATAGGTTTATTGGTATCATATTGTACGTATCTAATAACTCATAAAAACCCATCTCAAGCCTTTATACGCCACTGTGTACTGTGTTGCATCTCTCATTGATAATTCCTTGACCCACATTCAAAACCCCAGTTATTTATTGAAGAAGATAATTAAATGGCCAGAGAATCTCTGTCGGAATGGTGCATCATTATAATATTTAAAGTGAATGCATTTGGTTAATAGTTACTAGACTTAATAGGTGAACCACAGTGGTTGAACGTAATAAATGTGATGGGTCAATGAAACTATCCTCTGTCTCAAAGAAACAAATCTTGATTGAGCAATATTAATTAACGTTTCAACCAAAATCAAAATCAAAATCGATGAATACATTTATATGTAGATACTTCCATTATCACACAAACTCCAATAGCTCGGAGGGCTTTGAAGCAAAGAATGGACGGTTGCCTCGAGAGTGTTTTCTCTTGGGGTAAGAATAACCTCGTCGAATTTAATGTTTCAAAGACCCAATAATGTTTGATAACGTCTAAAAGGGATCGAAATGAAAATCTAGTCTCCTTCAACGGAAGCAATCTTCCGAACAGGACAGGAAGTTAGCCTCTCAGAAACTCGGCGTACTGTACAGGGCCCGCAGATACTTTAATAGTACACAACTGCTAACCCTGTACAAATCGCAAGTGCGCCCAACGGTTGAATTTGGCAGCCACCTCTGGTCTGGAGCTCCAAAATACCTAACAAAAAACCCTTACTCTGTGCAGAAACGGGCGGTCCGTTTGATAGATTCTCCCATCTTAACAGACGGACTTCAATCTTTAGAGCACAGGCGTCAGGTGGGAATGCTTTCCTTGTTCTACCGGTATCACAATGGAATATGCTCCGAGGAACTAGCGTCATTGATCCCCTCGGCACCGGTGCATAGTCGGGAAACACGTCAAACACGCGCCCAACATTTGTACACGGTTGACATTAGTCACATGAGAACGGGTCGTTTCTATGACTCGTTCTTGAGTTCAACGGCTCGGCTGTGGAACGATTTGCCGGCCTCTGTGTTTCCTCCCTCCTACAACATGTGTCTCTTCAAGACCCGTGTTCACTCCCTCCTTTCCTCAAAAAGACCTTCCACACAGCATCTTCAAAGATGACGTAGGCCCTGAGGGAAGTTATTTTCCTCAGGGCCTCCTGTGTGGAGTTAATGTAAAAAAAAAAATTATCGTTTGTTTACCTTAAGACGATATTTTAGTTGTAGATGACAAACATGACATTTCCACAGCCTTAACCTTTGTTCCTACGAAGCACTCATCTACCTTTGTTCTTAGTTTAGCTATGGTTTATAACTTTATATTATGTTCGAATTGATGTACGAGTATATCGACTGTGATTTGGACAAAACCCCTCAAGACACATTTTTTAGGAATGTTACTTTTCAATGGTTTCATACAGAATATAACAAGGTGAAATAATTTTTGCTGATTAAAACATTTTCATTTTTTTAACATTAGCTCCACACAGGAGGCCATGAGGAAAATAATTACCCTCAGGGTCTATATCATCTTAAATGATGCTGTGTTTTTTTTTCATAGGTATGTGGGGTGTGTAGGATTCTGGGGGTCAGTGTATCCAGGAGTGACGGATGTATGAATCCATCCCTCCAACTGCGGTGCAAGGCGATGGGTCAAGAATCCGGCTGAAAAGATCAAATGGCCTCCCTCAACCAGTCTCTCTTGATCCGGCCCGCCATGCAGCAGGAGGGCAGACGCATCCGCCGCTAGGACCTGGACAAACCTCACCCCATGAATCCGGGCACCCCCGCTAAGTCATCAAGCGTAGCGACCCACTTGTCAGATATTGATACTTCCGTCACTCCTGGATACACTGACCCTCCAGATTCCTACCCACCCCTCATACCCTTTTCCTTCCCAGAACTTTCTACCCTTCCCTTCCTTCCTTAAAAAAGACCCCCCACACAGCATTCCCTAAGATAACATAGGCCCTGAGGGAATTTATTTTCCTCGGGGCCTCCTGTGTGAAGATAATGTTAAAAAAATCACAGTGGGAGAGTTGGATTCATACGACCGTTACTCCTGGATACACTGACATTCAGATTCCTTCTCACTCTTCATACCTTTTTCCTTCCCAGAACTCCTCTCCTACCCTTTTGTAATGTTCTGTAATTTTGGAGTAACACTAACAGATTCTCCAAACACTTTGTAAAAAGATTACTTTTGGGAATAAATAGATTCTTGATCTTTTATATGGTTTTATTAATACTTCGCGTATACAACATGGACCTCGTTAGTCGACCTAACTTGGAGCTGGCTAAATTGGTTCTCATGAGAGCGTTACACACAACACCCTCTCTGAGCTCCCCGTCCCTCCGTTGAACAACTTAGGTACTAAGCTACCTGCCATCTAGCGGATTCTACGGACAGTTCTTTTCACCGGAAGCCTTTTAGATACATAACAATTTTCTAATACGACCCCTCACACAGGATCCCCAAAGATGACACAAGCCTTGAAGGGAATTACTTTCCTCAGCGCCTCCTGAATGGAGCTAATGAAACCAAACGATTCTCCAGTTAAGGTTAAACAGAAGGTTACTTACTAAACTTTATGTATGATTAGATTTATTGGTTCTTCATTGAATTGTTTTATATTATTTATTGGGCGATGAAATAACGAAATAGAACGATGTGTACCTACTGTACTAGTATACAGTGTACAGCTAAACGTGTACCTTGGAATGCGCAAGGTTTTCAAGTAAAGGATGATTAGAACGGAACGAGATCGAATGATGACATCAAAAGTAAACGGGATCACAATGGCGTAATGAAATAATCTGTCACGATCAAATAATAATAATTGCTCCCATTCATTTCAAATTTTTGTCTTAAGACATTTTAATAATAGGGTAATTTCCCCAAGAAATAAACTTTAAGTTACCAAATTTCAAAATTCCTGCAATTTTCCATTACCAAACAAGAGTCTCAATCATTTTTCCTATCAAGAGCATCTATTATTTTGTTTACAATGGAGAGTTTATTTTTGGTCCACTATAAATTGAAACATCGTGTTTTAATTTGTAATTTAATGTTATTAGAAAAATATCAGAGCTTTGTTTGTATATCACATATTTTTAAAAACATAGGATATTTTTTATACGGCTGATGCAATGCAAAATGCATAACGCGAGCGTTGTAAACTGATGGAAAATAAATCGCAATTTATTTAAAGCGTTATACCTGTGTGTGGAGCTTTGAAATATCCACTCTCTACAGATTGTTACAGAATGCACTGAAAATAATTTTCATCAGGGCCTGTCATTTGGGGGGATGCTGCGTGGAGGGTGTTTTTAAGATAAAGAAGGAGAGGAAGTTCTGTGAAGGAAAAAGGTATGACGGGTGGATAGGAATCTGGGGCGCAGTATGTTCAGGAGTGACGGACGTATAAATTCATTCCTCCCACTGCAGGGCAAGGCGATGAGTCGACAGAGTCCGGATGTCAAAAGATCTCCCTCAACCAGTCTCCCCCGACCCAGCCCGCCACTCAGCAGGTGGACAACGCATCCGCCGCCAAGATCTAGACAAACCTTTTCCCATGAACCCTGGCACCCCTGCTCGATTTGCTTTCAAAGGTTTGGTTTGTTCATCTCGCTCTTATGGGCCGCTCTGTATTTTACTTATTCTGTGTTCAGAATTCATTTTACCAATCCGCAATTGCGTACAATAAATGAAAATTTGATAAAAAAAGAGTTCATACATGAATAGTTCGCGGTCAGTTAATTATTAAGGTGTTTATTATGATTTCCCATAATTACAGCTTTGAACTTTTGTTGTTCTTGTTTTGTGGTAAATTGTCATGATTTTGACATCACTAGGAAACTCACGGTAGGCCGCTTTCAATATAACGCAGGTACCACCTACACATTTTGAAATGTATTGTAGTAAAAACCCAAACGCATGATTAAGGGCAATAGAAAATTACTTTCGGTTCACTAAGTCATTCCTAATTGAAGCAATGATATTTTTATGATGCAATACTTGCATTTTGTAAAAATAAAATCTTCCCTTGGAAGAGAAAAACGGAAAAAAAACATTTAATGAAAACATGAATCGGATTTTTTTCTGATAATATAAAGGGTCCTCCATTGAAATATAGTAGAGCTTAGGAGTTAAACCACGTTTTTCGGAGCTGAGCCCTTGTTTCTTTTATCTGTGAAGCTGACGGTCCCATTTTGGAGCTAAATCTAGCTCTTAAGGAGCTGGGTTGGCAACACTGCTCGTCCGGTGTATGTAGATACCTACCAATTTTGGATGAATATTCTCTTACTAGATTCTATGCTTTATAAAATATAAATATATCAATGACTGTATAATGGTCACATAAGTCGTAATAACATAATATATATGTATACATATATACATATATTTTAAATATTTAATTAAATGAAGACAACATAAGCGAAACTCAATCGAAAATCTGGAAGCAGAAAAAGATATTGACTCAACTTTTATTACATATCTGTTCAGTAATGGTTGACTAAAAAATCATTTACGGTTAGTGCTGTTATTACACTGTGTAAAATATCTAAAAAAATATTAATATTTTATTATTTTTAGTAAAGTTGTTAAAACTGACTGATTATTAATTGTCAAAATAAAACTTTCAATATTTATACATAAATGTAAATAATGTACATCAGTAGGCGCGTGTGAAACAGACTTTATGATCCATGCAATTTGAAATTGAATGGCCAAGTTTTCATATTCAATCAAATCACAGTGTATTTTTTCCACTCGTTTTTTTTCATTCGAGGATATTTCGTGCAATGACCACTGTTTAAATTGGAACATACGTTACGTAGGCAAATTCTCACGATCATGCAAAAAGTAATAATTTACATACGTGAGAATGTAAACATTTTGTTAAGTTAAAATTGATTAAAGTTTTGTACAGCGTAATACACATATTGTACGAAAAAATTATGTAATGAAGTATAGTAAATTGTATTTTATATGCTATTCTTAATAAAAATAATATGTAGTTGTGGAATTGTAGAGGCTTTTGACTGACATGACATGCAAAATGCGCATTAACGTTAACTGTTCGTTATGTCAAATGACCACTTTTTATGATGCAATGTCAAATTTAAATGCATTGTATTTCTACGAGCAAAAAGGGATATTGTATTTTATGAATGACGTTTGTTTTGTGTGGGTATGTAGCAAGAATCTACAATCAAATAACTTGATTAAAGTACATCGTGATATGCAATGATGTTACAATATATAGACGCGGGGTAGATAGTATCTCAATGTGGCTAGCCAAAAACCGGACAATTGTAGTACTAAACTGCCACGCGTCGCGTAAACTCGTGTCCTGCCCCAATGTAAATTGCAAAAAGTGCCACAAAGCACTCGCGTGTGATGAAAAAAAGTTTTCATTACTCGGCAAACACTAGTAAAAGTCAAGGAATAACATTTAATTTGAATATACACGAAAATTACTTATTACTAGCTGACCCGGAAAACGTTGTTCTGTCATTAAATAGGACGTATATACATATACGGACATGGCGCCATCTGTCATTCAACAACATAAATAATTTCGTTCCGTTTAAAATACGAAGGACGCGACGATTAAATTTGTTCATACAAAAATACTAAAATCGCGATTAAAAATGAGAGGGTCGTCATTAAAAAACAGGAGGGTGGGTGTAGGAGGATGAAAATTTGGGGTAATAGGTATTTTTTGGTTCCAAATTAAAAAAAAATAGTTTTTTTTCTGGATTGGGACACCTAATCACCTAGCCGGACCTAGCGGTATGAAATATACTTAACAACCTATTCTCATACCTACCAAATATACATAAAAATTTTACAAAAATCGGTTAAGCCGTTTCGGAGTGCGACCACAAACACCGTGACACGAGATTTTTATAGATTATCGATTATCACAAATAATACAATTGTTTTCCGCTCGAAGATTTTACGCGTCATTAGAGAACGCAAGGCTTATTAAAGTACAGGGTCTGGGTTCGCTACAGGCTACAGCCAAATTTCGCTAAGTAAACTTTACTGTTTAAAAAAGTATGATCACTCTGTTTATATGTTTGCGGGAACACAACTCACAAATCAGCGAGTACAATAACAATCGACGACATTTGCAAACTTGTCGGTGTTCTATTACAGCGTGTTCTCTTGAATTCTCAAAATTCGTTTAGTATCCAAGCCTTTAAGTGGCCCTTGAGGTAGTATTCAACGGAACTTTTGAATTATTTCGTCCATTCGCACAGATTCTTTGAATATCTGTCTTTGTCATACATGAACAACGTTTGAAATAAGAATTTGCTGGAAACATAAAAGTGTTCCTTACTTGCCGCATTAAATTTTGAGTTTGTGAAACAATAGCAAGTAGCAAGTCTAGATGTATAATGTGATCTAGATGTATATTGGTGATAGGTTTTTTAACTTTTTATTTATCGAGTTGAGACTATTCGATTGATAAATTAGATCATTTTGAACCGTGTGAAAGTATTATTTTGCTCTGAAGACATCACTACGCTGCGGGCGTAAGAAATCTAAACACTTTTCAATTATAAACCATGATCTAATTTAATGTTGACCATGAATTCCGGTACAAGATGATTCAGATTTTTCACGAATCAAATATGCGAAGAGATAAATAAACTACCTTCGCAGGTTAATTACATACATCAATGAAAACATATCTGACGTTATTCATGTTACATTATTTCATCGTCTGTGTACCTATTATTTGTTCGGTCTTTTAGAAGCGAGATGAATTAGTTATGAGACCTTGGTGCAGTATCTATGCATTAATCTTTTATTAATATTTGTTACAAAACCTACTTTTCATCTTCATAATCAGAACCCTGGTATCAGACTTTGGACATAGGCCTCCCAAATGACTCTTGCTTGTCAGTTCCAATCACCCATCTGACTCTGAAGCTAGCGGTTCTCTTAAGGGTAGGCTACATGTTAAATATTAATCACGATCCATATCACGATCCAATTGATGGATCGTGGTTCATCAATGTGGATCGGAGTACTACCCTAAAAGTTCAATATTTATCACGTCAATATTGTGGCGTGTTTCATAGACAAAGCACCTATGTCATTGTCATTATGGATACAGGGAGAAAAATTGAAGCCATTAGCCATTTTTGCCATTAGCTTCGTTTTAGCACTTGGTTTAAAGAGAAGAATAAAATAATAGCGATAAAAGACGATTTGACGATCTCCGTGGTCGACTAGCAATCCTGAGATCGCAGGTTCAAATCCCGGCGTGCGCGAGTAAATTTTATTTGATTACTTTGTGTTATTTATTCATTTAAATTATTTTATAGTATATTTGTGACACGTTCCTGATTGGAAGATACTCTCAGCATCGCCCTGGTATAAGACCACCATTCAGAATTGAGACGTTGCGCAAATGGCTCTAGCCATGTTTGGTGACGAGATCTGCATATCCAGGTACTTCCCCACCTATCTTTTCCCCATCTCCGTCCCCTCCTCACTACTTTCAGCCTTACAATAAATCCCAATTGGGGATGCCGTGTTATCACTGACTCCAGACGGTTAGGAGGAATTGCGACTATTTTATCCACTGAACTCACGCTATAAATATTGACTTATTGGAGCGAGACCAGACGCTCAATATTTATCACGATCCGTGGGTTCACAATCCGGAATTCAGGAATCAAGAAATCCTGTGATCCATGTGGTGATCCGTCACTACGCTGGTCTACACAATAGATATCACTAAATTTGATAAATATCCGTGAATCACAATGCATATTAAAGGTTAATAAAAGTTAATATAAAGTTCGCCGCAAAGTCCGTCTCATTTGTAAACGACTCCTGCTTCTCGTCCTAAACTAAAAATGCCATTCTCTGTATTACTTTATAGTGCCAGATGTCAAGCATTGTCCTATTGCAGAATGGAGATTGTCACAGTAATACCAGCATTTTTGCTTCCGATTCAATGTGGTGGTCCGTGTCTCATATCTTCAACACTTTCCATGTCTCTTTGTTGAATTACAATTTTTATCACAACATATTTAGTGACATTCCATATTTGAGCTCGGAACGCATTTGGAACGTGCCTACCTACCTTCTGTTAGTACGTTAATATTGAATTCGAATACCAAACATGCACAACAATGCGCTGAGAAATTTCTTGATATTTTGTGGTTCTGTGTGGCATAATTTTGAAAACGATATATTTTAAAATCTAAAACCTTGAAGAATACGAAGCACAAAGTTGTGAATTAATTGAAATTAGATCGAACCACAAACCGTTACAAGTTTTAAGTACAACAAATGGGTTATGTAGTCTATATTTCAACTTAAGTTCTTTGGAACGTTGGGTAAGATCACTTGACCTTGAAGGATGGAAGCAAAACTTTTTTCGAAGTAAAAACTTCTTTAGAACCGTTGTGATTTGAAACTCGATAAAACGGAAGCGATCGACACTAAAAAGAGATAAACACATACGTCTATTGGATTTAGTCTGCGAGAAATGAGATAGCGATAAAATATTTATTTATTCACGGGTACTCGGTTCCAATCACCATCATCATCATTATCATAACTCTTGGCTCTACAACCCCTGATGGGTCTTGGCCTCAAGAGTCTTTCTGTACTCATCACGGTTTTGTGCCAGCTCTCTCCGGTTTACAATCTCCAAGGTGGATATATCTTTGAGGACGTTGTCGCTCCATCTTAAATTTGGTCTTCCCGGGCTCCTTTTCCCTGTCGGTCTTAAGTTCAGCAGGGACTTTGGTGCTTGATGCCGGTCATTCTCTCTATATGACCCAGCCACAGAAGTCTTCCCAGTTTTATAAATTTTGTGCCGTTTAGATCCTTAAACAGAGTATAGCTCATTGTTATAACGTCTGCGCCAAAATTCATTTTCTGAAACCAGTCCGAAGATACGCCTCAAAATTTTCCTTTCAAAAATATCCAGTGCTCGCTCATTCCTCTTTGTTAGTACCCAAGTCTCAGCTGCGTATGTGAGTACTGGTCTGATAAGTGTTTTGTACACTAATAAATTAGTGTTTCTGGACAGCAGTCTGGATTTTATTTGGTTTTGTAGGCGGTAATAACAGCGATTTGCGTTCACTATGCGCTTCTGGATCTCCTCTGTGGTATTATTCTCGTTTGTTATCAGGGAGCCTAGGTATGTGAATCTTGGTACCGTTTCAAAATTTTGGCTTCCACATGAGAGAGTTGGGGTTTGTTGGGCGAATCCTACGGCCATGTATTTGGTCTTCTGCTGGTTTACTATGAGACCCATGTTTTTTGCAGAACTTTCAAGATTTATGAAGGCGTAACGTAAAAGCATCTGGAGTTTTCGCGATTATGTCGATATCATCAGCGAAACCCAATAGTTGCACAGAGTTGTCAAATATCGTTGCTCTTATCTCAATATAATACGATAAATCCACGATCCCAGACATGGTCTAGTGGTATAAAGCGCCTGATGAACCTTAGCGCCCAGACATTCGAACATGCGAAACTGGGAAACGAAATGAACGGGCAAAACAAAACACAAAAGAAAGCGATATCTAGCGAAGAAGAAAACACAAATACTAATAAAATGACCAAATGAACAGGTAAAGGTGCACTGGAATTCGACCACAAAAATATAGAAAAAATCATCCTTCACATTGATAAAAAGTGCTTCATAGTCTCCCCACTCTTGTCTACTTTAGTTCTCTGAAGGTTTTAACTTCTACCGCGTGTGAATTGCACACTTTTTTTTTAAATTTTGAGTAGTGATGAGCTGTCGGTAGCTTAAATTATAAAAACTTTAACGTAAGTTAGAATGACCTACTTCTGTAGATTACTTTTTAGGGTAAGGTTAGACCATAATAACCGATTTACTGCTCTGCCGTAACTATTCTTATGTAATGAGAGAAATAATATTCATTAAATACAAAGTGTTTTATTTATTTTTATAATGAAATAATATTCATTATCACATACTGGCAAAAAATGTTGCTTGACCATAATAATGCAATGCTCATCTTTGTTTTCAGTTTTGAATTACGTGGGACGCTGTGGATATTTTTTGTAAAATGTACCTACATCAAGACAGACCCGGATTTATAACAGGTACAGGCAAAGACACCTACACTATTAGTACGGGCCTTCTTTTCCAATGAGCGACGAATGTAACGGAAATAGAGATTACGACGAAACTTTTAGCGGCAGGACTACTCGTATAGGTCCAGATGAACTACGGTACTACGAAATGGTAAACGGGAGATGAATACCTACATTTTTTCTAAAATAAGGACAGAAAATGACTAATTCTCTTTTCTTTAACGCTAAAAAAATCGAGCGTATTTTGTCAGAAGGTAAAAATATTTTCGCTTTGCAATAAAATCCAAATAAATGAAATATTTCTGAACATATCCGAAAACTAAAAACTGTTTTAGAAGGGTGACGAAGTACGCAATCAAATATTATTATTATAAATACTAGTATAGTAACAAAACAATAACTTGTAATATTTAAATAAATTAAGACAATATAAGCGAAACTCAATCGAAAATCTGGAAAAAGAAAAATCAGAAAAACATATTGACACCTCTGGGATTCGAACCCAGGACCTCTTGCTTTCCGGGCAAACGCGCTAACCACTGCGCCACGATGTCGATATGAAATTCGGTCATGTTTAACTGTACCATACTTCGACTAAGAACCACCTACATTATCTTCATTTTCTTTAACGCATATATTATTGGCAACTATCTTTATGTATGATTGCAAGATTCAAACCCGAACTAAATGCACTCTAGATAGTGTCTGGATAAATCTTTATCCATTTTATTTAATATGCGACATCTATCGACTTTTCTGCAAGTCTAGGATGAATATTTTGTTTTTTATTTTAACTTTATAAGTAAAACCTCAACTTGTAATATTTAAATAAATGAAGACAATATAAGCGAAACTCAATCGAAAAACTGCGCCACGGTGTCGATATATATTCATCCTAGACTTGCAGAAAAGTCGATAGATGTCGCATATTAAATAAAATGGATAAAGATTGTTCCGGACACTATCTAGAGTGCATTTAGTTCGGGTTTGAATCTTGCAATCATACATAAAGATAGTTGCACAATAATATAAGCGTTAAAGAAAATGAAGATAATGTAGGTGGTTCTTAGTCGAAGTATGGTGCAGTTAAACATGACCGAATTTCATATCGACACCGTGGCGCAGTGGTTAGCGCGTTTGCCCGGAAAGCAAGAGGTCCTGGGTTCGAGTCCCAGAGGTGTCAATATTTTTTCTGATTTTTCTGTTTCCAGTTTTTCGTTTGAGTTTCGCTTATATTGTCTTCATTTATTTAAATATTACAAGTTGAGGTTTTACTTATAAAGTTAAAATAAAAAATTAAAAAACCATAACTCTTAACAACGCATTAATATCCTCAATCAGAATAAACGAAGAAATCATCTTAAACCTTTCAAATATAGACATTAAAAAAGGACCAGGAATTGACAGGCTGCTCGGAATTTTTATACGCAACTGCAGTAAATATATTTGTCTTTAAATAGGTTTGCGCCATATACAAAAAGTCAATAACGGAAGGATCGTTTCCTCTCAAATGGAAATCAGCGGTTATTACACCAGTCTTTAAGACTTAAAAATTATTATGACGTTAAAAACTACCGACCAATTTTCCAACTCCCTATTTTAAGCAAAGTTCTTGAAAAAATCGTCTTTGATGAATTGTACTCAGTGGCGTAGCTAGCATGGGTGGCACCCGGGGCAGATAACGTGGTGTCCCCCCCCCCATTAAATTTGACAAACACAAATTTCGACTTCATAAAAAAATGGTTGGCTAGAGAATTGTGCTCTTGGGGGTGACACTCGGTCGGGTGGCACCCGGGGAGGTCCGCCGCCCCCCCCCACTCGCTACGCACTTATATTTAATAAATAAGCCCTCGCTACGCACTTATATTAATTTACAAACTTATATTTAATAAGCACATCGACTCAATCCTTCAGAGGTCAAATAAAATGCTTGGTTTTGTTCTTCGTTTAAGTAAAGTGTTCGGTAACCCGCGTACAATAGTTATGTTATTTTTTGCATTAGTCAGAAGTACACTGGAATACGCCTCGTCAATTTGGAACCCGAAGTACAAAGTATACATAAATAGCATAGAACATATTATTCAAAACAAATTTATAAAATATCTTACCTTCTTTGACTATACTAAACTTCTTTCCCTTGTTAATTTTAACATACCCTTAAAGACGTACACGCCATACAGAATTATTACACACGTTTAATTACAAGACAAATGCAGGAAGTAATTCGCCAATCAATCGTGCTCTTCATATGTTCAAAAATATTGGTCTAAATTCTAACATCGACATTTTCTCCGATTCACTGCCTAAATTTAAAAAGAGCATCATACCAAAAATATGATTTGATCATAGCTCATAAATGCATACAGACATACTCATTCACCCACACACCTTCCCACTACGCACATCACCCAGTAATTACTTAATACCCACTAAATAAGACACTACAAAGAAACACATCATAGGTACCCACCATGAAATATAATTAATTATTGTAAATTGTTTTCACCACTGTAAATAATGTACTGTTTGTTTCTGTTTATAAATAAAAATAAAATTAAAATTAAAAATTAACGTTTTTAACACAAAAATAAAAACATTTAAAAAATGCCCCACCTTACGTTTTTTCTAACTAAAATGACTGATAACGAGACAAAATAAAAACATATTATGTATTAATTATTTAAGTACTAACTTATAACTAATAACTAATAGCATTTATGTACACTCCCCTTCCATACACAAGCAAATGCTTTAAATGGAAGGGTAGTAAAAAAAAAATACCTGTAAAAAAAATATATATTTGTTGTAAAATTGTAATTATAATAAATGATTCAATAAATAATTAAAAAAAAAATATATATATATATATATACCATTTCATTAGGCATATGTGTTTTAAACGTTACTGTCACCTCCCTTTTTTGTCATTCCGTATAAAAATAATTAATAAAACATTTCCAAAATTTCATAATTTCATTTTTTTTTTCAAATTGCGATTCGAAGCTTTGGTTTCATAGAGGTGCACATTTAGATTTTTCTATGGTTAATTTCTTTACTTGAATACAAACCGTAGAGTTTTCTCTTTCTTTGGTTAATTTCTATATTTGAATATAGAGTGTGGAGTTTTCTATTTTTAAATCATATTTCTCACCATGACAGTGAGGCAGAATCAACGATTTATATGAAAACTATGTAAGCTGGGAAAAATATATTCTCTTATGCTTGAAATGGTTAAGTTGATTATTCCCTTATAAAATAACAATAAATGCAATAGAAATGATCAATAGAAATGTTTCCGTCCACACGAAAATAAAGTGTATGAACTTCCCATCAATGTTCAATCATTAGTAGTATAGTTGGGAACGGCTCAGGTGTTGTCAGGGCGTCATGTAGACGGAACCATTCTCACCAACAGCACAGGGCGCGAATGGACCACCAAAAACATAATATAAAATGTAATTTGACTAATTTCTTATTTTATTACTTTTAAAACACATTAAAAAAGACAATATTGGCATATCGATATTTTAAATTTAAGTACCGTGTTTTTTAAATTTATTTACGTATACCTACGTTCTTCACTGGGCGCAAAATGTTGTACAATAAGTCAATGACGTTACATAAATAAATAGACTCGCCATAGTCTCATATACTCACAATATAATGTGGAAAGTAAGGAACACTCTTTTGTTTTCAGCGATTTTCAGTATAATTTCTTAATTCAAAAGTTTATTCCTGTGTGATAAAGATAGACAATCAAATAATGTGTGTGTATGGATGCAATGAATATAGGAGCGGGCGGCGTATTGCTTGTCACTGTTTTACCGCAAGCAAACAAATAAACAGAGTGTTTAGGCTGATTAGTCTACTTTAAAACAGTAAAGTTTACTTAGCAACAGAAATTTGGCTATTGCGCGCCCAGACCCTTTACTTTAGTAGGACTTGAATTTTCTCTAATGACATGTAAAACCGCGAGCGGGAAACATGAAAATTAATTGTAATATTTATAATAGTCGATAATATTAAGTAATTTACGTGTACTTACAAATGAAATGTTATTCATTCGCCTTTACTATTATTTGCCGTGTAATTGAAACATTTTCTCATCACATAGGAGGGCATTTCGACACTTTTTAAAACGCAATTTACTTACTGGTAAGTGCTGGTAAAACGCAACCTTACTCGACGTGTAGCAGTTTAGTACTAAAGTACTAGATATCGAGATCGTTACAATTGTCTTCTTCTTGTCTTCCCACTTTGAGATTTCAACCCCTCGTCTAATAGTGGTAACGTCATAGCGTATACCTACGTTCTTCACTGGGCGTAAAATGTTATAAGTCCGATTCTGCACCGAGATTTAATTAATTATAACCTGTTTGTAATTTGATCATCAAACAAATTACAGTGCTTAATAAATTTTTAATCATTGCCTAAATTTTATTCAATTACCTACTTGACGCATCTATCACGAATTAAAATTAATAAGTATGTTCACAACTTATGTGAATGTATTTAACATACCGGAAATGGTAGCAACTACTGTAAAAAAATATTTAACATATTGCGAACAAAAATGGTAGGTAAATAGAACAACTTATTTTTTATGTTCGCTTCTTTTCCGTCTCTTCTTCTTTTCAGAAATGCTATATTACATCATATCCACAATACCTACATTACTCTAACCTTCAACT
Organism: Limnephilus marmoratus; assembly: GCA_917880885.1. Classification (NCBI taxonomy): domain Eukaryota; kingdom Metazoa; phylum Arthropoda; class Insecta; order Trichoptera; family Limnephilidae; genus Limnephilus; species Limnephilus marmoratus. The sequence continues at coordinate 52,871,660 of OU862909.1, read as the reverse complement.
AATGTCAGACACATTTTAATATCTCCATTCACAAACTGAGTTTTTTTTAGAATGATGCAATTAACGTCATTCTGATTTTGAATGGAGACATCACCTAAATTGTGTTTCCCTCCATAATTCAACTGTCAAAATTAAACCAGTTGCATTTGTTTGTTTCACACGTTTTAGTTAAATCTACAAAGAAAGTAAGTAGGTACCTGCATATTATTTGTACCAACCCCCAAGGTTCGTAGAAAATGCTTTTAACAAGGTTAGCTCATTGAGGGGTAGAGCGGTGATTGGCTAAAAATTCGTGACGTAGCTTGAAGTCCATGTTCCGCTGAGAGATTTGTGGCATTGTTTTACTTCAAGTTACATCACGCGTTCGAAATTTTGAAAAAGGCCCGACGAGTTTTTTTTACGAAAAAGGCCCGTAGAGCTAACCTTGTTAAACGCATTTTCTACGAACCTTGACCTACCCCTATTACCAGCAGAACCTACGTTTTTATATTAATACGAGTACGAAGGTGCAAGAAATGATAAACATATTATTTTGTCTTTTATATACCTCTTGGTACCTACGTAGCATTGATCCTTGAACCTTTTCCTAATCAGATTCTTACCTAAAAATGCGTTTGTCCGTCTACTTACTTAAGGCTTGCCGCACACAACAGGTTTTTCCATCCGATTGTCTGATCAGAAAAAATCGATTGGACGGCCGGCCGGCCGGCGCGGAAATGCGTGGTCTATTATATGGCGTGGCCCTGGTATTATAAACAATCCGGTTTTCGAATCGATTTTTGTCTGATCAGACAATCTGATGGAAAAACTTGATGTGTGCGGCAATCCTATGCCGACTAAGAGTAATCGTGTATCTCATTGTATTTTTATTTTTTATATTAATACTGCACAAGAGTTCCAACTGCTCCCGTCTGAAGCCAGTGATACTATGGCATCCCCAATTGGGGTATATTGTGAAGCTGAAGGTAGGTAATGGAGAGAGGAAGGAGATAGGGAAGAGGGAGGTGGGAAAGTACCTGGCTATTCAGATCTGGCCACCAAACACGGCTAATGCCATTTCAAGCAACGTTTCAATTCTGAATGGTGGTCTTACACTAGGGCGATACTGAGAGTATCTTCCACTCTGGAACGTGCCGCAAATATACTATATATTATTTTAAATGAATAAATTGTGAAATAACACAATCAATCAAATAATATTTATTTTCCACGCCGGGATTCGATCCCGCGACCTTCGGTGTGCGAGTCAAGAGCCTTACCGCTGGACTACGCCGGCCGTCATTGGAAACTAAAAATTATCCTGTCAACACCTATTGTGTGTGATTACGTGTGACCGTGTCGAAACCGATAAAAGCTATCGTGAGCTCGCGAGTTTGTGTTGGTTAAAGTGATGAACCAGCGAAGTTAAGACAAACGAAAGAAGGAATAAGGTAAGTCAGCATCCTTGACTTTCCCATTCTTTCTGTGTTTTGGGTACCTCGTGTACGTCCCCAAAAATACCTATGTATTGCTAAACCTCCGATTCATTTTTTGATTTATTTTACGGATTCTTTCGTAATCATCTGACTAGCTAAGGCTTATAACAACACCCTTTCATGTTTCTAACTAACTAGTACTGCGGCTCATTTGGCCTTTTTACTACCACCATCTGATGGTTGTATTTAATTGACTGAATTCATGTTACATTAATGTCATCATGAGGAAAAAGTCGTTACAGGATAAAAAACCTCATGCAAGTTGCAATAAAAAAGAACAGAAGTTCTGAACTTTTTTCTCAAATTTTTACATTTACGTTACTGAAAGTAAATATTTTTTTTTCTTCTGGTCCGCGCCTTGTCCTTGGGATGGTCCTGATGCCTGTACCTAGTGGGTAAAAATTGGGAAACCTCTGATTGCTGTGACTATCCTTTTGAGCAAGTGCGGTGACTTGCCATAAAGCTCCAACTCTTTTCACTTTCACTAGATCCATCGCTAGATAGGTTTTCTCCCATGGACATTTATGATGAGAGTGCCCGATAAATGAGCAAAATACACTCTCTTTTCTTCTCATCTCGTATCTCCAGTTTTGAATGCCGGAGTATTGTATTCTATTCGGTTGCCTTTTTGCAGCTTTCCTTTCTTAAACGTGTTTATTTTTTCATCAAACAGTGACTTCACCGACACCGCATCCATTACTGACTTATTTGAGCAACATTCTTCTGTTTGATTGGAATGAAAAAAATAATAATATGTGTTACCAGTTACCACAGGAGATTTAGCGAGAAGATCCAGGTGAATCGATTTACGTATTAATATTGGGTGTTTTATCACACGCCTTTTTTTTAGAGTAGAAGATACTCTCAGTATCACCCTGGTGTAAGACCACCATTTAGAATTAAAACGTTGCGTGAAATGGCTTTAGCCGTGTTTGGTGACCAGATCTGAATAGCCAGACACTTCTCCACCTTCCCCTTCCTCATCTACTTTCCCTTCCCACTGCCTTCAGCCTCACAACATACCCCAATTGGGGATGCCATAGCCTCACTAGCTCCAGACGGGAGTGGCTGGGACTCTATTCATATAAAAAAGAGGTAAATTGGGCAACTATTTGTGAATAAATGATAAACATTGTAGAAAATAATTTTACTATATTTATTATAAAAAGATGATGAAATGTAACATAAATAAAGCATTTTGATGGGTGTAAATTTAAATTGCAGATGACATATTTACTTCGGAATAAAAATCGTAATTTAAAAATACTACGCAAAAAACGCATTTTTACAATGTTTTATAAGGTTTAAGGTAAGATATTAAAAAAAAAAATTAATTCGCAAAAATATCCAAAGTTGCTCCAAAATGAGCAAAACTGATTTCTTTGTTTAAATATCATCATTTTTTCAAAAATAGCACATATCCATACTAGGTTTTTAATACAATTTTTTATTAAAAAAATATTATTCAGTTTGGTTGGGTATTTTGTCCTCAAATTCAAAATTAAGTTTGTATGAAACGGGCCGGGCAGTCTTTCTTCTTAACCACGCGATGTAAATTTGCGAGAAAAGTTTTTTGTTTTGTTTATATAAATAAAATCATTATAAAATTGTCCCTTTTGAGGTCTACTCTATCCTTATACTCCTTTGTCCTGCATCATAAGCATTATAAATAAGACAATTTCATCTGTCCTCAATTCTTGCGACATGTCCCATCCATTGGAAGTTTTCCAGATGTATATAATATACTACCACCCCGCTGCATTTTCTGTGACTCATAGTCACGGCGTGGCAGCCGTTCGCGATGGAGCTTCTGCTCGCCGCACCCGTTAGGTGTGAATAATGCTCTGTAATTCGTTTTTTCGGAGCTCTACGATATGGTCACATCAATAAGACCACTATTGAAAAGATTTTGACAGAATATTTGGGATACCACAAGGTCTGCGCAAGGTGAGTTCCAAAAATGCTCACCAAAGATCACAAACAACAATGGGTTGAAGGATCCCGAATTCCATGAGTGCTACGACATCGATTGCGAGGAATTCTTGGACTACCGTGACTATAATTGTGACTGGGGTCGAAACCTTCTAAACCAAAATTTAGGGCTTGTACGCCGTTTTACGTACACTTTATGCAGCTGAGAATGACGTTTAGCTGCATGACAAAATATTTCAATTGTAGCATGACTGGCGCCTCTACTTGTTTTTTTGGGAAAACGATGAACTGTAATAATTTTTAATATTTTTATCCCGAAGAAGTTTTTTTACCGTAGCTTCCCAACCTAAGATGATTGCAATTGTAAAAATGTTGTGTATTTTTAATGTATAATCCGTGAGAAAGACACGTGCCTAACCGTTAGCTGTGATGCTAAACAAAGTGAAATTAGGTAAAGGTGATTTCTGCACATAATTCGAGGTGTTTGATCCACAATCTTCTGGCAGAAGAACGAAATTAATCAGGCCAATTCGGTCGTGATGGCAATCTGTGAAATTTCGCAGCTCAAGTCAAGGTTTTCAGCGATCGCTCTCAACTGGGCCGTCACGAATTAGATGTTAATAATTCATTTAACGGCGGTAGTTTTATTTTGTTATTTGCCTTCTGGTTTGTGTGTATTATATGCATGTATTTATTTTAGCTATCTTTATTACTTGGCCGAGTTGTTATATTATATATTAGGTACTTGCAGTAAGTTAGAATGAGATCGTAAAATAAACAATCAAAAATATCTAGGCTTACTTATTAAAAGTATCAAAGTGGCACCGTTCATTAACATTAAGAGCGTTTAACCAGCCAGCGGACGAAAATCCACATTTCGTCGAAAGTTGTTCTTACGATCGTGCAGGGCGGTTACAATGAGAAAGATTAATTATTCTCCGTACCAGCTTTTAAAAATTATAACTCAATATCGAATTTATTTCAATCCAAATTAGTTTTAATTTATACCTTCATCCAAAAATGCTGAAAGGCGTGATGATAAAACTGTTAAAATAATGTACTTTTTGTAATTATTTTTTTATTATAAGTATTTATCATTTTTCAATAATGTCTAAATTTAATAAGAATGTTAAAAAAATCTGAAATATATTAGTTTGTAAGTGCGCAAATAAATACACAAATGCACCAATTTTCGCCAAGAAACACATGTACGTACATATTTTTTAATGATTTTATTGAAAATAAAATTAAAAATCTAAAACATGTGTTTGCTAGATAATGTATTGATTTATTTTACTGCATGATTATATTATTTGAAATGGGTGTGGTATAGTACAAAATCTTTTTTGAAAATTTAACAAATCTGCCAACGACCTATGGAATAACCTTACTATACTAAAAATTAAAAAAAAATTCTCAAAATTTATTACATGCGAATGCTAGATAAAAGAACAATCTTTCGAAATCCATTTTATATTTTTTTGTGGAAAAGAGTCAATACGTCTAAAATCTGATTTGAAAATGACATATTTCTGGTTTTCTCTGGTAATGCCCTCTTAAGGTAAATTAGTGAGTCGCGACGGTTCCAAATACTTAAGTGCCACCTTTTTATTTATTTATTTATTTACACAGGAATCCAATAATTTGAAATGGATACAGAATGCACATAGTTAAGAAAAAAAAAATATATACAAAAAATTTAAAATTACATATTGAGGTGACAACATAAAGCACAAATAGTCATCATCATCACTCAACCCCTCTACAACCCCTGGTGGGTCTTGGCCTCCTTAAGAGTCTTCCTCCACTCATCTCGGTTTTGTGCCAGCTCTCTCCAGTTTAGAAGCTCCAAGATAGATAGATAGATATGTCTTTAAGGACGTTTTCGCTCCATCTTAGTCTTGGTCTTCCCAGGCTCCTTCGCCCTATTGGTCTTGAGTTCAGCAGGGACTTTGGTGCTTGATGCTCGGTCATTCTCTCCACATGACCCAGACACCGAAGTCTTCCCAGTTTTATAAATTTTGCGACGTTTAGCTCCTTAAACAAAATATAGAGCTCAAGTAAAGTACAAATTAAAGTACAAATAGTAAGCTATTATAAATACAAATATATTTTGAAGAAAAAGAAAATGTCATATACCTACTCTACATGTATACAAGATATTTTGAAGTAAAAAAATTACTACGTAAAGTACATAATAAAAATAAATTTAAAAAATTCCAGAAGTAAACATTGATGAAGAATATTGATTATAATCCAATTGAAAAGCGCTGACAAAGCTTTTATAAAAAAAAAGTTTGATTTAAATTGGAAGTTTTCCTAAAAGATGTTTAAAAAACATAAAATTGCGTTTTTTATGTAACCAGCTTTCAAAAAATATTGAAGTGAATACTTCTTTAGCAACGTTATGATTTGAAACTCGATGAAACGAAAAATAGCGACACTAAAAAGAGACAAACACATACATCTTATAGTCTATAGGATTTAGCCTGCGAGAGAATCAGATAGTATAATCGGTGTCCTCTTTGTGCGGTGCTCAGTAGCCTCCCCACTCTTGTCTCCTTTAGTTTTCTGAATGTTTCACTTCTACCGCGTGTGAACTGAACACATGATTTTATTGAAGTGAATCTTCTATAGCCCCGCTGTGATTTGAATTTAGGATGAAACTGCACTCATTGGCCGCTTTGATTATGATGTCACTTTTAAAGGCTCATATTGGTTGAGATATGAAACGGAAATTACGCTAGGTCTGCGCTCATCGGTCGCTTTTATTATGACCTCACTTTTCAAGTATTTTTTGAGATTGTTTTGGTTTCGCTTCTACCGCGTGTAAACCGTATGCACTCTTTTTTTTTATGAAAGCATTCATCGGGTTGTATAACTAACTAACCATCACGCCATTGTCTTGGGGCACACCCTATACTTCGTTCACATTTATACACCGTCCAATACATCCCCTTCTGTTATTCTTTACTCTTGACAAGACCCGACTCAAGTATTTGATTAATTTGATCATGCCATGTCTTCCTCGACTCCTTCCATTCACTACCGTCATATTATATTCTCCTTACACTTCTTTTTCTTCGGGCAATCACGACACAAGCAACACTTTCCGGTTTTTGTGGTTGTATACACGTACAAGGAGATTTTCAAATATTGTCAGGTTATTCGTCACCAGGGAACGTTGTCTGTGAGAGTTTCCTTTGATCAAAATTTATCTTTCTTATAAAATTATTTACAAAATAAATAAAAACAATATTTTTTGCATGAATTTGAGCTTTTTTTGCGGTCTCCGTTTGCCAAGCAATTTTTATGCGTATTACCAATATTCGTGACGATATAAGGGAACATAATCGCAGAATAAGATAATACCACGGTAATACGAACGGGTGAGATTTTCACGCCTTTTTTACGACATTTTCACGTAATCCGTTCGTATTACCGTGGTAATATCTTATTCTGCGATTATGAGTAAGGCGGTAAGAGTAGGTATATACTTTTTGGCTTGTGGCTTCCTCTTAATTATTTAATGAACATGAAATTAATGATTGCAACACAAGACCGACTGGATTGTATTTAATTTAGATAGAATATTAGAATACCATCATTTATATAGAACATCGGCAACGTGATGCTTATAAGGTCGTATTGCAAAATGTATATCATTTACTTCTGTTTGCTGTGCGAAATAATACTTGCAGTTAGTTGATTGATTGAATCTTTAAATGGTGCATTGAGATAAATGAAGACATAAATTCAAAATTATTTCTTCTCCAAACACGGCAAACTTATTTTGTGGCACCATTTTTAATTCAAAATGAATAGATTACTTAGTTTTAACCACGTTTATTGTTAAAAAACCGACATGTTTCGTAAGCAATTCTTACTTTATCAGGGTTTTTTTAAAAACGTGTCAGTTTTTTGAACAATAAACGTGGCTAAAACTAAGTAACCTATTAATTTTTAACAATATTATTTTAATGCTTCATCCACAAAAGTCTTCACTTCATCTTCATTCACATCTCAAAAACGCAGCAATGAATCTAAGTAACACACATTGGAATCCAAGTAACAGTTCAAGAAAGCTATAATTCGGCAACCCCTCCGCAACGTAAGCAGATACATGCGTTAAAAATACGACAGCAGTCAAGTACAATAAGCGTGTTTACACGTCAGCGCGTGTGTCTCCATAGAAACCGTTATAACACCGTTATTGTTTTAGTTACATCCATAAAATAAAAAGTGAAAGGTCGATAGTGAATCATGCTGCACATCTCTATTCAAGTTGTCCATAGAAATACATAAAAATAACATTCTGTCAGACGCGCAATCTGACACATAATTTATCCCGCCAAATTTCCTACGGGCGCCCGACATTGTTAATTTTTATTAAATATTTTTATATGAAATGATAAAAAAGTCAGGTGACAAAAGTGTTTATTACACATTTATACAATATTGTTGTTTACATAATCTGTGATTTTAGTACCTTTAGTAATTTTAATATTTACAAATATTAATAATTATTTGTAATATAATAATTCGAAAGCTTATTTTGAAACCTGTCTAAAACAGTTTTTACTATTCGGCTACGTTCAGAAATGTTTCATTTATAGAGCTTTATTTGTGAAGCGGTAATAATACAAAGTTTTCGTAAAATGTCATTTCGTTAAAGACATTAAAAGTGCTCTTGGCGATTTTCTGAGGGGTTTTAAAGGCTTTTTAGCAACAATAATAATTAAAAAAAAACTTGTAAAAAACCATTTTTTTTAATCTATAATACATCTATTTTCAATTTTCGGGCCATCTCTTGGGCCGGCTAGTAGCCAATTTCAGAGAAATGAATGAATGTGCGCGTGTGTGCGCGTGAGTGCCACAAAAAGTTGATAGAATGCATTGTCATCGACAACGAATCTAGTGGCAGAATTTCAGCTCGATCGGAAGAATGCTTCATCCATAAAACTCTGCAATGAATCTAATACACGCTAGAGTCAGCTCAAGACAGCTTATCCGACTGAAAGGTTTTTAACAACAGTAATAGAATGGTGAAAAAGTTTTTTTTGTTTAAGGAAAATAATTCCCCTCAGGTTCTTTGTCATCTTTGGGGACGCTGTGTGGAGGGTCTTTTAAGGAAAGAAAGGATAGGAAGTTCTGGGAAGGAAAAGGGTATTAGGGGTGGGTAGAATTCTGGGGGTCAGTGTTTCCTGGAGTGACGGACGTATGGATCCATCCCTCCCACTGCGGTCCAAGCCGATGTTCCGAGAGAATACTGCTAGAGAAGTCGAAGGGTCTCCCTCAACCGTTCTCTCCCGATCCGGCTTACCATGCAGCTGGTGGGCAGACGCGTCCGCCGCCAAGACTCGGACAAATCTCACCCCATGGAATTCACTCAGCAGACAAAAGAATCTTATTTCTTTTTAGGCATGAATAGCTCTACGTTTACTTTATACTACACCTTGTTAAACATGTAACATTTAAAAATTTGTATAAAAATTTTGCAATAAATGGCGCGCGAGTTGTTGGAAAAATATTTGCATTTCATATAGTATAGCGGGAAGGAAAGGGGGGAGTGGAAATTCGGGAAGGGGGAGGAAGGGCTTTCGCGGGAGAGGGGCCGAGGGAGGAGGCTGAGGGAGGGAGGAAGGTAGAAGAGGAACGCATGAGGGGGAGGGGTCGCAGGAAAACCTTCTGATTTATTAGTGGCATTTGAGTGGCATTACAACGCATGCCGAGTACTACTTACTAGTTTTAAATAAATATAAAAAAATCCGAACTTCTCTTCACTTCGTGGCCCAGGAAAATCAAAAGTCTGGGCATTCATGTTGTACGTCTTCTAAGAAAAGAGTGCCAGAAACCATTAAATTAAATAATTTTATTGATGATATCTTATTCAGCAGCTCGTATCTTTCTAACAACATTCTAAAATGCATAAGCGCTATTATCTGATAATCAATTTCAAGCTAGATAGCAGTGCAAGTTTTTTTGTAAGACATATCTGAGATTGAAAATAAAAATGAGAGTAAACCTGTGAAAGTTAGTGGAAAATTGTTTCAATGGTTTGTTTATATTTCTAAATCACATTAATCCAAAGATGCTTTTCAAATCTTCTAAAAAAAACATGGTGTATTTTAAACTTTCCTATTTCATGGAATAAGTCACGTAGAAGGCACGTGATCTGGTGAATTCGCGGATTTTTTGGGTCCAATAAAACTAAAACGATTAAGGCAAAATATTAACAATAATTATTATTGAGTGCATGAAATCTTTTTACAAAGTCCTCTTTATTATTACATAGTTTATTAGTTTCTTTATTACATTAATTCCATACTTTGGGGATGCTATGTGGATGCGGGAATGGGTACCGCCGCCCGGGAACCGTTATTGGATAACCAACACCTCTGCCACAGATCACCCCAAATGGTTCGCTACGTTTGGTGATTTAGCAGGGGTGCCCGGGTTCATGGGGTGAGGTTTGTCTAGGTCTTGGAGGCGGATGACCAGGACATACTGAACCCCAGATTCCTACCCACCCATCAAACCCTTTTCCTTCCCAGAACGCTCCTCTCCTTCCTTTCGTTAAAAAAAATCCTCCACACAGCATCCCCAAAGATGACATAGGCCCCGAGGGAACTTATTTTCTTCAAGGCCTCCTGTGTGGAGCTCATGTAAAAAAAAGGAAGTGAAGGAGACGAATTTCTAGAAAGGAAAATGTATGAGGTGTGGATACGAATCTGGGGGTCAATGTGTCCAGAAGTGACGGAAGCATTAATCCATTCCTTCCGCTGGGGTGCAAGGCGATGGGTCGAGAGAGTCCGACTGGAGAGATCAAAAGATCTCCCTCAACTAGTCTCTGCCCGGAAATCTGAGTACTACTTCTGTATGTCACTTTATATGTCACTATCTTCATATGACATCAAACATAGCGAACCACTTGGAGTGAACTATGGCAGGGTTGTTGGTTAGGTACCCATCTATCCATCCCTCGCGCTGCGGTGCAAGACGGTGCGCGGGTGGGAAGAGACCACCTTGAGAGGCCCGCCATGCAGCTGGTGGACAAGCGCATTTGTCGCCAAGACCTGAACATACCTCACTCGATGAACCCCTGCTAAGTCACCGAAGTGAACCACTTGGTGTTGGTTATTCAATAAATCATTTCCTTGGCGGCGGAACCCATGCCTGCATTCCAACATGAATTATTGTTTCTCTGATTCTATTATGAAATGACTTCACAAATAAACAACACACAATTTGTTTTATCTTGTTCCTACCACAGAAATATATGTACATATATGACAGTAATTCAGTCTTGAATGAAGATGGACTAGAAAATAAGTGAACTTAAATTTATATAACACAATACACGGTGATTAATTTTACCACAAAAACGTGCTCTTGTTTCAGATTGCAATTATGTCCCTACCACAATGGTGCTAGTGTTACTATTGAAAACAAATCGATAGACTCATCTGTGAATTGAAAAATAATGTCAGTTGGTACAGTAATATAAATACTACATCCGGCTAACATTTTTATCACCAGAAGAGCGATTCTGTGTCTTTTGTGGATACGGAATCGATTCCGCACGTAATCTCCTATCAAATTTGTGTGATTGTCTATGACTTGCAATCGCCTTTTTTATGGACTGATATGTCAGCTGTCATATTTCAACTATTTTAAATCACGATAATATACATGTATACCTGGATTTGACATTTGCGAAGTTTCGTTTCACTTTTAGTCACGGATTATTGGAATAACACTTCTTTTCAAAATATGTTATTTGGTTCTTAATTTGGGCAAACAATAATATTTAAGTAATTCATGCGTATTTAGATTGAAACTTCGCAAATGTCAAATCCATGGTATGCAAATTTTATACGTACATTAAATGAATGAATAATCAAGTATACTTGCAGCGTTTCGGGTTACTAGTTGAAATACGAAAAAGCAATTGCAAGCCATAGACAATCACACATATTTGACAGGAGTGGAATTTGAATTGTTGAAAAGAAGTGTTATATCAATAATCCGTGCCTAAAAGTGAAACGATCAAAAATGTCAAATCCATGGCATACAACTTTTAAACGTACATTAAGGTGCCGCATCCCCGCTTAAAAAGAAGAAAATGGAGAGATATGTACTTACGAATGGTGGACAGAGCGCGCTAATATTTTAAATTAATGATAAAATTGAAGCGAATATTGTCAAAATGTTTAATAAATCATGACTCCTTTAAAATAGTGCAAAATTCTCGTGGAAGGCGTCTTAAGTTTTTTCACAACTATAACTTGTAAAATAACTGAAACAAACGTGTTTATAATAATTTTCGGAGCATACTTTGCGATTTTTTTCTATCGAGGGAATTTCATATAGTTGCGTTACGGCGTGGAACGTGTCTAGATATTATCTTAAAAAATAACATATATTTTTTTATCAGCTTAAAACTTCAAATGTTTGAGTGAGATATGTAAGAAATCGGTAGAAATTCGGGTAGCGGCGGCTTAAATGAATAAACAATCATGTATACGTGCAGTGTTTCGTGTTACTGGTTGAAATACCATAGCTGACATCATAAATAAACCAATCCGCTGACGTTCCAGTCCGTAGAAAAAGCAATTGCAATCCATAGACAATCACACATATTTGACAGGAGATAACGTATGGAATACGCAATTGTAAAATTATTAGTCGTCCCTAATATTTTCATTTTATAATACACCGTTGCTGTTTCAGATTGCCAAAATTTTACCTGTTAAGGCAGGCAATACTATGGCACAAAATTATAATTCAGCATATATTTACCCCGCAGCATAAAGAGAAATTAGAACATAAATACAGCACTAGATTCACGCGCAACGACGGGTTAATAGTTCCGAAATTTTACAATAACTACGGACAGAGAACGTTTAAATACATCATACCGAAGATATTTAATTTATTACTTGACACTATAAAGCAATGTAATTCTATGAATAAGGTTAAATAAGGTGAAAAATTGGCTATCGGAAAAAAAAAATTATATTGATATTGATCCAATTTGGGAGGCGGGAATGGGTACCGCCGCCCCGGGAACCTTTATTGGATAACCAACACCTCTGCCACAGGTCACCCCAAGTGGTTCGCTACGTTTGGTGATTTAGCAGGGGTGCCCGGGTCCATGGGGTGAGGTTTGTCTAGGTCTTGGAGGCGGGTGACATGGACACACTGAACCCCATATTCCTACCCACCCGTTTAACCCTTTTCCTTCCCAGAACTCTCCTCTCCTTCCTTTCCTTTAAAAAAAACCCTCCACATAGCATCCCCAAAGATGACATAGGCCCTGAGGGAAATTATTTTCCTCTGGGCCTCCTGTGTGGAGCTCTATTAAAAAAAATATATATATATCTATGAAAAAATGTTGAATCTGTAGATATAAGATGTAAATTTTAAATTTTAAAAATGTATATGTAACTAAAATATAAGCACCTGTTGACAAGCCAATTCAATTGGCTTAGCAGGACTTGTTTGTTGATTATATTATGTATTATCTATTCTTTCAATAAAAAAAATAAAAAAATAATCCATTCCATATCCCCAAAGGTACAGAATCGCATGGCTGACAAGAAACGCATTCTCTTCTACATCCTGTTCTTGGCTTTGAACAAATTGTAATCCTAATGGCTTAATTTCATTATAATTATCTATTGTCTAATGTGTGGAGTTTCTTTGGCAATGACTTCATCATTCAAATAAAAGCTTGTATTGTCCATTTACGTATTTAGTAGAGGTTTTTGTTAAGATTTTTTTTGCGCGATGTACGCATAGATTACCGTTTTTGCGGTTGATACAATGGCATCAACTTTGTAATTTTTTGTTGTGTTTAAATTAATATTTAATGGACATTGAAACAACGTCTTCAGTCATCGTTTTAACATAGAAGAGAAGTCTGAACGATTAAAATAAATGTCAACGGAAGATGCATGCATATCACCAAAGAGAAGGCCTGGCTTCCCGCCTTTCTACCGATTTATTACATATTTTCCTTATATACTTTAAGTTTTAAAGCTCTTAAAAAATATTTGTTATTTATACATTCACCATGTCAAAACACATGTACATTCACCATTTATACATTCACCATGTCACACGTTTTTTTTCAGTTATTTTACGAATTATATGTATGAAAAAAATCACAGTGTTTCTTTGAATGCTATTTTAGACAATACCTACGAGAATTTTGCTCTATTATAAACGAGTCGTGTATTATTAAACATTTTCACAATTTTCGCTTAAGTATTATCATTTTAATATTAGCGCGCTCTCTCTAACACTCGTATTTACATATCTCTCCATCCTCTTCATTTTGAGCCTTTAAGTACAAAAAATGTAAATAAATGCAAATTAGAATATACTTCCTTTCTACCTAAATACAGGGTGTCCGGGGGTAAAGTGCATTAACTTGGGAAGTGATTCTGCATGATAGTACAAGTAAAAAAGATAAATAACTTTTTCCGAAATTCCAACTTTTAGGGGTAGTTTTGAGGTAAAAAGATAAAATTAGTCAGGCGTGTGGGGCCAGACATATTATTTTTTTAATCACAATCGAATCGGGGGCCATGCAGGCTCTCAGCAAGTAAGGTCGTACCTCACACTAAGGATTTTTAGTAGGTACGTCTTTTCGTATGGGAGAAAAAATGTTGGAATTTCGGAAAAAGTTGTTAATCTTTTTTACTCCTACCATCATGAAGAATCACCTCCCGAAGTTAATGCACTTTACCCCAGGACACCCTGTATATCTCTGCTCTCAAAATCAAGTGCTCGTAGAGTTTTATTGAAAATAACGATAGCAACCGCCCAAGATCGTAGATAATGGAAACAATGGGAGATATGTCATGGAAGTGTGCCTACTGTCGCTATGGATTATCAAAGCGGATGAGCCAACGAAAGATATAAACAAAGACCTCCGTCGATGCTGTTGTAAAAGTATTGCGGTAGTAAAATAAATGGGTGAGCGATCTTGCCCCATGTCCCTTATATCTATTTTTGAAGTGAAAATATCTTTAGCACTGTTGTGATTTGAAACTCGCTGAAACGAAAAATAGTGACACTACACAGAGACAAACACATACATCTATAGGATTTAGCCTGCGAGAGAATGAGATGGTATAATTGGTATCCTCGGTGCTTCGTAGCCTCCCCACACTTGTCTACTTTAGTTTTCTGAAGGTTTAACTTCTACCGCTTGTGATTTTTTTTACATACACTTCACACAGGAGGCCTTGTGGAAAATAATTTCCCTAGGATCTACGTCATCTTTGAAGATGCTATGTGGGGGTCTTTTTGAGAATAGGAAGGAGTGGACACGGGTCTTGAAGAGAACCGTCTTGAAGAGAACGATGGAGGAAACACAGAGGCCGATAAATTATTCCACAGCCGAGCTGTGGAACTCAAGAACGAATCGTAGAAGCGACTTATTCTTATGTGACTTGGGCTCGCGTTTGGCGTGTTTCCCGACTACGCACCGGTGCCGAAGGGATAAACCACGCTCTTCGGAGCATCTTCCATTATGATACCGGTCGAATAAGGACACCATACCTACCTGTCACCTGTTCTCTAAAGATTGCCATCCGCCTGGTAGGTTAGGAGTTTATGCACAGAGTCAAGGGTTTTTCCAGGTATTTTGGGGCTCCAAACCAGAGGTGGCTGCCAAATTTAACAGTTTGGGACACTTGCGATTTGTTCAAGGTTAGCAGTTGTGTTATATTAAAGTATCTGCTATTCTATTACGTAGGCCCAAGACTAACCATACAATCCATATACTACAACAAGAACCCTTACCATATTTTGGACCGAAATTTTTACGAATAATACTGGATATTTTAATCGTTTATCTAGAATGTCTCGATCATACAACGATCTTGTTAAAATACACATAGATATTTTTGTAAATAATATAACATGTTTCAAAAAATATCTCCACAATTTGTGCACTTAAAAAACAAACAAAAAATGTTGTTTTATTGATTTTCAGTAAATGCTTCATAAATGTTGTATCTACTTATTATTGTTGTGTATTTCAATTTTGTATTTAAGTTTTCAAGTTATCTATAAATAATACTTTCATTGTTTTTCATGTGTTTGTTTCTATGAAAAGTGATTACTGTAGACTTATTAGTCCATTTATATTTGCATTTTAATTTATTACACACTAAAATGTTTTTTAAATATCAAGTTTGTGTCTCAAATAAATAAATATTTTATTCCCAGTGTGATTGATAGCAGCTGGGTTCATGGGCGTAGCCAGGTTTTGATTTAGGGTGAAAAATAAAAATGTAGAGTAGTTACCAAAAAATGTAGGCTTCTACAACAAATTCATGCTTTAGGCTCTTCGAACACAAATAATATGAACGGAAGAAGGAAAAACCATCCTACGAAGTGCTGTAAATTTAAAAACGCGACTCGGTCGACAATCCCAGAGGTCATGCATCGGCCAGCCAGGGTGGGGCAAACGCCCCACCTTTGCCCCACCGTGCCTACGCCCAAGGCTGGGTTAATTATTTTTTGTTGTTTTATGCTTCCAGGTTGCCGAAAGGAAAATGTTCGTGAGTAGCTGAACTCCAGTTCCTATGGCCGTCACCATGGGTGCGGAATGCAGACCGCACCAAGTTACACCACAAAACGGTAATTTCATGATTTTTTTGACCTCCCCCCCCCCCCCGTCCCTGTCACACATAATCACATTTATGAGACCCCTCCCCCCTAGTGTGACATCACATATTTTGCAATTTTACATCTAAAAATAATCAAAATAGTAGTTCAAATTTTAATTTTAATTTGAATTGAAGTTTTTTTTACATTTTTTTTTTAAAGTGAATACCGCACAAGAATCTCAACTGCTCCCGTCTGGAGCCAGTGAGACTATGGCATCCCCAATTGGGGGTATGTTGTGAGGCTGAAGGTAGTGGGGAGGGGAAGGAGGTGGGGAAGAGGAAGGTTGGGAAGTACCTGGCTATTCAGATCTGGTCACTAAACACGGCTAAAGCCATTTTCAAGCAACGTTTCAATTCTGAATGGTGGTCTTACACCAGGGCGATACTGATAGTATCTTCCACTCTGGAACATGCCGCAAATATACTATATATTATTTTAAATGAATTAATTGTGAAATAACACAAATTAATCAAATAAAATGTATTTGCGCATGCCGGGTTCGAACCCGCGACCTTCGGATTGTGAGTCATGAGTCTTACCCACTGGACTACGGAGGTCGTCGAAGTTAAGTTTGGCGTTTTAATAATTAAGATTTTTACATGGCTGGTGACACCCCCCCATACTGCGCCTCGTAAAAAAGGTTCAACGTGAAGTAAGAACCTTGTAAAAATGAAATGTTTAAAAACTTGAAGTTGAACTTAGTTATACAAGATGTACGGAAATTCATCTCATCTTACTCTGAAAAATATTTCGGTCATAGAAGTGAGCAAAAGAAATGGTTTGGCATTCAAAGATTATTTTTGAAAAAAAATGTTGTTATAAGTAGGGCCCGGATTAATATGTAAATACATATTTTTAATTTGCACGATTTTCGGTCTCGTATGTGTTCTCTTCCTAGATTATCACATATAGATTGTGAAAAACTAATTTTTATTTTCCATATTTTTCCATATTTCATGGTTAAGTCCATATTTTACAAAAAATATCACAATCATCCATATTTTCGATTTTTATATCATAAAACATGAGTTGGTTCACAAAAATTGATATAATTTTACGTGTTTGCATCTTCGCCACCACAAGGCCGCGTGTGTTTCATTTCTCTAGCTTATTTCATCGTAATTTGATTTTTGATTCTCTTCCTCTACTTGCTCGCTGTTGCTTGCGCGTCTTTTTATTTTTACGTACTCAAGTCACCTACTAGTACTGTCTGGGTACCTATCAGTTTAATTTCAAATGCCCAAGGACAAACAACCTTTGCGTATCAAGTAAAGTATATTTTCGACAAAAATAAAGGATTTGACACACTAAAAACAATTAATATAGTTCTGAGCGGAAGCTTTGAAGGTACTGCAGACGTGCCTTACACAATTTCGGAACTAGGCGTCTTTAAGTACGCCTCCATTACATCATATGACGTGGAAAGATCTTTCAGCCAATATAGGGCTATATTTAGACCAAATCGACAAAGTTTTAATTTCGATAATTTAAAAAAGCATGTGATTGTGTACTGCAATCAATTTAATAAGACAGATTTAGAGGAAGATGAAAAAACTTCATTTTTTTATTTGAATTACCTGAACATTTCGCTATCTTTTTATAATTTTTTTAATGTAACTGTTACTGCATAGTAATTTTTCACAATAAACATTGTTTAATATGAAAGATATTCTTATTTTATACTTCATATTTTTTCCATATTTTACATTTCTTAGTCCATATTATATGTACATATTTTCAATTTTTTATTACATATTTATCCGAGCCCTAGTTATAAGTTATAACTTTTTCCAAATAATATGACGCTATATTATGTACCTGCATATTATAACTGTTCTGCCTTATTTATATTTTTTAAAATCTCAAATTATAATTATTCTTAATTTCAAATGAAAACTGGTTTTCATATAATGTTTACGTAATAATACGTACACGAATCTTTATGTACTAGTAGGTTTGTCTCGTCTTTCTCCGTACTTAAATATTTCGCAACAATGCAAGTCACTTTGTATGAATGAGAGCGTCTCAGTTATTATTGTTATTATTATGTACGTGAATTGACTTTTACATTATTTATCATCAATCAACAGTTCCCTTGTTGAATGTCGTCGACCAGCAATCTGAGCGTCTTCCTACCTATTTTATGCTAGGTTTTAATAGCTCCATTGCATGTTGGATAACTCCTTGATACCATTCATCCATTGTTCACTTTGTCTCCCTGATACTCTATCTTCTAGCTATCTTTCTGTTCTGGAATACATATACTGGTCATATCTCCAAGGTATTTGAGTCTTCTTCTTCTTTCGTACGGTGGGGGTCAGAGGGGGACATCTTGATCAGGCGTTTGAGTAAGGCAGTCTTAGGGTAAGAACAAAAACAAAGTGGGTTTCGGTTTTCAGATTAACGGCGTTCAGTGCCCTGTTCCACCGGCGGCTGTTGACGCCGAGATGTGGACCAACAGACGACGATTATTTACTCTTGGAGAATCCTTTCTTAAAATTAAGGAATAAAACAATTGTATTTGGTAATTGGTATCTTTAAATATGAAAAAAACCTCAGGAGAACATGATAATATGTTAAGTAGGTACGTGCCTGAAAGGAATTCACTTGTGACATTTGAGGTTATTTCAAAATTTTATCTTGTTGATTTCATTCCATCACTTGTCAATAACATTTCTGGTGCTATGGAATGTATTTATTTTATCCCAGATTGGCGATTGATTGAAAACAGCGGCAATTAACAGGTCGCTCATTTTGATATCAGATTCTGACCGGCGTCACCGGCGAGCAGGAATTAAGAATTCATTCCGGTAAAACTTATCGGCTCCGCCTCGCGCGGACACAAATCTGAACCTGCCTTTACTATGTTCGGTCTGATACGTTGACATACAAACATTCTTGTCAGCATGCCTGCGCCAGTCGGCCGCCCATGCGCCGACTAATCAGAAAACCGAAACCCGCTTTGTACCTGTTCGAACCTTTTCGATGGATGTCATCGGATGATCCCTCGTGCCTTGTTAAAAACGTATAATTTGAGAAAAAAAAATTACGCAAAGAACAAATTTGGGAAACATGTTAATGTTGTAGATGTATTTGGTTTAACAATATTGCGATATAAGCTGGCTTTAATGCGTTTTTTGTCATCAAATTGAGCTGATTTATGTGGTGAAATTGTCTCTGAATGTTCAAAAGAACTTAGATGGCTGATAAAATTTAAAAAAAAATCTTAAGAGGGAATCTTACCAGAGTATGTCATTTTTAAATATGTCATTTTTAAATCAGATTTTAGACGTATTGACTCTTTTTCAGAAAAAAATTTAAATGGATTTCGAAAGATTGTTCTTCTATCTAGCATTCGCATGTTTTAAATTTTCAGAAAAATGTTTATTTTTAAAATAATAAGGTTATACCATAGGTCGTTGGCAGATTTGTTAAATTTTCAAAAAAGATTTTGTATTATACCACACCCATTTCAAATCATATAATCATGCAGTAAAATAAATCAATACATTATCTGGGTATCGCATGTTTTAGAATTTTAATTTTAGTTTAAATAAAATCAATAAAAAATATATACGTATATATGTTTCTTGACGAAAATTGGTCCATTTGTGTATTTATTTGCGCACTTACAAAACTTGGAAAATTTGGAATGAAACAATTTTGGAATTAAATAAAATCGATATTGAGTTATAATTTTAAAAAAGCGGGTACGGAGAATAATTAATCTTTGTCATTGTAACCGCCCTAATTAATTAATCTTTATCATTGTAACGATCGTAAGAACAACTTTCGACGAAATGTGGATTTTCGTCCGCTTGCTGGTTAAACGCTCTTAATAAAAATATCTTTCTAGTAATTTTTATGAATATTTTGTTATGTATGTTTATAAAAGATTTTCAGGTGGAAATAGGGGAAGCAGTTTTTTGTTAAAAATTTCTCTAAAATATTTATTACTTAACTAGCTTTTGCCCCCGGCTCCCCCACTCCAACTTCCCTCCCCCCTTCCCTCCTTTAATTCTACGAATACGAATATTACGGTGGAGGAATCGGAGTGGGAACGCGAGAGGGGAAGGGGACGCGGGAGAGGAAGGGGAGGCGGAAGGGGAACGGGACGAATGGGAAAGGACACGCAGGGAGAAACATTTTTTTATTTTTTTTATTTAAAGAAAGACAAACATTCCCGAGTTACGAAACACCCGACAATATTTTAAAATCTCCTACTACCACCACAGTAAGCCGAAAATGTTGCTTGAGTCGTGATGGAGGACTTAGCCAGCCGATGAATCGTACACGGAACGCCTGGGTGAGACCCAAACGCGATGCCCACTCAACCACTGACCGGTCTTTGTTAAATGGCATGGCAACGCCTGCCGGAAGCCAGCTTATAAAATATATATCAGTATTAAAAATCATGTATTCCCTTCGACCAAATCTTGGTCAATGTGTGTTCCCAATTATGTATTTCCTCTGCTTGCGAACTGTACGTAAATTTCGCTAAATAAACAATAAGCAGTTAATCTCAAGTAACCTCCCAGGTAAGTATGGTCCTGTATATTTTCTGCCTGTAGGTACAGTAAATTTTTACTCAGCGTCGCGTTCAACGGTCAAATCTTTAGGTATACATATAGTTTCGTATCGGTGATCGAAGAACCTGTGGTTGCAATTTTTAGCCATAAGTTCTTATAAAGGTTTGTCTAGTTTGTAGTTAGAAGTAAGATTGTAGAGATATGTTATAAGATTGTATACAGCGCCCTTAAGGTGATTTTTCATAAAAAGGCGTTATATAAGTCCTCTAAATATTGTTTTATGTTTCTGCGTAACAAGGTGGATCATACTGCAGCAACTTTTATCAAATCGAAGAAAATTGCTTTATCTTCACAAAATTTTTCATGAAATTTTATGAATTTTGGTCAAGTTGACATTCTTCTAAAATTATCTTTGTTGGCAGTAGGCTCCATTGAATGCAGTGGCGTAGCTAGCATGGGTGGCTCCCGGGGCGGAAAACATGGTATCACCCCCCTCTCCCCCAAAAAAAGAAGAAAAAAAAGTAAGTAACAACTTTTTCAAAATCCAGAGTAATAACCAGAGAGAATTTTTCAACCAGAACATTTCAATGGTAAGAGCTAGGAACGAAAATATAAATAACAGACCATGTTCATGTATAAAATATTTTTGTGACAATATTCTTTGTAATTTTTTTTCCACGGTCGGGAGTCACCCCTCATAAGAGCTAGGAACGAAAATATAAATAACAGACCGTGTTCATGAGTAAAATATTTTTGTGTTAATATTCTTTGTAATTTTTTTTCCACGGTCGGGTGTCACCCCTCGTCCGGTGGCACCCGGGGCGGACCCCCCCCCCTAGCTACGCCACTGATTGAATGTATTCATCTTTAATGTTTTTTATTTTTATTTTCTTAATAAAAATGTTATCACTGATCTATCTCTCTGGTTTCAATCCTGGGATTGGTTTGCAGCAATTTCATCTATTCGTCTCTTCCACTCTTCCCTGTCTTGTGCGGCTCTTTTGAAGTCTGCATATGATGAGCAGCGCACGTCCACCAGCAGGTCCTCCAGGTACTCTCGGCGTGGGCGTCCCCTAGCGTTTGTCCCCTCGGTCATACCCTCCATTATAGCATGCAAGAGGCCTTCTTGTCTTATTACATGGCCGATCCATCTTGCACGCCTTTCGGACAAGGTCCTGAGCAGGTGCCTTCGTCCTTCGATTCTTTGGAGAACCTCCTCATTTGTAATGTGGTCTCTCCAGGAAATTCCTAATAGTCTTCTATAGGACCACATCTCAAAAGCCTCTAATCTCCGTTTATCTCTTTCGGATAGGCACCATGTTTCGCAGCCGTACATCAAGATACTCCATACATAGGTCTTGATGAGGAGTATTCTCAGTTTTAGGTCTATATTATTCGATATGATAGACCTAAAATATATATCACTGATCATGGAAGCACAAATGCATATTTGTAACAAATGGGTACATTTCAGCATCGCACTTCGAAGAATTTATCAAAACTGCGCAAGACAGAAAATTGCTCGCTTGACAGGTAATATATATTTTCACCCCTTTTCCAGCGAGTATATCAACATTTTCTTGCGAAGAAACGTGCGAATGTCTTCCGTGTATTTGATAACAAAAATCGATAGTTTGTTCCCACATTGAGAACCGGCTCGCAGTGTCATCATCATTCACCACCGCCGAGAGTGCCTACAATTGATCTCTCGATAGAGATGCACCCGGCCGCGATAGTCGAGGGGCCCTTTATAACAAACTGGGATCAGATAGCAGATGAGTGCAGCTTGTTTGGGGTTTTGAGTGGCTTTTTGATACCGTGCCACTGTTTGCTGGGCTGGGAGGGGCGTTGAAGATGGTCCACAGAGCGGTGGGGCCGAAAGTAGGTTACCGTTCCGCGCCTATATACTCCACCGCCGACTGCAGACAGCAGTTCATTCTTTCTCTGTTACCGCTACCACAATCATTCCACACGAGGTACGTTCACATCCGCACCTTCAATCTAATTGGTGGTGGCTTCCAAATTCAAAATCCAAACCCAGCTGAAAACGCGAGCTTTTGTTCTTGAAACGCATATTGTATTTGTTTTGAAAACGCGAGCTTTTGTTTACGAAAAGTTGGAATTTGTTTTTTTCAAATTTGAGTATTTAGTTTGTTGAAATTAGTCCATTTGTTTGAACTGAATTTTGAATTTTAATCGCAGTAACAAAAGCATCAAGTTGAATTAATTGTGCGTGACACGTTCAGTGTAAAGTGCCGTGAAGTGTTTTTGTCTTTCCCAGGAAAATCTTCTTCTCCGGAAGTTCTAGTCACGCGTAAAGCGGGTGCTTTTGTTTATTATTTTCATTACAACAAAATTAGCTTACGAGTTTTGAAAAGTTATAAGAAAACATAACAGTTTTCATCGAAATGGACAAATTTCAGCAAACGTAATTTAAGACAAATAATTTTTGTTATTTTTTTTTGTGTTTGAATAGATACGTAGATGACATGTGCATAATTACGATGATTGTATAACTAGGCGCAATAACGTGAAAGAATGCGAGTGAAAGAGTCGTTATGATCTCACGAAGATCTAATCTGTAAATAAAGTTTTATTGCATTCTTCAGTTTCACAACTTTATAATGATTTTTAAATAGTTTTAAAATTTTATAAAATGATGTCGTACTTTAATAAATCGGTAACATATTGAATTTGCGACTATAATAACAACACTTTATGTAAGAAATATTATTATTAAGTAACATTGAAAAGGAAACTAATTGAAAAGATTTTATTGATATATTGTATTATATTCTTGGTTTTGAATTTATATATTTTTTTAAGTAATATTTTCCACTGATATCATAACGATGGCTTGGAGTATAGTTTATCGTACAAGTGACTTTAAAAAACAAAATAATCATCAATTTTCGTAATATTCTGTATATACTATATTCGCTTTAGTTCTTAATTGTCCAAACGACCATTTTAGTTTTTGTTCAATCTCCAATTTAAAATTTAAAATAAAGTGTAAAAAAATATGGTTAGTCGCTTAATTAAGAATTATTTAAACTAATGTGACTTTTATCTTTACGGAAATAGCTTTATATTAAACACCTGTCATAATGTTTCATTGAAATAATAAAAGAAAACCTTCTCCTCCTGTAAAATTTTCTAATGGTCGTTTGGACAATTAAGAACTAAGGTGACGTATTGACGAACTTATTTTATTTAAGAGTTATGTTAAATACACATATTTTATTTTATTCAAAACCTAACGGAAGGTTGTAAATTAATGTTAATTTGTAACCAAACTAACTAACGGTGATCATAACCGTTACGCGCTTTTTATTTATTATATTCATGTAAGATTTGATTAGTTTTTAATGTTCAAAAAATATTTCTTAAAATCATAATATGTTTATTACTTATACTATGTAAACACTTCATCATTTTCTCACCTTTAAAAGAAATAATATAAATCGCTCATTAAAGAAAAATACAACAGTTTTTTTTTGCACTACAATTCTACCAATGCTCCCACGATCATAAAGCAAATCTGTGCCAATCTTCGCAACCAGATGATCAGTAGATATTCTCTATGATTAATCACACATTTTATCAAGATTAATTAATTTCTCAGATGAATAGCAAACACGCTGTGAGAAATAAACCACGAAACGTTTTAAATATAAGTTCCTGAAGCTTTGCTCTGAGATGTAGTTTTCAAATGAAGACAAAATTAAAAAAACATGCTTTTTTTGTCTACCAAAAATAGTGTAATTTGCACATAAAGTAGAAATTTAGAGTCGCTGATCTCTGCAAGTTTTTGATCTTTCGAAATTACAAATATTATCAATATCGATCAGAAACAAAGTCTCGATTTTGATTGATCTAGATAATTTTAAATTTTTACAGTAGATGTAGGTACTTGGCATACTTTAACCAGTGATTCCTGACGTAAGAAATGTAAATGAAATTTTAGTCTCCGGTGACATTTTATCAATTAAAAAACGTAAAAAATCAGTAGGTATTGAATAGTTAGGGAAGCGACGGGAGGTTGGTTGGTTATTCCCTTAAGTGACCAGTGACGGCTTGTAAAACTAAAAAAACTTGATTTAAAAAAAAAAAAAAAAAATTTTAAATGCATTTGAAAAGTCACCAGAGACCAACTTCATTTCCATTTTTTTCTTCAAATAATGTCCGGAAACACTGGTTAAAGTTAATCAAGATCGTCCCTGCAAGTATAAAACTGATGGATTTAAATTCGTCAACATGTTTTCGAACTTCGAGTAATTTTGCAATAAATTTGTAATTTATTTAACGAAACGCTGAATTAAAAGTGTAGGTATCTCTATAAATTACGGCTCGGGAGTAATTTAATAAAGATTTTGTCGTTTTTTTTTCTTCATAAATTTGTTATAAAATTAGTTATACAGACGCTACGAACTTTAATAAGCATTTTAGGAATAAATTTGTTTAATACTGTGAAAATAATTCTGTAATGGATGTACGAGTATCATAAACTGATCATCATTGCACAAATCTTTACCTAGAAACTTCAGCTTTGGTAATCCATTCTAAATTTTTGAATTTTTTTAAAAAGACAAACAAATAACCCTAAAATATTTGAAAATCGCCTACTACCACCACAGTAAGCGGAAAATATTGCTTGTGTCGTGATGGAGGTCTTAGCCAGCCGAGAATCGAACACGGGACGCCTGGGTGGGACCCAAACGCGATGCCAACTCAGCCATTGACCGTAGCTGCAAGTAATGCAAAATGCACTTGTTTTTTATGGTTATGTTGAACGTTAGTGATTCTTTTTGTTGGTGACTTTCAAAATAACGCAACAGCAATAAATTTAATAATTACTTTCACAATGTCTCTTCCGACATCCTCTAAGAATATTAAATGAGTAGATTTCAAATGTATTGAAGAACATACAATACTAAATTATCATAGGTAGAATAAAGTAAAGCTTGGGTATGAGTTATTAAGTCGAACACCATTTTTAATGGAAGCTATCAAAAGTCCATTTTTTAATAAATTATATAATTGACTATATTTATTGGTGAGCGCCTTAAATACTAATACACCTAATGCACTCATAATTCTGATCTTCGTAAGTAATCGAACCAGCAACCTTACCGATCTTAATACCAACTTTACCAATCTTAAAGTACGCAACTAGTGGAATTAAGTGAAAATTATCCATCAAATTGTTTTTCTAGAGTTTTCTTCTACAATTCATAATATTATACTAAAGTTTTCTACAACTTTTTCTGGCCTTTACCGTTTTTAATGACTAAACATGATTTAGGAAAACTAAATATAAATTGGACCCGCTGCATCCACTGCAGTCTCACAATACCTGCATATAGGTAAAGATGCAGATATAGCACCTGAGAACGAGGTGTGAATGAGTATTGACAAGTGGGTGACGATGTCGGGTGTCGGGTTTCGGGTGGCGGGTGGCAAGTGTAGTAGGCTGGTCGCGTTACCGGTTACTGCGACACAATTGTAATAAACGTAACGGGGTGCCTTATTGAGGTTTGTGTGGCCTATCAAAGGCTGAGTGGCGCATGGCGGATACACCTCCTTTTGCGATAAATACTCCTTTTACGATTGCGCCAATGTGTTTGCATCGTGCAAAGGTATGCACCAGCGAGAACAACACACCTTTCTTGAACTAACATTATGGACAACGCACTTAGTGTGTCATTATTAACAAACCATACAGTGGATTCCCAGATGGTCATTGCACTCGTGACGAAGCCTCCTAAATAAAGTAATTTTTACTCGTTAGTGATCTGATCACAGTAAACTTTTACGACTGAAAGTAAAGAATTTAAATTTGAAATGTAAATGTAAATATACGTTGAATTTTATTTCCTATCTAATATGTGAATAATCTTACATTCCAGTAATTGCATTCACTTTTTGCGGTGCTATTTTTGCAATCGTCTTCTGAATAGACATGAGACGAAGAATTTAAATAAAATCACACTCACATTTCAAGTTTTATGGATTTAGATACATTCTACAAAAACTTCGCACTTTCTTTCACCATCTTTGAAAAATTAGTATTTTTTTCCTTTCTAAATGTGGATATCCTTTGACTGCATTATGTAATGTTTAGAAAACAAGTTTCGTCCAGTAAATATTTTTGACATTATAATTCCCTGAAACAAAAATTTTCTATGATGGAAGTAATATCGCTCGAAAAGGGAAAGAAATCCAGCATCTGGCACCGCGATAAAAATTCATGAAATATTCCAGGATGATCGTTGGGTGAATGGTTTTGCTTTGTTGAATTTTCTTTCTTATTAGCAAAGATTTTGGACTGCCTCACAGTTTGCAGCATTGTGCTGAGGGCAATTTTGATATCAAGAGAAGTCAGAGAGTAAAGCATCACATCTAAATTTATGCATTGCCTGCCACATGGCATTACTCTCAATCTTATTATAGCAACAGTACTTTTACTCAATAGCGATACTAATATTCAAATTCAGAATTATTATTATTGATGATAGTTTTCACCTAATTACAACTAATTTGCATTTTGGGAGGCGAGTATGGGTACCGCCACCTCTACCACAGGTAATCCCAAGTGGTTCGCTACGTTTGGTGACTTAGCGGGGGTGGCCAGGTTCATGGGGTGAGGTTTGTCAAGGTCTTGGCGGCCGATGTATCCCCATGCCATCCCCTAAGATGACCCAGGCCCTGACGGAAATTATTTTTCTTAGGGCCTTCTGTGTGGAGCTAATGTTAAAAACAAATTACAATCGGAGTACACTTTAATTTTGCGAAAATAATTGTCAAATTATTGAACAGTTAACGGACTCGAGAAGACGATGGCGAATTGTCGATAACCCTGAAATTAAATTAAGAAACTGTTAAATAAAATCAAGCTATTGTCTCAATCAATTTTTAAGTATTTGACGAATATTAACGTTGGAAAAATTATGTTTTCTACGTTATTATCTGCATAAAGGAGAAAAATTAAGTATTATATTTTATATTATTTAAATTTATATTGTATATAAATTTAAATTTAATTCATTATTTCCGGCAGGTAGGCAATTAAAATGTTTCGTGAATATTGAAATCAAACCAATAGTAAAGTGCTAATCAGCTCGCGAGTAAAAATAATTACCCCAAAATAAATAATATTACTTACACAAAATCAAACAGCATCTGCTTGGGCTTGGTTGAATTCCAGAACCCGACTTCCATTGCATGTCCGACGCCACGCCTTATGCGAAACGCCACAAATAACATCTGTGTTCGTGAAATTTCAAGCAAAGCTGCCGTTATAATTCGGTTTTTAATTCAAGAATCTGCCCAGAGATGTCGCTCCTTCCGTCAGCAGCTCGCATATGGACGTTTATTATTTAATTTTTTATTCATGGAGGTATAAGTACTAGGATTTATATTTATTTATTTATTTATTGTGAAAAACAGTTAACATATATATCCAATTACATTTCACAATTTTTAGTTAATAGTGTAATACATTAATTATATAGGTACATTAATAATGACAGGTTCTAAAGAATACCTTTATTTCGCTCTTGAAATGATTGTAGTTCGATTGAAAAATGTCAATTTTAGAAGAAAGGTTTAATAGTGAGGTCATTCTCCCCAGAGGCATAAGTAAAAACTGTGTTGCCTTGCTCTGGTGAAGTTATCGGGGACATAAAGTGAAACCGAATCGATATGAGAACGGAATGTCAGGCGTGTGTCAAAAGTGATTCCTAAATCCCTCATTTGTGAAATATGTTTTAACGAGGTACCAGACATTTTGTAGTTATAATATAGAGTACTCCTAGCCCTTGTATAGCACATAATTGTACACTTTCCGCTGTTAAAATAGAGTTTATTCAGATTACTCCATTCTACGATTCCGTCGATATCGGTTTGTAAACGAATAGAATCTGCTTTCGACATTATATTGGTATAAAGTTTAATATCGTCAGTTTAATAGTTAATAGTTTTTTTTTAATGGTTTAATATTGTTTTAATATGCAGCTATATGCAATATATACGTATGGCGTCATTGCATGTCTCGGTTACTTTGTCACGGTTACCGTGTCTCGGTAACTAGCTGTCACTGGATCACAGTGGATCCGAGGAACTGGCTACTGGCTATTGTTGGAACCAATTCCTATCGGATTTATCAAATGGTCACCAACAATCAAACTGGGCGAAGGCGAACTAAAAGCCGCCCGCAGGGCTAGTTATAAATGAATACACCTACAGTTCAACAAAGCTCGTTCTGATATATTATAACAGCGAAAAGCCTCACTCGGTTTAGGTAGGTACTGATTACTGATCTACTACAAACGCAAATTTCTAAAAAGTAATTTTGTATTCTCCGTGAAAAGGTATTTATTAATCTCGGTTGGCTATCTTCTGCGGTGGCTGACGATTAACATAGTAACGGCGACCATTCGTCCAATTTATATTTATCACGTAGTATTTACGTGAAGACTCGGGGAGCAGGAGACGAAAGGTTGTGGTGACTTCACGGGATCAAAGGTCAATGGAGTCAAGAAAATTCTCACGAAAAATATTGCATTTATGGCCTCGAAGACTCCTTTCTTTTTTTCTGCATCAACATTGTTAAAAAACGTTTTGCTTCGTAAATATTAGTATAGTCACGTATCTTGCAGACTTTGGACACAATGATGCGTGGCATTGAAAGTTTTCAAGTTTCTATAAAAGCATTGAGATTTGTGCACTGCAAAAAATATTACAATAAAAAAAGTAAATTTCTAAGGAATTACGTGTTCGTAAGTTTGTATCATTTCTGTGCAATCCGATGCTTAAAGTTGTCACGAATTGGAAACTTTTGAGGAGAAAATAATTTAAAATCTTTTGTGAGTGATAATTATTTGCCAATTTTAGCAGTGAATGATGCGCTTCATTTTCTTCTCTGAATGTAATGGAAAATATCAAAAACTACGATCTTATTAACCAAATCCCTCAGGCCCCGACCACATTTGGTCAGAATATTTCCGCTTGGAAGATTTGTGAACGTATCCGTTTTTTCTAACTAAAATTACTGTTAACAAAAAAAAAAAATAAAAACACACATATACTTCATTAGACAAATGTATTATAATCGCAATCATCACCTCACTTTTTTGTGGTTTCATGTAAAAATAAATAATGAAAATTTCTTTTTTTTTAAAATAGCATTTAGAAACATTGGTTTTTGGTGGTTAATTTTTATATTTGAATATACAGCGTGATGTTTTTTCTTTCCAATACCGTTTTGATAATATTTTTCACGATGGTATGGAAGACAGAGCGAAAAAGTTGGCCGGTTAGGTGTTAAATAAATCTTTTTTATCATATTTTGCTCATGATTTCTTACACATCTCCCTTAAACACGTTAAGTTTTAAAATTCTTAAAAAATATATGTTATCCTTGAAGATAATATCTAGACATTCCCCGCGCCGAAACTCAAATTATATAAGATTACCTCGATATAAAAAAATCGCAAAGTATGCTCCAAAAATTATTATAAACACATTTTTTTCATATTAAATTAAATGAAGACAATATTAGCGAAACTCAATCGAAAATCTGGAGACAGAAAAATCAGAAAATATATTGGCTCCGCTGGGACTCGAACCCAGGACCCTTTGCTTACACACCGAGCGGTAGAGCTCTTGCCATTTAAGCAAAGGGTCCTGGGTTCGAGTCCCAGCGGAGCCAATATCTTTTCTGATTTTTCTGTCTCCAGATTTTCGATTGAGTTTCGCGAATATTGTCTTCATTTAATTAAATATGGTAATTTGAGATTTTACTCATAAAGTTTAAAAAATTTAAAATAAACATTTTTTCAGTTATTTTACAAGTTATATATATGAAAAAATTCAGTGTTTCTTTAAATGCTGTTTAAGACAACCCCCGCCAGATTTTTGATCTATTAAAATAGATGATTAAATGAGTCGTGTTTTATTAAACATTTTCACAATTTTCGCATCGATTTTGTCGCTTTAAATACCAGCGCGCTCCTCTAAAATTCGTAATTTCATATCTCTCCATCTTCTTCTTTTTGAGCCCGGTTGCGGCGCCTTAAATATTAGTACATGTGATTGGTGTCCAGTAGGTGTATACTAATTTTCTACACTCTACTTCTTAGGAAACCGCATCCTTTTCGGTTGAAGTTTAATGTAACTTGTATAAATTACTTTGTTTACTAGCCATCGGCCAGTAAACCTGACTTAATTAAAAAACAAAACAACATTTTCTCAAAGAACTTGCCGACCATAGTAAATTAAAATGTACCCTGAGGACACGAGATAACCACATTGTGGGGAGAGTGATGGTTGCTAACGAGGCAGACCATAAATGTGTCATCTCGAGATTATTCCACTCTTCCACCGCCACACACAACTTTCTAAAAATATGGCATTTATTAATAACTTATCTATCGGTTATGGCTTTAGATTTTCACGGTCAGTAGTCTCATGTTACTTGTTTTTGATACATTGAAGCTTGCTGCGCTTCCTCCTTCTATAGTTCCAGCCTCACAACGTCAATCAACGTCATCGGTGTCCATCATTTCTGTCCTGATGATGAAGTCTGACAGGTTGTCCGAAAGTTGCATTATAAGAAGGTATGGGAAACCCGACAGCGTAAAAAAGCAACCATCTGGATATATCTGAATTTGTCTAGGAAGCCTTTTCAAGTTTGTAGTAGATTGCACTAATTTCTACCACTTTAATCCGTTTAACCTTTACCGAACACGATTTCTAAAGTTTAAAGAAAATGAGATGGATTTTATTCAAAATACTTAAATAATTTATCACAGATCAGAGTTAGAATAGAATAATGCTCATTTTGCTACAGTATAATCTTTATACAATGTTAATTCCCTTTCCTCTGAAAAAAATCTATGTCAGGTTAGGTTAGGTTAGGTTAGGTTGAACGTAATACACATTTAAATATGTGGTGCTTTCGCCGTTCTACCTCGTGATAACTATTTTTATGCAGGCGAATTGCGTGCAAAAATGTATTCGTAGAAAAATAAATATTATAATGAAGAAGAAGATAATAATAATAATCTAAATGAAAATATGAAAAAGAACAAGACACAGAAAAGCGGAAAAAAGACAATGGTCGCAACTGATTGTTTCCAATAAAAGAGTAGTTGCCCATAATATGGAAAAATAATTAGTTAAAGATAATATTGTTAATTCAAAAAATTTGAAATATTAGATTGACAATTATGACGGTTTGACAGAAGGCGGCAATAGCGAAATTGGTTAACGCGCACGTCCCAGTTAGACGAGAGGGCTTGGTTCGTGTCCCAGTTGCGACCATTGCCTTTTTTATGTGTCTTGTTCTATTTCATATTTTCGTTTAGATTATTATTGTTATCTTCTTCTTCATTGAGATATTACATTGATGGTAATAACCTTCAAAAGTTATAAAAGGGAGTTTTTCTTATAAAAAATTAAATAAATAATCGCTCAAAGAAATTTCTCATAACAGCAAGAACCATGATTTGGTCAAAGTGATTTAGTTAATTGTTTTCCGGTGTTCTAGTATTGTAATATTGTAAACAAAACGATGCTTATCCTTACAATAAAAAGAATGAGAAAATTCTTCAATGTTCCATTTTAACGATGACAAATTGAAAACTAAAATTCCTCAATCACAGGTTAAATGGTATTTTTAAGATGACGCCACGTGAAATAATGCAAAATCACAAAAAAATCGAGTGTTTTTGGTTTGAAAATTTGATCTCTCAGAAATATTATATTGATGATGCCATTAAATACTGCAAGTAGAACACATCTTGGCCTTGGAAATAATCGAGTAATTTTTTTAAAAAGTCGTTTTGTAGGAGTAAGTCTGGAAAAAATAAAGTATTAGGACTAAAAAAAATACTTGCAAGTGAAAAAATCTCCTACTAATGAATCAATTTTCGGATAAAGTTTCATTATATAATGTGGCAAATTAAATGCTTCACAAAATAATCGGAAAACATTTTAATACTTGTGCCTGAATTTCACAAAACAATGCAATTTCGCGCTATTGTTGTGAATCAAAATGGAGGGCGTTCAACGAATTTGGATTTGAGAAATAAACCTTACCGCCGTCCGCATAAGGACTACATATACATTTTGTACCTCTCTGGACTAAGCGACGAGTTAATGTTTTTTACAGGTCTGTAAGAAATCAACCATGAACACAACTCTCAAATACCTTCTCTAACCTTTACAAAAACTTCTTTTCAAGTATTTTTTAATCCCTCCCAAAAAGAGGCGTGGATTCCGATATCGAATTTCTCCAGAACTAGTGGATCACCTTAAGGTAACACCTCGGAAACAACCTTTGAGTATGTAATTAGGTTCATATATACTTAGGCATTAGGTAGCATGCAGTCGTTAGGAATACGCAGAGGGTATTTTGGTTATTAACTTATTTATGACTATATTTAGATTTTCACTATTTCCGAACGGAAGTAAACAATTGAGTCCAGCAGTAGGGACACACCCTGAGATGGCCCCAGTCCCCAGTCCCCAGGCCCCAGGCCCCAGGCCCCAGGCACTCCCATCTCCCATGTCACATAATAGAAATAACAGTCGCGAGGGCAACTTATTCAGTATTCACACAATTGCGGGAAGCTGAATGCATTAATTGGTCAAGTGAATTCAAATATCTGAATTATCCAAAGGTCGATTGAAACGGTAAACAACACTATATTCTAAAGCACAAAACACAGCACACGTGTTCATGATTAATGTTTTTTTTTTCAAAATAATACTAACACCAGTGGTTAAAATTGATATTTATTAAGTAGGTACTTGTTCTATGGGATTACTTCTAGGCAAGTACCTACCTAATTTTATTATTTTATTTCTGTTTCATTATTCGAATTAGTTCTATAGAAGAAAACAAAAGTAGGTAGCTTATATGTCTTACGAAAAAAATGTGTTCCAATAAGCAGATCACAATGTAAATCCTATAAAAAATCAGGATTATATAAATAAAAGAATAATAAATTACGACCAGATAAACAACACAAAACAAGCGTTTGATTTACAAAAGTGAGTACCACAGAAAACCTCCACCTGAAATCAAACAAGAGCGTAAAAAACGCCAACCAGTTAATAGTCGAGTGGACAAATGCGGCGAGTTCCCATCAAGGGGTCGCCGCGGGTTCAAACATTGCATCAAGCAACACTTTCCTATTATGTTGATGGAAGAGGTGGAAATAAAAGTCTGGTTATTTGTAACTCGGGAATTTTTGTCTTTAAAGAAAAAAAAAATAATTAAATTGTAACTCAACCTGCAAAACGCTGATTTTGAAAATATTTGAATCAATTGCGGTTCGCATTTAGTTTGACCCTTTGGTCTTATTTATATTACAAATAATGTTTGTAACTGCGACTACCTTTGTAAGGATGCAAAAGAAAATATTTAATTATTCATTGTATTTATTACTAGCAGACCCAGCCACAAGTTGTTGTGGCTAACGAAACACAACGCCATTACCCAACCTTTATAAAATCCACACCACCCGCTTGCCAGCTGCATGCTGGCCGCTGCCCGCTGCCTGAATTGAATATTTGAATTTCTCGGCTTTTATCTACTATAATGCGCATGTATTATACATATAAACCTTCCTCTTTAATCACTCTATCTATTGGTGAAAACCGCATGAAAATCCGTTGCGTAGTTTAAAAGATCTTTACGCACGTACATTTTGAGCGACTTCATTTTATACTACGTAATGATGATTGTTTATATCAAAAGAATTTACGGAAAATACTACGTAAAAATAACGTCATATTTAGTGTACGTAAATTAACTGTTTAAATAATATTTTATTATTTATAGACGTATTCTGTTCATGCGTGATAATCTGATTAATTGTACGTCAGTGGCGACATTAATATAATAACATTTTGAGTTGAGGCTATATTCAATTTTGATTGATTAATTAAATCAACATATTTAAATTGTTATTGTATAACGGCAAGTGACAAGAATGTTTTTTTCTTAATAATTGTGTTAAACTTTCATTCGTTGGTTATTTAAATTTGAATTTTATTAATTAACACTTGTACCAATTATGATGATTTATTTTGTCACACCAATTAATTGTCAAGTTTATTACAGATATTTCCCACTAATTTGAATGTTATTTATCAATATATGATGATAAATGCTCTTTATTCATTCGTGTGTTGAAATTTCTTAAATTTACTTAATTTTACTTAAGTACGTGACATTTCTTACAGTGATCACGTTATTATTCATTGACTGCAAAAACATATGTCAGTGAAAATTATTCACAGAAAAACCTTTAAGAGCCATTCTAATGTTCTGTGAAAACAGTTTTTTTGTTTATTTAATACGCTTTTAGCACTTAGAAAGTTAACGGTTCAAAAGTATTGTCATTTTTTAGTTCACATCGATTATGATGCAAAATATTCTTTTTACGTTCTAATATATCACTGCAGTTTACAATATTTTAATTTCTCCTCTCTTCACGCTGGTAATATCCGATTATTTCCGGCAATATTGGACACGAGTCACCGACAAAAAGCAAGTCGAGCCAGTTTGCCTAAACCGAACAAGAAGTAAAATAATCCGCTAATGATAATTTGCCAACATACAAAAAAGAGTTAAGCGTTACTATGCATGTCTTAAAATGTTGCTGTGTGTGTTGGATTTTTTGTTGGCGAGTTGCGTTTATTCATGCAAGTTAAAGCAGTAGCAAGGCCAATGTCACCTACTGGGCGTGGAGAGGCAATGGCCACGCCACCTTCACCTTTCTTGTCTTCTACCGATCCTCCACAACATATTTCCGCTTGTTAAAACAACTCGGCATTTTAATGACAAGATTTGGAACATTCTTCAAGTGTAACGAAAACCAGTTTCGGTCGAAACTCCGTCCAATGAATTTCTACGTTTTTTTTTTTAAAATTCATGTAGGAGCATTTTTATGTGTAATAATATATAATTTGTAGACGGAAGTTGACATTTGGGAATATAATTATAATATATTATAGGTGCAGCTATAAAGATCAATACTTTCACTATACGCCTGCATTAATTCATTTAATCAGATTAATACTAGAGAAGAAGCGTTCTTTTTTTTAATTCGTTTAAAATTCAGAAGCATAAAATTAGAACTCAAGCTAAATCATTCACGAACATGTTTAACTGAAACTGTTTCAAATTGTTAATTGTAATAATCCAATCGGATTGATATTGAAAGTAAACAACTCGATCTCATTTGCACGCAACGTTCAATACCAGATATGTAAGTAAGTACTTCGTAGGTTTCAGTTTGTATCAGTCGGAGAATTCAAATGAAACGTTTGATTACACCTTCGTACTTTCACTGAATCATCGCTCACGATAATAAATAAAAAGTCCGCAAAAAGTCGGGTTCAATGGGCTCGCCGAGCCGCGAGAAAGTTTGACCCAGTATGTGCGGAACTGCCGCCATGCCGCGGTCGGGCCAATTAAGTTCAGATACCTCAGGCACAGGTGTTCCGTGACATATTCATTCTTCTTCTTCAAAAGATAGCTTTACACTCATAAGTAAAAAATTTCGATATAACGTAAGTTTTTGACAAGCTACTCACAGGAGCGTTTACATTTTACCAACTTGTGGTAATTAATACTCACGGAAGTTGTTCGGAACCTGCGTAAATGCTCATCGGACCGTTTACATCTGTAAATTTATTTGCGGTAAGATGGCTTCCTATCAACAACGATCTGCTACTGTCAAATTTACGCGATTTTGTCAATAAAGATGAAAATGTCCAAATACAGTGTTGAAATAGAATTTGGTTTTAATTAAACAATTCCCCACACGCTTTTGTGTCGTCAAAGGCGGAATATAAAAGAATTCTTTCATTTTATCTGAATGACAGAATTCAAGTACGCAATGTTAAAAACAAAAACATTAATATTAAAAGGATTGGACCGATAATTGAATCGAAGGATGTTCATTTTCAGAAAACTTCAATAAGTGTAAATACATACTAGTTTTAGAGTAAAAAATACTACGAAAACCACTGTCTTTTAATTTTTGACATCTTTCAACGGCGCATTTTGGTATCATTTCTTGCGGCAAGTCTCTCATCGTATGAAATTGATTTTATAAGCTCTGAGAAGGCTGGAAGTTCGCGCGGACACGATTAGACCTACCAAAATACTCGCGAAAGAACAACTTCTGTAACATGCTATAAATTACATTAAGTGACTTTTGGTGTCGTTTACATTGGTAATTTGGCCATGAATAAAGTGTATTGCTAGCCTAATAAAGGTCCTAACCAATTCGTACCCTTTAATTTCACGCTTCCTTTCAATGGATGTCTACTGAACATACTTTGTCAAAGTTATTATCACGCACGTAAGTCGAACAAAAAAAGTTTCACTGTTAGTGCGAATAAATCATCTAGACCACGTGACGTGCTAATTGAAGAGATATTGTCAATAAACATTATCTACTAATGACAAAAATCTTTGTTTTCGACAAACGTTTTTTCCTTTTAAGTTCTAATCAGAGAAAGTTTTATTATTTGCTTGCGTCGCGTGCCAACCGGATATAGCGCCTTTTAAAACGTCATAATATTCAGTCTATAAACACACGAAGATTATGTAGGTAACAGTTATCTTATTTGTAACATAGTCGATGCAGCGATTCATTAATTATTACCCTACACGTTAAGTGTAATGAATAAACATAAAGACTCTCGGACAAGAGGTTATTTAAATTTATTTTACTCGAGATCAATACGCGATGAAAGCGAGCGACAGGCAGCTTTCAAAAAGGAAAACCAATATTACATATGTTAATGAAGGAAATACCGACCTGTCACTGCGCTGGGCCGATGACGAACAGTGATAACACGCTTCTAGGAGCAGTGAGGATGAGGAACACGTATTGCGCAAGCCACTTTCCAAATATTTAATATCATTATGTTTGTTGGCCTTCGCGCTTTCCAAATATTTACTATTAAAGAATTTATTGTATTCGGCTTGCGCCACTCCCGAGCGTTTAGTGTTATCGGATATCCACTGGACGTGGCGAGTGTGTAGTTCCTCGTGTCAATAGTTGCCAGGTAAGACGATACCTGTCTATTAAAGTAGATGTCCGCTGCTCAGTGATGCATGTCTTCATACTTCACGCCACTTTTAAGGTCCTCAAATTCGAAAAAAAACTGAAATTTAGAAAATAGAACCTGAAAATTGAATGTGCAGGCCAGTGGGTGAATTTTAACCTATTCAGAACGACGTAACGCATAATATGCATTTTAGAAATACTTTCTCTTATATCAATAATCTTCAGAGTGGAAGATACTCTTATTATCGCCCTGGTATAAAACCACCATTCAGAATTGAAGCGTTGCTTGAAATGTCTTTGGCCATGTTTGGTGACCAGATCTGAAGAGCCAGGGGCTTCCCCACCTCCTTCTTCTCCATATCCTTCCTCTCCCCACTATCTTCAGCGTCACAACATACCTCAGTTGGGGATGCCGTAGTCTCACTAGCTCCAGGCGGAAGCAGTTGGGACTGTTGTGCGGTGTTCAGAAAACTATAAGTGTTAATTTTTCAAATCAAGTTTTAGTTTTAAAAAAATAAGTATGTATATTACAGCTAGGTGTTTTTAATATAACATGTTTAGATATTTTGCAATTCTTAAGACAGATTTTAGCCAAATCAGGTCTGGTAGATGATCATATTTTATTTATTATACCTACCAAATTAGTTTAAATAATCGTTTGTTTATTATTGCAGGACACTTTTAACAAGTCTGTGGAATACCTTCTATAAATCACTACCTATCTTTTACATTTACTTATCTTTCTAGTTATCAAGTAGTTTCGATGGATTTTGTTCTATTCTCTATATCGGTATAATAATGTCTCGGAACACTTGTGTTCCGAGCAACATCGGTTAAGAACCAATTGTGTATAAAAATACCTGTTTTTCAACTTATTCTAAATCGAATCAAGTTTAAAGGGTTTGCTCCAATCTCTCCATTATACTTGTATAGCACAAAATTTCAGAAAAAACATACGGCACATAAGGGTACAACTATGTAGCACGGATAGGCGAATAATATTTTATATAACTTTTAGAATCAAGTACCTACGAAGAGGATGTTCAATTCTCCACACTGTTATGGCGTAGAATTCCAGTAACGGTAACCGAATAAAACAGAATATGTTAAAATAAAAGGTTAAAAAGTTAGGTTCACTTTACTACAATGTTCTGTTTTGCTATGGAGCCACTTAGAACATGATAAAGGGGAACAATCAAGCGTGTTGTTAGTCTCACGCCACCCACATTGAGAACCTCCGTTCTGGGAACATGGCACCTGACTCGGTCATGGCACTCATGGCCCAGTGTGACCTGGTTACTCCGGAGATCGCCTCAGTGCTAGCTGCTCGCTTCCCATGTCCCGATCTATACAAATAATATCATAATAATGTATGTACTAATGGGTTCGTGTTACAACGAGACATTTTCCCATTCGAATTCTGCGCTCCGGATACCCGGAAAATTATAGCTGTGATAATAACGGAGATGTTTGTAGTTCTGCCCACCATGTCATGTTAACTAAGATTATTAGTTATCAATCTCATTAATGGTGCCATTAAACCATAAAAAACTATCTAGTTACTACCCAGTTTCGCCCGAGTTTCAAAAAACCATATATTTTTTAATGTTGAAAATTTTAAAGTGGGATACAAACTTATTTTTGGTCAGTTTCAACGGTACCCCGCGTTTTCATCCCGCGACAAAATATACCCGACACAACACACTCCGACAAATTATCCCTCGACATAATATTCCAAGAAAAAAATATCGTACGGACAAAACATCGTCCAACAAAATATCTACTACAACCAAACCTAACCTAACTTAACCTAACATAAACTAACCTTATTTTACTATTTAATAATAATTTATTGTATTTTTTAAAAGAAAAACTATCTTTTATAACTTTTGAAGGTTATTCCCATCAAGAGTCCCAGTTGCGATCATTGTATTTTTTCTGTGTCTTGTTCTCTTTCATATTTTCGTTTAGATTATTATTGTTATCTTCTTCTTCAATAATAATTTATTGTCTTTATAAGTTTTCTGTATTATTTTTGTCCCATTTTTTGTTAGGTTAGGTTAGGGTAGATTAGGTTAGGTTAGTTTAGGCTTTAGTAGATATTTTGTTGGGGGGTGTTTTGTCCGTAGGATATTTTGTCGGAGGATGTTTTGTCCTTAGGATAGTTTGTGGGGGGGTATTTTGCCGCGGGATGAAAAGTCGCGGAACAGTTTCAACTCCCAACAGCTCGCGATGAAAATTACGTTGGGAGCTGATGATGGTTGCATTTATTTAGAAATTTAAGACAAAATAAGCTGTGAACTTTGTATGATGCCAGGGCTCACCGTTCGAGAGGTTTTGCGGCTTTTTTAGTACAAGTGATACATAAAATATTGAGATTATTATTAGTCTATTAATCAAAATGAGTATTCGACAAAATAATACGTCATTAAGTACGTACGTATTATACCAACAATAATATGAATACGGTTGTTTTATGCCACCAAATTATAGGAAGACTGTCGATGACTACAGCATTTTTCTATGTTTTTGCACAATGAAAGTAATAAGAATAAATGCCTACTAAACTACTAGTCTACTTAATTTTATTTAAATCATCGAATGACTGCGAATTATGTTTAACATGATGAATCAAAGATAATGATTTGAATAAAGAACATAATACAGTTACATCGTTCCAAATATTTTTTACTCTAAAAATATTTGTGTGAAAATTATAAAAACAGTGCGATGTAGATTGAAAAAAAACGAATAATAAAGAAAAATGTACAATTTTAGACGTTAGTAAGTTAATGTTTTTCTTTCAGATAAATCAAAATAGAATTGTTTTTCCTGAAATCTTTCCTCCATAATCGCTCCTAAAATATACAACGCATTTTGCACCGAAATAAAGTCAAATATTACTGTTTGCGTTTTTAATAACCCTGTTCAACACGGAATATTTGAAAGGGGACGAGCTTTTATTAAGGGTCGCGGAAAACAAGAAAATTTCGGCTCTGCCTCAATTTTATTTATTTTTATCGGGTGTTTTAGACGCAGGCGACGCGTCTTAACACTGTTTAAAAAAAATCATTCTATCTTTTTCCAATGTCCTTCTAAATCCAATCGCGACCATAAACATGTAGGTGTGTACTATTCTAAATAAGTACCATGACTAACCTACTTTATAATTTGCAGTGTTTTTCAATTTTATCTTATAAAGGATATTCTTATGTCTGTATATTTTTTACTTTTTTTTTAAATATGTAATTTTAATATTTATTTCTATTTTCTATAAAATATCTACTTTAATCGTTAAATTTAATTACAATTTTTATTATGATTCAGTTGTATTTTTTGTTTTGACAAAATATATTATTGTACTTCTTACATTACGAGGGCTTAAAGTCAAACAACGTTATCTTTAAAAACATTAAACCAATTCTTGGTTTTAAGTCAAATAACGTTATCTACAAAAACATTCAAATAATTCTATGTCTTAAAGTCAAATGACGTTTTCTACAAAAAAGCAATTCGAGGGCTTAAAATCTTTACGTTTTTTTTAGATAACGTAAGGCCTAGAATTATGTATTTGCATGTTATTTGTAGATAAAGTTATTTGACTTTAAGCCTTCGACTGTATAATATATTTACGACTACCATGGTACGAGCAAGGGCCTAATGTGGTATTAAGATACCTAACTCTAATAAATAATTGTAATACGTAAAAAATCAATAATAACAACAACAAAAATATGCGTTTACAAGGGGTTCCAATTCAACAATAAAGCAGAAAACTCCCGAATAGTTTCTACCGTCATAAAAATTGCATAGCTTTTTCTTTCTGAAATTTCTCAGCCGAAACATAAAATTTTAGCGCACTACATTGTTTCCTTCATGATCTATGGAGCTTTGAAACATCTACGAAATATCATATTGATACGAAATATCTAAAATTAAAATAAGACGTCAAATTGTCAGCTTCGTATTTTTTCAGTTAGAGCCCAGACATTTTAGAATCTCCATTTTCTATGACTAATTTATACACAATACATTTTTATTGCACCTATTAATTAACAGCAACTGTCTACTTTTACTCTTTTTCTTTTTAATCAGTAGGTACCTAGTGATTAACATCGTGGGTATAGATATATATACATCACAATATGCTATCCGGAGAATTAGAATTTCGGCTTTGATTAAAAATTTGCAACAATGCATAAAAGATAGTTGGAAAGTAAGTAATTTACGACATTGTCAAATCGTTAACACCGAATTAGAAACCAAACTTCTTGCACATATTTTTTACGGTGCATAGTACAGATCGATTCATCACAAAACGTTTAAAGTAGAATCATGGAGATTATTTAATCTAAATCAGGTTGAATAAAAAACGACCTGCTTGACTTATATTAGATATTATTTAAACTTTCTACCTGCTGTGGTTTTTTTATTGTTAAAAAAATGCGTGAATCTATTTCAGATGAATTGAAATAATGAATGGTTTGGTTAGTGATGCGGTGTCGAAGTTTTTTTCTCGGGTGAATTAAAATTATGAACAAAGATTTATGAGTACCAATCTACCAACATCAGCAGTATCTACCTATATAGGTATCTACTCAGCAGTTAGTTCTTGTGGTTATATTATTCGGTTAATGCATTAAGACAATTTAAAAGTTATTAAAATAATTAAATTTTATTCGAATACCCTTTCTTAATAGCTTTTATATACCATCAATGTAATATATTATTGAAATCTAAATGAAATATGAAACAGAACATAGAAAAATAAAAAGGTAACGGTTGCAACTGGGAATCGAACCAAGGATCCTCTTGTCTTACGCCTTAAGGGCCCGCAACCCGGACTTGTACCGATTTATTACATATTTCCCTTAAACACGGTAAGTTTTAAAGCTCTTAAAAAAATATATGTTATTCTTGAAGACAATATCTAGACTTTGCCCGCGCCGAAACGCAAATTATATAAAATTCCCTCGATAGAAAAAAATCGCAAAATATGCTCCAAAAATTATTATTAACACGTTTGTTTCAGTTATTTTACAAGTTATATGTATAAAAAATTCACAGTGTTTCTTCAAATGCTGTTTAAGATAATGCCCGCGAGATTTTTGCTCTATTTTAAACGAGTAGTGTTTTATTAAACATTTTCGCAATTTTCGCATCGATTTTGTCGCTGTAAATGTTAGCGCTCTCCTCTAACATTCGTCATTTCGTATCTCTCCATCTTCTTCTTTTCGGGCCCGGTTGCAGAGCCTTAACAAACTTGACTATTTATTTTACGTCATTTCTGTCGATCGTATATTTCAAATTCAGAATTAACAATATTATTACGGGCGCTGTATCCCGGTAAGATAAGAGTCCTTGGGTTCGATTCCCAGTTGCGACCGTTGCCTTTTATTTTTCTGTCTACAATTCTCTTTGATGTTTCGTTTAGATTTATTAGTATTATCTTTTTCTTCGTGCACAATAATCTTAACGATGGACTTAATTAACGAATTGTTTACTTTTCCATTCCAAGCCTGAAGAATGCCACTTTCGAAGAGCAGGGTTCTTATTATAGGAGTTTCCATGTAATGTTGTCAGTGCGACGGTGTTCTTCCCAAAATTTACAATTATTTTTTTCTTATTATGGTTCTGGCAGCCATAGGTCCTCAGTTGAACAAAAAATTAAGGATATATCGGAAATATTCACTTTTTTATCATGATACTCAATTTTCTGTAGCCAACAATTACATAACATCGACATTATTTAAAATAAACGTTTGTAAACGAATTCACAAAAACAATTAAATCAAATAGTCTACGGTAGACTTGGAAACCAATAACTAGTAAAGATAATTTATTTTTAAAATAATTACATTTCCCTGGACTCTATATCTGGAGCCTAATGCTAGAAGAGCCTATTTCGAATTTGTGAATCACTCAGGAATTATGATTATTGTTTTTCTTGGTGTAAATAACACTGAATCAATATTTTGACCTCTGCACTACATAAGCTATATTTTCATCAATCTAGAGCACGTTAGTTTTCATGGCATTTAAATAAGTGTCGTTTTAAAGTAGATACTTTCTGGTACCTTAATATAATTAATCAAAACTGATGCCGACACTTCTAGCATTAACCCCCGGCATATGAATTTCACTATGCTACAGGTACGAGATTGAACTACCAAGCCATGTGTGTGTGTGTATTGATTTGATATGAGTAATTTAGATAATAATTATCATTAATTATGATGAGTTATTATAATTATTGAGCTCTGAGTGGATTGAGCTCCTGAAGACCGCGATGCGGATCCGCAGTTGTCCGGTTCTCGTTGCTTTGCCTGTCTTCTGGTGCTGTCTGCTACTATAAGCATGCATCCGCATGCCGGCCTCTATTCGTCTGCCACACTAACATCATTCACATACACACACCGCATCATACCACACGCCACCACAGAACACTGCCTGTCTGCCTTGTTCCAACAAACATCTTCCCAATACAGAGTTCTTTGCTTCCTCCGTAAGTGTTAGACTTTATTACTTATTACAAGGCGTAGGAGCTTCCACAGCAGGGCGAAAATACTTTGGTTCGTCGTTTAACTGCCTACTTCAATCCCTGTTCCAA
Source organism: Limnephilus marmoratus (assembly GCA_917880885.1). Lineage (NCBI taxonomy): Eukaryota > Metazoa > Arthropoda > Insecta > Trichoptera > Limnephilidae > Limnephilus > Limnephilus marmoratus. The sequence goes on along the minus strand of OU862909.1, from coordinate 52,827,325 downwards.
TATATTCCAAATACGGAGGACTTATGTCTACTTCCTCTGCAAGTTTTAAACCAGAAGTGTTAGGGTCCACACGGAGCTACGAGAGCCCTGGCTTCAGACCCTGTTCCCTATCACATAATATTTTATGTTCGCATTTCATTAAGACCACCATTAAGATTCAAAAGGTTTCACGCAATATCCTTTCAGAATCGTCCTCGTGAGATGCCACCATCCAGAATCGAAGAGTTGCTTGGCTAAGTAATCAGATCTTAATTGCCAATTACATCCTAACCTTCTTCTTTCTCTTCTAATTTCCCTTTTCTACTTCCTTCCTCCTCATTTGAAAATTGCATTATTCTTGTGCAGTATAAAATTATTAGGTACTTTGCTCCAATTATTCTTGTGCAGTATAACATTATTAGGCGCTTTGCTCCAATTATTCTTGTGCAGTATAACATTATTAGGCGCTTTGCTCCAATTATTCTTGTGCAGTATATTGTTATTAGTTATTTTGTTGCAATTATTCTTGTGCAGTATAACATTATAAGGTACTTTGCTCATCTGTAAATTTCCTCGCACCTTTACGATGCTCCCATCTTGGGTATACGATAGTCCCACTGATTTCGGGCAGTGGGTCTCTTGCGTGGTATTCATATAAATAAATTGACACAAATCACACCGCCTAATTTCGCCGTAGGCAATCCGGGCTAATTAAATAACCCGAACGCAACACAAAGCCATTACAATACAAGTACCTACATGATACACACACGTATTTTTTTGTAATAACACAGTGAAGTGATAGAGATGTTTTTTCTTTTATGTGGGTGCTTTCCCACGAGTACAAATTAGTATATGCACGTGGAACATACAACACTGGAGTAGGGCAAATGTACATTGTCAGGACGTGCGTCGCGTCGGCGTCGTTTCGGAACGGACCGTTAACACGATAAGCTTACTAGAATAACGAAATGATTTATACACTCAGAAGTATATGTCTTAACAACTGGTGTGTGTGAATTCAAATATTTTTGAGATGACAATCATCATGCTGATAACTCTTATTTTATTCCGAGACTAAAAGTGCATTGTGTTGAGATCACCTTACGTCATATTTTGTACGTTCACAACACCGCCTTAATGACAGTTCCGCACATATGACATACGATAATAACGTTAATGATATCCATCTACATTTTCTACGTAACAGTAGCCCTGGGAAAATTCTGGTCCTCCGCGTATTCTTCGCGAATCGCAAGTTAGGTATCTAGAACAAGTATTGCGAACTAGTTTTTAAAGATAAACATGTGAGAAAATACCAGATTATAAAAAGATGTAAGCAATCTTACAGAAATATAACAATACTCAATTTATATAAACATATACAGTTTGAACCTACACTGTAATCTCGATTAATTGATTATGTTCACAAAACGATGCTATACAAATCATATAACATTATTATTAAGTATCTTCAAAGATTTGTCTTACTATTTTTTTAATCAAACTGTAAAGCGTGAACGATATATTTTTTAATTGTAAATATTAGAATGCTCTACACTACAGATTTACTGATGAACAGCTTTCAAATATTCAGTTCCTAAATCTGTACCCGAGAAGAATACGGATGCAAGTCCAAAAAGGTAAATGTTTAGGAGAGCTAAAAAACATTTTTTTTTCTATAACTATGGTCTCATAACTTCTTCGGATATCCAAGCCGATAGATAACAAAAAAGTAATTAGTAAATCAATTAGTTTTGTTTACGACCTCCGTAGTCCAGTGGGTAAGACTCTTGACTCACAATCCGGAGGTCGCGGGTTCGAACCCGGCATGCGCAAATAAATTTTATTTGATTAATTTGTGTTATTTCACAATTAATTCATTTAAAAATAATATAAAGTATATTTGCGGCATGTTCCAGAGTGGAAGATACTATCAGTATCGCCCTGGTGTAAGACCACCATTAAGAATTGAAACGTTGCTTGAAAATGGCTTTAGCCTTGTTTGGTGACCAGATCTGAATAGCCAGGTACTTCCCAACCTTCCTCTTCCCCACCTCCTTCCCCTCCCCTCTACCTTCAGCCTCACAACATACCCCAATTGGGGATGCCATAGTCTCACTGGCTCCAGACGGGAGCAGTTGAGATTCTTGTAAAAAAAAAAAACGAAATATTTTATATGAAAAGCCGTTAAAAAATTGTTTAAAAAAACGCTGACTTAAGTGAAACAAATCATGGATTTTTTGCTTCAAATGAAATGGAATATTTGGTTATAACATGTGGTGTATTATGAAAGGATCAGTGTTGGAAAATTATTTACTTCCATAGAAAGCGTAGTAATGTATAATTTGAGTCATAATACTACATAATACGTAGGATTTGAGTAATAATACTCAAATTGCAACTAAATCAGTACATCTTTTTGCCTCTAAGATAGTTGTTGCAACAAAGGTAGTTGCATCCGAATACATTTTTGAAAATCCTGTTTTTCTTAATGATAGAACCTGTATCTTTCTGCCACTGATAAACATGATAATTTACTCCAAGTCTGCATCAAATTTTGGACAATTTTCAAATTTTGTACTTGCATCCGTATGCTTCTCGGGAACAGAAATTATATCCAGATTTTAAAGATATTGGAAGAGATCAAAGTTGCTTTCTCAATAATTAGCCCAAATACATAGTTAGGATGTCTTCAATGTAATTAGAAATTACCGTAAAAGTCAAGCCGTACATATAATTGTTTAAGCATTTTGTAAAGGTGAGACTGAATACGTAATCATCCTGGAGTGTTGCCAGAGTAATTATTAGAAGTTAATTCATTGCGTAATCGGATATCAGTTCGTTTACAAATGCACACTGTACTCCGGTGGGTAACGTGAACTTTCTCAAACTAAACGTTTCTGCCTATTACAAAACAATGGGTAATCTGCTGACTCTCATTACATAAAACTGGTGCAAATGTACCTGCTTTGAGCAAACAGTGTGATAAAATAAGTAAATGTAATACATGTGTGACGCTAATGAAAATATAAATCGCATCAGATTAAAAGTAACAATAATAATATGTTCAAAGAACATTTTCCGAGATTTCTTTCCTTGATTCGTTAATTCAATTTAAATTAACGACGTAATTTTTTTATTAGAATAAAAAAACGCAAAAAGAGAGATTCGTTTAATTTTTTTATTCTGTGTTTTTAATACATGCATGTATGCAACGCAATCTAATATTCAGAATGCAGACAAACATGTTCAAGTTTGTGTTTGATAATTAATTTAAATTGATATCTGAACAAGAAAAGAATGTCCTCGAATTTGACAACAAAATAAAATATTAATTTATGGATAAACCGACGCATTTTTATGCACAGTTTACGGAAATTATACTTCATTTCAACAATTATTACAAGAAACAACTATTTACGAACACAAAATAGGTTATTAGGTTCTTAGTTTAGGTAAATTAAGTAATTCATGCGTTTTTAGTTTGAAACGAACTTCGCAAATGTCAAATCCATACAAAAAACATGGCCGTAATGGAGATGGTGATTTTTAAACTTTTAATGGAAATCGAATTTTAATGCATATTTTCCGTCTATCTCGACTGAAACCGATGGTTCTTGTGGTAATTAAGTTTAAAAGTAGTTTACTTTTCAAATTTTATGTCTATTTAAAGCATAGCGGCATGCGACGGCTTGTCCATAATTTACCAATAAAATATATAAGCTGTTCACATTATTGACACGCGTCGGTGATAGTGAATTTGCCTATACCGTAGGAGTAGTGTGGTGACTGAAAAGCTTCGTTTTCTAAACATTGTTACTAGTGAAACTTTTCGCTTCTTGCGTGAATCGGTTTCTTTTGTTAGTGAATTTGACCTGCGTGAAAATAGCAATCATTACTTTCAGTAATCGCACCTGAGATCTCCCTTCACCGCGAGTCGCCATGTTAATCGATATTATGACTTTGGCAAGTTCTTAACGCGTTACTTTCGACTAACCAACTAAATATTTAACGATATTAAGAACAATAGAATTGTTTATGAGACTTTCATTTTAACGATGAACGTAAATCTATTATGTTGACCACGTACCATACGTATATCATTATACGATACTTTTGCCCTTCACAAATATGATTTGTGACTTGGAGTTTCCATTCTAATGTTTTCAGTACGAATACTCCGTTAAGAATAGTCGAGATACCTGCGCAAGACAAGTGATCGTCAGATTGCACATCCAATCATATATTTGATGGCCACCTTAACGCTTAACGTGAGTGACAATACTCGAACCTTTCGCTTTCCTTCAACAAGTAGGCTGCCGTTGAACCACACCGCTACTGGTACTATGCGAGGAGACATTCACCTGACTTATTATTTATTATGGTACGAACGAGACACGTTTTTGACTAAGGATTTTCTGATAACCGACAAATGTTGGATGCCTGCATATTTATGATGCAAACGTGATTGGACAGATTAAAATACATATCGAAACGAATCGAATCCCGTTCTACATTCTCTTGTTGCTATAATATGCGCAATCGTGCAAATATCTACAAATATCTTTAATATAAAAGGATTCCTAACTTCAAGCATTGCAACTTACTTAGAAATCTGACGGCAAGCATAATAATTACTGCGTTTATCGAAAGCTGTTATTTTAATAATAGGAACTAAATATTTCATAGTCAACCACAAACATAAAACGTTTCGACATCAAGCACCTTTTTCTAGCCAGCGGAAATCTTTTTTTGTGTAATTGTGAAAGGTCAACTCCTAGGTATTGTTATAATGTTGCATATTGCACCCGGTAATTGTTACGCATTGAAAGATCCCATGAGCATTAAGCAATGACAATTACGAAAAAGCATACAAAAAAGGATTTTGAAACCGTAACGAGCTGAACAATAGTATTTTTAATGACGTGTTGCAAGGACACCAAAATGTAAATCTTAAACAATATAAATAAGACAATCCTCCAATTATCTCATGTGTTCGTGCTTTTAATGGTTAGTCGAATAATACAGCACATATTGTATGGGTGAAATATTGAGAATGTATAAACAGGAGGTTATTATGTTTGGCACAAAGAGGCATGCGGTATACCTCGACTTTATATCTTTCGTGACTGTAGGGAAGTACCCTTGGCTTGTAGCCTACAGCTTACAAGCAGTGAGAGCTAGGAGATCATTTTTCCATATCGAATAATCACGACAGCTTCTCTAGGGAAAGTTTTAGCTCGAGAGGGAGGGGGAGTTGAAAGAGAACAACATTCGATTGTCGCGAGATTTTTCTCATAACACAATATGGACATAAATAATTAAAATTAACGTAATTGCTTTTTACGCTCTCCTCAGGAGAGTGTTAAATTAATGATCACACGCATCAAGAGAGTGTATAACAACTTTACAGTGGGAATGAAATTTATACTAACAATAATAATTAATTTAGTTAAGTCTTTTATTTATTTAATTACTATATCGACGGTCCACAAGAACAATGACGGATCTGCTAAAAAATTGAAAATTGTTCTGTTGGTTTATTTACTTGATTTAAAGTCTATATTTTCGGATTTTTTAATGAAATGCAAAATATCAAAACGACACTATACTTCTTGATACTAAAAACAGTGAAAATGCAAAACCGATACTTTAAATCTCTACTGTAAAACTACAAAACGCAAATCCGACACTGTTCTTCGATATAAATAAATAGATCTAGATTATATTCATAGTCCTCCTCACTAGGAGATCCTGTGCTGAGGGGGACTATGTATTTGAATAAATTCAGCGACTTCTATGGTACAACTTCATGGTTTGTGTAAGGTTTTCCAGAAACTTCTACGACGATGTTTTTAATATACTAGTAAGTTCTTTTTTCTATCGTTCCTTAAGCCAAGACTTAATATCCCTAATGTAGTTATTCTTGTTTTAATTTGTTTGATACTCTGTGAGAGTTGGTTATACCTTTAATGCTAGAAATCCAGAGCTTCTTTGTCCAAATATAGAGAATACTTTGGTATATTTGGTAAGTTTTTTGGTTTAGCTCCGGTTTTATGAGTATGGTAGGTGTTTGACTCTGTGTCTTTTTGAGGTGATGAATCAGAATGTTTTTGGCATAGATTTTTAGTTTTCGGAACATTAAACTGTTTAAAAAGTTCTATTGTTGACGTCCTTACCTTAAGTATTCACAACCGCTTAATTTTAATTGATATTAGATGACCTGGCATCTTTTAACCTTTTAAAAACATTAAAAAAATAACAAGCAAAATTCAGATAATACTGTGCTGTATTTTCAATTATTAATGTTGTGCAGTGTTTTCCGTCAGTCACACGCTATGGTATATTTCCGGTACAATTTACGTTTACCATAACTTTCACTTCGACCAGAAATTGAAGAGGTTACCGAGAACTTAATTCAAATGGAATTAAATGGCCATCACGAAATGACTGCGTTAATCTTGTCAAATGCTTGAAAGAAATAAATCACTTTTACTATGATGATTTGACACGATCGTTAATTGCGTTTTTATCTTTAAATAACACAACCTGAACATCGAGGTCAGACCTTTAATAGTTCGTAAAACACTTCCTCTTCCTTGTGGATACGAATCAACGTATTTATTATTATAGGAATATTGATAATAAACATTACATTGAATACGGTTGTTGGGTCAGTTCCTTCTTTAAGAATTCACCAGTTTCCTTGAGCTATTCAAAAAACAACTTTTAAATCAAGATACTGATTAAAGTATCTGATTTTATAAGTACTAAATTTTTCAGCAGCCCTTGACATTTAAGAAAAGAGTCCCTTTTACCAGATAAATGTCGTTTTTATCGAGAACTTAGTTTAACGTAGCTTCTATAAGTAAACATACCTAACGGACGAGCAAATCTTTTGCTTTACTTTTACAAGATAACGGTCCGTGTGATAGATTTTCCTATCTTAACAAACGGATTGCAATCCTTAGAACACAGACGTCGGGTGGGAATGCTGTTCTTGTTCTACCGCTATTTCAAAGGAAGATACTCGGAGGAACTAGGGTAAATGTTACCCTCGGCACCGGTGCACAGTCGGGAAACACACCAAATGCGCGCCAAACATAATATGCGCACGGTTGACATTTGTCACAAGAGAACGGGTCGTCTACGACTCGTTCTTGAGTTCAACAGCTCGGCTGTGTAAAGATTTTCCGGCCTCTGTGTTTGCTCGCTCCTCGAGGTCTCTTCGAGACTCATGTTCAATTTGGAAGGAATGGGTACCGCCGCCCCGGGAACCTTAATTGGATAACCAACACCTCTGCCATAGATCACCCCAAGTGGTTGGCTACGTTTGGTGATTTAGCAGGGGTGCCCGGGTTCATGGGATGAGGTTTGTCTAGGTCTTGAAGGCGGATGACCAGGACACACTGAACCCCAGATTCCTACCCACTATTTAACCCCTTTTCCTTCCCAGAACTCTCCTCTCCTTCCCTCCTTAAAAATACCCTCCACACAGCATCCCCAAATATGACATAGGCCCCGAGGGAAATTATTTTCTTCAGGGCCTCCTGTGTGGAGCTTATGTAAAAAAAATGTTCACTCTGAAAAATGTTCCTCTCCTCTAAAAGACCCCTACACAGCATCCACGAAGATGACATAGGCCCCGGTGGAAATTATTTTCCTTGTTAGACTAATATAATGCGTTATAAACCGTACCTAATTTAAATGAGATAAAAATGATAACTTTTGTTCGAAATTAAAAATTTAATAACAAATTTAACACTATTTATTAAATTTATTTTTATATTATTTGCCGTTGGATGAATCTGTTGGGACATTTGAATTGATATGATTTTCTAATTTTTGCTAAATCTAAAGCTAAATCTAAATTTATCAACTTTTCTGCAAGCCCTCAATAGTATCTATTAACAATACTATTTTAAAGTTTATTTCTTACATAAATGTAGGTAATCTATTCATATTTGTTTAACTACACAAATATTGACAATGTCATTGAAAGTGTGTTGGAAATCTACCGCACCTCAACAGTCATCATAACAAGGAAATGAAACATGCTAAATTCTAGTATACTTAAAAACAACGATTAACCAAGTATTTTGTTTATTTGCAGATGATGTTAAGACACGTATTGTTGTTGGCCCTCGCGGCGGTGGTGGTCTCTGCCCAGAGGCGCCTCGCCCTCCCTGACCCCAGGAGCTGCGCCAACCGTGAGTCCAAACAACTATACACCATGTCTACACCGTACCTACAACCAAACCTGCACCTTTCCACTCTCCGGTCAAAGCTATGACCCGCCTCACTCTCGCTAATAAACTTGTTATTGCAGGAATCAGGGCCGTATTTACGACGAACCTGAACAATTTTCTGACAAAAAACCTAAAAAAAAAACAATAATTTATAGTTTTTTTTTAATATCGAGTCAGAACTTGGAAAGAAATTATGTAATCATTGAAAATGGCGTTCAACAAACCTCAATGTCCACAGATTTACGAGTATATACGAGTGTTTTATTTAGCAGTTCGCCGTCTTCTGCATTTTTATTAATTGTTTTTGTGTAAATTCGTAGAACTCCATTTAATTCTTTAAATTTTAATTTTAATTAAATTTAATAATATTATTAGAAAGTTTTGCAAGTATTTCAGTATTTATTTTTGTTACAGCTGTTTCGGCTTACAGATTTAAAATGGCCTTGTAAACCGAAACAGCTGCAACAAAAATAAATACTAAAATACTTGCAGAACTTGATAATAACATTATATTAAATTAAATTAAATTTAAATTAAAAAAATTTTAATTCAGTATTTTTGATATTGGCTCGGGCTGGCAGGTGAACGTGTATCATCATCATTGTTTTTTGGAGCAGGAGATGAATTTGATTTAAACTTCTTTAAATCGGTCTTACGACGTGATACACGAATAAAACTATAACTTCTTCATTTTTCTTTTCTTTATGTTTGCAATCTTTCGTTTGATATTTCCGCTACTAAATTTCTCTTTTTTTATGAAATGTTTAAACAATTTGTGATGACGGTCCCTTTGTTGTGCAGACGAACACGCTGCAACCTTAATAGCCCGCTCGTAAAAGGGCCCTAGCAGGAATGTAAACGCTGTTATCTTTGCCTCAGGTGAACTCTGCGTTCTTCAAGGAGATGGGGCCATGAATCAATATTAGCATGAAACCAGTGTCCAAAAGGTGGCCAACATTGTTCATACATAAAGACGCGCGGTCTTTGTTTCGTCTTACATTTGATCTGTGTTACCTACATGGCAAACGCATAGTTACGGCCGCTGTTCTCAATCCTACTGATCACCTGTTGAGTCAAAATTTTGGCTAAACACTCATCAAACGCACAAATACGCTCTTCCCAACGCAACACTCCGACCAACAGGCGAATCCTTCGTTACTAAACAAATAACTTAACTGATCGGAGACTCAGATTGATCGATAGAAAAGTTGGAAACAACGGCCGTTAAGTTCGGCAACAATCGGCACGCTTCCATGCCATGTATCCCTTTGCTTCTATTATCTATGCCATACACCTTCCTTCATTTCTCTCCACTCTCTACTCTATTACTCTAAGCCATGACCCGCCTCACTCTCACTGCGGGAATGTAAACTCTGTTACCTCTGGCCTCTGTTGCACTCTACGCTCTAACGGAATGCAAGAAAGTGAAGTTGTTAACGTTCATGTGAAAATATTCTACCCGAAGATAGTACATTAACGGTATTACTTATTTTTATAACCGTTACAATGTACGTACATCATATTATTTTAGTAGAAATCGACGTCTCTTTGCGGTTTCGTATTATAAGAACTATGTGTAACGCAATGCAAGTAAGCAATACAGATTTGCGACGTGTTTTTAATTCCACGAATTCATATGTCTATTATGCTGTCTTCCATATTTCACCTTATTCATTTGACAGTAGCCACTTCGCAGGGGTTATCATTGGATAATCAGGTTTCACATAAAGACTCCCTGACAATATTCTTCCCATCAAGGCGAACCAATGGAACCATCGAAGATGCATAGGTATTTCCTCATCCTTTCACATCTTCTGCAATAAGACAAAAAAGCAACCTTGTATGCAAAATGCAAGGATAGTAAATACTGCATTGACGTGACGAAATCTACTGATCTTGCAATCTCCTCAACAAATCACTTTGACTTTTAGACCTCTGTTATTACTTGTTACCTTTCTTGTGGAGGATCGGGGTTAACTTGACATTAGCACTCTACGCTCTAACACTTCAACGTGAGGCTCTCGTGGAAATATCTCTGAAGCTTAACGTAAGTAGATTTTAATGGTCACTCCAATCGTGTTCCACTTAGTGTGCATTATGCAAGACAAATCCATCAGCAAGCTAACCTAACTCATACATTTATTGTCGGTATTTCAAAAGCAGCTAACGCATCTAATCATGATTTTAGTAAAAGGTCTTCTTTACCTTTAAATTATTATTGCTGGTAGAGGTTGGCTTTAGTAGCAGCAGAGATAAGGAAAAATTACAACATTAAGTAATTAATTTACGAGTACGTTATGCCCATTAGATTCAGAGATTTTAAAATAATCCAACAGTTCATGAACTGACTTAATCGCTTGCTTACATTTGACTAATTCATTCAATCACTAAATTTTTCTCTCTCAAGTTTTTGCTGCTAGACCTTGGGGGTGGCTTTTGGTTCTTTTGGTTCGGCTTCGCTCAGTTTGAGTATTAGTGACCATTTTATAAATCCGATAGGAACTGGTTCCAAAAATACCCGTTCCTCGGATCCACCGTGATCCAGTGACAGCTAGTTACCGGGACAAAGTAACCGCGACAGTGACGTCCTATATAATATGTAGCCGCGTGATACTATTATTCCCAATAAGTATTACCATCAATATTTCCATATCAGGAGAGACAATCAAATTCTACAAATACGTAGTACTTATACCTGGGGGGGCACGTCCTCATGTGACCTGCTAACGTAAGTGGCGCCATCCCTTAACAAATTCTTTAATTCGATACCGTATTACAAAAGTAGCTTTTTTAGCGAATCTATAATATAGGTCGCAGAACTTCCATTTGTATCTATTTATGAATCGAGAGTGTACGACAGATGCAAGGCTATTAATACTGTTTGATGCTCTAAGAGAGGACTTGGCCTACCAATACTAACATTGGAGGACCCACCACATACCCGCCCTGGTATAGGTAACAGATGGTTACCCCTTCAAGGCTCTTGCAAGGACTCTAATTTTTTTGGTAAAAACGACTCTACATTTGATAACGAAACTAAACCTCCAATGTCCCTGCATACGTTGTTAGCAAGCAGTATGCAAGTGCTTAGCGGGAAATACAGATACAATATGTGTTAGTATAACAAAAATAGGCAAGACAATGGGACAGGTTGGTGAAAGTCCACGAGGTGGCAAGCGCTGGGTGATTGTATCCAGCGTATCCTACAAGCACCTGATTGGGAGGAAGACACAGTAGATAAGTAATAAAGGCATGGCAAACGGTTGGGAGTCCTCTCTAATCGATTGGCAGTCCCAGCAAGAATGCGCATGACCAATACTAACAGATATACAAAGATGGTTGCCAAGATGGAACCGATATTTATTAATAATCGTAGGTGTAAACTGAAAAATAATCATGGAAACCACAACCATTTTTATATAAACGTTTGGAAGAATGTTCGGTATGTATTTAATCGGTTTGCCGAGTTCTTAGACATTTTGTTTAGTCATTCTTTATTCTAGAGAATAATCGTTTAAAAAATTAGAAGAAATTATTTATGAAAATTTTAAGATCCGATTAGGTACTACTAGTAGCCATCTATTCTACAGACCTTCTCTTTGGTTGGAAGTTCTTGTTATATCGCGGGAGATTCCGTGGTTTTTATCCAATTGGAAAGACAACCGCACAAATTATACGAGTTAGTCACGCGGCTCTTTAAATTGTTTGTGATGGAGTACATACTACGTAGGTACTTTTACAAGACTATGATGGGTATCCGGTTAATTCACCGCCCACAACTCACCGCGGAAAATTCACCGCGGGGAAAATTCACCGCACACAAATAGTTTTTTTTTTACTTCTTCAAAATTCGCAACAAAAATTTTTTGACAACATTGTTGTCGAAACATGTTGATATTGTTTTAAAAATAGTGGTTTTATACAAAGTAATAAGTTATTCATTATATAGATTTTTTTTTGATTAATCAACATAGTATTAACAAGTTAATATAATCAATCCAAAATAAATCTAGCCTGACCTAACAGAACTGTTATTTCATTAATTTCCTATTAATACTGGACTATTATTTGTACTAAATTACTTAGTAAAAAAAAACACATTTATTAACGCCGTTTTTCGGGGCTTTTACAAACATTACGTATGAAAAATAAGAAATACATAGCATTCATTGTACGTAACTGAACTGTCTCAGTAACAATATTTTATATTTGTTTAAACATAAATCGAAGATGTCCACTGACTTAGTATAATTGTTTCCCTCCATTCCCTCCATTTCCTTATTCTTGGCAAAGAGGAATACATAATACGGTAGTTAGTCCCAGAATTTCTGCACTGAAATAAATCCTGACTTCTAGTATTAGTAGTGGAATCCGGAATTTTATCAATTCTAGCAACACCGGACTATCAACTAAATCATTTAGAATTTTATATAGAAATAACAAATCAGTGAAAATTCTTCTGTCGGACAATTTGAGCATATTCATATCATTTAAAATAGTGTTGTAATTGCTGGAATACCCATTTTAAAATTTAGAAAACGTAAGAACTCGTTTTGTATTCTTTCAACAGCTTGTATACTATAATGTGGATCCCAGACGGGAGAACTGTACTCAAGTTGACTTCTAAACTTCTAACATAGGCAAAATATAAAAGTTTAAAACACTTTATATTGTTAAAATTTCTAGTTAGCCTAGTTATAAATCCCAACATTTTTAAGCCCTTATTAGAGATTTTTGTTATGTGGTTAACAAATGATAGATTTGATTGAAAAGTGATGCCCAAGTCTTTAATTTGTGTCTGAAGAGCATTGTTATCAATGTTGTAATTAAATATCACTGAATTATTCCAAACCATGGCAAATTTTTTTCTCAGCGGTGAATGATGCACGGTGATTTGTGGGCGGTAAATGCTCCTTGTCCGTGATTCCTACCTTATAGATATATAACTAATTCAAAAATGCACGTACCTACTCAAATATAAATTAGGTAGGAACCTAAGCTAAGGAGATTTTCAATTAAAAAGTAAAAAGAGCTGGAAAATGGAAACATTTTTTCAAGCCTTTTGCTAGGCGTGTAACACGTTTAAACTGTAATTTTCTTTATTATCGAGAAAAAGGTTATTACAGAATGTATCATCATCGTCATCACTCTTGGCTCTACAACCCCTGGTGGGTCTTGGCCACCTCAAGAGTCTTCCTCTACTCATCTCGGTTTCGTGCCAGCTCTCTCCATTTTAGAAGCTCCAAGATAGGCATATTTTTGAGGACGTTGTCGCTCCATTTTAATCTTGGTCTTCCTAGGCTCCTTTGCCCTATCGGTTTTGAGTTTAGCAGGGACTTTGGTGCTTGATGCTCGGTCGTTCTCTCCACATGACCCAGCCACCGAAGTCTTCCCAGTTTTATAAATTTTGTGACGTTTAATTCCTTAAACAGAGTATACAGCTCTTTGTTGTAACGTCTGCGCCAAAATACATTTTGTAGAACCGGTCCGAAGATGCTCCTCAAAATTTTCCTTTCAAAAAGGTCCAGTGCTCGCTCCGTCCTCTTAGTTAGTCTCAGTTGCGTACGTGAGTACTGATCTAATAAGTGTTTAAAGTACATTGAAGTACCCACCTCTGTCCCACCCCGGTATAGGCAACTTATGGTCGCCCCTTCGGAGTTCTCGCAAGAATCTAATTTTTTTGAATAAACGGCTCTACATTTAATGTAACGAATCTAGACCTTCAATGTCCCCTCATACTGTGTTAGGTGGCGGTATGCGGGCGCGCCTACAGGACTGTACTGTAATGGTCAATCTCTACAATTCTAAAGCCCATGAAGGTGTCAATGCAAAAGCAGTGAGCCTCATGGACAGTCAAACAAGTTGTTAGTAACATCAACAAAAAATAAAAAAAATAAAGTAATCCAAAATGACAGCAGCCGTCATGAGTAATCAGCTCATGACAGCAGGAGACATGACCATACATAATCCGGCAGGCGGCACCGAGCACTGTACGTAAAAGACGTTTAAAGTACAGAATGTATACTAAAACAAATCACAATGAAATACAGTTTTTGTCTAAGAACATAAATTAGAATGTAATAGAAGTTTCATGTATAGCGGCAAGAGACTTAACTACAAGAAAGTCGTTAATGTGAAAAGACTTTATTTACTCAAATTTTTTAGATTAGAAGAAAAAAATATTAACACAGAATCTGCAATCTACCGAAGAAATTCAAACGTTTATTGTTAACAGGTGCAAAGGCGTATCAATAACCTTGCGAAGGAAATCATCAGACGGTGTGAAAATAAATTACGATATTCATTAACTTTCATTTCCCATTTCTCCCAGGAGAGTAGATACTCGTACTAGCGGTCAAGTGGGCCGTACAAAGCGATTCTCTGCACTCTTGCACCGATCTCAAACCTCAGAAATTTCAATTCACAAGAAGCATTGCATTTAGCACACAGCAGAGCGATCTGTCGGCAAAGCATGTAATCCGATTAATAAAGAAAAAAGATAAATCAAATCGATAAGACGAATTAAAAGATTTCTCACTTTGCAAAAACCGGCTGATTTTCTTTTAGAATCTATTCACAGACAGTCTTTTCTATGTCAGTAAAAGCATGTCTCCAAAAAAAAAAAGAATCTTTATAAATACATAAACACCTAGTTATTTTGGACTCTGTTTTGACCCTGTAGCATTTAGAAATGGAAATCGGCGATTGACCTACAAATTAACGATTTGCACGTATTTTAGCGACCCACTAAATAAATAACTTTTCCCAGACAATTTCGATTACTTTATTTACTTACGCGTTGATAGATGATTTAAAAAAACACGTGAGAAAAAATATGCGTGTCTTTTATTAGCTTAGAGTTACACTTTCTCTCCTAAATCAAAATGATAGAATGTGAGTCGACGGAGTTCGGCCATTTAGTCATTCGCCACTTGCAATCGGGCCCTTGGGCTGTTTTCTAATAGAGAAATGATATAAAATCAAATGATTCAATTTTGGTTGCTTTCTTCGGGCCATTGTATTAAAGGTCAGATGTGGCGATAAACGAAGTGAGGTACTTAATTGCTTACGAATGATACATTGTTATTTTTGAATTATTAATTGGTACTGCTGTAAAGGTCCAATAGCACTCAGCCATGGGCCCTCTTCATTTCTCATATCTCACCATATTCCCTCGAAAGTACAAAAGCTGTACGGCATCTTCACATTTTACAGAAAGTTCACTACTCCCATTGACTATCATTTGCATATTTCATTTACTCAAGTACCTACTTATGTAATATGTAAACAAGCACACGTTACTCGGAATTAGTTTTAAAAACTTAAATCATAGGCTAAACTTAGGAATAGTACCTTATGTGGTGTAACTTAGCTGATACAAGCGCAATATGTAGGTTTAGGTAAATTATTATTATTAAAAGTTGTCGTTCGTAAGCGAGAAACATTAACAAATGTATCGATAAATAGCCGGGAAAAGCCATTTATAACCTCCGAAGCAGAGCAAATTTAATTTTAAAGAAAGACATATAACTTTGTTTACATCACTTATATTTGTACACAATCTACATGTTTCGTGAACGATGTTCACATCATCAGGATCAAATGTATACTAAACTAAAAAATTAAACATAGATCACATATGGGAGGAAGGGGTAGGAGGAAGGGGAAGGTGTAAGATTGAGGGGACTTTATTAATATTGGGGATTTCATAGTCATTAGCAGGTAAAGACCGGTTAAGTGGGAAAAGGTTCAAAAGAGGGTTCATAAAAATTTGTTGCTTATTATTTATGTCTGCTTTATTATTTACATTTTTCCTAATTTCTAAAATCTCTAAATTATTTATCCGGGATGCCTTATAACCCGTGTGTAATATTTTGAGTCCATGGTTTTTGTCAAAATTATGATAATTTTTTATTAAATGATCTGCGAACTCAGATTCGCTATTGCCATTTAGTGCCCTGAGATGTTCTTTAACCCTTACTTCAAAATTTCTATTTGTTCTACCTATATAAAGTAATTACAGTCTTTACAATTTAGTTTATAAACGCCCGATTTTTTTGTTTTAATGTCACTATCTTTGTTGTTAAGGATGAACTTTTTTAATTTATTATTTGTATAAAACGCTGGTTGTATAGTGCCGGGAATATTTTTACTAATTATTTTTGACATATTGTTATTAACAAATAGAATTCTACGGCATTGATTATTTATTTGTTTAGAAAAAGGGTAAATATATAGTTTTAAGAATTTTGTTTATTCTTTTTATTTATTAGTTGATCTATTAATAGATAGATAGAAAGTTATTTGTCTTTCATTAAAATAAATAATGCCATCACAAAGTGAAAACCTTTCCGAAGAAGTTTTCTTCGAAAAATTAATATTTGCAAATTTAATGATTTTCGTAATCTAAAATCTAAGGTGGCTTATATCAATGAAACAAACATCCCCTTTAAAGTTTGTTACCTATAAGTCTTCGAACAAGTAAATATACTAGGTCAATACTATAAGTACGAGTATATTGCTTGAGAAGAGAAACCAATCCTGTAAAATTTCGTTTTGGTCGATTACATACGATCTTTTGGCGATCATGGCGTAACATAAATATTTACCTACTATTAAAAAAGTTTTCTCCGGTATTGTTAAAAGAAAATTCATGACAATTCGTTTGAAATATGTGAAAAATTGATAACGTATTTCACTATTTTCAGCACTTATGAAAAGCGATTCAAGAACTGAAGGCAATCATGACAACCCAACCTAATTTCATTTAAAAAATCTATGTTAACTGCACGACTTGTAATGTATGAGGCGGGAATACCCGCGCCACTTTAGACTTCTGAGACCAACCAGACAACTGGACTAAGAATTCAAAGCACTCTCATTAATATTTTACATAATTACCGGATACGGCTTCTCATCCTCTCACCTTGAAGATTCATTGTGAGTTTTTATTGTTATTTTTTATACATGAACCTGTTTTACATACATGGGTTTATGATGCCACTCATTCGAATTAACGTCTGTACCTATTGAAAAATAATACTTTTCAATAAGAGATCTCCTTTGTTTCATGCGGCTGGCAATCTTCACTCTTCACTACAGGGTATTAGGGTATTATTAACCATTAACCTCTTTGCATCATGGCCTCCTACCGTTTCAAATTTCTATTTCACAATAATTAACCGACGATCGCTGGCAATTAAATAGGAGTTTAATGTAATATAATAAATAATAAGGAAGCACTACAACTTTTACATTTTCATTATAAGAGAAGTTGGTTACAATTTTGGCTGGAGCCTTCGATTGATGGTGACTAGTGGTGCTGTATGGTGGCAGCTTCCCAATAGGTAGTGCCAATAAAGTTTTTTTTCCAGAATTTGAACGGACCGTCTCAAGTTATTCTTTTAACATGTTCAAATGTAACGTCCGTCAAATTAGGTGCTGATTTTTTCCACATGCGAATTGCTTTGTTCGAAGTCAGATAACCTTTCGGATACTTTTAGAAGTGAATTAGAAGTCCATAAATCACGAAATTGAAATGCAAATTACGACGACTTGCAATGTAAAAATTGTGAAAACAAGTGGCCCGCTCCGAGTTTGTGGCCCTGTGGAAAATTTTATCTACGTAGTAATTTCCGAGTTCTGTGTCCTCAATGTACCTATTATTTTTCACATCATTCCCAAAGCTCGCATTTTATGCCATTTAGTAAAAGAACTTATTTTCTATCGAAGCCTCCTGAGTGGAGCCCTGGGATATGGGGGGGAGGGGGGGGGGGGATGCTGACCGTTAGATCCGCCCGTGCATTAGAGTGAACCAATATCCTTACGTCCGGAACGTCAATATCCGTAGTCCTCCAGGCAACGTAGAACGATGAGGAGTTGAGTTACCATGTTCACCAGGGTCATCATTGGAAACAACAAAGTAGTATTTTTCCTAAAAAGAGTCAAGAAAATCGCAGGGTTAACTTGATAACATTTTCATCGTTGAAATTCCTTGTTGCAGGCGTGAGACACTCGACCTACCGGGACTCCCGAGGAGTTGCACACTCGTACTTCTTCAGCTGGGAGCACGGCCCCACCCGCAGTCTGGAGGTGGACTGGCTGGACGCGAGGAACATCTGCAGGAGACATTGCATGGACTCCGTCTCCCTTGAGACTCCCCAGGTAAGATCATATTTAATTTTTAATTAATTATTTGGCAATCCTCATAGTTTCTTTCTTATGAAACTATATTAAACATATGGTTGCATACAGTAATCAGTATCAAATTTGAAAGCGGTAGCTTAAATATTACATAAATTTGAGTAAACTGAAACATTGCCGTTTCGCGCCGTTTGCGCTTGCTCCGTTTCTTTCCCATAATTCGTGACTCGGTTCGCGGTAATACCTACACATTCGCAGCATAACATGGTACTAAATTTGCGCGATCATGGACAAGACTCAAATAGAAAAAGTACTTAAAGTAGGTATAATCAAGGACTTATATAAGATGGCGGTAGATGGTTCGAACCTCCCCCCCCCCCCATCGAACGCAGTATTGCGTAGGAAAAAAATAGTTACAAAAAAATAATACATTCCTGGAAAATACAACAATATTATTTGTTTATGAATGTGATCCAAATAATAAGTTGTGGTAAGTACCTAGAGGTCCCAAAAACTTTCTAATTCATTTTCCAACCCCTCTCCCCCCTCCTTTTCTCCGTTGCCCCCACCCCCCAGGATCGAACCCACCCATGTTAAAGCTATCGCTACGCCATTGAGTGCAATATAACGTACAATGCTTAATTTTTTTGTTTACTTGCATTTCTGATTCCCGTTTTTCCTCATTCATTGTTTTTTTAGTAGGCCCTTTACACATAGGTACACAGTAGCGTGTGTCGCTCTCAATAGAGAGAAAACAAATGGCCTTATATTTAAACGCCCGGGGTCTCAAAAGTTTCGTATTATCTGCAGCTATTCGAAAACGTAAAAAAAAGAAATTATTGTTCAATAATTTTCGAAACTTCCGGCGCTAAAATGGCCGGAAGTTTCGAAAAAAATAGATTTCGTGATTTGGAAAAAAAATAAAACAAAGGGTTCAAATTTTATATTTTGTACCAAACTTATTTTTCATTACATAACTGCAGTACAAAGAACCAAAGAATTTTTTTTTTTAACATATGTGATGTGTTGGTAAAAAAGATAAAAGGGGAAAATAACACTTTTTCTGGATAAAATCAGAATTCTCCTACTTGTATTCATAAAGTTGAACTTTTTTTCATTTTTGTCAGTTATACGCATTTTTTAATAATAAACGTTAAAAGGTTAGATTACTGAAAATTTTTTTGATTAAAAATTAAAAAAAAAAAGAAGGTTTTTGGTTTGTTTTCTGATTTTCAATGCATTTTAGCGGGCTAATAACCATTTAAAAAAAAAAAAAATTAAATGCAGTTCTCATTTTCTTTGCAAGACGCAACTTTTGAGACCCCGGGCGTTTCTGAATTCAAAAGTTGAAATAATTGACAATTTGACACACGCTAGTACACAGGGCCGCCGCGCCGCCCGCGCCGCTTCTAAAAAAATTCTCGACATGTTATAGATATTTTAACTTCGCATACTTTATAAATTTTGTTGCAATTTTTGTTCATTTTTTTATTTTTATTTCACCCCCTTCGTCCTTTTGCACATAGACGTATCCGTAGCTTTGATATCTGAAAGTAGTTACTAGTTCCTACAGTCTGCAGTAAAATAAAATTGTATGGCATGCTCTTGTACCTACTAAGAAATTCATCCAGCTATCGTTTTTTTACATTAACTCCACACAGGAGGCCCTGAGAAAAATAATATCCCTCAGGGGCTATGTCATCTTTGAAGATGCTGTGTGGAGGGTCTATTTGAGGAGAGGAAGGAGTGAACATATTGTAGGCGGCAAATCGTTCCACAGTCAAGCTGTTGAACTCAAGAACGAGTTGTAGAAATGACTAATGTCAACCGTGTATAGGTACATATGTTGGGCACGTGTATGGCGTGTTTCCCGACTATGCACCGATGCCGAGGGGATCAATGGCGCTAGTTCCTCAGAGCATCTTCCATTGTAATACCGGTAGATCAAGGACAGCTTCCCACCTGACGCCTGTGTTCCAAAGATTGCAATGCGTTTGTTAAGTTAGGAGAATCTATCAAACGGACCGCCCGTTTCTGCACGGAGACGAGGGTTTTTTTAGGTATTTTGGGGCTCCAGACCAGAGGTGGCTGCCAAATTCAGCCGTGGGGCGCACTTGCGATTTGTAAAGGGTTAGCAGTTGTGTAGATACTAAAATTATCAGCGGGCCCTGTACAGTACGCCCAGTTTCTGAGAGGCTAACCAGCGTTTAACCAGCTAGCGGACGAAAATCCACATTTCGTCGAAAGTTGTTCTTACGATCGTGCAGGGCGGTTACAATGAGAAAGATTAATTATTCTCCGTACCAGCTTTTTAAAATTATAACTCAATACCGAATTTATTTCAATCCAAATTAGCTTTAATTTAGACCTTCATCCAAAAATGCTGAAAGGCGTGATGATAAAACTATTAAAATAATGTACTTTTGTAATTATTTTTTTGATTATAAGTATTTATCATTTTTCAATAATGTCTAAATTTAATAAGAATGTTAAAAATATATTAGTTTGTAAGTGCGCAAATGGACCAATTTTCGTCAAGAAACACATGTACGTACATATTTTTTAATGATTTTATTGAAACTAAAATTAAAATTCTAAAACATGCGTTTGCTAGATAATGTATTGATTTATTTTACTGCATGATTATATTATTTGAAATGGGTGTGGTATAATACAAAATCTTTTTTGAAAATTTAACAAATCTGCCAACGACCTATGGAATAACCTTATTATACTAAAAATTTTAAAAATTTCTCAAAATTTATTACATGCGAATACTAGATAAAAGAACAATCTTTCGAAATTCATTTATAATTTTTTGTGGAAAAGAGTCAATAGGTCTAAAATCTGATTTGAAAATGACATATTTCTAGTTTTCTCTGGTAATGCCCTCTTAACTCTGGCTTCGACGGAGTCCCCGTACCTGAGCTGGTCACTTAGAGTTACACCAAGCGTATCAATGGAGGGCCTTTCGGAAGATTGCTTCCGTTGAAGGAGACTTGATTTTCATTTCGAGCCCTTTTAGACGAAATCAGACATGATTGGGTCTTTGAAACATTAAATTCGACGATTTGATTGTACAACCAATCAATCAATTATTATAATTGATGAATATTTTACAGGAAAACGAGTTCATCAAGCAGCGCATCGCCCGTGCCGACGTGCGCTTCATCTGGACATCTGGCCGCAAGTGCAACTTCGCCGGCTGCGACCGCGCTGACCTGCAGCCTCCCAACGTCAACGGCTGGTTCTGGTCGGGCTCCGGCGCTAAGATCGGTCCCACCACCCAGAGGAACACCGGCGACTGGAGCTCCACCGGCGGGTACGGTCAGGCGCAGCCCGATAACCGCGAGGCCGCCATGGTAACTATGTTAAACATTAATAAATCTTTACTTTGCCCCATATTTGGTAACTTTGTAGCGTAATAAACGGAAATTTTATCCCATAAGAGGGAGCTTTGCACATATTGGGTTACTTTGCACATATTGGGTAACTTTGACCCACAGTGGAAACCTCGCCTGATAAGTATTTCCCCGTAAGAAGAAACTTGGCACATATTGAATAGCTTTAGCATTAGGGGTAATTTTACTCCATATGGACTACTATATGCCCTACGGAAGGGGTTGGAATAAGCGGCTCGCGAGCGGCATCCGGCTCTTTGCATAGATGTTGTCCATATTCTATACATATGTGTATTACAAAAATTTTAATAAAAATTATTTAATATCCAATACATATGTACATATGTATTATTTTGTTATCGTATTTCCGTGACGATTTGGCTCTTCTCACTTGACAAACTGCCGACCCCTGCCCTATGGGGTAATTTTGAGCCGTAATGGGTAACTTTGCCCAATTTTAATACTTACGGTTTTTGGTTTTAAAATTTCTCAGAAAATGTTTAAATAAATTATTTAATATAAAGGGTTTTCCGAAAACCAATAAATAAGGGTAAATTCACTGCCAGGTCAACACAGAATCATGCAACTTCAACACCTCCTTTGAAAGTTCATTAAAAGTGACGAAAAAAGGTTAAATAGGTTACTTTAAATTAAGTTATGGGCTATTTTTCAAAAAAAAATTTCATCACTTTTCAAAGGGGTGTTGAAGTTGAATGATTCTGGGTTGTCATGGAACCCACAAAATATAATATGTGTAACTTAATAAATCTTTTGATTTGTGATAATTATGTAGTATCCTTAAAACTCAGGTAAACTTCCATTTTCACTAAAGGCAGCAAATGAAATCGAGATGCATTTAGTTAACACCTTTTTTATGTTAATTTATTATTCTTTTAGGGTAACGAAGAGTCGTGTCTGTCCATCCTGAACAACTTCTACAATGATGGTCTGAAATGGCACGACGTGGCCTGCCACCACGTCAAGCCCTTCGTCTGCGAGGATAGCGACGAGCTCCTTAACTTTGTGCGCTCCCGGAACCCGGGAATCCGTCTCTAGGGCTTCCCGCCTTCCAACATCCCCCCACCCAAACATATTTATTAACTTTAATCATTAACTAAATTAAGAAGAAAAAACTAGGAGCAAATTTACTTGATAAGTTCTTACCTGTCTGAAAAGAGGAACAATTTTTTTGAAGTTAAGTGTGTACACTCATCCAAAAAGGGAGGCAAATTTACTTTAAATAAGGTAGGTACTTACTTACCTAAAAAGAGGAACAAATATTTATTTGAAATTAAGTACTTAATTATCTGTAAGGATTTCAAGAAAAATAACAAAATAGTACCTACTTAAAACTTCTATTCTTTAAAATTCATTCAAATATTATTATCTGAACATTGACCGAAAATGGACGAATTTTACAATAATATCAACTTCTACAGTTCGAAAGCCATAATTTATCCAAAGGTGTTGGATGTAATAATTTTGTAATGTCAGTTTTATCTCAGGATATTATATTTCTTGTAGGATTTAGTTGATAAATGTTTGTTATTGTAAACAAAAGGAGCATAATAGAAGCTGAAAATCATTTGTGAATAAACCCATTCCATTTTAAACTTATAAATATAAATATCTAGTGTAAATTTTATATGTAATTAGTTTGGACCATAAAAATATTTAAAAACATTAATTTGGAGTTTTTTTTATCTACTAATTGTAATTACATATTTTGCTGAAATTGCCTCACACGATGCATAATTTATTTATCCCAACCTTCGGCCAGGTAAACTCAATGACGTTATATAAATAAATAGACTCGCCATAGTCTCATATACTCACAATATAATGTGGAAAGTAAAGAACACTCTTTTGTTTTCAGCGATTTTCAGTATAATTTCTTAATTCAAAAGTTTATTCCTGTGTGATAAAGATAGACAATCAAATAATGTGTGTGTATAAATGACATGGATATATGAGCGGGCGGCGTATTGCTTGTCACTTTTTGATGGAACGTTCGCTGTCTCCTTTTCTTGAGGCCCACTAGAATAAAAGGTCCGGCTGCCTGTCGGAGTTTGATATGTCGAGCTATACAATACGGCAATGACAGTTTTCAATACTTGTTAAAACTACTGATTTATGTGTTGTTTTACCGCAAGCAAACAAATAAACAGAGTGTTTAGGCTGATTAGTCTACTTTAAAACAGTGAAGTTTACTTAGCAACAGAAATTTGGCTGTTGAGCATCCAGACCCTTTATTTTAGTAGGACTTGAATTTTCTCTAATGACGTGTAAAACCGCGAGCGGGAAACATGAAAATAAATTGTAATATTTGTAATAATCGATAATATTAAGTAATTTGCATGTACTTACAAATGAAATGTTATTCCTACGCCTTTACTATTATTTGCCGCGTAATTGAATTTAAAATGCAATTTACTTACTGGTAAGTTCTGGTAAGACGCAACCTTACACGACGCGTAGCAGTTTAGTACTAAAGTACTAGATATCGAGATCGGTACAATTATCTTGTTCTTGTCTTCCCACTTTGAGATTTCTACCCCTCGTCTAATAGTATGTGTATGTAACGTCATAGGGTATACTTGGTTGAAGATCCCAACTAATCTTATTTTAGTTTTATCCGGGAGAAAATGAAATGAAACACTTATTGCAACAAAAATAGTGCTTTATTTGTTTTAATTTCATCGATATACATCCAAACAAGAATTTCATTAGGATTTTTAAATATCCATAAATGTTTTAAAAACATTAAATAGTATACTGACTAGAAAACCAATGTCTACCAACGCGTGAATATAATACCTAACAAACATTATTTTAATGGAAATGATTTGACAACTGCAGTCCTGAAAGATATTTCAATATTAATAAAAGATAAATTTCTTTTAAACAAATTATAACTAACTTTTTGATAAATTTAATAATAATAGTTGATTCGAAACCAAGGGCGGATCCAGGGGGGGGGTCATGGGGGTCATGACCCCCCCCAGGGCTGGG
This sequence comes from Limnephilus marmoratus, assembly GCA_917880885.1. Lineage (NCBI taxonomy): Eukaryota > Metazoa > Arthropoda > Insecta > Trichoptera > Limnephilidae > Limnephilus > Limnephilus marmoratus. The sequence goes on along the minus strand of OU862909.1, from coordinate 52,802,538 downwards.
TCCAGGACCTAGGTGGACCTACTTTTTTCTTGTATCTATTATTATCAAAATTAAATTATAACTTCTTGTGACTTGACCACGCCTATGTGACCCCCCCTGGCGCTATGTGACCCCCCCTGGCGCCAAAGCTAGATCCGCCCTTGTTCGAAACCCTAACATATAGTCTCAATATGACATAAAAATTGAATCTAAAATGTAAAATGATATTGATTGTAAATATTCCTAACTCTTGGGATAGTAATTCTCATTATTTACATGGCACTATATCAGTCTTCTCGCAAATAAGAAGGTCAATACAATACTAAGTATATAGGTACCCTGGTTCATGTAAACATTTATAGAATTTCAGAGCAGCATTTATTTCACGTCAATCAATAGATACTTCATTTTTTATAACCTACCAAATATCTAGTGTAGGTATATCGATCGTTCAGTTGATTAGTCAGACATCTCCAAATACTAAGTTTTGACATAATAAGCAAAGCAATATTTGAATCCTCACTATAAATCAAATATTATTTACATGTGCCTGTGTTTTATATATTAAATACTAGCTGATCCGGTCATGCGTCGCCGTGGCTGACGAAACACAACGCCATCTATTGGATGGTTACCCAACCTTTATAACCACCGCAATCTGTTAATTTGCATACAAATCAAATCCACACCGCCCACCTGCCAGCCCGCTCTCGACCACATACTGACATTCTCCTTTAAATTTCAACCAATTTACACAAAACCTTGACAAATTATATATCTAAACCTTCCTCATGAGTCACTCTATCTATTGGTGAAAACCGCATGAAAATCCGTTCAATAGTTTTTGAGTTTACCACGAACAGACAGACAGATGTGGCGGAGGACTTTAATTTATAATATGTAGAGATGCTATATAAAAACTCCGGTAGGCTAACTGATCGATACATTAGTGTGACATTGTGAAACATCCATGATGTTAATGAGTGATCTGAATATTGTACCAGAGAGAGGGTACACTTTTCAATTTTTCGGAGATGTCTGCCTAATCAACTGGATGATGCGTTGTATTTGAATTAGGGAATCAGACCAGGGAATAAAATGATGCCTTTTATACTACTTAATCTAATGACAGATAATGTACATCGATTAGTTGCAACACAAACAATCTGTTGAAATGGGACAGTCAACACAGAAGTGGCGTAATCCACAGAAATAGGGTAGGGTGGGGCAAAGATCCGCAGTGGGAAATGATCCGCACCATCAATTTAAAATGATCGCTTAATATTGTCGTGGTTTTAGACACATTTTTATGCTGGCAACATTGATAGAAGACGACTCACAAAAGTTACATGGCGTCCGACCGGCACAACAAAAACAATGAGGTTAGAATTCTTTTTACTTGTTTTGATGTAATAATCCGTAGGTCATCTTCAGTTGAAAATGTAATTTACTATACGCTTTGCTTACTTTTTTACTGGTTCAATTCCATAATTCAGGTTTTGAAAGGCGATCTATGGACAATAATTTGGCCAAATGCGCATTTCTTGTTTTTAGATTAATTTAATTTAAATTAATTAATACCCGCATCTGCGGACGTTTACCCCAAACAGTGGGGCAAAGGTCCGCAAAGGCAAGGTTGTCTACCTTTCCTTTTTTTTCCTAAATGGTGCTTATTTCGCTAGTAATAAAATGGTATATTGTAGCACATAAATTAAGATTTCCAGTGAAGCCAAAACCTGCAGGACCTTTTACTTATTGGGTGAGAAAAAAAGGTTGAAACCTAAAATTGCGGATCTTTGCCCCACCCTACCCTATTTGAAGTTATCAATTTGAAGGGGTTTTGAGTGATATGTATCAAAAAGAAGTAGCTTTTTCAAAATATTCTTCACCGCGAATGTCCCATTTTAAAACATTGAGGTTAAACATCATGTATGTTATAATCTACGCATTCACAGATGGCGCCGATCAAATTATTTTAGGTTTTTAATACTTTTTGCACGTTATGCTTTAAAATATTAAGGTGAATTAATTGTTTGCGCCCGTACATATTTAACATGAATACAAATAAATAGTTTTGTTCATAAACCAACTCAAATCTTTCAAGAAAAGCTGACAAATAAAATATTGGATTGAGTCACCCCATACTAAATTCGATTTAGCAGCCTTTCTTGAAAGATTTGGGTGTGTTTATCAACAAAACTAATTTTTCTAGTTCATATTAAATATGCACGGGCGCAAACAATTAATTCACATTAATATTTTGAAGCATTACATGCAAAAGTAATACAATAATTTAATTGGCGCCATCCGTGAATGTGTAGATTATAATGTGCGTTACGTTTAACCTTAAACATGATTATCTCAACTTACATTCTTGGACTTAACACACCACTTCTGTCCCGGCCATCTCAAATATTATGTCTTTCTGTATATGTAATTGTAGATAACCCATCGGTCAGTAAGAATTTATTTTTTACACAACTATTAAAAGAAGTATTTTACACAATTATTAAAAGAAGTATTTAACACAACTATTAAACAATAGTAATTAAAATAACAATATGTTTAAACCAATCTATTCTCCGGAGGTGTGTTTTATTAAAATTTGCATCTTTTGTTTTTGTTGCTTTGATTGATTTTGTTGCTTTGAGAAAAAATGCAAACAATGCAATTTTAATTTATTCAGTGTGAGAAAAACATTTTCATTTATTTCATTATTGAGTCATTACTAGGGGTACGTAAATTTCGCAAATAAAAAATTGTGATTTCGCATTTAAAAAATCTCAAAATAGAAAATTTCGCATTTATTTCGCAAAAAAAAATTGTTAAAAACTCAATTAAAGGCTAGCATTGTTGTAATTTCTACATTTTCATCTATCATTGTTTGCCTGCGATCAGTTACGACAATGTTGTAGATACTAAAGTACCTCTTGGCATCAACACTATTGACAGGGCAATTGAGACATTGAATATCTGCTTTTGCAAATCCAGAGTAGCAAGATTTTGATGTAACTAAAACTTGCATTACATCCACAGGAGCTTCTTGGCCGATCAATCGAAGTAATTGTCTGTGAAAGTGAGAGTACCCGTCAATTAGTTCTTTTTGTGGTACACTTTTGAAAAACGGAATTTTTGCGAAGCTTTCCACTATGGAATTTGAATTGACAGAAGATGGCACATTTGCTGCTTCCGATGGACAAAATAATCCTCCAATGTGCTTGTAGCACTCATTTGTTGGATTCGGCCCCATGTGTACCAACAATTTATCCAAGCTCTTTTGAGCTGCTAACTCACGCGCCGATAATCACTCGCTCGCTCCTCATCTACGCAACAACTCGTGCTGTTTTGAACAGAGTTGTAATAATTGTTAGCGCGTCTGATCAACATTTGAAAGCACGTAACGTAAAAAGGTGCGAAAGTATTTAATTTTCAAATTTCGCTTTTATCGCAAATAAAATGCAGATTTCGCTTTTATCGCATCTATTTCGTAAAAACGAAATTTACGTACCCCTAGTCATTAGCATTTTCAGACTAGTACAATAATAAACACAGAAAGCAGTTCCCAAACTTGAAATAAATACAAAATTATTGGAATTCTTCGCACTTTGTATAAAGGAATGCAAAGCAGCCAAGCGTGTTTTCAGGAAAAAGTATAAAAGTCTAAATAAAATACTTCTGATGAGGAGACTTCCATACTTTATCTGAAAAATAACACAAAATTATTTCATACTCTAGAAACTCTACTAGAAATCCAACCTCAAGTTGTATTACTAATAAATTAACCAGCTCAAGAAAATAAAAAAAGGATTTCTTGTTAACTTTTATTATTATAAAGTTTAGATTTATTCAGTGTTTAACAATTTGGATAAAGGCGATGTTCTTCTTATTTCTCAATCGTAATATATCTCTCTACTAACTCGGCAGCCTAAAACATGTTATATCGTAATCTCTCTATAATTCTATGAAAAAATAGGTTTCCAGTCCAGAATAACTTATGTAGGTATTTACAAGTGGAAACTATACAAAATACAAGTCTCCAGGGACGGCTTGTAATACACATATTACATACAGTATAATTACAGTTATATTATGTACTCTTCTGTTTAATTGATTTTATAATACCTCTGTATTATAAAGTGACAATTACATGTGTGACATAAAGGCCAATTTGTACAGGCAAAGTCAAGGTAAATTCACAGTGCAATAAAAATTTGTCCAAAATTTGTCCAAAATATCAACAATTCCATTGATAATAATATAATTTACCCAGAGATAAATAACTCCTATTCGTAAGGTAGAATTATCACAATCGACAATGGAATAGTGTATTCTGATACGGTGGTGGATTTAAGCATAAGGTAGAATTCGGATATAACGACTTTGCTTATAAACGGCTTACCGTTTTTAGCGACGACAATGTAAACTCAAGTTAGGTTTCATACTTAGGTACTAGGAAAACATATCTGTTTAATATGACTCCGTTTTAAGCGACCTGTTAATGATAACTCATCCGGTTAGAACAAGATGCAGTGTTTTGTTTACAAAACCTATGCATGTAAATCCATGCCATTGTTTATCATCTGTTGTGACTAGGTTAAAAGCTCGACACATTGAGTTCCGTGAAGCGAAAGTGCTATATTACAGTTATTACATTTAGAATCCGGTGAATCAAATGTAACCCTCGCGAGGAGTTCGGTGTGTCTCATGTAAAAACAAGCTTAAATTATCCAGCTGTTTTGCGCATCGTCCGATTAGTACAACAAAGTAAGGTTGGCCCCTTGGGGGTCGTTATATCCGGATTCTACTGTATTTTACAATAATTGCAGATCACTGGGAAAGTGGAAATGTCTCTGTCTCATTGAGACAAAGGTTAAAATCCTGCAAGTGTCTTGCACGGTAAATATGCCACTGTTCATAAACCACTAACTTATATTTAATTCAAGAATTATTATTCCATTCACCATATAAACAGTATTTTAAGTGACAAGGATAAAGAATATTATTTCTGCAATGAATAATTTTAAACATAAATTTACAGATTTCTATTGAAAGCGTTATTTTGAACATTGCAAATGGATATTTTTGTTTTGAAAATTGGATAAAAAGAAGTGAAAAAAATTTTTAAGCAAAGGGAAAATGAATCAATCTGTTAACAAATATATTCATAGAAAACACTATCTTACAATATGGTTAACAATTTCTTTATACCAAATCGCGGGAATAAAATTCCGAAGAAATTGTGACTGCAAATAAAAGAAGAACATAACACCTCAATTACTTCACGGCATCGATGTATAATATTTGGTCGATGCTCCCTGGAGTATAAAGCGCTTCAGCTGAGCAGTACTCTACCTTTTGTGAGATAGATCTCGGGCGAGATCTTCTGTCAGATTTGTGTGATTTTCCTTGGCTGTTATTTGCTTTTTCTATGGGCCGATGTCAGAATTTCAGCGGTGAATTTAGGTTGTTTTAAACACGAATTCCTGCGAGTATACATGATTATTTATTCATTTAACAGCCAAAGAAAATCACACAAATCTGACAGGAGATCTCGTACGAGATCTATCTCGATCTCACAAAAGATGGAGAATCGCTCGGCTGATAGAATTTATTTGTAAAAACTGTTCAACCATCACATTAGTTACATGTAAATAAATATATAAAAGTATCTACTACATTTGAATGATCAGCAACTAGCAATAATTATTTTAGTCTTTGGCCGTTGTGCAAATGCTTGTGTGCTTATGGTGTGAAGCATAACAAAGCGTAAATTGTATGCAACATATTTTTACGATGGTTCTTAACCCGTTCACTGCTCACCACATCATATGATGTACAAATTATCTATGTCCGCTAGCAACAGTTTATGCATTGAACACGGATTAAGAACCACAGCATTAGAATAATAACAATAAGAAAAGAGAGCATGAAAAGGAGTTTTCAATTGCCAGCATTTTCTATTCAGTAAACTGAATATCTTTGTTTAAATCATCACATCTCATTTCCAACAACATATCTTAATTTCTCCGCTGACTAATTGAGTAAGTAAGTCGTACACATACCAACAGAATTGACCAATCTCTGTAACCACTCAAGCGATGGCTACCCAAATTTAGATAGGTGATTTTAATGAAATATAAAATTAAAGATTTTTAATTTTTTTTATAATACCTAAAAATACAGGATAAACGGTTTAATTTAGATGGATTCATCGGCTTTAAACCTTAGTAAGCAGTTCAAATGTTTCCGTATTAATATTTGGAGGTATGATATCATCGCAGGAAAGCAATACTGCTGTAACCGCCACTACCTACAAAAATACTTTTGAGGATTTTGAGGGTTGCACATCAGTTAAAAAACGTATTGTTGACAAAATAACAGTTTTTCCAAGGTCATATAATTCTTATTTATCATCGTAGTCATGGAACCCAGATAGATCGATGCAAAAAAACAAACCGTGCAAAACGGTGTTTATAAAGTATTTTGTAGGTAGTGGTGGTCACAGCAGTATTGCTTTCTTGCAGACGATATTAATTAAATCGAATGGCCTGAAATAGTCCGAAAACCGAACACTCATCGCTCGAGTGGCTAAACTTAACTTGTCACATCTTCAATAATAATTTTATTATTGCTCAGATGTTTACAGATCAAACAATTCATCCGAATCATTTCGAATGAAAACCCATTCTACTCTATTGTAGCTCTATCTTACTTTCTAAACATTCAACAACTTTCTAAAATAGCTTTTCAAAGTCGCCATTCAATTTGTCCATTCCCCCACTAGCTAGCGATATCCAATTTCTAGCAATCATAGATAAACATAATCCAATGGCACAAATCACATGTTGTTATCACACCTTATCACTAACCAATTGAATACTTGGCACTAAAACTCCGTTATGCAATTCAAATGGTGATTACTTATAAACATTACATAAAACTATATTTAAATGAAATAGTAAAACTAATTATTTTTGAGTTTATAACCTTAAGTTTTGTAAAATGAAAACCTTTCTACTAAATAATCCGATGAGAGAAAAAATAATATGTTCTTTAGTTTTGAGGTTTTCATTTTATAGAATTCACAAATGGAGGGTTTCAAATGTTTGCTAGATTGTATCTAATGACCTATTCGAGTGCTTTCAGCAAAGGTCTCAAACATCTGATACTTAATACAAAATAAACTTAAAAGGTAAGTACAACAACGGTACAAATAAAAAAAATATGAAATAATGAGGGACTAAAATATAAAATAAATATCCTAAAAGTGTTTGGTGCTCTTCTGATTAAATTGATGATAGATGCTATTTCAAAAGTAATCAAAACATTTGTCTTTTTTCATTTGTTTGCAAAAAGAAAACTAAAGTGTGCAGTACAAACCTTTTTTTTTTAATTCGTGAAATTTTATTTTTTTTAAAATGACCTTTTGGTTAACTTTTTTGAAAGCCATACCGACTAAAATACAAAATTTGATACTTCTTCATGTGAGCAATGTTAATTATTGATTCATCATAAATTTCATGAAAAATATTTTCTATTTACAATTTTAATTATATAAATATTTTGACTATGTTTGCAAGCCACAAGGATACATTGAGCTTTGTTACTAGTTCATCCGGTTTCAATTCATTACATATTTAACCCGTTGTTTGCCGGGGTAGTTGGGGTTGGTTGTCCACCAATTAGCGTTCCCAAAAAGCGGCATCCATGACACTCAATGACATTTCGTGTCCAGCGATTCTGACACTGACCTTGAGAAATTTTGTACATAGAAAGGTCAAAATCGTAATTAAAGGAATTTTTCCCGCGCATGCGCAAGAACTGCGCACATTCCCGCGCTCCGGTAAATTATTAATATAAATTATTTGGAGTGACCAGGCGCATTGCGGTTTTCTCTATGGTAAAGGGCGATAATAGAGCAAGCGATTCTGACCGTGTTCTTCATACACTTTCTTTATACATAAGGGTGAAAATCGCGTGTAAAATCTCAAACACACCGGTGCACGAACGGCATTCTATGAGTTAATAACAGTTCTCGTGGGTAGAAATGGGAACACTTTTATCTATGCACCATTTCAACAATATGTACATCATTTATTAAACAGTTTGTAATTCAATCTGCAATAACATAATATATTTACATTGTCAATGAGATATTTGATTCACTCCGGTTTAGGAAAACAAAAAGCATTTTCATCTTGAGATTACACTTGTAGTCTTAAGATCTATGGTGGACTTTTAGTTAGAAAACAATTTTGAGTAAAGGTTTAATTGTACTTATATCACTTCTGTATCAACAGCGTATATGTATTTATATTTAATTTTATTTTCTAATGCAATTGCATTACTAATAAATGGGAAAACAATGTATTCAAACTTCGTCAGCATTTTCCGAGGTATTAAATTTTTCACAAGTGATATGATTTCACCGCATGTACTAATTATTTAAAAAAAATCATGTTTTCTTATTATAATAAATCTTATAATCTTAACATATCATAGTTGCACTGGTAATATTTGTTATTTTTCGAAAATCCCAGTATATTTTTTTGTTAGAATATGAATAAAATTGTAACATCATATTCTGTGACGAAATAGGAAGCAACTATGTATCTTTAAATGACAATAAGAAATTCAATTTCTATTATACGAGTAACGCAACGGTAATGCGTAAGTTGTTAACCCAAATTATCAGTGCAATGACGATTTAGAAATAATATTTAAAAATTATAACTCGAGATTTTGCATCCAAGAAAATTGGCATATGTTGCAAATAAATTCAACATTCTGGCTTTTTATTTATAATAATAATAAATTTTATTATTACTGTTTTAGTTGTAAAATTAAAACAGCATATGTTAAAAGTATGCAATGAGTCTGAAAATTTACAAATTGATAATAAATATTGTGTTTGCATAAAAACCATTGTTACTACAAAATATTGTAATACATAAAAAGAAAATAATGAAAGGTACAAAAATAAAACTATTCATCATGGATGAAATACAAAAAGAAAAATGAAAGTAAGTACCTTAAATTTCTACGAATTGTGAAAAGCTACCATAAAACAAAATTTGACACAGTTTTCGATTTAATATTACAGTCCGGGGTCCCAACATAAAAATGTTTCCCCTTTCTGAATCAACCAGTAGTTAACCAACTGACCACAGAAATGTTTACGAATAATTTGCAATTCTGTCCATACTAAAAGTAATGCAAGTAAAGTGATCTAAAGAACTCTACTTTACCGACATTACAGAAAAAAATAATAAGTTTATTATAGAGCTTTCCGAAATACCAAATTGCAAGTTAGGGGCCGTCTGTTTCAACACTCGCTAAAGTAAAAGTAAAACAACATGCCGTTACTATAGTTAAATTTCAGCAAAATGCGTTATTCAATCAATTTGACTGATTGTTTTACGTTACTTTTAACTTTTGTACTTACTTTCCGAAAACCGAAAGTTACTCTAGAGTTACTCCGCCATATTGGCATATTTGACAGTTCTGGTCGAAGTAATGTACGGAAATGGGTGTTTCAACATTGATTACTAATATGCTAAACAGTAATCATGATACATATTATAGAAGAGGATGATAATGACGATGAATTCCTCATCCAATATGACTTGCAGCGAAAACCAAAACATTTCGTCCCCGCGTCAATAATATGGTTATCTGGGATGATCTCGAATTTTTATTTTTGGCGTGGCACCGCATGTCGAAAAAATCTTACTGTTGAACAGAATCAATTCTGATATCGACATATTTAGCGTTCCCTTTTAAAGACAAGCTCTATTAATGGATGTATCGCAAATTTTACAAGACCTTCAAATCAATATACCTATTGTATCATAAACATTACAAAAATATAACATGAGTAGTAGGTTAGACTTGTCTCATATATCGACATTAGCGAGTGAAGCTGCCTTTAAAAGACAAGCTCTATTAATATCGCTAGTATAGTTTGTACACTACTTACGTTAAATGTAATACACTTACAAACGGATTTTAAAAACGCTATAATGTATGTTTTTCTAATATTTTCGATACCATAAATAAATTGAATTGAAGATCTCGTAAAATATGCGACACTTCAAATTCAAGGAGATATCACAACTACTGGAAAGTAAATTACATTCATATTGTATATTGCATGTATCATAATAGGTCATCATTTATTTGTAAATATTCATAAAAATACTTTTATCGGAACAAAGCCGTCAGATTCTACGACGCGCTATGACGGGAAACAAACGGATATTTTGACAGTTGTTCTGATTATAGTTTACGGTGTTGCCGCATCAAAAAATATTTCAATGCATTTTTCACGTAATTCCGAGGAATATTCTGCTTTTTAGACTGGCCACACTGACAACTATTACTTGCGAAAATATACTTGAAACAGCGCGCAGTCCTATTTAACATCCTCGTTACTTTAACTGACAGTTAAAATTTAACTTAAGGACACGATTTAGCTTTCTGTTGAAACAGATGGCCCTAGATATTGCAAATATGTTTCAGTTTTTCAGTTTTCAGTTTCAGTGCCGGCAACCCGGGCGTTTATTTAGTTTCATGGTTATTTACATTGTTTTCTTTTCTTTTACCCGCCTCACTAGACAAAGTCTGTTCCGAGGCGAGTAAATCACATATTATGTTTGTTCCAAAAGAAATGTGTGTATTTAAACAAATATATATATGTATGTAAAAAGATAAAAAAGATAAATTATATATTGGTATATTAAATATTTACATACATACTTTGTTTTTTAGATAAAAGTAAATTAAAATTTTGTGACAGTTGAATATAGCGGTTACATAATAGAAGTAATAATTAATAATTAATCATAATAATTAATATTGCAAAATTGCAGTTTCTCGTATTTGTTTTATTTGAATATTATATAATTTCGTGAGAACTTGTATGAAATGTTATTTATTTAGAATATTTTGAATGTCTGTTCTTTCCTTTTCATTCAACCATATTACAAATCTTTTGAAAAGCCAATTCAAATTATTTGGGGTGACGTAAGTTTTTGTTTGTGTTAGGAAGGTATTGAAAATGTGTGGTGCTAGGTAAGATTCGTGTTTTTTTGCAAAAGTTGATTTGATATGGGGAACTTGAAAGTGCTTATTAATTTTTGCTCTTGTGTTTTGCGAGTGAGGTATGTGGAGATGTGAAGTTTTGATACAGTTTTTGTAAATGATCTTCCTTATGAATAGTTTATTTATGTTAATACATATATTTAAATTATGAGAAGAGGTTGTTAAAGAATAACCATTACAGTCAACTCCTCAGGGAGAAGATGTTGGGACACAATGGGTTAACTTTCATATACTTATTTTTTCTTAATAGATATGTACCTACATAAAAAAAATCACCCCAACAGAAAGAACTTCAAAATCAGTTCATTAAGCATAATTCGTATATTTTATTGAAACTACATTTTATATCTTTTTCAGTCATACTTCCATAAGAATTGAAAAGCGTTGGAGGTAACTAACCTCAATTTAAAAATAAATTTTGCAGACTTCTTTATAAATCTTCACAGTTGATTATGAATTATTTTACTTACATATAGAGAATATGTCTTTAATTGTACAATAACAATATAATATTCTATTCAACTGGCTGGTGAATTGGAATGTCAAAATGAATACCGTTTGGTCAAAGTAGAATTCTGTTCGAAACTTATAATAATGATTTATTCCTAATATTGATGAATTATATTTTTAAACATCAAAAGGCTTTTAACCCTTAGCGGAATTGTGTCATCCCAGGGAGAGCACATACAAAATAATTATAACCTAATGTAGCAGGGAGCTTTTTAACCTGTTGAACGTTGGAAGGTATTTCGAAAAATGCCCACAAATTTCATATAATTATTTTTTAAATAATTCAGAGTAGTTACAGTAATCAGATAGTACCTAGATTGATATTGGCGCAAGCGATTCTGACCTTGTCCTTCATACAGTTTCTTTATATATAAGGGTTAAAATCGCATTAAAAAAAAAACAAAGTTTTTTTGATATATATTAAATTTTCGTGATAGATAAAAGGTTAAAATAACACATATTTATTGAAGTAACTAATACTGCCAAATATTTGCCGTTATCAAAAACATCATAAAAAATTATAATAACATCATATTTACTGAAATTTTTGTCATTCAGTTCAAAATTTTTAAGTAAAAAAAAAGTCAAAAGTCCCGCTAAGGGTTAATGGAAGTTTGGAAACTATTTTCTTTAATACGAAAAACAAATTGAAGCTGAGAATGAACAGATTAGTTAGGTATTCGTTGCCATAAATATTTTCAACGATTTTTATAAGTAGTCAAAGTAAAAAAAAATGATCAGGGTCAAGATATACAAAACAGGCCTCTTAAATGCATGCTCTTAATATGTACTCAACAATGACGGATTAACAAAATTTTATAGATTGGAAAGTCAACAATCTGACTCGTACATTATCATTCCCTTGATGTTCCCTGGTGTGGAAAACATTGCTAAACAATATAATTAATAATAATACTGCTTAATTTCATCTTAGAAATACACACCTACGGAATAACTGGAAAATTGTGCAAATTCTCAAAATCCACGCTTACGACACAATTAGATAACATAGCAAACTTCAACACCCACGGGTAGTACCAAACTACCCTACTTACAACTAACCCACCTAACAATGCTCTTACAGCCCCGCTGCAAACTGATTAAAATTGTTTTCATATCATAATGCAAACAATTGTTATGAACGAATGGTGGTCGTCAAACAAACACAAGGCATTCTTACAACCATGCTGCAAAGTGATTTAATACTTGCAATCTTAAAACAACAATTGGAATTGTAAGAAATGAATCACGCTTGTCAAACAACATAAGGCATTCTTACAGCTCCACTGCAAAATGATTTAATACATTTGCATATCGTAATACAAACATTTGTTAGCTTAACAAATTACACTCGTCAAACATTTAACAATGTATTCTTACAGGCCTGCTGCAAACTGATTGATTACGTTTGCACATCATGCTGGTCAAACAAGCACAGCCCGGCTGCAAATTGATTACAAAATTTTGCACATCGTAATACAAACAATTGTTAGCCTAACGAATCACACTCTTCAAACACGCAAGGCATTGTAATGGGTTAATCGATTGAAAGCTTTCACCGGAGATTATTAATATCACATCATCAAACAGGCCGGCAGATTCACGACGACTGTGTGTTGGGCGCGTTGCAGCACTTCTGCTTGATGTGGTCGTCCTCGTTCAGGTACTCGTTGTGATGCCTCAGCTGGTTGTTCTTGCACTTGAGGCCGGGGGCCTGGGGTGCCTTGAGCTTGTGGTTGGACAGCACGAGGCTGCCGGTGAGGGCCACGATGGCGCGGTCGAGCCACGTCACGGGATTCGGGTAGATGGAGCCACCTTCGTAAAAGCCGAGGTGGCCTCCGTGCGCCACTTCTACGAAGCACATTTTTTCTTGCGAGCCTGCGGATAAAATAAAATGGAGCGGTAAAAACTTGATTGCAGATAAACTGAAGAAATACATTCAACAAAAATTTTGATATGTAGGTAATTTAGGTTTTGAAGTAAAAATTAAAAAGTGTAATTCAACTCTTAGGTAGACATTATGACTAAAACAAGAATAAATTAATTAAGTTATACATACCCTGAATGGGTAGAGGAACATTTGATTAATTAGTACAGATAACGGACCAGCAAAATTGTTAGAATGAGAACTTTTCTGACGACTTCACAGAATAAAGGGTGATTTATCATAGAACTTATTGAATTATAAATCTGTAAAGTAAACGCTAGCCTAACACGACAGAGAGATGGGATTGGTATAGAATAACTACCACAGTATCTCCGATAAAGAGACGGTCTTGGTACTCAACAGGATAAAACAAAAATTCTTATTAAGATGAGTTAAATAACATATGTATTGTATCAAAATGGAAATACATCTTGAGTAATCTCCAGACATTGGTCCGATTGGTTCATGTATAAGCCGAATTATGCCACTTGATAAAACAATAATTAGTGGCTCCTGTAAAGATAAACTTTGGATGACTCACTTGCAAATTCTCTAATGGGGTCCAGCAGGTGGTCTGGAACCAGAGGGTCATCTCTGGCATTGATGAACACCATGGGAGTCTGGATATTCTCCAGGTAATTTATACTGGAACTCCAGTGGTACAGGTCTGTCACGGTTTTAAAGTTGAAGATTTTCCTGGAAACGTAAAAAAAAAAATTTATAATTAATTAATATTGTAGAATTACTAGCAAATTAACCACAATTCATACGGATACGTTTAAAAATCATTTCTCAGAATGTAGCTGTAATATGCTTAAATTTAACGATTATAGATAGACAATCAGAGAGTTTAATTCAACAAAAGCAATTCAACGGGCGCACAATGGATTTTGAAGTGTCACGTGATCAAGTCAGTGTCATCGAGCAACAACGGTTTGCAAATGGCGGCATTGTTGTTGATACTCGTTGTTACTGCTAATTTGTGTGTTATTTTGCCACGAGCATATTAATTTGAGATTTAGTCCTTAGATGCTGAGCAAAATATACATACTTTTTAAATGTAAATTATTTTTTAGTGTGGGAAATTACTAAGGAAAATATTAAGGAATATTGTGCGAACCTGGTGTATGCATCGTCCAGATCAGGCAACGTAGCGGCGGAGATTATGCTCTTCTCCGAGAGCTGGTAACGAGTCTTGATCTCCTCGGACAGGAGCACATGCTTGTGGCGGGTGATCAGATTCCGGTAGTTGTCCGTCATGATGTACAGGTATACGCGCCTAAAGTTCTGCCAGTGGAGGAGAGACTTCAGTGCTCTACAAATAAATAATAAGTTTCATTACAACATGCCTTAACTCGTTGAATGCCGCGAGTAAATGGGGTTGGTTGTAACCAATTAGCGTTCGCAAAAAGCGGCAGCCATGACACCCAATGTCCGGCGATTCTGACAGCGTCCTTGAGAAATTTCGTACATAGAAAGGTCAAAGTTGAAGACCAAAGAATTTTTCCCGCGCATGCGCAAGAACTGCGCACGTTCCCGCGCTCCGGTAAATCATTAATATAAATTATATGGAGTCACCAATCTAATTGCAGTTTTCTCTATGGTAAAGAGCGATAATAGAGCAAGCGATTCTGACCGTGTTCTTCATACACTTTCTTTATACATAAGGGTCAAAATCGCGTGTCAAAATCAGGACACGCCGGCGCACGAGCGGCAAATGAGTGGTTAATAATGGTTCCATGATAAAACAGAACATTGAGGAAAAAAACAAACAAACAAACAAACAAACAAACAAACCTAACCTAACCTAACCTAACCTAGCATAACTTATTTTTTTTATCATCTTTTGGGATTAAAGAATAAATCAGAAGAGAAGAGTTGATAGGGATGTTACATGACAAATCAGAACAGTGACAAACCAGAATAATTTTGAAAAGTTATCCGATTATCTCCGATTGAAAAAAAATCTTTATGACTGCATGTACCAGTATTACTTTTTTTAATTTTTTTTTTATTTGTTTATTAAGACATACACAGTACATTATAATACAGATTATAAGGTATGTTAAATTAAATTATTACATGGTCATGTACCTATTACGTAAGTCCATAGAATGTCATTTGGTAATTATGCCTGAGATATGAACCGGTCTAGTAACTTAATTATTGAATGAATGAGTAATAATAATAAAAAGGAAGAAAAAAGGGGGGGGGGGGGGGGGATAAGGAGACATTTTAAAATCAAGAATTATATGCTCACTAATTGTAATTGACTGATTAAAGTTTAATGAAAAGTTAAGTGTAAGTAATTTTAAAACAATTATATCACGCCAAGAAATTTAATAAATTAGTTTTGTATGTTTGCAAGGAATCATGAAAAATGTCTAAGTGTAGTAATTTTTCATAGTGGGTATAAGTTATGATTGCGCGAGTAATTGGTGAGTTACTCGCTGCATTAGTGTTATTGGATTCTATATGAAAAAGAGAAGTGTGCCTGGTACGCCTCATTGGGATATTTAAACCAATAGTGGATAGCAATTCAGGACTCTCTATTTTATTATTTAGCAGGTTATACAGAAACAGCAGATCTGATAATGTACGTCTTTTTTGTAAACTTAACATGTTATTTGTAGTTTTGTTGTATTTCTTGAATAAATATTTAGAGAATTTATTCTGTATACTTTCTACTATATCTATGTACACCTTATATTGAGGATTCCATACCGGCGACGCATACTCCAGTGGACTTCTGACCAATGAACAAAACAAAAAAATCACTTTTGAAAGTGATTTGTCACCGTTCTGATTTGTCCGGTTACAGGTGGGATAATTCTTTTGGAAGTAGATACTGCAGTAATAAATTATCAATTATGAAACTGTTTTGTGACACCCTTGGTCCTGACGACTTTGTTTTACTCTCCGCCAATGATGGAGTAGGATTACAAATATGAGTTTTGAAATCCACACGTGGATGCTACCGGCCGCCGCTCGCAGCATTGTGAAAGTGAAGAATTACCATGTAACGTTCTGAAGTGTGAATTGCCTCCGTGCATTCTCACATTCCACGCCTTAGAAAACGTTTGAATACTTTGCATCTCCGAGGAATCCGCCGTGAAATAGTACAAAGTTATTTAGTTTGCGACTTCTGCCGGGGTGAATATCGTATTGTATGAGTCAAACAACAGCCATACAGTTCACAAATCTGTTGTATACGAGTTATACTGTTTTAATGAAAACAACATTGTGTGGGACCCATTCAAACTTCATAGTAGAGATGAAACGGATAGTTGTTTGGCCGGATACCGGATATCCGGCGAGCTGCGGGGCCGGATGGCCGGATATCCGACGGCCGGATATTTAGCCCATTGTCTCGTTGCATGTCATGACGAGTTTAGCGCCGCACAGGTGCGGCGAACGCAATGGGGCGGTTTCGGTTGCCATCGTGAGTATTCGTGAGTGATCGCGAAAATATTCTTTTTGATAAGAAGAACAAGAATATATTATGGTGCTCCAACGTCAGTATTTAATCATTTCAATAATCTCAGTGTTTTTTACGATTTTTAGTTCACTGTAATGGTGATTTTGATTAGTTAATCATTTAATTTAAGTTTTCGCTACTCTGCGAGGTTTTTGCAAGTTTTTACTAAAAGATTTTAGTTTAGATATTTACTATTTATGTATTTATCATTAGAGTGAATATCTCAGAAGAAAATTTTAGTTTTTTGGAAGGCCTTATGGCTTTTTTGTAACTTTTTCGACTTTAAATAAAAGCTGTCATAATTATAAGCCATTTTATTGGTATTTACCTCACAAAGATTAATGTATTGCATTTTATTATAGGAAATTGTCGTAGTTTTTGAATATCCAGTATCCGGCCGGATATTGAGTTACTATCCAGTATCCGGCCGGATAGTAAATTTAGGCCAAATAGGCCGGATACCGGGTAGTTACCGGATATCCGTTTCATCTCTACTTCACAGAATACACGCTGCTATAAATATGTATTGTGATATACTTTGCCGTTGGTGTGCGACATTCAATTTCATAGGGAATCACAGGTGGTCATTTGCGCAAATAAGACATTCCGTTCTTTTCTGACCCGTTGAAGTGGCGCCGTCCAGCCGCGTCACCCCACAGAAACAACGACAAGAAGAATAATATTTAAATTTAATTCCAACTCTAGAATTATATATGAACTCATTTGTACCAATTTCCCATATTCTCGCAATATTTTTTTCTCTGTCCATTTGCTTTGCATAAGAAAACCATCTCCGCTGACCCTTTCTTGAGGTAGTCTCGCATGAGCGCTACACTCTCATAACTCATAATATATGTGGCCTTGGCCTATTTCACCATATTATAGAAACCTGAATAAAGCAATAAAAACAAACAAATTGAAAACAATAATGGACCTAATTTCGACTGTTATTCAAAGCAATATTCTTCTCCGGCTAAACAATGCATCAATTTCTTGAATAAACAGAATAATCTGAATGGCCTAGTCTAGTTTAACAATACCCTTCATTACAATGGGACATTTGACATGTCAAGGATAAAACGGATTTATCTACCTTTACCAAACTCATTCTACAGAACACACAGGAGCTTTGCTTACACTGTCCGAGTGAAAACATATTTCAATACAAACATGGATCATATTGTATGTTTACGGAACTAGATCTGGGTCACCGATATTTGAGTTTGAGAGAGAATCGATCTAAAGCAAAAATTCATCATGTTTGACAAGTAATTCAATATTGAGTAAACATGTATCTTATAATTAACCCTATATTGTTTTGCATTGAAACTTACAAAAATGTTTAAAAAATAAATATTAATTACTTTTTACGGTTTTCGCAAAAAGTTTGCAGGACTTAATATTATTTTAATATAAGCAGTTTTTGTGAAAAATCTTGTTTATTATTTTAATGGATATGTACCTAATTCACTCTTCAAAGGCTTTATTGAACTATGACTTAGTCATTTACGATTTTTAGTAAATATCCATGAAAATATGCTAAAAAATCGCTGCCCCGGGAACCATTTCTTCGATAACCAACACCTCTGCCATAGGTCACCCCAAGTGGTTACTCCAAGGATTTCCCCGGTTCATGGGGTGAGGTTTGTCTAGGTCTTGGCGGCAAATGCGTATCTTCTCTCCAACCGGACTCTATCGAACCATCTCCTTGCACGGCAGCGGGAGGGAGGATTCAAATGTCCACACATTGGACTAGACCTTTTTCCTTCCCAGAACATCCTTTCCTTCCTTTCTAAAAAGACCCTCCACACAGCATGCCCAAAGATGACATAGTCCCTGAGGGATTTTTTTTTAATCAGGGCCTCCCGTGTGAAGCTGATGTAATAAAAATGAATGCAAACTATTCAAATGAATATTGGTGGTACCAAGTTAATGCTACCTGATCTAAAATATTATCCATTACACACACAATCACACATTATACACAATAAATTTAAAAAAATAAATATAATGACAAAATTAAGCTGCTCTGATTTTAGTTCTCTTCAGGAAAATAATTAAAATTCATAAGCAGTTTGATTACAGGCGCTGTCACCAACAGACACAAAAGCATTATCTTATCAAAACACTATAATCTGTAAATCATGTGTGACGCATAGTTCCAATTATTATACTTCCTTGGCGTTCCCCTAGTGTAAAGGTTACAAAAACTGTACAAATATTCTACGATAAATTCATACAGAGATAGAGATAATAATAAATTATGAAATTAGACACGCTGATTTTATTTGATGTAAAATAATCGAATTTTTTCACAGCCTGATAACAGTGATAACGTTTTGTTGCTACGGAATAAAATTATTTGTAATTAAATTTTAATTGTGCGATCTAAAAAATGTTATCATTATTCATCGCAAAAGATGACATAACTGTAACTGGATAAAACGGAACAGTTACGAAACAGAACTTAATAAAAACAACAGGTTAGGTTAAGTATGTTGTTTGTTTGTTCTTTTTTTTTTTTACATGAATACCTCACAAGAGTTTCAGCTGCTCCCGTCTGGAGCCAGTGATACCATGGCATCCCCAACTGGAGTATGTTGTGAGCAGCAGCGGCTCGTGACTTTTGGGTGTGCTAGAGTGCTGATTTAAAAAAAAAATGGCTTTATTGATGTTGTAGCCGAAAAAAATTTTTTTTTTTTTTTGAAAATCAGTTTTTTGTATGAAAAATTTCAGAAAGTTTCAGTTTGGCGGTGTGCCGCACCGATTTCCTGAAAAATCTTCGTACAAAACACCGATTTTTGAAAAAAAAAAAAATTTTTTTTCGCATACGACAACATTCATGATGCCATTTTTTTAATATTAGCACCCTAGCACACCCAAAAGGGAAGGGAAGGAAATGGGATGAGGAAGGTGGGGAAGTACCTGGCCATTCAGATCTGGTCACCGAACATGGCTTAAGCCATTTCAAACAATGCTTAAATTCTGAATGGTGGTCTTACACCAGGGCGATACTGACAGTATTTTACACTCTGAAACGTGCCGCAAATATACCACATATTATTTTTAAATGAATTAATTGTGAAACAACACAAATTAATCAAATAAAATTTATTTGCGCATGCAGGCATTCGATCCCCCGACCTTCGGATTGTGAGCCAAGAGCTTTACCCCTACACCATGGCGGTACTTGAGTTTTCAGTGAGCTAGAGTGCTAAGGGAACGTACCCATACTACGTGATACATTTAGGGGGGGGGGAGGGGTCTTCAAAATGTCACGCTTGATACAAATGAGCGGCGGCGGGCTTAGGTTTTTGGTCACCGGGGGGGGGTTAAAAATTGCAAAAAGTTGGTCACGTAGTATGGGTACGTTCCCTAAGATCGGAAAATAAGACGTTATTGATGTTGTAGCTGAAAATGAATTTTATATTTTTTTTAAATTTCAATTTTTTGTATGAAGATTTTCAGGATTCTTTCGGTTTGGCGATGCGCCGCATCCTCATTTCAGTATAGCTTCATACAAAAAGTTGAAATTTGGAAAAAAAAAAAAAATTGTTTTCAGCTACAACAACATCAATAACGTCGTATTTTCCAATATTAGCACTATAGCTCACTGAAAACTCACGGACTGCCACTGCATGGTGGCCATCAAAACACTCAAAAAATTATACATAAAACTTAGCCTATTCCACACTATAATATGAATATCTGTGCCTTCAGTGAAAAATTACAACTTGTAAAAAAGAGTTTATAAATTAAAGTCATACATTTATAGCATCAAGTATAAATACATAATCATAAAAATTGGCTTTCTAGACTTACTCGATAGCATTGTATCCCTGGCAGATGGATATACCGCCGATAATGTGAGAGGGTTTGGTCTGGGTCTTGTCTCCGAGGTATTTGGTGATAAGGTTACCACCGAGGCTGAAGCCCACCAGGACCAGGCGGGTGGTGGGGTACCTCTCCACCAGGCTGTCGATCATGGAGCTGAAGTCTTCAGTATGACCTGAAATATAACACTAATTAGTTACGTTTATTTATATTGTGATAGCCAATACCTAGTCACAACTTCCTGGAGAAAATCAGACTACTGTAATCAAAATTTTGGTATGTGTTTTGATGTCGAAGCTAGTTAACCCTAGGCGGAATTGTGGTATCCCAGTGATAACACAATTATAACCTAGTGTAGCAGTGAACTTGAGCTGCAGAACAGCTGGACACCTTCGAAAGAAAGGTGCTTCGAAGAATCTTAGGAGCTGTGCGAGAGGGAGAGGCATAGAAAACCGCCACAATAATGAGCTCTATGATATCTACCAAGCTCCCATACTCTCTTCCCAAAGACTAAGCTGGGCCGGACATGTGCCCCGAATGCCAAGCACACGAGTACCGAAGAAGGTTCTAACAGGACACCCGGGAGATATACGAAAGACGGGCAGACCTAGGCGGAGATGGGAGGATGTTAGGAAGGATGCAAGAGGACTAATCCATGTCTCTGATTGGAAGACGATGGCCGAGGACAGTAGGGCGGTGGAGGCTTATCTCGTAGTGCCATTGAAGAAGAAAAAAGTAGCAGTGAGCTTTTTAAAATAACACATATTTTGAAGCTGCCAAATATTTGCCGTTGTCGAAAAATTTGAATAACATCATATTTACTACATTTTTGTCATTCAGTTCAAAATTTTGAAGTAAAAAAAAAAGTCAAAAGTTCTGCTAAGGGTTAAGGAAGAGAACTATAGTAAAAAGAGGCATTTTGGGAAATATCTGTTTTCAAATCTTTTTGGGATTAGGAAAGATTTGTCCATATTTGAAAAACTCTAATAACATAATAATGTATAATGATAAGTGGAAAATGTTGCAACTGCGATTATGATGAAGGACTTAGCCAGCTGAGAAAATAGAACCCACGACGTCTGGATGGCAACCAGACACTTTTGTAAACTGGCCGATCAAATACAAGACTATGGTCAAGTCACTAGCGGTCAAATACAAGACAATGGCACAATCACTAGCCGGTCAAATACAAAACTATGGCACAGTCTCTAGCCGGTCAAATACAAGACTATGGCACCATCACCAGCCGGTTAAATACAAGACTGTGGCACAGCCAATAGCCGGTTAAATACAAGACTATGGCACAGTCACCAGCCGGTCAAATATAAGACTGTGGCACAGTCACTAGCTGGTCAAATACAAGACTATGGCACAGTCACCAGCTGGTTAAATACAAGACTGTGGCACAGTCAATAGCCGGTTAAATACAAGCCTATGGCACAGTCACCAGCCGGTTAAATACAAGACTGTGGCACAGTCAATAGTCGGTTAAATACAAGACTATGGCACAGTCACTAGCTGGTCAAATAAAAGATTATGGCACAGTCACTAGCCGGTTAAATATAAGACTATGATCAAATACAAAACTATGACACAGTCACTAGCCGGTCAAATACAAGACTTGTTGGTGCAGTCCAAGGAAAAAGCAGATTGAAAGAAACCTTGATCAATATTCAAATCTTGTTGATAAACATAGTGCCATTTCATGCAAAGTTTCAATTCCGAATGTTGGTCCTCTCAAGGGCGATATTGTATTTATAGATAGTAAGTTCTTGCATGAACTAAGCTTCAAAATTTAAGTAAAAAGAAGACACTCTGTGCACCGAAGAAGCAAAACTTACAAATGGAGAATTCTCGAATTATGAAATTTATGCAGCTTTTTCTGTTTAAAATTTCTAAGTTAACAGCACCAATGTTTTATGCTATTATTGTCATTTCCATCAGAAGCTATGGAGCTTTAAAATATGCATTTTAAATAAAAAAAATATTTAGATAAATTTGAATAGTGCCATTTTTGTGAAGAATCACCTCAAGGGTGCAGCAAGTAAATGAAAATTTTATTTTTAAGATAAGTTCAGTAATTTTAAAGTCAAGGAGTCATTCCCCTCTGCCAAGGATGTTCTCGCACTTAGGTCATTAACGGATGAATTAATGTGTGAATGTGATAATTGAATTTACAAATAAGAGATTGTTTGCTATGACTGGTATGCAGCACGCGCATTATGTCATGCGACGTGAGTGTGCAAACAGGATTTGAAATCATCAATGTGTTAAGAATTTAAAATTATAATTATTATAATGAAAATTAATGTGCACAGAAATTGACTATTCTTTCATAACTGAATAAGAGCCTTGAAGTTATCTTAATGGATTTACCGATAAGCTTTTACTCTACCAGGCCAATGCAACGATTGAACTGAAAAAATGCAACGATTTAATAACTCAGGTACGCTTCATATGTCATATGCACGTCCAGTAATGTTACATTGTCGTGTAAACAAGCTTATGGGTCCGAGTGGTTGGAACGTTGGCTAAAGAAGGAGGTAGCGCAAAAGTGAAAATTTCTATAAGGGAAACTTATGTAGGTAAGTATAATTTAACATTTTTTTAATATGATTACTGCACAAGAGTCACAACTACCCGGAGCTGACAGGACTACGGATTCCCCTATTTGAGGAATGTTGTGAGAATGAAGTGGGGAGGGGAGGGAGATGGGAAAAAGGAAGTTTGAGAAGTACCTGGTTATTCAGACTATGTATAACAATAAACACAGCTAGAAAGCCATTTCAAGCAAAATTTTAATTCTGAATAGTGAACTTTCACCAGGGTGAAATTGACATTATCTAGCACTCTGGAACGTGGTACAAGTATTTTGTGGGTCCGGCACTAAGGAGCTTACAGCTCTGCCACAGAGGTTGTCTATTTTGTGTGTTTTCAGTTTTCACTATATCAAAAATATCACTAATTTATGTAAAAAAAACAATAAACTTGGACCCAATACTGATCCTTGAGGAGCTCCCGTGTTATTTTCAATTGGTCAGATACTAAAAACTTTTGTTGGGTACCTATTTTCTTTTTTATACAGTGACAATATGCTTATTATGGAACGTATTATTATGTACAAAAACATTTTTTTCTTCATTTTTACCAATTTTATTAATTGCGTATAAGTTAGTATTACCGTAGCTGAAGATGCGGCTAGCTGTGAGCTGCACGCTGCTGAGTGCCCCAATGTGGTTGAGCACGGCACACCGGTAGCCGTGGTACTGCGAGTAATGCACGCATGTGCGAATGTAGACGCTCTCCGAAGTGTTGCCGATGCCGGGACAGATAGCCACTGTGATGTCATCTGCACAAAACAACAAAAATGTTTTAGATCAGTTCTTATTCAATTTGTTCGAGCAATTCACCAGATTCTTGATTTAACAGGTTCTAAAACAAGGTCGGCTAAATCAGTTAATCTGGGAAATGACCAGGAAAGTTTCAAAGACCTAAAAGACTAATTTTAACCCTTACAATGCTGGCTGTTTCGATGCAATCTATCTCATCACACAGAACATTTTGACAAGGGTGCATTTTAGTGAAGCTTCATGTATCACATAATACTATACAACATCGACATATGAGGATAGCCACCGATGGATCACATGTAGTCGAGTTACCTCTCAACTCAATACTATGGATATTTAAGACGTCAGGTATGTGTCCTGTGTAGAAATGTCCTGTATATAAGTGAAAGGTTTTGATAAAAATAACTTTTGTTTGTATACAATCTTCGACCAAGTATATCTAGACAGGGCGTGTAGGTCTTAAAAATGACACCAGAACCAAAAATATTGGTTTATGGAAACATTTATCAAAAAGAAAGTCCTTTATCTCGCAGTCAAAAGATCGCCAGAAGCATTGGTTTGTACCTTTAGTTGGTCTGCGTGGAGTTTCCAGCAAGTTCACGGTAACGGAATTACTAGCTTTGCGAAGATCATTTTTAAAACACAAATTTCAGGCAGTTAGAAATATTTTAGGTACGGGCTATCGCGAACTTTATTATTAACAATTTAATCAGTTATATGAATATCTAAAAAAATATGTACATAACATATGAATTCGAGGCAGCGTATCGAGAAAAGTAACATTTGATAAAAAAATGTTTAATTTCTTCCTAGTAAAACAACTATGTCACGCAAGAGATGCAACGGAATTCGATGGGTAGTTAGTTGTATTATGAAATTTCTCGTAGGTGGTGTCACTTTGGGATTGGAATTGGGTATGGGAGGGCTAATCTATAGTTAATATATCGATGTATACAATAAATAAAAAGAGGTTAGAAGAGAAATTCTCATTCTCCCCTGAAAAAGTTTCTGGCAGATAGTCGATTGCAAATGGATGTATTTCTGAGCACCTGTATTTTGTGTAATACCTTCAAGATTTTGGATTATTTATGTTTACAAGTTACCTACACACCTACATATACTATGAAGATTTATTTAATAAATTTAGATTAACCGGGAAATTAATTTAAACGGGACTTCTTTCACCATCTAACACAGTAAATCGAGGGTCGACTGTACACATTCTATCTGTTCAAACAAGCCGTACGTTAACGAGTATTCTATGAGTCAATTCTGACTGGCTATAATAATGAGCCACTCCCCAAGTATGCTAGTTGCAAGCCTATACGAATATAATGCCAAATAGATAACAGACTTCAAAAATGACTCAGTAGTAACTTTGTTTACATTCATTTGTATCACCTGAAATAATAACTGATGTAGGAATTTTAACAAGTGGTAACACAACATTTATTTAAAAAAATATTACATTCCAAAATTACCATTTGTTCTTCTATAAATTTGTATATTGACTAATGCTGTATTTTAGTATGTAATTTGAGAATGTTTAACTTTCCAAATTTAAATTTATCATCTGATAGTAGTAAAAATGGTTGAAACTATAAATTGCGTATTGGTTTTAACATGTTTATTTTAGCGGCTCTAAAAAGTGGTTATTATTACTAGCTTTGGCTCTGGTCCCGCAGATTGTGGGTTCAAAAGCCACAAACCACATATCGTTAAATTAAAATGGCTTTTCATTGCAAACAATTTGGCAAAATTCATTTTTTGGTATATTTGCATTTTATTTCGCAGCGTGTCAAAAAAAAATTGGAATAAAAGAAATAATAACTCAAAACAATAAAAGATTGCCCTACAGACCACCATTCAATACAGAAGCATTGCTGAAATTACAGTAGCCATGTGTATTAGTCAGGTTTGCATAGCTAAGACCATTCCAATCGACTTATTGCCCATTTTCTTCTGCCTTGAAGTACCTACCTATTCCGATCTAGTAACTAAACATAACTAAATCCATTTCAAGTAATGTTTTAAACTTTAATGATGATCTCTCAAGGGATATTCTCTATAATATAAATCACCTAATCTTTTAGCAAATTTGAAATTAAAATTAATCAGCTTTTTTTAAATTTTATGAGTGTCACACCATAATCTCAACTGCTCCCAACCATCTTAAGCCAGTGAGACTATGGCAACCCCAATTGCGACATTTTGGGATGCTGACGGAAGTGGGGAGGGGAAGGAGATGGGAAGATGAAGGTTGGGGAAGTAGCTGGCTATTCAGATCGTTAAATGTACCTAAGTATGTTAAATGCATTTTAAATTAAAAAAATAAGAAGAATATTATTTGGTACCTTCATGGGGCCCCCCGAGTGGCTCGTAGAGATCATAGGTGAGGGTGGAGCGATCGGGCAGAGTGAGGTAGACGCGCTGGCCAATGGGCCAGGGGCAGCGCACGCGGCCTATCACGCTGTGCAGGATAGTCTGCACATGGCCGCTGAAGCCCCATAGCCGGGTCGGAATGTACCTGGAAAGGAACAAAATTCATTTATAACAACATTTTACATAAAAATTAAATAAGTATTTTTGTACGGTTCCATCTGAAATAGAACAGTTACAAAACAGAATACTGAAGAAAAGTACCTACATAATGAAAAGTGAACAAGAAAAACACCGACCATACTAAGCTAACTTAACGATATCTGCTATTTTATTGTGATTCAGTTATCTTTTTGTACTAGTTTATTTTAATCAGAAAGAGTTATTTTTCAATTTCTGCATATAAAATAAAGTCTGGTACTTGTTTTAACCTCTGAAAGGGTGTGTTAAAATGTTTGATTTCCAACTTTTCGAAGGGAAAAACTTTTAAGGGGTTATTCTTCATGTCAATTTTGTCATGTAAAATGTTGGAATTTAAAATTAATAATTATTATTAATAAAACGTGAATAATAAGATGACCATACAACTCCACAATGTGTAACTCATATACTGCTTTGAAAATGCATTAAAAGTGATGATTTTTTTTTGTTAAAAGGTTACTTTAGAAAATTAGGGGCTATTTTTCACATAACTTTTCGAAGGGGTATTGAAATGTCACTTGTTGAGTTGTCGAATAATAAATGTCCAGTCCCAATTTTCCAATATTTTTCTTTTAACTCTCCCGCAGCCAACTGGGGCCGAAGGTAGACCCCAAAATAACTATCCTTCTTTTATCTACTTAAATACATGAAATATATTATTAGTATTTTAGTTATTCCTGCGCAAAGGATTAATACATAATATGCCATTTAAAAAAAATGTGAAAAAATCGTTGATCGCAGGAAAAAATATTTTGTCAAATATAGGTAGGTAATATTCCCTGCAAAAACATAAATAACAAAAAAAAAATTATATATCAAAAAAAGAAAAAGTGTTTTCTTCGGTTTAAAAGTATAGAAAAAAAAAAATGGGGTCATCAGCCGACCCCCACGGTTACGGACGTCATGTTTGGCATCTTGGCGTGTCGATAGTTAAGTGCCAATGGCGAAAACAATCTGAAAGAGTCACACATAAAATGCTTCATTTCAAAGTTATGTGTGTAAAACAGTGACTGTGTCCAAGGGGGTGGCGGGACCGGTCAGTGGTTGAGTGGGCATAGCGCTTGGGTCCCACCCGAGCGTCGCGTGGTCGATTCCTCGGCTGACTAAGTCCTCCATCACAACACAAGCAACATTTTCGGCTTTCTGTGGTGGTAGTAGGAGATTTTTATTTATTTATTTATTTATTAATTTTCGGGAAATCGACAGTTTACATTTATTTCAGTTTGTACATTGTATTAAATAGCCAAAATAAAACCAATTATGGATTTCCTCCTTGTGACTTTACTTCTATGGAGACAGCATAATAAGAATAAGTAAATTAATTTTATAAAAAAGGAATATGAATCCAAAATTATATAAAACAAAAAAAAAATATATATATACGCAAAACAATTTTTTTTTTTTATAAAATGAAAAATTACAAAACAAAAAATCTATCAATACATTGGTAGCCATGGAGAGAGGTTGTACATATAAATCAAATGATAACATTTTCAAACATTGTTGGGTTATTCGTAACCCCGGAATGTTTGTCTTTCTTTAAAAAAAAAAAAAAACTCACAATTAACTCAACTCAACACCTGTTTTGAAAAGTCGTTAAAAGTGAAAACAATATTTAAAGAATAGGTTAAATAGGTTATGTTAGGTTAGGTTATGTGCTATTTTTCAATTATTTTTTCTTCATAGCTTTTAATGATTTTTCAAAGAGATGTTGAGTTGAGTTGATTCTGAATTGGCATGTAACCGTCCAAGGGTAGGCAGCAGTCTTTTCAATTGATTGCAATTTGCTTAACATTGAGTATTTTAGTGCCCTTAAAAAGGTATCTTCACAATGGTTGTTAAAAAAAATTCCTGATACAAATTAAAGGTTTCGAAATATTTTTTGTTACAATTTTTTTCAAAAGGTCTTTTTGTTTTTTCTTTCTGTCTTTTTCAGTATTTATGGACTATACACCACTGCCATTGTTTAATTCTTCTTCTTCTTCAATGGCGCTACAGCCCATTTCGAGCCTTGGCCTCCTTCAAAATAAGCCTCCACCGCCCTCTGTCCTCGGCCGTCTTCTTCCAATCTGCAACCTGGAGTAATCCTCTTGCATCCTTCCTGACATCATCCTCCCATCTCAGTCTAGGTCTGCCCGCCTTTCGTTTACCTCCCGGGTGTCCTGTCAGAACCTTCTTCGGTACTCGTGTGCTTGGCATTCGGTGCACATGTCCGGCCCATCTTAATCTTTGGAGTCTTAAATGGGTGGAGAGTCTGGGAGCTTGGTAAATATCATAGAGCTCATTATTGTGGCGGATTCTCCATGCCTCTCCCTCTCGCACCGCTCCTAAGATTCTTCGAAGTACCTTTCTTTCGAAGATGTCCAGCCGTTCCGCTGACTTTGCTGTCAGTGTTCCCGCCTCACATCCATAGGCCAAGACCGTTCTGATAATTGTTTTATATAAGGTTATTTTGGTTTTCCTATGGACGTTTCGGGATTTGAACACTGGCAGCAACGCGAAGTAAGTTTTGTTAGCGGCTGTAATGCGCTTTCTTACTTCTACTGGGTCTTCATTGTCCTGCGTTATGATGGAGCCCAGGTAGGTAAACTCTTCGACCACTTCGAAATTATAATTGTCTTTGAATTTCACTTTGTCTTTTATTCTGCGGTGAGGGGTTCCGGTTTGCATCATGATTTTTGTTTAATTTCATTGATTTGCAAACCCACCTCTCTTGCCGCAGTCTCCAAAGGGTCAAACACTTCTCTTACAGCCTGTAGGGATCTTCCGACAATGTTAAGGTCATCTGCGTAGCCAACTATTTGATTGCTTCTGTAGCAGATGTTTGAGTCGGTACTGATCATTGTCTTCCTCACGACGTGCTCCAGTACAATATTGAAAAGGGTGGGTGCTAAGCCATCACCTTGTTTCAGCCCCTGGGAAACATTAAAATCCTCCGTTGTTTCACCTCCTATCCTTACTCGACACCGTGATCCGACCATTGTTGCTTTTACAAGCTTGACTATTTTGGGCGGTATTCCAAAATTGAGGAGTATTTCATATATTTTCTCCCTATCTATACTGTCATACGCCTGTTTGAAGTCAACAAATAGTTGATATATATCTATATCGAATTCCCAGCATTTTGTCAGGATTTGTCGAGTAGTGAAGAGTTGATCAGTGGTGGATCTCCCCCTCCTGAACCCTGCCTGATATTCTCCTAGTAAGTTTTCTGAGTAATATTCTAGTCTTTCTTTCAAAATCATTGTGAAAATTTTATACGCTGTTCAAAGTAACGATATTCCTCTATGATTTTCACACTTCAATTTGTCTCCCTTTTTATGTATGGGGCATATTATGCTAGTTTTCCATTCTTCTGGTACTCTTTCAGCGGTCCATATTTTCACAATGAGATTGTGTAGCAGGTTCTTCAGTTGTTCGTTTCCATATTTATAGAGCTCTGCAGGGATATTATCTCCTCCCGGAGTTTTATTGTTTTTCAGTTTCTTTAGGGCAGCCCTTATTTCTGCCATTGATGGCGCTCTCGTTGTTTCATCAATATTTAGCTCGTCCGGAATGTGAGTTGGTTCGACTGTCAGGTTGTTATTGGGATTTAAGAGCTGTTGAAAATATTCTTTCCACCTAGTCTTGATCTTTTCCTTATCTCCTATTATGTCTCCATTACTATCTCTGCCCAGAGATGTGTTGGGTTTGAAGCCCTTTTTAAATACATTGACGCCTTTATATGCCTCACGTGGATTGTTATTTGCAAAGTCATGTTCCATTTTCAACAATATGTTGTTAAAATACAATCTCTTCTTTCTTTTAATTAAATGGTTAGCATCTCTTCGTGCTTGTTTGTAGGCTTGTCTTTTTGCTCTAGTTCCTCTTTCTATACATAATTTTTTCAGTATTTATGGACTATACACCACTGCCATTGTTTAATTCAAACGAGGTAATTTTAATTCATTCTGCAACACTCAAAACATGTTATTCCTCGCTTTAAGCCCGCCTTCCACTGCAAGCGGAAAAGAGTGGAGCTGAGAGGGGTTGGAGATGAGCGAGATAGCTTTGACCTTCCACCAAAAAAGAGTCGCTAAGAAGATAGGTGATTGCCTTCCACTGCCTTTGCGAGAAATGAGCGAGGCGAGCGGAGCGATGTCAACGAAAAATGAGAAATAGTTTTGCCCTCCTGTTGAAAACTAGTCATTGATGCTCCGCCTCAAAGTGAACAGAGTGATTTCTGTGTTTTCAAGTACTGATTCTAGTGAGGATGATTTTTTTTTATGCGTAGGCAATGAAAAATGTTTGCTTAAAAAAAACAATGAATTTTTTTTTCATTTTTTTTTAAACTTTCTTATTTCCGACAATTTCATCTCAATGATGGTTTTTTGACGACATTGCGACAATTCTTTGCTAGTCGTATTCTATAAACACTAAAATTGGCAAACGGCTTCAATAAACACCTCCATATCGACAAAAACGCAGCGAGGCAACTGAATTGGCTACAGTTCTTGAGCGGAGTCCACTAGAAACCAGTTGGTGAAGGTATGCGCGAGCGGTCTCTTTCGAACCTATTTAACTCGTTTAGTCCGCTCCGCTCGCCTCGTCTTGATAGAAGCACTTGTGTGATGTTAACGTTTGCTAATCGAGTGGATTCCGTTCTGAGTCCGCTCCGCTTGCAGTGGAAGGTGGGCTTTAGGTCTGACAACCGAAACTCTACTGCAGTACCTACCTACTGTTTATATCCACAATATATTAATTATGATAACAAGAATTGGTTCATAGAGTATATTTAATTATTCATTAATCAACAGTCACATATTTCTAAACATACATAACTTAGGTCATCAATTTTGCAACAAACTTATCAAAATTTGGACCATCCATTCGGGGTCGTGCTGTGTTTATTAATTATTTCGTAAGCATTTGATGATGTACAAATTTCATAATAATATTGTAAAACAAAGCTACCGATGCATATTTAAATAATGTCAAATTGTACTTAGCATTATGAGTTAATACAGAACGTAAACAAAAGGATTTTCCTACCATTAAATAAGAGAAGTTGAAGTAAACATACAGTTGGAGCAAAAAAGAAAAAAACAGTAAATTTAAAATAGATTGTAAGAACCACATTAAAAAATGAAAATGTAATTTTCTTTTAATTATCATTTTTTTTACTGTATTTTTATTTTTACATTAGATGCAAATTATTTTCACAGTGTTCCTCACTAGGAGATCCTGTGCTAAGGCGGACTATTCTTTATTTTTTTTAATGAAAGATAAACATTCCCGGGTAATTAACCTGACAAAATTTGAAAATCTCCTACTACCACCACAGTAAGCGGAAAATGTTGCTTGTGTCGTGATGGAGGACTTAGCCAGCTGAGGAAACGAATATGCGACGCCTAGGTGGTCCCCAAACGCGATGCTAACTCAGCCACTGACTGGAAATGTTTCCAGCGACTTCTATGGTACAACTTCATGGTTTGGATAAGATTATTTCTGAAACTTCTATAAAAGTGTTTTTAATATACTAGTAAGTTCTTTTTCCGATAGTTCCTTAAGCCAAGATTTGATGTCCTTAAAGTAGTTATTTTTTGGTTTAATTTGTTTGATACTGTGTGGGAGTGTGTTATATAACTTCGGCTGATATAAAACTAAAAATTCGGAGACCGGTTAACTCAACAATGTACCATTTCATCACCTCCTTTGAAAAGTTATTAAAAGCTCGTTTTTATTGATTAAATAGGTTACGTTAGGTTAGGTTAAGGGATATGTAAATTTTTTTTTTCATAACTTTTAATGACTTTTCAAAGGGGTGTTGAAATGCCACTTTGTTGAGTTGTTATGGAACCAAAAATTCAGAGCTTCTTTGTCCACGGGTAGAATTACACTTGGGTATATTTAGCATGTCTATTTGTTTGTCTCTGGTTTTATGATAATTAATAGTTTATGTAAGTTTTAATAAATTAGTCCTTGCTTTGTAAACTTAATAAACAAATAACTCAAATAAATAAATAAATGTAAAATACTAAACAATTCATCTTTAATAATTTTATATTGAACAACTGCAGATAGTTTCACATTTAAGAGGGCATTACCGGAGAAAACCAGAAATATGTCATTTTCAAATCAGATTTTAGACGTATTGACTCTTTTCCACAAAAAATTATAAATGGATTTCGAAAGATTGTTCTTTAATCTAGCATTCGCATGTAATAAATTTTGAGAAATTTTTTTAATTTTTAGTATAATAAGGTTATTCCATAGGTCGTTGGCAGATTTGTTAAATTTTCAAAAAAGATTTTGATTTATACCACACCCATTTCAAATAATATAATCATGCAGTAAAATAAATCAATACATTATCTAGCAAACGCATGTTTTAGAATTTTAATTTTAGTTTCAATAAAATCATTAAAAAATATGTACGTACATGTGTTTCTTGACGAAAATTGGTCCATTTATGTATTTATTTGCGCCCTTACAAACTAGTATATTTCAGATTTTTTTAACATTCTTATTAAATTTAGACATTATTGAAAAATGATAAATACTTATAATCGAAAAATAATTACAAAAAGTACATTATTTAATAGTTTTATCATCACGCCTTTCAGCATTTTTGGATGAAAGTATAAATGAAAGCTAATTTGGATTGAAATAAATTCGATTTTGAGTTATAATTTTAAAAAAGCTGGTACGGAGAATAATTAACCTTTCTCATTGTAACCGCCCTGCACGATCGTAAGAACAACTTTCGACGAAATGTGGATTTTCGTCCGCTGGCTGGTTAAACGCTCTTAATATATGATAGTGTAATTTCTAAAACTTAAAAACCATAAATTTAATTAGACAATCTTTTCGGAGGTATTGGTTTTGGTTAAAATTGCTCCCACAGTGATTTTTACACATAGTACAAAAAGTCGAGATTACAGTAATGGATGTATACTAGCAGTTAAAAAGTGCTGCTAGGCCCTGCGGGCGGCTTTTGGTTCGGCTTCGCCCCGTTTGAGTATTGATGACCATTTTATAAATTCGAAAGGAACTGGTTCCAAAAATAGCCAGTTCCTCGGATCCAGTGACAGCAAGTCACCGGCACAAAGTAACCGCGAAAGGCAATGACGTCATATATAATATAAAGACGCGTGGTAGAAATCATTGTTATTCACAATTGCCAGTTACAATACAATAATAATCACACCATACCATCCACCACTCCATATTCCCATATCGGAGAGGTTGTCGAAAGTACGAATCCAATAGTACCTATGCTAGTCGACGCTCCTCACGCTAGCTGTTAACGTAAGTGGCGCCAATTTTTGGCGTTGCTTTAATTTATTAATTGCTTCTATTACAAGTGTTGATTTGTAACAAAGTCCATGTTCGAAAACGGTTTTGCATAAGGGGCCATCCATAAATTACGTCACATCGTGAGTCACTGTCATACATCGTCACATTTGTGAGACCCCCCCCCCTCTGGTGTGAAGTCACATATTTTGCAATTTTACTCTAAAACAGTTTTGCGTTTTAATAATTTAGATTTTTACATGTGACGTCTTAAAATTTTTTGCGTTTTAATAAGTTAGATTTTTACATGTGACCTCACAGAGCTGATGACCCCCCCCCTCATACCCCTTGTCACACAATGTAACACTTCTTTATTCCCTGTAATTTATGGATGGCCCCTAAGGCGCGGCGTCAGATTAGTATTCACAGTTGAATTATTAAATTTCAACGATTTTTTCAATTATTATTTCAATAATCAGAAACTGTAGCGATTTAACGATAATTTTGTTTTGCTAGCATTATGTGTAAAAAGTTTATTCGGTACAATAATTATTATCAAAGTAGCGTATTATATATACGTATAATGCGTGTTAATCAAAACACTACTTCGAATCAATTGGTAATTAATTATTTAATCGCTTAAAGTGTGTTATGTGCAATCTAGTGTAAAATAACTCCAGCCTTTTAATTCAATGACTAAGACCGTAAAAACACAATAAAACCAATTATTTTCAACATTCACCGATATGGAATGTTCGAAATTACCAATTTCAATTAAAAATTATCATTTGAAGGAAATTATTAATTGACTAGCAGACCCGGCCACACGTTGCTGTGGCTGAGGAAACACATAGCCATTACCCAACCTTTATAACCAACGCCATCTGTTAATTTGCATACATATCAAATCCACACCTTATTATACATATAAACCTTCCTCTTGAATCACTCTATCTATTGGTGAAATCTGCATGAAAATCCGTTGTGTAGTTTAAAAGATCTAAGCGCACAGACAGCGGGAGTGACTTCATTTTATACTATGTAAAGATTGGTTTCCATAACTTTTTTAGTTAACCCCTCAAGCTAATTTGTTCGACTTTCAAATCGTTGGGTCTCACTTACTATAATGAGAAATATGATATAAACGGTGCTAGAAAGAGAAAACCACACGCTTTATATTCAAATCTAAAAGTTAACCATAAAATAAGTAAAATGTACACCTTTATACACAAACTAAACTTTCGGATCGCAATTTGAAAAATAATTGTGAAATTTTTTAAATTTTTATAATAATAATAATAATAATTTTTATTTTAGTAATTTGTACATTGAAGTTTACAAATTTCTAATTGATTAAAATATTTCATATTCACTATATTTTTTCAAGTTTTATGTAGCTCCTACAATACATCTTGAACTTTCCAATTGGTGTGGACTTTAAAGTTTCTGGTAGTGTGTTATACAACTTCATTCCCTTGTACAGTAGACTGTTCTGAGTATTGGCTTTGTCCTTTTTTTGTAGCCTAATTTCCTTGCACGTCCTTGTGTTATATCTGTGAATGTCTTTATTGTATACAATTTTATTTGAGAAGTATTTTGGTAACGTGTTGTTCAATATTTTGTGGATAAATACCATCGTGTTCAAGGTCAGCATCTGTTTCACGGTCAACCAATTTAGTTCCTTTAACATTTTAATTATTTTTGAAAATCTGTTTCGTCGGAGAATTATTCTCATAGCCCTGTTTTGGAGAATTTGTAACTTATTTTGTTCTCTTTCGTTACATAGGAAAAGTATACTTGAGCAGTAGTTGAAGTGTGGAGCAATTTATTTTTACATGGACAACAAAAAGAGAGACGACAAAAAATGTTTATAATACATCTGTCGAATAAAATGTGCATGTGTTTTTTTTATAGTTTGCAGTAAGTAATTTTAATTTAGTAAAAAAACGTAAGGTGAGCCATTTTTTAAATTTTTTTATGTTTGCGTACAAAATTTTTATACTTCAAAAATTATATGTTTATTCCGATATACAAAATTTAGATTCGTATTTTATCACCTTTCAAAAACAGTTTTTTGTTTTCGTATATTTTCAGAAATAATCCATTTATTTGGATTTTATTGCAAAGCGTAAATATTTTGACCCTCTGACTTAATTTGTGATGGAGACTTGAGGGGTTAAGTTATATTCTAAGGCGGTTGGGAAATAAGCCCGAGTGTGGTGAGGGTTACACAATACACGTGTCAATAAATGCCAGAGATAATAAATAATATGGATAGGCAAGCCTTCAGTTAAATATTTATCATATTAGTTAGAAACAATGACATAATTAATGCATCGAATGTATACAGAAGATCCGTATGTGACTATGATTACCAACAAATATCGTCGCTCACCTTATAACACCGCCTATCTCATTTTACAGTTTTGCAGGAGGAGCAAAATACTGTTTGATTTATTTTTATTTTTATTTTTTTTTTTTAATAATTTCCCTCAGGGCCTATGTCATTTGGGATGCTGTGTGGAGGGTCTTTTTGAGGAGAGGAAGGAATGAACATTGGTCTTGAAGAGACCCATGTTGAAGGAAGGAGGAAACACAGAGGCCGGCAAATCATTCCACAGCCGAGCTGTTGAACACAAGAACGAGTCGAAGAAACGATCCGTTCTCATGTGACAAATGTCAACCGTGTACAAATGTTGGGCACGCGTTTGGCGTGTTTCCCGACTATGCACCGGTGCCGAAGGGATCAATGATGCTAGTTCCTCGGAGCATCTTCCATTGTAATACCGGTAGAACAAGGATAGCATTCCCACCCGACGCCTGTGCTCTAAAGATTGCAATCCGTCTGTTAATATGGGAGAATCTATCAAACGGACCGCCCGTTTCTGCACAGAGTCGAGGGTATTTTTCAGGTATTTTGGAGCTCCAGACCAGAGATGGCTGCCAAATTCAATCGTGGGGTGTACTTGTGATTTGTACAAGGTTAGCAGTTGTGTACTATTGAAGTATCTGCGGGCCCTGTACAGTACACCCAGTTTTTGGGAGGCTAACTTTACTCTGGCTTCGATGGAGCCCCCATACCTGAGCTGGTCACTTAGGGTTACACCAAGCACATCAATGGAGGGCCTGTTCGGAAGATTGCTTCCTTTGAAAGAGACTAGATTTTCATTTCGATCCCTTTTAGACGTAATCAGACAAGACTTGAATAAGAGTAGCATATCTTTGAAAAAATGGTAAATTAATATTTAGGGACCAGTTGCCAAAGCCTTGCTTAGGATTTGATCAAGGGAACATGGAGTCGTTTGGAGCCCCCCAGGACCGGAGACCTGTGTGAACTGAATAAAAAGCTTGTAAAATTACATCAACTTCTTAAACTAAGAGGGGCTTATTCAGCTTTGCGCCCAGGGCCTCTGACAGGCTTAGTCCGCCAGTGTCCATAGTTACTTTCAAGATCTTAAAACTACTTCTTACTTATAGTATACAAATAAGTCGACAATAGCAATAAAGTGACGAATTTTCATTTAAACTTCGAATATGATGGCCGAAACCGAAACACCGGCTGAAACTCGTTTATTTGCCTCAACTAGCTGAAACCGAAACTTTGGTCGGTCATCAGTCATCATGAATATTAATTCAGAGCTCAAAGGAATATATAATATATTATAATGAAGTGATTAAATAAAGCGATAACTTTATATTTCGTAATGCGAGATCATTTACTAATGAAATTGCAATACGAAAAACATAATATAAAGCACTTGTCCGCAGCATCCTAGAATACAGCTCCTTTATTTGGGCCCCCTCTGAACAAAACCATATCCTAGAAATTGAAAGAGTACAAAAAAGGTTTATGCGTTACCTGTACATGAGGGAATATACATAGGTAGTAAGGTACTACCCGTTCCTGTATCCATCGTTATTCTTAACATGAATGCCCGATCTAAATACCTAAGAAGCCCGCCGAAAAATATTTTTGTGCTGAAAAAAATTTTTTTAAGCTGATCTCCGGTACTGTACTGAATCCACCTATGTTGAAGGAGATTAACCTATATATCCCTAACGCGTATACTCGTGGGAGATCCCACGCACTTTTTTATGCTCCGAAAGCGAGAACTTCTTCCTTTCAGAATGCGCCATTAACGATTCTGCATTGAGCATCGACATCTTCAATGTTACTTGTAGAGAGTTCAGTAACTATCTTTTGACATACGTCACAATATATTGAAACCGCTCCCATTGTAATCTTCTCCGTAATTATTTGGTGTATGGAGAACCTGAAAAAATAAACATCCTATCGTGTCGTCCATGTTGCCATTTGATGAATAATACAAGGCTGTGCTTGGTAGCAGCGGGTGGGAACAACGCCGGGTGTCGGTGTCACAGTGACACGTCGTCACTTTGGTTGGATAGCGATAGGGTTATAACTTGCCTGACAAATGTTAAGGACTTTGACACCTAAGCACATGTTCTTAGGTGTCGAAGTCTTAACCACGGTAAGGCGAAGTTACAGCCCTATCTAACCGAGGTGAAGACGTGCCGCCGAAGATAATAAAATAGTCAAGTCAAAGATAATAAAATAGAAAAGTCAATCAATACCTTACACAAGTGAAATGTTGACGACACTGACGGTAGTTTTTGAAGTAAAACTTCTTTACGCACGCTTGACTAGGGGAGTAAACTGGCGAATGCATGATGAGAGCGTTACGAAAAGTAGCGAGTTGAGAGGAAGATATAAGTTAATGAAGATAGAAAGAGAGAGAGTTACGTTTCGTATATTACTGTAGGGGCAAGAGAGAGAGGTGCGAGCACACATTTTCTTTCTCTCTTTCTCTCTTAGCCAGTTACGTTTCGTATATCTAAGACACAGTGCAGGCCTATTGTCTGTACATATAGATGGAGCTAAAGAAGTTTTACTTCAGTCGTGTGGTCTAAAGCAGACTCGTTTTTTTTAAATGAAAAACGTCGCATTTCAATGCATTTCTTACAATTTGGGAAGCGGATATGAGTACCGCCGCCCCGGGAACCATTTTTTATTGGAAAACCAACACGTCCGCCCTAGGTCACTTAGGTAGTTTGGTGACTTAGCAGGGGTGCCCGGGTTAATGGGGTGAGGTTTGTCCGGGCCTTGGCGGCGGATGCGTCTGCCCAACAGCTGCATGACAGGCTGGACCGAAAGAGAGAGTGGTTGAGGGAGTCCCTTTGACTTCTCCCGCCGTACTCTATCGAAACATCGCATTCATACGTCCGTCACTCCTGGACACACTGTCACCCAGATTCCTACTCAACCCTAATACCATTTTCCTTCCTAGAACTTCCCCTCCTTCCTTTCCTAAAAATACCCTCCACACAGCATCCCCAAAGATGACATAGGCCCTGAGGGGAATTATTTTCCTCAGGGTCTCCTGTGTGGAGTTAATGTAAAAAAAACAGCCATCCTCTTGTATCGAATGCATTTGAATGATGAAGGTAATATTAAATTAATAAATGAAAAACAGTTAAGATTTATATTAAAGAAGTGTTAAATTGGAAAGAAACGTCAACCATTTTCCAAAGACAATATAAAGGGAAAAAACGGGTGAAATGCAGATCTGGGCACAGTTTGGAAATTTAATAAAAAGACACTTTCTAGATGAGAAAAGTGTGGAGAGCTGAATAAAAAAAAAATAAGGCGCGCTCGGCAAAATTGAGGGAGATACAGCCGTTTAAAGTATAAATAAAATTTCACTTCGTGAACCGATACTACGCCATTTTGTCACTGTTATGTTGGTATCCCAGACCTGATACAAACAAAGCTAGATACGATTGTAGCCGACTTCGTGGGATAAATAATAAGGCGCGTAGGTACTGGAATGGAGACAAACCATTCAAATCCTGGGATGTTTTTTAAAATAAAGATAACATACACAAGCCCGCTACACAAACCCTATTACGCGCCTTATCCATGTATCCCACGAAGTCGGCTACAATCGTATCTTGCTCATCCTTGTATCAGGGATACCAATATATCAGTTACAAAATGGCCGCCGGGTTATCATGGTGTCGGTTCGCTAAGTGAAATTTTACTCAACGTAATTGAAAATTAATTACTTATTCAAAAAAAAAATTTATTGCTTTCCGCACTTTTTTTTAATCTTCCAGATTAAAGTTCTCAAATTAAAACGCGGTGAAAACATGGTTTTTTGCCAAAAACAAGCTGTGCCCGGATCTGCATTCCTCCCAAAAAAACATTTACATTTGATATATTTACACTTAATAATGCATATACATTTAGCATGCAATTACAATGCAACTTATAATTATTAGCATCACGTTTTACACACAATTATTGTGGATAAAACAAAGTAAACTTTTAAAATAAGATTCAAGTGCGGCCGGAAAAAGGAAGGGCATTCATGACTAACCATAAAAATAAGCATTAAAATTGTTGAATATATATAATTTATGAGTAATGCAATAATGTTCTACATACTTTAATTATATTTTATTCGACACAGCATAAAACTTGATCTACCTATCGAAAAATGATCTCATTGAAATAGTGACGTGATCAAACCTGATACATTACTGTTCAGAAATTTTAGAGCCAGACATAGAAATGGTGCCCACCTATTAAAAAAAAGAAAATTACATGTTAGATCATGCCAAATCTGGTTATTTTCATTCTAGGTAGCCGCGTAACCAGTGACATGTGTTCAGTTTTAAGAGGAATATAAACGCTAGAAATATTTCGAATCTCATGCCTGCAAAATTTTAAAATCGAGCGTCTTTTTGCACGAGGCTAGTAAGCGAAAAAGTGGTTTTTATTTATTTTGTGCATAATTTTATAAGAACGAAAAAAAGTTAAAACATAGATAAAGTCAAAAATAGTCTTAGCCGTAAAGGGGTATTTTTTAAAAATTGTTACTTACATTACTTCATAGTTAAGTCATGAGAAAACATTTTTTTTAGTGGTTTACGCTTATATTTTTTGTTACGTAAATAATAATTTTATTGTAATTCCAATACACAGATAAAGTAGTTAAAGCTTCAATTTATCCGTGGCATATTTTTTGATGTTCATACTGTAAGCCGATTCGTCGTAAAGATTAATCGAAATAGTATCTAAATAGGATTTCACGTATATATTCGTCTTAAAGAGCATACTGTTATTTTATTACTAAACTTATTCTTAGTACACTTCGATGGGGTTGTTTCAAACGTTCAGCAAATTTGAAAAAGGTACATTTCATCGGCCAAACAATAAATACTTGAGTATTGATGGGAAGGTCCGAATACCCTTTGATAGTCACAATTGATTTCATGCATTTTCTTTTGCCCTTTTGACTGCTTGATTATTTATTTGTAAGTTGGGAGCGGTTTAGTGCGTCGTGTGGGAGTCGTGTGGTCTGTTTGAACTTATCACACCGTGACTAGATTACAATTAATTAAACTTACTTATTGCAGTATTGGACATGTAATATGATGTAATACCGCAAAATTTGCGATATTGCGAAATTAGTAACAAGGACCGTATATCTTATGAACTTACGAAAACGTTAAATAGTAATCCATTTTTTGTCACCATACGGGACCCTTTCATAGAAAGAGATTCAGTTTTTCGATATAGTGTGATATCATGCTTTTTTTCTTAGTGATTGAAGTTTTTCGATGTGGTCATCTTCGTCAATTAAGGTTCAGTCTGCTTCATTGATGTTAAATATATCAGTGTTTCTATTTAACAACAAGATAGCGCCCACCTGCATAACCATTAGCAAGTTAGTCCTGACCATATTAGTAGATTAGGCGTGGTGATAAACGTTAAAAAAAAAAGAAGAAGGTAGTATGAAAGGGAGATATTTAAACACGAATGTTAGAGCGAGCGCGCTAACATAAAAAAAACGATAATTTAGCGAAAATTGTGAAAATATTTAATAAAACACGACTCGTTTAAAATAGAGCAAAAATCTCTCAACAAATGCTTATGTTGCATTTAAAGATGTGATTTTTTTCATACACACTACACGTTAAATAACGGAACCAAACGTGTTTTTCTATCGGGGGAATTTGAATAGATATTATCTTAAAAAGGAACACATGTTTTTTTTCAGGAACTTAAAAACTTAAAGTGTTCACGAGAAACATGTTATAAATATGGTAGGAATTCCTAATGCGGGGGCTTAAACAGTCTATGCTATCGGTGACGGAGATAACCATAGGGAACATAGAAACTAGAGATGCCACATAGTGATTTTTCCGAATACCGAATATTCGGCTAGGCTCTCGGCCGAATCTCCGAATATTCGGCAGCCGAACATTCGGTGACACTTAGTACATTTCGCAAACAGTTTCAATGAATTTAAAATAATAAAAATCGTTTTCTTGAATTAAAATGAATTGAACTCATGAATTAAACATCGTTTTCATGAATTAATAAAAATCAATTACATTTAGCAAATGAAATTGATTTTTACATGAAAACTGTTCGCCTAGATCGGACAGCAGACCCTTACAAGTGGTGATCAGCAAACGCAAAACAGTATCCAAGCCCAGAATTGGCTAAGATTTATTTATCATCTTCCGGTAGAACTGTGTAGTGAGCGGCTGTTTTCGGAAACAGGTATAACTTTTTGAGGAAAAGAGCAATCGTTTGCTTTCAACAAATACTGAAAAAAATGTTTTCATTCGACAAAACTTACCACTGATAGATTTTAAGTATTAAATGTTCTGATTTTTTGTTAAAACAGAAATTTTTGTGAGTAATATGTTATTTATTTTCATGATTTGCTATTCAGCATTCGGCCGAATAGTTCGCAATATTCGGCCAAATACCGAATAGTAAAAAAGTAGCCGAATAGGCCGAATAGTAGCCGAATATTCGTGGCATCTCTAATATAAACTAATGTTTTCCATGATAGTCGAGTTTTCGAAGCATCCACGTAAGAGTCTGAAGAAATGCGATACAATATGCACATCCCTTCTGAAACGCAGACGGGTAATTCTGAGCAAGTCCAAGAGAAAGTCAGTAGGTTAGAGCCACGGGTAGTAGCTGTACCCCATCGGGTAGAGAAATCTCGGAAATTTCTTCTGAACCTTCTCCAACACGAGGGAATACATCTGTGTATATTATAGTCCTGTTGATAAAAAAATCAACATAAATAGACTTAACACTGTCAACCATCCCATCAACAGAAATGATTCATTTAGGCATACCGTTGATGGGTTTGTTATAACCTCTCCCACTTTCTCATAACATTTATTTTATAACTTAAAAACTTATAACTTTTAACCCATGAATATCACAGAAAGAAAGGTTACAATGGAGCTCCCAGTGGCAGAATCATACCCATCGCCGTGGAAACAAAAAGCGTACACACAAAAAGCGTTTCAATTATTCAAATTGGAAAAATATAAACAAGAACATAAATGAAGGGGCGCCAAGTGCCAAGGTCAGCAGCATTAGAGGCTACGGGCGGTCGTTTTAGCTTTATTAGCACTATTGTTATTGTTATCGACCAGCACTCGGCACTCGGCACTCAGCACTCGACACGCAAGAACCCGATTAGAATCCTCTAAATTTAAATAATCCCCTAATTAGAATAAATATACTCGTGAACACCCATTTTACATGACCGAATAAATGGCATGAAATGTTCAGAACGTGAGCTATGTATTTATAAATTTTAAAGAATTCCATTGTACCTAGTTTAGTTAATTATTTCCTCGCGTCACAAAATGATCCCAAAACCATTACACACGTCAGTACGTGGGGCGAAAGGATATAGGTATCTATACCATAATCCATCTGAAGACATTGGTCAAACTCTGAAGTCACAGACAAGGCAGACTCATTTAAACAATTTGAACTATTTATTAATCAAAAACCTCAAAGTCATATAAAATCTTGTGATCTGGTTGCCTGTAACCGCTAAAGCTCTCAAATTGTGAGCTCTGACTTCGTTAAATTTGCTCAATTCTTTTTCCCTTGGGAATTTGGAATTCAAAGTAACCATTTTCATCTCGCAATTCACATCCACCATGAGCTTATGGGCTTTGCATGATTATTATTATCGATTTAACTGTTAAAAAAGAAGTTTTTGCAATGTTAAAAAAGAGCTGCTTACGTTACGCAATTTTCTTGGTGGGAAGTTTCACAACAATTTAATAGCTAAGATATTCTGTAGATACCTATTAGATTCTGTATAAATTTATTGTACCATGTAAAATGGGCTTTTCAAACGAAACACCAGTAGCAAGTAGCAGGGCTGA
This sequence comes from Limnephilus marmoratus, assembly GCA_917880885.1. Classification (NCBI taxonomy): domain Eukaryota; kingdom Metazoa; phylum Arthropoda; class Insecta; order Trichoptera; family Limnephilidae; genus Limnephilus; species Limnephilus marmoratus. The sequence goes on along the minus strand of OU862909.1, from coordinate 52,758,257 downwards.
AATTTATTATATATAGGAAGCAGCGCCAAGGGAAAGATAAACTTAGATTGGTTGATGATTAGGAAAACAGCCCCTACACATTGGCCTTGCGAAAGCTCACCAAATACCCCCTGAAAGTGTGGGCGAACTCGTAATCGAAGTGCCACACGAAATAATGGTTTGCTATGTAATATTTAGTCTAAACAACCAACCGTATCCCGAAAGGGTGAGCAGAGAGGATGAACTGTCAGACATCTGTCTTGGGACAAGCTCCTTTCTTTATTCAGAGTCTTGCAGCGTCTCGTACGTACTTTATTATTCTGACTCATGACCAAAGAATTTGTTTCTATCTTTGACTGTTTCTACCTTAGTCACAACTTATAGGGCATCTCTTCTGATTCTGACTTATGAAGAAAATTCGTCCCTTATTTACAGCAGGAAATTAATTACATTTATCAAGGGTGGAACCGACGTTAAGTGGCAATTAAATGTTTAATAGATCAGCGGTTATTACAGGGCGAAATCTTTCATTTTTTTCATGGAACTATTTTTATAAATGTTACATTCTTTATTTACAAAATAAACATGATTGTTTTAGCAAAGGTCTCATATTTTATTCCGGAAGAATGTCAATTATTAAATTAGATTCCATACAATTTCAATGACTGCGTTTTGTGTGTAAAATATCCCAAAAGGGTATTTTTTCTAATAATATTATTTCAACCACATATAAAAATATAGCATGTGTGATTTATTATTACGTGAATTACGAGGGCGACCATGAACCATAAAGCTTGATTTGCGTTGGACGAAAGCATCGATTCTGTGATTCTTGCAGAGCAGCGAGAAGATTTCCAAATCTTTTAAAATAGAGTAGCGTCGTTTTCTTTTTTTTTTTACCGACCAAATATTTTCAGTCGTCGCCTGTCTCATTTATGTCCCCACCACTTTATCCCTGATGATTTACTTTCAATATGTTACGAAATATCTTATACAGGGTTTGTAACACAATTAAATATTTATATTTTTGGTACTGACAATTCGTGGTGGAATTGAAAGTAAATTAAAAGTAAAAAATATATTAAAACTTTTTCCACTTATTATTTTTGACCTTTACCGGTTTCAGCCTATTATGGCCGTCTTCAGATTTAAAATATTTATATTTTAATCTAGGGATCATATAAAGGCCATTAGTCAATAAAACTACCGCATATACCTAAATGTAAGAAGGTAGCACAACAAGTACTCAGACAGATGTATTGCTTGCGTAGGTACATTATGTTTTAAGGTTAAACGTCATTCACGTTATAATGTAAGCATTCACAGATGGCGCCAATTAAATTATTTTAGGTTTTTTAATACTTTTTGCTTTAAAATATTGAGGTGAATTAATTTTAAATTAAATTACAAGAAAGAAGTAAAATTATTAAATTAAATTACAAGAAAAAAACTTATCGAACAACACAAATTTTTTTTTGAATATTCAAATCCGATGATCATACACACTTGTCATCCCATTCCGAATAAAGGCGTTTAAAGCAAGATAAAATGCTGTTTTTCAGTGACGTTTGACAAGGACATCAGTGTAAGAAGTATATAAATTTGCACCAATATACCGATTATTTGTTTGAATCAAATCTAAATGCGCGACCTATTCGGGAAAAGTGCCCGTGATAATGATATTTTTATTTTATTTTATTTATTTGGGATACCAACAGTTTACATTAATAACAGCATATAGTAATTGAGTTACAATAATTGAACCATTTACAGGTTTCCACATAGGTATTGTATACAAGTGTAGTGATTCCAAAAAAAAAATTTACAAATGAAAAATTACATTTTAAGAGCTGAGTTATTTAGGTAGGAATAGGGAGGGGGAAGGATGGGGGGATGGAGGGGGAAGGATCGGTTAAGTTGAGGTATATTAGTAAAAATATGCGTGACAAAAATTAAAAGAGAAAAAAAAAAGAAAAAAAAGGAAGTTCATAGAGTGGTGGTTGTATTAGACGGTAGTTATATATATAGTTATTGTTATTGTAGAGTATCGAGAGAGCGTCTGTGTGATTTTAAGGAGTGTGGTGCAGAGTTAAAAATGTCAAATTGTGTATAGTGTGTGTTGAAAGTGTTGGATGCACGATAGATGAAAGCGTTCTGCTTAGAATTTGTGTTGCACCGAGGGAGGTTAAGAATCGTGTCTGATCTGGTTCGTCTATTTGGAACTCGTATCTGTATTCGTTCTAAGAGTTCTGGGCAATCTACAACGGATCTGGCAATTTTTTGAAGGAAAAGTACATCGGCCGGAAAACAGGGCTGTTAAACACATCTAACTCTTAATTTGAGAGAAAAACAAATTCGGTTCGCGGTAATAATCTTGTAATGTTGTTCGCACCTTCAAACTAAGAAGATTATTGCTCCATAAATTGGCGACCCCCACGCAAAGCAATGGTACTTCAGCTGGTAGCCAACTATAAGTTTTCATATTCGTAATTCTACCATAAATTCCTTAAGAATGTTTTATTCGAGAATACACAAATATTTTATCAAATTATCATGAAATTTCATAACAAAGCAACGATAACGACAGCTTAACAGATGAATACTTTATGTAATTAAGATCCGTCGAAAAACGTGGTACTGCAAACAGAGCCAACTCAGGTTGCAATCAATTTTCTTTCCAGGTTGCAATGAATTTTCTTTACCTATCATTGAAGAAGAAGATAACAATAATAATCTAAACGAAAATATGAAAGAGAACAAGACACAGAAAACACAAAAAGATAATGGTCGTAACTGGGACTCAAACCTCTCAATTATGTAGGTATTTAGACTTTTATAAAGTCGTTAGTTCCATATAAATAAAATCAGATATATTTATCCGTGACGCTATATAGGTTACAAATCAATTCTTAGAATGATTGTTTCCAATAAAAAGGATAGTTGCCTATAATACGGAAAAAAATAGTTGAAGATAATATTGTAATTCTAAAATTTGAAATATGAGATTGACTAATATGACGGTTTGACAGTAGGTGGCAATGGCGAAATTGGTAAATGCATGTCCCGGATAGACTAGAGGTTCTGGGTTCGAGTCCCAGTTGCTAGTTGCTACCATTATCTTTTTCTGTTTTTCTGCGTCTTGTTCTCTTTCATATTTTCGTTTAGATTATTATTGTTATCTTCTTCTTCAATGATAAATTAAATTGATGGGAATAACCTTCAAAAGTTATGAAAAGACAATTTTTCTAATAAAAAATTGAATTTTCTTGCCACTCATTATAATAGATATATGTATACAAAAACAAAATTTCTTATTATGGCACAAACATAAAATTATGCACAAAGGATTTTGCTTCGGGTTGCCTATTTCTTAAGCTACTTGAGAAAATTACATTCATGAAAAGTTTTTCGAAGTGGCCCATTTAACTGGTCTCCAATTATGGAAGACATAAAAGTATGTCCTGACTCTGATTTAAGAGAGGTAAAAAAGAAAAATAGCCAAAATGATTTGTTGCAATTACAAGTGCCCCACTTAGATTAGATATAAGTCACCCTTTAGAAGAAAACCACAGTATCATATCTAGGGCAAAAGCTTATACAAGGTTCGGCATTGCCACAAGTTGATTTAGAGGTTTTTATGAGAACTGTAATGTGGTGAAAGATAATATATATATGATATATTATTTTTGAAAATGAAGGCGGCAACGAAGCGTGAATCAAAGATAACGAGTTGATTCAAATTCAAGAAAAATGTCTTTCGAGAATTTGTGTAAAAGAATTGGATTGTGGCGGCGTAGAGTGTAGATCAGACAAATTATGTAAATCGAGACCATTTTTAGTTGATTATTGAATTGTAACCTGGTGTATAATGCCAAACTGGGCGTAAAATCAAATAAAATAAAATCTGAGTCTTAATTTGGTATAAAAGAAAAGAAAACAAAAACAAAAAATCCAAGGAAATAATACCTAAATAATGTATTTAGTAAAGTATTCAATTTGGGAAGGGCTTATGGCAGGGGTGGGGAACCTGCGGCCCGCGGGTGCGGTCTGCTGAAAGAACCACAAAAAATTACACAGAACGGGATGGGTTTTTCACGGTGTTTCAGATGCATTTTTAAGACGTTATTACAAAATCGTTACTAGCAAGTAGCTTGGATACAAATAAAAACGTAATAAAACCTCCCGTTTAACTTTTATTTCAATTTTTTATTGTGATACGATAGTGAAATTCAATCGGAACTTTTAATTTTGTTGTATGGAACAGTCCTAATATTTCAGGATTGATAGCAACTCTATTCGGAGGGGAATCTTTAAAAATTATTGTCTAGTCATCGTTGCGGAAGTAAAGTGGATAGTAAATCAATAAAATCCTATTAAAGACGCTTAATTGCATTTATAAAATTCAAGTTTCTCAGTTTATGCTGCCAGAATTAGAGGAAAGCCATTTTTATGTTATTAGTGTTGTTTTAATTCCCCGCATGCAAATTTAATCTAAATTGAAACTAGTTCCGTGTTTAGAATGCAACGACAAATTTCAGTTGTGATTTCGTCTGCAGATGCATTTTGACGGAAACTATTCTCGTGTTCAAAGTACAGTTATAAAATTCTGGTTGCAGACTATATGCAGCCAAATTTTAGGAAAACCATTTGCATGTTCTGAGTGTAGCTATAACTAAAGAGTGCTGGCAGTTACGTAACTAATTTTTTGAATTAGTTACGGTAAAACCAGTTCTTTGATTCGAATGTGGCTCCCCCCCCCCCCCCTCCCCCACCGAGACGGAAAACGGAGTGCGGTCCGCGGGTTACGAAAGTACGAACATCCAAATGGCCCGCGACGCTAAAAAGGTTCCCCACCCCTGGTTTATGGTTACCGCCGCGGCGTGAACCATTTATTGGAAAATCAACACCTCTGCCATAGGTCACCCCAAGTGGTTCGCTACGGTGACTTAGCAAGGGTGCCCGGGCGAGGTTTGTCCGAGTCTTGGCGGCAGTTGCGCCTGCTCATCTACTGCGTGGCGAGCCGGATAGGGAGAGACTGGTTGAGGGAGACCTTTTTACGTCTCCAGCATGACTCTCTCGGAACATCGCTTTGCACCACAGTGGAATTCGGACTTTGTTGTAACCGGTCGATGCTTCCAAATTGTGTTCCGGTTATTTCCAACCGCTTTAAATATTTGAAGTTAACCGGTTTTGAATTAAACAATATACTAAAGTAATGCAGTAGGTGGGTACATTATTATTTCATAATTCGCTCTGATGAGGGCGGGGTAGGCTGTGTCAGAACAGGTTGGATTAACGTAAAATAAGTTGGCTAGCTGGCTAACAGTGATGATATAACATAATTAAGTAAGGCGTCGTCCATTAATCACGTGAGGCTCGAAAGGGGGGGGGGGGTGGGGGGGTTCGGAAAAAATCACGAAATATCACCAGGGGGGGGGGGGGTAAAATGAGATATCACGTGTATTTATTTTTTGTGATAATACTCTGAAAATTTCAAACTACTTTGTACTAAAAAAATACACGTGATTTTGGAAGGGGGGTTAGTCTAAAACCTCACCACATAACACCACGGGGGGGGGGGTAAAAAGTTGCTAAAAAACCTCACGTGATTAATGGACGACCCATAAGAAAGTTTCACAAAAATTATACTATTTCTATAAAATGAAATATTTATAAATTAAATGGCAATTTCACAGTTATAAACATCATTAAATCTAAAAATAAGTACATGCGCGTATTTCGGTACGCATTACACACAAAACCAAAAATAGAAGTCAGCAGATATAATTGGGAGTTTCAGTATAATCCTAGCATTTGTATGGCCATTATCCATTCATGCCTTCGCTATATTCAGCTCGCCGTAGGATAATATAACGGGCTCCAATTAATAATAACTTCTGCGACTGGCTGAATAAATAATTAACAAGGAAAGTTAACTTTCGCCATGTTCGGTATATTTGTAGCGCAACACGCCAAGCTGTTATGTTACAAAATAGCAGTTAGCAGTTAGATATAACATATTTTCTTCACATTATTTGATGATGTGAAAAAACAAGTACTCCTCTTATCGGTTAATACGAAATATTTCTTATCAAAACAGTTAGATTTAGCTTTATTATTACGAAAAGTGAGTACTTATGTCGGGGAGTCGACAAAATTATGCATTTTACATTTTAATTTCGTTAAAATTAATTCACTTACGCGATGTGTGAACTGTACTAAGTTATATTCATATTTATATTACACTAGCTGGTTCCCGGCATGCGTTGCTACGCCATTTAGTAAAGAAATTGTTTCTCCCTGCGTGTCCTTTCCCATTAGTCCCGTTCCCCTTCCGCCTCCCTTTCCTCTCCCGCGTCCCCTTCGTCCTCTCCCGTTCCCACACCGCCTTCCCTCTCCTCACTCCCCTCGCCTGCAACCCACCTCCCGAGTTCCACCCTTCCGCATTCCGTTCATTCAGTCCTGGTACATTCGGTTTTCAAACAGCTCGCGTGCCACCTATTGCAATTTTTATACAAATTTCGTAATGCCAGAGCTCACCAGTAGTTTTATACAAACCTTGTCCTGACCATAACGATCACAACAAAAAAAGAATTATCCAATTTGATGCAATCGTTCGGAAGTTATGGCGCGTACATACATTTCGGCGATTCATTTTTATTTATATAGATAGATAGATAGATAGATAGATAGATAGATTATATAGATTTCATAGACAATCAATGTTGCCAATCAAAGAAAAAATATTATTGCCATATAAAACAATAATTTATTCACGTTATGAAGTGAACGCATTATTGACAAGTTTGAACTTGTATTTATAATAGAAGAGCATGAAAAGAAAAGTATTAGAATAATTACACACTACTCGTTAGAAAAACCCTGCTTGCCATGCAAACCATTCAAAACCTGAGATGTATATCTAAATGATGATGACACGCGGCTTCCGCAGCTTGAACCTCAACCCAGTAGTACAGGGAGTCATTCGAATTAGGTACTTTTGTTGTATTTTTGAAAAGAATTTATTTTATAAGGAGGCATACATTAATTACGTGAGCTCATAAAGGGGGGGGGGGTCCAAAAAATCTCACGTTGCTGAAAAGAATATACGAAGTGGCCCAAATTTATCTCAGTTGAAAGAAAAACTTCTCACGTAATTAATTTTAAAAATACAGCAGTTCACACGCGATAGAAGTGAAACCTTAAAAAACTAAAGGCGAAAAGAACGGGGAGGCTTCGAAGGAAGCACCTCACAAAGAGGAGACCGATTATTCTATCTTATTCTCTCGCAGGTTAAATCATAAGGATGTATGTGTTTGTATCTTTTAGTGTCGCTTTTTCGTTTCATCGAGTTTCAAATCGCAACTGTGCAAAAGAAGTTTTCACATCAATAAAAATACATTTATTTAGGAAAATATGTCTCACTGGTTCACTGGATGTTTTACCCGTGCTCAGGCCTCTGTTCAAGAACCGAAACATTAATTATTTTTTATAATTTATCAAAAATCTCATCAGCAAGTGCATGAAGCGAGATTGCTCACTTTCATATGGAAATATTTGCGCGGATACATATTTACAAGTACCCAAGTAAGTGAAATGTGCAGCGAATTAGAAACATTCAGACTTAAATCTGTCTATATATATATAAATAAAAATGAATCGCTGAAATGAATGTACGCCTTCGATCAATATCATGTACGCGCATAACTTCCGAACAACTGCACCAAATTGGATAATTCTTTTTGTGTTCGTTACTGTCAGGACAAGGTTTGTATAAAACTATTTGTGGGCTCTGGCATTATGAAATTCGTAAAAAAAAAAAATTGCAATAGGTGGCACGCGAGAGTGGAAGATACTATTAGTATCGCCCTGGTGTAAGACCACCATTCAGAATTGAAACGTTGCTTGAAAATGGCTTTAGCCGTGTTTGGTGACCAGATCTGAATATCCAGGTACTTCCCGACCTTCCTCCTCCCCACCTCCTTCCCCTTCCCACTACCTTCAGCCTCACAACATACCCCAATTGGACATGCCATAGTCTCACTGGCTCCAGACGGGAGCGGTTGAGATTCTTGTGCGGTATTCACTGTAAAAAAAAAAAAAAACGCGAGATGTTTGAAAACTGAATGCACCGGGACTGAATGAATAGATTGCGGGAGAGGGGAGGGGGAGGGGTTCGCGGGACGAGGGAAGGGGGGAGGGGGAAGGTGGAGGTGGAGTGGGAACGGGAGAGGGGAAGGGGACGCGGGAGAAGAAGGGGAGGCGGAAGGGAATGGGACGAATGGGAAAGGACACGCATGGAGAAACAATTTCTTTATTAAATGGCATAGCAACGCATGCTGGGAACCAGCTTACTATAAACAGATTCTACAATTAATATTGGAAATGTTTTTTTTATGTATACATAAAAAAAAGAAACATAATATGATAACGAATCAAAATCAAAAGATTATATCTATTCGAGATTTTTTGTTGTTCATATTTGTTTAATTATGTGTAGATTATTACTACTGGAATAAAGAAAAGTGGATAGGACATACCTACACCTGGCTATCAATGTTTCTAAATAATTTATTAAATTTGATAAAAAAAAAACAAGTCATTTATCATGCTTTTCAAACTAGCTGCCCTCCTACAAACATAGGTTCTCCCTCACAAAATTAAAGAGGCGATTTAAGTTCTTATCAGATTTTTAAGGCTCCGATTATATCCACCGTAATTTCTTACAATTTCATTTGGGGAAGTTTCCCTTTCTTTTACGAACCTTACAAATTTTCCACTTGAATGTATAAATTATTCCTTGAACATTCGCTCTGTGCGAAAAAATGGTTATATATAATTAGATGTAATTAAATTCCCGTAGAAAATTAAATTCTTATAGAAAATTCTTAATTAAATTCCTATCGGAAATCGAGGATAGTTGGGGGATTACTACTGAAGATAAGTGCCCAATTACCCAATAATATGTACCTAAATATAGCAGTGGCGGTCCGTGAGTTTTCAGTGAGCTAGAGTTCTAAGGGGCCGTTCAAGTATTACGTAACGCACTTTGGGGGGGGGGTCTTGTAAAACGTTACTGTGCGTTACCGTGGCGGGAATTCCCTAGTTTTTTTTATTTAAATAAAAAAAACAAGGGAATTAAAATCTTCCAAGTTGGTAATCCCTTTCGTTCATGTTGTACGGGGAATCCCTCGACTGTATTGTACGTCATTTTTATTTTATTTTAAGCGACTTTCTAGTACTTTGCGCAGATCATTGTGACTTTTAGGTAAAAATAGTCACTTGGGTAGTACATAAAGTTTAGGTGGGGGGGGGGGGGGGGAGAGAGTCAAAAATCTTCAAAAATTGCGTAACGTATTACTTGGAAAATATAATGTTTTTGATGTTGTAGCTGAATATGATTTTTTTTTTAAATTTCAACTTTTTATATGAAGATCTTTTAGTTTGTGGATGCGGCGCATCCCTAAACGGAAAGAATCCTGGAAACCTTCTTAAAAAAATTGAAATTTTGAAAAAAAAAAAATACACGTTTTCAGCTACAACAACATTAGGGAACGTACCCATACTACGTGACACGTTTAGGAGGGGGGGGTCTTCAAAATGTCACGCTCCATACAAATGAGCGGCGGGTTGCTTAGGATTTTGGTCACCGGGGGGGGGGGGGGTTAAAAATTGCAAAAAGTTGGTCACGTAGTATGGGTACGTTCCCTTAGGTAATAACATGGTATTTTTCAATCTTAGCACTCTAGCTCACTGAAAACTCATGGACCGCCACTAATGTACAGTGGTTTCCGAGATAAAATAGACAATGCGTTTCGCTCCTTCTAAAACGATTTGTGACATGGCTTAGTAATAAAAAGAAACAATTGCCGTTATCAATAAATAAATCATTTAGAAACATAAATCGTTTTTGATTGAACAAAAAATATAAATAATTGTATTGGATTGGAGGTTACGGTTTAGTAACGATTTAATTTCATTGCAATCATTGTTTTGCAAAATGTCAATCTCAAATTTTTGACAGTTTCGCAAGAATTTTTGTAATGATTAAAAAACTTTCCTATGCTTAATATTGCAATACATAGACATCTCACTAAACCGAAAATATATTTTGATGTTTATATATATAAAAAATAAGTCAAGACGCCGCGCCGTATTATTGTTTATTCCATCTTTTTCAAAAACGTCTTATAAATAAATCAAAGCTGGCATTATAAATATTATTAAGTACAATATACATGTCTATGATAAGTACCATTAAATATATATAATAACATTTTAATTAGTCATTGCCCATTGGTAAGTTAGTACTTTAAGAGGCTATTACCAGAGAACACCAGAAATATGTCATTTTTAAATCAGATTTTAGACGTATCGACTCTTTTCCACAAAAAATTATAAATGGATTTCGAAAGATTGTTCTTTTATCTAGCATTCGCATGTTTTAAATTTTGAGAAAAAATGTTTATCATAGTATAAAATGAAGTCGCTCAAAATGTATGTGCGCATAGATCTTTTAAACTGAGCAACGGATTTTTATGCGATTTTCACCAATAGATAGAGTGATTCAAGGGGAAGGTTTATATGTATAATAAATTTTTATTATAATAGAGAAAAGCCGAGAAATTAAAATATTCAATTCAGGCAGCGGGCAGCTGACAGCTGGCAAGCGGGTGGTGTGGATTTGATAAAGGTTGGGTAATGGCGTTGTGTTTCGTTAGCCACAGCAAGGTGTGGCCGGGTCTGCTAGTTTTTAGTATAATAAGTTTATACCATAGGTCGTTGGCAGATTTGTTAAATTTTCAAAAAAGATTTTGTATTATACTACACCCATTTCAAATCATATAATCATGAATTTAAATTTTAGTTTAAATAAAATCATTAAAAATATATACGTACATGCGTTTCTTGACGAAAATTGGTCCGTTTGTGTATTTATTTGCGCACTTACAAACTAATATATTTCAGATTTTTTTAACATTCTTATTTAATGTAGACATTATTGAAAAATAATAAATACTTATAATCAAAAAATATTTACAAAAAGTACATTATTTTAATAGTTTTATCATCACGTCTTTCAGCATTTTGGATGTAGGTATAAATTAAAGCAAATTTGGAATGAAATAAAATCGATATTGAGTTATAATTTTTAAAAGCTGGTACGGAGAATAATTAATCTTTCTCATTGTAACCGCCCTGCACCATCGTAAGAACAACTTTCGATGAAATGTGGATTTTCGGCCGCTGGCTGGTTAAACGCTCTTAAGGATGGGTTGTTAAAAAAAATTTGAACAATTCATCAAATATTTGAAGTTAATTTTAACGTTCTAGCAAAGTTCTATTCAAATTCAATGGTTATTTTAGTTTTACGAAGCAACTGGCCTAAAATGATATACATAATAACAGAATTTGAATAGACTTACACAGAACGTGAAAATTAATAAGTACTTAGTAAGAAATGGATCTTCAATTTGCAACTCTGAAAAGCCGACAACATAATTATCGTGTAAATTATAATTAGCAATTGTGATGTTTCTGTAATAAGATGTTTTGCTGAGATATCGGATGACATGTCCACGTGTATCAAGCAGTCTAACACGTGAACCGACAATATTTCACGGACACACGTGGGTAGACACGCGGAAATAACATAATATACTAATGGGTATGTAAAGGCAGAATGAAATTTAATATAGCGAATGACGACGCTGAATCTAAAATTAAGGTTTTCAAAGGCAAGACCCTAGGATAGTGATGCATAACCTTATCAGCAGAAGGGCGAATTTACCTTTTTTCAAACGTTCAATGAGTTTATTTAGATTTTCGTGGGAGGGAGGGAACGGTTTGTCAGCGAAATCCTTGATTTGTTACTGTGTGGCACTCTTGGAGAGGCACATAGATAAAGGTTTTATAGATTAAAAGCTTTTTTTACATTAGCTCCACACAGGAGGCTCCTTTTCCAGGAGGAAAATAATTCTCCTCAGAGCCTATGTCATCTTTGCTGTGTGGAGGGTCTTTTTAGGGGAAGGAAGGAGAGGAAGTTCTGGGAAGGAAAAATGTATTAGGGGTGGGTAGGAATCTGGGGGCAGTGTGTCCAGAAGTGACGGACGAATGAATCCATCCTTTCCCCTGCGGTGCAAGGCAATGTTCCGAGGGAGTCCTGCTGGATAGGTCAAAAGATCTCCCTCAACCAGTCTCTCCTGATCCGGCCTGCCGCGCAGTTGGTGGGCAGACATTCGCCGCCAAGATCCGGACAAATATGACCCCGTGAACCCGGGCACCCCTGCTAAGTGACCAAACGTAGCCAACCACTTGTGGTGACCTATGCAGAGGTGTTGGTTATCCAATAAATGGTTCCCGGGGCGGCGGTACCTATACCTGCCTCCCAAATTGAGATTAAGCAAATTATTTAGTCGAAATGATCTATAATAATAATTGTTTGTTCATTCGCGATCCGCAGTCGTGCTCAATAACGATGACACGGACTGTCGATAAAATCTTTATCGATGTGCTGATATCAGGAATTTTTTTTATTTTCTAGGTAGCAAATCGATTCTTCAAATTTAAGTTCAAACACGTGTAGTATAATAATTATCATTCGCTAACATAGTTGGCGTTAAAGAGTGCCACAAATTATTAATCAAAATTCTAAACAGCTAATATCTACTTAATGTTAATGAGATAACGACATTGTAATATTTTATAATTACAAAGTCTAATGAATATTATCAGATCTCAGAGAAACTTCAGTGTCTGGTAGAGGTGGAACCAGTGGCGGCTCGAGCACTTCTTTAGTGGTGGGGATCGACAAATGTTACGTACTGTACCGTAATCTCACCAACCGTAGAACATAATATAAAATTTCGCAAAAAAAATTTTGATGGTCTAATCATGCTAGTCGGATATCTAAATACAAAATAATATAAAATGTCTATAGATATATATCAATTTACAATAAGTATATAAATAAAAACAAAGCTTTATCTTGCAAGATTGTTATCGAACTTAATTTGAACGCGAGCGATTCCCGCCCGTAACTGCGCAAACAAATGGTTCAGAGGGGATCCAAAGAATTGTCCCCGAGGGTATTTGAATTCACGTACGAGTGCGCATGCGCCGTTGCATACGATCGCTAAACAACGCAAGGAAAGTATGGGGATAGTTCAGATTATCCCCCAAGTGCGCAGTACATTCTGCGCACTGAGAATCTGAGAAATAGACCCGCTGTTCTTATGCGCCGTACATTGTTCGCTGTACGCGCGTAGGGTCTTAATAAAATCATTCGGAATAATTTTTTTTATTTTATTTCTGTAAATATTAATTACCTTTATGTTTAAAGAATTCATTCATTTTGGTGAAGACAAAGCATCGACTGTTATTGCCTTTAGTAGGTTTGTGTAATTGGTGGGGACTGTCCCCATTGTCCCCCTGTGAAGAACCGCCACTGGGTGTGTAACATTTGCTGCTAGCGTCGTGAGCGATTCGCAAATTTCGCATGATTTGGTTGGCAGCATTGCACTCCGAAGGGGCGGCAGATGTTTCAAGATGCTTCGGAAAAAGTTCGGGCGCTTCAGTTGACGGGAGTACCACAGATCGAGCAGGTGTTTTTGTGTGACGGGCTGTTGTATGGCTGGACTCAAGACATTTTGGATCACGAGAAGTGAGATTTAAATTACTTATATTTTTAACAGATCGAGATTGTGCTTTATAGATTATTTTTAGGGATTACTGATTCATAAATATGTTACGTTTTACGTCACAGGCGCCCATCAGTAATTTTCTTATGTCGTTACAATATAATTTCTTTCTTATTGACACGTGTCGAGAAACTTTAAACATTTACAGCTGGGTACGATACATCGTAACCAGTCACCCCTGATGATTAATTCTGTTGTTTAACTTAGAGTCTCATAGCGAATCATTATAATATGTTCCAAGGGCAGGGTTTGATTTTTTACAATAAATTATACATTGTTCACATACCTACTTATTATTGCTACCTAACCTCATTGCTTGCTTGCTGGCTTTGTATGTGATTATTATTTCTATTCATGGATGGATGACCAGGTTTGGAGGGAATGAATTACAAGTAAGTATTTAACGTCACATTGGCGCGCTTCGGCTGAACCTGTCTATGTTTGTTCTTTCTCGCACGTGTTCGCGGTAGTGTTGTTCACGATTATCAAATGGTTTTTACATCTCGATCTGTTATTAATTTGATTCTCACTTTTCCTTGGGTTTATAACAGCCCGTCCCACGACTAACTTGCCGATCTGATATTTTTAATACATAGTTTCACACAGTTTTTTTGCCTTGGTTTCCGTCAACTCATCGGCGTTATTACGCTTTTAACTCATTTTGGCTGCTCAGTTCGCTGGCAGCATACATTATTTATTATTTTCTTAGAATTGGTGATTGCATGTGCATTGTCATTTTTCATGTCGTGTTGTTGCATGTATTCTAATAATTTTCTTTCTACCCTACAATCGAGAAATAGGTTATGGATGAAGGAGTAGGTACAAGAAGTAGAACAGCGGCAAAATTCATCATGGCGAAACAGGATGATACACCGGCGGGGTCCGGTTCAGCTTTGTCAATTCCGTCACTTCCGTCGTTTCCGGTACACAAGTGGAACCTCACCTTTGATGGCTCTGCGGATGTCAGAAATTTCTTAGAACGGGTAGAAGAACTTGCTGTCGCTAGAAACGTAAGTTATGCTTCTCTTTTTTCTTCTGCAGTCGAATTGTTTTCAGGGCAGGCGCTACAATGGTTCAGAGTAAACCGCTCCGCTTTCTCATCTTGGGCGGGCATTGTGGTTGCGTTAAAAAACGAATTTGAACTTTTAGACCATGAAAAGAGGTTATTGGCACAAATAAGATTGACGTTTCAAGGTCAGAAAGAGAATTTTAGTTCTTTTATCACTCGTGTTCAATTGCTGAATAATCGTTTGTCCACTAGGTTGCCGGATGATGAGATCCTAGACATTTTGCGGAGTAATATGTTGCCAAGATATATTCAGAAACTTTCTCTTTCGGAGATCCCTGATTTGTTAACCTTAAAAAAATTAGGTAGGATGATTGAGTTGGCCGACAGCCGTTCAAACGACAGATCAAACACTAGTAATTCTCATCCTATTAATTATTCTAGTAACAAAGGTAATCAGAGGAATCACAGTAAATCTAATTTTTCTAGAAATAACTTTTCTGGTAATAGAGGCAATGAGAGGTATTCGAATGATTTACATTTGTCTAGGAACAACCATGCTGGCAATAGTAATAATAACAGAGATTGCAACAATTTGAATTTTTCTAGAAACAATTATTCTAACAATAGAGATGGTTATGTAAATTCTGCCGATCCTAATTTCAACCTCAGGAATAACCGTCGTGATTTTTCGAATGTTTTGCATAACCCGTCAAATGTGAATTCTAGGGAGGTGCACTGCTTTCGCTGCGGGCGTCCGGGGGTCAAGGCTCCTCTCTGCGGCTGCCGTCCTCAAAAAAACTGATGGCCCGTGAGGTCCTGTCGGTGGGCGCTATGACGTCTGCGTTTGCCGAGATTACTTCACGGGAATGGGTTTTGTGGCTGGATACCGTAAGAGATTTTTATAAGAATTTAAGGACTTCGAAGGAGGTGCGAGCGGCCAACAGGGACGGCCGTCCTTACATCTCTTTCCAAGTTTTGAGCACAGGCTACTCTGGTCTTCTAGACTCTGGGTCGCACGTTTCGATTTTAGGAAATAACTTTCATCGTAAATTTTTAGATTTAGGTTTCAATTTGTCAAAATTGGATTCTGATTTCGCTCTAGTATCGGCGACTGGTCATTCGGTTACCTGTTCTTACAAAATAGCTCTCCCGGTGCGTTTTGAAAATGTTGTTAGAACGTTCAATTTTGTTATTATGCCAGACATTAAATCTGACATTATTCTGGGTTGTGACTTTTGGAAAGTTTTCAACATCTGTCCTAAGATCTCAAAATTAATGTCTTGTAATGATTCTGTTAGTAGTGTTCGAGCATCGAATAGTATTGGGCTGGATAGTGAGAAAAATTTATCTCAATCCCAACGCTCCGTCTTGAACGTTGTAGTTCAGGAGTACATGGATTACTCAGGAGATCGGTTAGGCAGGACAGGGTTAGAACATCATGTCATAGACACGGGTGATGTGCCTCCTATCAAACAAAGGGTTTATCCCATTTCTCCGCACTTACTTCCGGAAGTACATAGGGAGCTTGACAGACTCCTAGAGTTAGGTGTGGTAGAACCGAGCAACAGCTCGTGGAATAATCCCATTGTTCTGGTACCTAAGAAAAATGGCACATTCAGGCTATGCCTCGACAGCAGACGCTTAAACGCCGTCTCGAAACGCGACGCCTACAATTTACCGTTAATCTCAGACATTCTCAATAGCTTGGGTGGTGCTCGTTTTCTATCAACTTTGGACTTAAATGATGCTTTTTTCCAAATTCCGCTAGACGAAAAGTCTAAGGAGAAAACCGCGTTCACGATACCCAAGCGAGGGTTGTTTCATTTCGTCACAATGCCGTTCGGTTTACATGGTGCTAGCTCCCGGATGATGCGGCTGATGGATAAAGTGTTAGGGCCTGAATTTGATGGCAAAGTCTTTTGTTACTTAGATGACATCATCATTATTAGTTCATCTTTCGAAGAACATATTTATCTCTTGAGGAAGGTTAAACAGAGACTACAGGCCGCCGGTCTTACGATTAATGTGCAGAAATCCGTTTTCTGCAGGGACTCACTCAAATACCTAGGTTTTGTCATTGATGATAAAGGTCTCCGCACAGATCCGGATAAAGTCAAGGCAATTGTTGATTTTCCGACCCCTTCGTCACAAAAGAGCTTACGTAGATTCATTGGGGTACTCTCGTGGTATAAGAGATTCATTTTCAATTTTTCTAGCATTGCTTCACCTTTGTATAATTTAACAAAGAAAGAATTCGCGGGTAAGAAATTTGTGTGGAATGATCAAGCGCAATTAGCATTCTCAAAACTTAAAAACATTCTTGTATCCGCTCCGGTTCTCGCATGTCCTGATTTCAAGAAACCATTCACGATTAGCGTAGATGCTTCAAATGTAGGGCTCGGAGCATGTCTTTCACAAATGGATGATAAGGGGTTAGAACACCCTATTTCTTTCATTTCAAGAACACTTTCTGCTCAAGAGAGGAACCACTCTACCACAGAAAGAGAGTTAAATGCTATGATTTTCGCGTTGGAAAAATTCAGGGGTTATATTGAGGGTTCGCCTATTCCGGTAAAGATTATAACAGACCACTACAGCCTGAAGTGGTTGACCAGCTTAAAATCGCCTTCAGGACGGCTCGCGCGCTGGGCAGTCAGGTTACAACAGTTCAATTTTGAAATTATTCATAGAAACGGTAAGGACAATGTAATTCCTGATGCGTTATCACGGGATCCTTTACAGGTTAATACGATCAGTCAAAATTTTTCTACATCGGACCAATGGTACGTCAAATTAAAGGAGAAAATTTTGGCAAATCCTGAGAAGTATCCGGCGTGGAGAATTACTAACGATAGGCTCTATAAACATATCCAGAGTATGGAGGCTTTACATAGGTCCTACGACTGGAAAGAGGTAGTTCCGAAGGAACTCAGGAATAGTTTAATTGTACAGCACCATGTTCCTCCTACTTGCGCCCACTTTGGGATTTTAAAAACCCTGAACAGAATTAGACACAAATATTATTGGCCTAAAATGTCTGCTGATGTAAAAGCTTTCATCGGTAAATGTCAGATATGCTTAGGTTACAAGAGTACTAATTTGTTACCGCCAGGTCTGATGGGAAATCCCAAATTGGTTCAGCGCCCTTGGCAAATGATTGCAACTGATTTACTGGGGCCTTATCCGAGTTCATACAAGAAAGGTTATACTTATCTCTTGGTAGTTTCTGATTTCTTTTCTAAGTACACGAGGCTGTTCCCGCTGAGGAAGGCTACTGGGTTGAATATTGCTTCCATTTTAGAGAATGAAATTTTCCTGAAGTTTGGAGTTCCGGACACCATTGTGTTGGACAATGGTCCTCAATACATTTCACGTGATATGAAAGCTTTAGCCAATAAGTTTCATATTCGTCACCTGTTTTATAACTGCAGATATCATCCTCAGAACAATCCTGTGGAACGTGTTAACAAGGTTTTGGTAGCAGCGCTTGGTTCATATGTTGGATCTGACCACAGAACCTGGGCGAATCATCTTCCAGAAATTGAGTTAGCCATTAACACTGCAGTCCATGAAGTCACAGGTTACACTCCGTTCTTTCTTAATTTTGGCAGAGAGATCATCATTTCAGGAAAAGATTATTTAGGCACTGATTTCAATGCTGAAGAAATTACGTTTGCTAAGCGTGACTCTTGGGCGTCAGGTTTAGAGGAATTAAATGACATTTTTTCACAGGTACGAACATCGTTAAGGCAGTCATACGAACGTAACAAGCTGAACTACAACTTGCGTCGTAGAGATATTCAATTTAGGGTTGGGGAAACCGTATGGAGGCGATCATTCGTATTATCAGATGCAAGTAAACACTTTTCAGCAAAATTGGCACCTAAATTCATTAGGAGCAAGATTATTGGGAAAATTTCTCCAGTAGCATATCAGTTAGCTGACATGAATGGCAAAAAACTGGGTATTTATCATTTAAAAGACATTATTAAATCTGAAACTCCAGTTGATCGTTAGGGTTATTTCAATAGGGGTTGGGTTTTTCTTATCTCCGTTGAGAGATTTTCTTTGTCATTTTATTTGAATGTTATATGTGTTCTAAGTATTTGCATGCATATCCAGCAATTGCATGTGGATCATTCAGCGTGGTGACGTGACTTATCCTTACGTCCTCACGTTGATTGCATTGTCCTTGTCAGTGTTTGTGTTTTCAGATATTACACGTATGTGTTGTACTTTGCAAGTGTATAATGCGTATACTTAAGCATATGAAGTTCAACGTGTGAAAGTGACTGATCATCATTTTCATACATTGAATTTACTTGTAATTTCGGTTTGTTTCCCTGTAGCAAAACCGTTTTTACATAGTTTTTCAAAACCTTTTATTTTAATTTTTATTGAACTATTTACTGTGTATTTTTGCGGATGTATAGAGGTGTTTAGCGTAGTATCATTATTGCTATTAGTGTGTAGAAACCTAGAATACCTTATTGTTTCACTTACATTATGTTGGTGTCTTTTGGAATAATTTCCATGGAAAAAAAAAAATATATATTTATATGAAAAAGGCTATAGCTTCAGAAGCTCAAAATTATCTATTTTTCATATCGTTTTAGGAAACGTATGGCATGGGCATTGTTCCAATTTGTTTACTCTGGTTATGGTGATGGTTGTTTTTCACACGCAATAGTGAACATATTCCTTAAGGTTCTATTCTATGATACTTAAGTTATTATTTTATGATATACATAACATCGGTACATATATTTGATGAGTAAGCATAATATAAATACATTTATTAAGTTAATTCCGCTGTGGATTTTTGTTTTAAGATTATTATAAAGGGTTTTGTAATTGTTTTGTTTTACAATATTGGTTAAACAATTTTTAATTCCATGGTCAATTTCTGGATGCATTTTATCCTCTATTTATACTAAAGATTTTGAACTTAGTTTGTTTACTACAATTTTATTTCCATATTCGACTGGTTGTTGAGGTTCGCTTAGAGCTCGAGCGAATTTGGACACCCTGTCGAATGTGAGAAAAATTAATTCTGAGTTAAATATTTATTACAATAAATTATTGTCTTATATTTAATTGCTGATTACAATTATGCTATCTAATACTAGGGGAATTATTCATGTTCACATCCAATTTTTTTTGGGAACTTCTATTTTGGGTAACTTTTTTTTTTTTTCGACAGATGTCTTCATTCTGTAAGTGGGGTCACTACTTTTTGAAGTTTAATGGTTTGATTCTCGACTATTACTTTATTTTTGATCGACAGGTGTCAGGGGTGTTTTTTTCAAACTGGGATTTAAGAATAAATGTTTGTGTTTGGACTTTAGTATTTTATGTAATATCTTCCTCATTAAATTGAACTTTAGAAGGTTAATTAGGTATTCAGTCTTGTAGGTTATCTATGAGAGTTATGTACTTCCTGTTCATATAAATTTTTTTGGATAGTTTTCCTTTAGTAGGTAAAGCACATTTCATTCTTAATTTAGTTTAGCTTTTTCATGCAATTTTACTCAGTAACATTATGTAAGCTTTAGTGGAGCGGTTAGTTAGAAATCTCACTTCTGAATACTCTTCAGCGGCGCATTGTCAACCCTCATCAGAACGGGGAAATTTCTTCATTGTATGCAGAACCACACTCAAGGATTTTCTTCAGTTTCACAAGATGCAGTCTTGATCATAATACATCTTCATTCCTTTTGGACGGCAGAGCTAGCAGCGCGGGAAAAATTTCATCACCTACACAGAACCTCACTTAATGACTTTCGTCTGCTCCAATTTGAGATGTTTCATCGCTACCTTGGGCCATCTTGGGTCATCAGTTTTGGAAGAAAGTAATATCAGAAGACGCTGAATTTGAGATTTCAGACCAAATGTTTCATCGCTACCTTGGGCCATCTTGGGTCATCAGTTTTGGAAGAAAGTAATATCAGAAGACGCTGAATTTGAGATTTCAGACCAAATGTTTCATCGCTACCTTGGGCCATCTTGGGTCATCAGTTTTGGAAGAAAGTAATATCAGAAGACGCTGAATTTGAGATTTCAGACCAAATGTTTCATCGCTACCTTGGGCCATCTTGGGTCATCAGTTTTGGAAGAAATTAATAGCAAAAGAAGCTGAATTTGAGATTCCGGACCAGATATTTCATCTCTACCTTGGGCCATCTTGGGTCATCAGTTATTGAATGCATCATAATTGGAGAGAAGCTGCATAGATTGATGCGTCTTTCTGTTCATCGCATTATGTCATGGCTTCAGTATTGCAGTACGGTGGTCACCGCTTCTTCCATGAGGTACATTATATGGATTGGGAGTACTTCTATCACCAGGATCCTTCCGGCTGACAATCCTTATATTTTGGCATCTTCCATGACTAACATTTACGACCAAGGCTCACATAGTATGCAGTTCTCTTCAGGAAGTGACACATGGACCACTTGATTTCCAGGAGGAAATATTTTCTTTTTGGTAACATTTGCTGCTAGCGTCGTGAGCGATTCGCAAATTTCGCATGATTTGGTTGGCAGCATTGCACTCCGAAGGGGCGGCAGATGTTTCAAGATGCTTCGGAAAAAGTTCGGGCGCTTCAGTTGACGGGAGTACCACAGATCGAGCAGGTGTTTTTGTGTGACGGGCTGTTGTATGGCTGGACTCAAGACATTTTGGATCACGAGAAGTGAGATTTAAATTACTTATATTTTTAACAGATCGAGATTGTGCTTTATAGATTATTTTTAGGGATTACTGATTCATAAATATGTTACGTTTTACGTCACAGGCGCCCATCAGTAATTTTCTTATGTCGTTACAATATAATTTCTTTCTTATTGACACGTGTCGAGAAACTTTAAACATTTACAGCTGGGTACGATACATCGTAACCAGTCACCCCTGATGATTAATTCTGTTGTTTAACTTAGAGTCTCATAGCGAATCATTATAATATGTTCCAAGGGCAGGGTTTGATTTTTTACAATAAATTATACATTGTTCACATACCTACTTATTATTGCTACCTAACCTCATTGCTTGCTTGCTGGCTTTGTATGTGATTATTATTTCTATTCATGGATGGATGACCAGGTTTGGAGGGAATGAATTACAAGTAAGTATTTAACGTCACAACATTGTATCATCAATGAAATATTTCTAACTCTCAAGAGACAAAGTATCCACAACATTGGCAAAGTGCCAACATTCAGAAAATTGACTTGTGTCCACGTGCGCGTAGCTGCTAGCAACACGAATATTTTTGGAAGGAGATAATGACACGTACAAACTTCAAGTGACACGCTTGCTGAAAACTAGTACCTACGTCCTACATATTTAATCTAATCACTTTTCCGCTTTGATTACGTCTTCTAAACATTACAAAATGTATAAAACACTTGATTTCGGCAGATTTCATGGCGTAGTTTCATATTGTGGATCATATCAGTAGCATTTGATATGGTTATAAACATAGAATAAAGAGAAGTGCCTTCCATACAAATTTGAATGGAAACACATGTTTTATTTGGCCCAAAAACCCAACGCTTTGTCTCATTTACATTCGCCTGGCATCGTAGATCTCTATCCCATTTGAATTTCAAACAGTTTTGTGTATAGGAAATTTAAGCCTAGATTAGGCAAACATTTGGACCACGAAACACGTCGACAAGGCGCTTCTTGTGTTATTCTTTATTCTATTATTATAAAGGTTTCATTCAGGTACATTCCATTGTTGATATTATGTACCTATAAATTAATAAGAATAAAGTAATTAAACAAATACCAAGATTTAGCAAATTAAGCTCTGCGCCTACATATATTGGTTATTTTTTATCACATTGCAAAAACAAAAATTGTTCTAAAATATAAAATAATCTTTCTGATGTGTATATTAGAAATTAATAATTTTATTTTTAAATATTTAAATTTTGATATTATTCCCATATATTTTACATACACCTCTATATTGATATTTTTTTACCCCTTTGCAAAAACAAAAATTGTTTTAAAATCTAAATAAAATAATCTTTCCAATGTGTATATTAGAAATTAATAATTTTATTTTTAAATATTTAAATTTTGATATTGAAAATGTAAAGCGACTTAACCGGTATAGGTTTTGGAAATACGCCACCGGGACAAAGTAACCGAGACAGAGCAATGACGTCATATGTATAGCCACCTTATCCGGAGAGATACCACATATTCACAAATTCGTAGCAGTTATACCTAGGGGGGAGACGTCCTCGTCCGACCTCCTGACGGAAGTAGCGACATCTCGTGTCGAATTCTTGAATTCGAAACTGAATTGTAACAGTAGCTTTGTGTGAAATTCCACGTACACAGATGTTATTTATGGCGCGGCGCGTATAGCGTGACGTCCGACATGCACTCGTAGCCGGGTTCTGAAATGCATCGACGCAGAGGCTACGGTATTAATACTGTTCAATACATTGTTTTCCCGTCTGAAAGATTTGGTTTTATGACATATTCACGGTGCGACGTTAGTATCTATTGCATAACATAACGGGTTTAGAAAATTGACCTCGTTCGACTAAAATACTCTAAAAAAATACCCGTGGGATAGAAACTAACTATACTACCCAGTGGCACGTGGTTTTATTATAGATATTACCTCAGTACTTTGTGACCACGAATTAAAAAAAAAATACGTAATACGATTGAACGTGCCTGGTACCTGGTAGCAATTTCTTCTAATTAACACTAGAGATTTTTTAACTTCACACTCTACGTTTTTTTTTAAATTTTCTATTTTACGTTACGTTGCAGAATCATAAAACAATTAAAGGCTCTACATACTATGTGACGTTATTTTTCGTACATAACATTTTGTCAATAAAGGGTGTGGCTTTTGGATTGAATTACGGAGATTGAACCCTCATCGACAGGAGACGGCCGACGTGGTCTAGCGGAAATGATCTTGACTCGCAATCCAAAGGTCGCGGGATCGAATTCCGACGTGAAAATTTCGGGTGTAATGTATGCATCATAAATAAATTCTATTTGACTAATTTGTGTAATTTCACAATTAATTCATTTAAAATAATATATTTGAGGCACGTTCCAGAGTGGAAGATACACTCATTCAGAATTGAAATGTTGCTAAAATGGCTTTTAGCCGTGTTTGGTGACCAGATCTGAACAGCCAGATACATCCCACCGTTCTCTTTCCCATCTCCTTCCCCTCCCAACTACCTTCAGCCTCACAACACACCCCGATCGGGGATGCCATAGTCTCACTGGCTCCAGACGGTAGCAGTTGTGCTTATTCTTATTCTTGTGCGGTATTCACATAAAAAATAAACCTAGTAATTGCGTCATTAGAACACAATACATTTTGATTCAATGACGGACTAAATGTTATTGGTATTATTTAATGGCCAAACTTTAATGCCAACCTTACATTGATACAGAAATCGTCGCAATAGGCGAGTTTAAGAGAGAAGCGAAAAGAGGCATATCTCCTCGCCCACGCCTTTCTCTATCGCAAGTATGTTTTACGCATCTTTCTCTTTCGCTTGCGGTCATTGTGAAGTGAGTAAAGTGACTACCTGCGCGCGAATGGATCGTATCAAGTATCAAGTTCAGGTCGTCAGTATCGTATTAAGTTTTGCGCGTTCTATACTCCAAGCAAAGTGACCGTTCTATACTCCATACACCGTTTTTTTGAGGTAGCACCTATGTAGGTGTTTCTACTTACTGGTTTTCCTATTATTATACACACTGAAAGATCAGTTGTTATCCCTTTCCCTTCTCTTATAAATGAAGCATGAAATAGAAAGAGGTGCTACAACGAGGTCTCAGCGGCAAGACTCTCTATATAAACATATATAATGTATATTCGCGTTCATTCGGTTAGCGTGCTTATAAAGATTGCGGTTCATTCAATCAGTAAACCAGCGACTTGCACAGTGGTCGGCAAACTGTGCTGATTAGCAAATCTCGCCAACAATAGTATGATAATATCTTCGCTTGATCGAAGGATAATATAGTTTAAAACTATAACAATCACGACCTAAGAGATTTTGCAAAGTTTAGTAATACTCTAAGAGTAAAATAGGACACGCTTAAACTAAAACGTTTTATAAAAGAAAAAATTATCTAACTAACTAACCATCATGCCGTTTCACCGCATGGGTAGACAGAGAGGACGGACCGCCAAACAACTCGGTCTTGGCACACACTCCTTGCCTCTTTCACATTCATACATCGTCTCATACATGCTCTTCTATTATTCTGACTCTTGACATGGCCCGACATGGCACTTGGTCGTGCCATGTCTTTCTCTGGCGTCCACTACTTCTTCTACCATTCACATTTGCGTCATGTATTCTCCTTACACTCCTTTCCTCGTTCATTCGCTCTACATGCCCAAACCATCGGAGCGTTCATTTCTTGATCTTACTCATTAAACTCACATCAGTCTTGCATCCTTTGCGGATCTCCACGTTTCTCACACGATCGTACAAGGTTTTACCAACGTACGTACCTACACCTCAGGGATCTCATTTCTACAGCATTCAGTCTACTTTCATCCTTCCTCTGCCAGTTCCATGCCTTACTGCCGTACATCAGAGTAGGTACCAGTACTACATTATGGACGGCTAGCTTCACGACTTTGGACAGTTTTTTTGTTGGTGCCAACGGTGTTCAGTCCTCCATTAATACAGTTATCTATACATATAGAGTGTTCACCCTTCTTTCAATATCTCTATCAGCCTTCCCATCTCTCATCCACCTGCTCCAAGTATTCATCATTCACAACTATGTTGCACATAGTTTCCGTACTCTCTCTTTCAAATACCATGCCTGTAGACTTACTTACGTTTATCATTAACTCATTCTTCATACACACTTCGTTCATCCTTGACACGAGAGACTGTAGATCTTCCATACCGTTAGATATCAGCACCGCATCATCAGCATACAACAGGCAAAATATTTTCAGGTGACTCAATTTCGCGCCCAATCCCATCTCTTTTAATTCTTGCATGCACTTACCCATGTATAGATTGAATAACCACACTCAAATTATTAAGGCTACGTGGTATTAACGGATTTCAAAAATAAGAAGACGATGGTTTGAAAGGAAGATATTATGTAAATAAGAATGTTAAAGTGAGCGTTTTAAAAAAAGATTTTTAAGTACCGGGCATTCGTTGCAATGCAACCCAAAGAAATAAATTGTTTCTCCCTGCATGTCGTTTACCATGCGTCCCAGTTCCCGTCCTTGTTCCCTTCCCGCGACCCCGTCCCCTCCAATGTAAATGTTTTGTTCAAACTTCATAACACCAGTTTTCACCATTACAGAAACCTTCACGGACGTGCGCACAACAAATCACCAGTTTCATCACAATCGTATGAATGGTAAAGGAAATAATAAAAGAAAAAAAAAAAGAAACATTCATTTTTATATAAAGAAGATAGGCGGCAGCTAAATATAAAGCATGACTTATTTGAAACGGAGCAAAAATTTCTCGTCAAATGTATTATGTAGCATTTAAAGAAACACTGTGAATTTTTCACAGCACATATATAACATGTTGTTAAATAATAGAACCAAGTGTGTTTTTAATAATTTTCGGTGCGTACTTTGCGACTTTTTTCTATCGAGGGAATTTCATATAATTAATTTCTCGGCTCGACAAATGCATAGATATATTATCCTAAAAATAAAATACTTATATATTTTTAGAGCTTAAAAACTTAAAGTTTTCAAGGGAAATACGTCATAAATCGGTAGAAATTCGAAATTCGGGGTATAATACCGAGTTTGACGGCCGGCGTAGTCCAGCGGTAAGGCACTTGACTCGCAATCCGAAGGACGCGGGATCGAATCCCGGCGTGGTAAATAAATATTATTTGATTAATTTGTGGTATTTCACAATTCTTTCATTTAAAATAATGTATAGTATATTTGCGGCACGTTCCAGAGTGGAAGATACTCTCAGTATAGCCCTGGTGTAAGACTAAATTTCAGAATTGAAACGTTGCTTGATATGGCTTTAGCTATGTTTGGTGACCAGATCTGAATAGTCAGGTTCTTTCCCACCTTCCTCTTCACTTGTCCATCTCCTTGACCTCCCCATTACCTTCAGCCTCACAACATACCCCAATAGGGGATGCCATGGTCTCACTGGCTCCAGACGGGAGCAGTTGGGACTTTTGTGCGGTATTATTATAAAAAAATGTAAGAATAGAAAACAACAACATCAATCACAAAAATAAATTGTTTTATACCTTCTAAATAGCTCAATTATTATCTAACTGAATATATTACTTACAGCTATTAAATATTCGACTGTGGGAGTAACGAACTCCATCCTTACGCAATATAAAACAAAACAAAAATTACCTCAACTGTTTCGCAATTATTTAAGGTATACCATAATATGGAGGTCTGTCCAAAACGACCTCAAGCCAGGCCGGGACGCGTATTTACAATCCCTAACGCGTTTCAGTCGCTTTAAATTTTCAATATCAAAATTTAAATATTTAGAAATAAAATTATTAATTTCTAATATACACATTGGAAAGATTATTTTATCTAGATTTTAGAACAATTTTTGTTTTTGCAAAGTGATAAAAAATTATCAATATAAAGGTGTATTTACAATATATGGGAATAATATTAAAATTTAAATATTTAGAAATAAAATTATAAATTTCTAATATACACATCAGAAAGATTATTTTATCTAGATTTTAGAACATTTTTTGTTTTAGCAATGTGATAAAAAATAACCAATTTAGAGGTATATTTAAAAGGTAAATTGTCGTTACCGCGACTGAATCGGTATAGGTTTTGTAAATACGCGGCCGCGACACTGAAACAAACAGCCTCTTCTGATTTGTCACTGTTCTGTTTACCATCTTACTTCTATCTTCTTAGGCTAGCTTTACACTCATAAGTAAAATTTACGACTTAACCTAAGTTTTTGACAATTTACTCACAGGAGCGTTTACATAGATATTGCATCCGACTTGTGGTAATTAATGCTCACGGAAGTTGTTCGGAAATTCATTCTGTGTAAATGCTCTTGCGACCGTTTACATCTATAAATTTATTTGCGGTAAGATGGCTTCCTGTCAACAACGATCTGCTACTGTCAAATTTATGCGATTTTGTCAATAAAGGCGAAAAGGCCCAAATAAAATGTTAAAATAGAATTTGATTTTATTTAAACAATTCCCCACACGCTTTTGTGCCATCAAATGTGGAAATGAATGGAGTTATTTTATTTTATCCAAATGACAGCTACCTGACAGCAACCGGCTTCGACTTCAAATACGTTATGTTAAAAACAGAAACATTGAGATTAGAAAGGATTGGACCTATAATTGAATAGAAGGTTGCTCATTTTCAGAAAACTTAAATAAGTGTAAATAAATTTATAGGAAAAAATCCTACGAAAACAACTATCTTTTATGACATTTCGCAACGGCGCATTTTGGTACAATTTCTTGCGGCAAGTCTCTCAGCTTATCAAACTGATTTTATAAGCTGTGAGAAGGATGGAAGCTCGCTTAGATTATACCTGTCAAAAATCTCGCGAGAGAACAGCTTCTGTAACTTGCTATAAATTACATTAAGTGACTTTTGGTGTCGTTTACATTGGTAATTTAGCCATAAATCGCTTACGTGAGCGATTTACGGGAAAAACTTACGAGTGTAAAGCTAGTCTTATAATAAAACCTATTTGATTAAGCGTACCGGCCTGGCTTGGCGCAGTTATAGCTCTACTTTACACGCGGCCGTTGTATGCCACATTCTGCGCTCGTTATTCGTTTGGTCCATGTATGACATGTGTGTAGTTAATTTATAATGCGACATGTCAAGTCTTTATTGATTCTCGGCCTCGTGGGGCAGAGGTAGCCGATTCATTGATACGATGATGTCACATTATTCAACCTCCGCATGGTGGAAATAATTATACAAAACTGGTGGTGTTCATCTTTTCATAGATCACTAGAGGTATTAATTTGAAAAAAAAAAATAAAACACACTACGCAGCGAGGCTTGGCAATGTCTATAAATCTAATAATACCTGTATATCTTCTAAATAATTCTAGTCCAACAACAAAACATGTTTTTCGCGTCCTTCAATATAATCACCTAAATATCAACAGACGTGTTCAACGCACCAACTTTGAAAAAAAAAACACAATTTAAATAGAATATCTTTCTATCCAGCATAGCAGTGAAATAGTTAAGAGGAAATTTGAATAATAGGTATTTCATCAATCTGTTGTTGTCACATCGCTTTTTATTTAAAAGCGCATTTCATAAAGTCGTTCTCGTTAAAAACATGTATTTCCAACACAAAAATGTAACACCTCTTTTGCACAACATCATTACACATATCTAGGGGAAAAAAAATCTTCAATAGCCTACCCGAAAAGATAAGAACAATCAAAGACGATAAATGCCTACTAAAAGCAATTCAATGTAAAAATAACAAAATGATGAAATTATCTTCGTAACTTATATAACTTTTAAATTTGTCTATTTTTTTTAAGTTTCTACCATAATACGGGCATTTGCCTAGCTTAGTAGTCGAAAAACCATGTAAAACAAACCTGTAAGAATTAAATGAATAAAGAAAAAAAGAAATAATAATTAATTATAAGATACAAAATATATATTTCATCCCGATACTCGTCCCTCTTCTAATCACAAGCGTCTGCTTCTATAGAAGATAAACATCATAAAATGAAGAAAAAAAATCAATTCTAATGTCCGTTTACACTATCTCTTTTTTCAGCCCGATTCCAATAAGAGACCAAAGTCAACATTTATCGCTATACGCGATCGCTATTTTCATATCTACGGTTTCAATTGTCATCACTGCAAACAACAGATGAACCGAACCATGCTGTTTGCTGTGATGCCAACTGAAATCGTTGATATGGAAATGGCGATCGCGTAGAGCGAAAAATGTTGACTTTGGTCTCTAATTGGAATCGGGCTGAAAAAAGAGATGGTGTAAAAAACAGACATAAGACAGTTTTTAGTTTTCGAATACGTTCAGAAATATTGCATTAATTTGGATTTTATTGCAAGGCGGAAATATTCTGACCTTCTGGCATAATATGCCCGAGACCTGAGGGATTAATCCTAATCCTAACCAGTAATCACCAATCATGGTTGACTAGGTCCATCATCTTAAGTGGTAATATTCAAACAATGTTTTTACATAATCATTAAAGCGGTTAATGATAATAAAAAATGGTGAAACTTCATTTCATGGCATTATTTGCGCCGGCAAGAGGACGTAGAAGATGTGTTGTAATGGAAAACTTGCAATTATTTTTTTATAAAATGTGTGTTTAAAAGGGGTATTTTGTGTACAAATCTAGCAATAAAAGCAGATGAAAACGCACATTTCCTAACAGTATTGTCGACGCGCGAATCTAACTCAAACCTGCTGATAAGAAAACTAAAGTGCATTCCGTCACCCGGCATAATTTGCTCTTTGATTTAGTTTTAATTAAAACTTGGTAAATAATGACAGCAGATCTGATCTGATCAGATCTGATCCACCGTTGTTTTAAGTTACAAACGTAATAAAGTTATGATTTGTGTTTTCATAACATTATAATTAAAATAATAACGGACAACCAGCCTTTTGTAGAAGCTGTTGCCGAAAATTGACAATCTTATAGTTGCGTCACGAGCAGAGCAACACCTAGTGGTATAATACGATAATTGATAAGGTATCATAATTGTTATATTTTACATATAAATACAAATGTATAACCTATTTTATATTACGTTAACTAAATTACTTTAATAAAAAAAACAACATCCAATTATAGATATCCTTTCAATGCGTCCAATGGAAAAAAAAAATCATAAAAAAATGACAATTGCGCACGTAAATTTACATTAAGATGTAGGTATCATATTTAAGGCACGTAAAAAAAAATGTTCGTCATTTTTTTTATTTAATTTTCTAAAAGATGCATTT